>AP025360.1:5599036-6998795 GCA_030295005.1 Cephonodes hylas | reverse complement strand
ACTTTCTTCTTTGACCGTTACAGTTGTCAATGGGGCTTCGTCGTCCTTTTGGACGGTAGTTATTTCTGTGACCTCTTCTTTGGGGCCCTTCTTTTTCTTAATGACACGCCTTGTGGTTTTGATTGTTTTGACATCGCCCTCCTCCGTGCGGACCTGCGTGACCTCCACTTTCTCGGGTTCCTCTTCGACCGGCTTGGCCTCCTCAGGTTCGTGCAGTTCTGTGAGTGGTGTAGTAGTGTCATCAACGAGTTCCTCTGTGGTGTGTACGGAAATGATGGGTTGTTCGTCATCGTGTTGTTCTGTAGTGATTTCTGTGGTTTCGAGCTTAGGACCTACTCTTTTTCTGATGACGCGTTTTGTGATCTTTTTGTGTTTGGGCTTACCTTCCGGAGTTTCCGTCTTTTCCACAGTGGTTTCTTCGGGCAGCTCCACAATTTCCACTGGCTTGGTTTCTTCGGGAGTGCTGTCTTCTTTGACCGTCACAGTTGTTAGAGGAGCTTCGTCGTCCTTTTGGACGGTCGTTATTTCTGTGACCTCTTCTTTGGGGCCCTTCTTTTTCTTAATGACACGCCTTGTGGTTTTGATTGTTTTGACATCGCCCTCCTCCGTGCGGACCTGCGTGACCTCCACTTTCTCGGGTTCCTCTTCGACCGGCTTGGCCTCCTCAGGTTCGTGGAGTTCTGTGAGTGGTGTAGTAGTGTCATCAATGAGTTCCTCTGTGGTGTGTACAGACACTATGGGTTGTTCATCGTCTTGTTGTTCTGTAGTGATTTCTGTGGTTTCGAGCTTAGGACCTACTCTTTTTCTGATGACGCGTTTTGTGATCTTTTTGTGTTTGGGCTTACCTTCTGGAGTTTCCGTCTTTTCCACAGTGGTTTCTTCGGGCAGCTCCACAATTTCCACTGGCTTGGTTTCTTCGGGAGTGCTGTCTTCTTTGACCGTCACAGTTGTTAGAGGAGCTTCGTCGTCCTTTTGGACGGTCGTGATTTCTGTGACCTCTTCTTTGGGGCCCTTCTTTTTCTTAATGACACGCCTTGTGGTTTTGATTGTTTTGACATCGCCCTCCTCCGTGCGGACCTGCGTGACCTCCACTTTCTCGGGTTCCTCTTCGACCGGCTTGGCCTCCTCAGGTTCGTGCAGTTCTGTGAGTGGTGTAGTAGTGTCATCAATGAGTTCCTCTGTGGTGTGTACGGAAATGATGGGTTGTTCGTCATCGTGTTGTTCTGTAGTGATTTCTGTGGTTTCGAGCTTGGGACCTACTCTTTTCCTAATGACGCGTTTTGTGATCTTTTTGTGTTTGGGCTTACCTTCCGGAGTTTCCGTCTTTTCCACAGTGGTTTCTTCGGGCAGCTCCACAATTTCCACTGGCTTGGTTTCTTCGGGAGTGCTGTCTTCTTTGACCGTCACAGTTGTTAGAGGAGCTTCGTCGTCCTTTTGGACGGTCGTTATTTCTGTGACCTCTTCTTTGGGGCCCTTCTTTTTCTTAATGACACGCCTTGTGGTTTTGATTGTTTTGACATCGCCCTCCTCCGTGCGGACCTGCGTGACCTCCACTTTCTCGGGTTCCTCTTCGACCGGCTTGGCCTCCTCAAGTTCGTGGAGTTCTGTGAGTGGTGTAGTAGTGTCATCAATGAGTTCCTCTGTGGTGTGTACAGACACTATGGGTTGTTCATCGTCTTGTTGTTCTGTAGTGATTTCTGTGGTTTCGAGCTTAGGACCTACTCTTTTTCTGATGACGCGTTTTGTGATCTTTTTGTGTTTGGGCTTACCTTCCGGAGTTTCCGTCTTTTCCACAGTGGTTTCTTCGGGCAGCTCCACAATTTCCACTGGCTTGGTTTCTTCGGGAGTGCTGTCTTCTTTGACCGTCACAGTTGTTAGAGGAGCTTCGTCGTCCTTTTGGACGGTCGTTATTTCTGTGACCTCTTCTTTGGGGCCCTTCTTTTTCTTAATGACACGCCTTGTGGTTTTGATTGTTTTGACATCGCCCTCCTCCGTGCGGACCTGCGTGACCTCCACTTTCTCGGGTTCCTCTTCGACCGGCTTGGCCTCCTCAGGTTCGTGGAGTTCTGTGAGTGGTGTAGTAGTGTCATCAATGAGTTCCTCTGTGGTGTGTACAGACACTATGGGTTGTTCATCGTCTTGTTGTTCTGTAGTGATTTCTGTGGTTTCGAGCTTAGGACCTACTCTTTTTCTGATGACGCGTTTTGTGATCTTTTTGTGTTTGGGCTTACCTTCCGGAGTTTCCGTCTTTTCCACAGTGGTTTCTTCGGGCAGCTCCACAATTTCCACAGGCTTGGTTTCTTCGGGTGAGCTATCTTCTTTGACCGTCACAGTTGTTAGAGGAGCTTCGTCGTCCTTTTGGACGGTCGTTATTTCTGTGACCTCTTCCTTGGGGCCCTTCTTTTTCTTGATGACACGCCTTGTGGTTTTGATTGTTTTGACATCGCCCTCCTCCGTGCGGACCTGCGTGACCTCCACTTTCTCAGGTTCCTCTTCGACCGGCTTGGCCTTCTCAGGTTCGTGCAGTTCTGTGAGTGGTGTAGTAGTGTCATCAACGAGTTCCTCTGTGGTGTGTACGGAAATGATGGGTTGTTCGTCATCGTGTTGTTCTGTAGTGATTTGTGTGGTTTCGAGTTTTGGACCAACTCTCTTTCTGATGACGCTTTTTGTGATCTTTTTGTGTTTGGGCTTACCTTCTGGAGTCTCCGTTTCTTCGAGAGTTGTTTCTTCGGGCAGCTCCACAATTTCCACTGGCTTGGTTTCTTCGGGTGTACTTTCTTCTTTGACAGTTACAGTTGTCAGAGGAGCTTCGTCGTCCTTTTGGACGGTCGTGATTTCTGTGACCTCTTCTTTGGGGCCCTTCTTTTTCTTAATGACACGCCTTGTTGTTTTAATTGTTTTGACATCGCCCTCCTCCGTGCGGACTTGCGTGACCTCCACTTTCTCGGGTTCCTCTTCGACCAGCTTGGCCTGCTCAGGTTCGTGCAGTTCTGTGAGTGGTGTAGTAGTGTCATCAACAAGTTCCTCTGTGGTGTGTACTGACACTATGGGTTGTTCATCGTCTTGTTGTTCTGTAGTGATTTCTGTGGTTTCGAGCTTAGGACCTACTCTTTTTCTGATGACGCGTTTTGTGATCTTTTTGTGTTTGGGCTTACCTTCCGGAGTTTCCGTCTTTTCCACAGTGGTTTCTTCGGGCAGCTCCACAATTTCCACTGGCTTGGTTTCTTCGGGAGTGCTGTCTTCTTTGACCGTCACAGTTGTTAGAGGAGCTTCGTCGTCCTTTTGGACGGTCGTTATTTCTGTGACCTCTTCTTTGGGGCCCTTCTTTTTCTTGATGACACGCCTTGTGGTTTTGATTGTTTTGACATCGCCCTCCTCCGTGCGGACCTGCGTGACCTCCACTTTCTCAGGTTCCTCTTCGACCGGCTTGGCCTCCTCAGGTTCGTGGAGTTCTATGAGTGGTGTAGTAGTGTCATCAATGAGTTCCTCTGTGGTGTGTACAGACACTATGGGTTGTTCATCGTCTTGTTGTTCTGTAGTGATTTCTGTGGTTTCGAGCTTAGGACCTACTCTTTTTCTGATGACGCGTTTTGTGATCTTTTTGTGTTTGGGCTTACCTTCCGGAGTTTCCGTCTTTTCCACAGTGGTTTCTTCGGGCAGCTCCACAATTTCCACTGGCTTGGTTTCTTCGGGAGTGCTGTCTTCTTTGACCGTCACAGTTGTTAGAGGAGCTTCGTCGTCCTTTTGGACGGTCGTTATTTCTGTGACCTCTTCTTTGGGGCCCTTCTTTTTCTTGATGACACGCCTTGTGGTTTTGATTGTTTTGACATCGCCCTCCTCCGTGCGGACCTGCGTGACCTCCACTTTCTCAGGTTCCTCTTCGACCGGCTTGGCCTCCTCAGGTTCGTGGAGTTCTATGAGTGGTGTAGTAGTGTCATCAATGAGTTCCTCTGTGGTGTGTACAGACACTATGGGTTGTTCATCGTCTTGTTGTTCTGTAGTGATTTCTGTGGTTTCGAGCTTAGGACCTACTCTTTTTCTGATGACGCGTTTTGTGATCTTTTTGTGTTTGGGCTTACCTTCCGGAGTTTCCGTCTTTTCCACAGTGGTTTCTTCGGGCAGCTCCACAATTTCCACCGGCTTGGTTTCTTCGGGAGTGCTGTCTTCTTTGACCGTTACCGTTGTCAGAGGAGCTTCGTCGTCCTTTTGGACGGTCGTTATTTCTGTGACCTCTTCTTTGCGGCCCTTCTTTTTCTTAATGACACGCCTTGTGGTTTTGATTGTTTTGACATCGCCCTCCTCCGTGCGGACCTGCGTGACCTCCACTTTCTCAGGTTCCTCTTCGACCGGCTTGGCCTTCTCAGGTTCGTGCAGTTCTGTGAGTGGTGTAGTAGTGTCATCAACGAGTTCCTCTGTGGTGTGTACGGAAATGATGGGTTGTTCATCGTCTTGTTGTTCTGTAGTGATTTCTGTGGTTTCGAGCTTAGGACCTACTCTTTTTCTGATGACGCGTTTTGTGATCTTTTTGTGTTTGGGCTTACCTTCTGGAGTCTCAGATTCTTCGAGAGTTGTTTCTTCGGGCAGTTCCACAATTTCTACTGGCTTGGTTTCTTCGGGTGTACTTTCTTCTTTGACCGTTACAGTTGTCAATGGGGCTTCGTCGTCCTTTTGGACGGTCGTTATTTCTGTGACCTCTTCTTTGGGGCCCTTCTTTTTCTTGATGACACGCCTTGTGGTTTTGATTGTTTTGACATCGCCCTCCTCCGTGCGGACTTGCGTGACCTCCACTTTCTCGGGTTCCTCTTCGACCGGCTTGGCCTGCTCAGGTTCGTGCAGTTCTGTGAGTGGTGTAGTAGTGTCATCAACGAGTTCCTCTGTGGTGTGTACGGAAATGATGGGTTGTTCGTCATCGTGTTGTTCTGTAGTGATTTGTGTGGTTTCGAGTTTTGGACCAACTCTCTTTCTGATGACGCGTTTTGTGATCTTTTTGTGTTTGGGCTTACCTTCTGGAGTCTCCGTTTCTTCGAGAGTTGTTTCTTCGGGCAGCTCCACAATTTCCACCGGCTTGGTTTCTTCGGGTGTACTTTCTTCTTTGACAGTTACAGTTGTCAGAGGAGCTTCGTCGTCCTTTTGGACGGTCGTGATTTCTGTGACCTCTTCTTTGGGGCCCTTCTTTTTCTTAATGACACGCCTTGTGGTTTTGATTGTTTTGACATCGCCCTCCTCCGTGCGGACCTGCGTGACCTCCACTTTCTCAGGTTCCTCTTCGACCGGCTTGGCCTGCTCAGGTTCGTGCAGTTCTGTGAGTGGTGTAGTAGTGTCATCAACGAGTTCCTCTGTGGTGTGTACGGAAATGATGGGTTGTTCGTCATCGTGTTGTTCTGTAGTGATTTGTGTGGTTTCGAGTTTTGGACCAACTCTCTTTCTGATGACGCGTTTTGTGATCTTTTTGTGTTTGGGCTTACCTTCTGGAGTCTCCGTTTCTTCGAGAGTTGTTTCTTCGGGCAGCTCCACAATTTCCACCGGCTTGGTTTCTTCGGGTGTACTTTCTTCTTTGACAGTTACAGTTGTCAGAGGAGCTTCGTCGTCCTTTTGGACGGTCGTGATTTCTGTGACCTCTTCTTTGGGGCCCTTCTTTTTCTTAATGACACGCCTTGTGGTTTTGATTGTTTTGACATCGCCCTCCTCCGTGCGGACCTGCGTGACCTCCACTTTCTCAGGTTCCTCTTCGACCGGCTTGGCCTTCTCAGGTTCGTGCAGTTCTGTGAGTGGTGTAGTAGTGTCATCAACGAGTTCCTCTGTGGTGTGTACGGAAATGATGGGTTGTTCATCGTCTTGTTGTTCTGTAGTGATTTCTGTGGTTTCGAGCTTAGGACCTACTCTTTTTCTGATGACGCGTTTTGTGATCTTTTTGTGTTTGGGCTTACCTTCCGGAGTTTCCGTCTTTTCCACAGTGGTTTCTTCGGGCAGCTCCACAATTTCCACCGGCTTGGTTTCTTCGGGATTGCTGTCTTCTTTGACCGTTACCGTTGTCAGAGGAGCTTCGTCGTCCTTTTGGACGGTCGTTATTTCTGTGACCTCTTCTTTGCGGCCCTTCTTTTTCTTAATGACACGCCTTGTGGTTTTGATTGTTTTGACATCGCCCTCCTCCGTGCGGACCTGCGTGACCTCCACTTTCTCGGGTTCCTCTTCGACAGGCTTGGCCTCCTCAGGTTCGTGGAGTTCTGTGAGTGGTGTAGTAGTGTCATCAATGAGTTCCTCTATGGTGTGTACAGACACTATGGGTTGTTCATCGTCTTGTTGTTCTGTAGTGATTTCTGTGGTTTCGAGCTTAGGACCTACTCTTTTCCTTATGACGCGTTTTGTGATCTTTTTGTGTTTGGGCTTACCTTCCGGAGTTTCCGTCTTTTCCACAGTGGTTTCTTCGGGCAGCTCCACAATTTCCACTGGCTTGGCTTCTTCGGGAGTGCTGTCTTCTTTGACCGTCACAGTTGTTAGAGGAGCTTCGTCGTCCTTTTGGACGGTCGTTATTTCTGTGACCTCTTCTTTGGGGCCCTTCTTTTTCTTAATGACACGCCTTGTGGTTTTGATTGTTTTGACATCGCCCTCCTCCGTGCGGACCTGCGTGACCTCCACTTTCTCGGGTTCCTCTTCGACCGGCTTGGCCTCCTCAGGTTCGTGGAGTTCGGTGAGTGGTGCAGTAGTGTCATCAATGAGTTCCTCTGTGGTGTGTACAGTCACTATGGGTTGTTCATCGTCTTGTTGTTCTGTAGTGATTTCTGTGGTTTCGAGCTTAGGACCTACTCTTTTCCTTATGACGCGTTTTGTGATCTTTTTGTGTTTGGGCTTACCTTCCGGAGTTTCCATCTTTTCCACAGTGGTTTCTTCGGGTAGCTCCACAATTTCCACCGGCTTGGTTTCTTCGGGTGTACTTTCTTCTTTGACAGTTACAGTTGTCAGAGGAGCTTCGTCGTCCTTTTGGACGGTCGTTATTTCTGTGACCTCTTCTTTGCGGCCCTTCTTTTTCTTAATGACACGCCTTGTGGTTTTGATTGTTTTGACATCGCCCTCCTCCGTGCGGACCTGCGTGACCTCCACTTTCTCGGGTTCCTCTTCGATCGGCTTGGCCTCCTGAGGTTTGTGGAGTTCTGTGAGTGGTGTAGTAGTGTCATCAATGAGTTCCTCTGTGGTGTGTACAGACACTATGGGTTGTTCATCGTCTTGTTGTTCTGTAGTGATTTCTGTGGTTTCGAGCTTAGGACCTACTCTTTTCCTTATGACGCGTTTTGTGATCTTTTTGTGTTTGGGCTTACCTTCCGGAGTTTCCGTCTTTTCCACAGTGGTTTCTTCGGGCAGCTCCACAATTTCCAGTGGCTTAGTTTCTTCGGGTGTACTTTCTTCTTTGACCGTCACAGTTGTCAGAGGAGCTTCGTCGTCCTTTTGGACGGTCGTTATTTCTGTGACCTCTTCTTTGGGGCCCTTCTTTTTCTTAATGACACGCCTTGTGGTTTTGATTGTTTTGACATCGCCCTCCTCCGTGCGGACCTGCGTGACCTCCACTTTCTCGGGTTCCTCCTCGACTGGCTTGGCCTCCTCAGGTTCGTGGAGTTCTGTGAGTGGTGTAGTAGTGTCATCAATGAGTTCCTCTGTGGTGTGTACAGACACTATGGGTTGTTCATCGTCTTGTTGTTCTGTAGTGATTTCTGTGGTTTCGAGCTTAGGACCTACTCTTTTTCTGATGACGCGTTTTGTGATCTTTTTGTGTTTGGCCTTACCTTCCGGAGTTTCCGTCTTTTCCACAGTGGTTTCTTCGGGCAGCTCAACAATTTCTACTGGCTTGGTTTCTTCGGGAGTGATTTCTTCTTTAACCGTCACGGTGGTCAGAGGAGCCTCGTCGTCTTTTTGAACGGTCGTTATTTCTGTGACCTCTTCTTTGGGGCCCTTCTTTTTCTTAATGACACGCCTCGTGGTTTTGATCGTTTTGACATCGCCCTCTTCCGTGCGGACCTGCGTGACCTCCACTTTCTCGGGTTCCTCTTCGACCGGCTTGGCCTCCTCAGGTTCGTGGAGTTCGGTGAGTGGTGCAGTAGTGTCATCAATGAGTTCCTCTGTGGTGTGTACAGTCACTATGGGTTGTTCATCGTCTTGTTGTTCTGTAGTGATTTGTGTTTTTTCGAACTTAGGACCTTCACTCTTTCTAATGACCCGTTTTGTGATCTTTTTTTGTTTCGACTTACCGTCTGTAGTGTCTTCTTGTTCCATTGTAGGTTCAATAAATTTGGATTCGAACACATCGTCTATCACTTCTTCAATCTGTACTTGTGTTGCCATTTTTGGAATATTCAAAAATTCATCAGGTAATTCTATTTTACTCTTTTCAGTATCCTCAGTGGGATGGTACTCATCTCCATCATATTCTTCTATATTAACATCATGCTTTATTTCATGGACTTCTTTCGTGTCATCGTCGTCTAAAGTTTCTTCGATTACAACATCTCCTTCATCTATTACTTGATTCTTTGACTTCTTCTTTTTTCTTATAATGGTTCGTTTAGTTTTTATCTGTTTTGGTTCAGAACTTCCTGGTCCTCTAGTGAACTTCGTGATAATTTCTTCCATTTCTTCCACATCTGAAGATTTAGGTGATATTGAAGACACTTCTAATTTTTCTGAAAGTTAGATATTTAAGCGCTTTTAATTCTATATTTTTTTCTCAATAAGGTTTAGATATTATTGGTTTCTATCATATTATTCCCGTACAAGATATGTCACTGATAAAGGCCACTAGCTTAATTACAATAGCTTTTGAACGTTTACTTTTATCATTACTTATATCGTGTTCGCTTGAATATATAATAACATTTATATGTTTGTAATGATAGATCATCACTTTCATTATTTAAATGATATTAAAAATTTTATTATTAAAGAATTTGAGTTTTTGGCCATAGAAAGTGAATAAGAAAACAAACTTAGCATAATACTAATGAATGCTCTTCCCCGATCGTAATAAAGTGCATCTATACATACATAGACATACGATGAATATATAAAGATCGCCCCCTATTTCGTGAGACATATGTAACGAAATTTGCATTCAGAAATGCACCTCCGCTTACCCCTTCGAGGAATACAGGCGTAAGTTCGTATGTACATATTATGTAAGATTAAAATGATTACTATTGATGCATACCGACTAGAGGATTCGATCCCGGGATCCCGGTCATATTTAATCCCGAAAATTTCGGGACTGAAGTATGAACGGGATCCCGGGATCGAATCCTCTAATACCGACTCACTGTGTCCATAGGAAGTAATATAGTTTGAATTTGAAAAAACGCCAGAGTAGAGTTGATACTATGTATATAAAGTAAATTTACGTAAAAATACTTTTAAAACTATGTAGCTTTGACTGATTGCAAAAGTATATTATCTTCATGTAAAGTTTTTTAAATAGTACAATAACTTTCAATTAAATCTGTATTTTGGGAATCTTATTAATTATAATTTTCAGTAATATGTAACGAAAAACGATTCGTGTAAATCAAGTATGAAAAATACATAAATAGCGTGAATAATCGAAACTTACCGTTAATAAAAGTTTCTTGTTCTGAAACAGTGATTTCATGCTGATCCGTATCGGGTGTGGTAAGTTTGCTCTTCACTAATGGCGGTAATTTGTTTATGTAAGGTGACGCTTGCTCGGTTACAAATTCAGATGTTATTTCAATTTCATTTGAAATTTTAAAACCTTCTCTGAGTTTTTGTTGTTTTGGTTTTTGTACATACAGTTCAGTTTCATGTTGAATGGTTTCATTATCTGTGATAACAAGTGGAATTATTGTAGTAGGTGTAATATTGGTTGTTTCTCTTTGCACCGACGGAATGGTAAGTTCAGAAACTTGGGATTCTAAAATGTTTTCCGTACATTGTACATGCGATAATGGTGTGATAGTTTCATCAGCAGTTGTTGGGATACATTTGTCAGATTTTAAAATTTGTTCTGGGTTTTCTTCTACGGCTTCTTCTACAATAATGCTTTGGTTTGTATTATATTTTACATTTGCGCTTTCCACTTGAGATGGTTTTTCTAATGAAATATTAATTTCACTCTCATGAACCATCACGTCTGTTTGACTTATCGACTGCATTTCTATTGGCTTTGCATCAATTTTTTTTATTTCGTGAGTTGCAACATCTACAATTCCAACATCCTCTCCAATAAATGTCGCGGTTTGCTCAATTGATTTCATTTCTGTAATGCTTTTCTTTGGTGTTAATTTTATATCTTTGAAGTCTTGTTGTTCTAAAGGAATTTCAGCCTCTTGTATATCTACTTCAGATATTGTAAGATGTCGACCCGGTTCTATGTTTAATGTAGGTTCTAGTTTTTTAATAGTTTTCGTAGGTACCGTTCCAGATGGTTCTTCAGGTTTTATCTCACAAATCTGCAGTGATGGTATTGGATCAATTGCAACATCTCCCATTTCATTTTTAGTTGATTCTAATTTATGAATTTCTACTCCCTTCTCAGATGTTTGATGCACTTGTACTTGTAAATGCTTAAGAGTATTCAAAGTAATGCCAGTAACTGCTTTTTTAATATGAAGGTCTTGTAAAGACATATCAGATAAGTTAGTTTCTTTTTCATTTAAAATTACTTCTGTTACATCTACAGATTTTTGTTCTTCAATGTAGCTTTCGGGTTTTTCAAGAGGAGTTATTTTACGGTTGAAATCAGTGGTTTGTATATTTGTAATTATTTCTTCTGTATTTGCTATTTTTCCATAATTATCATCAATTTTTGATGAAGCTTTTTTGTATCGCACCTCAAAATCGTCTACTTTATTAAGATTATCAGACTGAGAAACGATTTCTGATGTTTGTATGCTCTCCTTGCTTATTATTGTGACATCAGCCGTTTGTTGTTCCGGCACTGAAGTAATAGGTAATAATTTTTCACATTCATTTGTTAACTTTTCATCGTATTCTGGAACTCTAAGTGCTGTAACTAAAACGTTCGGTTGAACTTTATGGTCTGTGGGTTTTGGTGTTAAAATACCTTCAGATGAATGTGGTATTATTTCTTCTTGAGTCAAAGCTTCAGAAGCAGTGGTTGTTATTCCAGCCCTCATAAATGGTGTTTTGGCTTCTTCTTCAAGTAAGTAAGGTGCTACTTCAGGTTGATTTTCTGCAATTAATACAGCTTCTCTCGCATTAATATCTATAAGAGCTTCAACTAAATTAGGTAATGCTGATAGTTTTAGTATCTCTTCTTTTTCACTACACTCCGTGGTACTAACTACAATTTCTTTGTGTACTATATTTTCGATATTTGCCCTTTTTGGCGTTACCATGTCATCTTTTGGATAATCAATCCCAGAATCGGCCGTAATTTCCGTTGATACTGCAACTGGCCTGACTGTCACTGCTGGAGAAGCTTTATACTGCTCCGGTAAAGCAGCAATGTCATATTCTTTTTCCTTTTCATGTTGTAAAACCTCTGTCACATTAAGTACATCTTCTGAAGGGACAATATCCATTGGTGCAAATTTAGGTTCAGGTTTAGTGTCTTTTTCTAAATATGATTGACTATCGAGAACATTGCTTTCCAATATTTGTACAGAAGTGAAATTCTCTGATGTTATTTTAACTTCTTCATAGGTACGCGTATCAGAATCCAAATTGCCGCATGTCTGTTTTGGATTAACCTCAGACACAAGAGCAATTTTGTAATCAGAATCAAGATCAACTTTAGCGAATAGTTTATCTTTTTCTGTATTATTTTGCAATTCTTGCTCGCGCACATTTGGAATAACTTCAGTTACACTCAAAGAATCACTGCTTATAATTGTAGATTGAGCTGTAGTTTCAGTAATCTTATTTACATCTAATGTCTGTATTTGATCTTGAACGGTTGTTTGGAGAACCATTATTTCTTTTTGTAAATCTCTTTGCTCATTAGCTATTCCTGGTATGTTTTCAGAAACATTAACGAAGTCGATTTGATCCGCAGTGTTTATTTCTTCTGACATAGGCGTCTTAAGATGATGAGTTGAGCTTATTTGGGCTTGAGCAAATTCAGGCAATTTTTTTAATGAAAGTTTATCGTCCGACTCTGAATACTTTGTTTCTGAAACTTCTATTGGGATATTGGGAACCAAAAACGTACTTACACCTTCTGGCTTTCTTAGGGTGTATTCTCCTAATGTCTCTGTTTCATGAATAAAAGGCAATGATACTATTTTAGCGTTCGTTGTTATAAGCGTTTCAGAAGCTAATTCTGTCGGTATATTTTCCTCTGCTTTTATATTACTTGTTGATGTAACTTCTACTGTTTCCGACGTAATAACAGATTCTACTGTTTTAAAGTCAACCTGTGCCGCAGCCATAAGTTTATCTTCTTTAATAACTAGATCTTTTTCACTTTCATGCACTTGAACTTCTTCGATCAGATTTTTATCTAGAGCTGATATACAAACTTCTGCTTGCATGCCAGAAATAGATGGTTGTTGTTCAAAAGATTGCTCAGAATCAATAATATTTGCTTCTAAATTAAATTTATGTTGCAGTTCGTTCACACCGATAGTAGCGTTTTTGGTCAAAACTGATTCTGGTGTGAACTCAGATTCCTTAATATGTGAGGTTGTTAACATATTGTTTAAACTGGTATGTAGAGTTAAGTCCTTGTGTACAGAAAATTGTGCTGGTTTTTGCTGTACGGGTAAATCACCTTCTCTTTCATGAGAATCTTTGATAGTCACAACAATACTGTCCTTAGAAGTTACATCAATGTTGGCTTCCTGTACAGGAGGTATTTTAAGAGACGACAGAAAACCTTCACGTTCCTGTACATTATGAATTTCAGTAACTACTTGATTAGCAAGTAGTATGTCTTTACGAGCGGTTTCCGTTGGCACTATTAGTTCGGGATAGTATTTACCAGATTTATCTTCAACAAAAACTTCTCCGACTTCAATGGGTTCTAATAAATTAAAATTAAGTTTCGATGATACTGCTTTATCAGTGTATGGATTTTCGAATTCCTTTTCTTTGACCTCCTCGTTTATTTCTGAAACACTAACTCCTAATAAAGTAGTATATCCAACAGCTGCTTTAGACTGCCTCGCAGTTTCTTCATCAAGCGGTGTTTCTTTTGAAGTGGAAATATATTCTGATACTTTAAGAGCATCCTTTAGTAGCAAGGTAGTTTTTGCTTTTTCCATTTGATTTTTAGAATGTTCTGAGTCCATATGCGCAACCGACAAGTTTGTGATAGTTTCAGATGTTATAAGATTTTCTGACGTTACAAAATATTTTTCAGCTTTGCTCTCTTTTCTTTTGATAGTCGTATGGTATTCCTCTAATGTACGACTAGCTTCCACTTCGGTCACTACCAACGGTTCTATTTCCGAAACTGACGACTTACCAATACTCTTCGGTATTTCCTTATGATCTAAAGGAGTTTCTCTTTCTTCAACATGATGTATACC
Source organism: Cephonodes hylas (assembly GCA_030295005.1). Classification (NCBI taxonomy): domain Eukaryota; kingdom Metazoa; phylum Arthropoda; class Insecta; order Lepidoptera; family Sphingidae; genus Cephonodes; species Cephonodes hylas. The sequence continues at coordinate 6,985,302 of AP025360.1, read as the reverse complement.
GCTTATAACTGGATAACTTGTACTTATTTTTAAATTAGCTGTTAATTTTTCCGCGTCGTCATCAGGCTGTAAATGAGTTGCTTCGTTTGCGGCTACTACTTCAATTTTGCTTTCAGGTATTACTGTTGCAATAGTTGTTGTGTATGGAATGTCTTCTCTGTCGAAAACATCTATTTTGTCTTCTTCATTTACGTCATGCTTTTCTTTAAGTTCTAATGCTTTAACAATGTTAATCTCCTTTGTTTCTACTTCTTCGGTCTGAATTTCTTCTAAGCCTACTCTCTGTTTTATTTGTTTTTTACGTTTGATTTGTTCCTTCTCTTTGGAATCTGTGAAATGAGAGTTGTGATTGTGACATAATTTTAGAACTACAAATGGCAATAAATTTCTTAAAACGTTAATGAAATTTTGTGTATGGGATGTGCGTTTGCGTTTCAAGATTTGTTTATTTTATCATTTCAATAATAAAAAGCATACTTACTATTATATCACCGAGCTGATAATGAAGCATCATTGAAGCCATGCTGAACAAACAAAGCTGCACGAAAACGCATATTATTTTGCAGGGCACTTCATTGGACATAAAAAACGTTTGAAACTTTTTTTTCATGGTCAAAAATATTTTTGGGTTCTAACTACTGAACTAAGTTATAAAAGTTTGTTTTTATACAATATTTTGAGAAACGATAAAGCAATATTTTTTAAGTATAAAGCGTTTATTTTAGATATTTATAATTAATGTTTAAACAATGGGTGAAATTATTTATTAAAAAAGGCGATGATTTAAAAAAGCAATTGGCTATAATCACACGCTGACGTAACACATAACAGCCATAATTACTTTTTAGCTAAATTTAAAACTTAATACTTACCACGCCGAAGCAACCCTTCTATAGTCTTTGTTGTGTCTAGAGAAACAGAAAACATTTGCTTTTTAGTATATCACAAACTTTATTAAAGTTATTCAGTGTATTGAGCTTAAGTAATATCCTACTACATACATTATGATTCCAATGACATGGATTTTATGGAGCACCTGTCTTAAAAATCCATGTTTATATAGTTGGAGCCATTAGACATACAGATTTAAGTATATTTATTATATTTATTTTAAATTACATTAATCCTACTAATATTATAAACGTGAAAGTCTGTAAGTGTGTTTGTTGCTCTTTCACGTAAAAACTACTCCATGGATTTTAATAAAACTTTACAATAATATAGCTTATACATCAGAATAACACATAGGATACTTTTTATCTCGGAAAATGTAGTATTCCCGTAGGAATGAAAATTCTTTAGATTTACTGAACCGACTTGAATGATTTTTGATATGAAGTTAGGTAGGGCCTATGGAAGTAACATAGGATACTTTTTATTCGGGAAAATGTAGTATTCCTGTGGGAATGGCTTTCTCGCCTAAGCCATTTGACCGATTTGAGTGATTTTTGATATGGATAAAAAAGGAACTTGAAGAGGCCTAGGCTTTTTTTTTTAATTCAGCAAGTGCCATTTTAGGCACTTAGGAGACGCATTATAGATTCAACCCACTCACTCAACCCAAGTCTACCCAGACGGAGACGCGGACAAAAGCTAGTAAGTTAATATTTGTACTGGGCAAGAAAGAGGAGGGGGATGACCGGTGAGCTTATTCTACATGTGTTTTCATACGAAGAAAATATCCGCGCCGGTTCCCTGTCTATTTCTATTGCATACTCAAACAAATTTGCATCGATAAATAGGCATATCACGCGTCTAGCATACTATATTATAAAATTTATAAACATTGTTTTGTTTTTTATAATGTGCTATAAAATCTAATAAAAGGTTCCAAATTTGCTTGAGTCCAGGATCGGGCCAAGTTTTATGAAATTTCTCATAAATAAATTCTCAGTGCCGCCACGTAACTAGGCAACGTGCCCAAAAATGATTATTGGTGAATAAGAAGTGCCAAGACAAATAAACGTCAACCTTGTTAGTTTAACGTCAACGTTAAACTAACAAGGAAGCTGACTGAAGCATTCTTTAGAATAACGCATACCTTTAACAACTTTAGGTGTATGCGTTTCTGCAACTTCTTCCGCCGATGTTTCTTCTATTACCTAAAAATTTAATATTAATATTAAAATGTGTTTATTTTTTATATAACAGTAAAGGTTAAACATTAAAAAATTAGAATGATACAAACATGTAGAAAAGATGATGATTCATAAGCTATACCCTCTAGTCAGGTTACTTGTGTATGATTTTACATACTTTATTACATTAGCTCCTTGCAAGAAAAATAAAGTGTAAAATAGGCTCACCTCATGTGCTTCCTTTTGCTCCCAAGAACGGGGCTTAAAGTCTTCTGGATAAAAATGTGCAATGACTTCTTCAACAGAAGTGTGTTTTAATTCGACCATCTTCAAAAAAGCTCTAAATCCAGCTTTAGACGCTATTATATTCTCATCTTGAGCGGTTTCTTCCGTAAGTACTTCTGTAATTAATGCACCATGACCCTGTCTTTCTACCAACCGCACCAAAGCTGACTGCGACTGAGGTATTCTTAAAGCAGGAAAGTGTTGAGAGTCATATAAACTTTCAATTTCTTCCGTTGTGACACCTCTCCGCAGCATGTATCCAATTTTAGCTAATTCACGCAAAGGTGATTCGCCTGGACCAAATTCTTTCGCATTAATGACTTCAAGTAATTCATTTATTTCTGCTACCATGCGAGAATCCCCTTCAACAAATTTCATTACTCCTTTTTGTGTTTCATAAGATTCCTCAAGGGGAAGTGCAGTTTCTTCTTTTTGTTGTTGTGACGATACGAAATAATCATGCGGCGTGACTATTGGCTCTGCTATGTGAGGTTTAAGCATTTGTTTAGACTTTTTGTCAATTTTCTTAAACGACGCAACATCAACAGTTTCTATATGGTCAGCTTCGCTCATTGTAACTTTAGCCTTTTCTTCATCGAATTCTTTTATAGGCATTGTGTCGACTACTTGTGTTTCCGTGGTTTCAACGAAGGTGGTATCTGTTTTTATTTTCTTTACATCTTCCACCGTTTTCTTGTGATCTATTTCATCACGACGTTGAGTAGATTTTTCCGTTTTCTTTTTTTCCTTTACTTTTTTTACTTTAGTAACTTTTTCTCCATGATCAAAAACTTGAAGCTTAGCTTTAGTTTCAGCCATTCCTATGTCACTTACTGCTTTGCACATATAAGTTCCTTCTAATTCTTTAGAAGCTTTTTTAATTGTACAAGTAGTTCTTTTGTCTTTATTTTCAATAATGTAACGCTCGTCAGTGCGTATAACTTTTCCATCTTTATACCACAAAATTTCTACAAAATAAAAATGCTTTATAATATGCAGACATATACAAATTGATTACTGGGTTTTAATATCCATAAATATTTACCTGGCGTAGGATTGCCACTATATATGGCCTCAAACGTCACACATTCGTCTACTTGGATTCGTTCTCCAGTTAGTTCTTTGACAAATGTTGGTACCGCTTGAGAGGCTAAAAGAGAAATAATCTATGAACATATATATACGATATAATAGCAATAGTACCTGTTGTGCTAATCTACAACGACATCATAATAATATTGCCATTCATACTTGATTCCTTTGTCACATTTATTATTTTTTGTTTCGTCAGCAAAATAAATAAAAATATCTTGATAGAGATTCTAAGACAATTGCCCAATATATAATGACAGCTTGCCAAAATACTGCACTTGTATGTACATATATAATATTTATAGTAGGATACCAACACTCACAATACTAAGGCTGAGTTATAACTAACGACTGAAATGCAAGCAATTAAGAGATAACGAATCTTAGGCTCATTATTCTGTATGTTAATGTACCCTACATTTAACATATAGAAGTTCCTTAGCCGACTTCTAGTGATTGCATAAAGGGCACAGTAATTCCGTCACGATATCCTTTGCTCGCTGTGACCCAAAGACAACATCTACATAAATTGCTGAGCATACGTGGGATGTACCGTGGATGGTCAATTTTACTGAAAACGATTCCAAGATGAGCAATAAGGTGGAAAAACTGCCAAACCGCTCCTTAGGAACCCTAAGCTGGCAGTGAAGTTTAATGGTTTTCCTCTCGATATAATATGCATACTAATTTACGTTAAAAGTGGTTTGGTAAATATAAAAGTTTTGTCAGAGAGAGGGCTTGTTTACAGCTCATATTTTACTATTACTGGTATCCATATCAGAAATACACCAACGTAAAACACACTCGACGCAAAAAGTTCTTTTATTACAAGTATACCTTTCAAAGCTGCTTGCAATTCTTCCATGTGAGAAACCCATTCGGGTTTTCGGTATTCTTTGGTGCCAATAATACCTGTGATTAAATATAGAAAATTAAATATTAAATAGAGTAATTATTATTAATAACATCAAATAAATCACTGTCTGTGTTTATGTGGATATTATAGTGGGTTGTAGTTTTTGTAGAGGATATTTGTTAAAACTAGGCAGGGATGGAATTGGAGGCTTAATGAGACGGTTTATACCCTGTCCTTTTAGTGGCAAAAGATTCCGTTTAAGCTGAAACTAGATCAGTGACATATTATTATTATATTTAAGGAAATTTAATAAAAAACTTTCCACTCCTTTTGAAATTGTGTCTAATAACTTACTTTCTACAGAAAGAGCTGCAATGGTTGACGTTACACCCAAGGGATTGTGGGCTTCAAATACTATTTCACCCGTATCGTCTTGATATACTTCTGGTATTATTAAAATAGAAGTACCGTCGTCCATTTCTTCAATTTGATATTCCTGGCTTGTTACTATCTCCGTACCTTGTTTAAGCCACCTTGTTTCTGGTTTGGGTATTCCTACGGCTTTAGCTTCAAACCTTTAATGAAGTTAAAAAAAAGGATTTATTTTATGAGCTTAAAGTTGTTGGTCTTTATAATATATTAATGACTTTTAATATTCTTCGATATAAAATTTGACACAGTTAGAAATGAAAACTTACGAAAAGGGTCCCCCCCGAATCTTTAGATTTTACAAGCTTCGAAAAAGCAACAAGGCTAAAGTGGATTTCTACACCCGCATGAAGCCAATTGATATCGTCCCACATAGTAGCAAGGGGCTTGAATACCAATTAATACTTTTCCACCGGGAATTGAACCCGCAATCTCTAGATCTCACAGCACGTACCACCACGAGTTAGTCACAATTTGTTAAAAAAAAATTAAGTATAGAATCATACGAATGTAGTGTTGAATAATAAAATAACAGACCTTGTGAGTTCTCCCTCCGTAGTAGAAACAACTGTGGGTAATGCCTTAACAATACGTGGAGCGAATTCTTCAATATCGCTAGTTTTCTGAAATTAAAAATAACCAATTAATGTTAAAACTTTATTGTTTTAGTAGGTAATCCAAAACTAGCAAATTATTAGATAATATTAGATTCTTCCTATCCTCCCTATCCTTGATTATGGTGATGCTAGCCATATTGATCTCACCGAAGCCCAATTTGAAAAACTTGAGCACTTCAAAACTTTTGCATCCGGTTCATATTTGGTGTTCGCAAATATGACCACGTTTCCGAATTCCGTGTTAGATTCAAGTGGGTATTTATTCGAGCACGGAGCAAGGATGAGTCATGAGACTGAAGCCGGTCTCCTGTTTCTCTCACACAATAAGCCTTCTCTCACACCCTCCACAATTTTCTGTCATCATTATTTATGCATCAAGCGTAATAGTAACGTTTACAATTATCATTTTACTATATCAGTGTAACTGTATCAAAGTAAATGTATTATTAATTAACTATAATTATTTATTCCTATTTTATCAATATTTGTACAATTATATAAAGAGAACGTAAAACGTCAAACGTAAACGTTTGTACGTTTGTTACGTTTAAACTCAAAAAGTACTGAATCGATTTGGATGATGATGGTGAATGGATGAAAATGTAGTATTCCCGTAAAAAAGGCTATTCTCGCGATCTACTGAACCAATTTGAATGATTTTTGGTATAAAGATAGGTATGTAAAATAGAAAAATAGGCTACGTTTTATCCCTAGAAAATTCAATCTTTTTATTTCCCCACTAAGATGTATTTTTTATGTTGTATAGTGTATACTGTACACTATACCAGGGCTTCCCAAACTTATTTACGCTATGACGCCCTTCTATAGGTTATTTTTCTTGCGACGCACCCCCCCCCCCCCTGCATCAAAACTACCTACTTTACTGGAAATAAAAATAGCAGTAGTTAGCGTAATATGAGGTTATTAGAAAAATACGGACAGCGAATGTTTGCCGATCGCCTCGCGACGCCCCCAGGATGTTGCCGCGAACCCCAGGGCGTCGCGACGCACAGTTTGGGAAGCCCTGCACTATACAATATAATAAAAAAAATTGCCTACCCATCCCTTCAAATAAGCCTACACATTTCTATCAGCCGTCATGTCTTCATTCACCCCTTTCTCTTTCATATCTCCTCTCATGCACTCCATCCATGTTTTCTTTCGCCTTGCTCGGCTTGTCCATCCTTTAACTTTCATGTTCATTATTTTATTACCAACATAAACTGCGCCATGGTTATCAAGTTTAGATTAGGTTAATTTGAATATGGAAAAAGACCAAGTGTCGACGCAATAAAAAGCCCTGCCCATTTATGTCTATTATTTCATCTACATAAAAGTAAATAAAAACTTATATGCGTGCTATATCCCGTTCCCCTAGAATAATTAAATCTGAGTACTATGATCACTATATATGCAACCTGCGAGGGCCGTACTGTCACAGTCGTTATCAATATAAAAATTCTTGTAATATATCATAAGTTTGTGCCTTTATTTTTTCCAATCTCCATGTACTATATGTAATTTGCAAAACTTAAACAGTAATCTTACCTCATCGCTTAAAATATCTTCTTCGGACACACTGGGAACGTATTCGTATGCTGAAACATAATATTCGTAAATAGAAAAAATCTCAAGACAAACGATATTCACTATGAATAATAAAAAAATAACATTCTCAAGTCAGTTGCTAACTACTCTATGAACTTGTACTCCATAAAGACAAAACTAACACACTTTCATTGCCACTTTTAAAAATGATTAACATTCAAAAAGCATAATATAAGCACGGCACTTGGATCCGATTTCTTTTCATACGTCCAAGCAAATTATAGCTATGTCGTATTTTAATTTTTAATAATAGTGACAAAACACCACAAGTCAAACAAAATCGGTGCTCAAAATAAAAGTCGAAGCTACAGAAAGAAACAATTATACTCTTTAGATCCGTTCTTGACTGTGTTCATTATCATTTTATTCTTTTCACTAGGATGCACGTGAAAATCACTATAGTTTGTAATTAGTACTGCTATAACAGTATTGAGACAAACGTAAAATATATTATTATATTCCTGTTATCAAACCAGCCTTGGTAACCTCCAGAAGACTAAATGAAAAAATATATTTTATCTACAGATGCATGGCAAATTTATTGTTTTTATTGTTCAGTATATTGATATCAAAGTGAATGGCAGCAGGAAATAGTAATGTTGTATCACACATGCAAAATATAACCGCATGCAATTTATTAAAATTACTTCGCTACCTTCTACAATCACATTGCATTCAGTGATGCAACGGCCGAATTCATTTGTTGCATTACAATTATACACCCCCGTCATTTCGGGAAAAGCCTCTTTAATATATAATTCGCATAATCCAGATCTATACCGAGCCGTCGTAATATCTCTGGCTCTTTGAATTGCTTGTCCATTGTGATACCATTCAATTTCAGGCCATGGTTGACCAACAATTTTGCAAGTAAGCAGTATTGGCTCCCCATCCATGATACTAATGGCCTCCAACGGAGTAATTACAACTGGGGCATCCCCATAACCATGATCTTTTTCTTTTAAAATTAAAGAAGCCGAACTAGATACAGAACCTGCAAAATTTTCTGCTCTGCAAGTTATTATTCCTACTAAATCTTTAGTAATATTTTCTATACAAAGACACGATACGTTATCTTTATTTGACACGTATATGTTGCTTAATTTATTTTGTTTTGCATATGAGTTCACTTCCTTGGTATCAATAAACCATTGAAAAGATGCACAAGGACTCGATAACACTTCTGTTTCTAACAGCACAATATCTCCCAGGCTAACATGGCAGGGATGTAGAAGCTTAATAAATACTGGTGGCATTATCTGATTCTCGTTTATTGATTTAACCAGCTTAACTGAACACGCTGTTTTCGCAGTAATGTTTTGATTTGCAATAACAACTTCAAATTTTCCTACTTTCTTTTTTTCTGCGTTATGAATTTTTAGAAATGAAATTCCATCGTCAGTTACAATTTCACATTCGTCATTTTCTTCAAGTGGTTGGTTGTTCCGGAACCATGTTACTTTACTATCGTCTTCTGATTTAAAAGTCACACTTAGTTCAAAGGAATCTCTTTCCAACACGTTCAACGCCTTTAATGGTTCAACTATCAATGGTCCCATTTCTGGAAAATAGTCATTTTTGAAAAAGATGATTGTTATTATCTATCCCTAATTATGTTAATATATATAATATATCTCATATGCTAATATAGCATTTGCTCCAAATAGAGTAATATATTTCTTGATTGTTTTTTTTTATAATATACATATTTCGTAATAACAAAGAGACTTCCACGTGATATTTAAAACAAGCATTTTATTTTGTTTACTTATACGTCCCCTTGCTTTTACATTTCTATTCGTTATTAATATTGCGAATAAATATGTATGTTTGTAGAAAATCCTTTTTTTTTTGAGTGACAACTGATAATTGAGTTTTACAAGAATTTATAAATAAAATTTGTATACACATTACGCAGCATTACCAATATACTACTACCATTTGCAGGGAAAGTCAAGTTGTTATATTTCATTTATTGGTTTTCTTAGAAATAAGTTCTTTCGGCGCAACATTACCTCCAACTAACGGTGACGTATTATTAGCGGTAGCGTTATTTTCTAATACTATCCAATTTATGATAATGTTCCCAAACATAGCGACAGAAATAATACTTTTTAATTTTATCAATGTCAAGATTTTAAAACATAGGAACTAATTGTCTATTTTAATGTCAAAATACTTTAAAATAGTAAAATAGTGCGTCTGATTTCTGACTGAGCAATTTCTTTATGAATGTAATCTCGGAGCCGCAAGACATAACTTATTTTTTGTTTGACAAAAAGGATGGGAGTAAACAACTTTTTAGAATTGATGAAAACAATTAGACTTGTCAGCATTTGCAGAAGCTGATTCTTCGAATTGGATGCATGGAAATGTTAACAAGTTTTAAAAAATATTGCATGGAAATGTTAACAAATTTTAAAAAAGACTTGTCAAAATTGACATATTCATTTTATAAATATTCGTTCAGATATCTCGCATAATCAGGCCTCTTTAGCTATATTTTTAATTTTAAAATATCTTTGTACATACATAAAACACTAATGGAATGCGGAGGGTCTTCGCAGTGTACTAAAAAGTAAAAAAAAATAACAATTGTAACAATAACGATATTTAAACTGTTCCTAAATCAAAGTAAAGTAAAAAAAATGTTCTCATTTTTGGAATTCAAGAAACTAAAGCATAATCAACTGAATATACATACTTGATACCAAATAAATAAATCAGTTTATAATAGAGTAGGTGCCACCCAACAAGAGCAGATTATTTTATTCTAAGCCGTATTCTGTTCCCGGAAAATGCTTTAAATTTCAAATACAAATGTAATGGACATATTATATTAAATAATTTTTAAAATACATATTTTTAATACTTCTCTCTATACCGTGCATTTGCGTTACCTTTTCCACAAAATAAGTTATATCTCACAGCTCTATGAACTTAAACTAAAACTATGTTTTGAAATGAGTCTTTGTATTTCGAAATGTAAAGAGCCATGCATCTGCTTCAAAAATTATGAAGGCATTAAGTTTCTTACATATGGCAAATTCGTCTGACTTTATAAAACAATCTACAACGTACCTTCTTTTTTCTCCTTCTTTTCTACCACTTTCTTCACAACCTTCTTCCTTACCACTTTAATAGACTCTTGTTCTTCTTCTACGGGTTTCTCGTCATAATTAATTATTTCTTCTTCATCTTCAACGGGCTTCTCTTTTGGCACGGGTTTTAGATGGACTTCTTCAGGCTTTTCTACCTCTGGAGCCTTTTGTTTAGGAATAGGCTTGAGGACAACCTCTTCTTTTGGTTCCTCTTCCTTCGGACGCCTCTTGCCAGTTGGCCATTTACGTTCTTCTGGCGCCGCTTCTTCTACGGGTTTCTCTTTTGGCACGGGCTTAAGGTGGATTTCTTCAGGCTTTTCTTCCTCTGGAGCCTTTTGTTTAGGAACCGGTTTAAGAATGACCTCTTCTTTTGGTTCCTCTTTCTTCGGACGCCTCTTGCCAGTTGGCCATTTACGTTCTTCTGGCGTCGCTTCTTCAACGGGTTTCTCTTTTGGTACGGGCTTTAGGTGGACTTCTTCAGGCTTTTCTTCCTCTGGAACCTTTTGTTTAGGAATAGGCTTGAGGACTACCTCTTCTTTTGGTTCCTCTTCCTTCGGACGCCTCTTGCCAGTTGGCCATTTACGTTCTTCTGGCGCCGCTTCTTCTACAGGTTTCTCTTTCGGCACGGGCTTTAGGTGGAGTTCTTCAGGCTTTTCTTCCTCTGGAACCTTTTGTTTAGGAATAGGCTTAAGGACCACCTCTTCTTTTGGTTCCTCTTCCTTCGGACGCCTCTTACCAGTTGGCCATTTACGTTCTTCTGGCGCCGCTTCTTCTACGGGTTTCTCTTTTGGCACGGGCTTTAGATGGACTTCTTCAGGCTTTTCTTCCTCTAGAGCCTTTTGTTTAGGGACTGGTTTGAGGATAACCTCTTCTTTTGGTTCCTCTTCCTTCGGACGCCTCTTGCCAGTTGGCCATTTACGTTCTTCTGGCGCCGCTTCTTCTACGGGTTTCTCTTTCGGCACGGGCTTTAGGTGGATTTCTTCAGGCTTTTCTTCCTCTGGAGCCTTTTGTTTAGGAACCGGTTTAAGAACGACCTCTTCTTTTGGTTCCTCTTTTTTCGGACGCCTCTTGCCAGTTGGCCATTTACGTTCTTCTGGCGTCGCTTCTTCAACGGGTTTCTCTTTTGGCACGGGCTTTAGGTGGACTTCTTCAGGCTTTTCTTCCTCTGGAACCTTTTGTTTAGGAATAGGCTTGAGGACTACCTCTTCTTTTGGTTCCTCTTCCTTCGGACGCCTCTTGCCAGTTGGCCATTTACGTTCTTCTGGCGCCGCTTCTTCTACAGGTTTCTCTTTCGGCACGGGCTTTAGGTGGAGTTCTTCAGGCTTTTCTTCCTCTGGAACCTTTTGTTTAGGGATAGGCTTAAGGACCACCTCTTCTTTTGGTTCCTCTTCCTTCGGACGCCTCTTACCAGTTGGCCATTTACGTTCTTCTGGCGCCGCTTCCTCTACGGGTTTCTCTTTTGGTACGGGCTTTAGATGGACTTCTTCAGGCTTTTCTTCCTCTGGAGCCTTTTGTTTAGGGACTGGTTTGAGAACAACCTCTTCTTTTGGTTCCTCTTCCTTCGGACGTCTCTTGCCAGTTGGCCATTTCCGTTCTTCTGGCGTCGCTTCTTCTACAGGTTTCTGTTTTGTCACGGGCTTTAGGTGGACTTCTTCAGGCTTTTCTTCCTCTGGAGCCTTTTGTTTAGGAACCGGTTTAAGAACGACCTCTTCCTTCGGTTGCTCTTCCTTTGGACGTCCTCTTCCATATGGCCATTTTTGTTCTGGCGTCGCTTCTTCTACGGTTTTCTCTTTTGGCACAGATTTTAGTTGGACTTCTTCGGGCTTTTCTTCGTCTGGAGCCTTTTGTTTAGGGACTGGCTTGAGGACAACCTCTTCTTTAGGTTCTTCTTCCTTGGGACGCCTCTTGCCAGTTAGCCATTTCCGTTCTTCTGGCGTCGCTTCTTCTACAGGTTTCTGTTTTGGCACGGGCTTGAGGTGGACTTCTTCAGGCTTTTCTTCCTCTGGAGCCTTTTGTTTAGGAACCGGTTTAAGAACGACCTCTTCCTTTGGTTGCTCTTCCTTTGGACGTCCTCTTCCATATGGCCATTTTTGTTCTGGCATTGCTTCTTCTACGGGTTTTGATTTTGGCACAGGTTTAAGTTGGACTTCTTCGGGCTTTTCTTCCTCTGGAGCCTTTTGTCTAGGGACTGGTTTGAGGACAACCTCTTCTTTTGGTTCCTCTTCCTTCGGACGCCTCTTGCCAGTTGGCCATTTACGTTCTTCTGGCGCCGCTTCTTCTACGGGTTTCTCTTTTGGCACGGGCTTTAGGTGGACTTCTTCAGGCTTTTCTTCGTCTGGAGCCTTTTGTTTAGGAACCGGTTTAAGAACGACCTCTTCCTTCGGTTGCTCTTCCTTTGGACGTCCTCTTCCATATGGCCATTTTTGTTCTGGCGTCGCTTCTTCTACGGGTTTCTCTTTTGGCACAGGTTTAAGTTGGACTTCTTCGGGCTTTTCTTCGTCTGGAGCCTTTTGTTTAGGGACTGGCTTGAGGACAACCTCTTCTTTAGGTTCTTCTTCCTTGGGACGCCTCTTGCCAGTTGGCCATTTACGTTCTTCTGGCGCCGCTTCTTCTACGGGTTTCTGTTTTGGCACGGGCTTTAGGTGGACTTCTTCAGGCTTTTCTTCCTCTGGCGCCTTTTGTTTAGGAACCGGTTTAAGAACGACCTCTTCCTTTGGTTGCTCTTCCTTTGGACGGCCTCTTCCATATGGCCATTTTCGTTCTTGCGTCGCTTCTTCTACGGGTTTTGATTTTGGCACAGGTTTAAGTTGGACTTCTTCGGGCTTTTCTTCCTCTGGAGCCTTTTGTTTAGGGACTGGCTTGAGGACAACTTCTTCTTTAGGTTCCTCTTCCTTCGGACGCCTCTTGCCAGTTGGCCATTTACGTTCTTCTGGCACCGCTTCTTCTACGGGTTTCTCTTTTGGCACGGGTTTTAGTTGGACTTCTTCGGGCTTTTCTTTCTCTGGAGCCTTTTGTTTAGGGACTGGCTTGAGGACAACTTCTTCTTTAGGTTCCTCTTCCTTCGGACGCCTCTTGCCAGTTGGCCATTTACGTTCTTCTGGCGCCGCTTCTTCTACGGGTTTCTCTTTTGGCACGGGTTTTAGTTGAACTTCTTCAAACTTTTCTTCTTCTGGAGCCTTTTGTTTAGGGATAGGTTTAAGGACAACCTCTTCTTTAGGTTCCTCTTCCTTCGGACGCCTCTTGCCAGTTGGCCATTTACGTTCTTCTGGCGCCGCTTCTTCTACGGGTTGCTCTTTTGGCACGGGTTTTAGATGGACTTCTCCAGGCTTTTCTTCCTCTGGAGCCTTTTGTTTGGGGACTGGTTTGAGGACAACCTCTTCCTTTGGTTGCTCTTTCTTTGGACGCCTCTTGCCAGTTGGCCATTTATGTTCCTCTGGCACTGCTTCTTCTATGGGTTTGTCTTTTCTCGCAGGTTTCAGGTGGACTTCTTCAGGCTTTTCCTCCTCCGGAACTTTTTGTTTAGGGGCTGGTTTGAGGATGACTTCTTCCTTTGGTTCCTCTTCTTTTGGACGTCCTCTTCCGAATGGCCATTTACGTTCTTCTGGTACCGCTTCTTCTACAGGTGTCTCTTTTTTTACTGATTTTGCTTTATTTTCATCGGGAGTTTGCTCTGAAAAACCTTCCTCGATGAGTAGATTCGTATTCTGAAGGGAATCTTTTCTAACTTGTTTAAGTGTAACATCTTCTAACTTTTCTTTTACAATGGGTGTTTTCTCTACTTTGGTGGGGCGTAATTTAATACTTTCTTGAGTCCAAGGAACAGGTTCTTGCCTTTCTCGTGTTTCTTCAGAGCGTTGTTTTTTCCTTTTAATTGTTTCATTTAAATCAGCTTCTTCTTCTGCTTTGTGAAGGGTTTTTATAGATTCTTCCTTTTCTTGTTTTATTTGTAAATCATTTTCTGATTCAATTTCTTCACTTGCTGCTGGAAAACGTGGCTTTCGCCAAGTTTTGGGGGCTAACGAAGAGTCACTTACTTTTACATCGGTTTCTTCAACTTTTAAGACGGTACTATCTTCTAACGATGTATATTTTTCCAAACTAGCTTGTGTTTCTTTAAGAACAGTATCTTTAACACTTTCACCGGCGTCAGTTCTTTGCTTTCTCCAGTGTTTTGTTTCTAGTTTCTCAGTAGTTTTTTGGGTTTCCAATATATCAGCCTGGCTTCTTTTACGCCATGGTACTGTCTGAGAAACTTTCTTCGTATCTATATTTTGCAAATTTTCAAGTCTCAAGATATTGGACTCTTCTGTTGATTGATATAGAGCTTTATTTATAATCGTTTCCGCGTCTTGCGTAGTTTCTGTCTTTACATCTGTTTTATCTTGAAATGACTTTCGGATGCTAGTACGAGATTCTGCAATGAAAAATAAATTTATTAACGTGCATTCTTATTAATTATTAAGATTTCTATATTAAAAAATATATATTTCATCAGTTTTTATATATCTGAATTATAACTTCCTTGTAATATTACTTTAAGTAAAATCATAATTCTTGTCCAACGACTAGTTTAAAAAGCTTTAGGGTATCAGTTAATAATGTACGAAAATTGCATAAGCCATATATCCCATAATGCAAAAATTATTAGTGTTTGTTGACAAAAACACAATTCGTTGATTAGTGACATAAGTTCAAAAAGATTATAAAGCATGCCATTAATAATAATAATAAACTAAACTGGAAAGTTCGGCTTTTACACCAATGTGTAAAAACACGTTCCTATTTTTATACATATAAAAATGTATTTTCAAATGAATACATTTAAAATACGAGTAACTATTGGACGTATAAAAGGAGGATTTTGTTGTCAATTCTGCACGCTCGCACCAGGTCACGTTTTGTTTAGTTCATCACTGCACAATACCCTCGGATAACTATTAAGAAATAAACCCAACAAGAGAATGCTATGTCACATGAAAGTTTTGATTAAATCAATCAATCTTAATAGATCAATTTTATAAACAATAATTAGCATATAACACTCAAGGAATATAACACTAATTGCAATTTTAATTGCAAATCTTGTACGCAGTAATAGTTTATCTTCTCCTAACATGATAAATAACAACGTTAAAAAAAATACCTGATTTACTTGTAATATTTACTTAGAATTTTGGTTATTGTTTTGATAAATTTAAAATAGTCTTACAATAGCGCGTATAAAATATATAAACTACATATAAAATGTGTCATCATCACTGTCAGTCAGAAAAACTAAAATATATAACCCAATGACTTTAAGATCTCAGATAATATTATATATAAGACCCACTGTAGTATTTTGCATTCAGCCGATCTCTAATAAATATTTGTGGCCGATTTTCGCTAGTAATTAATTTTTTGGTGGTTACTAAATTTGTCGTTAGGAGCAAGCGGCATAATTAATTTATTTTTAAAAATATATTTTTTAATAACAATAACTATTAATTTATCAATTGTAACGATTAAAACATTCGACTGACATAACAATAGAATTAGATCCTTGAATAATTGATTGACTTGTCAAATTTTCGTCTGTGCTGCCATCACTTCATTCGGCATTCTAGATAGGTTAGCTATTTTGCATGTATAATACACGGTACGTAATTTTTACATACTTCAGCCTACAGAATAAATTATTCGGATGTACGTAAGTCATGTGAGAAATGGTGGATGATTCGATAAATGTAATGAATAAATAAGACAACGGTGCACGTGATTTACATATTTCCTTAATTAAGCTATTAAAAGATACAATAACTACACAAAAGTGACTCGTTTCTATCTACGATCTAGACACTTCTAAACATCATTTTTTAACAATCACGGAACTAAAATTAATTCACGTGGGAATACATTTAATTACGAACCATTTCGGTATATTCAATATTTAATTTTTCCTGCGGCTCACATTTAATATTGTCATAAAACTCTTGCTAATATGTTTATGGAGATTTGCGTTTGGTTATTAGTAGATTATAACATATATTAATAATCATCAGTTTTAACTAGGCTTCCCCACAATTACGCTTCCCCGAATTTACGAGTATAAACTGTGTCATTTAACATTAGGTAATACAAAAATAAATAGATTACTCCACATACAATGACATATTTAGGTGTTTACTTGGCAATGCATAAGGCAAGAATAACGCTCTGTCTATAGGTAATGGTGACAGCCACTTATTATCCGTTGGACATAAAGTTTTTAAATCTATTTCTTAGAGATTATGTTCGCGTCGGAAATGTATTGCGTCGGCTTGCTTACCCTCACTTGGTCCCTCCTTAGTAATCGAAATCTAAGGAATTTTCTATTTGCTGATACAAATTTAGTAAAGTAAATTGTTTGTGTATATTAGGAACACGACAAAATATTTTTAAGGTAGATATTATTTTGGGGTTTTCATGAATAATTTTAGCCAGCTTCTCTAAACTTATTGAATAAAGAGGTTCCAAATGTAAAAAATCTAACTTAACGTGTCACAAAAAGTAATTTTATGATTTGATATTTTTTATGTAAACCTGACATTAAGTAATCTAGATCCATTGAACCAATTTGGTATCCATCCCAAACCGGTTTTATCCATAAAATGAGACCTTAAAAAAGACACAAGCCCTTTTAAAATTTCGACAAGTACCATGTCGGGCACTAGAGAGATGTATTATTATAGATTCACTTATTATCTTCCTACACCCAACTCTGAAGTCTACGCAGACAAAGTTGCGGGCAAAAGGTGGTCTATAATAAATTACATATTTTAATTTATAATTATATTCATTAGTAGGTACTCCAATGAAACTAACATTTTTTGTTATCATCAATTGTACACCACTATGTAGTTACATCGTACCATCACGATCTGTAAGAATCATATCATAATCTGGGGGGCAAACTTTAACTGAAATTATCACTGAACGTTGTAATATATTACATCTGTATGTAATGTACTGACGCCGAACACTAAAGCTCAGTGGATCTCCAGTAGGGATCCTGAAAGGAACCTAACTTAACCTAACTCGCAACATTAATTACAAAAAAGATATAAAGAGTAAAAAAATATTAGAAGCAATTAACTCATCACGGGAAAATAATTATATGATATCACTACATAGTATAAAACAAAGTCGCTTTCTCTGTCCTTATGTCCCTTTGTATGCTTAAATCTTTGAAACTACGCAACGGATTTTGATGCGGTTTTTTTTTATAGATAGAGTGATTGAAGAGGAAGGTTTATATGTATGATAACATCCATTAAATATCAGCATTGCACCCGTGCGAAGCCGGGGCGGGTCACTAGTTTAATGAAAAAATAAACGGGATCTGAACTGTGAGCTTCCAATAATAGGCATGGCATAAAACCCCAAAAGTCATGGAAATTCTTTCAAGTTTCAACGAGGTCTGAATAATGAACAAAACCAGGCGTTACGAGCTGATGTAGCTGTACTATGATGAGCTGTACTATTGAATAAAACAACAGTAACAAACATAGTTTGAGGTTCAATTCTTTTATCGTGGGTATTAGAAACTACGGGAAACTTTTTGGTCTCACAAACAACCCAACCCTAACAAATAGTTGTGGTCACACAAACACTCGTCTCAGTGCAGGGATCGAACCCGCGACGTTTCGTTTTGACGGGCCTGTCAAACTGTCAAACTATTGAGCATATTGTTACGGTCATCCGACCAAAAACTGCACTCCCAAAGGATATTATGTACGGACTGTTTATATATTCGTTATAGCATAATATGCTGCAACAAGTATCGTGGCCATTCAGAAATTGGGACACGTAACAATCAATCGCAAATTTATGCCAAAGTTTTGGCGGTCGAAAGAAAATATTGATGAAGATAAAATCCCTATGTAGATAGATTCCATCGGTCTTGCCATTTTTCTATTAATTTTAAGTAGGTAATTTTAAAAGGTCGCGCAATTGAAGAAAACGTTTACCAATTTTTACTTTGTTGGAAAAATAAAACGCGGCGCGATGTTGTACTTCAGGGTCAATTGGAAGTACACTCGTGAGAACTGATAAAAAGCTCTCACGTCTCATACGAAAATATCAGCGCCAAACGTTACCTCTAGAGCAATTCCCTTCCGACTGCACTGACTGAAGACCTATCGCTTGGAAAGCGTAACAAATACAAATTTAATATGTAGAGAGAATAACTTTATGGCGTGTTTTTAACAAGACAAGGCAAGACAACCAGACATGAACAAGACGAGGATGGTTGGCGCTTACTTGGGGAGGCATACGTTCAGCAGTAAACGGCGATAAGTTGAGTATATATGTCTTTAACGCTTTTACGCCTAAGTCAATTGGTCCATTAGAATGGTTTTTATATATTGGACATAAATGGGACCCTGTGGAGTAATATAGACTACAACTTATTTTATTACTGAACCCAACCCTATAAACTATAGTCTACGAGGACGAAGTCGCAGGCAAAAGGTAGGCTAACATAAGCACATGACTGTTAACTTTTCTAGACCTGATCTTTTGTCTGTAATGACAAAACTTAACTGAACTATTGACTGTATAAGTAAGAATCCGTCGTCTGCATCTGCTATTAAAGAGTAACATGGAGGAAAAGGAATCGCAAAATAGTCCTTAATTCCAATTAAAAATTAAATATTTGAACCAAGGGTAAAATCCGAATAAATCATGGAAAATGTATTCCTTGACCAACTACAAGACTTTAAGTTTCAGATATATCATGAGCCATTAACCATCGTAGAATGCACTAGAGATACTAAAATATAGCTCTAACTCATACTTAAGGTCCGATTTGTTACCACTTTTCTAACCGATAAAGCTCCAACGAAAGTTGATTTAAAAATCGTTAATTCGCATTGATTGTAATGAATCTTGGGTCAGACATATTAAGATAGTACAAGTTCAATAAGACCGCACCGCCACATTCGACAAACCGCCCTCAATTATAAAGTGATTAAACGCACATTAATTATAATTTTGTTACAAAATGTATCCTCAACAGAAATCTTATTAAGCGGCAGGTAGCTAACTACTTCAAGAAGTTCGTAAAGCGATGTGTTATAGATTCTTAACATTCAGGAGATAGTGACATCGAAAATCAAACCCTTACTCAATTGCTAATCAAAACCCTTCTAAATTACTATTTAAGTTTTTTAAGCGAATTGAATATCCTACGCGCTTGTCGAAAAAGTTGTCGAAGATGGACTAAGGTATTATTCCATGAGTCACATCAGCGAACTTGCCAATTACGAATGAACGACCAAACGTTAAAGGCACGCAGTACGTAAATGTATTAGTCTTTATTTCAAAGCAAGTTTCTGCTGAAAGTCCGTTGCTAGTAAAATCTCTAGTTGGGTGAGCAAAAAACTTCCAATAAGCCCCTCTTGATTTAGTTTAAAAAATAATCGATGTGGTACCTACCCTCGTGAAAATCTAGGTAAAAACTCGTACGCTATTAGACGATGATCACTAAAAGAGAGACTAACATGCCCTACTGGCATATAGTGTGTCCTCGATTGAACTTTGCAATACGTGCGTACAAGATCATGAACTGATGTCACTGTGAAAACAGGATTCTACACGAAAATGCCTGCTCGTGACCTTATATCTAGCAGTATTAGCCTATTACGTAACCGATTTAACAAAATCGTCCTTATTAATAGGCAAATTGCATTTTCTATTTTGTTTGAAAGAAGCAATGATAAAAACGCGATCTTTCATTAAGGACTGTACATTATTAGCTTATTTTGTAATTGTTATCATGGTACTTGCGGTGTTTGCCTACTAGTGGTCTAAGTATTTTTTTTCTTGATATTTTATATTTACTGTTGAAGCGACCACATTTCTCCGTAGCCACCTTTCAAGACCCTTTCAATCGGACACAGACCTCTTGGTATTTCTAAGCGTAACCCAATAGGTATTACCTTGAAAGATTGCAAAATTTCGAATTGTGACTTATTCGCGGCACGAGACTCCAGAATTTGCGGTTTTTTAAGCGCCCACAATTTGGAAACCGTTGTTTTTTAATCGCTTACATTAGTGCTTGTTTCGTTGCAGATGATGCCGTGGACTCAGCTGATCGCTTCTTAGTGGGACATACACACGGCAGCTGCGCGCGCGACCCTTTAACGGTATTGGTTTAGGTAATCTTCCCGTTATAAGTTAGCTTATCAGCTTCAAAGCATGAAACTACATTTAGTTTCCTTGCAAGACGATTTGATCGCGAGTACGAACATGATTCCAGTGAGCCGTTAAGAAAGGTCCATAATTGCCGATTTTCTTGCAATCCCTGATCGTTAACAAGGTATTCTTCAAACATTAAATCTCAGTCTTGGTCGGAAGTTTTCCGGGGACCCAGCAGTCATATTCCTTTTGACGAAAGGGCGCGACCCTTGTCATATCATATCATTTTACATGGAAAGTACGTGGGTTGGGTTAGATTAGACTTAGGTGAAATCTATCTGAAAACAGTTCTACATATCTGGTAAACACACGTAAAATACATATTTCAAAAATATTGTTCATAATCTAAATTAGCAATTTTGACGAATGCCTCCACATATAAAAACTGTACAATTTTAGTAAGAAATGAATACGTCCATTTTAATAGAATTAGGGATTGACTTGCTTTCCGTTTAAAGAGTTGGGTAAAACAAACCTATCTAAAAGTGAAATGCACAACAAAAACTCCGTGAGGCTTTTTGATAAAATAAGCAAGGACGATAAACATGGTATATATGTATATAACTGTATGTTGTCAACTATTGATAATACTTTTGATGTCTGATCAGAACGAAGCCTTATAGAGAATTTACTGCATCAACTTCGGACTGCTTAGGAGAATCATTGTTAATTGTAACATTGTGAGAAATATTTTTATTTTATTTGACTTAGAGAACTTATTGTAAAAAATGATATTAAATAAATTTCAACGAAAAATGAGAAAATGAATTATTTTCGAACCTCTCCCTGTCTCTATGTAGGCCTAATAATTCTTCACATTAACGATAAATAAATATTATAACTCTACAATCTACAGACAGTATTACAATTGTTTCACGAAATACAAAACACACACGGTATTTCTGTTGGTACCGTTATCAAAACTGAGGAAATAAATAGATATGGACAATAAGATTGCCGATTTGTAGGATGTGGATTTTACTATCATCGTTAGTATTAATATATTGATATAAAGCTACCTCTACCAAATACTTCACATGATTTCTGAGTCACATCCCAGGTATAGAAAGGCGTATTACTAGACCCACGGTAAGTGAGTATTTCACTCTAGGCTTCCTTCTACCTGTAGCTTAGGTCATAGACCTCACGATACATAGGCAACAGTTGTCCATATTCTTAAATGAAAATAAAGTTCACTGATTTAAAAAGGGTTGTATTAAACCAAATAGGTATACTTATAGATGCCAATTCTCTTTTCCGTATTTTTTTATATGTTTTTCGATTAAAATATTTGTGGCATGTAAAAGTCAATATTATATTCCGTTATTCGCTTAGGGCCTTTCCGCCTTACAGTAGAAAAATATTTAACAGAACCTAATTTGTCGTAACATGTATGTGGTGGAAAGTTAATAATCAATATATTTTACTTTCAGGCTTGCTAAAACTATTATCCTGATGAAGTCTTTTCGTAGCCAACCCATTTTATATGGTAAAGGAGGCAAACGAGCTAGTTAGCCACTTGATGTTAAGTGGTCAACACCGACCAAGCACACCCACAAAATCGAACGAATTATCGGTGCGTTGCCGGCCTTTGATGAAATTATAGGCTCTTTTCTTTAAGGCCCTTGAATCGTTCATGTTAATTGTTTTCAGTGAAATGTTGGTACAATATTACTTTATTGGTCCTTTAAGCACTTACGCCAATAACAATTATCCCCGTTTCGCCCTTTCGTTTGTCTTTTTTGTAATCCAGCCTTTAAATCGTAAATTTAAGTGGAATGGATTATAAATTTCTCAGGGCTTAATTTACATCCACCTATCAAGGCTGGTTTTCGAGAGTTTCTCGTTAAAATACGTACAGGAACGGAACGTAAAGTAAAGGAACTAATGAAATGTGAACAAATTTCTGGCGACATGTTTAAGATAAGTTTATAATAAATATGTAAATTTTAGAAATATTTAAAGGTCACATATGACATACTGATGATTAACGATGAAATAATATCCTAAAATACCTATAAGAAGACAAATTAACGTTATTTCATTAACTTACCTTGTTTCCATACTTACCAAAACCACCAAAATTCGTCGAGTAGCTCGTCTGAATCTCATTGTGATATTTAAGTGACGCAAACTAAGTGAGCAGCCGTGTCAGATAAAGATGCACCATTCCATATTACTTGTAAATAGGTAGATGTGCCGTAGTTGATAAAGGGTTTATAACAAAGTCAAACCTGGCTAAATGAGACTTAGATGTGCGCGAAACGTGGTTCATTGATTATTAAAATGAGGCTCCATTGCTTTTGCCCTCAAATAACCACAACACTGTGAATTTTAAAACTTTTAGTTATAGTTTGATAACCTAATAAAATTTTTACGGTGTTAACCATTATAACTGGGACTTTGTGTCTCAATAAGTTACACCATTTACAAGTTTTTGACAAATTGAACACTTTTACTGTGTTATATCCTTACTTCCTGTCTTTATCCTTTCGTTGTAGGAACCTTTATAAATAAGACAACTGTCATGTCAATCTGCCTATTCACGAGGCTATGAATGAATAGCCTCTACTAGTGATAGAACATATAAGTCTATCAAATCTCATTTAAACAGGTTTCACTGTAGTTGTTATGTGTAAGTACGTGTACATGTGCCAAATTTGATAGTTTTTGTATAAATCAAATAGTGTGCCTGTAGCGATGCCTAAAACTAACATCATCTCATTTGAGAAGTGAATGGACTGAATAACAGTAAGATTCTAGTATTTATTCGTGCACAAATTGTTCATAAATTTCGTTACTAGATTTTATAATGAAAAATTCCAACAACGAGTGTATTAAAGTCGAATTGATTGCCTTTACTAATAAATAGTCTAAACATGTTTTATGACAAACGTTTCCAAATTACGAATAACTATCACATTCATTATATCAAGATCAACAGTTTTATCCGGGAATATAGTAATTTTTACGTACAAAATATAATGAATTTGAAACTTACAAGTGAAAAATTAATAAATAAAATCAATTAATATTCTCATACGCTGAGATCGATATCAGATTTGGCACGAATGTTGTATGTGTATATATGTAGGTACTGTAATTATATTTTGCCTTTCGTGTAATGTACATCTGACCAGTACACAGTATTTTTGATATTTCATAAATTTTCACTTCAAAAAGGATCTCTTTACGAGGTGTGACTTTATAGGAATATAAAAAATAAATATTTAATATATGCAAAAATAATTTTGTGCATTAGACTATTGATTTATTTGTAAGTAGTTATCCTATATGTATTATGGTAATATACTCAAACTAAACTAAATTTAAGCTGAATTGCTGCAATATTCAACCTCGCAATAAAATTAGTTGGCACCCAATTTAAACTATTAGCGTTAATCAACTGTTTAGTTACAACAGTAACAAGAAAAACAGTGTCTCATTAAAACACAATCGGAATTCGAATGATATGAAAATAGGAAAAGAAGTTTAGATAGAGATGTGCCAGTCGATGAACAAAGCAACCAAAGCGACCTGATCATCCATCAAGAGATGTTCCGGCGTTGTGTGTCTCAGTCTACGTGGTATCGTTGTTCGTTGTCTGTGGTTGATGGATATCAGGCACTACTCAATGTCAGTGCGTAGTGTTTAATGTAAGTCGAAGACGAGGATTCCTAAAGTGATTTGAATACCATTACTGTCGCTCGGGACACAAAAACGAACTACAGACCTTGTTGTGTATTGAATAATGCGAAATTATCATTAATTTATAGCGTTTATTAAACAGATTCCACATAAAGGTAACATACAAAAATGTGTCATAAATATTATATAGGTATGCTAATATATTAAATGATAAAATACTGCCACGCCTAATAACTTAATACAATTAGATAAAACATACAACACAATTTAATTTTAACAATTTCGTGCACTTAAAACAAACTAAGTTAAATCACTGTGACGTTAAACTATAAAATCTCATTCATGTTGGATTTGTACTTGCAGAAAAACATTGGGTCAACAACTTCGGCTTTCATGTAGTAACATAGAAACTGGCAAGGCAATTATGCGTGCGTACTTTAAACTAATCGAGTGTTCGGCCAAGTGGCGCATTTTACACTAGAATGTTTCTTTGTGACAAGAGTTGACAGCGGAACAAGTCGCGTATTGCAACAACCACGAATAACTGTGCCCCTGAAGAACGACCCACCCGGCCCCGCGCTCCCCCCACACATGTACACTGACCTAGCATTACACTTACACGGACGGCGTACACGGACAGTTAGTCGCAGCTGTTAGGTGAGATTAGGTGACGGTGCAGGCCACACCGCAGCCTACGTGCAGCTTTGTTAGGTGTAACAATTTTATTTGTGCCAAAAACTTAAACTGGACAATACAAACGATGACTCATGCTTAAGGTTAAAGCTGAAGCGGGGACTTGATATGGTAAACGTGCACTTTGTGGTCTGGCGACTCGAATGCTCGGCTCCTCGCTCGACACGATTTGAAATTAATAGCACAGACCACAAAGGCTGACCAGTGTCCCTGTTTCGTTGACAACAGACAAACTTCACTTAACTTGTAAACGACAGATTTAACTGGGACGTTTACATAAGCCTTACAGGTCAAATCTCAACACGAAAAGCATAAAACTTAATAAATCTTATTGTTAATAAGGCCAAATAATCACCTTTAGAGCAGGCTTATAATTAATATTATAAAAGAGTATTGGGTGAAAAATACATTTGACGATTTGTCAAAAGACGCGCTTGTTGAAATTTACAAAATCATCCATAATAAATTTGTTCATTAATAAACATCGTAGCGGTAAAAGCAAAACAAAACAGTCGTTGAATGTCTCGTGTTCTTGTTAATCACATGTTACGTGTCCAATAATGTATATATAATGTTACCGTGTATTCGAAATCCGTTAACATCAGCCACAGCTAGTATTGAGAATGTACTAGTTACCAACTTAGCAATCTCTCTACGAATATTCTAATTTACTGAAGAATTTACTAATAAAATTTTAAAAGGTGCTATTGCGTGTGAAAATATGATCGCAATACGATCATTATTTCCTTTTGGCTATTATTCAAAATTTATGTATAATATGTCCCACAGTTGGTTACGGAATAAAATAAATACAGAATCTAGAAAATGCGTACAAGGCGCTCTTCTCGTTCGCTATTGATCAAACTACATATTACAATTCCTACAGACTATTATATCTAGATAAAAATAAAGAAATGCAGTTTAAATTACAAGGTAATATATACAATTAGTATCTATATGATTATAGTTTTAAATAGCACCGTGAATAAATTATTCTGATACTAACGGATTTCAAGCTTGGACAATAAAAATTAAAAGCTCCTGGCTCGACGCTCGACGATCTTCAGGTGTCTCCTGCCTTAATAACGTAATACTATTTATATTTACACAAAAAGCTTAATTTACAGCGTGTTAGATGCGGAAATTCGTCCAAATGTACTACTGAGTTAAAATTTACAGTTGTATTTTTTTGCAATTAGTCGAATGTAGCGCGCAACGTGGTATGTATCCGCGCGGGCTTCGCTATGTATATCGATATGTATAATTTCCGCAGGGGCTAGGTCGTTCATTATTAGCTGGGACTTGTGATTATACTCGCGGCCGTCTATGTGTCATATCATCACGACTGGTGATCATGAGGGTGTACTAAGAAGCGAAAAGTCACTACTGCGGTAACCGCTACGATTTACGTAACCGCTAATACTCGCTTGTCAACTTTTTAAATTGAACACAATAATAGTAGTTTTCACCCGATCTCATAGAGGTATAAATATGAAACAAAGAAACACTACATTAATAGATTAAAAGTGCGCGACGCGAGCTCGCTGCCTGTATCTATGTCTTACTTTTGACGACTAGTTTTGCCGAGGTCTCGGCCTGGCCGGCGGCAGTAGTGGCGCGACATGTGAACGTGCCAGTGTCTTCTTCGTACGTATTGCCGATAAGCAGCACCGCGTTGTTTCCTTCGTGAATCATCTGAAATGTTCATATAAAAAACCCATGAATTTTATTTGCATTTAATTGAAATCAATCTGCACATAAATCAATCCTTGTGATAAGTAAGCTAAAAACGTTATTCAATACACGACGGCGACTGCTAAATAATATTTCTTGTATTTTTATACTTTTCTCATATAAAAATGCAGATGGTAATACGTGGAAAGATGTCAACAAAAAATGGGAAATGAAAAATTAATTTAATTATGATAAACTAAGTTTTAATATGCAGATTAATATTTTTTTTTATTGCAGAAGACCGGGATGGCTGGCGCTTTCTTGGGGAGGCTTACGTTCAGCAGTGGACGGCGATAGGCTGAGTATATAAGTTTTAATAAAGAAGATGTTGCCGATACTTCTCTGTATTAATATTTAGTGCTTAGTTACTAAATGTTAACAAAAGTAATTAATATTATTTACCTGGAAGTCAGGAGTCTCTGGAATTAATGCTCCTTCGCGAAGCCATTGGATGGTCGGCTTCACTTTGCTTTGTATATGAGTTTTGAACTGAGCCGGCTGTCCCTCGTAAACGACAATATCACGGAGCGGAGTAAGGACAGGCAAGTTCTCTGCCTGGTCAGGTTGCGTTACTTTCAGTTTAGCAGCAACAGTTACTCGGCCAGCGGAGTTGTAAGCGACACATTTATAATCACCCTCGTCTTCAGGGAAAGCTTCCGAAATACGCAGTGTGTATTCATCACCCGCCCTAGACATTTGGAAGTATTTCGATGGTTTGATCAATTTATCACCCTTGTACCATTGTACTGTAGGAACTGGTTTGCCTACAATTTTGCAACTAAATTCAATTGCTTGACCTTCAGTTACAACTTTATCTTTAAGGGGCTCAATAATTTCCGGTGGTGCATTTGCAGCCTTTGTTTGAGGCTTGGGCTTTTCTTTGGTTGCTGGTGCGTTAACGGAGCATTCAGCGTCGCATCTAGCTTCGCCTGCACTGTTAATGGCAACACACTCGTATTTTCCGGAGTCTTGCGGATATGCTTCAAGAATAAGTAAAGTGTATGTTCCATCCTCTTCAAGTATCTTGTTCCTTATATCAGGTTGAACCTTTTTACCATTCTTCAACCAGTAGACATCAATGGGCTTGGTACCGGTTACTTTGGTGTCAAATCTCACAAGCTGTCCGGCCGTCACATTAACATTTTGAGCGGTAAGTGTGAAGCTTGGTGGAATCACGCCACCTCTTCCTTGACGCCTACGTTCTTCCACTACGAGGTTAGCACTACATTTTGCAGTACCACCTCTATTTTCAGCAACAGCTGCGAAAACAGCGGAGTCTTCAACAAATACTTGTCTTATGATAAGTATCGATTTAGTGCTGAAGGTATGAATTTGGAAGTCAGGTGAGTTTTTGATGGGGAAGCTTTCTCTGTACCACTTAATAATTGGTAAAGGCTCGCCATCAAATTCCACTTCAAACCTTGCTTGCTCGTGTTCGAATACACGACATGGTTGCATCTTTTTGGTAAAAACTGGAGGCGTACTAGGCTTCACGGGACCTTCAACAACCCGTTCTTGTGTTTGAGCCTTGTGCTCTATCTCAGTTGTTTCAGTTGAAGTGATTTTACGTGTAATTTCAGTGTCGCCTACAACTTCCTTTTGGACTTGCTTTTGTTTCGCTACATGAACTTCTTTGCCGTGAACTGTAGATTCAGATGGATCTGGAATTCTGGGCTTCTGCACGACTCTCTTTTGAGTTTTTTGATCAATGACTTCTTCAGTTTGTTCTCTGTAAAAGCAAGTCAATTTATTAATTATTTATATAAGATTATTTTTAAGTCGCAGAACCGCGTGATAGTCTGCTAGAACTGTACATACGTCATATAAAAAGTCATGTCATATAAAACGATGTAAATCAGTTTCGTTGCGTTTCAGTTTCCGGGAGAACGTATATATAAAATACGCACCAAGACCCACGACAGAATACTGGATTCCAGAAGACAGAACGAGATAGGTATAATAGTTTTTCTCCTCGGCCAGTTTTTGATCCTAACTGCATTTACGATCAGCTTACTGTGTCATTCAACCGTACCAGGATATAAGAAAATATTTTATGTGCCTTGTAAACAAATACTTACAATTTATCTTCATATTTTTGTGCCATTCCTTTGGCGATAGAGGAACTCGTAATCTTCTCTCCCGGAATGGCATACTGATGAGTGGATTCCCTCAATCTGCTTTCCTTAATCACTTGTTCATTTTCTAACTCTTGAAGTTTGTTGTAATACTCTTCGCTCTTCTTCTTTTTTACTGTTTGTTGCCATTCAGTTTCGGGTTCCTTGATTACTTTTGGTTTCAACTCAGGGCGATGGTCAATAACACCCTGTCTTTGTAACGCTTGCCTCTCTTCAAAGGTCTTTTCCAACTCAGTTTCAGATCGTTGGTATTGTGTTGTTTCATCATACCAAGCTATATGTAGATAAAACAGACATTAATTAAAATAGTTCTATAGGGTTGGTAAAGTACTGCGATATTTAAGACATACCTCAATCTTAATCCGATGATAAAGCTGGTAGAAGCATGTGATTTATCTGCACTTCTTGGACAGGGGAAGAGAGGGCAAAGGCAGGGGCAGTATGTATAATTAAGCAATGTATTGGTGTGTACAGTATTGGATGTGTGTTAGAGAGCGAAAACCACAGCTGTTTTGGCATTTAATATTTTATTTTTATGGGTTGTAAAATAAAACTGCGGTTTGTGGTAAATGCGTGATAAGCCGTATAATTTTTTATAGGTTTTTCTAAATACTTACGTCGTGGCGCATTCTTCAATACACGTCTATAATCATCGTGTCTTGAAATAACCTTTAATTCGGTGACAGCCATAGCCTCTCCTGCAGAACTTCTAGCAATGACCTCTATTTTGCCAGTATCATACTGTCTTGTTTTAGGTATATCGAAGTGGTACATTCCATCATAGGTTAGTTTGTACCTCGAGCCCTAAAAAATAAACGTTTATTACATTTTTTTGAAAAATGTAGAGCCCAAAAATGCCTGAGTAATGTACGTATTATTAAATATAATTACGTTAACAATAGTGTTTCCATTGATGAGCCACATAACACGCGGTTTCGGATGTCCTGTAACGCGGCAGCAGAAACGAGCCCATTCGCCTTCTTCAACAGTCACCGGTTCTGGACGACTTACGAACACGGGCGGGCAACGAGCTTTAACTTCTTCTGGCGCTTCTTCCGGCACCCTAAAGAAAAATATTTTATTTAAATTTTATAGGCTGATGGACATAAGTCCGCACACTATCTTTTCAGCCAAAGCTTCGGCGACTACATTGTCGAATCCAGGACCCAATGGCCTATTCAAGACGCTTTGCCCTGCAATATCTCACACCGGGCCCGATGCACGTAAAAACTAACAAAGGTTATTTATTATAATAGTCACGGAGTACCTTCAAGTATGATGATCCAGGTAATCACTAGCGGTACCTATGTAAGATCACGGTTGTCGCGGACCTAGAAGGCTGGTAACCCTAACATACCACATTTATCCATGTATGGGCAAAAGCAAATGGATAAATAGTATATAAAGAAAATAAATCCAAAACAATTAAATTTTATCCTTACATTTGCCAAGCAGCTTCCATTTCACGGATCTTCTCGATACTCTTCATGTGCTTCGGCAATTGTGAATCGTAAACAATGCCGGGTTTACCAGCAGTTTTAATAATGGCTCTAGTTTCGTCCATGCCATAAAGATTGGTGGCACGGCACACGTATTCTCCACTGTCCTCAGGATATACCCAACCAAAGTTCATCGCAACATAGCCAAAGTCATAGATTGGCTCAAATCTGTTTTCTGTAAAAGAAAGTCATACCGTAAAATATAGTGCGAATAATATTAAGTGGTTTATTATTTTAATTGATGTTAAAAAATGTTAGCTTACTGTGTAATAAAGGTTTGCCATTGAAGAACCATTCTACTTTCATGTTTGGATCTCCGACAGGCGCTAATTGGCATTCGAACTTAGTAGACTCCATTTCCACCAAGGTGGTTTGGCTTTGAATTTGTGTAACAAAACGTGGAGGCTGCTTCTTATCAACATCGTACAAATCATCTTCTGTCAAGAATACCTCAGATGTGTACTTTTTGATTGTTGCCTCCATTTGGGTAAGAGCTTCGGACTTCTTCATACCACGAGGAACTTGGTTTTGAAGTATAATGTCAGGTAGTTCTGAAATTTACGAGATGTTTTATAAATTTTACCTTTTTGATTTACAATTGTTAGTATTGCAAAAAAAAGATGCTTACTTTTACAAGATATTGTTCCCTTTGTGAAGTCTTCACCAAAATCGTTAACAGCACGACATACATATTCACCGGAATCTTCGCCATAAACGTACAGGATATCCAGAGATACGAAACCCATATCGTAAACAGTGCGGTAACGATGGCCGGTGGGTAAGAGTTTGCCATTACGGTACCATTCAATACGCAATTTTGGATCTTCCTTGGGCTCCACGCGACATTCGAACCTTACACCTTCTGATTCCTCAACTGTGTGTGACTGAATGTGAGTAATAAATTTAGGTGGAGAGCTAATCGCTGGCTCTTCTTTAGGAGCGTCGCTGACGCGACCCTTTTCAAGTTCTTTGATTTTTTCACCGCTCATTCCTTGGGGCAATTGTGATTCCAAAACAATATCTCGCTTGGCACTGCATGTAATTTTCGCAGTAGTGGTTGCCGAGCCCCATTTATTCGTAGCACGGCATGTGTACTCTCCAGCATCACGTGCATATACATAGTCAATATCTAAAGCAATGAAGCCAAAGTCATTAAGCATATGCACACGGGAACCAGTTGCAAATGGCCTTCCGTTATGGAACCAATCGATGCGCATTGTTGGATCGCCTACAGGTTCTACGCGACAATCAAAGTGAATGGGACCACCTTCAGGTACATCGATATTGTCCTTAATTTCAACCGTAAATCTTGGAGGATTCGGTTTCTCATCTTCAATTGTAATTTCTTCGCGCTTATGCAAGGTCTCTTCTAATTTCTGAATACTTTCAGTTCCTGACTTAAAGTGCGATGGTAATTGAGGTTCCAGAATGATGCCTTGTCTGCCTTTAACTTGAAGTTTGCATGATACAGTGGCCTCACCGTGTCTGTTTGTAGCTTTGCAAGTGTAAAGACCGGCATCGCGTTGGTAAACTCCGCCTATTTCTAATATAACGAATCCAAAGTCATTGATTGTCTTTACCCTGGATCCCGTTAGTAATGGCTTTCCGTTGTGGAACCATTCAACTCGCATGCTTGAATCATTCACTGGTACTAAACGGCATTCAAAGTGGGCGGACGAATTTTCGGAAAGAATAAGATCTGACGGTGTAGTAATGAATTCTGGTGGGTTGCCACTTTCTGCTTCGGGAGTCATGGAATCGACAGTACCCGTATATCCTTCTAAGACTGCAATTTTGTCGATTGTGCCTTCCATTCCCTTTGGCAATTGAGATTCCAGAATAATGTTTCGCTTTCCTTGTACTTTCATGGTTGCTGTAGTAACAGCCTCTCCATAGTTGTTATAAGCCCTGCATGAATATTCACCGGAATCCTCGGGGTATGTAGGTGAAATTTCAAGAATAACAAAACCGAAGTCGCAGAAAGTCCTGAATCTTGATCCTGCTTTAAGAGACTTACCATTCCAGTACCATTCCACCTGCAAAGAATAAAATTAAATATTCAGAAAAATGCAAGTACTTTTTTAATTAACAAAATAAACTAAGCGAAATCTTAAGATTCCCGTACTAATTAAAAAATATATATGGCTTTAATCAAACGTTATAGGAGTTAATTTTCATGTACTTATAAATAAATATTAACAAAATATTGTGTAGTTTATCTTCTTCTTCTTCATCAACCCATATACGCCCACTGCTGAGCACGGGTCTCCTCTACCATTGAGAGGGTTTAGGCCATAGTCCACCACGCTGGCCTAGTGCGGGTTGGCGGACTACACACCTAAGAAATTCCTAAGAACTCTTAGGTGTGCAGGTTTTAACACGATGTTTTCCTTCACCGTTAAAGCAAGTGATAATTCAATGTGAATACACACATAACTTCGAAAAGTCAGAGGTGTGTGCCTGGGGTTCGAACCCGCGACCGTCGAGATTCTCGACCGCGCGCCCAAACCTCGAGGCCATCACTGCTTTTTATAATTTTTTAAATTTCAAACTCACTTTTAGTTTGGGATCATCAGTCGGTGTCAAACGAGCTTCAAAGTGAGCATTTTCTCCTTCCCTCAGATTTTCAATATTTGACAACGGGACTGTAAACACTGGTGCTTTGCCTCTTTCTTCTTCTACTTGGTCATCTTTTCTGCGAATCATGGAGTCCTCCAAGGTTTGTAGTTTTTCCAAACCACCTTCCATGCCCTAAAAACACAGTATCAGTGTTATGACATCATCTACAGAAATTAACATTTATTATTTAATTACTTTCTAAATATGCTATAGGGCTTACCCGTGGCAGCTGCGAGTCCAAGATTAAGTTTTCCTTCGAGGTGCACTTAAGCGTGGCTTTTGTAGAATCTCGCCCTAATTTATTCGTTGCGACACATTCATATTCTCCAGAATTTTCTTCGTAGCAATATAAAATATCCAATATTACAATACCGAAATCGTGGAAAGTTCTGTATCTGTGGCCGTGGGGCAGTTTTTTGCCATTGTAGAACCATTCCACTTTGAGATCTGGATCATCTACAGGTACTAACCTAGCTTCAAAGTGAGCGCTTTGACCTTCCACCAACTTCGTCACGTCTTGTATTTGAGTTATAAATTTAGGTGGTACTGCAGAAGGCGTCAAAGGCGCTTGTTGTTGAGCACCTTGAAGACTTTCCAATTCCCTAATCTTAGCAAGAGAATCAGGTTGAAGACTATCCAAATAAACACCACCCTTACCGTAGCAACTTATGGTAGCTTTTGTGAAATCTTCTCCATATTTGTTATAAGCCCGACAAACGTATTCACCGGAATCATGATTCTGTGTATAGGCTATATCTAAAACCACGAATCCAAAATCTGAGACTGGCTTAATCCTCGTTGAATGGCGTAAAGGTTGGCCATTGTGGTACCATTCAATCTTCATATCGGGATCATCCACAGGTACCACAGTACATTCAAAGTGGGCGGACTGGCCATCTTTGAGACCCTCAACGTTTTGAATATGAGTTGTAAATCTAGGTTTCTGTCCTTTACTCTTGTCAACACATTCTAATTTGACACTGATTTCAGCTTGACCCCATCGGTTAGTAGCACGGCAAGAGTATACTCCAGAGTCAGTTGTTTTTGTTCCAAGAATTTCTAAAACAACCATACCGAAGGCATATACAGTGCGGATACGATGACTTGCCTCAATAGTCTTGCCGTTGTAGAACCATTCAATGACCATGCTTTGGTCTCCAGTAGGAATAAGCGACGCTTCGTAATGTGCAATTTGACCTTCACTAATGTCAACAATATCCTCGAACACAGAAGTGAATTCAGGGGGCCTACCGGTATCATCATCAGGTTTCTGCCCGGGCTCTTTACGCAAGGAGTCTTCAAGATCCTGGATCTTTTCCAACCCTTCAGTGCCTTTAGGATGTTGTGTTCTCTCAATCAGATTTTCTTTACTTGTGCAATACACAGTCGATGAAGTAAAGGCTTCACCTCTTTTATTGTATGCTTTGCATGTGTAAATACCACTATCTCTTTCATAAACATCTATCAGGTCTAATGTAACAAAACCGAAATCGCTTGCAACTTTGAATCTTGAACCTTGTTCGAGTACTTTGCCATTAAAGTACCATTCTATTTTCAAATCAGGATCGTTCTTTGGCTCCACTTGTCCCTCCAAGTGTAAAGCTTGCCCTTCAATAAGTTGGTGTTCTGGGGCTACCGGAACTATCCATTCAGGTTTAGGATATTCGACATCAGGAACAGATGCCCGTCTTGATTTTGACAACCTCGCTTCTTCAGCTTGCTCAACAGCTTCCAAGCCAGCTTTTCCTTGCGGATGTTGTGTGTCGAAGAAGATGTTGCGGTCTCCAGTACACCTAAGAGATCCTGATGTTGTAGCAGATCCCTTGCTGTTAGTTGCTTTGCACGTATAGATTCCAGAGTCTTCTTCATAGGTATGTGTAATATCTAATGAGACGTAACTAAAGTCATGCGTACTCTTGTATCTAGAGCCCGATGGGAGAGGCTTATTATTAAAGAACCATTCAATCTTAAGAGTGGGATCTCTCGATGGTTCTACATTACATTCAAAGTGTATGTTATCACCTTCCTTACATATTATGTTATTTAAATGCGAAATAAATACAGGAATTTCGAAAACAGGCTCAGGTGCTTCAGATTTACCCGGTTTAGGCTGTTCCAGTGCACCAATTCTGTCCAATGATTTTGGATGGAGCGTCTCGCCAAGTAACCAATGGCGATCTTCGACCTTAATAGAGGTTGTAGATACAGCTTCTCCTATGAGGTTGGTAGCTTTGCATGTGTAAATACCCGAGTCATCAATTCTCAGTCCATTAATGGATAGCGTAACTAATCCAAAATCAAAGGAACTCTTTAATCTTGCTCCTGTAGTCAAAGATACGCCATTCTTGAACCATTCTATCCTGAGATTAGGGTCAGTTCGTGGCTCTACTTGAGCTTCGAGATAAACATGTTGTCCTTCAACGAACTTGTCTAAGCTCTTAAGATGAGTAGTAAATATAGGCGCCTGTTGTACACCTGTATCTACGAACATTTCTGGAACTTTATTCATTGCCGCTTCCTTAAGTTGAATTTGTTCCCATGATTCAGGTCTCACGGCTTGGTCTACAATAGTGGATTTCGTCTTAACTTTGAGTGATGTTGATGATACTGTGCTTCCAGCTCTGTTAATAGCTTTACACATGTACAGTCCCGCATCTTCTGCGACAACTGAATTAATGTCTAAGGTGACGAATCCAAAATCATGAGTGGTGCGGAATCTTGATCCTGAAATACGGGTATAAGTTTATAGTATCACTAAGATTAAATTTAAATTCATGAATTTAAAATAATATATTTAAATATATCAATATACTAACCCATTTTTAATTCCACGCCATTAATGTACCACTCGAACCGGAGACTTGGATCACCCACAGGTACAACACGAGCTTCATAATGGGCATGTTGGCCTTCCCATAATTCAGAGGGTCCGGTGAGAACTTGAGTAAAGATTGGTTTTTCAAATTCACGCTCCGGCTCTTCCGCCTTCTTGCGTTGCGGTTCCTCCAGTTGTTGAATCTTCTTCATGCCCTCAGGGTGTTGAGTCTCCATTTGAATAGCCGCTTTAGCTATGTAATAATAAAAAAATGTTTATAAGTGCTTTAAAGTAAAATCATAAAAGGGACAAATTAAGTGAAGATGTGATAAACTATGTGATGTGATAGACGGCATTAATAAAATTAAATTTTATAAAAAGTTTTATGGTTGTTTTATGGTTGTATGTATGTTATCAGGTTATACAAACCAAAGGAAGGACAAATCGGCATATATGAAAATCATATTCTGCAATATTATGTGTTTCAAAGTAGTAAGTATGGTTATAAGAGCCTATTAAAAAATTTAAACGGTATATTAAAAGAAAGCAGCTTTCACTTAATTAACGTTACCCAACCGTAACTATAAAAAATATTTATTTATTTCCCTTACTTCTATTTAACCATGCGTGTGATAAATTTGAAAACCCGTATTATTCTTAATAATTTAATCGTGATTTTTAACCAATATCCATACGTCACACTGCTAAGCACGGACCTTCTCTACATTTGCGAGGATTCAGCCCGTTTCAAATATAAAGTACCCAAAATTATTTACTTTATAGAAAAAATATAAATATCACAGTATACTTATGATTGTTTCTGCGCACTTGTAGCAGAACTCATCGCTTTAGAGATTTTGAACCTGAGCACCCAAACATTTTGAAGAGTATGTGCAGCACAGTAAACGAATTTTCAAAGATACTTACTTTTTATTTTCATAGCCGCAGTTGTTACAGCCTCTCCCAATAAGTTGGATGCTCTGCACATATAGACTCCTTCATCTTCATCACGCACATGGGTGATTGTCATGGACACATAACCAAAGTCATGAGTTTTCGTGATTCTGGAACTATCTTCAATCAATTTTTCGTTTCTAAACCATTCGATCTTTAAAGTAGGATCACCCACGGGAATAAGTCTGCAATCGAAATGCGCAGTTTGTCCTTCTTGAATATTGTCAATGTTTTGTAGTGGCTGGGTGAAGACAGGTCTTTGACGCGTCACCGGTTCAGGTATTTCTGGGCGCTTAGATGGCTCAGAATCTAATTCACGAATCTTGTCTAAGCCTTCCGGACGTTGAGATTCCGATATAATACTGCCTTTTGCGGTTACTGTCATTGATATGGCTGACGTGCAATGTCCGAGAGCGTTTATAGCTTTAACGGAATATTCTCCTGCGTCTTCAGGAATGCAATGTTGAATATGTAATGACACGTAACCAAAATCAAAAGTGATATGGAATCGTGAGGCAGATTGCAGGGCTTTGCCATTATGGTAAAATTCTATGCGTAGGTTTGGATCATGAACAGGCTCTACTTGACATTCGAAGTGAGCTGTTTGACCTTCAAACACATGAGTCGTTCCTCTTAATTCTGTCACAAATCTTGGTGGTGTAATTTTCGGTTCTTCTACTTCGATTCTTGTGTGATGACCTTGCGCTTCCAGTTGTCTAATCTTTTCAAGACCATTTGGATGTTGTGTATCCAAAATAATACTCCTGTGCCCTGAAAGCAAAATTATTTTTTAAAATTTGTTATCTTTTAAAATAAGAGATCGTGTTAGACATATTGCTTCCACGGGCCATTAGTTTTTTATTTAAAATAATAGTAATTTAAATTCTGGTGTATAAAAATAGTAGATATACAAGTTCCTGTGCATATCTCATTTATACGTAGATAATAAGAAGATGTCTTCAAATAAAATAATCTAAACTTACTCCTTAATTGGAAAGCTATTTTTAGAAACTTATTTTGTGTGCATTTAACTGTGTGTACGATACTACGAGTAACGTCAGTCTGGCCGAAAAAAGACCACGTGAGCAATATTTTCATTTCGTGAAAATAGTCATGTCTTTTTTTCAAACACCGATTGCGTATATTAGGGTCTGTAAATATTACAATTCATAACATACGACGTCTGTTGGTAACAGGTCTATAAAATTGCCCCGACAGTGTAATTAATTAGCCGGATAAACGAAATGTTTTGTGTCCTTTTTTTGCATAAGCACAATTACATTTCATGTTTAAAAAATTCTATTTTTGTAATCACGAAATGCCTAATAAATTCTATTTATGTACATATTAGTTTGCATTTTCAGTATTCAGCTAACATTATTTTTCGAGAAATGATATTATCTTCATACAACACTTGTCTATTATTAAAGTATTTTTTTCTATAACGATTGTTCTTAATACACTTTTAACAATAATTATTATCTTACCTGCAACCTTCAACGTGCACGTATTCACTGCTTCGCCAAGTTTGTTAGTGGCTTTGCACATATATGTTCCAGAATCCTCTGCATAGGTGTAGAGAATATCTAACGCTACATAACCAAAGTCATGTGTTGTTCTGTACCTGTGACCTGCTCTTATCTTTTGCCCGTTAAGGAACCATTCTATCGTTAAATCAGGATCATTTATAGGCTCCACTCTACACTCAAAGTGCGCACGATCGCCCTCCTTCAAGTTTTCAAGGCTTGTCAAAGCGGTTAAGAATACTGGCCGTTGTCCAGGTTGTTCTACCTCTACAGGTTTAGGTCTTTCAAATTTCTCAAGCTCTTGAATCTTTTTCAATCTTTGTTCATCTAATGTGTCCAGATACAGTGAACCTTTGGCTATAAACAAAAACATAATGTCAGTACATCCTAATTAATATCTATTGTAAAATTTAATCAATTGAGCAGCATTATCTTACCATCCACATTGACAGAACTGGTTGTTACAGCCTCGCCTACGGCGTTTGTGGCTTTGCACATGTAAGTGCCGGTGTCTTCAGCATAAGCGTACAAAATATCCAGTGCAACGTATCCGAAGTCGTATGTAGTTTTGAAACGATGTCCTTGCTGGATCGGTCTTCCGTTACAGAACCATTCCACCCTCATTGTGGGATCGTTGACTGGAGTTAATGTGGCTTCTAAGTGCACAGGTTGACCCTCGCCGACTTGAACGTTCTTGATTGGTTTGCCAAATTGTGGTTTTTCAGCCACAAAGCTGTCGTCATGGGTCACTCGTCTGTATTTACTGTCATCCTCAAGATATTGAATCTTCTCAAGAGCGCTTTCATGTTGTGTATCTCTTATGATTGATTCCTTGGCTAAATTAGGAAAAAATGTGATTATTATATTGAACATATTTTTTATTTAATAATTCCAAAATTTCAAAGAATATAGTTATACTTACATTGCACGTTCAGCTTGATAGACGAAGTCGCTTGTCCCAAATTATTTATAACTTTACAGGTGTAATCTCCTGAATCTTCGCCATAAACGGTTAGAATATCAAGAGCGGCAAAACCGAAGTCATACGCGGTGCGGTACCGATGGCCGCTTTGTAACACTTTACCGTTGAAGTACCATTCCACACGCATATTGGGATCAGGGTATGGTTCAATGCGACATTCGTAATGCGCACTCTGACCTTCAACGAGTTTTGAGGGACCATTTAACTGAGTTATAAAGCGTGGAGGCTGGTTGACAGCTACCTCAACATCTTCTTTACGTTGGTAACGGGAATGGTCTTCCAATAGCTGTATTTTCTCTAACGCAGTTTCATGTTGAGATTCCAGCTGAAGTGATGCTTTAGCTGTAAAAAAATATATTTGATTATAATATGATTTAATTTTTGTTTTTCGTAATACTATATAGTTACTAGTTTGATAAAAGATTGGCCTATTAAGGTTTGCCAAATAAATTACTAAGAACTTTAAGGTATATAGGTTTGCACGCAAAAAAGTATTTCACCTTTAAAATAAGTGATAATTCGTTTTGATTATACAGGGTGTATTTAGACCGTGATCGAAAACTGAGGCAGGTAATAGCGATTGTGATTACAAACCCCCTGGCATTAAAGAAAATCCCGACAAAAAATAAAATTTTTGAGGTTTTCCATACAAACCGCATACTTTTAACACCGATGGTTGTATGGAAACCGTCAATTTTTTTATTTTTTGTCGGGATTTTTAATATCGCCACTGGGTTTTTGATTACCCTCGCTATTACCTGCCTCAGTTTTCGATCACGGTCTGAATACACCCTGTATATATAACTTGAATAGTCATTTTTGTATCTAGGGTTGACTTAGCTGCGCGTCTTAACTTCGAGGTCATCACATCATTTCTTCAAATTTCATTACAAGATTAATTGTAGTTAACAATTTTATTAGGAATTGCAATAACTTACATTGTACGAAGAGCGTTGATGAAGTGACAGCTTCTCCTAATTCGTTAATTGCTCGACAAGTGTAAGTGCCGGAATCTTCAGGATTAACATACTTCATATTTAAAGCAACGTAACCGAAGTCATGCATGGTGGTCAATCGATTTGCTGAAAGACAAAAAATTAATAAAATACATTGATCTCCATGCCCTACTATTAACTAATAACTTGCAATATATAGTATTTATACATACATGCTTCGATGGGTACACCGTTACGCAGCCACTCCACTCTCAATTTT
Source organism: Cephonodes hylas (assembly GCA_030295005.1). Taxonomy (NCBI): domain Eukaryota; kingdom Metazoa; phylum Arthropoda; class Insecta; order Lepidoptera; family Sphingidae; genus Cephonodes; species Cephonodes hylas. The sequence continues at coordinate 6,945,198 of AP025360.1, read as the reverse complement.
GGGTCGCCCACGGGTATAAGTCTAGCTTCAAAGTGAGCAGCTTGATTTTCAGCTACTCGAATATCTTTCATTGGCATGGTAAAAACTGGTGCTTGAGTAACTACCTCATCTTGCACACCATGTCTCTGGTATCTTGATGTATCTTCCAATTGATTAAGTCTTGGCAAAGCACCTTCATGGTGTGATTCCAAGTAAATAGACTTCTTGGAATGAACTATAGCAATGCCAGATGTGACCGCCTCACCTAAAGCGTTAATAGCTCTGCAGGTATAAGTACCAGAATCCTCTGGTAGGCACGCCATTATGTCTAGAGCTACAAAACCAAAGCTATTGGTTTCAGTAAATCGTGAACCGCTCTTAAGCGGCGTCTTATTATGATACCATTCCACTTTCATTGTTGGGTCCGATACAGGTATGAGTCTGCACTCAAAGTGCGCACGTTGACCTTCTTTAATTTCAACGTTTTTTAAAGAAGTTGTAAATATTGGTGCTTGTGTTGTTACTTCATCAACAAAATCAGTCCTGTGATATTTAGATCTGTCTTCCAAAACTTGAATTTGCTCTAAGCCAGCCTCATTTTGCGTAGCTCTAATGATGTCTGCTGTTCCACGACAACTCAATCTACAGCTTACTTCGTCTGCACCGACCAAGTTGGTTGCTCTACAAGTATACACTCCTGAATCTTCTGCTATCAAGTCGATAATGTCAAGTGCCACATATCCAAAATCGTGTATAGGTCGGAAACGATGTCCAATTGTAACTGGATGGCCATCTTTGAACCATTCTACTTTTAGATTTGAATCCGTGACTGGTTCAAGTTTACATTCGAAATGCACATGTTGACTTTCAACTACATTATCAATAGATTTAGGCTTAGTAACAAAATGCGGTTTGATATTTACATATTCATCAATAACCTCCGATTTCTTGTATCTTGAAGCATCTTCTAAATATTGAATTTTCTCAAGGCCAGAAGGATGTTGGGATTCAAATATTAAATCCTTTTTAGCGATCACACGTAATGCACAAGATGTTACCGCTTCTCCGAGTTGGTTAGTAGCTTGACATGTATAAACTCCAGAATCTTCTGGATAAACGCTTAGTAGATCTAATGCTACGTAGTCAAATTCATAAGCTGGTCTAAATCTATGACCAGTCTTAATGGGTTTGCCGTTGCAGAACCATTCAACCTTCATAGTTGGATCACCTACAGGTTGTAACCTGCATTCCAAATGCACATTGGTTCCTTCCACAGTCTCAATGTTATGCAATGGCCTTGAAAACTGTGGCGCTTGCATTACAGTAATATCTTCTTGTACTTGGCGGCTTCTCCGAGCTGCATCTTCCAGCATTTGAATTTGCTCAATGGCTTGTTCATTTTGTGAATCGGTCACAATGTCTGATCTTTCGATTACACGGACCATGGCCGACGTGTGAGCAGAACCCAAATGGTTAACAGCACGAACAGTGTATTCACCGGAATCAATAGATGTTGCGTGGATAATATCCAATGTTACAAAACCGAAATCATAATATGTCCTAAAACGGGATCCAACAGTTACAGCCCTGCCGTTGTGGAACCATTCCACACGCATAGTTGGATCACCCATAGGTTCCAGTCTACATTCCAGATGAATATTCTTTCCTTCGGAGACAGGTTGTGGGTCTGAAAGCGGCTGTACGAAAACAGGCTTAGATTTTGATATTTCTTCAATATGATATGATGGCTCGACAAATTTAGACTCCTCCATCTGACGAGTCTTTTCGTAAAGACCACGGTGAATGCTCGATGTATCAATACTCGAACGTGCTAAAATAAAAAAATATTAATTTAGATGGCTGAAATTTGCGTACTACTTGTATATTTATACAAACATAGGGAGGAGAGGATCCTGTAAGTTTTTTATGTGCTTTTAACGAAAACTATATGTAAATGATTCTCGATTTGAATTATCTCTGATGTTAACATAAATGGAAAGGTAATGGACCTTTGTAAATAATATAGTCCACTTTTTTATATTGTTTACAGTCGTAAGGGAGCACTAACGCTAGAAGAAAATAATTGATATACTTACTCTCAACTCTCATGGAAGCACTTAGTTGTGCCTCTCCTGCTGCGTTGCGTGCAACAACTGTGTATACTCCAGAGTCCTCCTCACGTACATTGGAAATATCAAGTGCCACGTAACCAAAATCATGATAAGTTTGGATACGATTTGCACTAGTTATTTGTTTTCCATTGAAATACCATTCTACGGTCATAGTTAAATCGCTTTGGGGTTCCACTCTAGCTTCAAAATGAGCGCCTTGTCCTTCAACAATTTTGTTTGTTCCCTTCAATGGTCCCAAAAACCTTGGTTTCTGAGTAACTTTCACTTCTTCTTCCATTCGTTTGGAGTACTTGCTAGAATCTTCAAGATACTGAATTTTTTCTAATCCACCAGGATGTTGCGATTCCGCTATTACATCTTTCTTCGTAATAATTGTAAGATTAGCACTGGTGCTCGCTTGGCCGAGAGCATTGTATGCTTGACAAGTGTAATGTCCAGCATCGTGAACTGTTACGGACTTAATAGTAAGTGCAACATAGCCAAAGTTAAAGAATGTAGTTATCCTCGAACTTGCTTCTACAGGGCGTCCATCTTTAAGCCATTCTACTTTTAGCGTGGAGTCCCCTATGGGTTCAAGCCGAGCTTCGAAATGAGCGAATCCTCCTTCTTTAATATTGATTTGGTCTTTAATGGGAGTCTTGAATTCTGGTCTTTGGGTGCTCTCTGGTACTTCTTGATAATACTTTTGATGTTGCTGTTGTTGATATGCCTCTAATTGCTCAGTCTTTTCTATATATCTACGTTGCTCTGGTATACCTAGATCACCAGTCACTGTGCTCCTGGCCGCTACACGAATTGAAGCGGTACTGATGGCTTCACCCAGTTTATTTACAGCCCTCACTGTGTACGAACCTGCATCTTCAGCCCGTAGGTGCATGATGTTAAGGGAGACGTAGCCGAAGTTGAAGATTGCTGTGATTCGCGAGCTCGCTGTAATAGGTCTGCCATCCTTGTACCATTCAACTCTCATTGTTGAGTCGCTTACAGGAATTAATTGGGCTTCAAAATGAGCATTTCTGCCCTCTTGAAGTTCCCCAAGATCTTGCAAAGGCCTAATAAATTGTGGCCTTTGGGAAACTTGTTCTTCAATTGATTCTTGCTGTTGATATTTAGAGTAATCCTCTGTATGTTGTAGATATTGTAAAGTTTCTGGATGTTGACTGGTTCTATCAATTGTAGCCCTGGGAGTAACTTGAAGTGTTGCTTTGGTTTCAGCTACACCAGTAGCACTTACAGCTCTACATGTATATTCACCACTATCTTGTATGTTAAGACTGAGCATGTCTAGAGAAATATAGCCGAAACGGAAAATAGACGTAAACCGAGAACCTGTAAAGGAAAATAAATTTAAAATAATACTTTTAAAATGTTTATCTTAATGAGAGTAAAAAGAGCATAACAATATTAATAATTTCTGCTAAATACTAATCCTAATTTTAATCTTCACTTACTTGCTTCAATACTTTGTCCATTCTTTAGCCATTCTATTTTCATTGAAGGATCTCCAACTGGTTCAATTCTAGTCTCAAAGTGAATTTTTCCACCCTCCATCTGGCTTACACTTCTTAAGGGCACAATAAATTGCGGTGGAGGATAAACTCGATCCTCTTCACCGGGAGGAACATAGGGTCTTGCTCTTTCCACGTGCCTTAAGTATATAATTTCTGGTCCTGGAGCAGGCCTAAAACAAAACATTTTTTTTAACAATTTATACATAATAAATATATAATTATACTAGTATATTAAAAACGAAAGACTCTTACTCTGGTTCGATTATTTTCGTTGGCCGAGGTAAATGCAGGCGCTTTAGCTCAGGCGCAGGCTCTTTGGGTACTTCCACATAAAGCCTCGCCCGAGTAGCTGTGGAGCCAGCGACGTTCTGGGCAGTACACTGATACCATGCCGCATCCGACGCCTTGGCTCGCGGGATGTCCAGCGTCGAGGCTCCACCGTCGGTATTAATTCGTAACTCTGGATTGGGTATAATTGGAACGCCGTCCTTCTGCCATGTGATCCGTGGTGTAGGTGTGCCAATCGCACGAGCATTCAGTACAACGGGTTCGCCTTCCCGCACACTCAGAGTACTGAATCGCTCCACAAATTTGGGAGCGACTACTTGTTCTTTTTCGATAACGTTCAATCGACATTGGAAAGACGTTTCGCCACTCTTGTTTCGTGCAACACATGTGACCACACCACTATCACTAAGATCGACGTTTGTAATCATAAGTGCATGATTACCTGATTCGTTTACTAAAATCTTATGATTATAATCGTCTCGAATTTGTCTGTCGTTAATGAACCACGTGACTTCTGGGTAAGGTCTGCCGGTGACGCGGCAATCGAATCGCGTCATTTTGCCCTCCGTAACGTCGCGGTCTTGGCAGACTCTTACAAATTGCGGAGCGAGAGCTTTTTCACTTATTTCTACTCTTTCTTCAATTCCTACTTGTTGACTGTCTATAGTATACTGCGATTTTTGGTCTTGTACATAAGTTTCTTGGGGAGATTCAACTGCAAGATATGCGGAGGTGACAATGCATCCATTGGGATTTTCAGCCAGTAACGTATAGTGGCCGGAATCGGATTTTTGTGTATTTCTTACTCTCAAAGTAGTTTGATTATGTGTCGTTACTATTTCATGTTTACTTGAATTAACTAATCTTTGGCCATTCTTAAACCACGTTACTCTGGGCCTAGGATTACCTGACAGTTGCACTTGGAATCGTGCATCTGCACCCTCCTGAAGTTTTGAATTTCTTGGTTTCTGTGCTATTTTTGGTGGTGACACTGGTCCCATAGATTTGTCTATTTCAGTGCTAATGTGAACATCAGACTCACCCACATATCTCTTAGTTATAGACTCCCTAAAAGAAACTTCTCTTAAAAGTCTGTATTCAAAAGTGTCCACTTTAAAGTCTTCTGTGGATGAATAGTCAGTGCCGTTTGTATACGCAACTTTTTGCATTTTTTGTGACTGTTCCGAAGAATATCCTTGCGTTCCATACGATTTGTGTTCGACGGTCTCGCTGACGTGTCGGTAACTCTGCTGCTGGCTGGTCTGATGCGCTGGGATCGGTACGCCTTCCGGTTGGATGTACACGGAGCAGATAGCTTCGCCATACTGATTGCGAGCTGTACACGTGTACTCGCCTTCGTCGCCCGGCCCGATCTGTTTGATCAGCAAGGATACATCTCCAGTCTGCTCGTTGTAGCTCATACTATACTTATTACATTCAACAAGAGGAGCTTTCTTTCTGGTCCATGATACAACAGGTGTCGGATTTCCCCTTAGCTTTCCTTCAAATTTAGCATTACCGCCCTGTGCAAATCTCGCGTTCTTAAAGATTTGTTCAAATATTGGCGGAGAGGGGTCACCAGCCCTGATCATTGCAGCGGGTACGCGGTCTCCTGCGCTCTCCACTGTAACAAAAATAAAAATAATGTTAAATATATAAAAATTGCGTACTCTTATACATTTCTTTTAACCTGCGCAAAGCATGCGTGATGGACTAAGGTCTAAACTCTCTCAGTCGTAGAGAACGTCCACGTGCATAGCGTTGAAACGGACATGGGCTTATGATGATGGTGATATATGAACCCGTTTCTTGATAAAAAATTATTAAATTCAACTGTCCACCAGTTAAATAAATAGCATACTTTCTAAAAAAATAGCTTCATAGCATTATTGATAATTTATGGAAAATCTTATAAAAGCTCTCAAATATAGCATGAAATGAGAGATTTCAAATTATATTTATGAATCATAGTCGCATAATCTCTTTCAGTTTTGAAACTTGTCTAATTTTGTTTTAGTCAAAATGTATAATTAATTTAATTATGTGTAGCAAATTGTGTTACCAGAAAACTTTAATGAGAAGACCGAAATATACATAAAAATTGTAAATAGAAGCGCGATCGCATTAGTTTTCCAGAGATGTCGGATTGGATGAGCGCCGGCACTGAGTCACGGGAATGACGAAGCCGCCGGGCTCTTTTCGCGCGTCTATTTTAGTGCCCACCACTCGGATCTTATTACGTTTACCATTTTCGTAAACGCACACGGCGAAATTATATTGAAATATAATCAAAGAGAATGTGCCTTACAGAACACGTTCCTTGAGTTAACCTACATATGCATATTAACTACTTCCTCACGCGGTTGCCCGACTTTTTGCATTACGGCTAATATCTTAAAAAAGAAAAATAAACATTTTTCTTGTATTTTTCTTCATTTAAAATTATAAGCAATAATTATTAATTAATAACATAAGGACTGAACTGTTTTTATCGTATAAGTATGAATAACAAACGAAGGAAGTATGATAAAATTCATTACTATTAAATAACCACATTATTATTACAATACATTCTTAATGTAAAAATAGCGGAATTGCATTCTTTAATCAATAAATTTAATTTAATTTTACGTTATAGTTAGCGTTTGTCCTATTAAAATAGTAAACTATTTTCACGGTCTCCTGTTTTTAGGTCAAGGTCACACTGCATAAAATTTACCGAGTTTAGATCCTAATATGTGCTATTTAACATTACATAAAGGGTTTTGAGATTTGTTAGGAATGAATATGAAAACAACTTGAAAACTTATACTACATTCGCTATGCGCCAGCAATAAAAAAATTATAATTTATCTAGAAACAAACAAAAAAAAATTATAACCTTAACGAGCAATACAGCACATTTTTATTTAGGTGGCAATAGTACACAGCTACCAAAAAATAAGCCTTAAGATTACAAATTTTTATTTTTTTCTGGTACTTTGCGTAACTATGTCCCATGCAAAAAAGAGGCATTTTAAGAAATAACATCATAAAACTCTTCTAAATTGATCCAGCAACGTGCAATATCTCGATACGACTGTCAAACCGCAGCCCATATACAGCTCAAATACATTACATATTGATTGCATAAAACGATTCTCACGCTTAAGTTCTCCATGAAAATTTTTTTTAAATACTTTTCGCGGATATGTGCTCTTTAGTTTTAATTTGAATCAAAGCTATGAGTGGCGAATCAAACATAGGTCTAAACGGAAGCTGTCTCAAGCTTATTCGTATAAATAGATTGGAATGGATTAGAAGTAGAAGAAGTATGAATAGAAGATACAAGTATAGATAGATTAGAAGAATGGAAATTCTGCCTATATAAATATTATCCATTCTTAAAATGCACGAAATTGTTGTCTGTCTTTATCAATGTTGAGTTTTAGGATTAATATGGTATCTACAGAATCATAATGAGATAGACAATATGTTCCAATGTTACGCCGGGACAATGTTGATAAATAAATGGGTTTTACATAATTGTAGGTATAATGATAAAACATGGTCTTAGAAAACAAAAAGCCTTGCGTCTCATAAACATTATAATACTATTTTAAATATTTTAGACGACCGATTCTATGCCAGTAGTCTTACATCAGAAGCAAATGTAATAACATAGTTTATGTTTATGTAAGTTATTGTTTTCTCCGGTCTGAGTAAAGGATGAAAATTAAATGCAATTTTAAATAATTTATCTCGGAATTAAAAACCTGTAATAGGCGTAGAACGAGAAGACATTTAAACCATTAATAAGTTACTACTTTAATTGTTGTTTACTAATCTTATCATTTCCATTTTGGATGTTAATAATACTATTATAACAATAGAAATTATTCTGAATTTACTTCAATTAAAAAATGTGCCAAGGGTTTTAAGATTATTATAATTTTTGGTGTCAGTTTAAAATAATGTATGCCTTGAATTTTGTTAGTTTTTCATTTCGTGCCATAAGAGAGGCCTATGTCCAGCAGTGGACGAATTGGGGGCTGTTGATGATGATGATGATAATGATGATCGTACAACGGATATTTCAGTCTACGACTGTGTATTAAATTAAAATGAGCGTGAGTTGTAATTGAATATTTTAACAAGATTAAATTAAATTATTTTAATAATTGGTAAAACATTAAAATCGTATATAAACTTCTCGCGCAAATACACACAATTAATTTGTAATTATAAAATTTTTATACTATGAATAAAACTTTATGTAACTGCGATTGCAATTGCTACAAATTTCACAAGTTTTTTTAACCCTTTATCTCTTACTAAGAACACTCTTTTATCTATTTTTGAACATCCATTTTCATTTTAGGTAATGTATATTATTTATAAGATCGCTACAATCACTTTGTACATAATGAATGCAAAGGGCTTTAAATTGCCGAATTACTTTTTGCTTCTTTATTATGAAAGTCAAATTTGATGTAAATATCATCCATTTGTTATAATGTTATGACGCACGGACGAGTTAAATCTTGGTGGTTTAAGGTTCAAACCTTAGGCATTACACCTCTTACTGTTTACAGTTATGTGTTTGTTAGTTCACAATTAATTATCACATAATTTAACGGAGAAGGAAGACTGCGTAGGGGGATGCATTAAAATTTCTTAGAAGTTTGTTAGGTGTCCGTCAACCTGTACCTATTAGGCCAGCATGGCACAGTAAGGCCTAGCCGCTCAAGTTGTAGAAGAAGCCCGTGCCAAGCAGTAGTATGTATACTTATGAATACGATGTCAATTTATAATAATTTACTTTTTGATTATAGATAACTACTATCGCATTTATTTTCATACTATAGTTCCCTAATGGTTACTTTGATGTTTTTTAACTGTCAAGTCGCTAAGATACCAGTACATTATCGGATTAAAACGTGACGTTCCCTTCAATGGTAACTGTAAATTTGTATCGAGTTCCGAGATCGGCTTGATCTCAACATGACAAGACGAAGTCACGCAGATGTTGTCGATATTTTATTTGTAAATATGTCAGACATTTCAATGAAAAAATCGTATCGATTCGTTCTATACATATCGCCACATTCAATATTACATTTAATGAGCCATAAATCAATGCTGGTCTACCCATATATACATACACTGTTATGTGTAGGTATACAAATTTATAAAATAAAACAGGTGCAAAAATTTAAATGGTCTGCGTGTTAGCGTTTCTTTTGCTCTTTGATATAATGAATGCATAACTTTATAAAATCTGGCGAAAGTGGGTGAGCGCGGTACACATAACTGTTTACTGAGATTATGGATTTAAAGATAAAACTGACGGAACAATATGCGCGGAGTGTGCGGCTCGCATTTTTGGTTTTTGATTATAATGTGTTAACTATTAAAATACAACACGATCATAAAAATTGTAGCTACTTTTTGCATTTCACTCATTTCCTTGAGTTGTCGAGTTAATTTTTAGCATAGTTTAAGTTTCTTGTTCCGGTCCACGTGTTGCGGTCATCCGCCGTAAACTTATAAAAAGTATGAATCACATCAAGTGAAGTGGTAATGTATGACAGAAGGTCAGTCTGTTGTGAACAGATTGATGTACTTAATCCGAAAGTGAATACATGCATTTTCATTTCGAAACTAGATTGTGAACCAAATGAAATAAATCAATCGCTTAATATGTCTCAATCAATCAGAATACATTTAACGCCACTACTCACTCATTCTACCGTTTAGTAAGTACGTAACAACTTCAAGTCACGAATACTGTTTCTTACACGAATCGGGCAGCTGGCTCGCAACTACGTTAGCTAAACTACGATGATTATTTTTTGCGAAAAGAGATAAGAGAGCAGCCACCGCGACGCGCTACAGTTAAGGTGTTACGTTATAATGAGCGAGGAACATGTTCTAGCTGCGCGCTAGACGGAACCGGGCCTACAAGACGACTTACAGATGACCATCTAGCTGTGTCGCCGACCGTTGCCCGATCCCGCTCCCGGCGCGCGCAATGCCGACGCTCTACTATTACTCGCGCACTGTTCACCTCACTCTAAACTATTCACAAAGTGCACGTGCAATGTGCCCTTTTCATTAATCACTATACGCTACTAAGTATCACTAGCATGGATAGCCGTCGTTGGTCAATACCCCGAGTTAATTCATTATTTCTTCTGTCGCACATTCAGTAGTGAAAAAGTGAATGTGAATCACCGATAAGTAAAGATACTATACCATTTCTATTCACCGTCGATCGCTGAGAAAGAGTGAAAACGTTGTTTTACACAGCTGAGTCGGTTTTTGCGTCAGAGATCTAATGACGCTATTATGCCACAATTCTCAGTCGAGTACATCGAAATAGAAAACTGATAATTGACAATCGGAGGCAAAACAATGAGGGTGCCACGCCCTGGGGAGTTTTTCTGCTCCGAACACAAATTGAAGATGTCAATACAATGTTTACTAGGAAATAGAATTTGGTTTTTAATGAGTTGACCTTTCTATATGAACTGAAGACAGTGTCAAATAGATTGTTTGAATAAAAAAATGTAATATTCGCTACTTGACGTGTGGTAATATTAGTGTGGAACGTGAGTCACGCACTTTTGTCAATGATACATTTGGTTTGCATTTGCCGTGTGTTTCCATTTCATACGGTTACATATCGCGGTCGTGTTGTTCAGTTTGAACAACTGTCTGTGATATATGTACAGACGTTCTTATAGATACCTCCGACCGATACCTATTACTACATGTAATATGTATTACAATTAATACACCTTGTAATGCGCTGAAATTGTTTATGTTTATAACTAACTTGGTTTATGTTCTTTTCAACACACTTAAATTATCTTCACACCCGGAATTGCATGCTATCAAAAGCATTTGCATAGGTCAAGATTCTATTTATACATATTTAATATGACTAATCCATCCATAATCATGATGAAATATTTAAGTAACATTTAGCTAACTTGATGTCAAATTCGGTTCAATATGGACTTTGAAATCTTCAATTGAAAATATAGTTATATACTCGTATGGTATATGCGATGCCCGAATAATGCATTTCTGTATTATGAAGTTTCACCGACATAGTACGACAATGTTTGTTTGTTTTTTTTACGAAAGCCTAGCGTTATTATTTACAAGACGGTACACGCAACTATGCATCATACCCACCACCGGCAGATTTCATATTTGTAATTATTATTTCTCGATAAGTTAGTGCATAAAAACAGAATTAATGTTGATCATATTTATATACTTCTGAACAAACATTTTTCAAAAAAAAATATCTATTTACTAGATAAACAAATTATGGGGTCAATGAAATTTTTGTCTCATTTTTCGACCTAGTTTTATGATGTTATTAAGCATTCGTATTGAGTAAAATGAATCCTTGAATGGTACCATGTTTGTTCAAAACCATATAAGGAGTTGACTTTGCGCCTTATAAGTAAACAAGTTCTTAATGCGCTCGCGTTGCAACTTGAACGGAGAGACGAGCGAACTCATACCGCTGCGACGCCGACCGGCTCACCATTGAACATTTCAATATTGCATAAAGTAAAATAAGATGGTCGCATCAGCATCGCTTGTTCCTTTATATCGTGGTGAATGAGTTTGCCTGTGATACTCCAAGCTATTCAATTCGCTTCAGATAGTAATATAGTGATTGTCATTGTCCCAGTGTGCATCTGTACAAACAAGAGTATGGACAGGAGGTGAGAGCGGGGCGCATGGCGGGCGAGCGGCGGCGCGGGCTGGCCGGCGCGAGCGGCTATCAGCTCGCGAGTGGCTTTGGTTTCTTCCTGGTGGGTAACTTTATTTGTGCATAGCGCTTTTCTGCCGCGAGCGAGTTAGTGCGGCTATTCTGGTAGTGCGCGTGGGCGTCGTGCCCGCGGAGCATCGCGCGCGCCTGCTGCCGCCATCCGCCCGCCTCTCACCTCCGTCCACATCGTTATTCACCAACATGGTACAAAATCAAATTCGCATCAGCACACTGCTCGGTAGTTAAGTGATCGTTAAGCCGGGTGTCATAGATGAGCATGATTAAGACAAGGTTACATCGTATATTTTCGATTTCGATTAGCCAAGTATAATGAACAGTGAATGACGACTGACCTTGGTGCTGCATGAGCATCTGCCTGGTGAAGTGCTGCTCCGTGCGCTGCACGACTTGCTCGCGCCGCTCGGAGTGCTGGGAGTGCTGCTGGGAGCGCTGCTCAGAGCGCTGCTCCGAGCGCTGCTCAGACCATCTCGACTGCTTCTCCATGATGCCGCCACCGCAGCACAACGCACAGAAAAAAACTCTCACTCGACGCTACTAGTCCTTATCGTATTACAGTCGTTGCTTCGGCGCTCGCTTAGAAATAAATAAATACGCCACTGCGAAAAACTTATACTAGTCCACGGGTTCATTTAGCAGAAGTCAAGTCATTATAACCCAAGTCCAACAACCAAGACGTCGGTCGATTGCGAATAGTTAGCGGATAGTGGCGACTGGGAGGATGGCGCGCTGCGCCGGCGGCGCTGGAGGGCGGCGGCGGGGGGCGGCGCGACCGAAATACGACGGGTTATTTCGAGCCGAGCGCGCTCCCGCACTCCCGCACACTACACCTCCGCGCCCCTACACTACTCTATTTTGCATGCCTCACTGCCTATTTCACCATTACCTCCAGTACCATATTTATTAATCAATTTCATAATTTCACCCGATGAAATAGAATATTTTTTTTATTCCATAAAACTAAAGCACATCCAAAAAGTTGTTTACATATTGCATTTCAGGTAAACTTTTGGAACAAATAATTCAATTCTTCAATAATTAGTATAAATTATTTTTGATGTTTAAAATAATGCATATTGCAGATATTAACCGATCGTAATCACTGATGATTTAGCGAACCTTTTAACCTAATGATACTTTACAAGAAGTAATATATTAAAATAATATGTTTGTGTTAAGTTTAATTAGGTTATTTCATAAAGATATTCTTTGTACAGGTATGAAGTCTGGAATTATGCCCGAAACTCGGCAACAGTCTCACCCCCTATTACGTGGAATTTAAAAATGGGCGAACAGTGTTTGCTGGAACCCCTTACGGGTAAATAAGTATATACCTTTACACAGGTGTGTGTACAATATTTGATTTCCTATCTTGATTTGTTTTAAGATACAATATAAGTTTCACAGGCCGTTTTAATCTCCATAAATAGCTGCAAAACAGTGCTAAAATTTATGTGCATTTATTGTTAAGTATTTTTCCTTACAACTGAAAACAAAAGCATATAGTAAAGCTATTAAAATCTTGCTAAGTGGGAGACGGCGCGCGACGGGGGGTCCCTTGTAATGATCGCATAAGTTGTTTACGTTCACTTACACTTAAAATGTTATTCCAAGCGTTAGACTTACTAGCATTAAACGTCTCTTTCTTGATGATGATGATGTTAATACAATTATGTTAGCTCTAAGTATTCTTTTATTGGGTACGTTCTAGCGAATTTCTTTGATGTGCAGTCCTCCAGCTCGCTCTAGTTGCGAAGTGGACCAAGACCTAAACCCTCTCAGTTGTAGAGAAGGCCCGGACCCAGCAGAGGGACGTCTGTATGTATATGGGCTAATGATTATGTTGTTCTAAATACGGTAATATATTATGTTATTAAAATTAAGCAGTATCAAGCAGTGATGGCCTCGAGGTTTAGGCGCGCGGTCGAGAATCTCGGCGGTCGCGGGTTCGAACCCCAGGCACACACCTCTGACTTTTCGAAGTTATGTGTGTATTCAAATTGAATTATCACTTACTTTAACGGTGAAGGAAAACATCGTGATGAAACCTGCACACCTAAAAGTTCTTAGGAATTTCTTAGGTGTGTAGTCCGCCAACCCGCACTAGGCCAGCGTGGCGGACTATGGTCTAAAACCCTCTCAATGGTAGAGGAGACCCGTGCTCAGCAGTGGGCGTATATGGGTTGATGAAGTATCATTGTCATTGTCTTGCGAAAAATATTTAAATTTTCATCAAGAAAATATTTTAAAGTTACAGAATCCCTTTACATCTAAATGCATATACTTTCGGAAATCCTTTCACTACTATACTATATTGTTTGTCTACAGCCAACATGCATTTTGATTACGACATCCCCGTGGCGCAGTTGGCTAGACACAAGCTTGTGAAACGAATAACTGCGGATTCGATCTCCGCACCGAGACACAAAAACCGAGTTTGTGTGACAGAAAAGTCTTTCGTAGTTGCTGATACACAGGAAACAAGCTTTGTTTTTTAGTCTAGAGTCAGAGATATGTGTGCGTCTTTTTTTATTGATTTAAATATTACTTTTAAGAATTTAGTTACGGAAGTATTTGTCTATGTATTATAGCTTTCGATTCCTAGAAGAATCTAGAAATGTGCATATATAGGTAGACATATATATGTATGTACACTGATTTTCCATCCATCCGACATACAGGGTGCATAGACATATCTACGTAAAATTTAAATTATCTATGTTTAAGTTTATAACCTAAAGTAGGTATTATAGGAATTTATTTAGATGTTGTAAATAATTCAATAATAAAAAAATGTTTATTCTTATTTCAATATTACGACTTACATCTAATAAAAAAAAAACTAATTGAAAGGTGTTCTAAAAGATCAATATTTGGGAACCCAGAGAAAAAAATATGAAAACAAAAACAATGCCTCATGGTCTCGCAGCACACGTGCGAGTCGTGCGATTTAGAGGATTGAGGTTCGATTCCCAGATGTAGCAAGTACAGAACGCCCTCTATTTCCTACATGAGACATAATAAAATTAGAGAAAATTACTGCAGCTATGCACCTCTGCCTAACTCTAGTAAAACTTACACGTCTACGTACGTACAATCTAATATTTATGCGATTAAAAGATTGTGAATAAATGTACATAGCTTATATTTCAAAACAAAGTGCAAAAAAATGTATCCTTTTAAAACTTATGCTCCAACACAACAGGAGGAGACCGAGGGACGGTAGAAGCCTATTTAGTGCGCCCGGAAGAGAGATTAGAGACCTAGCTCAATCACAGCAATTGCAAAGGTAAGTAGTCATTCTTCAAGTTATTTTTATACCATCCCTTGAACCATATTGACTAGTGTTGCCCAAATTCAGTCTTGGTCTTGCAGTCTTGGTCTTGTTCTTGCGTTTTTGCAAGACCAAGACCAAGAACAAGACCGCGTATTTTTAGCAAGACCAAGACCAAGACTGACCGTGCAAGACTTGAGCAAGAACAAGACTTAGCCTGCAAGACTCTTGCGTCTTGCAGCTAGGACTTAGCGCTATTTCACGGAGTAGTTAGGTGTAACAGTTCGGTGTATAGGTACGCTTAGGAATTTTATGAGACGCAAAAAACTGTATCAAAGAATATGAAAAACTGGACCTATAAGAATAAAAAAATATCCATTAAATCAAACTGAGTGCATGCATAGTTATGTTTTAACCATCGGCACTTTGATAATGCGGCATCAAAGGTTTTGTACTTACTTCTCAAAGTAATTTGCCGCTTTTCGGAAGTACATGGTTATGATACACGCGCCGGCGGCTTCTTTTGAAATCATATACAACAATCGTTGCCGCCGCGCCGAAATCACAACATTTGACACTATTTGATTGCCATGTGAGTTTGATTGAGTGGGTCATTCTACTTTTTCTTCTTCTTCTTCTTCATCAACCCATATACGCCCACTGCTGAGCACGGGTCTCCTCTACCATTGAGAGGGTTTAGGCCATAGTCCACCACGCTGGCCTAGTGCGGGTTGGCGGACTACACACCTAAGAAATTCCTAAGAACTTTTTAGGTGTGCAGGTTTCATCACGATGTTTTCCTTCACCGTTAAAGCAAGTGATAATTCGATGTGAATACACACATAACTTCGAAAAGTCGGATGTGTGTGCCTGGGACCGCCGAGATTCTCGACCGCGCGCCTAAACCTCGAGGCCATCACTGCTACTTTTTAGTGCAGGTTTTTGTGTCCCCTAGACAAAAAAAATTCGATCTGCCATTTTCTTAATAAAATAAAAAAAATTGCGCAACACATGAAACTTCCGTAATATTTCCCTAACTTCTGTTAACAGTTCCCTAACTTAAGTTTTTTTTTTCTAGACAGATATTGTTCTTTAAAATACAGTCAAGTTATTGTAATTAATTTGTTTTTTTACATGTTTTAGCAAATGTAAGCTTATAAATCATAAATGTTTATTAAGAAACAGTTACTTCCATGGAAAACGACATATAGGTCAGTTGATTTTTCGAATTTCTTATCAAATCTTCAGTTATTTATTAATCTGCTTGATCTTTACTATGGCTATGTTAATTCAAGCTCACAATATTCCAATTCTAATACGTTTTTCTAAGATTTAAAGTAAACTTTAATAAATAGTAATAGACTAATAGGTAATTGCAAGACTTGCAAGACTCTTGCTGCAAGACCAAGACCAAGACCAAGACTGGGAGCGCAAGACCAAGACCAAGACCAAGACCAGGTGTATTGGCGCAAGACCAAGACCAAGACTGGCTAAGTCTCGTCTTGTTCTTGCATTTGGGCAACACTAATATTGACCTCAATCCCAAATTCTATGGGAGGTTCTCAAGGAGCAATTATGTATAAAAAAATGTTTAAAAATCTCCTAAAAATACAGTAGCGAATGAAATGTGGCCTGTGTGGGCGATGCTGAAGAATTGACGTCTATATTTATATGTATTTGTATTATGTACTGGATATCATAACTAACTTAAAGTAAGGAGGAACAATTTTCTAATCGACTCCTAAAAGATATGAATACACATTACACCCATCATCCCTCAATCAAAGTCGCGACATAATATCTAAGTCATGGCTTTCGTCACTCTCTATAAAGATATACAGGGTGTATTTAGACCGTGATCGAAAACTGAGGCAGGTAATAGCGAGGGTGATCACAAACCCAGTGGCGATATTAAAAATCCCGACAAAAAATAAAAATTTTGACGTTTTCCATACAACCATCGGTGTTAAAAGTATGTGGTTTGTATGGAAAACCTCAAAAATTTTATTTTTTGTCGAGATTTTCTTTAATGCCAGGGGGTTTGTAATCACTATCGCTATTACCTGCCTCAGTTTTCGATCACGGTCTAAATACACCCTGTATACAATTTAAAATAGATTTCCATTCATATTTAGTGGCACCACATGATAGCTGTCAGTGATTGTAATCGATATAAAAATAACCGCTCTAAATACAGTATCTCCAAATAATACAATGCGTCACTAAAAAGAGAAACGTCGAAAAATTACTAATTGATTCATCGCGAAGATGTCGCTGTAGCAAACAGAATTATACTCGTAAGTAATCGTGAGATCAGTCATGCGCTGACGCATATTTACCGGTTTATTTTTGGGATGAAATGCAAGAGTCAGCTGGCGGGCGGCGCAGGGAGGTGTGTGCACGCTGCACGACGTTCGCATGCAGGAACACCGCCCGTGGGCACGCAACTCAATTCGCGGAAACATATTCATCAACATTAACAATATTCACACATAAACCCTGTCTCCTTATTAATCGAGAACCATATGACCTTTTGGATAGCGCAACTTCAACAATCAAAACAATTAGTCTGAATCATAGGCGATGTATAGATGGAGTCCTTCAGGAATCTCTCGGGCATGTGTCCAAACAAATGCGCTTGTAACTGTACTGCGTTATAGCAGCTATTTGTTTTAATTCCCTGAATTTAAATATCTGCTTATTATCCTAAAAAAATCCAAATCGTATTTAGTAATAAGGTTTGATTTAAAATACTGCCCTAATTTTATGTCTGACTGCGTATCTGAAAACAGGATTATTACTGGCGAGGGTGACTGTAACATACAGACCTGTTACTCCGATGCACTCGCGTAAACATCTTTGATCGCTTTATGTTCACATATTTATAAATTTTAAGCACATGATATCACCTTTCAACGATGCAGTCGCAAGCGGTTGTTTGTTGCTTTAAGACAGATTTATCTTGTGTGTAACAATACCTTATTTACTTATTTTCAGGATACAATAATTGATTACGTCAAAAGTTTTGTCCAAAACTTTCACTACATATTATCTCCAAAATTTGGCGACAATACATTGAAAATGAAAAAAACTTTGGCATCTTAAAATAACGTACACATGAATATTTTTTTGGATTGAAAATTTTAAGCATATGGACATTAATCTGGCTGGTTATCATATATAGAACCTTACTAGGGTACCGGTCGGCCAATTTTGTGGGTTTATGCTAGGCTCAAGAACTCTATTCTATTTACTACTATCACTATACTATTCTATTTCCATGCCCATCCCACTGGAGCATTACGTTTCCGGGATAACAAATATGGTACAAACCTTCCCTCTCTATAGTATCATTATTCATTTTGGTTTATTTTTTGCTATGTAGCATGCCATTCGAAAAATGTATAAATTTTTCAATAGTATTTTTTTTTACTTTAATCTATGGTTATAAAATGAGTTTTTACGAGTTAGGCGCAAATTTTGATTGTCATTCATTTTTTTATTACTGCTAGTGCAGCCATGAGTAAAGTATAGTTGCCTATAAAAGCTTTAATTATAATGAAAGTAATCTTGATAAATAAAATTAAAGTAAAGATTTATGACTCATAATTAACTTCTATAATTATATACACTTATTTTTATGAACGTTAATTTTTTAACTTTTTATCGGTTGTTATATGAACATCAATAGTTCCAGACTACGATGTAGTTGAATTTATTTTCACAACTTTCTTGTAATGGTTTGCGCGTTTATTCTTTACTAATCTTATTATCAAATCTTGTGCTTGACCTATCCAATGAACGAATGTAAATATAACACGAAACAGCTTCAATTAGTGGACGAAGGCGTCCCCAACAATAAATTTCCAAAATATACGATATAACTTCTTCTTTCATTGGATTTGTGTAATGGTGAAAATCCATTGAAATCGGAAGTCTTGTATAAAGGAAACCCCGTATTTCAAAGAATTTCAAAATCAGTGGGCCAAGGCACCACAGCAATCAGTGGATGTTGCGTTGTCTTGAGTCAATGAGGATAGCTATAACGTATCCGAGATTAATAATATTGATGTTCTATTATTATTTAACAAAACATTGTTCTTTTTCCTTTTGTCTTTAATTTTTTATTAATGTAACACGATAAAATCAAGCCAAATCTTTCTTTTAAGCCACACAGATACGTTTGGATGCCCCTGTTACCACTGTTCTAATAATCCATTTGAATCAAAACAATTTTTTAAGTTCGTTTTTACGTTTATCCTCTTTTCTAGCCACCATTGGAACAATCACCAAATCTTTAGTCATTTTCTTTTATTGTTTTTCTAAATTTATATTACCACTTACAGTAGTCATTTATTGTTTTTTGTGTTGTATTAGTCGTAACTTTTGGTATATTGGTATATGTCAGATGTGTTAGCGCCGCAGTTTGCGGTATTTTATAGTTTCTGCCTGCCACGGTGGGATCCAGGCGTGAGGATGTATGAATATTAATGTTGTACTTTCTATATAGTTACGAACGAGTACAGAGACAGACCCAATACCTAAACATCTTCTTAAGGTCAACCATAGAGCGATGCAAAGATAAAAAAGTAGATGACTATACCAAAAACAATGTCAAATGGACAACCAACAAAATACGTTTACGTCACCGACTTTTTATAAAAAGCTTTTACATGTGTATAGGTGACCAAATGAACTGTTATTGTAATTGCAGTCATCAAGGTTTTTGAATTCCTGCCAAAAATCAGAGAATTACTGCCGTTAGTGGGAGCATTGTGTTTTTAAATAATTTATAACGCAACCGACGAGGTGTAAAATAATAATAAAAAATATATATACACTGAGTATGTTAGTGAAATGATTGCAGGGCAAAGCATTACACGTTACCCTAAACATTAAAAAAACAAACTCTTGCTCGTAAAAATACGAGAAGTACCAATTCTTTAGCAACTTTCTGTTTGCTTTGATAATAATAATGTAGAATGTGCATTGTGAAAAAAATATCAGACAAAAATTGCAAAATAAAAATATATTTCAATTTATCCTTTTTTCTCTTTAGGAACGATCCCAAGGCACACTGTGATGAAGTAAACAACTGCACTATATAAAGAAATAATAATAAATTCACTTCAATTTACTCTACTTGCCCCGTTTCGGAGTCTGTTGATTGTTATTTTATAAATGTGGTAAAGAAAAATTGGGCCGTTCGATTATTCCGGGAGTTTACAAGTCATGGTCGAGGAAGGTTATAGTGAATCATTCACACCACGTTAGAAGATTGGTAAACACCTGTTCAGTAATCCTGTTGCAAACGTTAGTTTCTATTGACTTACTATTTTAATCCACCGATTGAGAATTTTATGCTATAATTTGGATATTTGATGTAATTCCAAGTACATAGTATACTTGAGAACGAGTATCTCACGCTGTATGAACCGAAATCTTTGTCTATCTGAGAATATTTTTTTAAGACTCGAGAACACAAGTTTAGTTATAATCATGTGTTAAAAAGACTAGGTATAAAATATTGAGATAGTTAAAGGTCACAAGACGTCACACAACGCAGTGTACTTAATTCCAATGTTTCAAAAGATTTCTTAGAGAATGTGACAGACATGGAATTTCCGACGGCTGATGACTACGATCAATTTGATTCAATATCATTATCAGAATTAATGAAACCGTAATCGATTACAGAACTATTAAGCACAAGCGAATTTACGACGAAATGCTTGGCTTGCGCCCAGTGCGGGTTGTAAACGCGTTGTATGATCAAACATCAAAAATCTATGTTTAATTTTATATAGTCATAAACAAGTATGCGACAGGCTGGAGGGACGTATGCCAGAAAAGTAAAAAATAATCGCGCAATGAGAGTGGAGAGAAGTCGATAGGAAACTGGAGATGTTTTGTTGCGTGTTCGTGTTTGCGAGAGCTATTTTGGAGATGGAGCCCACACTCGGGTTGCACAGGTAGACGTGGAATTATTCGATGCCAGTTGTTTCTAGGTGAGTCGAGTATTAATAAGACCAGGGCTATATTAAACCCACTTCGGATTCACGGCATCGCATCGTATTTCACTTACAATATTCATATAGGAATATGATATTTTTACAATAACATCGGATAAATACGAAGGACGACATTGCAAAATATCGTTTATAGGGCAACCAGTTGTAATTACGAAAAAACGAAATTCTTATGTAAAAATGAAATATTCAATATTAATTAGTATACTTCTACCTGTAACATGAAAAATAAACACAATAAAATACGTAAAAAGTATGACGTTAGGAAGAACATGAATTTTATTACAAATTAGGAGGACAATTAATAATTATTCTGGAATAAGAATCCTAATACTGTTCTCAAAATACATCATATTCAGAAATGACACGATTTTTATGAGAAATGAGTTGTTGAAAAGAAGGTCACCTGTATTGCGCAAAGGGTTACTCACTGAATACCATAAAGTTGTAGTCACCGCGCTCGGGAACGAATCGGGAGCGCGCCCGTGGGCGACCGCGCGCCTGTTTTTTTGTTTTTCAACCAGAATATCGACCACCTACAAGCGAATGCTGCCAAATACACGTCTACCTGATATCTGCAATTTATATCACGCTACACGGGATAATCACTATAGATCTGAATATTGTTCGGACTCTCTACTTATTTTAACTATTTTATACAATTATCAAGGTAGTTGTGGGTTCCAATCCAAGGTTTCCGTAATTTTTAGTCATGTTATTTTTATATCAATAGTTCATTTTTCGCAAATGTGTTGTCGTCCCATGCCTTCGTGCTGCTAATGAGAATTTGTTTAAGGTAAAACCCAATAACGCTTTACCTGATTCGGGAATCGAACACTGGATCTCTAAATCGCAAGGAACAATTTTATTCATACCCTTTAATACCAGTGCATGCCATATAGTTTTTTTAACGAGAGGAAATAGCTATAAGCTCTGCTTCGGTTTCTCGGGAGAGCCTGATAGAATTTTACCATGGCATGGGGGATTATTGTCAGCTTTGCTGATGTCACTCAAGACATTTCAAGGCCGAATTTCTCTAAGTCAATCTTCAACTAATCTGTAATCCATTCATTAGGTATTGCTGCAAGAGCACCGGCATATTCCATACTCGGTCGCACTTTATTCAAGCGGCAAATGTGATCGGGGACGCAATACTGGCGCACCCCGTTCAGAGTACTGACTTCGACACGAGTAAAGCTCAAGAGATCGTTATCATATTGAGCAGACTTAGTCAGGTCATTTCGCTTTGCAAGTAAAACACCTTGAAGGTTGGAGAGAAGAGGGCACGGGAATTATGCACAAGAATACGTATACTTTTCTTGGCATTGAACTCAATCCTTTTTTCGATACCCCATGTAGAACCGAGATAAAAGTTCCGATCGAGCTCCGTGGCAAGTTCCTTGCGTTTAGTGCGAAGTGTATCGTAGCACAACGAAAAACAAAACAAAATCTTCAAAAAATATAACTAATGAGGATCGTTACAGAAAAATAAATATTTAAAAAAAGAAAATATTTCCTTCCTTCTATTTACATAACATTCGAACTGGCAAACAGAGCAATTAATGTAATGAATATGGATTTCATCTCATGCGATCAAACAATAAACATTAAATGACTGACCAATTAGCAACTACAATCATTATTTGCGTTAACAGCGTTTAATTGTTGTTTTTTTATTTCATTCACTTAGTATAGTAATAATTGAATTAAACCCAAATCATTAAGCTAATGAATACATGCGATTTATAAGGCCAATAAAGATTATCAATTATTTTTCTTGATTTATTTACAAGCAGGCTTTTTGCAGCGGCTTTTATCTTAAACTGTTCAAACTGCATCTTCAGATAACAAAAACGATGACATTCAATTTTCATAATGTTATATGTTTATATTGTCGAACGCCATAATAATATATAAAAGTAAGTTAATTTATCAACTAATTAAACATTTTTCGTCTCGTTTTCCCTAACGTTACATGTCAATCAATAGCCCAATTCAAAACGCGATTAAGTTACTACTTGACCACTGTCTAATTAACATTCATACTTAAAGCCATAATATACAGGTACATATAATAGGTACATATAATATACAGGTTAATCCGATGTTTGGCAGCGCAAAATAAGCGATCGCCCAACCGAAACAAACCTCAGGACAACATAATTATGCTTGCAATATTATTATGACTCGATGGCTGAAGAGTGTCTTTTCTGTCCTGCAACATAAGCATGCGTCGCAACAATTGACCGAGAGGTCCTAGGTTTGATTGTAAGTTAAAGCGCAAAGTCCTGACCCTCACCAAATCATATACACAGCTGACACCCCCGTCACGCAGTTGGCTATATACCAGCTTGCGCAACGAACAGCCGCGGGTTCGATTCCCGCACCGAGACAAATTTTTGTGTGATCCCCAAATATAATTTGTTTCGGGTGTGGCTGTTTGTGAGACCGAAGTCTCTCGTAGTTGGTAATACCCACGACACAGGACTTGTATCCTAGTGTGGGGTCAGAACTATGTATGTGACTATTGGGTGCATTTATTTATATATCAATAGTGTATCTAATACTGTAAGTAAATTCTTGGTCATTGCAAATATTTAGGGAGGATTTAAACACGTACCAATTCAGTGATCTCACCTGCGACCTCCCATTTTATTGCCGACTACGTTGCACCGCAGAGGCCGTGTTATAAATACAAACACTATATTTAGAAGGAATGAAATTATGTATTATTTTAGAAATATTATATTTATATTACATGAGTAAGTCGTGATGGCCTCGAGATTTTGGCACGCGGTCGAGTATATCTCGGCGGTCGCGGGTTCAAACCCTAGGAGTAGGCACACATATCTGACTTTTCTAAATTATATATGTATGTATTTACGATCAGTTATCTCATACTTTAACAGTAAACAAAAATGCCATGAGGTAACTGGCATTAAAATATTCTGAACAATTTCTTGGTGACTAGCAATAGAATATCGGCTGATCGTATTGTTAGAGTATGTCAAAAAATATATCAATATAGAAAGATATCAACATAATATATCCAACGACTGATAAATACGAGGTCACACCATCACCATTCCAGTTTGTAACAAAAGCACTATTACGAAATAAAGTCCTCCATATCAACCAGCTTTGTACACCACCTCAAATGTTCTCGAATAATAATAATTAATCAATTTAAAAAGGGAAAACACGGTAAAATCCATTTTAGGAATAGAAGACAAGGCCTTATTTGTAAAAATATAGCTATTGCCCGCAACTCCGTATGCGAAACTTGAAGACTTGGCTCCATGTAAAAATATCCTTAGCCATCAAAGCAAAGTGAACGCAGCGGTTGCAACAGAAGCTCTGAAGAGATATACATTCTCGTTTTTATCACATTTTTCTTCGATGCTCCATTTTTTAGGTCGTTTCGTGATGTTTGTATAATATATGTAATATGTATGGTATAGTATAGCCTTCCTCGATAGATTAATTTATTCGAAACCTAACTAACCTAATTACCTGTGATTATCGCGTAACCTAAACAAACTCTGCAGCTTTTTAAAATTAGTGTAAATTATAATATTCGGATAGAATTATAATATAATACGTGATTGTGTATTGGTAACAGATGCGTTCCTCATATGCCTTATACTTGAGATTAGGTGTCGCGAGAACGAAGTCTCTCTTAATTATTGGTTTTGGTCAAAGTTATGTATGTTACTATTGTACGGGTGGATGTATTTTTGTCATCTATACTAATATTATAAAGAGGTAAAGTTTGTGAGTTTGTATGTTTGTAAGTTTGTATGTTTGTATGTTTGTGACGTTGTAGAAAGTAAACTCGCGATCTACTGAACCGATTTTGAAAATTCTTTTAACAATAGAAAGCTACGTTCTTTGTGAGTGTCATAGGCTATTTTATTTATTTATTTATTTAATATACTTTATTGTACACTATATAGATACTTAATTTAACACATAACATAACCTTAATAACTAATTGAAACAAACAACTTTGACAATAATTAATAATAATAAAAAAAAATATATAGCTACAACAGGCGGTCTTATCGCTAGCTGCGATTTCTTCCAGACAACCCACGGTACCGGAATAAAAAAAAAAAAAGTTGTAGTAGTGGCAGTTGTCTTGTAAATACAAATAAATAATATTATATATAACTAGATCATACATAACCATACATACATAATATACACTATATACACATATATAAATATACATACCTATAAATACTTATATATATATATATAAAAATAGGAAATTTAAATTTGAGCGTAGTGAGCTCGGAGAAGCCTTTTAAAAGTTAAAGGCGATTTAGCTTTTCGCAGTTCTAGTGGTAATTCATTCCATAAACGTGCAGCATGGACTGTAAAGGAATTGCTGAGGAATGTGGTGCTGTGCCTAGGTATTTCAAGGATAAGATTATCTGAGGACCTAAGATGTCGTGCATGTGTTGCGCTAAGGAAACGGAACCTATTTTTTAAATAACGTGGAGTTGTGGGATTAAATAAGATTTGGAAAAGAAGCAGAAGTATACGAGTATTACGGCGAAGGCGAATAGATACCCACTTGAGTCTAACACGAAATTCGGAGACGTGGTCATATTTGCGAAGACCAAATATGAACCGTATGCAAAAGTTCTGAAGTCGCTCAAGTTTTTCAAATTGGGCTTCGGAGAGATCAAGATAGCTAGCATCACCATAATCAAGGATAGGAAAGAGAAGGGACTGAACCAGCGCAATCTTTGTGGGAATCGGTAGAAAATTTCGCAACCTACGAAGGGACCCCGCAGCAGCCAACAATTTACGGCTAACTTCTTGCAATTGGGGACCCCAGGATAAGTGCCTGTCGATGTAAACACCTAGGTTCTTAACCTTGTCGCTAAAAGGGACAACGCATCCACTAAACACAATTTGCGGTAGAGCGACGAAATCAACTTTGGCAATCATCCTGGAGCTGCCAACAACAATGACTTGGGTCTTCGAAGGATTGACTTTTAGACCGTGCTTATTGCTCCAGTCACAAATTCGTGCAAGGTCTTTGTTAACTGAAGCAACAGCCTCAGTCACCCTGTCTACCGGAGCATGATAATAAATTTGTAAGTCATCTGCATACAGATGGTAGGAGGAAATAAGATTATTAGAGATAGAGTTAATAAATAACGCGAAGAGCAAAGGAGATAAAACGCCGCCCTGAGGGACACCAGCATATGTATTACGCCAAGAAGAAACAGTATTATCAACTCGTATACGCTGCTGCCGCCCCATCAGGTAACTTCGAAACCAGTCAATTACTGTTGGAGATATGTTAATAGAGCTTAATGTACTCAGCAAGACATCGTAGTCAACTGTGTTAAAAGCGTTACTGAAATCAAGTAATGCGAGTATCGTTACCTTTCCATTCTCCATAGCCGCTCGGATATCATCTGTGACATGCACCAGGACAGAAGTGGTGCTGTGACCTCGACGAAATCCGGATTGAAATGGGTTTAGGAGTTTATTGATGTCTACAAAGGAGCTAAACTGAAGATGGATGAGGTTTTCAAGGACCTTGGAAAGGAAAGGTAGGATAGAAATAGGACGATAGTCAGCGAAAGATTTTGGGTTGGAACGCTTAGGGAGAGGGATAACTTCAGCTTCTTTCCAAAGGGATGGAAAGACGGAATGGGTGATAGAAAAGTTGAGGATATGACAAATGGTAGGAAGAATTTCATCGAGGATATGCACCACCATGTTGCGACTGATGCAATCAACTCCGACGGCATTAGAGGAAATCGACAAAATGCTCTTTTTAACATCACAATCAGTAAATTGACTAAAGAAAAATTGAGGATACTTCGGGGTTGGAATAGAAGAAAGATTTGTAATAGTTCTATGCTTAGTAGCACTGTTGAAAAGTGGCACATCAGTGAAGTGTGTATTTAGAGAGTTAATATCTAAATGATTAGGAATAGAATCAGGACGCGATTTTCCAACTCCCATAGATCGAAGAAATTTCCAGACTTTAGCTGGATTCCCATTCTCAACGGAAGCGTGGACGTGTCGGCGTTGGGCATTCCTACACATCTTGTTGCAGTGATTACGGATTGCTACGTACCTATCCCAATTAAGGGGAGTAGGTCGCCGTTTAAATTTTGCCTTCGCAGCAGCTTTTTTGGACATGACCGTTTTTATTTCATCCGTGAGCCAGGGTGACGGGAAATGTTTTACCTTAATCGGTCGAACAGGAGCATGCACATCATACAAATTATTGAGCTTAGCTGTAAGGATTTCGACCTTCTCATCAATCGAACTCGAATTAAGCAAAGGGCCCCAGTCAATGTTGCCGGCATCCTCTCGTAGGTTTGCAAAATTAATATCCCGAAAAGAGCGCTGCATCAGAATCTTACCCCTCGTTTTAGGAAGACGAAGTTTATATGAAACATAGATTAGGTCATGGTAAGAGAAAGCATCAGCTGAGCATTGCCCATGGCTATCGACAAGGTGAGGAGCAGAAACAAGAATAAGATCAAGCAGAGAAGGTGTGGAATTGGGAAAGTGATGAGTGGCATTTAGAGGCAGGATAGACAGGTTACAGGAATTTAGAACAGCAGATAAAGAAGAAGAGCGATGATCGTTTTTAAGTAGACAAGTGTTAAAATCACCCATGATTATAGTGTGACTGTACGATGGGACAAGATTAATGAGGATAGATTCTAAAGAAGAGAAGTAGTCAACGCGAAGAGAAGGGGAATAGAATACACCGAGAAGAACTTTTGCATGTAGAAGATCAACTTCCAGGAACAAGTGCTCACCACTATTAACGGGTGGCGGTTGGGGCGAGGAGTCTACCAAAGAACATTTAAGCCCAGCACGCAAGTATATGGCCACCCCACCACCATTTCCAGCAGCACGATCGTTCCTGAAAAGCTGAAATCCAGGCAAAGAGTAAGAGGAAGTTGGAAGGCAGGGCTTAAGCCAAGACTCAGAGACAAGGATAGCATGAAGATTCGTACAGTCAAAGCTAGCTAGCATATCAGGGAAATGAGCCGGAATACTCTGAGCGTTAATATGCACGACATTGAAATTTTTAGAAACACCACTAAATTGGGAAGAGAGTATATCACAAAGGGCTGGAATACTAGTAAAACTAGCATCGTCACTACAAGCGGAATGAAACTCGTCAGAGTCACCACTACACACACTCATAACATATACAATTCAATTTATTACACAAATAAATATAATAATAATAAAAAAAATACTAAATACAATCTTGCACTTACTGAACTACAACCATTTCACAAGCCGGTAAATTTAAAAACAATTATATAATTTAGACTACATTTACAATGTAAAAAAATGAATTAAAACTAAAAAAAAATATATTATAAGTAATAAAAGACACACACTAAAAACAATGAATAATTTAAAAAAATAAAAAAAGCAAATACTGGCGGGTAATACGTACAAATATTATGAAAATTAAAATAAACATTACAATTATGCATTATGATATTAATCATATCTAAAAGTAAATATCACACTATACGAATAATAAAAAACATCGTGCAAAAATAAAACGTCATCGCTAATAACAAAAGTAACAATCACAGAAATACATTACAATGGAAGACGAAATGTTTGACGATAGTTTTTATGCTCAACATACACAATAATTGAACAATGGAACACGACAGATAAACGTCATTGTTGACATAAATTAGTGACCGTACACCAACCTTGCATCGAATTGACAGCTTAGGATATTAAAAAAAGAAAGGTAGTCAGATATAAACTTATAAGCAAGAAAACAAAAACAAACATATTACCCAGCCAGTACTGACACGATATTAGACGCAGTGATACGTGTTATTTTTTTGCACTCGCCGCGCGCTTCGGTTTCGTTGCCTTAGCTCGGAGTGCAGGCGGTTTAGTCGCATCCAAAACGTTCACATCTTGCAAAGTAGCAACCCGGACGCGCGCACCATCAACACCAATGACGAAGACGCTGCCCTCCTGGGTCCAACACTTCGCGATGCCGAATTTTTCACGAGCGGCCATAAAAACATCATGACGCATCTTGGTTAAGAATTCCGACATAGTTATGCCGGAACCTTTTAATTTAGTTTTGGCGAACCAGATCTTGTCTCGGACACCTACGTCGTGAAATTTACAAACAACCGGCCGTGGTTTTTTGGCATCTGTGGAACGTCCCAATCTGTGACACCGCTTAATTTGAAGAGTTGAGAAGTCTTCAATTTGAAGGTGATCCTTAACAACATTGGCCACAAGAAGTGCCGTGTCTTCTTTGCTTACTTCTTGGACACCGTGCAGTAATAACATTTTTCGACGCCCTCTCATCTCTATATTATCCACGGAGCGAGCAAGGAGCTGTACTTGCTGCTGAAGATTGCCGAGGGCATTTGTAATGAATGCCCGGAATGATGCAAAGTCTGCTGCCAAGCTGGAGGTGGTGGAGGTCGCGCCGTGGGATTTTTGCAACTCGGCATCGAAGTCGGACATCCTCTTCTGGAACATCTCCATCATTTCGGCCAATGTATCCTTGACGGAATCCATGAAGACTTTCCGTAGAAGTGTACACGTAAATTGCAGTTGAAAGAGGATTTTTATAAAGGAGACAATATACCGGCAAGTAATACGATTGTTAAAGTTTCATTAAATGTTATAAACTGTGATATACGTATTTTTATTAAATTTATCCCGGGGAGCACAAGTTAGTAACGCTATATATTAGTCCGAAAAATGATAAGACTTTTTTGTTGTAGCAGGATTTGCGAAGTAAGTCGGGGAAAAAACGGGCAAACGAAACTATTTTTTGCAAACGCTGCCTTACTCATGGAAGATACATAGTTGAGTCCTAGAGAAAAGTTGTAGAGCTTCATAATATCTACAAAAAAGTCAGCGGTAGCATATGTCTAACTTTTAGGGTTGGTTCACTATAACCTCTTTTATGCTAACTAAATTTATTATAAAATAAAGCATTGTTTGTGAAGGTATTTTTATAAAGATTATATTAATCCTTATCCAAATAAATGCGTTATTCAGTATAACTATTTAATTTAAAAGAAATTTGCCCTTTACATCATTTGATTTCGATGAGTATCTTAGAATATACCGCAGTTTCAAAATAATCATCAAGCGCGCAATAAATTCTGTACAAGGCGCCGACCGGCGCGTTACGGTTTGTATGATTTTTGGTATGGGCATAAATAGGACTTTAAAGAGTAAAATAGACTATAACTTATTTTCTTTCTGAACTCAACCCTGTAGTCTACGCGGACGAAGTCGCGGGCAACAGCTATATTTTAATAAAATATAATTTTGTAGCTTGTTAAGAAAACAAATATAATAGTACAGAGAGCCGAGAGGTAGGTACATCGCGGCTCAGCCAAAGAAAGAAAGAAGTTTACATATCTGAACGTGCTTAGGTACTAAATACAGTTGTATATTAAAGTTAATATATACAGACAGAAATCTTTTTTCATAAGTGCACCTCTGATTACCCTGTAGGAATTCCCGTGCGATAGTGCATGTATATAATATAAACCGCTGTTACCACTATTTTTAAATTGGGCACGGTTACAGCGGCGCACACAAAGAAAACAACATTTACAGCTGCGGTTGATTTCTGCGCGCCGCTCCTAAAAACATTCTTTCAGCGAATGCGGTGTTTGTAATAGCTGGAATTATTTGAAAAATAACACATAAAGATGTATGGTTACGGACGACGCCGGGACGCAGTAACCTTGTTCACTTTCATTCAGCGCATAAAAATAATAAACACAAAGTAATTTCCTCTTGTAGAAAAATAGATGTTGGCACGGTGTGAGAAATATGGTAAAGAAACATGTGCACTGCTGGACATAGCCCTACCCCTCCTCCTTCGTAATCGTTCGTCGTGATCTCCTGGACCAACAGCAGTCATCCTTCTTACTGCTGCGCCACCTGTTACTGTCTTTGACATCAAAGACCTGCTCCAAACCTCCTAAAAATGCTCCTTTACACAATTTAGGCAATAGGGATTAAGGCATAAAATATAATTTATTTTATTAATTGATAAATAAATTAGTCGAATAAAGAGTAATTTATTGGCTAAATGTGTCTGAACACAAATTTTGTAGAATAGGTTAGTAAATAATTTAGTCGAGTCAATCCATTTTGCTCTATTTTTAACGGGCGAGTAGCGCCTCCCACCACGGCTCATGTCACTGGTTTACCTGCTAAACTAGTGCGAACATGTTTGATTAGTCGAGTGCATTAGTGGCGGCAAAAATCGTCGTCGCGTTCATCTTGCAAAACACCACTCACTTGTGTACTGTACTGGACCGTAATATGAACGATATCCGGGCAGTAGCGAGTAGTTTAGCCACTTAATTATTTTCTACTCAACTAAAATACTAGCCTAATTGGAATTAGGCATATGGCTAAGGTGCGCGATCTAGTCAATCTCGATAGTCAAGGATTGTAACCCCAGGTAAACACGTAGAGTACGTAATTATTCATTATATAGGTGAAGAGAAACATCGTGAATTCTGCAAAGCTAAAACTTAAAAGCTTAAGACCTCTTAGCAGCACACACAGAGCACACGGACTGGAACACAGCAGTACAACACACGTATATAGGCTTATATAGATATAGAAAACCTAAAATATCATCTTAATTGCAGGAACTAAATTAATGCATAAAGTTTCGAAGCATTTTGAAAGAATGCACGATTAACTAAAATTATAATTAATAAACCCAACACTCGAGGATAAAATTCTAACCTGACAGACCTGAAATTCTTTACGGTACCCTAATCATCGCGATTTGTGTTGGTAAACCCAATAATCCCGCTATTCGTCAAACGTAATTAGCATTTCTATTGCAACGCGTGAAATCCTCAGATGCCAATGCTTCTAGTTCATGGATGCCAAATTGAGCCAGTGCTTTCCGTGCCCAATTTTCCACTAAATGTGAACCACTAAAGTTTGACGCTCCATGCGATCCAATGACTGACAAATGACAATTCCATGATTAATGCAATTCATTACAACCAATGAAACCTTAATGAGGGATGTAATGTATTCGTTGCTTCAATATGTCATATGCGGGGAATATTTTTACGAACGTTTCGAAGAAATAACTACTGCAAGAAACAGAGGAAAGTTGACGTCGACGTTGATTTAAATTTCCGAGATAATTATTAATTGTTTGGATATAATGTTGAGACTGTTATTGAATATTAATCTTTATCTCTCTTATGAATTTATTAACATGGTATTTAATAAAACACTAGAAATATAAAAATAATAATAGGTCAGGGATGCTCCCATCTAGTGGTCATGGCCTACCCTAGAATGGGTGCTACGAGTACGCGACCTCGGCCCCCGAGCTGCTGCAGTCACTACCAACCTTCCCTTCCGTGACTGCAGTATCCACTCCTACAGGCCACATTTTCCTCTCCCATAACTTCCTCTCTCTCTCTCACTATTCCCTTCACCCCCGCTTGATGACGGGCAGCAGCGTCATCAATGCGATTCCCCTACTGCGCTCGCCAACCCGCCTGCCAAGCGTGGCGAGAATTGGCAATATCCCCCTACATGATCGAAACTAGGACCAGGCCCCCAGTCCCCGGCAGCCCCACTATTCCTGGCTACGGTAGCGGCCATGGTAACGGTGGGGCGGGGGGTGCTAAGAATCCCCGGGTTGGCCCCGGCTACCACCCCCGACGACGACTGGCCCTGGTAACACACAACGTACGCACTTTGAGGACGGACGAGAAGATTGTCGAACTGGAAGAAGAATTGAGCGGGTTACACTGGGACATTCTGGGGTTGTCGGAAGTCCGCAGGATTGGGGAGGACACGATAACCC
Organism: Cephonodes hylas; assembly: GCA_030295005.1. NCBI lineage: Eukaryota > Metazoa > Arthropoda > Insecta > Lepidoptera > Sphingidae > Cephonodes > Cephonodes hylas. The sequence continues at coordinate 6,912,318 of AP025360.1, read as the reverse complement.
TGAAGTCCGGTAACCTGCTCTTCTACCGGGGGGACGACCAACAGTCCAGAGGAGGTGTCGGATTTCTCGTCCACAGGTCTCTCATTAACAACATCGTATCCATCGAAAGTGTGTCGAGCAGGGTAGTGTACCTTATACTCAGAATATCCAAAAGGTATTCGTTGAAGGTCATACAGGTATACGCGCCGACCTCGACACACCCAGATGAAGAAGTAGAGGAGATGTATGAGGACATAAGTCGGGCCATACATACTTCCAAAACCTACTTCAATGTTGTTATGGGAGACTTTAACGCAAAGTTGGGCATGAGGAGCGATGCGGAGTTGAAAGTGGGGCAATTTGGATATGGGCAACGGAACCCCAGGGGTCAGAGGCTGGCTGAATTTCTGGAGAAAGAGGGACTCTTTGCGATGAACTCTTTCTTCCAGAAGCCGCCTCACAGGAAATGGACCTGGCTGAGCCCTGATGGTTCCACGAGAAATGAGATAGATTTCATCTTGACGACGAAACGACGGATATTCAGTGATGTCTCTGTGATCAACAGGGTGAAAACCGGTAGCGATCACCGAATGGTTAGAGGCTCATTGAATATCAACGTCCAATTAGAAAGGCGTCGCTTGATGAGGTCTACGCTCCGACCTACTCGCGCTCATATCCAAAACCCCGAAAGCTTTCAACTCGAGCTGAAAAATCGCTTCGAGTGCCTGGAAGAAAACCTTGCCGTGGACGAGTTAAACAGCGGTTTGGTAGAAGCTGTCCATGCGGTGGGATCTAAGCATTTTAGACCTCGCCGCAGAGATAGACCTCAAAAACTCTCGGTCCACACTCTTGACCTCATGGCCGAACGTCGATCTATGGCGCTGCAGTCTTCCGAGGACGCCGAAGCATATCGTCAGCTCAATAGACAGATCTGGAAGTCCTTGCGACACGATGTCCGTGCTCACAACACTGTGAGCATTAAAGAGATAATAGAGCGGAACGGAGGCTCCAAAGTGTTTGCAAGAGACTTGTCTATTGGGCAAAGACAGTTGTCTAGGCTGAAGACGGAGGGCGGCCGCGTAGTGTCGACGAAGGCAGAGGTTTTAAGGGAGATCGAGAGGTTCTACGGACAGCTTTATACCTCGGTTGCCAAGCCCGCTGTTCGCTCGGCCGAAGACCCGAGAGCCGAGTTGATCCGCCACTTCAGTGATGATATCCCGGACATCAGCCTGTGTGAGATTGAGATGGCCCTGAAGCAACTTAAGAACAACAAGGCGCCGGGTGAGGACGGAATCACTTCAGAGCTTCTGAAAGCGGGCGGAACGCCGGTACTTAAAGTCCTTCAGAGGCTCTTCAATTCCGTTCTCCTCGAGGGCTCAACGCCAGAGGCATGGAGCAGGAGCGTGGTGGTACTGTTCTTCAAAAAAGGTGACAACACCTTGCTGAAGAATTACAGGCCCATCTCGCTCCTGAGCCATGTCTATAAGTTGTTTTCGAGGGTCATCACAAATCGTCTCGAACGCAGGTTTGATGACTTCCAGCCGCCCGAACAAGCTGGTTTCCGAAAAGGCTTTAGCACCATAGACCACATCCATACGCTTCGGCAAGTTATCCAGAAAACCGAGGAATACAACTTGCCGCTTTGTTTAGCGTTTGTGGACTATGAGAAAGCCTTTGATTCGATCGAGACGTGGGCGGTGCTAGAGTCTCTCCAGCGGTGCCACATTGACTGTCGGTACATCGAGGTGTTGAAAAGTATATACAACAACGCCACCATGTCGGTCCGAGTACAAGATCAGAGCACGAAGGCTATTCCACTACAGAGAGGCGTGAGACAGGGAGATGTTATATCTCCGAAACTGTTCACTGCCGCGCTGGAAAACGCCTTCAAGCTCTTGGAGTGGAAAGGATTCGGCATCAACATCAACGGCGAGTATATCACACACCTTCGGTTTGCCGACGATATTGTAGTCATGGCAGAATCGCTGGAGGACCTTAGCACTATGCTCGAAGACCTCAATCGAGTCTCCCAACAGGTGGGTCTTAAAATGAACATGGACAAGACGAAAATCATGTCGAATGTCCATGTTGTGCCCACCCCAATCGCAGTTGGGGGCTCGACTCTCGAAGTTGTAGACGAATATGTCTATTTGGGACAAGTGGTCCGGTTAGGCAGGTCCAACTTCGAGAGAGAGGTCAATCGTCGAATCCAACTCGGTTGGGCAGCGTTCGGAAAGTTAGGAGACGTCTTCTCGTCCAATATACCTCAGTGCCTGAAGACGAAAGTCTTCAATAGTTGTGTGTTACCAGTGATGACATATGGCACTGAGACGTGGCCTCTCACTAAAGGCGTCATGGGTCGGCTCAGGGTCACTCAACGAGCTATGGAGAGGGCTATGCTCGGGGTTTCCCTACGTGATCGAATCAGAAATGAGGAGATCCGTAGGAGAACTAAAGTAACCGACATAGCCCAACGGATTAGCTCGTTGAAGTGGCAATGGGCCGGCCACATGGCGCGGAGAACTGATGGCCGATGGGGCCAAAAAGTTCTCCAGTGGAGGCCACGAACGGGAAAGCGCAGCGTGGGACGTCCCCCAACAAGGTGGTCCGATGACCTTGTCAAGGTGGCGGGACGTCGCTGGCTGCAGGAGGCTTCCGACCGTTCCCGGTGGAAGTCATTGGGGGAGGCCTATGTCCAGCAGTGGACGAATATGGGCTGCTGATGATGATGATGATGAATATAAAAATAAGGCATTGACCATTCAGCAATTAGAACCTATATGCTATTAAAAATGTTTAAATAAATTGAATACCATGTCAATGATAGCCACGCTGAGTGACTTATGAGAAACTGATCAATATTTAAGCTGCACGCAAATTTATTGTAATATAATTCACTCTAGAATTTTAAATAGAGTAACACGACAGTAATTGATCACCTTCTGCGAAAATGATTTTCGTACACGTTGCCAAATTTCTGTAAATAAATATGTGCATCACGAAGATCGCGGGAAGACGTTGGATGCAGTCCGCTTCTAGACCGGACGTGTTTCGGCTGATGATGGTGATGAAGCACATTTCTTAGCTCATCGCTGGTGATAAGGAATAAATAAACCTATTTGAATATGTATTTTTTCTTCGCAAAGGTCAGGCACGGGGGGAACCTCAGTGAATACGATTTTATTACATACTCACACATTTTTTAAAGGTATTTTTTAAAGTTCACCTGGATTAGTTGTATTAAACGAAACACTTACATATTTACATAAACATTATAATTTCTTTATGTATTTTCAATATTATATTGTTATAGAAGAGAAAAAATCAGAAAAAAGTAATTTTTAAGGAAATAAATTAGATTTTTTAACGTCGTTTTCACGTTTGAGATTAATTAATTGAGCTGATTTTCCTATCATAAACTCAATTAATGATTAAGTTAATTAATTACTAAATGTATATACTTCTTATGTCAAATTAAATCGTATGGCCACGTGTATTTTGAGAGAAGAGTTCAACGCCCTCGCTCCCCATATATACAATTTTATCTTCTCATAATTGCGACAGATATTACTTGGTATTTTTTTTCATTTATATTTTTATTTATCCTACGAAAAAGACAATAAGATACAATTAACAACATGAAAAAAATACAATAAAATAAAGCTGTCTAATAATCTTCCATTATTATAATGTTTTTAAAGGATAATAATTTCCAGTAAAGTCCACTGAAATATACTGATGGTAAACTATTCTAAACAAAGAAAAACAATGAGTTCTATGATCAAATAATAATAATGCTCATTACCCGTTAATAAAACGGTTTTGTGACTTGTAATATATTAATGTCACCCGTTGCAATAATAATACAGCTTATGAATCCATCCAAACTATAGATAGGGAACGCTTACTAATACACCAGAAAATATGATGCAATACTATTTTAGATAAATGGAACATTTTTTTGACTAATCTGACTTAACCATATGCTACAGTCAAAGTGAAATCAGAAGGACAATGGTGTTTGTACACATCCGTTTAATTCCTGCAATCCGAGCTTTTTATCCTATATTATTATCTCACCAACATTGGAAAATTGCCCGCTTACTTGGCACATGTTCAAATTATTTTGCGTTGTTCTGCTGAGGTGGTCCTCTAAAATTATTTTAATGTTTTGTCACGAATAGTTTTTAGTGCGACGCGAGGAATGCTTCATAGAGCAGGTTTTAAAGAAACAGAATACAATCTTCCATTCTCGGGGAGCAATGAATGTGGAATTTTGCAAATCATGCGTGGGATCTGCTCATAGAAGGTTATCATATTACTTCTTGTATATCAGAAATAGCTTGACTTAAATGATATTATTTTCTCGTAATGTAAAGGCAAAAACTTTACAAGCAGATCACCAAAGGAATATATTATCTCAATATCATCTTAACTACATATTATCATACGTACGTGTACTAGATAAATCTTTATATTTTTTTGGAAAAAATTAGCGTTCGGGATGCCATAATTTTCGGCTTGAACGGAGAGGAGAGACCATTATGAGTGAATTATATTATATTTCTATTCTAAAATATATATAATTCTAATATTGATTTATTGTTCTTTAGGACTTCATAATATACAGCCACTTAGCTCGAGCCCAAAGAATGTTAGTACGCTATTTGAAGTTGACGGAAGACAAATAAATTAAAATCATACTGCGTGAACAGAGATTAAAGATTCACTTAATTGGCTTTCGACCTAGATAATTTACGTAAAAACTTTTAAAAAAATTAGGACGGTGACACGTCCAGATTATATCCGTCATGCCTGTCTCCCTGCAAAACATGATGTTGAACAATAGCATGAAAAAAAATCTTAAAATTCAGAAGAATGAAGCAACAGGTGGTCACATCTAACGACCTCAATATAAAGAGGCTTCCAACATTCAACGTGAGGAACCGCCAACGCTCGTATCTAATTTAGCCTTAAAGCTAGACAAGATTATTGTGCGAGCATCACTTTTAAATTTATTGTTTGTTTTTTACGGACAGTTTGTTGAAAAAACGCGATTTCCATGCGAATTCTTCTGTGCACAGTCCGTAACGCTTGTTTATACTTTTTGTCTTACAAGATGCCGGCTTTGAATTACGAATCGGGTTAATCATATTAAAACCGTAATTTATGACTACGTACTTCCATGGTAGTAGGATGGACTTGTATTTTATACTAATATATAATCAGCCTTTCATTCATCACTACATCACTCACTGTTGAAAATAATGCTCCTAATGATTGCCAATCTAATTCATGAATTGAATCAATTTAATCAATGAATTGTTAGGACTTTTTGTTCTTATTTTCATTAGCTGAGTAAACATCCTTTGTCTGAGATTTATCTAAATTATTTTTCGTATCAAACACGTTTTAGCGTCATAAATTTTTAAGTAAGTTTTTCTTGTTATTTATCTAAATAATATTGTACGTATCATCAATTTACAGATACCTACGTAGTAAATCCATATCGGAGTACACCTGCTTTCAGTACGGAAGAAGAGACTTAACATAACTCAATCTTAATTTACATAAGCCTCGTAAATAATATTTCGATGCCAAAGTATTCGCTACAAATGAACGCAAACACCAATCAAATTGGTTAATTTAATAAAAGATGATAAATTTGTCGCATATGGCTTTCATTAATATCGATTTCATGGTATTAGCCAACGTCTCATTAGAAGAAACTCTATGACGTCACTCGGCTGTGCGCACTCGCTCAGACGACACCATTGTTGCTTAATAGAAAGCGTAATATCTTTATTTACGATAGGATTACCAGTATGTTCCAAGCATAATGGGATATATAACGCAAATAAATAGATGGCCTCGAGGTTTAGGCGCACGACCGAGAATCTTGGTGGGCGCGGATTCAAAGGTGGTTCACAGGCACACTCTTCTTTTCGAAGTTATGTGTGTATTTACAATGAATTATCACTTATTTTAACGGTGAAAGGAAACATTATAATGAAAACAGCACATAAAAAACTGTAAGAAATTTCTTAGGTGTGTAGTCCGCCAATCTGCACTAGGCCAGCGTGGTGGACTAGGGCCTACACCCTCTCAATGGTAGAGGAAGCCCTTGCCCAATAGTGGGATGTATAGGGGCTGATGATGAAGAAATTTAACAGTGATATTTAATACCTTATACCTACACAATAAGAAAGCGAGCCCTCAAAATCATCGGCAAGACTATTTCTTCCTGTTCGATTTTTCCGTTACCACATATGTTTCAAAGGCATAATCTTTTAGCATCATGGTTGATTTTAGCCAATGCGCTCATTTATGAAGCCATAGTAAAAAAAGTAGCGTAATTTCTACAAAAAAATAAGGGTTACTTTGATAAGGTCACTTTCCAACAAGTGGCCTGCTTGCTGCCGAACTCAAACCATGAATATTCTCCGCAGGCCGCAGCAAATGTTTATGGTAAGACATACCTCGAGTTGCCTTACCAAGCCAGCCTTTACTAAATCGACAGTTGTGGCGCAACTACTTGGGACCTATCTGGTTCGATACCTCTCCGAGACTGTAACCTACAAGCATGTTTCCACGACCTGGGCTATGTGGTACCGTAGAGAAAGCTGCAATGATTTTAAACCTGGTATAACGAAATGGCTATAGATTTAATGGAAGTTTGATATTGTATATGGTGGATAATAGAGTGTTGACATGCAAAAAAGTCGAAGAAAAATTAAAATAAAAATGTAAAAATTATCCAACAAAAATGGAACGTTTGGTCATGTTAAATGAAACTGTTCTATAATAAACCTATTGGCCATAAAGTTATTACACTTCTCATAAGTATTACTGCGAACCGCTACAATAAACAACTCTCAAACGACTTAAAATTAAAAATGAACTACGTCTTTACCGTAATATAAAAATTATAAAGTGGTGATGGTCTCGAGGATTGAGCGGACGGCTGAGAATCTCGGGGGCCACGAATTCAAACACGATGTTCAAATCTCTGACTTTTCGAAGATACGTGTGTATTCGCAATGAATTATCATGTAAAATGTTATGAAAACATGGTGATAATACCTACACACCTAATTAACGTTCTAATGATTTGTTTAGCAAAAACCCAAAAACTTAAGAACTATTATGATATTGTTTTTTATGTTACTATAATATTTGATAGCTCCGTCGCGCAATTGGTTAGCCATCGGCTTGCATAACAGATTACTGCGGGTTCGATCCCCGAGACAAATGTTTGTATGATCCGCAAATATTAGTTAAGGATCTCATAGCTCGATCAGACTTATGTATTAGTGTAAGTTTTAAACTACGTATGTGGCAGTTAGATGTATTTACAATTTTATAAATTTGATCATATGTGCAGAGCAAATGTTTGTATGAACCTGGTGGATCACACATTTTCTTTCTGGAACGCGTAGAGCTTTTGTCAGTTTTCACTACATATCATTTCTATCTTATGGGGAGAAATATAAATAGCTTTTGAGTAGAATTGTTATTAAAAACAACTTAACCGTAGAGCTATATAAAAAACAATTCAAAGCCCCAGATATCAGAGGCGAAATGCAACATTTAATACAATAGAACTAGGTAAAACATACAGTCATAACTTAGTCAGGTTGGACAGCGCCACGGATGGTTCTTCCGGTGAAGTGCCACAAACGATATGAACATAACAGAAAACCGATGTCTAGCAATATATTTTTTTTCCTTTGTTCAATAACATCCCAAGAGCACCATCCTAGCATACGGGCAGCTATATTGCCTCCGAATACTTATCATCGTAGAAAAGTTGTAAAAAATCATATATGTATGTACACCAGAAAATATACTTTCCGGAAGATTAGTTCTCAAATGTTTCTTACCAAGCGATACTCTGGTTCAACCGCTTCACATACCATCAATTTACAACATTGTCGTCAGCTAGATTATTATGAAAGATATCTGGAAATACTAACGTCAAACACACTCATAACTCAAACTATTTCGATTCGATCCGGATTTGTTTAACCTTGGATGAAGATGTTAAAGACAAGGAGCGCAGCTATTTTTATTCGTTGGTCTGTTGAAGGACTTTGATGATAAAATATATGTGTAACAATATTTACGATCGGCGAGGCGGAATTTTTAATTGCAACAAAACTTTCTTTAAACTACTGTTTGTTTATACGTTGCAAATAATGTGAATGATATGGTTTCTCTCTTTCACTGCGTAAGAAAAACACTTGGCTGATGTTTTTATTGCATAGATTTTATTTGAATTCATTATATACGCTTGTTATGTACGATCGCAAATGGAGCATGCGTTGCATCACACGCATACAAACGCCAAACCGTATAAATCATCGGACCCAGCATCGGTGCATTTTAATTTATGAAATCAGTAATTTACGGCCGTAGTTTTCAGCACTACTAGTACAATCTATATTTATACAATAACCCATATTCCGTTCGATTTCGCGCAGCCTGAATATTTTGTTCAACGAGATTTCTGGATCGGAAATTCCGGCGACATCAATGTTATAATGAGCCTTGCACGAACATCCACTGGAGCGTGGGCGAAGTACATTTCTCAAAATGTCTGATGTACGAGTATGTTTGGAAATTGTGACTTTTCCACATTAGAAAATCAAGAAATCAATAACGTGCTCTCTATTAATGGTAATAGAGAGCACGTTATTGATTATAAAAAATATGTCAACTATAAAAAGTATGGACTTTTTATAGTTGACATATTCTTTAGGGTTATCAATTATTTTTTATTGGTTAGTTGTAAATACCTATATAAATGGAAACACCTATTGCTGTAAAAATAATGGTTTTCTTCTATACACGTTAACAAGTTACTTAATTGCTTGAACAGACTGAATAGTTTAGTTAGTTTGTCCGTTGCAAGTCATTCATGGCGACTAACGAAGACAAACATTAAACAGACGCAGAATGCTGCAATTAATTAATGCGGCCTAAATACATGTAACGTCAATAAAAACTGATAGAAATGCAAAATTAATTACATCGGATACGAAAAAATCACTCGCCAAAATCATAGATAAATAATATGTGAAAACAAATACCGCGAAACAAAGCAATAACATTGGAAAGTCTTGCATACCGTAGTGATAATAATATTCTATTGTGGTTCATGTGCAATGCAAAGCAGCTGCAATTTGGTTGCCTGGAAGTCAGGCTTGGAGACAAATCTTTAGCAGTTACTTATCTCAATGAATTAGTAGGAAAGGCATAAATCTTCATAAAAGTATCCCTACTAAAAGATTTCGCACAATTTATATAGTACTTAAACGTGTAAAGTAAATGGCTTTCCTCTCAACAACGTGAGGAATAAAAGGGCAACAGCAGGATCATAAGCTCAATACATGTGTTCTACGGAACCCGCTCAGTTCTTTCCTCATACTCAAAAGCGCGACGCTTTAGTACAATAGCGAACACATGTCACGCATTACGCGACGGCTCTAAACTTTCAATTCTGACAGCTATGCTCTGCCATCAGCGCTTAAAATAGTGTGAACGATTCCATCAGACGCGATTGCTGTGTTGGCCCGTGTACAAAGTCACCTTGACGACGAGTGGTGGTCTCTCTAGGTATTTATGCTTTGGCGTCGATCCAGAGAGATGTAGGTCGGCTGTTGCTCGCTCTCTGCTTAAAAGCGTACTCCTATAACGAATACATTTTAAGCACATTGGAATAGAATCCTAATTTTGAAAAAAAAATGTAGCGTCAATTACGTGCATAAGATATTATTACCGTTTGCCAAGACTATTTATAGATGTAACTGTTTTAATTCTTGGTACGGTGACGGCAACATGTCCCAAATGTACCGAAAGTTATACAAAGAGCAACATTTAGCAATATGCTCAAATGCATACAAAAATATGAATGCGTCAAATCCGTTTTGGCGCGGTATAACTAGAGTGAGTTTGAACAATGTTGGTTGATACACTTGTTTAATAACTCCCAGCGTGAGGCTATTTTTGTAAAGAAGGCAGCTGCGATTGTCACTCATCGATGAGAACAGCTGAAGCGAAACGAACGCTACAATTCATTAGATTTAATGTTTTGCCAACCCCCGCCGCACTTACATGTGTTATTGAACCTGCACATGATTTTTAACCGTTCCATACCACAACATACTAGCGGAATGGATATAGCTAGCTCTATTTATATACATATCCTGAATAAAATTAATTGTGGCAAGCGATAAATCAGCTTTAGGAAACATGTGGGCGTAATTATGTGTCGTAATAGCTCACATACGTCACATGTAACATCTGACGTCTTTTTAAGCTATATTAGACGAACATAGATTCTTATTTGTGTGAGATACACTCGGCATTTGGGTCAAGGATTCATTATATCACCTACATAACTATGTGATAACCTAGTACATTATTTACTAGCTGAGATGGCTAGCGAGGATTTCTTGAAAATGATTTCATGTCTAGACAGAGATTTAAAAATTTAATTTACATACCTGACACATTTCGGTTTAGATACAATTGTAAAACCTAAGCCAAGTGATTACTTTAATAAAAAGAGATTGTCGAACGTCCAATAATCCCATTCCCTTCGTCTTCCTCCTCCAATACATTTTTTACTATATTGACCTTAACCATACATAAAATAAGGGCAATCACAATACATAAAAAAGGAAAACAACAGCATGCCAATGTATATCGGCACAAAAGCATTATTCATCACTTGCGAAATAGCAATCAGAACTAATAACTCATTTCTAAGCTTTACGTGCCGGGCAGAAAAACAAATGCGAGTGCCAAACTTTTAGTACACTTTTGTTTTAACGATTGTTACACTAATGCCCTAGCTATGCGAACAAATTTCTCTGGCATGGATTAGTTATTAACAATATGAAGGAATAATATAAATCGATGTAGAAGTTTGTATGTCGTTCGTAACATGTAGCCTACGCCTAATTCCTTTGTAACTTTAAACAAAGTCCAAAAATTTGATTGTTTCGGGAGAAATCGTGGAGGCCTCGAGTTTTAGACGCGCGGCCGAGACTCTCTGGAGTCGCTGGTTCAGGCCCCAAGCACTACCTGCAACTTTCGAGGTTTTATGTGTATCCTTAATGAATTATCACGTACTTTACGATGAAAAAACCGTGAGGAAGCCTTCACACCTGAAAGTATTGGGAATTTCTTCCTCAGTTGTAGGGGAGGCTCGTGCCGGTGTTTGGACTGATGATGAAGACAAATGACAAGTAATTATTATCACTGGCTTCTTGATACGCTTGACAGTACATTGTTTGCCATAAGGGCCAGTGATTTTATTTACGAGAGCTAGTGCCAAAAAACGATTACTCCCGAGCTATTAATTTGATTCATCACTCTTAATATTGGCATCCTTTTTATTACCATCTCATTCGGTAAGTGAGCGTACCATTAAGGATCGTTTTCGACCTTCCAAATTAATGCCAGATGATAGAAGGGACCAATTTTTTTTCAAACAAGTCCTCTAAGAATATAGAATAAAGAAATATATTTTTCAAAATAAGAATGTTATTGTAATCAATTCATTATTGAATAATTTTGCGAATTGGTTGATCATTATTCGTATACAGATACCATGAGTTTGTTTGTTCGGTTGAATGACGTATTCTTAGAATTTTTCATTAAAAAATGAATAGATGTTGGATGTTCCATTAATCGAGAAGAACATATTTGGGTTAAGCTACATATTTGGGTTGTATTTGTTACGCTTCCCCTGTGTGGGCCGATAGGGCAACTGTCGGCGCAGTCAGAAGGAAGTTGCTCCAGAATCAGCGTTTGGCGTTGATATTTTTGTGTAAGGCGTACAGAACCGTTAGAACTGAGGCTTTACCTGTTCTTGCGGGTGTGCTTCCAGTCGACCTGGAAGTATAGCGTCGCGCCGCCTTATGTTTTGCCAACAAGCAAAGTATTGATAGGGATTTCCTTCCATCGCGCGACTTTTCAAAAATAACTCAATTATTTAAACCATACGCCGAGACTTACTTGGAATTAATAGAAGAATGGCAAAACCGATGGAAGCTGTCTATAAAGGGACGCCATCTCTATCAATATTTTCCTTCGATTAGGGATCGCTTGGCAAAAACTTGGCTTGAGATTGATCATGTGTCGCAATTTCTAACGGGTCACGACAATTTTCGCAGCAAATTATTCTCATTTAAGTTGGTTGATTCTCCTATGTGCCAATGCTCAACACATGATTGTATATATGAACAGTCCGCACATCATAATATCCTTTGGGAGTGCAATCTTGCCTTTGCCTATTATTGGAAGTCTGTATAACAGTTCGCACGTTAGGTCCAATTTAAGCAATAGTTACTTATCCGTGGTCCGTTAATTGTGTCAAATTTTTGGTAATTTTAATTGTCCTTCTTTATGTGAGGTTAAACTTCATAGCTCAATGTTTTGTCACCCGCTTTGCTGTGGAGGGAAGTGGACAACTCTTTGTTTTCCAACTCCTCCTTTACATTGCTTTTCTGATTAACTTAAATTATGACAATTTAGGTCCCCTTAGATTCGCTGAGCTTCATTGCTCGGCGCCAATACTGTGTGTGCCGCTGTTGATCCTGTAGTACAGGAGTTGCAGTGGCGGGTGTGTGGTGTGATAGGGTAAAAAAAAAATTGAGAAGAACTACGAACGCTATCATCACGTAACGTCAAGAAACAGGGTAGAAGAGTATTTCTTTTGAAGTCTAACGTTTAGCATACGGAGTTTCATCTAGTATGGAAAATAAATAAGTGTAATAATTCACGTAGAATTAGGTGGCATCAAAGAAATATTCCAAAGCAAACACTAACCACCAGCGAATTAATCTAGGATGGTCAATTCTATAGAATTCAGTGACAACCACAAGTGAATACATCACTATCAGATAAAGACAGTCAAAATTCATCATAATCATAATTTTTCATTGGTTCGTGATTGATTGATCGTATTACTAGAACATCACAGTTTGTTTTTTCTCCTTTGAAAGAGTTAAATTTTACTTGTTTGGTTTTTAACATTGCATAGTATATGAACCTTCCTAAAATTAGGATTACGGTCGATTTTGCCATATTGTATATTCTTGCAATGAAACTCATAAGAGTATACTTATAGGATACTCATAAGTTTCGTATAGTAGCCTTACATGACACATAGCCTGACACCTCATATTCTTAAACATTTTCCTTTGTTTTTTCTCCCAGGAAGTGGATGTGGATGGAGCTGGATAGTTGCTGTTTTTTTTATTACCTTTTTGCGGGGTTAAAAAATGATGTGAAGATTATAAAGATTTGCTTAGCTCAACCTCTTGAATTAATTTCTGAGTTTACTACTACCTAAGTTGATAGAAGTTGCAGTCCATTTTGGGATATTCTTTAGTAAAAAGTCCAATTGAATATAAAGTTGAAAAGATTTTTTCGAGAATAAATTTCACTTGCATGCTATAAAGTAAAGTTATTAAAACGACTGACTGTTACATGATGCGCCACGGACATAATCTGCGTAATGAGAATTGTATCTACTTATATAATTCATTAATATTTGTACGTGTAATGTGGTGGACCCACATAACTAAAAACACACAATGATAACTTAGACTGGACAAAATGTAACTTTTCTGACCTTTTCTTTAGTAACCTATCTATTATTCTTTTACTATTATGTTAGTCTTAAGAAATCAGCTTCTCTAGATACGAAATCTTATATTGTATTTACCTTCTCATCACAAGCATGTAACGTACAGAACAACACACAGATACGTCTTCGCTTCCTAAAAACATCAGAGCTGGATAAAATTACCGTTGTTAAAATTACGCGATTCTAAAGAAATCGTTTCCTAAAATATTCCAACAGTGCAAAAGGTACAATTGCTGACCACTGAAATGCTGCGTGGGCGTATGATGAAACATGAAAAACGAATTCCGAGCACTTGTTACGTTCAAAACAAACAAAAGTACTAAAATTCGAATTTAATGAAGGATCAAAATAGTTGTTTTTTAAATTTTTGCGTTAAAAAGAAAACGCAACAGAAAAAAAACCTTTTTAAAACATTTGGTCTTTAATATTTTGTGTACAGTGCATATTTTTATACAAGGCATAATAATATTTACACGTTTGGAGGAAAAATAATTATTTGTTGACTGTTACTTTATTTTTAGATTCATTGGCGATTTGATAAAACTTAGCTTTAACGCCATCTACATTTATTTCTAGCAACTCTTGCTAAAGCCACGTATGTAACTACTCATACGCCATATCAATTTGATCGCCCGAGTAGTTTATTATACATGCCAAGTATTTACAGCTTCTAACGGTAGATGGCGCTATATCAATAAAACATAAATGCAAATTTATATCGAAGAATATAGTATGCAAATGCATTTGATCTACTATTTTTAAGTCCCATGTGAGAAGGCGAATATTACCGACTTTCAGACACTATGCTTCTTCTTAGAATATCGTGATGTAAGGTTGAAAAACATTTTGCCCGATAAAAAATTAAATTGGCTGCGGTACCGACGAGGCAGTAAAGAAAAAGTATAAAAATCATTCTAAATTCACTTAAAAATATAGCAAACGATTATAATCAATCAACGAAAGTAAAATTTTACTGCTGGGCACGGGCCTCCTCTACCATTGAGAGGGTTAGACCTTCGTCCACCACGCTGGCCTAGTGCGAGTTGGCGGACAACACACCTAAGAAATTCCTAAGAACTTATTGGTGTCCAGGTCTCATCACGATGTTTTCCTCCACCGTTAAAGCAAGTGATAGTTGAGTTAAGAGTTGTAAATACACACATAACTTTAAAAAGTCAGAGGTGTGTACCTGGGGTTCAAACCATCGACAGCGCGCCTAAACCTCGAGACCATCACTGCTCTTAATGATCACTAAGTACTAAGTAGTAATTAAATATTTGTATTTGTCGTAACGTAGTCATTGTTATACAAAGATTCGTTTCATTGCTATTGTATCTACTGACCTTGATTGGTGATTGGAACTGAAGCGCGTCGTAGTGTTGATGTGTTTATAACACTACGTGACCATGCTAGTGCGTATAAATGATGCTGATGGTTGGGAAGAACAATATTTATTTTAAATGTTTATTCATTTATTAAACAAATATAAGATTACAGACTTCGCACAAAATACTTACATTCTAACTCATCATCCACTTGCCCATTTCCCAATTCTATTTGGGGTCGACGCAGTAAATTTTTTCCATCCAAACATCTCTATCAGACGTCATGACAGAATGTAAATACTGACATTTTAACTAATAACACAGGACAACAAAATCAAACTTTTTTTATGTTGCATGAAGTTTTTCAACTGTTGTTTACTAATTTGGGTGCGCTGATTTCATATCTGGCCTCAGATTTTTTGTAGCAGCTCTAGTTGGTGAGATACAGGTACCGTCTTGAATTTACCTAAGAAGTCGATAATTTCTATCAATAGCGGTGTAAATTAACTATTTCCTTTATAAAATTCATTATATCTTCCTCAATAAGGACGTGTTTGAATAATCCTAATTGTTTTTGGATTAATTGTGGAGAATATATGTTCAAAAATTTCGTTTAAATGTGTCGGACTTTGTGAAAAATGCATATTTCGACTACTTTGGGTTTCCGTTGCTATTAAATGCTAAATCTTGGATACCAAGTTTAGTACGTAAAAGTTGTGTTGAATCCTTGCGACTGTAGGCAAACAAAGAAAAGACCCACTTTCAAATACAAAGCTCCTATGATTTGGTGTGAACTATCCAACCATCATGACGACTGTTATTTCTGTGTAACGAAAATCATACGTTCAAACCATAAAAAATGCTCTAAGTGGATATATCCAACTTAAAATCTGCCATAAGACCAGTCTTGAGTGTTAGTGACAAATCATCACCACAGCAGTCATGTCCATTTTCGGAGAATCCAGACCAGTGCAGTGGACAAACCAAAAACGACGACGGTGGTAATGACAGTGATTTTATTTCCTGCGATAGTCCCCGACCACTAAATGATGATATAAATGACTTAATCAGGAACCTTGGACTGTCTAAAACGGCATCAGAAAGCTAAAACTTCCCGATTGAAGGAAAGAAACATTTTGGTCAAAAGGATGTCTGACGGCTGCATTCAGCACGTTGAACAGTTGCTGATACACTTCCAACGGCTTGGATGGAACATGAGTATTAAGCTTTACTACTTTCACAGCCATCTAGACCATTTTCCTGAAAACCTCGATGACTTCTATCCGAGGAACAAGGAGAGCGCTATACCAGAATATTCACACTATAGCGGAGAGGTGTTAGGGGTACTGTAATGAACATATCACGGTTGACTATTGTTGGAGCATTTAAAATTGTTCTCATAATACATGTGACTCTAGAAAATCCAAAAAAAGGAAATTTGATTCAGAATTAATATTTTTAATAGATTTTTTAAACTTAAACTACGTGCATTTTCAATGAAAAACCATGTTACTTCATAACTCCAAAACTAGAGCTGTTACATAAAAACGGCATATATTTTTGAAATCAGCGTGGAAAAACTATTCAGATTCATGTATAAAATCTCATGCAACAGATATGCTGTTTTCCAGTGTAATTTATATTGACTTAATTAACGTAAAGAATACAGAAAAGTAACCAAATATAGGGCGTTATGCTGTTTTTATGTTGTGAAATAAAAGATGATTTAAAATAAAATAACTATTGTCCTCATTATTGGCTCTTAATTCGACAGACTTTTTTATTTACACAATCATCACAACTAACATTTTGTTATTTAGTTTGTGAGGGTCAAAAATCAAAACTCAAAAAAACCTCTCCTATTTTAGTATTCTGAAAATTTTACGTCCGTTATAAATTATATTACTTACCTAGTGCGATTTTTGTTAGTCTAGCAAGCTGGATGATGCACGGTGTCACGGTAATAGTAATATTATCGTGAAAGTGTCGAATTAGGGATTAGTCATAAAATTGAGTTCATCAATAATTATGAGCTCAAATTTATGACAATAGATGATAGATCTTGTACTTACATAATATACCAAATTAAATTTAAAAAAAGTTAACAAATACCAAATCAACATTTTAGCGTCTAATTTTAAGTTAACTACCATATATGACTTTACCGGTGTCTATCTCTGCACCTGGGGAATAGCCGTGTGCCCCGAAACAGCACAGTATTTGATCCATGTTTCTCTACCTTGAGAAAGCTGGCTGTTAACAATTCTATAAACGATTTGATCTCTTAACTTATGTCAATATTGTGGAATATAAAATTTCCTATGAATAAACAAAAGAAATGCGATTCATTATACTCTTAAGTTGACCTTCAACCTCGACGTATGTGATAAGAGTCGTCTAGCGGTCGTCAAACAAAAGGTCACAAAATGTGTGCAATATGGGAAGATCTATAAAATATACTTGTGTAATAATCGCCGCTTTGTAACATTAAGCTTTGGATAAGGAAAAACTCAGTGTCTTTATTTTTGTATTCCCTTAATCCCGACTCCAGCTTCTAGACATCCCTAGTTACTACGGTAATACTTTACCGCGCCTAGATCGATTGTCGTTTCGGGCAAAGTGATACTGGATTTTTATTTAACAACGGCAAATATTTATCTAGGAGAGACCTGTTTGTGGCTTTACTTACCTCCAGCCGTGGAGTACTGGAAGGAGCATATTTCGTGGTCTCCGGCCTTCCAGACAACATGCGCAATGTTGACGTCACGCCACGCATATGTTAAAAAATGGGCCGGATCACTAGCATCAATTACATTCTCCGATCAAAATCCCCCGATGACTAAGCTTCGCGTTAAGGGGAGAGACGAATAGCACTACTACTCCGTAGCCGTCCGATGCGCTCTCGCGTTGAAGATCGTGTCGGCGGTCTTGGAGTTTCAAGGGGTAGCATAACACCTCTACTAGCTTAGCTGGAACGCATTGGTTACGATTAGGCATTCGCTACGAACATAAGCCTTGCCTCTGTACTTCTCAGTGTCTTCTCTCTCAGTTTTCTGCCCCTTATGTAGGCAAAAATAAAAATTTCATTTAGTAACCAGTATACTATTTATTGATTGGTACTTGTATAGATAATTCTTTAGAATGATCATGGAATGTGGTTTAATTTCGAAGCCTTATTAAAGAGAATTTAACAACTCATATTCATTAATTGATGACATCAAGTAAAGGTTTTATAGTTAACTTATTTTCGACGAAACTACCGCTTATAAGACAACCGGTTTAAGTCCGTTTCTTGCATTTTGTACTCCTTTCTAAGGCACCAATAGCTGAATAAGTACTGCAAAAGCCTAAAGTTGTTTGTCTACGTCATCTGAGAGCGTTATTAAACGCATTTTATGTCTAAAATTGTAAAATTACTTTTAAGTCTCTTACGTAGGTATAATTAATATGTAGCTGAAAAACATAAATAAATATGTATGTCATCAAATTGCCAAAGGTTATAACCTAACGCCAGTCATTAATGAAAAGCTATCGATCAAACGAATCAAGATCACATCCGGGCGGGCAGCGTGCGCCTGCGCAGAGTTATTCCCAGAGCGTCGCGGCGGCCGAGCGGGCGCGGGCCCGGGGCGGGGGCGGGGGCGCGCGGGCGTCTCACTCAGTGTGTCGGCGCGCGCCGCCGCCGCCATGGGCAACCACCATTCCGCCTCACATAACGCTCTCAAGCCCAGGAAGAATGTGCACTGGAAAACGGCAGGTAAAGCTCGCACCTCGCATCACACTGACGACACCACTGTTGTCCAATATGCCTCGTTACATACGTTGTCAGCTTAACCGACGTCCCTGTCTGTATTTCTATTTTTAAAAAGACTGAGCGCTGCGATTCCTAAAGCGTGGCACAACAAAACAAATCGTAAGACAGTCCGAGTTCATGTAACGATTATCATGCGTCTAATTTTGAAAGGAGTTTTATGCCAAATGACTCCATGACAGTAGCTCCGCGGCTACTTCGGAAAGGTTAACGTTCTATCCATTATCTTTGAAATGTGACGTCAGATATGTGCGCTACAAAATTTAACTATGGTTTTTCAGGGCGTCCTGCAGCACCGGGCAAGCCGGAAATAATTCCTATCTTATCTGAGGATGAACCCAATGCCATCACGTTGAAGTGGGCGCCGGCAGCGCATGACGGCGGCGCACCTTTACACGGCTACCAGGTAGAATGTAACAGACTCGGCTCGGCGGATTGGATCCGCACGGCGCCGCCGGTCGTGTTGCGACCCGAGCTCGTCCTCACTGGTCTTGAGCCCCCTCATCGTTATCAGTTCCGCGTTGCCGCATTAAACGCTGTAGGCCGTTCGGAATACAGCGAGTTATCCGACGTACTGACAGTTAGCTCTGATCGCGCCACTCAGGAACCACCCGTATTTTTGTTACATTTGGAGGATGTCACTGCCTTAGAAAACGATAAAACGGAGTTCCGTGTCACTTTTACGGGCACCCCGCCACCGACTATAGCGTGGTTTAAGGACGACTATGAAATATTTAGCAGTAGGAGGACAGCTATTACGACAAGTGAAACATCCAGCGTACTCATATTTCATCAAACTCTGGCTAGTGATGAGGGTGAGGTAAAATGTACCGCAACTAACCGCTGCGGACACGCTGTTACAAGGGCTCGCCTGTCTTTGGAGGCTGCACCTAAGTTACGATATCCTCGACAGTACGAAGATGGCCTCCTTTATGAAATCAATGAAACTATATTTCTTAAAACATCTATTGTAGGTAAGCCTAACCCGACAATAGAATGGCGGCACGACGGCCAGCCAATCATGGTGGATGAGAGAATAGAGATATCGAATACTCCGAAGTTTTCTGTACTCAAGATACAATCAGCAAGAAGGACCGATCGTGGGGAATACCAAATACACGCAAAAAACAGCATTGGCGAAGACACGGCAGCATTCTTAGTGACTGTGACAGCGCCACCAGATCCTCCTCGACACGTGTCCGTCACCAGGCAAGTAGATAAATCTGTGACGTTAGACTGGGAGCCGCCGGAGGATGATGGCGGATGCCGCATCGGCAACTATGTGGTTGAGTATTACCGAACTGGTTGGAACGTGTGGCTTAAAGCGACTACCAGCCGTAAGACAAACGTTACCTTGTTTGACTTAATCGAAGGCAGCGAGTACAAATTTCGTGTAAAAGCAGAGAGTCCTTACGGTATGAGCGCGCCAAGTGTAGAATCTACACCTGTAAGAATACCTGGAAGAGCAGTGGACATGGAGTTCTTAGCTGTTGAGGCGCGTATTATAAATGAAGCTTTGACGCGCGAGGATGGCGTAGAGCCACATATATCGGCAGCCCCACGACGAAAACGTGCTCAAGCGGCGAGCAACAGTCAGGATGCACCGCCGCCACGACAACTCCGTCGGTCATCCACAGGTGAAGCGGCTCCCGCCGGCAGCAATGAGTTTATGCTCGTTCTGTACCCGGACAGTCAAAAACTGGCTGAGAAAAATGGTAAGGAACTAATTGTTACTCCAGTTTATACATTGACCTCCCTATTTAGATGAACAGTAGGTTCACATGCATTACTTTTTTTGTCTAAATTAAACTTTTAAAATTACGATGAAATATCGTAGAATGCAATCTGCTTATAGTAAGCACAATGCCATAGTGACAAATGTATCGAGTCTTTTAACATGCAAATCTTTAAAACAGCGTGTATGCGCTTCAGAATTGGTAACGATACAACAGCGAATTTTCGACAACCTTTTCCCGCAAAGCGAATGTAATAAAAAAAAAAACTAATAAATCGATATCATAAGCATAAAACTTTTGTTAACATGAAAACGTTCATTCGGTTAATTAGGTAGAAGTTACTAGAAACCAATGATAATGTCGCAAAACCAATCTTTATAATTAAATTATGTTATGTGTTGCAAAACATGAAGCACAAGGTAGGTAACCAGTTGAACAATCGTTCACTCACATTGTGCCTAAAAATACTCGCGCCCCATAGCTACAGGTCGAGTAAAACGGTTCGCGCTAACCAAACGCGAAACAAACAACGCGTGTTGTTGACCGCTGCTGAGCTTCTGCGAATTTTACATGTTATTATATCATAAATTTGCGAGTTCCTACATCTATCTTAATAAGATTCATGTGTAGAATTTAAAACTCCTTGACCAGTTGCAACTTCATTGTATCCACCACACGAAATAATCATTTCGGAAAGTTTTGGGTTCTCGGTCTGCGCCCCACCTATAATTCCTTTCTGGGGTCCAATTCTAAAATAACCAAAAACATATCCGGAATTTTTAGTATAGAGTCATGTTTAGCATTAAACAGAAAATTAAAAATAATTATAAATAATATAATATTATAAATATACATCTTTGCACGTTTCAATCTACATAGTCAAACGCGAATTTCTATAAACTGTGTCATATTTATATAATTGAAGAGTTCAATTGAAATTTTGTAATTTCAGACACTCGGTCTAAGAGAGAATCTATTCAATTAGATTTGGACTCTCTTTCTCCACCTCCAATCTCGCTGTCAGCGCCAGAACTAAGTACCCGGTCTATCGCACCATTTAAAGCTCTCCGAAATGCAGTAAGCTCGACACAACTTCTTCATGAACGAGCCATGGCACGTTTCTACAAAGCCGTCGCTATGAAAGAAGAACAAAAGAAATCTGAAGAAAATACGCACCTACAACGCGAACAGAAAAATGACATTCCGCACAATACTCCTTACGAACAAAAACGAAATATAAGCAACGATCGAGATGCTCCAAAAACTGCCGACAACGGAAGCAGACAAACTGAAACAACACTGAAAACACCAGATATACTCGTCCAAACAGAATCCATCGAGGACAAAGAGTACAAATATAATCCACGACAAAATTCCCATGATTCTGACATGTCCGACGGCAAGTGGCAACAAATATCTTTTGATGAAGATTATACAGCTAGCACAGTTTCAACCGATGGTGACTATTCCGACGATGGCAGTTTAAATGGCGATATGGATAGAAGAACACAATATTCACATGAAGAAGATACTTACAATCCAAGAGACAAAGTTGCTCATCCTTCTCCCCTTGAGGAGAATATAGATGAGGAAGAAGAAGATATTTCAGAAATTGAACCACTGAAACCTTTACCACTTCCTGATCCCAATTTTATTCCAAAACCTATTTTAAAGAGAAGAGCTGCGCCAAATGAAAAACCACCCGAGGATATAAGTGAGTCGAAAAAAGAGATGCCTAAACAAGAAGAAAAACCCAAAAAAGAAGAAAAATCTACAATATTTAAGAAAATTACTAAAATGCCTGCGCAAAAATCATTTCCATTTCCTAAAATACTTAATAAAAAAGAATCTCAAAAGAAACAAGAAAAGAAAACGGTCAGTGAAAATTCAAGTGTCGATAAAAACAAAATTGACAAAGAAAATGACAAAATTAGCGATGAAGGCAGAACAGCAATTGATTACTACGGTAATATTGTTAAAGAATATGGGAGTCAAAAAAAGTCTACCACTCCGCTTTATTTAAACACAGATGACTTAAAAGAAGTCGCTGAAAAACAGCAACATCAAGACAATGAAGTAAAAGAAGAACAAAACAATCAGAAACCAAAGAAAACACAACAAAAGAAAACAAATGACGCCAAAGTGTCAGTTAACAATAAAGTCCCAAATTCGATTAATAAGCCAACAAAAGTTAGAAAACAAGTAAGTGTCGACAAAACGGATTTCGATAAAAAGAATAAAGTCGTACCGCAAAATATTGAGAAAACAAATAACATACAGAAAAAATGCACTCAACAAATTCTTCTTAAGAAAACAGAACGAGCTACAATCGTGATACCAATAAATTATGAAGAACTAGAAGCAAAAGCTAAAATGAATGTGAGATCAGCCATTGATTACACGGTAGATGTGTGCTTGTTATTATTAGCTTTTTGGGTTTATTTCTTTAAAGATGAAAGATTGGCTATCCCCTTTCTTGCACTAATAATTTACAGGCAAGTACAAGAAACACTTCTGCTTAATATTCCTGAGTGGTACAAAACTTATACTCCTAACTGGCTTAAGAAAAAAACATCTTGACTATTTATTAAAAGACATGTAGTGCGGTATTCCGAATGAATTGTGAACATTTTGTATGACGTGTGATGCTGTGAATTTTACTTGTATGTATTACAAAAATAATAAATAAGCTTTATGTCTACGTAATGTGTAATCACCTTAATTATATAAATTAAAAAGAATGTAAATCATGTAATACTAGTTGGCTATGCAGTTGTAATCAATTTTTTTAAATTTTTCTTTCTCACTAAATTAATAATGTTAAGAATTCGTTTTACAACAACAGTGTTTCCAAAATGGATTCGATTAATATCCCAGTTCAAAACGGAACGCACCGATTGCATACCTAAACCGCCTGTACGACGAGTAATAGACCCTAAAGCTTGTGGCATTAGAGACAAAGGTCTTATTCTTGGTATATACTACAATGAGAATGTAATCAATGACCCCGCCGTACTAACTGCAAGCGCTCAAAACTACGACAAGCAAAACGATGGTAGACTATGGAAGGTGCTTAACTTGTCCCCTATACCCAGACTTGGAGAGTCCAGGATATTTTTTGATTTGGATCCCCTATACGCATATGTCGCCGTAGTCGGGCTTGGAAATGAATGTTTATCTTTTAATTGTACCGAGCGAATGGACGAAAGTAGAGAAGCAATAAGGATAGCTGCCGGCGTTGGAGCTAAGGCTTTGCAAGCTTTACATCCCAAAAGCATTTATATAGAATCGTTCGGAAACGCTGAGGCCGCTGCTGAAGGAGCAAGTCTGGCGTTGTGGCAATTTAAAGAATACAAAACTACTGCCAAACCAAAATTCTATCCTAAATCATCCATTTACTTGTATGATGACTGTGACTTCGAAGGATGGAAAAAAGGCAAATTAAAAGCAGAATCTCAGAATCTAGCACGATATCTTCAAGAAATGCCTGCTAATTTGTTAAATCCAACATCGTTTGCTAAAATAGCGGTTGAATTACTATGTGAATTAGATATTAACGTGGAGGTTAAAACACAAGGATGGGCGGCAAACCATGAAATGGGTGGATTTGTGACGATAGGAAAATCGTCAATACAACCTCCACTTTATGTTGAAATCAGTTATTATGGCGCTAGCGAGTGCACTCGTCCGATAGTGATGATTGGAAAAGGAGTTACTTTCGACAGTGGTAGCTTAGATCTGAAACCCCCTGAAGAACTTCGGTACATGAAAGGAGATATGGCGGGAGCGGCTTGCATTGTAGCAATAACTAGAGCCGCAGCAATTATGAAACTTCCTGTCAATATACGAGGCATATTGCCGCTTTGCGAATTGATGCCCAACGGAAAAAGTCCTAAGTTTGGAGATGTCGAATATAGTGCTAATGGGAAATCAATTCATATACGACTTCCATCCCGCGAGGGTCGACTACTTATAGCAGACAGTCTCGTTTACGCAAGAAAATATTGGCCTAAATTCATGCTCGATATAGGTACCATGTCCAAAGAGCTCATAGACACACTCGGCGGAGGTGCATGTGGCTGCTACACAAATTCAGAAGAGTTATACTGCTACTTAGAATCCGCCAGTTGCCATACTGGTGACCGGATCTGGCGGATGCCATTGTGGAAATTTTATGAAGAACGCGTAAAGGACAGCCATACAGGTGATATAGCCAATACGGGACGCCACAATTTTGGTGATTCACCAAATTGCGCTGCTTTCCTAAAACAATTTGTCTGCGATTCCAAATGGATACATCTGGACACGTACAACGTGGCTTACTCGAAGGGATGGGACATCCCCTACATGCAACGTGGCATGACTGGCCGCCCCACCAGGACAGTGATAGAACTCATGTACAAACTCTTAGCAGACAGCAAACTGTAAAGTACAGGTGCCGTTAACTTGCGTTTACTGTAATTGTTTGTTGATAAAAATTATCTATATCATTGGAAATAAATAATTAAGCGTACAATTTGTATTTTTTTTAGAAACACTGAAAAAAATAAATTAGCATAAAACTAGTTAACTATTATGTTTTTTATTTTCAATTTTCATTTGCTTAAGGCTTAGAGTTAACATGTCCGTCGTCATTTATGTTTATTAGCAAGCTGTCAAATCCTCGCGAGCGAGATCTAAGCTTAAAACATTACCCGCGTCATGAAATTGATATCAATACGATACGTTCTTCAAAAGACATTTTTAGGTAAATATTCTTATATTGACATATTTTTGTTTACATCACAGTTTAAATTTTAGTCGAAAATTTTAAATTTTCCTATAAATAAATCACTTGATTTATGTACTTGGCTAGTGTATTGAATATTGATGTAGACACAAAAAATAATTAAAAATTGCAATGGTTGGAATGATGATAGGCGTAAAAAACAATTAAGTTTTTAAATAGTCATTTATCGATTAAATCGGAATCACAAAATCATGGCACATTATAACTATAAACTTAAATCTACCATAGGTATTCTCAAAATTACATAAACTATCTTAGGTCCATTACATATGTTAAAAAAAATATATATTCGCATACATAAACACAATTAGACATTAATAAACTCCAAATATATAAAACAATGATTAAATAATTTTCAAGCATAAAGTGCCCTTAAAAATAAAAAAATAAATGGCAAAATTTGTCAAAAGACGAAGACTATAAAAATATCAATGAGAAATAGAGGTGAATCTAAAAATATGGCAATTACGATTTTAAATGGCACTTAATAGTCTAGTCAACATGTTCAAAAACGTGTTAAATAGAAATAAAGCTCCTAAAAATATGAGCGATGGCTCATTCGATTCGGAATGACGTCTAGAAAAATGTTTTTGAAGGGTATATTAGCACATAAAAAATTGCAATTGTTATTAACAAAATAAAAAAAATAAAAAAGGTATTTAGTTTTTCGTTAATAACTTTAAAAATAATAATATTTAAGGAATTTTGAAATAAGATCCTGAAAGAGGAGAAAATTTCCAATAAAAAAGAATTATTTCCCGGAACTCTATCTATATTATTTATATTATTTTTTTATACTGAAAATAGAGCTCCGCGAGGGCGTTACGGCATAGGCGCCGCCTAAAAAGCCGGTATATCACCTAAAACAATTTATTTTTAATATTAAATGACAATTTAAAAAATTGAAAAAAATTTGGTGTAAAGTAGACACTTGAACGAAAAAAACCTCGGTGACAAAATTTTTTTTTGTCGATTTTTCAAAAAGTTACATCATTGTTAATTAACTAATTTTTTTCCAATCTCTGTTTTTATAAATTACGGCATAACATTTTTAATAATTGATCTAAAAATCTTTTCGCTTCGTGGAGCTCTTCATGTTTATGTACCTTATAAAGTTATGCAAAAAAAAATAATTTAAGTTAATTATTTTGTTAATTATAATTTTTTTAAATGAACTAAAAATGAAATTTCTAAAAAATGTTATTAAAAAAAAATTTTTTTGGTAATGTATTATTATTGCTGTTTTTGCATCTAATATAGGTATTAATTATCATCGGAAATTTTTTTTTAACGTCATTTGTTAAGAAATTATTTATAAACAAATAGACTATTTTGGGACTTAAAAAAAAATCTTTATACCATATTATAGCATAGGTGGAATAATGATTTAAAAAAAAAAAAAATTCTTAAATATTTTTTTTTATATTTTATAATCGATTTTTTTATATTTCAATTGTTTAAATAATTAGTTCAGAAATTATATTATTCTTAAAAATAATCACTGACCCTTTTCAATAGAATAACAGAGAAATAATTTTTTTTTATAAATAAATTAATTGCTTATTAATTTAAAAATTTGTTATAAACAAATAATATTAACCGTTATATTTTTTTTCGAAAACTCCAAAAAATTACAAAAACAATCATATATAAAAAAAGTTAAGAAAAATTTTTTTTTTGTATTTTTTTTTATTTTATTACAATTTTTTTTTTCTAAACTTTTTTATATATGGTTGTTTTTGTAATTATTTGAAGTTTTCGAAAAAAATATAACGGTTAATATTATTTGTTTATAACAAATTTTTAAATTAATAAGCAATTAATTTATTTATAAAAAAAAATTATTTCTCTGTTATTCTATTGAAAAGGGTCAGTGATTATTTTTAAGAATAATATAATTTCTGAACTAATTATTTAAACAATTGAAATATAAAAAAATCGATTATAAAATATAAAAAAAAATATTTAAGAAAAATTTTTTTTTAAAAAATCATTATTCCACCTATGCTATAATATGGTATAAAGATTTTTTTTTTAAGTCCCAAAATAGTCTATTTGTTTATAAATAATTTCTTAACAAATGACGTTAAAAAAAAATTTCCGATGATAATTAATACCTATATTAGATGCAAAAACAGCAATAATAATACATTACCAAAAAAATTTTTTTTTAATAACATTTTTTAGAAATTTCATTTTTAGTTCATTTAAAAAAATTATAATTAACAAAATAATTAACTTAAATTATTTTTTTTTGCATAACTTTATAAGGTACATAAACATGAAGAGCTCCACGAAGCGAAAAGATTTTTAGATCAATTATTAAAAATGTTATGCCGTAATTTATAAAAACAGAGATTGGAAAAAAATTAGTTAATTAACAATGATGTAACTTTTTGAAAAATCGACAAAAAAAAATTTTGTCACCGAGGTTTTTTTCGTTCAAGTGTCTACTTTACACCAAAATTTTTTCAAATTTTTAAATTGTCATTTAATATTAAAAATAAATTGTTTTAGGTGATATACCGGCTTTTTAGGCGGCGCCTATGCCGTAACGCCCTCGCGGAGCTCTATTTTCAGTATAAAAAAAATAATATAAATAATATAGATAAAGTTCCGGGAAATAATTCTTTTTTATTGGAAATTTTCTCCTCTTTCAGGATCTTTTTTCAAAATTCCTTAAATATTATTATTTTTTAAGTTATTAACGAAAAACTAAATACCTTTTTTATTTTTTTTATTTTGTTAATAACAATTGCAATTTTTTATGTGCTAATATACCCTTCAAAAACATTTTTCTAGACGTCATTCCGAATCGAATGAGCCATCGCTCATATTTTTAGGAGCTTTATTTCTATTTAACACGTTTTTGAACATGTTGACTAGACTATAAGTTACGCGATACGTTTAATTGCGGTGGAGCCAAGCATTCCACACGCATGCTTCGGCGCTGACATCTGCCAATTATTTGTCACATCGTGCAAATATGGTACACTTGTCTACCACCTCGAACATCCTACACACGTACGCTTAACATTATATTTTAGCCGATGTTAAAAAGTAAAGTTTTCTAAGAAAACTGAGCGGCCTAATCTTTTTTTTAAATTACCTTCTACGCAAGAATAAAAAAATTGGCTCATTTGCTTGTCATACAATAATTATTTTCATAAAACAGAAATGTTAACTTAGCATTAAAAACACAAATGTACATGAGCACATTACTGACAAGTAAAGAATAAATTAATAGGAAGAATATTTTTTTTAAACGTCAATCAAAAATAAATAATAAGATCGACATAAACATTCGAGATAACATGTATAAAATAGCCAAACAAGTTAATGGCAATATAATCTTATCATTAAGTCTTATACTAAAAAAAAATTCTTTGGAACGCAAATAGTCAAATTGCCTTATAAATGCAATAGAGGAATATATCGCGGGCTTCAAACCAGAAGGGCGTATAAACAAAAAGAAGAAGTTTTTTTTTGACATCAATCATTTGTAAGTTTATCGATACAGCACTTCTGATGTTTTCTTAATGGTAGCTTAATTGCTTTAAAAGATATTAAAAGGTAGTAGAGATAAATAAAACAAAAATTATAAAGTTTTAGTTGCCTCCTGAAAAGTAGCGGTACCGCTTATACGCCCTTCTGGTTCGCAGCCCACGATAATTATTATGAGCGGTGTGGTATTACAGTTCGTTGGTATAATGTTGGTGTTTGAAGTGTAGTACGGAGGAATCCTCTGTGTCGCTGATGTATCCTTGTTCGCCGGTGTAGTGGGTAGGGTGGATGAGAAGTGGCGCTGCCGAGTACGCGATCACATTCCGATCCGGGAAATGGGACTTCCAAGTGTCACTGCACATAAAATTACACCATTGTGACTAGGGTTTGCAATCCCGCACCATTTTTTTTCCCGCGGGAAATTTGCGGGAAACTTGCCTTTCCCGCGGGATCCCGCGGGAATTCCCGCAAAGATTCAAAAATGTAAAAATATGCATAGAGTAATTCTATATTACCTGTACATTAGTTATACTATATTTTAAAAAAATAATAGAGACATTCATAAATTTATCTAATAGAAAAATTACATTTTCATAGTTCTTATGAGGTAAGGTAGGAGGTTTGCAATCCCGTATTTCCCGTTCCTACATTCCTAAATAGTAAATAGTAACCTAAACAGTAATTAAACCCTCGAGGTATAGGCGCGGTCGAGTATCTGGACGATTGCAGGTCCAAACCCCAAGCACACACGACTGAATTTTCCAAGTTACCTATGTGTGTATTCACAATTTAACGGTAAAAGAAAACATCGTGCGGAAACCTGCACAAAATCAAACGAAAACTAAACCAAACTATTTCGCAAACCATCGTGGTGGTTAAGACCTACATTCTCGATGGTAAAGGCGACCTGTGCCTAGGCGTGGAATGTTTATGGGCTGATGATGATGAAGAACCTTACCTAAATAATTGTTACTACCATTCAGTTATTTATATACTAAGCCTATTGCAGTCTTTTTTTTGTCTGGGGAAAACTACTACTAACAAGCAGGATTATTATGTCGGATTTTTACGAACTAAAAACCTCATGGTTCTTGGTTACCACGTGCAAAGGACACCGGGATCTCAAGAAAGACACATATCGGTAATCCTTCTTGCGGTTTGCTTATATGGTCTTCACATATACATTTCTAAAAAACCATTCTCTTAAGTCTTAACTTGCTCGAAACCGATTAGAGGTTAGGTGCTTCGTCTTCGAGTGAGATCGGCTTTTTCACGATCCCTCTCTGCAGCCTCTTTCTTTGCCATGACAACCTCGCAAAACCTATCGCCGTCTACTGCTGAACATAGGCCTTTTAAAAAAAAAGCGTCAACCATACTGGTCTTGAGGGACTCTTATCCATCCGTTACCCGGTTAATTGTTGCCTATTGTTGAGTTATTTACTTTATCGATAATTTACTGCATCGATTTCTGCTAATTACATTGTGCAATCAATAAACGAATATACAAGAAGACAAAACTGTCAGTAGTCTCTTGTAAAGTGTCACTTTAATTGGAAACTCTTACTTTTTTTCTAACAGAATAAACAAACCGCCGCACATTTCAATCTTTTATTTCGTTCGATCGATTGATCGATACTGTCCGATGCGCCCGCACTGTTGGGATGGAGCTAATAGGCCGTCAGTGATAGCTGAATTACCTTGCCGAGTCATAAAATTTCCGCGCGGAATTCCCGCACAATTGCGGGAATTCCGCAGGACTTAAAAATATGCGGGATCCCGCGGGAATGCGGGAATGCGGAATGCGGGATTGCAAACCCTAATTGTGACTATAGAGTTTTTTAGCCGACATAAAAAGACGAGGAGGTTATTTATAAAGCTCTTCCTTATTTGGAGGAGGCCTATGTCCAGCTAGGCTGATAATAATGGTGATGGTTAAAAAAACAGCTTTCACACGAAAAGAACGAGCAAGAATTTTTACTATTTTTTGTCGAGTCAGTTTATAGCACAATTAATCTTTACATACTTATCATTTTTTAATTTTTGTTTTTTTTTTACAACAACGAGCAAAAAAGTCGGAATAATATGAAGTACAAAATATTTCTACTCACTTGGGGTGTTGGTCGAACATTATAGGCAGGAATTCGTCAACGGGCAACATTTTCGACAAGGGATCGGCTTCGATGAGTTTCATAGCCCCACGCTCACTGAGGAAGTAGCCGAGAGTCCAATACGAGTACCGGGGCCTCGTAATGTGCTCGGTTACATATGGCTCTTCGTGATCCATTAGAATCTTACGGCCTATGTACCTGGAATGGGAAAAAAGTGAGCATTGGATACACAAATTGGGCGTCCATGGGGGGAGCTGACCATTTAACATCAGGTGACTCACTTGCACGTTTGTCTCTTTTTTCCATAAAAAAAAACATACTGGGTGTATTCAAAGCAAAGGCGGGTAATACATACGGTGATTACGAACCCACTGGTGTAAAAAAATCCCGACAAAAATCAATTATTAGGAAAACGTCAAAACTTTTATTTTTTGTCAGAATTTTTACGCTAATACGTTTGTAATCACCGTAGCTAGTATTACCTGCCTTCGTTTGAGATTACGGTCTGAATACACTGTAAGCCGCCTTAGATATGATGATATGAGATGGTATAGTATGGAAAAATATAATGAAATTATTACTAAAGAATATAATATAATAGAAAAAAGTAATTACACAAGGTCCCAGTCTAAGTAGCGCATCTCTTCAATCAGTTCCAGGATTTTGAAACGGAAGTATGGCGTGAAGTACACATCATCTTCAAGAATCAGTGTCATTGCATACTTCTTATCAATAATCTAAAACAAAATAACAAACATTAAAGGAACTATTAAGGTTACAGGTTTGCAAGTATCATCACAATGTTTTCCTTTATTGTTATAGTAAGTATTAAAAGTTATATAACTTCGAAGCTTTTTTCACAACTTTTCAGCAATCACGTGGTTGTTCTATTGGGTGCGCGAAATTTAATAGATCTAATAAAAAACAATAAAATATGAATCTTTTTAAAGATAAATTTCAACATTAAAACATTAATCGTCTAAAATTACCTCCTTCCAGATGTAGTAATGACTTAAGAAGCAACCAACTTCTCCAGCTTTCATAGGCCTGTGAAAATAGATTTTTAATATAGTTTACACTAGGAATTTATACACACGATGTATGTGGAGACTACATGATAGGGCTTTTGCAGATTTCCATGATGATCTGTACTTACCTCTTATGAAACGGATCCTCATAATTCGGCATGAATTTGACAGAATGTTTCTCAAGGTCATTCATATCCAATTTCCTGAAAGTAATATCGTATTAAATATTTATTTTCATGAGTTATATATGTGTTTCGCAATAAACGCGAAACAATGACATGGAAAAAAAATATTTTCTTATTTCATAGGAGTAAAGTAAAAAAACATTCTATTGATAAAATTTATTTGAGAATGATAAATCATTTAACTTTATTTATAATAATAACCAAAAAAGGTTCTTTCTCTTTAAATTCATTTTCAAAAAGAATATTTTATGTGTGAAAACATGACAGTTAAGTAACTATGATACACATGTATATTCGCTTATGGTGACTTAAGGATGTGTTCCATTAATTATGTGAGGGGATAACATCTATAATCAAGCAATCCTTAATAACGCCTCACAAAATCAATGGAGGTCCACTAATTATGAAACACAAATCCAATATTTCATTACCTCCCATCAACAGCATTGAACAACTTCACTTCCATACCAAGCTCTTTAAAGCTCAAATTCATCAGTTTTCTCCTCTCCACACGTCTATCCAAATTTATCATGAATATTTCATCACAACCAAACTTCCATGGCTCTGGATACAACACAAACTTAGCAAGGCTATTGTCTAGGGGGAATTCAATCCCAAGACCCAAAGCCATTATTTTCATGTTTATCATTTGTTCATGGTCTTTTGCCATAACATCAGTATCTGATAACGGTACCAATATATAGCCATACTCATGATCATTGCAGATGTGAAGGGGTATGTCTGTCAATACATAAGTTTACATGGATAAGTAAGTTTGATATTGTTATAATTATAGCTAATCCATAAGATTATAGAAATTGATTGAGAAAAGTTAAATTAAATATACTTTTTTACAATATGCATTGAAAATAATTTTATATGAAAATTAAGTGTATCAATAGTAGAACTCAATATTACATAGTTTAAAACATTTCAATAGCAGACTAATTATTTTAGCACACCTACCATTATTCTTGGCTGATAAAGCAAATGCTATGATGTCATCTTTGGGGATATTTGTGTCTATCTTGTCTGGATCATATGTAAGAGTATTGGAATCATCTGGTTTCAGAGAAATCAATACAGCAGTATGCACCATAGGAACATCAAAGCATCCCGTTTTCTCCCGTTCAACAATTGGTTTATAATCCTCCGTCCTGCGGTAATAGTAGTCTTCAGTCATGCCACACCTGTAACATATGTAAACGGTAATAGAAATAAAAAGTTTTACAACACTAAAAGACACCCAAGCATTGGAATGACAATTTAACTATTCAATTTGCCTCATTGTGTCATCAACTGATAAAATGATGTTCACCAAAAAAATAAAACAACAAAAAACAGTTCACTAACTGATAAAGTGCATACGCTATCTAACTACAAACTATCTCACAACTTATAATAAACTACTCAAAATAATGTTAAAATTTCTTCTTTATCTCATTTACTTTTATAGTGATTATAAATAAATATTTATAAAAATAAATACACCCAACAGTCACATACATAGTCCCGACCACACACTAAGATACGAATCTTTTGTCGTGGGTATCAGAAACTACGAGAGACTTTTCGGTCTCACAAACACCCAAATCCGAAACAAATATTTGTGGACCACACAAACATTTGTTTCGGTGCGGAAATCGAACCAGCGGCCGCTCGTTTCGCAATTTATGTCAATTGGTGTCTAGCCAACTGCGCCACGGGACTGTCAAAATTATTGAGTTATGTGTTAAATTGTCATAAGCACATTTCAAAAAAATCTGTCAATATTATCATGCACTTCATGCATAAATTCAAATTTCAATCTAACCAAAAGTTTGAGTAAAGTCCATCAGAAATAAGCATTGGAGACACTACTTGCAAATCTTTTGAAACTAATTCTTTGAGAGCCTTATTATTTGTCAGAAATGCATCTGCATCTATCATCTGAAATAAAAGAACACATAATTATTTTATCCCAAACTAGAGTCAAACTTATTCCAAAATAATGTCTACTCAGGTCCACTTAAAACTTACACTAAATATGAAATTGCCTGTGCCTAGGTCATCTATTTAAATTTTTTGATAATAATAAATAAATATTATTGGCTAGCATAATTTGCTTTGAATTAACTCAATTTTATAAATCAAGATGATCCCTACTTATGTCATCCACAAGGATAAAGTTTATATAATAAAATTAAAAAAGATGGAAATGCTGTGTTTATGCACTTTGTAATGTTAGCTTTAGCTTCATTTAAACTGTAACATTTGCCATCATGTAATCAAAGTTCACAGATATATTGATAGCTCTTCATTCAACTTCATCTTCAACCTTATGATACAATTATCCCTGATATACTCACAAAAATAAAATCTGCCCAAATTTTCCTTGCATAATCAATGGCTTCTTCTCTAAGCTTTATAATATGAGCATAACGATGAGGGCTCCAGTGAAACTGGTTTGTTTCATCAAAATGCAGTTTTCCAGTTGTTTTATTTGTTGTAAGATGAATACCATGATATTCAGAACTATGTGCAGCTGCCCATTCTTCAAGTATGGCATCGGTTTTGTCCTCATTATAGTCACTGTGCATCCTAAAAATATAATTCAGATTAAAATTAAATGTAAACTGATATTTAAATAAAAAACTCAGTTAGTTAAAATATTATCTACAAAATTTGGGTAATATGTGAGAAGAGGTCATGTTTGATAAAAACAAAAAAAGGACTGAAAAAATATATTAAAGATAATGGTTGTTAACTGGTAATAGTATCACAAGTTTGTGTGATCAAATTAGGAAAATTATGCATTCTTTATTTCTCAATAACCATTATTATGCCAGCAGGGGCTTTCTAGTCAATAAAATTGTATTTAATCAAAATACGTATTAGTATTATTTATGTAACATTGACTTGGCCACTAAAATTAATAATACCATTTTTTGTCTCACTCTCAACAAAATTATAACTAACTCTATTTCTAAAACAAGTCAAGTCAAGAGTAATTTCAGGATTTTTCATCATTTTTAATAACAAAGTATAAAATAGCTTATTAGCTTATTAATTTAATTGCCACTCAAATATTAAATTAAGCACAAAACAGTCTTTTTAACTCATATCTTAGTGCATGAAGTTTTTATTGATTCCTGAAACATTCTAATTTAATAGCTCTTAGATTTTTTTAATAATCAACACAAATATAATCCAATATTATTTTTATAAGAGGTCAATATTAAAATGTGTCGTCCTAATATGAATAGATATTAATGACTTCACATATGATCATAATCTCAAAGGGGTGTAGTATCTTTGTACAATAGAACTTAGCACAGCCAACTATTCACCTTAAATTTTAAAGTTATTACGTTGTATCTAAAAAGGCTCAAACCAATAGGATTACAGCTTTCGAGGTCACGTTTCATTCAATCAATACTACAATGTACACAATGAAACGGAAATTAAAGGAATTACCATATGTGAATCCGATCTTTGGGATAATCTTGTTGGTAAAGACAACTTAAAAAGTATGGCAAAGTATGCTCCTTATTGCGGGCCAAAGTCGCCACAACAATTGTGGGCCATTTTATTGGAACTTTAAACGTTGCTCGTCCAAAAGAATTATACAAAGTTAATATAGTGATACATAATAAAGCTCCTCGTATTAGCAAAGACATAACTAAAATCGATATTCAGATACACTGCACTGATACAGGATTTGCACTGCTGGGATTCTTTAACACCAACGAAAGATTACAAACTTAGTAGATTTAAATTTTCCACCTCACACTCAGTAATCAACAATCTACAAACAGAAAAAGAATAAAACCACAGACTACTGCTGTACTGCTTTCAATACAACCGGTGACATTGTACAGATTACTATAGAAATGCATAGTATAGCTAGGATTTCTTACGATCACATAACAAGAATAAGTACTTTATGTAGGTGTATTCTTTTTTGCGGGAATGTGAAGAAATACTCGAAGTATTTGGTGATAGTAGGAAAATATACAGCTGGCTTCCAGCGCCTGTTTGTGTTTCTATAAAATATTTTTAATTTTTAACAGACATGTAGAAGTTGAGCTAGTATTGCCATCATGCATCATCGTAGTTTTGGCGGGAAAATATTTTAAAGCGAATGATGCATGACGCAATTCATAATTAATCAAATTAAAAGAACCTCAATACTATCTATTCTTTAAATTATAGGAGACTACGAGCTAATTTAGAAGTGAGCCAAATCCTAATAAATTGTTAATGTCCTAAAATATTGAAATGAAATGAAACCGCAGACCAGCAAATAAGCTAATCTTAGTTAGTTAGTCTTACTGAGAAAAAGTCAGATCAGATTCGGACATCAAAATGATTTCTTTACCTTCGCTACCTGATAGATGTAACTCAAAAGACTTATGTCCAGACATGATAGAATCAATTTTCCTGTAGTCATATAGGTAGTCCTAGAATGTTTGAAAACCGATCAATAACCAATTAGTACCTGTTGCCAGATCCCGCCGCTAGGCTGGACCTCAGTACCCGGGCTTAGTTAGCTCTAGAGTTTGGACCTAAACGCCTGTCTTTCTATAATCTTAACTGGCAATATAATCTAGTATAAACCCCAGTGCAAAATGATTCTTTCATTGTTGTTATTATTTATCTCTCCGTTTATTTTGTGCCAAGAGGATATCACTTATTCCCCAGGTAATAGGCTCGATTGTAGCTATTTAGAATCGAAAATGGAGATTGCCCATTTCTCGAATTAGCTGGTAAAACTAGGTCATCCATTTCTCAGAACCTCCTTCGAATATTGAGTTAGTGGTTGAAATTTATTTACTTATCAAAGTAGGTGCAAACAGTAATAACTGACTATATAGTCACAATTTTAGTTTAGTGACAAAATTAAGATTATGTTATTTTCAAACCAAATCTTTGACTAACTTTCTGAAAAGAGAGTTTTAAATTAGAAATAGATGAAGTTCAGGTGTTTCCCATAGCTACTGTTATGTCCTTAGGAAGCTTTGAAAATACATATTTTTAAACAATACATTGATAATATTAGTATCAGGCTAAGAAATTATAAATGATGTAGTTGAAATTTTGTTGGTTTCAGATGACTTCAAGTGTTCCTTGCCTGATGTCACAACTCAAGATAAAAACCTTGACATAAAGAGATTCCGTTCTGACTTCTCAAAAATATCTGAGGTCCGTTTATAAATTGAGTAAAACAATAGATTGTCTTGTTTTAATTTCCATTAATTTTAATTAATTTTAATTAATTTTTAGGTCAAATTTCCTGGCTTAATTGGCCCATTGAATGAGAGACTTATATGCAAAATCAAATGCATTGATGGAAACTGGGTGGGGCCACTGTGCTCTAGCACTCCAGGTAACTTTTATTAGAAAAGTGGCTTTACTTGTCTAATTTTTATTTATAACATGCAAGTGTTTTTGCAGATGGAAGATTCCAGCCCATACTGCGGGAATGTGTATACCGGAATGATCAACCACTTCTGGCCATATCATTCAAAAATTCATCCATTGAAGTAAGCCAATATTCAACTAAACACTAACAGAGGAAGGCACTCAATTTTTGTAAATTTTTAACTTTGGCTAATGTGCAAGAATAGCTAATGTCTTACACATTGCCACACCACTAGCATATTAATTATTATCATACTTCATGCTAAGGTTCAAGAACTTACATATAACTCATGTAAATAATATTCATTGTTCATTAATGCTAAATTAGATTATTATATTACTCACAAATAGTGGACACATAAGCTTTTATTTAACATATTAAGAAGGATACATTGGCCCTAACACTGTTTTGCTTGAGTTTATGTTTGTTTGAATTAATTTGCCCGTTTTGCAATTTTTTTCATTTCACAGAAAGAGACCAATTTCCCCCATGCATCAGTAGTAACAGCCAGGTGCAAACACTTTGGTGTATACAAACTGAAAGGCGATAACAACATAAGATGTGAAAATGGGGAATGGACCCCAAAATGGCCTGAATGTGTGCCCACTACTGTTATTACAAACTTCACAGGTATCGCCGTTATGAATGGAATTTCATGTTGAAGAATCGCTTTTGTTGTTTAGGAGAAGATACTTTTTAAAAACTTCAGATTACTTCTGCTTCAATGTGTTGTTGCTGAGAAGATGACTTGATTTATATACCACGAGAAATAAATTAAACAAACAATGGCAAATATGTTCATTTTCTAACAGTATGTTAACATATTGCATGGGGTATTTAAGGCATGGAAAACATTAACACTATGTTACATTAATAACCACAATTACAGAAAATCATGATTGTATGCATGTTGTACTAAAATGAAGACAATGGCATGTAAAAAAGCTTGGATTCACTACATAATAATATGTTATTTTCTTGAATAAAAACCTACAATTAGATGTGTGCATTATATCTATGTTCTGTGAATATCAATCCCTTATATGAAATAAATGTTCAACTGTTTGGTGTTGTGAGCTATGTTGCATAGTATTTGTGTATGTTTTGTACCCACGAATTATATACCTAATCAAATTCTAACCCATCACCTCAAATGATTTTAGGAGATGCTCCTCCAACTATAAAATACACAGTGATTAGTGGTTCGGCAGTAGTAGAACCGTCTGGGGATTTATTTGTGCACGCAGATAGTACCGTGCACTTAGACTGTGTGTCTCCAAAGGCGCTCGGTACCCCTGAATGGACTTGGACTCAGGCCATGGGCAATCATTTGACAGGTATGAATTTATACCAGCACTCGAGATCTTTTCAGCTTTATTCCAGATTCCTACTGATTTGTTTTTCACGTATAGCTTTATTATACTTTTGTAAATGTGTGCTGTGGTTTAGTTGAACGCAATATAATTTCCAGCCTGGTCTTCTGAGGATGGTGAGAAAGAGACCCACTTCCGTCTGACGCTGGTGAAGGTGACGATGCGCCACAGCGACACGTACACGTGCACCTCCCCCGGCGGACACACCAACACCGTCGTTATTAAAGTTGTTAGTAAGTTTTACATAGCCAGGAGGTTTCATGCAAATTATTTTTTTTCATAAAGAGACGCGACATTAAACTTGCCAGGCTCTGATAAATTGTGCCTTAAATCACATTTGATAGTGTTATACATTGGATGGTTTGTTTCAGCTACGGTTTGTACACCCATTGCCACTTTCTCGCCGCATCTTCACCAGTTTGCCCAGGGAACAAACCTTGGACACTCAACGCACTTCAGCTGCCAGCCGGGCTACCATCTTATCGGTTCTCCGGTACTCACTTGTATGGGCAATGGTGAGGATAAATTAATTATAATGTTTATTAAGTTGCTATTGTCAATATTGTATGATTTAAATAAAATAATTATTAAATCCAGGTCGCTGGTCAGGTGTGCCTCCTACGTGCGTCGAAACGTTTTGCCCAACACTAAAGTCTGTTGGGCAGCATCTCAACGTTATCGAATATAATTCTTCTTTTGGCGGGCGAGCAGTTTTCCAATGTGCGTGGGGTTACAGACTTGTCGGTGCTCCC
Organism: Cephonodes hylas; assembly: GCA_030295005.1. Classification (NCBI taxonomy): domain Eukaryota; kingdom Metazoa; phylum Arthropoda; class Insecta; order Lepidoptera; family Sphingidae; genus Cephonodes; species Cephonodes hylas. The sequence goes on along the minus strand of AP025360.1, from coordinate 6,872,661 downwards.
GGCTTAGAATGTGAACACGACGGCAAATGGTCCGGCGAAGTACCCGTGTGCACTCGTAAGTTGTGCTCAAGTTTGTATGACATTTTCTTTCGCCGGTGGAAAAATGTAACCATTTTGTCGCTCGCGTCGTTATTCTTATTGTATGATGTACGACTTGGGTGATGCAATCCCCACTCGCATGCAACAAGTGATAAGGTAATGAAATTTTGACCGCGGTAAATGATTTTTTCAAAATCCCGGGAAGAGAAGACCCAATTGGCGTAATAACGATTTTATATTTTGTGAACAGCGATCTACTGCCCTGACCCGCTGGTATCAGAGCATGGCCGACTGCTAACTGAGCCGTCTTCCAAGCACGGCAAGTATACAGTCGGGGATCTCATGATATACGCATGCGAGGAAGGTTACCACATGGTTGGCGAGTCTTCTATAGTGTGTACAGAAAATGGTTTTTGGTCTCATCCTCCGCCTTTTTGTCTCCCACCCTCAGAGATCCGAAAAACGGATACGATCTATGTAGAAAATACCACGTTGGTGTATTTTGAAGAATAATAAATACCTAGGCTTATGTCGAGACTTGCACAATTCTTGCCGATATTTATTTACCATGGCTGAACTGCGATTTCTCGATCAGTAAATTACTTATATGATATAGATGTTACACATAGGAATTTATGTGGGAGTAGGTAGTCTGTTATCGGACGAACGGTTCGATATATTTTTAACCAAAACCAAATATACTTAGGTTCTTATAATACCTGTAAACAATACCAAAGAGTTGTTTGACATTTTGCGGAATTCTACATTTCTAGTTATTAAGATCTAACATTTCATTGTCTGCATATCAGTATTATTATGTGTCTCAAATAAAGTTGCCAAAAATCCAATTCTGTTTTAATTTAATTACCCTAAATGTTGATATATTTTTTAAATAAAGTAATAGCTTTAATTAGGTATTGCCTCGTGCGGTTCAAGGCACTAAGTGGATCGTACGATTGAAAGACCACAGGAGTGGCACAAAGTAGAACGTATAATTGTAAGTCAAAAGCGGGGTTCGTAGTTTTCAAATTTTCTCTATGGAATAAACAATAGCAGCCGAGGATGTTATGCGCCCGATATTTGCGTTTATGGCATTAGGTTCACACAACATGCTATTCTGAATGCAAAAGTTAAAAAATAAAACTGCCTCTAAATAGCTTCATTGCTCAATTTACTGCTGGCTCTTAACTTTCTATGGCACAACTACAGCTACAAATGGGATTAAGTATATCTTATCTGTAGGCGAGAGCCCCTCATTATGACCTACAATTCAATAGTTCGAGATCCCAGAGCTGCCAGACGTTACTTATTTTCTGATGGACGAAATGTGGACCATTGGGTAGTGTTAGTATGTACTACCATCGTATGCATACTCGCTAACTTGGTCGAAGGGCCAATTTGCGGATATCCGCTGTTTGGGGTACCAAAAAGCGTGGCGTAAATTCTCATGGCTAATTTTCACATACGTTTTGGATAGTATCGTTAAAAATAAGTCTTCAATACTCCCAGGCATTTCTAGTCGGCCATATTGCTTTACAGACGCTTTGAAGATTCAAAATAATGAGTTAACTTCACCTAAATTCTGATGCTCCATTTTTGGATACGTTCACTAGACAACTATTTTATAACCTTTCACAAGAAGACAGACCGACCCAAGGGGTCAATTTTCCCTAAATTCTTTTAGACGCTTTTTGTTACCCCAAACAACGGATATCCGCAAATTGGCCCTTAGACCAAGTTAGCGAGTATGCATACGATGGTAGTACATATTAACACTACCCAATGATCCCCATTTCATCCATCAGAAAATAAGTAACGTCTGGCGGCTCTGGGATCTTAGTCTATAAGGCGAATAATGTACCTATATTCCCTAGAATTAATCATGTAGGTACGGTTAAAAACAATGATAGATTTGTACACAGCTTTCTCCCTATAGTAGGTATTTTGGTCTTAGCTGTACCTACCCAGTAGAATTTTTAGGCCGTAATGTTCAGATTTCGTGCGCGGACATTATCTTTAAAAACGAAAATGCAGCGACGATTCCTGAGATGCTGGGTGTAAACAGACGGCTGTGACTTGAGTTGCTTACTCGTGTGGCTCCTATATCTGTCATAAATATGCAACGGAGAAGTCCTAACTACGCGATAACGTTGTTAATACTTGCCTAAAGATTACTGTATCTCGCGGCAATACACAATATAATCGCGATATATTGTTCGTAAATTGTCTGCAAGGCCACGTCACTTTACTCCTGTCGACAGTTATAAAACTGAATCTCGATCACGATCTTCCAAAAAAATTCTATAATTTTTCTAAGTACATATTGCTACGTGAATGTCTTGTTAGAACCTCGGCTTAAACATACAGCACGTGATTGCTAAATCCGGATTGGAATCCCCAGTAAGATAGAGTATCTAATTAATCCATTCCATTAGGCAGATGTCTTTAACAGCACGATGTTTAGAAAAGTGTAAATCACTCCAAAAGGCCCTTTGACGTGTGTCTCAAAGCATCGCTGGCGAAATCTCCAGGGATTCCTACTTGATAACTCAGCTTATAAATAAATGATATAGTTATATATGTAAAAAAGAAAAAAAAACAGCTTTAATTAGCAAGATTTATTACCAAATAATTAAACAATTAAGCATAAATAAGGCCTCATTAGTAGTTTGTATAACATACATAAGAGATACGAGGCACACTTTACGCAGTATCATACGTTAATACTAACAATAAGGCATAGAATGGAGGTACAAATTATCAGCACAATAACAGTCCCAATCACTTTCCCATAACAGTAAAAATATATTTCTACTGCACACTTCACTTGCACCACATTGGTCTCAAGAAAATTGCCAATTGATTTTCTCAAGACATGTGATCTAATGACGTCCAGTGGAATAAACAAGGCGACACGAGCTGTTATTATATACGTAGCTTTAATTGGCTTAGGCACATTTCCATTGACAAACATTTATTATGATCAACAATAGCATTTAGTTAATGTAACAAATATTTTTATTTTTTTACTTTTGTTGCAGTATCACAAGGCTGACGTAGTTGGAGAAAATCTTAATACATTGTATTGAAACTATAAAGAAAAAATTGTCTAATAAGAAACTTGGCTTTTCGTCAACAAAAATTATACAATATTCTAAGTAACATAAGTAAAAACAACAGATCCTTTAGAACAGTGGCAAAGAAAGTTTTAGTTAGTTTCATATAAAATAAAATACATTTTAAACACATTTAAGCAACATTAAAAACAATAAGAAATGAATAGTCTTGACATACGGTAATTAAAAAATGTTAAGAAAAATTATTATAATTTTTAATGGTACATTAAGTTTACTAATAGAATAAAGTGAAATAATTGGTTTCTTAATACACTGAGAAAATATTATATCATAACAAAACACTATTATATAAAAAAGATCATAAAAAAAAGAAGAAACATGATTGTAAATATGTTTGATTTTATAAAAAAAGTATATAATCAAGTAGGAATAAAGAAATGTCTTCATAATCTAATCAGTCTTACAATTACCCACCGCATATTCAAGCTTAATTATAATATTTGTTGTAAATATGTGGTTGTAAGCATTCCACTAAACAGTATTCAAATTCTACATTTATATTAAAAAACAGCATACATATTGATGCTAATTTTAAACTTAGTCAACTGTTACCCTATGCACACATAATAGGCTCTATCAACAACAAACAGAATTGACTTTGCTCATTTTAATATTCCATCTAGGTTGCTCTATTAACATGAAATGCACTACATTATATTGGCAGTGAACTCTCATTATATAAATATATATTCATAAGTAGTATATGATGGCACAAAGTTGTTAGTAGCAACACAATAGATTTTTTTTTCTTACGAATATGTCTAAACTTCAATAGGTATAAAAGCTTTATCAAAGTTTGTAAGACTTGCTTTTATAAAAGATACATTTTAGTATTAAAATTTATGCAGCATGTTCATGCTGTAAGGTATCACTTTAGTGTATACTAAAGTGATACCTTACAGCATGAACATGCTTTTACAGTTCAAATAATAATGATCTGAATGATACTAGCAAATATTTGAAATTAATTTAACTGATTTAAAATTTACAGTATGTTAAGAGTCAAAACTGAGAAATTTAATGAGGAATATTGAAATAAAGAAATAAACTAAATTAGGGAATTAAATACTAAGTTTCATATCTTATCTACAGTTATAGAGATCTAGAAAATATAATGCAACAGGTTAATAGGTAATATTTCTACAAAGTTACATAAACACTCAAGAGTTACAGATCACTTACTTAGTATTAAGTAACTTCTTCATTCTGTATTCATAATTACAATCATTGTGACAATATTTATAATAGTAATTAACATATCTAGTTTGGGCATAACATATCTAGGCACCACATTTTTGTAACAATTTGTTAGATAATAATATAATCCAATTACAGGCACAATTATTAAATAAGGATACATTGATCTGATTGGTAATAAATTTGTACTAACTACTATAATATATACACAGTACAGTTAGTGCATCTCCAATGTTGTTATCATTAAATTAACAGACCAATGTCATGTCAAGAACGATTCTCCTTTATGTACAAGGTCCTTGGTTGTCAACAATGATTACAAATATAATTACACTGAGGCACTTTTATATTTCTTAACAAAAATATGTAATATATATTTTTCTGATTGAAGTATGAAGTATTTTGGATTGGTTATGATCCTTATTAAAATCTTTGTTCATGGTTTATGTATGCACTCAGTGCAATAATGCTTTATTACCAAATACATCAAAATCCATAAATATATCTATTTATTGTCTATTCACTAGGTAACTGTAGCAAAAATGCAAAAGTTTACTAAACACAAATATATATTATTAAGAAATAGTAAATATAGTAATAGTCCATAAGAAATTGTAGGAAAATGTCAGAATATATCTAATTAGAAAATCTGAAAATTGCAACATTAAAGCTGTTAAAAAGATTACTAAACTAGAATGTGAGTCCAAAAAGTAATTATGGCTTGGTATCAAATTAGATTAATACTATAATGTATTAACAAATTAGCTGATCATGCAATAACTTTATTAGCTATAGCACATCAATTCCTAACCTGTGGTCCGTGGACACCTGGGGGTCCGCGGTGTCATCTCTGGATCATACATAAATGCTAATGTCTCGTAATCGCTACGCTTACTTAATAATTTTTTTATTAAAGGGGTCCGTGAAAACTGTCCCTAATTTCCTAGGGGTCCGTGGCTGTAAAAGGTTAGGAAACGCTGCTATAGCATGTTATGTCATGCCGCTTGGACAAAGCAAACCACAACCTTTCACATTATGTGGCTTACATGATTTCTCTCACTCTCAAATATGTACCTTCCTATAAAAGGCAAACAAAACTGACAAGCAGTATAAAGTATTCTTTAAATAGCACAACAATAGACGCCTTACATTATGATTCATTTTGAACAGATCTTAATTAAGGCAAATGATCTCACTGGAATGTTAAGTACAAAATTGTAACAATTTATTTGAGAGTAATATGGAAGGTAAATCTAAGTACTCTAATGGCAAGCCTTTATAGTAGTGTTTTTTATTACCCAAAAACCAATAGAGTATGGTGGCATAGAAATATCCCTGCCATATTTAAGATGTCTTGGTTGCAAATCAGGCAATGATGATTCATAATACAGTGGCCATCCATTCAATAAAATAGTTTTGGATCTTCTATTGTTTGATGGAGCACTAATAATATATTCATCAATATGCAAGTTTCTTCCATGCAATGCTGTTCCATTCAAGAGAAATCTTGCCTTGGCCATTTTAAGATTGATGGCAAAAATAGTAACAGCTCCTCTACCACCTTTATATTTCTTGTTGGTACAATGGGCATATAATCTTTGGTACTGTGTACAATCGCTGCTTATCTTCAATACTTCATTTCCTACAAGTTTTTTATACAAAACACTCAACCACCAATCTGGCAGTGGTTCTAACTCATTGTCAAGTAGACTGTAGTTGCCACCAATCAAACTCTGTCTTATAACAGTTGTAATATTGTATTTAGCTGAGAGTCCTAGTTTGTCTATCCACAGAGGGCTTCCAGCATAAGAATTTGACAAACCGGGTGCTCCACCCCCATATGAACTACTTGTTTCAGTTAACCACATTGGGATTTTGTTATATTTTTTAGTATGGTTTTTCATTGTTTCTATTTGATTTTTTAATAGATCAAATGTCTCAGGATTCCAGAAGTCTTCCAGTGTAGCAATTCTGCTGTTAAGGTAATACTGATGCCAAGATCTTACATTTATGTAGTGGGAACCATACTCCAAGAAATCTAGCATATATTGAAGACAATTGTGACATTTAGGTTGAGGGCGAGTGGTATCTGGTCCAACAAGAAGAGAATGCTTGTATCCTGTTTTATTGAGAAGTTTTCGTAAAGTATCAAAATAATCTGCTAGAGTTTTAGGAGAAATAGAAGTGCCAAAGACATGGTAAAATGAGTTGGGCTCATTTCCCAATTGCCAGTCGATTTTAAAATGTTTGTGCTTAGAATATTCCAAAAGTTCTTTAGCATTTTTATCATTCCAACCATTTTCATCTTGAAGTAAGGCATTGAATGTAAATAGTAATTTTAATTTACTATTTTGACAAAATTCGTTTATTTCTGTCCATTTTTCTCCAGTCATAATGAAATACGGTAAAAATTTATGTTTACACAGTATGTTAACAGCAGAGCACACAGATTTTGAATGAGAGTTGTTTACGCAATCGTGACATGAAACGGATACATTGTTTGGACTGAAAATAAGCCTTTCAGACATGGTGCCTCCAAGGCGTAGTCGAGCCGGTGAAAGAGCAGCTGCCAGATCTCTGAGTCTTGTCTTTTTGAAATTTATTTTTTCATAATCTTGAATTTCAGAAGTGTCAATACCAACGCTGAGAAAATCATCAGGCATAAATATTTTTACCTCTTGGTGTTTGTCGATGTTGATGTGATACCTTTCGCCACCGTTGTATTTCACAAATAGAACTAGTAAGGCCACATTACAGCAAAAAGCAATGGCGCATGTAACTACCAATCGCTTGTTCGACATCATTTTTGGTAATTAAATAATTAAGTGCAATATTTAGAAAAACTTAGCAAAACACAACATTCACGACAAGCTTGAGAATCGCACTGAATAGTTCTACTATGCATCCTACATTCCTACAATACGTACGTATAGTTAATAAAGTACGAGATGCCAAAGGCTACAAGTACTGATGGCCATCGAATTCGACCATCTTTTACTTGCTGTCGTCTGTCAACTGTCAAGCGCGTCGCCGTCAAAATGACATGTTTTTTTTTTAATAAGAATGGGCCTATATAGAAGGATTAAAATATTCTTATACCTCATTCACGATAAGTTGATTCTTTTGGCAGATGTCAATTTTTCTGAGACATGACTTTGAAATAAAAAACGTATTATTTTATTATTTTAATGATTTGATAAATATAAAAAATACATACAACACAAAAGTCTCTAAAGATATAAGCGTTATCCGAAAATTTTGAGACTTTATTGCTTCAAAGTAAAAATAAAATAGGAATACTGAAACTAATTGACGTTTGTATAATGTTACATCGGTCGGACAGAAAGGGACGTAACATCGTTCATCGATATGAACTCCACGTCGATAATTTTATTGAACACTATGATGACCATGGCTGTGCTCCTTTTTCTTAATAAAAATTGTTTTAAATATAAAACAATTTAATTTTTTAACCTTCATTTTTACATACTGCGTTATTTTTGGACCTCCTGTCAACTTAAAATAGGTGGTTTAGACCATGAAACTAAACAACTTTTCCAAAGAAACATGGGTCGAAACGTGATAAATAATTCGACTCTCCCATAGAAAACTGCTCACATGGTCGATTTCGTGTAGAAGGTCTAAATTTTTTTTCACTTTTCGACCCGTGTTTCTTTGGGGAAGTTGTTTACTTTCGTGGCCTAAAACACCTATTTAAATTTGGCGGGAGGTCTAAAAATAACCCTGTTATATTAAATAGGTACTTATTATGAACTTTGACCCACCATCGCTTATCTACATAATGTTTTTCATGTCGAAAGTAATAAATAATTTTACACATAATGCCGTATTTTAAAACGCAATATTTTTGAACTACTAGATATTGTCTGTTTCCCATCATTAGTCGATATGCCAAAAGAATCAACTTATCGTGAATGAGATATAGTAGTAAAAATTGAGCAAATGAACATGAGTCTAATAACTTACAATGGTTTAATGAAATGTTACTGCTGACTTGCCGCTTGTAATCTGTACATGAATATTACAAAATAATGAATTAACAAAACTTACGATTGAAATATAACTTTCTAACTATGTAGGTACAACTTGATAATATGTTCTGCATAGAACTCTTTAATATCTTATTTATTTATTACAAATTACTTACGACAGTATGAATTGATGGTTACTTTTATAAATTAATTTAAAAGTATTTAGTCTTTTACAATTGTATTCTATGCGTGATTATACATAATACATATTATATTCTACGGAAATAGATTTTTTATTCAAACTCTCCTTCATGATCTCACCTTAATATTTTTAATAAATTTATTTTCAACTCTTTTTGGTCAGACTAAACAACAGTAGGTCGACTGTTGTCTGTTGGTCTTACGGTTGATGTAGATTGTAGTGTTGAGAACACAAGGATAGAATATTTGGTTTTCTATTAATATAATAGATGGAGTTGTTGGCTACCTATTGTGTCAACTAGTCCGCTAGTCGGCACCCGCCACGTTGATCGTAAATCGTAATTTGTGTTTGCTTTTTTCCAGTGATGACTACTATAATCACTTTCTTTAATAATCAACACCAATTCAATGAACTTCTTAAATACCACCTCAAAGAAATCTTCGATATACCTCTCCTAGTAACCATGATAGTTACCTAACGATTTTTAAAATTACTCGCTACAGTGTAGTGTAGTATTTTTAGTTTACTTTTTTAGAAACTTTTACATTAATTAAGGCATATACTACATAATTACAAAGCGGCGCTAAGCAATATAGTTGCAGATCGTTCTGTTAGCGAAATCGAGACAGGATCAATTAACTATAAATGTACGCATCTGCCTGAATGGCAAACACCTTACATGTTATAAAAGGTGACAAATTGGCTTTGTTACGCGATCTAGGATCTGTTTGTATATCGAGCCATTACCGCCAAATTATCGTAAGCGACACTTTTGTCGAAAATGCATTTTTTATCGAAACTACTATTTTAAGCCTTAACGAACCTATCCCTGCCGATGTTTTTTTAATTATATATGTAAATGTCTAAATAATATTAATGTATGTAAAATTTTAATTTACTGGCACATTTCTGTTGAAAAATATTAAAAATAAAACCTTCTCCTGAAGATTTTGAGTTTGTCGGTTACGGTAAAACGGCGGTAAAGGCTCGATATTGTATTGGGTTTAGTTTTATCCTCTGATGAACGATGGACGTACTTGCTCTAGTATACGCTCGCTTCATCATAACAGTATAAAAAATGAAGCCTTAGTTGCACCGACTACAATAAAAGAATTCATTTTAAAATTAATATTTTTTAAAATTTTAGTTAGTATTTATTAGGAAATATATTAGCATTTTTCATATTCTTTGTTAACTTATTTATCTAAGAAGGTAGATCCAACAATTTAATGGTTACTTAATACAAATTGCTTTAGAAGACGGAGATGATTATTACTATTTATTTCTTCTCAACCTAAAGGTTGGTGTTTATTATGGTTGCGGGCCGAAGCCAAGCAATCACAATTTTCAGTCTATATAGGAAAGTTATGTTTTGTAACTAAATGAGTACGAGTATATGAGATCATGAGTTCGCAGCGGTCTCGTCTATTTCCATGAACTTCCTCACAATTCGGCAAGTATTCAAGATGGCAGCTTTCTGTAGGGTAATATATAGGGATTTATTTAGGTTTAATAGTTTCAGGCTATGGTGTAGGTGTTTTAGGATAACTCCGGTAGTAGAGAGAACGATGGGGACTACATACACTTTTTCTTGTTTCCAGATTTTAATTACCTCGTTTTTTAAGTCTGTGTATTTATTGTTTTTTTCGGCTATTGTTTTTTGGATATTGTGAGTATTTGGGACGGCAATATCAATCAGATATGTCGTTTTATTTCTTTTATCTTGTAATGTAATATCAGGTCTATTGTAATGTATGGTTCTGTCTGTAAGTATGGCGCGGTCGTAATAAAGCTTATATGAGGCGTTTTCCAAAACGGTTTCCGGTGTGTAGTTATAGTAAGGTGTTTTTGGGCTTTGTATTAGGTTATATTTTAGGGCTAATGTTTGGTGGATGATATTAGTGACTTGATTGTGGCGATGAGTATAATCTGTTTGTGTCAGGCAAATGCAAGCACCGGTTATATGCTGAATAGTCTCTGGTTGTGCATGACATCTTCGGCATTTATCATTTATAATAGTTGAGTCTTTAATAATAAATTTCCTGTAATTTTTAGTATTTATGACCTGGTCCTGTATCGCTATTAAAAATCCTTCTGTTTCTGGGAATAGACCTCCAATTTTGAGCCATTTGTTCGATCCTATTTTATCTATATGAGACTGCTCTAAGTCGTGTGGATGTCGACCGTGTAATACTTTTTTCTTCCAATATTCTATTTTTTGTTGTGTTCTATCTACATTATTATGGTTTAGGGGACTAGTTAATTCACAAAGATTTAATGGAGTAAAATTATTGTCATTTTGGGATATTGCTTTATGTATGTCACTGGTGTGCGATTTTTCACGAAAGAATAATTTCAGATTTGATATTTGCTTTTGCCAAAGGTTACTAATGTCTATTAGGCCCCTGCCTCCTGCTTCTCTTTTTATTATAAGTCTTTCTACAGCTGATTTCGGATGGTGATATTTATGTTTTGTTAGTGTAGTTCTTGTAAGTCGTTCTATTTGTTCTATATTACTTTTTGACCATTTAATTACGCCGAATGAGTATGTTAATATTGGTATGGCATAGGTATTCAGAGCTTTAATTAAGTTTTTGGCAGGCAGTTGAGTTTTGCAGATGGCATTAACCCTCCTACGATATTCACCGGATAATATGTTTTTAATATTTTTGTGATCAATTCCTTTAAGCTGTTTGTAACCTAGGTATTTATACAGATCGGTTGGTTCCATTGCAGTTATCACCTCGGAATTATTTAGCGTATAGTCACCTGGTCTTATCTTGCCCCTTATAATATGTACGGTTTTACATTTATCGAGACCAAAACGCATGTTTATGTCTTTACTAAAAGTCAATGTAGCTTCTATTAATGTGTTCATGTCTTTTCGTTTCTGGAATATAATTTAACGTCGTCCATATAAATAAGATGAGATATATTGGTTTCTTCTGAATTATTCTTTAACTGGTATCCGGCTCGACTTCGCTGTAGTATATGGGACAGAGGATTTAGGGCTAGGCAAAACCACAAAGGACTTAGGGAATCACCCTGGAATATTCCCTTCCTGATACTAATCTGTCGTGTTATAATTGGCTCATTTTCGTTATATAGATGTAATGTGGTTTTCCAGTGTACCATTAAATTTTGGAGAAATTCTGTTATAATATTATTTACTTTGTATATTTTAAGGATTTGAATCAGCCAAGAGTGCGGAATACTATCGAATGCTTTTTTGTAATCTATATAAGTACAGTGTAGGTTTCTGGATTTTGTGGATGCATGCTTGTGTATGGTGGAGTCTATAACTAACTGTTCCTTGCATCCCATGTGGCCCCGCCTACACCCTTTTTGTTCCTCTGCTATTATATTGTGATTTTCTACATGTGTATTAATTTTAGATGTGATAACCGATGTAAGAATTTTGTATATCGTGGGCAGGCATGTGATAGGTCGATAATTAGAGGGGTCAGACGAAGATTTGTCCTTAGGAAGCATATATGTGATTCCGGTGGCGAAAAAATGTGGGCAGGCCTGTTTACGCAATATAATATCTGTTAAATTCTGTGCTATAGCTTTATGTAATGTCGTTAATTTCTTATACCAGAAGTTATGTATTCTATCAATCCCGGGTGATTTCCAATTATGTAACCTATTTGTTATGACTTTTATATCGGCTTCTGTCACTTCTGTAAACTCCATTTCATCCACCGTACTCCACATGTTTTCTTCTTCCTTTATCCAATTTGCTTCTTCATTATGCTGAATCTGTTCCTCCCATATTTTTGCCCAATAGGCCTCCAACTCTTCTTTTTTTGCTGTACTGAAGTTATTTTCACTATGTATATTAATATTAGTACTTGTATGTGGGTTACGGAGTTGTCTATAAAACATTTTTTCATTTTTAGCAAAGAGCACGTTATCTTTTCTCCTTTCTTGAGCTTTTTTATAGCGCTTAAGTCTTTGGGCTTTTACTGCAAGTTTCTGTTTGAGTGTGTCTAAGAATTCTTCTGGTTTTCTATTGCTGTTTTCATGTCTTGTGTGGGTTGTATATTTTTTAAATATTTCTTCAACTTTATTTATTACTTTCTTGGATCTATTATTATTTATGTATTGGGTGAGTCTTCCACAATCTGCTCTTAGTTTTTCTATATCCCTTTCTAATCTATATTGCCACGGAGGTTTATTGTTTTTTCTAGATTTAATACGTCCTACCCTTTGCTCATTTATCTTAAAATCTAGTTCTTCCGCTATAACATAAGCCGTACAATAAATGATTGTGTGAATGTCTAATAATTCAGTAGTTTCAGATATAAAGTTATTTAATATACTTTGATTAAAAATTTTAATTAGTGTGGTTAATTTAGGGCTGTATTTTAATTTTGGTAATTTAGGTCGTAATGTCGGGTCCAAACCGGAATATAATGTAAGAGTCGCTGTGAATTTATCCTGAATAGCTTGTACATGTATATCGATTGGTATATTTGGTTCTGGCATATTATCTGTATCGTTTTCTATCGTTAGTACGGTTTCAGTGTGAGTAGACGTGTTTGTAATTTGACTATATTGGTTTTGTCTTTCTTGGGCTATTGGCTGTGTCTGAACAAGTGGTAAGTTTGGTTTATTAGAATGAGATGTGTGGGGGTGTAGCAACGGGCTTTGGTTACGGCATATAACCTCTGTATCATCATCTATCATCGATTCTTCTTCTAATTGTTTTCTAACGTCTGTTTTAAGTTGATCCAATAAATCTAGGGGGATAAGGTTGTTTCGTACTATTGCTCTTCTTTGGTCTGATAGTCTTTGTTCTGAAACTATAATATCTGGGTACCGCTGCGAAAAATGCTCATGTAACTTTTTTCTGTATATGGTCATATCGGTCTCTAATTTTGTGATGTATTACTATTATCATTATTACATATTATTGGTATCTCCAGGTGCTTAAAAGGGTTTAGCTTTTACTCAGTCACAGTGACCTAATAAGGTTTCTTCTTCTTCTAATAAGGATCACACATCTACGTGATTCTTAAGAAATTATTGTGGCATGGCACTTTCCTCAATTTGTTTTCCTTCACTTTTAAGGTAGTGATAAAATTTATTGAATAACTATAATATCGACCTATATAAGTCCCACTTCTGGAAACAGGCTTGCACTACTACAGATGGGAGAAGTTTGGCTTGAAAACATCGCGTTGGCCTAATACTAGTTGGTGAAGACACGTTAACTATTCCTTATGTGGTCGTGGGATTTTATTGAAAGTTATTGTGAAACTCCCACCTTTGATTTCACTCTCCTGTTTTACCTCTTCTCGCTATGAAGTCCATCGTTGTAGACCGTTTGCCGGAATAGTAACAGCCTTGTCGTAACACATCACTCAGTCGTATCATGTCCAGTAAGGCATTACGAAATGCACTCCTAAAACTGAAGTTAGAACAGTGTGTTTTAATGAATTTCTTTGAATTAATTAGACATCTGAAGTTATTTCAAGATGCTCACTTTTATCATGTATGATTGTGATAAACAAATGTTATCAAATCAGATACTCATATACCTACTCCTGTAATTTTGACCACGTAATAGGGAAGTAAAAAAAGAACTCTTGTCACGTGAAACATCTTTATTGATTAAATGTCAAAAGACTTTGTTTATAAATATGCACTAGTTATAAGAATGGAGCAGTGACAGATTCTACGAAAAAACAGAATTTTATTTAAACAAATCCCAATTCAACGGAACATTGGATTCATTTTTTTCGGCTGTAATATAAAATCTATTCTGTAACGTTTAGTTCCAAACTGTTAGAGTAGGTAATATAAAATTTGTCATGAACAGATGAGATAATGTTCCAATGTATAGGATTTTTTCGTTTAACAGAGGCGTTATATATATGTAAAACTATTTTTGATAAGTAAATAGCTTCATGTACCAAATAAGAAAACATGAGATTAACATATAGAAGTGAGACTTTAGTATAGCATCCGGCTTAATCAGATTACATTATACAATATAAGGTTACACTAATATAGTATCCTAGATTACAACAAAATTTTTATTTACCAACAACACATCGTAAAACAAACTAAGTACAACATAGACTCAACAAAACTTCCTCTGAGTATGTATTTTGAAAATACCTATTGCATAAAAGTAAATAAACTCTAATTTGCAACAATACATTTAAAATAAATTATATTTTATTCAGCACTGCACATGTAGTAATACATACTCCTATTATTATAATTAAGACCAGTATAATTTGAGCCCTAGAGCGTTGGTTGCTAACTTAATATTAATAAATAAATTAGAGCTCGTCGTGCTTGGGTCCGGAGAACTCCTCGTGGCTGATGAAGCCGTTTTTGTCTTTGTCCTCGTGTTGGAATATCTCCTCGACCAGTTTGTCGTGGCTCTCGAGCATCTGCTTGATGTCGTCGCTCACTTCTCCGCCCTCAGAGGGTACCATCTGCTTCTTCAGGTACTCGCTCACCTAATTAACAAAGGAAAGGCAAGTTTAAGAGAAAAATTCAACATGAAGAGGTCGTTCTTTAACAATAACAACGAAACCAAGTTTCACGAGAAATCTAACAGATGGCGCTAGCATGTCTTTAAAACTACTGCAAGTAAATATCGCTACAAACAATATCTGCACACGCTACTTTAAATACTTTTTTTTACATCTTTGAATGTAAACTATTAAAAACATGTTTAAATTCGATGGCAAGGGTAACGACCCAAGAAACCGGTGTTTTGTCTGAATCTAGTTTTGGCACAAAATATAATGTTAATCACAGAATTTGCAATGCTATCTCATATGTTAAATTGAAGGTAAAGGATTACCGCCACCACTACTGACCACAATATTTGCAAATGATAATTATCCACATCATTATGACGTATTACGAAAATATTAAATACCATAGAATTTAATGCCAAAAACGGTAATTGAAACAAGCTACATACACAATCAGTATGATTGATTTTCAATTTCATCAATTCGTTTCAATTAATATTAACAATACAATCTGCATGTCTTCGTACATAACTACTTACTTCTTTCTCGTACTTTTTTCTACATGGACTTTTTTAGTTTAAACACATGGTTTTCGTTTTAAAAGAGAGAGAGGTTTTAAGCATGTTGTTAATTTGTAGGTGAACTATTCCGAAATACGTAATTAGATATTTCTATTCCATTAATATTGCTGTTTTTACAAATAATATGTGTAGGTATAGTTGGTATTAATTATATCCAATCTTTGCACTGATTTTTTCCTGAATACCATAATTATGTCCAACATAACAATAAAGACATCGTCCAGATCAGCCCACTGTTTCAAAATAAAATTGAATCATTAAAATTTAAAATCTCGCCAGGTATTTTACATAAATGGAAATATACAAAGAATTAATATAATTTTTATCAACTAGTCTAGAAAGTTTCTTTAAGTTTATACATATGTAAGTGGGCTCTTCGGCAAATTTATAAAAGTTGCATGTCGAGTTTCTATAAGTAATCATGTTTTTGCCGATCTTTCTCGTAGACATTAGACCACGCCATTACGATTCACTTAGATTACAATTTGCATTTACGATTACCATACATTACCTATATTCTACTACTGATATATATATAGCCTGCACCCAAAGCGTTAGGTGGGCCGTAGCTAGATACTATTTTATACGATTAAACTTAAATTAAATTAAAAGTTCAACTGCACAATACCATATGTTTTTGCAAGGCGACGTTTGTTCCCTAGCCACGGCCCTGTGTTAGTGAGTTACCACCAGTCCTCCACCTAGGGCGCGTTACTGACCTCCTCTCGGGACAGCTCCCTATCGCCGTCCGTATCCATAGCCTGGAACGCTAACTCGATACTCACTTCCTCGCGGGAGAGCATGTTGTCCTTATCAGCGTCGATTTCCTTGAACACGTTGGTGGTTGGGGGAGAGTCGCCGATGTTGATCAGCTCCACTTCGAAGTGCAGGGTGGCGTGGGGAGGGATCACGTTGCCGGCCCCGCGCTCGCCGTAGCCCAGGGACGACGGGATGGTCAGTTTGCGTTTCTCACCTAAACAATTTGATTTTTTAATATATTATACCCTGTCTTAGAAGTAACAGTACTTTCATCATCAGCCTATGTGGGTCTTACTGCTGGACATGGACCTCTTCTACTTTACGTACCTACTTTGTAAAGACTTAATCCATCCTTCAAAAAAAGAAAGTAATGAAAAACGTCCACTAAGTGTTGTGCTATATAATTTTCTTCTAATTTTGAGTGCCTTGATCCACACAAATTTCACTTAGAAAAATATATTTTTTTAAGTCGATAATTTGCATACAAGGTTCTCCAAGTCAGGAAAGAAGCCGAGATTTAGTATTGTTTGTTAATTTGTGTACTTACCAACACACATTTCGAGCAAGCCCTGGTCCCATCCCTTGATGACTTGGCCAACTCCAATCTGGAAGGTGAAGGGTTGGTCGCGATCGTAGCTGAAACAATCAAACAACCTCTGTTAAAATACGTTGATTTATAACTTCAAACATACATTTTCTATCTTATAAATACTATGCGCTATTTGATCAGAGACAACAGTTAAAAAAATGTATAGCGAAAATGAATTAAGCCCAGTTTTTTGCAATCATTTGTTTTAAACACTCATATTTATATAATGGAAAGAATTTTATATACGGTATGTCAATGAAATTAGGCAAACAAATCTGTGTGTTTCGGTTCTTTACTCTAAACTTTTCACCTAGTAGATACATTTTAACAAAAAAAAGTATGTATAGGGTAAGTATTTCTTGTTGCCTTAGTGATAATAACATTAGTTTTAACATAAGCGGAGTTGTTCTGATGAATGCGAGTTCTATGCGAGTCAAGGCTCGTAGACGGGTACAAGTGCTATATACACATTATATTTAATGACGGGAGCCATATTGTCCATATATTCGGGCGATGTGACCGTCGCATCAGATAAATCGAGCCACACAACGAAACTATTACACAGGCCTTTGTTCCGAACTACAGCTCGCTGTGTCCATTACGCTTTATCAATGGCAGACGCCGCATATGAGAGTATCCTCTGAATGCGCTAAACTTGTTAAATTCTTTTAAGTTGCAGTGCGATATGGTCCGTATGCTGCATTTTACAGAATTTCATACCACATCTTTACAACAGCGGGCGAGTTACGCTATGTCGTATTTTCATAATATACGTTAATGAACTGCAGAGGAACTAAGTGCTGGAATATATAATTGTCTTTATAAGTTATTTTAAACTTAACCTTTTTACGTCCAGTTTTAGTTGAGAAAACATGCTGTTTCATTTAATGATAGGTACCTAAATGTTTGCTCACTTGGGCGACTGGGGAGGAAATTACCATGAATGTCAGAATGCTGCCCATGCAATGCTAGAATACCTAATATGTGTTTTCCAAATGAACTGAGCATTGAGCCGCGAGTCTTCCTATAGAATCCCAACACAAACTTATGCGTTGCTATTAGTTCGCTTTCTAAAACATGTAAGCAAATATTCTCATGTAGG
The DNA here is from genome assembly GCA_030295005.1 of Cephonodes hylas. Classification (NCBI taxonomy): domain Eukaryota; kingdom Metazoa; phylum Arthropoda; class Insecta; order Lepidoptera; family Sphingidae; genus Cephonodes; species Cephonodes hylas. The sequence goes on along the minus strand of AP025360.1, from coordinate 6,854,560 downwards.
TATGCAGCAACCACATCGGCAGTTTCACGTTTCGAAGTAATTATAAGTTTATTTTGGGAGTAATACATAAGATTATTTTGGGAGTTTAGAAAGCTTGCTATGTGCTCGTCTTTTTTGTATAATATCGTGTTTAATAGCAGATTTACCATCGCATAACTATTGCGACAGGCCAGCTTGGTTGGTGTCAACGAGTCGACTATATATAACCTCAAAAAGTGAACTTATAAAGTGGAATTACTGGCACGGATCGCGTAAAAAATAATTAAGGTCATCGGTGCAGTAGCAGCTTAATGTGATAAATGAGACTTCAGCTTGGCTGATATGGAAGGTGAGGCAATATATCGAAAATAAAATTTGATTAGCGTTGGTTTTTATTTTTGAATTTTGAATAAAACACCGTGAAAGGACTTGAGGGATTGCAAACACGAATATTTTCGGATTACTGTATTTGAAAATATCACAGTGTTAATGCTATTTGCTCTTAAATTTTTATTTTTATTTCTAACGATTCATTGTGGGTAGGTACACATAACTTAAAAAAGTCAGAGATGTGTGTCTGGGGTTTAAACCCGCGACCGTTAAATTCCTCGCGTGGCTAAACCTCGAGGCCAACACTACATCTTTATTTTTTCGAATTCTGTAAAATTACTTTGCTTATGGAAAATTATTAACATAACTTACGCATAGTTTTCTTATATTTGGTTTTTAATATCTTGTTGTTGTACGGCACATTTTTGACATTACGAATTTATTTTAATTGTATTTTTTGTGTTTTGAATATTAAATATTGGGGACGATTAATAAGTTAAGTATTAATTATTTCACCAAAATCGAGTAAGAAGTCAATACTATAAACTTAACGGTTAGTTAGTTAGTTATTTCAGTTGTAGTGGTACTTTCATGGCTCATTCCGAAAATGGGCAAATAAGAAATCACGTACAGAGCAGTCAGTCGACCTGTTTGCCCAATACATTAGCTCCGTATTAATTAAAATTGACAGCCCGATCGGTACTAAACAAATGATACAAACAGACATGATTAAAACAGGCTTTTAGGATATGAGTGGCTATTTATGGATTTTAACGTTGCGAATTGGAGGTTACTTTAATCTCCAGTTTCTGATAAGGTGATCGTATTATTATAAATGATAATAGTAAAATTGTTAATGCTTTTTTAAGTTTTCCGGGAAGAGAGCATAGAGAGTAGGAAAGAGAGGAAAGAGAGAGAGTAGGGAAGAGTAGGGAGAGTAGGAAAAGGGTTAGAGTGATAAAGGGAAATAATGACAACCCTGTTTGCTACAAATCTGTAGTTATTGTAAAAGACGTCTCCCGATTCCGAACGATTGGATGGACAGTTGAAATAATTGTGAAACTGTCAAATACATACCAACGGTACTCGTGGCAATAGAAATCGCATAAATAAGGTGTACGAGCAAACAATAGCTCTTGTTTTAATAGTTTCCAACTGCCTGCTATTCAAACAATCACATCGCAGACAAAGTGCCAGTGTTGTGCTTTAATCCAGCCTGTTCATGAATGCAATTACTCTGCTAAACAATGATACAGATTGAAGAATGCTCCCTTCGTATCAAATAGGAAGCGAATATGTATTAGAAAGAAAAATATATTTTTTAACAGGAAATTTCTGATTAGGAAAGAAATTCGAATTTGCTGATATATTGACTGTAACGTATAAAAAATAATATAACGCATAAAATATAATGCACAAAAAAATATTTTAGGCCTAGAGTGTAGAAGTTAAGTGCGTAGAATCTGGTACTTGATGTGAGGGAACCAAAACTTGGGATTGTTGACTGAATTTGAAATCCAATTATATAACACCAGGACCAATTTAGTTGCAGCTTTTAATTTAAATCGCTTTGTGGCTTATACCGCATGTATGTCAAATTGAACACTAATGTAAAGTGCACTTATTACCCGACATTACGGGGAATAGTCCCCGATAAAGCATTAACCGATTGTTTGATCCCATCACCAACATTGTATGTATGAGGATGTACATACTCGTCTATTGAAGTGAATTAGGTATTTATCATTAAACTGCATTCATTGAAATCAAGTTAAAGTTAGACTATTAACTTTATCGCGTAATTAAATTGTTTATTACGTTTTACAATTGAGATGTAAACCAATACTAATCACTTATTCTCAAGTTTGAATCCGTAATTATAGATTCCAAGCTTCTACGTCCACTGTCTTGTCACTAGTGTCACATGGAGTAGATTATCATTAAAATAATAATATTTCGAACAATGATTTTACGAAAACGTAATAGAAGCTAATAGATACTAATCGAATGCAATATCTAAGAAATCAAATATGCAAAATGGTTTACAAATAGAACAAACGGTTAAAGATTATTTTTTTCGAATTTAACTTGTGCTAGAAAAATTCATTTAAAACCAGTGGTCAGTCTAGTTTTCTTGTGTTGCATGTTTTAGGCTGATTAGGCTTTCTGTGCGGCTACTCCTTGCTAAGAAATTATCTGTTTCCTTTAAGTTGATGCAGAGTAAATAATATTTCACCTACGAAACCTTATTTAAAATGTTCCTTAATATTTTAAAAGTTGTACTTTATGCTTTTTGAAGTCTTAAAGTTTTAAGTTTCCTTTGTAAATAAATTGTCACGTTAGAAAGTTCTTAAGTATAAGTAGCTTAGGTAAGTATTTCAGTCGCCGTCAAAGTATTTTTTAATGTACCTAGACGCCGTAATGAAATATGAATAAAATATGTTGTATGCATTATGTTGTTTCTACTTTTTAGTTATGATTTATCAATGTTATGGTAGTATTTATGGCCAATTAGTACAAATATTTTAACAACTAGAGTAAAATGTATTTGGTAAGTTCTTTACAGTGTTCAGCATCCAAGGCGAAATGCTCTTCTTCTTCTCTGTCCCTTTTCCTAAGTATTCGTCTAGTTGAACTAGTATAGCTTTTGTTCAGTTTTAGTGATAAAGATACTCGTTAGAAGAATGTTATTTGCCAAGCCTATAATTACAAATATGTCTCTTAATATGCTTCGTTATGTATGTATTGCCAATTATAATAAGTATACCCATTAATATTATTTCAATTGACTCATTGTAAAAATGGCTGGCATGCGCAATCATTCATAAGCTTTCAGCATAATTGATAAAGGGGATTAATTTTTCATGTTAAAGAGATAATTGATGAACAGACTAATATTGCAATTATGACCGGGTCGGATAAAGAACCAATTTGTCAATGGAGCCCATTGGAATGCTAATGAATTCGACCGTAAGGATTAACAATCGGCACAGGCATATTATTTTTCAAACTATAATTATTCGTTTTGATATAAATATGAATGTCAATTGATGCCAATGAAATAAAAATAGATAAATGTTGCAATGTCGCGGAGGTTGCGGGGTTTAGGTACTGATTCACCATTAATGATCACTTTAACAAGCAAAAAGTGTTATCCTATTTGTGAAATTCTAGATTATTCCGTATTTTCGGTAGGGAGTGACATATAATTTTTGCTAAGAACTAGTTAGTTAGCCGTTCGCTACGTAACATAAGACATATTCAAACATTATAGGACGGACAACGATCTTCACATACAACTAGGGGGTGTTTGCATTCCATTTTATTTGTAACTGGGTTAAAAATACAATAAAGAACATTAGTACGAATGCGCGTTGCGCGTACCAACGTGGAAACTTTCACTAATTCCATAAAGTTCGTGCATGTCCTTATATTACGTAATTGTGTCGCTCGCTCATGCGTTTTCGCTCGCAATGCCACAACGCTGTGTACTCCTAGTCCTTATCTTCGTATATTAATTAACTTTATATTGAGATCCCAGCATGAGCTTCCCGATGTTGTCTTCAAAACTGCACTGCAGTATTCACTTACACTTCACGATATGGAATTTTATGCAGTCGTTATCAATACAAATATACAATCGGTTCTTGATTACCATTGAGTACTTGAGAACCATTGATTTGTATTACTCCCTCAAAAATTATGGCATTTAGTCATTCTTTACACCTAAGTAGGTTGAATACGGACTTTACTTAGGAAATTGATTATATCCAAAACTATATCACAATTAATATATTCATGACAACTCATAAATAAATCAAGGGTTTTAAAACTATGTATACTTTTAGCATAAGAGTGAATAAAGCCAATGAAGGGGTTCAAACCGGTTCGATCATGGAAAGTTTCCTAGTAAAGTAAGATAGCTAGTAAATTGAGCGCATAGGCGGAAAAAATTTAAAAGGCCCGCCGAAATAACACGAAATTAAACGTCGAGATAGAATCAATAAGAAAGCTGTTTGTTAGTGGAACGCTTCACGTAATTGGTAATTGGTGATCATTGAGCGCTGGTCGAAGTTATTAAATATAAAAACAGTAATTATACAGCACAATAATCGTCGAGGTATAATTTACTTTGATTACATGACGTTTTATAACGGTTTTCTAAGGTGACTTCTGTGTTAACGTGTACCCACTATTGATGCCTAAACTACACAAACTAACACTATACTTTTGGTGCAAAAACCAGTTGCTAACAGCTAGATCCCGTAATGCAAGGCAATCGCGTGATCTGCACCTTATAATCTGTAATGTTACAGATATACTGTGACCGAACATGTACTGTAATGTAATTGCTTAACCACCAGCAGCTAGCTTAGAAGTCAATACATTATTTTCTCCCTGCTCGTCGTATATCTCAATTTTTTGGAGAAAAAACCTATTATTGAATAATGTTTATAACACGTTTCTATCCTCAAACCTTTGATTGATATTTATTTATCTTTATATACATTACTGATACATGAAAAAGTCTCAAGCACTCACACTACTTCGAGTGGTTTTCTTCGTCGCTTTTTAAACATTCAACAGAGCTTCGTTCAATATACCTTAATCATTAACAAACACTATTGAGTGCACGTTAATAATGTATTTGCGATGGTTTAAATTCCTCAAACAACAAGCACGTCGCGACTGATCGGTAATCTATTATTAGCACTTTTAAAACTAAACGCACAACTTTGTCCCCAAAATTTAGTTCTGTTTGCGAATTATGGAATACGTTGACGTTTAATTCATTCATTCATATTATTAATGCGTGAATATTAGTGGAGTAGTAAAGTAGGCAATTATTAACTACAACCTTATTGAGAGACTGAATATTTCTGTTTTAGATAAGACATTTATAATGTTATTATTGTAGATACGCCGAAATAGAGTTTAATGTACATGCAATTGCTTCGATATTGTTTATTGTGTTCAACATATTGTTAGGCGTACCAGATCAATTTTAATTTTAATTACAGAATCAAAGCACAAACGTATTTTCTGGAATTTCAACAATGCAATAACGATTTCGTTTCAGCTGCAATCAATCTATTGGAATAGTATTTTGTGGTGGAGACACATGGAGACACAGCCCCGAAGCATCGTGTTCAATCTACGTAACAAGCTATCTCTTACCAGCTCGGAGTTGTTTGCTGTTACTGTGCCAATGTACGAAAGGTGAACAAAGGACTCGTCGCATTGTTACCTATGCTAAGTTATTACGGTAATCAATCATCAAATAGGTAATTAGTCTTAACATCTTATTCGGGATGTATTTAGACCGTGATCGGAGACTAAGGCGTAATAGGCTAAGGTGGTAAGGTAACTTTCTGGTACAAAAAAAATCTCGGAAAAAAATAAAAAGATGGCATTTTTAGCTGTTAAGAAAACTTCAAAATTTTTATTGGTTGTCTAGGTTTTCCTTACTGCCAGGGGGGTTTGTTATAACCTTAACTACTACCTGCCTGAGTTTCCAATCACGGTCTGAGTACACTCTGTATGTAAATGTGAAATTCTGTTGTAGTGTTTAGCCGAGGGGTTTTAGCAGCTCATTATTCAAGACTATTGTTGCTTCATTAGCAGAACGACGGAAGAGAGACGGTATGACGGAAGTATGGCGTACGTGTGCGTTAAGATACCATTGTTAATGAGCTTATCGCTATGGAATTATACAACAGGAAAAAACTCGACATTCGTATGTTCACTTTGTGTGATTCCGATGATAATTATCACGCTATTTTGATTTACTCGTGAACCCAATAAAAATTTTAGACTAATGATCCACCGAGAAAATCGAGACGAAACAAAATCACTCAGTTAATTTACTATGATTTCATTATGCAAAATGTCGATCTTATTGCTCTATTGTCATTATCTAATTAAATTTATTTTTTTCCACATAACAATGTTATACGTTTCAATTACTACTAAAAGTGTTTTCGTGTTTTACGTGTTCTAATTGATACGGTATACCTCTGGCAGTATCACATTTCGCTGTAATGCTCAACTCCGAGCTAAACTTTATCTCGCCGCGATCCAGATTGCATCATTGATTCGCGAACTTTTGTGAAATCGTTGCACTATTATTACACATTGTTATTGTATCAATCAAAGACAAAAGATCAATAACACTTGTTTACTTTCTTAAGCCACGTTACAATTATTTAGTGAAAGTATGGGAGCGCAATAGTTCAACACATCTGTGCACATTCTCGTTGCAGATTTTAATTACCTCATCGCCAAAAAAAGTCCAATCTGAACAATTTCATACCGCAAAATCAATATTTGTTTAATTAATAAATTCTTCTGCTATTAACAACCGAGTAATGATATTTCATTATGTGTAAAGTTACACTTTAATTAGCCACCAGTGTACAAGCCGCGAGGACGGCCAATTTATGGTTTTTGTCATATTCATTACCGGTTTTTAATGTTTATGGCAATGCTTTTTAGGTTAATTTATGGTATCAAATATTTAATAGACGAATAACTATGTAACATGTGTTAAATTATAAATTGAGGAGAAAAAGCAAGAAGAACTGTAGATCTCATTTTCTATTATTCAGGTTCTTTGAAAAGTTCGTATGGTACTTTTATTATACAGTACAAAAAATATAATGAATTCTCCGAATAGGTAAATAAAATTCATAGATAAGTAAATGGGCAAACAACGAGTAAATATTAAGTACCACATTTTTGTATCGCGGATTCTATGAAGGATTTTCGGGAACAACATCTTGACCTGAAACGTGTGTTCGGTATTACGATTGGCCCCGAAGCTTGTTTTGTCATAACTGATGTTTGTCGATAAAATTTTGACACATCGACCTGAAATGTGTACCGTCAATTGAAAACGTAAAAGAATTGCCGAAGTGTACTTATGTCGTCTGGTGTGCAAGTCAGCATGACTAATCAGTTCGGGTCGAATTATCGCACACGCGCTATTTAGTAACATTTTGTCAATTTGCATTTTGCATAACTTGTCGTCGGCCGCACAATACGTGTTGACACTGCTCACTACCAACAATTTGTGTACGTGTTATTGTTTATTTAAATGCACGGCGAAGCGCACGCTCTGCCACCTGGTGGAAAAACAACGTAGACAATTGACTGTCGGATGGTTATCAACCGTTCTGATTATCTCCCAACAGATGTCAGAATCACGGCTGCACTTTAGTGACTAGTTATTTTAGTCCATACATTTGTATGCGAAATAACTATGGGGCATGAAATATTATAAATATTGACCGGGATGGTTGGCTCTTTCTTGGGGAGGCCTACGTTCAGCAGTGGATTGATTGATTGCTGAAATATTCGCAAGTGTCACTCATCTGATGATTAGTACATGAGTTGTATGTAGGGTTTGTTACTTAGGCGAATAGTATTACTCAAAACCACCATCAAAAAATTTTTTAATCTGAAAATATTTGTTTAAAATATATTTTTCGACGTTTCCTTCATTGTTGAAGTAAAAATGAACTCGGATATATATAACGGTTATGAAAACTGTTTTTTTTTGCATCCGACGCGCTTTGACAGCCAGCTACGGTTACTGGTAGGCTATCGGTTAACAATATATAATTACCAAATTAATCTTTGCAAGGTAGACGTAAATGTACGGATCGCGTGGAATAGCTTAGTGCAAGTAAACAAACTTGCTTAACTCGTGACCTTTAAACTGCATACAATATTAAAATTGTTTATTTCTACCAAATAGCATAAAAGATGGTATGTTTGACGGCTACGTAGAAGTATCTTATTAGCTTTACATCGTATTGTTAATACTGTAAGTCCATCTGATAATTTCATTATTTTTTGTTGTTTTACGTATCGATTGCAGAACTGCATTATGTTAGTCTTCGCCTCTGTTATTCCTTTTTCAAAATAAAATATTTTTAAATTACCACCACTATAATATTTCCTTCCGTGACTGCAGTATCCACTCCTACAGACCATACTTTCCTCTCCCATAGCCTCCTCTCTCATTCACTATTCCCTTCCCCCCCCCGCTTGATGACGGGCACCAGCGTCATCAATGCGCTTCCCCTACTGCGCTCGCCAACCCGCCTGCCAAGCGTGGCGAGTATCGGCAATATCCCCCTCATGATCGAGACTAGGACCAGGCCCCCAGCAAGCGCAGCGTGGGACGTCCCCCGACAAGGTGGTCCGACGACCTTGTCAAGGTCGCGGGACGTCGCTGGCTGCAGGCGGCTTCCGACCGTTCCCGGTGGAAGTCATTGGGGGAGGCCTATGTCCAGCAGTGGACCACTAATGGCTGATATGATGATGATGATGATGATAATATTGAGTTGTTAAAAAAAAAAATTTTTTCATAAAAACCAGAAGCTAATTGATCAAGGAAGCGCACGGAGTTTCCACGCATCTTCGCATAAATTACATTAGAATTTATGGGTAGAGCAAGCTTTCATATCAGCGTGATACATTTTACTCAGATAATTCGCTGCTCTCGAGAAAGAATATTTTTATTAGTATATGAATAAATGTATAAACCTAAACAAGTTTTTGAATCTAAGTAACTATGTATAAAAATGAATTACTACGTGGCTCGCTAGTTTCATTGAATTACTGTTCTCAAGAAGGCATTTTTGAATTTGTTATGTTTAAATTTCATTTAGAGCTGTGTTTTGGTACTCTGATCAATATAGGGAAAATTGTTATATTAAGACTATTTATTAAATTTTTTAACTTCAACCTCTAAGTAAATGACGTCTATGCTCGTGGGATTTTTGTGGGGTTGCGTTAATAGAAATAAACAAGCATTAATCAGCATTTTCAATAAGAATAAACAGTGCTGAAAATATCTGCGTATTCTTTAGCATACTACAATATTTATATTATAATATAGCACTAAAACGATATTTAAAACCTGTATTACAGTCGCACCCAATAAAGGTTGTCAATGTGAGCATATTGTTAAGGTGTAACCACAGGGCTGTGTGAAAGAGAAAATCCGCCTAACATAGCATGCACGATCGCAATTAATGTCCCAGGATATTACGAAAGCGAATGTGAAAGTGCGTACCTATGAGAGGTCAACCCAAGTGAAACTGATAGTGTGCATTTACGTATGTAATGCGGACGCAAGACTAGCTTTACGTCGGACCATTGTATTGTCAATTAAAATAGACTTTCTTAAATTTCGCAGCAACCTGTTCTGACTTCATCCACATGTTAAGTAAAATAAGGCCGGTGCAGAGACTTTACAGCCTTTCTGTTTCCAATTTATTGGAAGAGGTTACGTTGTTGTTCAAATTTATCTCTGCTTATTGGTGTTATTCTTAGGTAATAGCTAAACGACTTACTTGAAGGACGGTCTACCTACGTAACCTTGTTGGTTATCCATTTACCACCTATGTCTAGAATTTAGAGGGGACAAGAGTACTGTAACTGAAAAAATTAAAATCGTGAAAATGTGCTTTCGTGTGGTGTCTACCTTTAATTTTTTTAAGACTTTTTAGGAATAGTCATAGTCAAATATTTTGCTTTCCCTTAATGATATCTCTGGTTATAACGTTGTAGTATATCGGCCGGCTTAACGGGTGGTTCGAACGCTCCTATGGAGATTGGATTTAAATTTCCAATATTATGCATTTCCAGCAGTTCTTTGATGTATTTCTTAAGTAACCGGTATGCGGTGCTTCCTTTCCTTCGCTCGCTATATTGGGAAGATTTTAATTAATGCGGAAATTGCTATTCCACAACATAACTAAAAGTAGTGGTGCTACGTGTAACATTTAGGAGATTTCGATGCTTTTTAGGTACTAAAGACGTTAAGAATGTTGTATAAATATGCGATTGATAAGCTTGTTTGTATTGTTTTGCTCTTGAATAGAGTAAGACTTCATGGCAAATGACAGCACAATGGATACAGTACCCACCGGCGCGGAAGGGCTTAAGTAACAAACAAATTGCTTATTTTTTTAACTGTAATACCTTCGCTTGTATCTTCAGCGCTCATTAAATCTAACGAGTGCTGAGAAATGGATGCAGCTTCTAATAAATGGCATTAGAAATTCTATGAAAGGATATAATTCTGGATAGGGCCTTTGATCACATAAAGATATAAATTGTATAAAGGCATCTTGTGAATTTTGTGTAGCTTGCGTAGTTGTTTTTTTTTTAAGCGTGTTCAATATAGATTCTTGTGCCTATCTCGCTATTTACGTAGCGATGGCATGGACGGACATTTCACACTGACCAATTCTCAAATGGGTCGTCTTAGATTTTTTTTAAAGTGATAGTAACAGCTCCCGCTCATGTGCTCGGTTGCTATATTCTTGTATGTGCGTTATTTTTTCACTCATACATAGGGTTAGTACATCGCAAGTGCTACTGTTTTCAGCAGCTTCAACTATTACTGCTAATCGTGCTGCATATTTCTACGGTATTACAGGATAATTTTTTTTGTTTAATTTTATTTGATATGTATCGTATGTAAAAATTCTCTAGTTAATGTTTACTGAAATAATTTCTAGTGAGAAACACCGTCTCAGTCAAATGCAGTGACATAGTTTTATAAAAATCGTTTCAATCAACATATTATTATGCTTAAATAGAAAGCCTACTCAAACATCAAATAAATAACAAAACTCGATCATAGGATTTTCTAGTAAGCACTAAAAATAAGAGTTGCAATAAGTACGGAGGACCATAACATAATTGGCGAGGAGGTATGTATAATACAGTAAAACTTGGTTAAGTGGGACCTGGATAAGTGAGAAACCTCCATAACTGGAACTCATGCTGAGGTCCCAACACTTTGGCACTGAATTACCTCTGTTAGTGGGACGAGGTAAGCCTCTATATCTGGGATTTGTTCTTTCGATTTATCATCATAGTTACCTCTATAACTGAGACAGCGAGTAGATTTGATATGCATAAACCTCTGTAACTGAGATAACTTTGTTTGTTTACTCATTTTTATTCTACCTACAAATTCCACACGTAATTCCAAGTACGTAAGAACAAATTTTGAGTTTCAATTACCTTCAGTTTTAGTTTCGCTTTACTATCATACAGATGTTTATTTGAAAAATGCCAAAACGAAAGCTACAATCGTTATCATTACGTGAAAAACTGAAGTTAATATCCGTTTATGAAAGTGGGAAGACACGCGAAGAAGTTTGTGCCGAATTTAATGTGCCAAAATCGACTCTTTGTAGAATAATTCAGAGTAAACATAAAATTGAATCACAATGTGCTGAAGGACAAGGGAAACTAAAACGTGCACGTTTATCAGAACCCTCTGTAAATGAGACAGATATTTATTTATACTTGTATATCTGAGACACTGGGTAAGTGGAATACCTCTATAAGTGAAACGACATTGCAGGTCCCTTGATGTCTCACTTAACCAGGTTTCACTGTAATATACATTGTATATTTGTATATCATGAATTATTATTTCTCGCCACACATTTGCCATCAGTAGGTTATTCAAACCTTTCCGCTAAAAAATCCTTTGTTCTTTTTTTAAGTAATTTATATATTATGAAATGAATCTATGAAATATATTATCAAAATTACGACAAAAAAATTAGGGCAAATTTCCCGCACCCTAAAAACTGCCGCTCCAGGCTCCAGCCTACTCATCCTGTTGGTAAATCCGCCACTGAAGTTGTATATTGTATATGTTTTGCTATGGAAAATATTAAAAATAAAAAACAACTCTGCTCTCGAGTCTGATAAAACTAAAAGCTTAGTGGCAAAGGAGCGTGACATTTTAAATGCAGCAGTTATGCGGCGTGTATCCGGCTTGCCTTTTTACATGTATATTTTACAACATATTCTTTTTAGTCACGATCCTTATGTTTGCAGGTGAAAGTAAGTATGAATCATGTTATTTTCTTCATTCTTGGCTTCAGCATATACAAATATCCATTTGTGGTGACGTGTATGCCCAACTATGCTGTTTACTTAGAACACAGTTTCATACAAGTCTGTGGGTAGTCATGCAAGGAAATCGAACGATATTCTCCAGAAACAACAATAGGTGCATCCATTTCGATGATTCTAGAGATGTTTCTAACAAAAGACAAGCCTTCACGTCTATTGGAATACGTGCTGAATCTATAATGGTTACTATTAATATTACATTTGACAGCAATGCAGTCTAGTTTGATGCAATGCGTTCTGTTTGAACTTATACAAAAAGAAAAAATATTACTGCATCTCGAATCCACAAATACAGTCACAGCATCTATTAACATAAGCATAATGATGACATTTTTATCATCAACAGAAAGGCTTTTGTTATTGCCACTTTAGAATGATTAAGAATTTGAGACTATTATTTTGGAATCGTCTTCAATGGGCATGTCAGATGTAAATCGCTATAATCTTTTTAATCTCCCTTCGGAGTCTCTAAACTATTATACAGTGAAACCTGGTTAAGTGAGACATCAAGGGACCTGCAATGTCGTTTCACTTATAGAGGTATTCCACTTACCCAGTGTCTCAGATATACAAGTATAAATAAATATCTGTCTCATTTACAGAGGGTTCTGATAAACGTGCACGTTTTAGTTTCCCTTGTCCTTCAGCACATTGTGATTCAATTTTATGTTTACTCTGAATTATTCTACAAAGAGTCGATTTTGGCACATTAAATTCGGCACAAACTTCTTCGCGTGTCTTCCCACTTTCATAAACGGATATTAACTTCAGTTTTTCACGTAATGATAACGATTGTAGCTTTCGTTTTGGCATTTTTCAAATAAACATCTGTATGATAGTAAAGCGAAACTAAAACTGAAGGTAATTGAAACTCAAAATTTGTTCTTACGTACTTGGAATTACGTGTGGAATTTGTAGGTAGAATAAAAATGAGTAAACAAACAAAGTTATCTCAGTTACAGAGGTTTATGCATATCAAATCTACTCGCTGTCTCAGTTATAGAGGTAACTATGATGATAAATCGAAAGAACAAATCCCAGATATAGAGGCTTACCTCGTCCCACTAACAGAGGTAATTCAGTGCCAAAGTGTTGGGACCTCAGCATGAGTTCCAGTTATGGAGGTTTCTCACTTATCCAGGTCCCACTTAACCAAGTTTTACTGTATATTCTATGTTCATGTTGAATTTTTTGGACACCAGTTATTATAATATAGTGTATCAATTAGTTCTGAAATTATTTCCATCATCAATAAATTTTTTAATTGACATAAAGTTAATTAACCTTAAAAAATTCAGCAATAAAATAAATCCGTGCGGAAATAGACGTTCGTAGATAAATTTCTAACGCGTAAGATATTCACATCGATCCTTGACACATGATTACGTAATGTTTGTTAGGCAATAGTACGGTACCACGCGGATGCATAGGACACGTAAGACGAAATGGAAAGGTCGCACTTCCGAGATCGTCAGTGAAAGTAGTGAATCTCGATAGACTAGTCGGATGTATCGGAATGCACTAAACGCCAACCGCATTAATTGCTTTTGACTTATATGAAACTTAAACGCTACCAGTATACATGATGCGCTTTCTTTTTATATAAGCTTGTGTGTTAAAAAAAGTACAGTCTAGTCTCAGCTGGAATATTTATATCCGAAGTAAGAATTCTTAAGTTGGCGCATCGTTTGTAAATGACACGGCTGATTCTCGTTCACCATTTACTATTGCGAGATACGGACACGCTCGTCCCGGCTGTCGGACCACACTATTTCCTAAACTCAAAGTAAGAACGCATTAAACGTCGCGTGGGCCCCGCAGGTCACCACTACTGGGTAATCCCTTAATATATTAAATAGGTCGTGGCATAAAAATACATATTAAAACAGCCCTATGGCACGTCCCACACGAGAGCAACCGAAGCGCGGCCAGCGATGTTGAATTTTTCACACCCCTTTCAACTCCCACCTACCCGCGCCATCGTCTCCGCCCGCACTTAATAAAATATTATCAAGACTTCGTCACATCTCAAAATATAAACTTTACTTTCGGTATTAAATATTAAACGAAGAAAATGCTCACTTGGAACAATTTAATGAGGTCACGTAAATTGCTGATATGTTATCCGGCCATTCTTGCGAAATATTTTCTTTGGAACTAACGAAATGTGAAACCTAGTTTCTGCAATCGAATAGTTTTTGCATTTAATAATAACTCATAATATGCATATTTTAAATATATTGGTCACAAGCTAAATGTTACGCATACTAGGTCACTCTTCAGTTCACGACAGTATCTAGCATTGTCAGGTATATACCTGTTTTTTTTCATTTACCAGGTTTTTAAAAAATTCATATGACATTCCAGTTCTGAGTTTTATTCATATTAATTCCACTAAAAAGAATATTTACTAACTTTCACAGCATTGATTTTGTGACAAATTACAGGAGCGTGTCCTGAATAAAATATATATTGCAGTATTAATTAAATATTGGAAGTAGAACACAAAGCATACAATTAATTTCTCTGATTCCAACGTGAAGCCAAAAAATCTACGTTTCTTACGCATTATATCCAATAGTCAGATTAATTTTTAAACAGATTTTGTTATTTAATTTACTAAAATAAAATCTGTGATTCATTCTATCGAAGTGTCGATGAATAAAAGGCATAAAAGGGAAAATATGTGAACATATATGTATCTGTTAATTACTTGTCATTTATTAAACAAGATTAAGATAAAAATATCGTTAATCGTTGACAAAATAGCGTTAGACGTTTTTCAAGGGTAGTTACAAATGCAGGAATGAGTACTAAAAGCTCGTGGATTGTAAATATTAGGCTTCATTATCAACTATTGCAGTATCACTATACGACCAAGATAGCTCTCCTAGGGCAAGTTGATCACACTACATGTCTTGAGAAATAAAGTTTTAATGAAATTGCCTTGGAACATCGTGTCGGTGAGACCTAATCAATTAGTTTATTGGCGTTGTGTAACACACTGTCTACTGTGAAACAAACCCTGTCTGAAATACATTTTGTATAAACTTTCTTTTTAAAAATAGGTTTAAAGCAGGTATAAATAATAAAAAAAACAGTTCCGTTTAAATTTGGAAATGTTAACAGATGCCTTTTTATAATAAGATACTAATTGGCTTTGTATATGGTGTCTGCCTATTCTTAGCCAGCGATATTAGTTCGCTAGAGAAAGTAAGTCGGATAAAGCGTTAACTGTCGAAAGTTGTCGTCATGCCAAATGTCAATGTTGTGGTGAATCAAGCAAGCCGGCTGGTGACCAAGCGACCCCGATTCCAATGTTACCGTTTCAAATTGATTAAGGTCAGTGGTTAAAGAATTTTAATTAACATTGCAAGATGTAATCGACGAGAAAATCTTTATAATTGTTTTATTGCTGATTTGAATTCAAGATAATCAATTATGTTTAATTTCTTTCATAGTTTTGTGGAAAACTTTCGATTCGTTTTTAGTAAGGACACCTACTTACTTCATCAATGTTTTTTGTTATTACAAATTAAGACCTGAGGATAATTTGAATAATTTACTTGTATTAATAATAGTGATCGATGCTCCTGAGAGCATCTTGAACCGAGTTTGTAGAAGTAAATATTCTAAGAACGTCAATACATATCCGCCTCATTATCTATTTGACCGATATTAAATTATAATAAAACAAAACTAAATGAAATACTCAATAATAGACCACATAAAAGATAAAAACAAGTATTTATTGGGGGTACAGAAATCAACTTTACAATACTTAAGGACCTCGCGGTGACGTAAAGCTTGCGTACTTCAAAAAATAAATTTTTAGAAGTTGTACGCAGAATACAAAATAACACCTTGTTTTGTAAATTGCATTAATTTTGCTTTGTTCTAAAACAATTACACATTATTTAGGCTTCTTTAAGAAAACTCCTACAATGTCTTGTTCGTACGGATGGATTCAGGGCATTTTCAAGGAATCATAAAGATTGAAGTTACACAGTAAATAATCAAGTGGTTAGCGGTTCGTGCCAATTCCGCCTCGGCGGCTTCAGCCGAGACCCGATCGGATTGAGCATTGCCAACGTGCAAATCGCTCTCATATTGTTTATATTTAAATTACGTATATATACATCCTATCGATTGTAGGACAAAGGAGGTAAGACGATAACGTACTGCTGAATTTTTAACAGCGCGGTTAGTGTAGGAGCCAGATGTGGCCAGCCGACAACCTCGCAGAATACGGAAAATTTAATATTTATAGTCGGAAACACACCTTGTTTTTGCTACGTTATGAGACATCGCGGGTTGGGGTTACAATTTTTGTGGAGACATGTTTGTTTGATAGGCGCTTACTGCCGAGTGCGTGTGCCACACACTGCGTGAATTTTCAAGGGCTATGTAAATGAATATACATTTGCATGGCGACACTTATGTATTATGAATTTATACGATCCGTGACGGGTACATAGTTCCCCTTGAAAGTTAAATAAAAATTACTCTATTTTTTGTAGACTTACTTTCTGGGTATGCTTAACTTCAGTTCGCACCTGTTCTTAACAATCGCACATAAATTTGTAAAAGCACATTTATAAATTGTTTTTATCAGTCTATTTGAGACATTCCATATTTTTGTAATTGATTTTGCTGTTTAATTTGCGTATGGTATTGGTATACATCAATATGTCGGTGGATATTAATATTTACCTCGGTTCGCAATTTTCGACCGAGAGTGTTGCATCAAATGCGTGGTTGTTGGTGACATCGATATGGAGAATTTTTCATCGAATTCGATGCGGCCAATTTACTGGACCGGCATTTAAAAAGACAACGTAAAGTTTCGCTTTATAACCGACACTGTGATACCACATATGGTTTGATCACATGCGACTGAAATTATTTATAGTGATACGTTTAACATATTATATTCGTATAACGTTGAGATTGCAATTATTTCATACGGTATGTTTAATGTGAGCTGATGATATTAGATAAATAAAGACTGCGTTCCGTTTCCAAGAACTATGGGAATTAATGATCGCCTTCTATTTAAGCACAAATGTTGTGGCGTATATATACCATGACATTTACATAAAAAAAGGAAACGTTAATAACCTTACTCGCTTTCATCATTCTATTCTGTTGCACTTCAACGATGCAGTGCGTTCCCTCATTTCAATCTTGACATAGGAACTAAGGCCCTTTTAATTAACTGTTTATGTACTTACAGTCTCTTGGCTGAATAAGGGCCTTTTCCGTAAGGTGTATTTAAGTAGAAAAATGTATACTCGCTGTAATATTGCACCCCACATTTTTAGTAACAAAGATTCGCTGGCTTTAATTAGCATCTGCAACCTTCGAGTGAATTAACTAGGGTAATTGATACGTACTTCGGCATTGCGGCTAAACCAAGCAAGAAACTATGAAGTTGTTAAATGTACTGATGTAAAAAATATTGAACAAAATAAAATATTAGAGGAACAAGTCTATCGAAAGGCGCATTATTAGATACCGCAGCAAAGTACGTAGACGGCAAGTGACCACGAGGCACTGAAAATAATGGAGAGAGCCCCGAGCGCAAACAGCGGCGTGCAGCCAGACACCAATATAAAAATATTGTGTTTATAAACTGTACCGCATCGGCATCATCAAGCCGGAGTTCGTGCGATATTTCTCGGAGAAGGTAAATAGCCGTGAAATGAACATGTCTTCGAAAAATTGAAATTTGCTCTTCACGAAATTTTCCAGACAAAATCTTGACCATGTATGATCACGCCTTTAAGAATTATCATCGATTCTATATAACATAAATAATTGTTTTTGCAGAGTAACCTATAGTATTGTTTATTGTCAAAGGCATTCCAAGGTAAACAATATTCTATTATGATAACTTATACCTGTGATTTGAATTAATGATCTTGCTTTAACAACATACCTACTATACAAATTGGTTTTAAAATGTCAAAAACATCGCAAAAAGACTATATATAGTTTTAATTGCATTCACCATTTTAACCACTATTATGAGCTTTAACTAATCATCTCATTTCAGATCCTGATGCGGTTTGCAAACCTTCGGGTAATTATAATATTTTCTGTTATATTATTATTTCGATAAAAATCCAATCTGTATGGGTTTCCGCCTTTTTCTTTTAAGTCACAAACAGGATATCTGAAAGGAACGTCGCAAAGGCCTCTGAGACTACTAGATAATCGATAGGACGACACAAAGCACATCGGCAAAATAAAACACTGTCCTATAAATGATATTAGGCTTAAGCCGTCCTTTGCGGTGGAAACCGGCGGGTACTAGGAACACAGCTATGTTGAATTGATGAACATATTATATTCTCAAAAAAGTTTGCCTTTTTTATTATTTTGACAAATAAATTTCTAAAAATGAGCCGATTAACTTATGTAACATTTAATTTATATTTATTTATATAGTTGTGAGACTTCATAAGTATTTTTAGTTTGCTATTAAAAAACTGCTACGATGTTCTTGGAGTTCATCAACTAGGTGGGGTGTATAGAGTTACAATTCCATTTAATTATAGATTTATAAAGCGCCTTATTTACAGTTGCTTGAAGGTAAACAACGCAAATTACCCTTCAACAAGCGACCTTAAACTAGCTGGTAATTCCTAACAGATAAATGTTGGAAGGAGTTTTTGTGGTCTTTGCATAAATGGTAGTTGTTTTTCTCACATTTTACCTATTAGGATTTTTTCACTGCCACTTTTTACACAAGTTGTAGCAACATGCAGATAGGACAGTATCAACGTAGGTCACACTTGTGAGCGGATAGTTTTTCTAACACTTATTTTTTTATTATTACATTATTTTATGTTGTTTGATCAATGACTAATACAGGGTCTTGACAACTTTAAGAAGTGTTAGATTGCCACGTTGGCGGTATAATAAAGGACGATAAGCTACACTAAGGTATAAGTTTTTTCGTTCGATATTATTGGTTAGTAGTTAGATGTCACTATTGATTATAATTTTATCATCATAATATATGCCTCCGCTGGCAAGGACCTTCTTTTCAACTGACAGGGTGTATGCCTTAGTCCACCTCGATAGCTTACGGCGGGTTGACGAACCGATCACTCTAATTATGTAAGGCTACTATTAATGTATGCAGGTTTATCAAGAGGAGCGTTTAAAACACCAAGAACTAAAGTAGGTATGCAATGAAGCGTATTCAAATTTAGAATTTGCTTATTGTCCTAAGTCTTGCCATATTCGAAAGAAACAATTAACGATCGGTATTAAAGGTGATATTTATTTATTAATGGTAACACCGGGTGCGGACATGACGTCACGTGGGCGCATCCCATGTCCTGCGTGTCTCGTGTTCGAGGACTGCGGAGTCCCGAACACTAATAAATCTTGGATGCATATTTTATTCCACTAGGTCACTGCAAGTCGTATCGCAGTTTGTAGAAAGCTATTGCTAAATAATTTCAAATGGCATGTACTACCATTTTGCACGGAGATTAGTTGTATATATATACCTACATATATTTTAGGAGGGCGATAGGCTAAGTAGTGGTATGCATTTTTATTATTAAAATTCATTGTTTTATTTGACACGAATATCGGTGTACCTCGTGTATGCGATCTGCGTTCGAGTACTGGGAATTTTTGCTTCGAGAAATTGCAAATAAATTTTAATTTTTATAATTAAACTTGGGAACTATCGATCAAGAATCCGAATAAGCGTTCGTTATAAGTAAAGTGGGACCATTGACCACTTATTCACATTTTAATTTAACAAGCATAAACATACAGATGTGTATGCACAACACAAAGGGGCATTAAAAATCATTGTGGTATTGGTGTATGTTTTCGCACTACGTAAACCATTACAGTTTTGTTTTCATTCTTCTTCTTCTTCTTCATCAACCCATATACGCCCACTGCTGAGCACGGGTCTCCTCTACCATTGAGAAGGTTTAGGCCATAATCCACCACGCTGGCCTAGTGCGGGTTGGCGGACTACACACCTAAGAAATTCCTAAGAACTCTTAGGTGTGCAGGTTTTATCACGATGTTTTCCTTCACCGTTAAAGCAAGTGATAATTTAATGTGAATACACACATAACTTCGAAAAGTCAGAGATGTGTGCCTGGGGTTCGAACCCGCGACCGCCGAGATTCTCGACCGCGCGCTCAAACCTCGAGGCCATCACTGCTTCATTCGCACTCAATTAAATATTATAATATACCTATTCGTAATTCGGTAAATACACCACGGTTTAAAGACATAGTAGGGTGTGAATTAAATTTCAATCTCGATAAGAGGTTAACATTAGTTATCATATTTTCTTTTTACATCTGACGGATCAGAAAACAGTATTGCTAATTTCAGCCACGCCGGATTTAGCTAACACCCTGGTAAGGAAATTAAACTGCGTCTTGCTTAATTCGGGATTTACGATTATCTGTTTAGAATGTTGGCTTTGTATATAGGGTGTATTCAGATCGTGATTAAAAATTAAGGCGTTAAAGAAATCCCGACAGAAAAATACAAATTTTGATGTTTTCCATACAACCATCGGTATTAAATACATGTACCTAGTGCGTATAGAAAACGTCAATTTTTTTTCAGGATCTTCTTTAACCCCAGAGGTTTTGTAATCACTAGCTATTACCTGCCTTAATTTCCGATTACGGTGTGAATACACCCTGTATAAACCATCGTCATTTTTCTCATGAGGTGTATGAATAACGTTGGTTACTATTCTAAGAATTTTCTCCTGGTATGGACCTGGAGCTCTAATTGTTCGCAAGAAGCACATATTGTAGATAGCGGGACGATAGCGGAATCCACCGCCAGAGGGTTACAACCTAATAATTCCGTAATAAATTCTCATTAAAGACATTGACGAGATATTTTTCGCTTCTAGAGTGCTCTTTATTGAAGAGATATTAAGAATTTCCATTAATATAAGTATTATGAGAAAGGCTTTTATAATTCCATTTTAGATTGCTAAACACATACACTTAACGCCAATATTCCCCGAAGAGGACTTTACAGTTTCATTAGATCTAGATGAGAGACCTACATTTAGTAAAGGTGCATTTAGTTTGTTTTGAAAACCGAATGTCATTAGAAGTATTTCGAGGGCTGTAAGTCGCCATGGACTCAAACATTAGAAGATACAAGCTGACAAAAACCTTCACTTTTACACGCACCAACTTCTGTTTATTCCACTTGTTAAAAATATGATCACTTTTGCAGCCAATACTCACAAAAGTGAGTGAAATGTTTCTCTGTAAAAATATCTTATAGTGAAATTTCTTCAGCGGCGAACAAAATGGTGCGGACGTGTGTGGTGGAAACTGTGTTTGCGTCACGTATCGTAGCAAGCCACCGATGCATCTTCCCGCTGTATTAATATATCATTTCATCGTAACTAACTGAGACGGACAAATTGCTCACAAGTTTATATAATATTTATTGGACAGAAGGGTATCCGATCAATCAAACGGGCGGGCAGGGTGTTCGAGATCACTACTCCTTATTTTTATAAATACTTAAAGTCCCGTCATGCACTGTTTTATAAACAGCGTCTTTGCATTACAAACTATGTTTTCATAATGGCATGGCATAGTAATTAGTCTGCAGCTGAGAGAAGCGGTTAGCTAAACATTTTCCATTGTATTCGACCCAATATACCCGCAATTGAAAGCAAAATCGGCTGTATGTAAATAAAATAAAAGAAGGTTTATAAAATTGTGTGTTCGATAATTGCGTTGGGCAATCCATTAACATAATATTTAATTTTCATTACATTTTAATTGCCAACTAAGGCAGACAGGCTTACATCATGGTGGGTGGCTACGAGCGTTACAATCGATTAGGCCTTAAAGATTCAGTGTTTAAACCTATAATTAACATACTGCCACCGGGGTGTATATTCATCGTGTCACACCACTGTGAGATGCGATAACTAACATTAAGAGTCGGACATGCGGTTTCGTAATAATTACCAGTAGGTACAATATTGGTTACTGCTGATTGGTACAAGTTTATTGCGTATTGCAGAATTTTAGACTATCATTTTTTATTTTGTATTGATTAAACCAGTATTATTTACCTTTTAGATGCCCGATTGGAAAACACGAAAATTTCGGTTTAAAACCTGTTATTATTTCTTACAATGTTATTTTCAAATGTTATTGCAGTCCCGCGAAACCTGTCCTCGACGATGGTGCAGGAAAATATTTCTCATTTATTTGAAGCATACTTGTTCGACGTCTACTAGGAAAGATTGCAGGACTTACCAATAACTAGGTAAGTACTGATCAATGCACGCTTTGAGTTCATACTCACAGTATACATGTGTAAGTGAGTGTAAAATTTATATTTCACTATGAACGGAACGTGGTACGAGTGTACGCGGAGATAATTTCGTAGTCTAACCGTGTTGAGGGTGCAGTACACCCACTGAGGCTTACATATTGCTCGACTTCAGACTTTTAACTAAAGTTAAAAATTTTATATCTTCATCCGATAGCCCGGCTGAATTTTTATGGTTAGCGATGAGTAGGCGAGGCGGGCTTGCTAATCTATATTCTATAGTTCATTCATGTAAAGTACGCATATATCTCGACAACAATTATTTAGCATATACAAAATGCATTGTTCTATCTGGTAATTGTAGTATGAGACACTGAGCACAGATTGGCGTAATATGATTACAATAATCACGATAGTCTACGTAAACCAAATAAAAATCCCTATTTAAAATGCGGTGTGGGGCGTCAACAAAGACTTAAAAGGTCTCAGATGATATTTCCGCTAAGCAAGGTGACGTACACGCAGTTTAGCCACAATGACCGCGGTCGGTGTGCGATCGCAATTAAGCCAGTTGGATCTTTGGCAAAGCAAACAGTTCCCGCTGCAACACCGATTGCACTAAACTGGCCGGTAAATTGCGCGCGACGGGTATTCAAATTGACAAAAAGCCTAAAACACCGCAACGCCGATCAACGAGGGATGATGTTTGAGTAACACCCTCCATTCACGATGGTGGTGAAAAATGAAACATGCATAAAAATCCACGAGCTTAATCTGCAGGTAGCTCGCTCTTCACGCGGTACGCACCGACCATACGTCTTACGTTCCGTGAAGCCCACACATAAGAGGATATATTTTTTGTGGGAAAACATGTACAACATAAAGACTGTGCAAAATAACCGTTCATCTTAAACATTTGTCAAAAGAGGCTTACGTTAACTTAGTAGGGAAATGCGTAACACTGAATAAAATGTGGTCCCTCACCTTTCCTTACGTTTGAGATATTTACCTGTTTAAGGATACGCACGCTTTTTATAAGGCTGCTAGATAACAAAAAATATTTCGGTGCTTTAAAACATTTGTTCTCGAAAACTTTCAGTACATTTTATGTGATGGTACACAGAGATGATAAATGATTTCGGGACAAAACTTTCTTTGACAATTACTATGTTTTTAGATGGCACGTTTGTTTGCATGGAATTGCGCAGTAAGAAATTAAAACTTTTCATTTACTGTTCTTTATAAAAGTTTTGTTATAATGAAAGCTGATAACAAGCATTATAGGTGAGTGAGTTCGATTTTTCCTCAGGGATATTATTGAGAAGCCGGGCCGGGGCCTGCAGCGGCGGCTAAAGAGTCGGCGCGCGGCGTGAATAGGTGGGTGCCGCGCTGCCGCGGAATGCGATGTCGCCGCCGCGCCGCAAGTCGCAACGCTCATCGCGCTCGCGTCGCGTGGAAAGTGCTCTTAATTATTTACGCAGCCAGCACACCTGCCGAGCCACCGCAACTTACGAAACCGGATAAACATAAACGTCGCCGACACGCCAAAGGTTGAGTCCCTCCGTCACAGATGCCTTTCCCGTTTAATTTTTTATATTTAAATCAAGTTTTGCGGTAAAACAGTCCTCGAAACGTCCCGAAATTCGGAAGCCAATTGTCCGCAATAAAATAGGTGAAGATCGCAGCCTCAAACAACGTTCGTGTATTATTCAAAGGGGGTGGAGTTGGGCACATGTGTCCACTGGCGATTCACGGTCGAGCGCGAGCGGGCGATGCCAACTCAACTATATTTTTACATTAAACTTACATGAAATCATGACTAGCTTTATGCTGCTATAAAATTAAAGTGCTTAATGTCCAAGTGCTATCTCGCTCAGTGCAGTCGATGAGTTTAGATGTTAGCCTGAAGACTGTGAAACGTGGTTGCATTTGAGATATCGTCTGTGGTAACGTAAAATACTGCGGCTCACGCAATCGTTAAAGAAGAGAGTCCACACACAGGCAAATGTTTTATTTACGGCTTCTGTGGGTTTAAACGTACGTTTATAAAATGCAGACTGCAGTCGGGTTAGAACTGATATATGGAATCGTACCTTTTCTCAAATAGCCTATGCTAATTGAGATGCTCATTTACGTTACGCAAATTCATGAACACTTTAAGCTAATGAGCCAGCACCGATACATTGTGACGTAGTCACTTGCTGTTGCTAAATCACATTGTCAAGATTCACGTCAATTGGCTATTATCTAGGGAACTGGGCCAAACGCATAGCTTATTCAAATAACGGCTCAAGTATTTTCACATTCATATGTACCTACTAATAAAACATGCTCACTTCATTTCATCTCACAGTAAGTTTCGCCAGAGTTAATATGATAAAATTAAATGAAATCAGCAAAGGGCCATTGAAACAAACAGTTGCGAAACAACCTAAGTAGGTGAAGTATGAAAGACGTGTGTAAGTTTTAATTCTGTCGATTCAACTTCTTGGATGGCACGTGTTAATAATTCAAGTGGGGAGGTGGGGGAGACCGCATCGTTACCGGTGCGCTCGCAGCTTACTGCCGCGCAGACACAGCGCCCCGCTGGAAGAGATACTCGGAGATTGGGACACTACAAACTCTTGTACTTTCTATGGCTTAGGGATATGTGGGATGTAGATGGATAATTTTTAGGAGTATTCATTTATTGAATTTGTTTCCGCCGAAAAATAAAACTATTTTTATATAATTTTTCAGCGACCAAGTTTTTTGATGACATCTTGAGAATGGATTTACTATTTGGACATCGTTTTTGTGTTCATCAAGGCTTATTACAAATTTGTACGCATTTTGAAAATCAATTAATAAATGTAATTTTTTAAAAGTATTTCGTCAAACATACCGTTATAATTGACTGCTAAAAAAGAAAACTAACTCGAATTATGAAAACCAACCGAGAACCATATCATGCAACATATCTTTCAGTCTATATAATGATGAACAATTCCGAGTTTGTATCGGAAGTGTTGAAATCGAGAGATTATCCCGCAGCACGAATTACGTGTAAACTGCGGCTTGCCTGAATACGAATTAATTACATTGTCACGTCCTTTTATGAAAACTGATTTATACCGCTTATGCAATTTATTCGGGCTCGACGTCATTGTAACAAGAATGGAAAGTGGTGTTATATCTGTATCAGTGCATTTCACATATCGCCATATGGAAGGCTAATTTTTCTTTAAAAAAAATGCGTAGCATTATGATACCACGAAACTTTCGAAGAAATATTCCAGATATTCAAGATAGGGGCCAATGCTTTGTCGCAGTCATGTCACTGGCTCTTCCTACCAGATAAGTACGTAACGAAAATCAATATAAAATTGTGACACCGGAAAGTCTCTCGAAGTTTCTAATGCCTGTGAAACAAGACTTGTCTCAGTGTGGAATCAGAACTATGTGTGTTTTCTAGTAATTCTCTAATTCTCCCTTACTTATTTTAGGTAAACACATTTAAAATTTAAATAATTTATTTCAATTATTTTTTTGAGTTTTAGATATGTGTAATTATTGCGTGTCGCATCCGGCATGCGTATGTCCTCGAGTAACGCGGTGGTATACGGAACGGTTTACGATTGTTGCTTCAGTCGCAAGTTCACTGCTGAAACCATGTACCAGTTTAGTCGTGATGTGAACTCGAACCCCGATTACGGACGCCTCTCCCACACCTAATGCGTCTGACACACGTTTTAGTCAGCCAAATAGCATAAATGAACACGCTAAAAAGTTGTACTAAATTCCCCTCTCCCCTTAATTATACAAACATGAACATGTTGCTTATACGTATTGAATTTTACATTCTAGTCAATATTGCATAATCTACACAATTTTTAGTATGAATGTGATGATAAATATTAAGTTCTAATTAAAATACTTTATTGCATGAAATGTTTGTTGCGAAGCTGCACAGAGGCGCAGACAAGAACGTTAAGCAACGGCATAAACAGAATGTACGAAAGTTCACAAACTTCTTCATTCCACAGCCTCGGCGGACAAATCAAAGAACTTGAGTCCGATCACTTCGGCAGTTTTGTTCAAAATGCCCATGCACTAGGGGAACAATCATTTGAATATTTAATTAAGCAGCAAAACAAAATCATTTTTAACCCCCCCAAGACGCACAATATTTTTGTATCACGAAGTGCATGGTGTATTAGATTCGTTTTAAAAAATAAGCATCTCGATGTTTAAAACAGTAAAAGCGAGTACTGTTTGGAGGTAATGTGATTGGCGCAATCCTATCTCGTATTCCGCGGCTTTATTTCGATTCGACAGATCGACTGGCGATATATCGCGGCGCGAGTACGTACACCAATAAACAAGTTCCAATTCGAGACTGCGATGGATAGCTTGTACATTTTTTTTTCAATATTAAATATTAAAGGGCGGAAAACCTCGCCCAAGCTATAAACTTTGGCCCCAATGTATCACCTGGGCCTTCGTATCTACCCGCAACCGACAATCTTATTTTATTGGCTAGTGTTGGGATAAAAGCCTCAATAAATTGTCGATGCGCTTTCGTCTGCTGTTAGTGCCTATCCATTGAATTACAAACTTTATTTCACGTCACAATACACGTTCAAAAATTTTAATTATTTTCATGTTACGCGATTCAGTCGAATGCATAATACGCGTGAACAAAAGCCAGATTCCCAAAGGAAGCAAAATACCAAATATGCAAACTTTTCACAATACGTTCATTCGGGTTGAGTTAGTAAATTTTATATAATGAATAAACGGTGATAGCAATGTTAAAACTGGTGGCACATCTCTAAGCACATGCCGCGAGGAGTTTCGTAAATCATGCTGTACTATGTTAGATGTGTGCAATCCGCAGAAAGTGTATTTAGGTGAAGGTAAGGTGTCTGTAAGGCGGGGTGCGTGCGCCCTTAGCGGCCGCCGCGCCGTGTATTCTCCTCATATCCTAAAACAACGCACATAAATCGGACCCAATCTGTAACACTCCGCACTCGCTTACGTTCCCGAGAGTCGTGAGCCCATACAAACGAGCTCGACGCACAATGGAGCGAATATTACAGGTTCATGACGCCCCATAACGTCCCGTTTATGGTCAGCCGCCTGTTGACGTAAAAATGTGCAGCTTGGAACATTAAAATGATATTGGCTTCCGACAACCTGCTACACTGCGTTTCTACCTCATATAACTCTTAACGACTTTCTACTGCACTATATTTAAGAACTTGATGTAACCTAGTTGAACCCGTCATCGTCACCACTCGTAGTAATAGTAGTAGTAGTAGTAGCACAGCTAGTAGTTATGCAATCTGCCGCGAGGTGTACGCGGAGAGTTATGATGTTTAAGTAAATCAAGAGCTATCGCCGGCCAGCTAATTAGCCATAATTCCGGACGTCGGTGGAGTCATTATTTTGAAGCACATCGATTTTGTGCGGCAGCCGCTGGTTCGTATTCCAACAATACGTACCTTAACTAGCGTGCAGCGTGGATACTTTCCGCTAGCCGGTACTCCGACGCAATCTAACAAAAAGCATACCTTTCAATTTTTATTTTGTCTAATATGAAAACGCACAGCCATTGAATTCGCAGGAGCAGCGTTCGCAGCGCCAACATTCATGTATGCTTTTTGATAGAGGCATTGGATGTTAATTAAAAAATTAAATTCAACTGGGCGAGCGGTGAATTCATTCATCCAATCCACACCTGTACATTTTTCAACTGTTAGGAAGGTACAAAGCCACATCTTTAACTGATATTTCTATGTGCTAGGTGTGTTAGTACTGGAATTGCTACAAATCGCTGTGCTTTGCGTTATGACGTAATCTAACACATGTGTATATTTATTTTGTATGATTCCGATAGCAAATGGACTTTAAGAAAACGATCCTATGACGTGGATTCTAATCAAACTACTTTTATAAAATATTTATTTACAACGATCACGTATTTATGTTCAAGAAATTTTAACGTAACATTAAGCAACGTTTTAAACGTTACATTAAGCTAACGTTAATAAATAAATGCCATTTGTATTCTTTACTCGTGGCGCTTCACCCGGTGCAATCACTAAATGTATTTGACACTCATGTTCTGAAACTCAATGACAAAAGTTTATCATCGTTGACCCGTTGAACTGTTCATAAAGTTATTCTTTATCGCTTATCAGTCGAATGGCAACAGCGGCCATTCTGTTTTTGAAAGGTCTCTGTATTATCTCAGCACCAACAAACCAATCACTTTCTCAATGGCTCTTATCAAATTATGATTATTTTTAACAGAAAAACGTGATACGTTTGTTATGCCATGCAGATAATCAAGAAATATGTTCACTTAAGACTGTCAGTATGTCTCATTCAAAAATTACCTTGCATTGGGACGAATATGGGCTGATCATGATGACTACGAAAAAAAGAATAAAAAGTAAGTTCATACGATATTTATCAGTGCGGGTACGTGTCTTGAATTGACTGGTGGATAAAAAAGATGTAAAGCAATAAAAAACAATCAAATAATTACTCATTCCGTTTTGTGAAAACATGCATAAAAATATTCCGCCCATTCCATGGAAAAGAAGGTGTGGAGGAACGTTGGAGGAATATGGACACCGATAGGATACCCGTAAGATTTCCGTCAGACCAGTGAAGGTAACATAAATAGAAATACAGATATGTTTCAACATGCATAAAAATGTATTTTACTATCCCTGCTTTAGATTTTAGCTTCACATTTGTGTAGAAAAAGCAAAGACAAACTGAATTAACATCCGGAGTTAATTAATTTGTAACAGCTACCGTAGCTTATTTAATGAATAAAAATACTAGATTCCAGAAGCCAACTGCCAGTACAAAACGACCACGTACGTTCCGTCGTATCACCGGCCGAAGCGGAGCTGATAACGTATCGCACCATATATAGTTAACATAAACACAAATGTTTCTGCGACATGCTCCATTAAACATTATTAAGATTTCGACATTTCACGCATTATTTACACGGGTGTCGCAGCGCTGCATCGAATCGATGGCACTCATCTTGCGGATATCCTACCATCAAATAATCAGGAAATGAACGTATTACACATCTGATGGCTCTCGGCTCCCGTGAGCTAGGAAACAAATTACGTTTCATAATTAACTCGCTAACTAATATTTTAGCCATGGCCTGACAACATTTTAAGTGCTCTTTAATGTTCGCCTGTCCCATGCATTTTTAGCGGCCGGATGTCCAACAATGTTCATATCGCATCCGCGTTGTTGCTGCCCCGATCCGATATACAAACCCCACTCACATCGTTTTATCTCCCCACTATTCACTATTTA
Organism: Cephonodes hylas; assembly: GCA_030295005.1. Taxonomy (NCBI): domain Eukaryota; kingdom Metazoa; phylum Arthropoda; class Insecta; order Lepidoptera; family Sphingidae; genus Cephonodes; species Cephonodes hylas. The sequence continues at coordinate 6,824,638 of AP025360.1, read as the reverse complement.
AAGAAGACACCAAAAATTGCGTTTTATTGACGCACCTGTTTAAGCGCAAACAGACGAAATTTAGAGTGAAAATCATTTGTATAAATAGTTAGTCTTTTGAAATAAGAAATCTATTTCACTAGTTATTTCCAATAGAATTTTTTTAAGCATAAAAATTTTATTTATTACCTGAAATTAAAGAGGCCAAAGAAATGTTTTTTCTCTGTCAAGATTGCCTTTTACCGACGGAAACGTAAGAGATGAAGCAAAACAGGTGCAAAGTCGCGCCACTCTTTAATAATAGTGTATACGAGTAACTACGAGTATATACTTTATGTCATAATTTTCTTCCTTATTATTCATTTTTTTAGAAAAAAAAGTGTTGTTCAAGTAGGTATACTAAATCCAAAGGGATAGAATATTTGGTATGGTCATAGAAAAATAAAAAAGTAGTTGCAGTCACGATAATCGGATACGAACATTAAGGGACTTCTCTAAGTTTGGGAGAGAGGCCTTTAAAGTGACCTCGTTTTCATTCGATTTGGCAGCTATCGTAGACCCCTAAATTTCTAACGGAGTTGCAGATATCCTTACTCCATTTGAAATATAGCTAGGCTGTTTGAGAACTTGGGTTCAACATACAGTTTTGTGTACCATTTTGATGAACAATCGCTCATTACATACGGTAACATGCAATATATAGTTAGATTATTTTATTTATGTGCCATATAATACTTGAAGTATGTATAACTATGGGCATCTCGCACGATATACACGTGTAATGTGCCAAACGCACCTGTTAAAGGGGCACTGACACGGTCTCCTATCAGTACTATACGTGATAAGTTAATTAGCAAACGTCAGCCAATTGCTATGCCAGGCTATGTATCGCGGTAGACGCCGGCATCTGACATATACTGGCTGCCTGTTACAATAATCATTAAAGAGCTCTAACAGCTGGACTTTGAGTAATAAATACACTCAACAGTCACACAATACGTCTAATCAAAAGCTGAGTATCTTTGTACTAACAGTAGTCTGTTGTGTCGAAAATGCACTGCCAAAATGTATATTCCAATTTTGCTAGATATATAATAATAATCTACAGCCAAACTAGAGGAACCATTTCCGCCTTTGACCGATGTGCCTTTTGAACTAAATCAGACTTCCGAATAAACGGAAATAATATTTATCTAATTTGCTTTCAATTTGAAATCTGAATTGTAAAGCTAGAATAAACCAATTTATTTTCCTGTGGAATTCTTACGATAATATACCACGGGAAAATGGGGCCTCAATAATGAATAGAAAAAATTGTCTTACACCTATACCTTTAGCGTCATTGCATATATGATTTATTTTGGATTTTTGTTTGCATTTGACCGAACTGAACTTACCATTTGATAGACCGAAAGCACTTTGGAAGTAGCAGCATTAAAAAGACGAGCGTAGTTTGATTAAGAGCATTCAAACTACGAGTATATTGCGGAATTGCAAAAAGAAACATCTGAATGAGATGGAACATCGTTGTTAGGGATAGAGAAAACTGTATATAACGTTTTAGCCAGAAAGTTAACGATTTGTCAAGTTTAATTACGGATGCTTTTCTTTAAATTTAATTTAAGTTAGAAGGTTTTCACCACAATAAAATGAGACAATAATATTATCGTTTTTAAAACAATATCGCCTACTCCACTGAACCTACGACAACTTTAGACTAAATCTGGTTGTATACATTATACCATACCATATTGTTGATAAATTGGTACATTTAGCTACTGGCTGTGACAAAAAATAAACAACATAAAAAGAAAAAAATCTAATCTCAGTAGTCACACGTTATAGTAATCAGTACCCGCGACCAATCGTGTTTTTGCACCTGCAAATAATTGATTTTTCACTTTGTCCAATATAAATTCTCTTTTTTCTTTCGTAACAAAACGCGCGATTTATTAAGCCGTATTTAGTAAAGCAAAATATTTTCTCAAATCAGCTTATTTTATTAATCCATTTACGTAGGTGGCTTCGAATTACTTATTCTAACAATGAATAATCTCGATTCTCAAACCGGTATCTCCTTGGCGTAGTTAAGTATCTTGGGTTTATAGTGTCAACAGACCTTCCTTGCCTTTACTTTTTACATGGTGTTAACATCCCATACAATGTTGCTACGAGATTCTGTGGTCATTTACAAGAACGTAAATGTAGGTTGATAGGCTTAATCAGACCTGGAAGAACTTGTAAAGTACTGGAACAACACACGTTAGGTTCCGTCACGAATCACGATGTTTCTTACATATTCTATAAGGTCGTAAGGTTAATATAATCTCCCAACACAAGTGGATTGATAGATGGTGTGCGTTAATTTGGGACGAACCTTAATGTACAAATTTAAAGTAAAATTATATAAAGACTTACAAATAGAGGCAAAAACTAAAGTAAGAATTCGATAAAGAATATTAACTTGGAAGTAGTACCAGATTCAGTCATCCAGATCATTTAAAGTACAATAATGTGCTAAAAATTCTTTTCCAACGTAAACTACAATTCGTGAGATTTACGAAACACAGCCGCTGAATGGATCAGATAAATATGAATTTGCAGAATCATAATTGCACTTATCAAAAACCTTGTGAGAATGGCGGCTTTTGTTTCCAGTTACAACAATGGTAAGAACGTAATGTACACACGGCAGTACACCCACCACAATGCACTCGAATATGCTTTAAAATAAAGGCCGAAATTTGTTTCCCACGTACTTATACAGACGGAATTATAAATGTATTCATAGCGCATCAATAATTCGACGCAAGGAAAGCCTCCACTAAATCCATGCTAAAAATCATTGGAAAAATTTTTATCGAACTTTTTTTTAAACGAATTACATATCTTTTTTACATAAAAAAGGGAACATGTACAAAGCACCAGTGGTAGCATTAACATTCAAATCCAAAGTAATCCTTCAATTAAGAGCTTTTAAAAGAATTAACCAACGCTCACACCACGATCCATAAAAGTGTGATCTACTATCACGCGTTAAAAGTGCACACGACTAATAAAACCGGATTCGAGCATGTGTACATTTTGAATTGAAAAAGGAATGAATTACGAAATCGATGTTTGCAAACATGGAACAATGAAGAGTAAGTACGTCAACCAATACTGATACAGGTGCAAAATTCCGAGCGCGCCGAGTGTTCCGAGGACGAATCCTATCTGAAACTTGAAACTGCGTTTAATTTTAATATCTCATAAGGTGGGATTAAGTCGAGGACTAGTCGGCCGTGTTTACCCAATTAATTACTTGGACCGTTTTTGGCAATCCCACCATGTCCGAAACCTAATTTTCTTTTAGGAGAAGATTTTCATTTAATTTCTATCTGTGCCGGCGATCGACGGACAACACAAATACAAAGTAATCAAAATTGTTAATGGAACGCTTGTGAGAGCTCATCGCTGTTCACTCTATTTCTTCGACGTAATAATAATCTAGAAAATGTATTAGAAATTTCTATGCATATCTGTGTAGAAAACTCTGTAAATAAATACGTGAAAATGTAATGTGCAATAGTCGCATTCACGATTGTATAACATGATAATGCGCCGCGATGGCTTCGGCAGGAGTCACGGTTTCAATTTAATTAGAGGTTATTCCATTCAAACCGTCAGGCGGGCAGTCAGCGAAAAATAAAGTGTAAGGGATTGTGGGCATGTGACCGTAATCAGACTTGCACGCGGGTTAATAAAGTATACATAGACGTTAAAATTTCATCAAACTATATATAATGTTACAGATAAAATCCTATACATAGTGAATAATATAAACCTATTATGCAATCCATATTATTTTATGGAAATGATCCATTAAAACTATTCCGTTGAAATTCCCCGAAGGTAAACAGGACGATGCAGAGTTAAGTGTGAGCTCGCTAAGTGTCCTTCCCAACTAGATCAAGACTTGTAATCGTGCATGGAACTAACTTAAATTTGCTCTGTAATGTGATTTTCTATTAGTTGTGATGCGTCTTTGCAATAGATTATCATAATTCATTTTCTCTATGAATTTGTTGATGTTTTATTTCTGTCCGTGATACGTATTGAGTAGAATGCCGCATGAAAGGGTTCTCAATAAAGCAAGTTAGTCAATATTATATATTTAATTCTTTAATTATTTTTTTAGTTATCTTTAAAGCAGAATGCTTTCTGAGTTGAGCATTTATTTGCATTTAGTGTCAAAAAATAACTCTTATTGTCATAATATTTGTATTTATAAAATAGTTTATTTTGTCATTATAAGTGAATTTGTAAAAAGTTTAAAGTTATTTGAATAAATTGTATTGATGCTAAACTCGTTGTCTTCTCTTGTAAAAGTTTTACAACATTGCCGTGATGTTCTCACAGCCTATTGTGCTGAATGTGGAAACAAGTTAAATGCGTACTTAATAAACCAGGTTGGCAATCGCGGTCCGTGTAAGCTGTTACGGCATTGTTTTCTAATATCAAACGCACTTCGCTTTCTCCGTAAACGATGTCAAGTGGGATCGTCGCGGCGTGGCCTAATGTGGCTCGGTGTCGGTGGTCGAAGGCCCGCCTAATGCATAACGCCGACCCACCACGGTACAACTAGCTCCTTACAATTCATAAATTCGAGACGAGGCCACGCAGTTATTGCGAAAAAAATCGTCAATTAGTCCCACATAGGCGGGCGGCCGCGCTGCCAGTTATTCCGCGGAGACAATTAAAAAGTTACAGAATAGACCTCCCCGGCCGACACCGTCCGGAATGTACTTTTTCATATTGTATGATAATCTGAGAAAAAGTTTAACTTTTTACCAAACTTCGTTACTACAATACCCGTAGTGAAATAAATTACGCGTCGCTCACTAGAATTTTTTATTATACTATAGTATAAAGCTAAAAACGTCAAATTGAAATATACGACACACTAAAACGGTGTGTGCTTGTTTTATTAAAGTTTCATTACAGTTTCGTTCTTCGCTTTAATTGCTTTTGTTTGATGTAAAACTAAAAACTAAGTAGTATGTAAGTTTATAGCCTACACCGATAGCACCGTGGCGAAGTTGGCATTATTTTTTATTGGAAGGTTTACAAAATAATTTAGATGAGTGAATAACGAGAATCATCCGCCATGACGTTAGCATTTGTGAGACCAACAGGTTGATTTTATACAATATATAAAGTATATGCATGTTCAAGAACAGTCGCGTAAACAAATTTAGCTATTGAATAATAAGCACCCACATAATGAAGAAAATGTCGCTATAAATAAGGTTCCTTAACGTCTCCACTGAACGGGGAAAAGATGGCACATTTTGTGACTCTTAGAATAAGCTTGAATATTTAAAGAAGTCTAATGGCATACAAAACTCCTTCGTTACATTTCGGATGAGTGACGTGTTCCATTACTAAAATATACTGCTTTTTGCCACTAATCGCTATATAAAACCGGAGTGAACTAATTTTTGACGTAAATAAATAGGTACATAGACCTTGATGTCACAATAGGCTCAACAACGAGGCGAAACCGACGCAGACTGGAGACTTAAATAAATTAATAACTACTTACGAAACTTTGACAACTTTGGTGCCGTTAAGAAGCTAGGTAGCCAAGAAAAAGTCTCTGGCCTTTTTAATTTGGAGTACACAGGAAATGCTATTTGTGCATTTTGATGGCAAACATTAATTAAAAGTTCATTTTGGATGACCCAGCGATGCTATGAATACGTAAAAAAAAGTTTTCAAGAGTAAAAATATATTTAGCGAGTTGGTAAGACGGTAACTGGAGAAGCAGTGGTGGCGATGTGAAACCACGAGCGTCGCCGCGAGCTCCCCACCTCCGCAATAATTGAAATAAGTAAAATCTTTAAAACAACCGTGCCTCACTCCGGATAATTAAACGTTTTTACTCTCACACTCACATAAACGGTAATAACGGAAGTTTAGCCCTTTGTATGAAACATGTCTAACTTTTATTAGTTAATCACACATTTCGTCTTCGTGTGAATTTCGCATTTAGTACGTCTATGAGTTGTGTACTTGTGTGTATTATGACGCTTTGTATTTTGCTGCCTGTCTATATTCTAAAATTATTTCGGGTCGCAGTCATATAAAGTAATACATTTTTTAAATTTAAAGGCTTATATATATTTTTTTTTTTTATTTAAAATATTCATGGTAATATTTTGACCATTTAGCTAAAAATCCAAAGAAAACAAAGATAAGCGTTAAATAGTCCAGAATCCAAATTTATTACTACGCCCAACTATGTATTGAAATGGCAAGTAATAGTACGACGAAACTAAAAAGTTTCTAGAAAGGTAGGACGCGAACCCTTTGTGGTGCAGCATTCTACGCGGATGACTACGGATACTTTATGTTACATCTCTATGCATCGACGATTTTAATAACAACGGCATTACAAGTCTTCTACTAGTTTATTAAAAAATCCTTTTGAGTTATCATCCCTTTAACAGTATGTGATAGTATTCCATACAAACATTAATAATGCCCACGGTAGACTTTCAATTGAGTTATAAAATTGTAACATAATTGACTCATCAAGGTCCCACTAAACACTCACATTTTACGACTAGATAACTGAGTATTAAGTGCTTATAACAATAAGTAAACTTGGTGGGTTCAAACATTAGTTCAAAGTAGCTTTTCAGCGAAACATTAATTATTCCGATATTTATAACCCTACGAGATTGCTTTGGTGCATCAAGTCAATGTAGTCGTGGAGTGAATTTCATCCGTATTTGAAGTCAAATAGACATAAAGTGTTAAGTTACAGTTCAGCGGACATTCCAAAGAGTGAATGTGATACGTTTTTCGAAACTTGGTACTATCTGCTCATAGGCAATTTGGAGTTGCTGGTGATAGGATATTGGTATCCGCCCGGATAGCCACGGCAGTTTCGGGTCTAACTATTGTACATCCAGTTTCCAAAGTGCAAACATCGATATAATTGTCCCTGGATGAGACAATTGTGATCGCCTCTCGCCGGTCGAAGCTTTGTTCGGACCGCACTACGCTTGCAGCCATGTGTCAGTGTATCCATATTATGTATCATCGCATCGTTGTATGATTATGATACGCCAGGACTATGAAATATTGGTATAGTTAGGTATGTGTAATACATTCCAATTAAGACTCTTTATCAACCTTAGTATAAAATTTGATTACATCTTTGCGACCATTTCCTCATTCGTGTGAATTAATTTGTATGCTGAAGGAGATTTAATTAAAAATAAACAGTGAATTGGACGTATAGCAGCTGCTAATAGGCGGATGCAACATAGGAAGTTAATGAGAATGTACTGGTTACCATTGTACTGTTTACTACGGAAGTAAATTGCATATTAAGAAACATTTTAAATTTCTACATTTTTGGAGGTGAACGGAATGGTGTGCCAAAGGTTTTCGTTGAAACGAATCGCTTCTTAACAAAAAGTTTAAAAGTACTCGAAGTATGGTTTATATTTGTGTAATGCGTACAGTAGGTGCTTGTCTTCTAATTACTGATATTATAGTGGTTTAAAAAAAATGTAGGTGTCAATGTGTAGTGTTATTTTGCATGTTAACCGTTGAAACGTTTAGGAAAGTCAGAATGAAAGTGTATGGTGCGGCAAACACCCAATCGATCCAACTTCCCGATTGTCCACCCAACCGGTGATGTATGTAGGAATGGTTCGTCCGTCAAAATAAACATTGGCGGTAATGCGAATTCAATTCCCGCGGGTTTCACTTTTAGTATATAGCACTGTGACATTGTTGCTCAACTCGATTGAGTTTTGCTAGATGAGTCCGGGAATTTTCATTTCAATGTTGAAAGAATTCATAGATATATCTTTGAAGTTATGTGTAGGTTTTCAATGACTACTCAGTCACGAACGTTAGAAACTTTTCTAAGACTGTATGCTGTAGGAAAATAACTGTTTTTACAATATAAATAAAATATGTCATATAAATAGTGGTGTAAGCCACACCAGGCCACAAACATATAGAAATTGATTGATCAAAATTAAATTCAGACTTGATTGTTTTTGATGAAGTATTTATTCCCACGTCAAAGCCTTTAAAAATCCTCAATATTTATTGATTTCAAAGTAATTATAGCTTGCATAAACGTAAGCTGAGAGTACATCATGAGGAAACCTGTGAAACCCCCCAAGAATTTTCATTCACTTTATAGAACTTTATATATTAAAAAAAAATACGACGCTATGTAGTCTAACAAACTCTGTCAGTTCGACTTGGTTGTCTAACATATTTTTTTAAAGGTTATTGGTTAGCCAGACGGTACCCCTTGTTAAAATACTTACAATAGAAACCTTTAAACGTGGCTCGTTTTCTTGTAGTTCTAGTCAGACCTGTGCAGGTTGGTGGACTTAACCAGCCAGGGATATAAAGCCTGTTAAAGCATACAGTTAGTGTACCAAAAACGTATAAGTGATTGGCTGCACGACCGCTGACACCAATATATCCTTTCTACTCCCTCCAGTAGTAATGGATTAACAGTCAAGCCAGCCTCATCACGAAACACTACAAGTACTTATACAAGAAAAGTCCTAAATTTTATACAAAGGACCATTACTATGACTAATGTGTAACCGGTACTACAGAGGCGGCACAATTTACTCTGGTCTCTATCGTTTTACCGTTGTAGACACGTCTACGCATATTCGCAAGCTTTACTATTCTCAGCCTAAAGGATTTCACGAGTGGAGTTTACGATGGGGTCGGCACGCCGAGTGGAGTCTGCAAACATGGTAAAATATCTCGGGAGGTTAAAGATTTGCTTAGGCTACGATTAGAAATTATATCGATGTAAAGGTTTTGATCCCGCTGGAGGTCATTGAGGGAGGCCTATGTCCAGCAGTGGACTAAGATTGGCTGATGATGATGATGATAATGATAGGTTTTGATTCCATACCCTCAGTCGCATACAATAAAAGTATTTAAAATTCTAAATCTCTGAGAGTGTTTAGTTCATAGTAATGCTTTTGCGGTGTCCCTGGCATTTCTATTGCCATCGGTAACCGCTTACTCGGCCGCTTACTCATCGTACTACGTAAGCAATAACAATCTGTTTTAGATATAAAATGCATTCGATTTTTAGTTAATATTTAATCAGTATTACCAACCTCCGCGTCGATGTTGGAAACACGTTTAAAATCAGGAGCACTGAGTTCGATCTCAGTACCGAAAAAGGTGTTAAAAATAGAAGTGTGGTAGGTTTTGGTAGGCTAATGAAACTAACACTTGTGCTAATCTTAATTGATTTATTAACTAATTTTTTATCAAGTACTTACATAAAAAAAATTATCAGAGTAGTACAATTGATGTTTAAGAATATATTAGCGGCGATTATTTTTTGATAATGTTATCGGCTGGATAATATATTGCCGATTTCGTGATTGAGTAACACGTCCTCATTAATATAAAGAAAATGCTAACTGTTTAATTTCTTTCATAGATTATTATTGTTGATTATTTTCGTATTTTATAAAAAAGATTAAGAAGAAATGAGTTTTATTTCAGTATTAAACAATATAATAATTTATTGTCACGTATACACCAGTTTCCATACATAGTATTGACAAAGGAATTGCGTTGGTTGATTTCTATTGCACACACATACGTAGGTTCTGAAACGAGATTTGCGGTAGGTTCTTGCCCTCTCGATACTCAACAATACCGTCTTAAGAATTGTTTATGGTTGAAAAGTTTATTGTCCAACCTTCTAGACTCCGAGTGCTATTATTCCTCTATTCAAAAACATGTTTCATATTGAAGAAAAAGTTGAATATAACCTTTTGCCCGCCACTTTGTCTGCGTTGTATACAGTAACGGATTTTAAGTTAAGTTTTAATTTTTTTTTAAATACTCAGGAAGCTATTGTTAAAAAAATGAGCCCTTAACTATTTGTATTTTTGCATCTTTCAATGTATTCAAAATCAATAAATTCAGTTAATTAGCTTTTGCGTTAAACCGTAATAAACGATCGTACACCCTTTTGTATTACAATTTCAGTCATAAATAACAACGTTTACCACGAATCTTGGAATGATAGACAAAACATATTGATCAAGTACCACCCACACTATGTCTCAAGTTGTTTTTATCTTCCATTGCGTTTCAAGTTATTTTAAAGAAGGTATTTCAATAAGAAGAAAAATGTCTGGCGAAGTTAATTCTGTATGCGTACTTGTCTACTCGATTTCATCAACGAAGTTTGTATAACTAGTAAAATTTTTCCGAGTTTGAGGTTTTTAATTAATTGCCGGTGTTTTATATTGACTCCTCTGTAGATCGCCGCCTTTTGCATGTCGTGAATTACGTAATATTAATTTTTAAATTAAAAATTAATAGTCGATTACGTGTGACTGACTTGAAGATGTCATTAATATTTAAAAATACGTATTAGTGTCAAGACACTACTAGATATTTAACGGATACACATATTGTCAAATTCGATTTTTTTTTGCATTTTGCGTAAATTTTTGTCTACTTGGGAGACTTCCAAGTTACTTCAGTTTTCTCGGACGGCTAGCTATCGCCCTAAAGGCGTCGCGGAGGCTGTTAAAAGCCCAAATTTGTGATCAACATGAAAAGCGCACTATAATTGCACAGGGAAACGTATACTTTTAATACAAAATTAAGTTTGTTCATTGATATCAACCGCTTAATACAGCAAGCCGATCGTTGAAAGTGACAGACAGCTTTTCAGTTTCAGCTTCGGATTAAATAAAAATTTGCAGGTAAATTTTTGCTCATGGGAAACAAGTTCAGCAATATTAAATTGTTTTATGATATAAAGAACACTTGGGTTTCAATCTTCATTTGTTGCACATTGATAATTTTGCGCGGCTACTAGCCCTCGTCGTTTTAACTTAGACTCCAGAGCTTAGGCAATTGTATAATAACGAAAATTTGTAGCTATTTTCATCATGATTATCACCAACTATGAACTTATTACTAGGATCTTTGGAGGAACAATATTAAGAGCTAATAGCCAAATGGGAATAAGAATACTCGAAACTGGCGAATAGACGAGCATCTATTAGCACAGATGTTTAAAAGATTTGTAAGTATAAATATTAACGCACATGGTGTTGTAATTGTTTTTGACCGAAATACTCGTGGTGTATTGCAACCGTGAAGTGCTATTGTATCTTGAGGAAGCTTATAATTCTCGTGATGTCTATGATGTATGTGATGTTTATAATATGATGGATATGATTTGGGAAACTCCAAGAAAAGAGCCTATAAATTCCTTAAAGGTCGGCATGCCAATGATTCCTCTAGCATTGTGGGTATCCAATAGCAGTGTTGCCCACTCAACATGAGGTGGCTGACTTGCACGTTTGCCTCCGTTAACATAAAAAAATGTGGGTGACGAGTGAGCTCGACTCATACATGCAGGTCTACTACAGGTCTAATTGTGTATTCACTAGTCTGGACACCGAATAGAACTCCCATCCGCCAACCGTTTACACAGGCGGGAACTCAACTTTGCATGATTGCGATGTAGAAACTTCTATATAAAAACTTCTGAAACTATTCGACGTTGGAGATAATACGAACCATAGTACTGTTGATGATTTTTCCTTAGTACTTTACTACATCTTATTAGTAAGAATAAGGATACCTAATAAAATACTAAACAACAACGATGGGATGGATGGGATACGGTCCGTCATATGTGATTGCGTCATGTGCAAAGTTATGGGATGATAGGTCAGACAGCATTGGTAATGTTAAATGACGCAGGTTCTAACACTACACTTTACTGAAGATTACTAAATTTCCTACACAGATATCTATTAAAAAAAATTGCATAATTGTATTGTTGAAATCTAATACAATCTAGACATGATACATTTGAATAAATACACACAACTGCAAACATGAAATAGTTGCAAATGTAGCACGTCGGCCAACGTAACTTAATGCTTTAAATTGAGAAGATGATGTCCAATTCATCAGCAGCGACGATAAATAGCCATTTTTACTATTGCAATGTCTGCTATTAATATGGGCGCAACTAGGTCACATGCGCGTTTTACTTGATAGTTATTTTTTCGTAAATTATTACTACGACAATTAAATTTATACACATACATTATTTAACTGCTATGGATATATGATGATGTTGATATTATAGTGGGTTATGATTCTTCACAACACATAACAATGGATGTATTGAAAAAATCAGTGCGACGCCTACCGAATATACCGAATTCCAAACATACACTCAATAGTATAATTTTAATTGCATCAAAAGTAAATTATATTTATTTTAGTCTTTTTAAGACTTGTTAGATAGTTTTAGTTTGTAATTTCAGCAGAGCAGTGTTTTTAACATTTTCCGTTAACAGCGTGTAAAGTTAGTCGGGATTTTTAGTTACCGCTTTGTTAGTTCAAATTTTGCCGTTTTTGATTGTTTCATGTTTCGAGAGTTGAAAAAACTACGAGAATGAGCCCTAGTTAGAGGATGTGATGCCGAAAATCTGTGGAGGCTCGATTACATTGGATTTTTGTAGTTGTGTTTTTTGGTAGCGCTTTCCTCCCATGCTCCCATTGTGAACCGTCGGTGCGTTCCGCAGCTTGTTAAAATCGCTAGAGTTTTTGTACCGAATTCCTATTTATTTGTTCTGAAATTGGATACGAAGCCGAAATGATCTCCTTGTAATTAGTAGAAATCACCCGTTTAAATTCAAATCCTATTTACAATTTTACAAGCTGTCACCGCATCCAGTCCGTTTGAGCGCAGACACAATTAACGGTATTTATTGACCATCGGTTTACGACATGTGCCTGTCATACATTTGAATGAAACTTATGCGTTAACATACGATATGATTTTCGTAGTTTGTATTATTTTGTTCCAAACATCGCAATGGTAATGAAAGTATACCTAACTAACGGGTCCTTGAACAAGTCTGTAGGTACATGAAACGGAACCAAGATGCCGGTGAAACTACGGCAGCACTATATGTATTTACAAATCATATTAACATTCTTTGTGACTGATGTGGTCAACGTCTGATATTGAACGTTTCAATTTTTATATGGTAATTATTTAAATGTCAAGATAGTTATTTGTCAGAAGTTATGAATATCAAATAAAACAAAACATGGACTACTAAGCCTAAAAATGCTAATAACCATAATACTCTTACAGAAACTTAATCAATTACAAAAATAAAACTTAATTCGTTCGTGGTAAAGTATATTTTGCAATTAAAAAATGTTTAACCATAAACAAGCTCGCATAAAACAATCGCGGAAAACAATTTGTATTGTAAAAAACTTACCTGGAGTCGAACTTGTGGCCGTTGTCGAGAGTTCCCGTGTAGTGCATGGTCAGCATGTCGCCATGCTTCGACTTGGTGGTGCATCCTTCGGGGACGCTGACCACGTCCACCTTAAGTTCGGTGACCTCAGGACCGGCAAACGTGGCCCCCGCTAGGGCCAAAACCACAAGCACGCAGCGCAGCGTCATGACGAACTTACGAAAAGTTATTTTATTGAGGAGAGAAGCGTGCGCTACCGAGTGCGGCTGTGGAACAACTGAGCGGAATCCGGCAACTTAGATTTTGGATAAACTTTACCGCTTCAATGCATGCCGTCTCGCTCGGTTATAGTGCGTGGAAGACGAGAGAGCGAGTCCACTATATATTTATCGCGCTGGCGTGGATGATGATGGTGACGCTGCTCCTCTTCGCGCTTGCCACGCGTGCGATGACGTGATCGTCATCCGCGGTGCGTTCCACTTTTACCAAACTTGCCAACTCTAGAATCGTAAAAAAATAAGTTTTAATTTATTATACGATATTATTTTTGTAATTTCTTAAAAATATAAATTTTATCATAAATATAATAATATTTAGGTAGAAGGTCATACAGATAAATAAAATCTCGCAATCGAAATATTTTTTTAAATATCAATCAATGTACTAACTACATTTGAATAATACTCACATGGTTACGATACGAGCTACTGATAGATGAACAAGAAAACTTTTATGATAGATTTTGATGTTTAGAGGGCATTGATATGTTATTCATGTCGATATCTTTACTACTTTATCTATTAATATAATTTTTTAAATACCCATTTAGTGATCGGAATTATGTTGAATGAATTATTTGCATGCGGTATTGAGTATGTTAATTTTCCAGCAAGATTTATTTTATAAATTTATTCACCACAGATGGAGATGGAGCAATATCTACTGAGTAAAAATTTATTTGAGAAATATGTTTTTATACTTGGTAAGGGTACTTGTATACCTTGTTCGTAGCTGATTGGTAGGCCAAAACTTAAGTTTGGTGCCTACTTTAAAGTAGGCAGACTTTCGTCAACCACACTTCTTGTGAAATATTTGTGAGCAACACTGAGTATTTCAAATATCTTTACCACAATTGCCATAACAATGCTATGTGCAAATTTATGCTTGTAATCAAACCCGCGACAATAGGTTTCGTTAAAGTTTGCTCTTCTAAGTTAAGTGTTAAACACCTTCGGTTGAATTTTTGCCAATTTATCACATCTTGGCAAGCTGTTAAAACCAGAAGTTTCGACAATTCCTAGAAACTTGCTCATACTGCCTCCTTTTTTTAATATTCTTTGCCTTTTAATCGCATCCAACCTCCAACTTTCTATTGATATTGAGTAAAAATGCTGAAGATAGGAAATGTAAGTTTTGAAGACTAGGTGTGGAATTGCTTTGCTGAGGGTAAATGGTACTGATTTAAAGTGTAACTAAACTGAACTGTAACGGATGTGATATATATTGAATTAAATATATATGAATTATATTTAATCGTCCATTTTAAAGAGACGATATTGGAATTTATCAACTATGTATGGACTTATGTATGTATGCTAAGCAGCTGCTAAGCTAGAAGCTGTACATTTTTGACAGACACCCACCATATACCTCTGAAAAATGTTTTTTTATGCGGTACGAAATTAGTATTGCATTGCTATCAGGCGTCATTTATAACAATAAGGTAATCTAGTGAGGGCAGCCTATGTATTCCGGATTTCTTGACGATGAAAACCCTTCTCTTCTCTTCTTATAATACGGACATGAATGTATAGCATTTCAAAGTTTTCTCGAAGAAGATGGCTTGTATATAGGACCATGAGTCAGCGGATTTATTACGAATGGTGCCCAATGTTTGATCTTCCGAAGATATTTGTACAGATGGCACGATTATTATGAGTCACTAAATCCTATAAAGATACTCATTGTTGGGCAGATTTTCATTTGACTGTTGATTAGAGTGGCAGATTTTAGAGTTTTTATTACGATACGATGGACAAATATACTACATTCTATTATTGATTAGTGATTTATTGATAATAGGTCCTGTTATGGTGGAAATGTATTCTTGCGCAAACCATGCCTTGTTTATAACAGCACCAGATGTGAATTTCAAGTCATCAGAGAGCCTACGTATTAAATCAATGAATACATCGTCAGGATCTTCTATTCAGTGGCGTAGCTACATAGGGGCTAGGCGGGGCAGTGCCCCGGGGCCCTTAAGCTCAGGGGGCCCTCGAATCCTTACCAGAAATCTCGATCAAACTGAACTTTTAGAAATTTCTCTCATTTTCAAAATGATTTTGACAAGTGGCAACCCAACGTTACGATACAACACAGGACATATCAAAGGCAGATCAGCTATGCATTGTTGTTAGGTATGCAGTAATAACCACATTAGAAAATGTACAGCCAATTGATAAGTAAAAGAAGTGTTTCTAGGCTTTTATGCAGCCATCAACCATGTGACATTTTTATCGACAAAATATTGATTTAAAAAATGTGTGATTATTGTTATTTAGCCAGTTGGTAGGCCCGACCTTTATACCAGGGATGTTATCGAGCTTTGTAACCGTAACCGAAATAAAAATATATCTGTAACCCTAGCCGTATCCGATTATAAAATTTCGGATAGTTTCGGATAAGGAGTAGGAGGAGTCTTAATAAAATGACATGTTTCGACAGCAGCCTCTTGCAGTTTGTTTGTTATTTTTAGTTATAACATAATCTCTTTCATAACTAGTTAAAACCTATGTAGAGCATAGTATTTGTGTTTATGCTGCCTCGTGGTCTCGCAGTACGAGTTTGTGCCGTGCGATCTAGAGGTCCCGGGTTCGATTCCTGGGTCGGGAAAAGTGTTATTGGGTTTTTTGATTAGAAAATTTGTCAGTAGCAGCACGGAGTCTGAAAAAGCGCCCGAAAATCGGCAATAAGCTCGCCCTCTATTACGTGAAACTGATACCTACCTGGTATAATAGTGCAGAAATACATCTCTACCCACCAATTCGGGGAAGACAGGCGTGAGGTTATGTATGTATGTTTTTGTGTTTATAATTTACTTCAATTTAATATCCGTAACCGAAACTATCCGAAACTTACGGACAAG
This sequence comes from Cephonodes hylas, assembly GCA_030295005.1. Taxonomy (NCBI): domain Eukaryota; kingdom Metazoa; phylum Arthropoda; class Insecta; order Lepidoptera; family Sphingidae; genus Cephonodes; species Cephonodes hylas. Next base: position 6,808,192 of record AP025360.1, on the reverse strand, counting down.
CCGAAATAATTACATATCCATAACCGAATCCGAAACCGATATAATTTTATTCGAATATCCGTATTCGAAATATCATATCCGTAACATCCCTACTTTATACATATAAAACCCTTGACTGCAGTGCACAAAAAAGAGCTTAAGTAGCTTGGCATTTTTAATGTATTTATACATTTCATATTTTTATTTAATTAAACTTAATCAGTTTACATAGCAGTGGGCCCCATTTTTTAACTTGCCCCAGGGCCCTTGGTTACCTAGCTACGCCACTGCATCTATTGCTGCTGTTTTGAATAGTTCATTATGACTACTGCTGGTGTATAGACGGTCATGACGCAGCACCAAGCGTACGTGACGTATTTTACGTTGTAATACATACATACAGAGTGTATTCAGACCGTGATTGGAAATTATAATATTGATTGGAAACTAAAGCAGGTAATAGCTATGGTGATCACAAACCCATTGACTTTAAAAAAAAATCTGACAAAAAAAAAATGACGTTTTCCCATACAACTGTATTTAATATATGTGATTATAATAGAAAATGTTAATATAATTCATTTTTTCTGCGATTTTTAAAAAGTAACAAGAACTTTATCTAGATATATAATATTGCCGTGAATAAAGAAATTAAAAATGATCCACATCCACACAATGTTACTTAAAAAAAAATGCGCCGCGTGCCCAATTATAATCATTCGTTGTATTCATGCATTGTCGCTTCGTGTGAGATCTACATGGGGAGCATTAAGTCGTGTTGTTTCGTTTTGAAGGCACAGTTTACAAACTTCGCGAAAACAGAACCGGTAACGAAGGCTCAGCGGATTCTGTGAAGCTCGCGGGAGTCGCGCTCGTCTGTGATACACTTGCTACTTACTGCTGAGTTGCAAACTGCCAAACAAAACCAAAACAAAAACCTTCAATAACGTACTACTAGTTATGCCGAAGCATATGAAATCCCTGAGTTCGCTTTATATTTCCTATATGAGGATATTAAAAGTATTTTAGGACGAGACTATTGAAATAGCGAAGGAGATTGAAGCAAGTTTCGTTCGTTGGCTGCTCACATTCTTTTGCAATATTACATTCAGTGAAATGCAGAAACTATAATGCATCATAGACTGTAATATAATAAAAAAAAAACACTTTTTTATCCTGATTATTGACCTTGATAGTAGTTCAATGTAGTCTTTTATGCACATCTTCACGCTAATACTTTCTTACATATAATTTCATAAAATATTATTAAAAACCCACGTATTATTGAGCGCCTTATCAATTCCATACCATTGCTACGCGTAATAGTCGTTTTAAATGCCCCTTATCGAATATTCTGATTGCAACAATGTTTAATCATTTCGTATAGGTATTTTTGCAACGGGTCGGATGTCAATGTCATGTGCAAGAACTGTGTGGTATCAAAGAGGAAAGCGGGATACAGGATGCCCGTGATTTATGTGCTTATCATCGAAACCAATTATGCAATACGATTTGGAGAGGCCTACAATCGATAAGTGTTGCTTCGATACTCCAACTTCATATGTAGCTTGCGAGTTTGGATTTTTGATTGAGAAAATAACATATTTGTTTTGACGAACAGTGCTTTAGGTTCTGTTATGTAGTTCCACTATACTGCATATATCCTTAAATGCAGAAGGGTTTTAATGTGTTATCTGAAAATAAGTCGCAATGATTCCTCAAATACCCTACATACTTTAGACTCACGCATATTTTAAGAACATGATAATGTATTTGTAATCTGAAAAGTCAGATACAATTATTTTATCTCAGGTTATCGTTATTGCGAGAGTATCGATATTTTGTCAATGCAATATTAAACAAGTGCGATTAATTGACCAATTATCAAATTTAAAGGGTATTTTTTTGCGGTTTTTAACGTGATGTTATAAATATCTAGCAGTTCTGCGTACAGAGTACAGGTGTATAAAAAACGTCTCTTAAGTTGGTAGAAATGAGTCTAGATACTTTAAATTAAGACAGCATTTGAAAACTTACATTATTCTGGGTTACGTGTAATCACGCGCTTCAAACGTGCAGATGTAGAATAGTGACAATCTGCTTTTAAAAGTGTATTCCATGACTTTTCGGCCTTACTAGCTGTTGGTGTGTGACATAGACCCTCGACTTGAATGAAACTTTGCTGAGTCTTTAATGTCAGAATCTAGAACTTATGTACGTGATTGACACGTAAAATCTTATACTAAGTGCAGTGTGCACGGGGGTCACTATCACGGCGATCGGCAAACCATAACCAGCTATGAGATATAATACAGGATTAGCGCGAGAACTGTTGTGTAATAGCGAACCTTGTAGTTATTATGGGTAGGAACAGCTTTTTTTTTTTTTTTTTTTTTTGTTATAGAGGGGAAAGCTATTTATGGCTCTACTTCCCGCCAGCCCGGGGGCAGTGGGGGGCGGGAAGCGTATGTCGGGGTCACCGGTCTTCCAGCCCGGCGCGCGGCGACGTCATATCCGCGCAGATGTTAGTGCCGGGCTGGGTCCCTAACAAAATCCCTATACCGGCATACCGACCAAAACCCCCCAGTGGCCATCTCCGCGCCGAGTGGGGCGACCACGGTACGCGGGCGAGAGGCGCCCACCGTTAACCGCAGCCGCCCAGTGCGCGTCCGAGACGTAAACGTCTCGGCCGTCTCGGAGTTATAGGGGGCGCAGTTGCACCCCCACTAGCTTGTTCGGGCGCCCCGGTTGTGAATGGGCGCCCGCGACGTACACAGGCCACAGTGCCGCCGCCCCTCTCGGGGTCACTTTCAGTGAGGACGCGCTGCCCCCACAGCACGTCCAGCGACCCCAAGGGCCCCTTTAAGTCGCCTTTTACGACAGGCAGGGGATACCGTGGTGGGATTCTAACGCCCCCTTTCCACAGGGCAGATGGGTAGGAACAGCTTGTATAACTGGAAACAACTACGTACTTCGGAGAATCCTTTACTCACCTGTTCCAAAACGGGATCGCTTATCATTTTAGTAATTAGAGCCTTTGATATTTCTCCTGTATTACAAGTTTATTCCAACTTTACAGCGCCTGAGTAGAGTGATACTCGGAAACGTATCCTGGATAAGTGCATAAAAGCCACGGTTAGCTAAAACCATTAATTCGCCAAAATGAAAATGATAAGTACCTATGTGTGAGGTTTTATTTCTTTATTAGGGTTTCGCCTCTTTGTAAATAGATGTGCCGGACTAAAAAAATTTGGAAATGGGAAAGAAATGGGAGTAAGGAATTGATTGACCTTTGGTAATCTCTCGCATATGAGTACTGTTAAGTTGTGTGTAAATAATGGTAACTACGACCCTCTTCTGGCTGAGACATTCGAAAACTAGCTTAAGCTGGCATCGCCGTGGTTCTGTTACTGACGATGTTCCGAATAACTATGTCAAAAATAGATTTTTTCTTACTTTCTTATTTGGGTACTGTGCATCCCTGCAGGTTTTCGACTCACACATTTACTATTGGAACTAAAGGATGTAGTCCCGGATGCATGTTTATTCGCCGTAATGTTGTTTGGCTATCTCAAATATATTTCAATGTGTATTTAAGGTTGTTTCAGTGCAATATATTTTTAATTCCTTTTGGCACTGGGAAAGCAAAACCTTTGACGACTTTCATTGAGCTCACTTTGTAGTAGATGGCGAAAATGAAATAAATAAATGAGTATTTCGGATCCAGAAATATTTAATAGAACAAATACTTTTTCGTCGTTTAACTTTATGGTCAGGAAAACCGACTTATGAAAGACTTGTGTAAAACGTATATAGTAAATGTAAAATGTAAATAATTTGTATCCCATACCAACAGTCACAATTATTGCAGACTTTACTGGTAAGCACAGTATATTATGGACATTAATTTTGCTGCGGATACCAAAATAGATTAAGATTTTTAATTGTGCGGGTTACAGATATAAAAAAATAACGTGTTAAATGTTAATAAAGTAAACAACAAAATTAAAAATATGTATTGTACACTTAATTATAGAGAATTATTTATCACCTGACATGTGTTGCTTTGAGATATTTATAGGGAATCAATTTAAACCGTGCAACCTAAACTTCCGATTATACGAAAACTGAAGTTTGTATGGATGTAAATACCACATAACAAATTTAAAATTCTACGCACAGTTTCTATACTTCGTTATACCTTAAATTAAGAAAATGTAGTTACAAATAATAAAAACATAGTCACCAACGCCAACTGTTTTAAATTTTTAAAGTTTAATTTCGTTTCTAAACCGTTTTAAAACGTGGACGGATTGATTTAAAAGGTTTTAATCTGGCCTTACCTCTATAGTGTAGGTATATGTGACTGTTTTGCTTTGATCATATAATTTACACGTACTTGACCATCATTGCCTTTTCAATGTTGGTTATCCATTGCAATTTGTGAATTTTACTTTATTCAGGGCTGCTTCTTTTTATTTGTATGACAAAAGAGGTTTTATTTATGTAGTATGATTGTTATAAATTCCATTGGTGTCCGTTGAAAGGCCCTGGCATTGCACTCAGCGTCAGGTCAAGCGTATCGGGTAACACTCGCTAATAAGATAGCTTTAAAGCGAATATGCTCCTGCCTCCTTTGTAATGCAACTTTGTTGGTTTAATTATGTTTCCAAAATGGTTTAAAACGTGTTACACTTAAAGTTGCTATTAAATTAGATTCTAACCAAAATAAATTAAAAATTGTAAATTAAATGTGCCAAAATTTAGAACTGTGGTTTGAATTCTTTAATGCTTTGAGATTAGTGTTATATATTTTTTTATTAAGCTCTTTTTAAATGATACTATTGTTTGGTACGTCAAAGTGATTTTAATTTCTCGAAACATCGAGACGATGTTTCTGTGTACCAATAAACGAGATCATTAATTGGCCTATCCTGATTTCAATCCCTCTTCACATCAGCTTCTTTTTACTGAGAACTTGATATTGAAATACAATAACAACCAACTTAATGTATGCTTATGACTTTCCTGGAGAAATTTTCTAAGAATATTTTAGACCTGTTAGAAGCAGCCTACATGTTTTTGCATTACACTACACGTCCATATTCTGATGTGGAATATCAAATGGTTCTTCCATGTACCAAAATGGTTAAACCATCTATTTTGCCGGAAAACGTTCGATATTTAATCAAATGGATGTTATAAGTTCCCGTTTTACATAAGATTTGCATATTTGTGCCTAGTGTGTTGAACGGAAATAGATCATGTACATAATAATTAATTTCAGTGTATTGACGTGAATGATAACTTAATATTATCACAATACACCTACCGAGGTTCATCTCTGCACTCCCCTAAGGTAGACTGTAAGAGAATGCCTACGGCATTAAGTCCGCCTATGTACTATCTATGTAGTATATGAAGCTTAAATAAATAAATAACTTTGGTTATCGTTAGCTTAGTACCATTAGTTCACCAGTTCTACGCCAAAAAATTGATCTCTTATTTATTTATTTAAACTCTTTATTGTACACATTTATAACAATAAAAACATAAACAAAAAGAAAAGGACAGGTACAAGTGGCGGCCTTATCACTCATGGCGATCTTTTCAAGGCAACCATAATGATAACCACTTAATGATTCACTTAGAGTTTGATAAGCTATTGCGATTTTCGAATAGGTAAGCGGGAGACAAGACAATCAAAATAGCAGACTTTAAATGAAAATTAATAAACTGCCCACCACGGCAACTCATTCTATATTTCAGATATGCCCCATAAGAGCCAGATGGATGCAATACTGGCGTCGGAATATAATTACGCGTAATATAGCGACCAATGATAATAGGAAAGCTAGTATCGTTCAATGGATCAGCCCTATTGTTCTGAGAGCGCGGTGCGATATTCTGTCACCGTCGTGTTCCAAATTCCACGTCCGATATCAATCTTAATTTTGACATAGCATTGAGTATTTGATATTACTCTAGTAAGGAGCTGCGATTTCACTAATTATATTTACAAGACGAGGAAATATTAGAACATGATATTTTATATACAGAGTTTGTTCAGACTGTAATCGGAAAATAAAGCAGGTAGTAGCTAAGATGATTACAAACCACCTGGCATTAAAGAAAATCCCGCCAAAAAATAAACTTTAAACGTTTTTGTAACATGTTCGTGGTTGTAGGGATTTTATTTACCCCCTGTATGGGTACTGGTGTGTGACAAAACAACTACACACTGATACCTCGACGTAAGTATAGAATAATAGAAATTTGAAATACGTATAAAACTGACATTTGCATCATATGTTTCGGCGGCAGAATTTTGAGTGTACCACAAAGTACAAAATTATTTGTAAGTTGGAATATAAGAGCCTTATGTGCAAGTGTACCTCGTTCATCACCATTCGGTACACGCTTTCGCCCTCGAAGCTCGTGTCTGCTACCTCACTACTTTACGTACCCGCGTACTCATTGTTATTTTTTTAATGAAAAAAGGAGGCAAACGAGCAAATGAGCCACCTGATGTTAAGTGATTAGCACCGCCCATGAACACCCACAATACCAAAGGGATCATCGGTGTGTTGCCGGACTTTTAGGAAAATATAGGCTCTCTTCTTGAAGGTCCCTATATCGTATTTGTTTGCATTCTTGTACTTTTATCTTTACCTTCTTCGTCTGTTATTTCTGCTTTTTGTCACTTTATTGCAGATGTGAACTTTATTTTCATGTGTCGTGCTTCAACTGTGGCTATTGCTTTATTGATTGTGCTTAATGCTGCGCTTATTAAGTATACACTATAGTTATTACCTACTATCCGACTCGCCATCCTCGGTCAACATCGGGCACCGCCATCACTTGCCCATAGCCCAAACACCGACGTGCCTCTACCTACCTCTACCTCTCTCTTTCTTTATATGTAGGTTTTAGTCAAATAGGTTTCGTACACGTAGTAGTGTATAATGTTTTTACATACTCTGTGCCTTTCCTCTGTACGTTTCCCTGTGAATACAGCTGTATGGAATCCCCGTGCCAGGGAAGACCTCTAGGGATGATGGTCCCGTCCATTTCTTACCAAAAGTAAACTTTTTGGATAGCGAAGCCCCAGCTACACAACTACCACCCTGGAAAGAAAAAATTGTTACCGATCGACAGTTTTCGTCAACAGACGGTATATATATTTGAAGCAAAATCTAAACCAACAATGCTATTTGTCCAATTAAGGTATGTGCAAACAAAGTCGTGCCAGCCAAGAATTAACAGAATATAAATGCCCCAAGTTTCTCTTACATAGCGGCCGAACTTGATATTGTGTTGCGGAACATGATTTCTGCAAATGTTTTCACGTGCATCCAAATTGTGTTTGTTATTGGAAGAGCTATCGAAATGTGAATTTCTATCGAAAATCTGACAAAACACAACCCCGTCATTTCCAATTACGTTACTTCGACTACATGCTGTAATTCAGGTGCGGTGGCAGATTATGCATCGAACTCATCGAATTCGTTAATGAACTTTAGTTCATATTCCATACTTATGTATGTATGTGTGAGCAGTGAGTTTATGAAGCAGATTATCCTAATCCTAACAATTGATTGCTACTTGAAATTTGAAAATTGTGGCGCAGAGAGGATGAAAACATTTTCACATAAAATGAAATGATTTATTTATTTATCATTCAATATAAAATCAATAATTAATAAATGATTTCCTTATAACATAGTATAAATGGTCTCTTATGCACTAAATTTAAGTTTTGAATTAATTTTTACTGTTTTCATTTCTACACTTGGTTGAAAGACCCACTGGACGGGTAAGAGAGTGTAGGGCTAATGATATATATAAAACTAGTTTTAATACATGCGACTTCCTTTCTTTCCTTATAAGTAATGTGGTTTTCTACTAAAAACTCTGTTAAACAAGCTGGCGACCCTGTAACCACTCACATTGAAATTCATATGTTGCGCTTTCAATCAGCTCTCTGTGAAACATAAGATAGGTACTGACATTTTTAAATATGTCAATGAATAGCTCTATGTAAATGATTTTAGTAGAGAAGCTATTTACATTACTGTTTACATTTACATTATCAGCTATTTACATTTGCTATTTTCATCTAAAAGTTTTCATTATTTACCACATTAATTTTAGTAATATTACTTAAAATTCTAAAATAAAAAGACTTTATCATACTACTAATTACTCATGACTGTGTTTAGCATAGATTGTAAATTCAAAGTTTCTGTTGATAACATAAGTCAGTTGAAGTTACTCCTCTAGTTTTCATAATCATCAACTTCAGCCAAGAGAGGTCCACTTCTGGACATAGGCCTCCCCCAGTACTATTCTTCTTATCTTAAGCTTCTTAAATTTATCTAACGCAAATGCCTTGTGGATTTAAGTCCCGAATCAGGCAGTGTTTTCGAGATTTCCATTAAAAAATTGAACGTTGCAGCGCGGAGTCTGAAAATAAGCACGGAAACGGCAATAGGCCTGTTTCCTGTTGCGCTTCCTACTCCTTTGTGCATATAAAATAATATAAGCGTGTAAAAAAGTAGATGTAACAAAAATATCATACATATTTACAGAAAAAACTATGAGTCCGCGATTAGTTACCTATCTCGTTTATCCTCTTTCCAATTAAAAAATAACAATAGCTAATAAACCAATAAAAAGTTGTTGATCGGTAGAGCGGGCGGTCGCTGATGGAAGCGTTGTGTAAAACAAAGCTGCGCACGAACACTAATATTTGAATAATAGAGGAAGTGTGCTGTCCGCTCAGCTGGCACTGCCGGAGCTAGGGCACAAACTTCGTGTGAAATGAGCGGACCACCACCATTTATTCACATTTTCATTTTGTAAAACGCATTGTTGTTTCCAAATGATTTTAACCGTTCACACATCGGCGCTGAATTTACGTGTGCTGACGAATTTGTGTGTGTGTTTTTATAGAAAAGTGTTATGGTATTTTAATTCTTGTGTATGAAACAGGTAATGATAATGAATGAAGGTGTTTTGAAGTGATAGATTCTAAAAGGTCTAATATATTTTATTTTGACATCACGGGGGATACCCAGCTACTGGGACAGGTGGTTATGTTACACATTTTTTTTGGGTCCTTTAATAAGTCTCTCGCAGCTCAGGTTAAATAACCTTGATACTGGATTATAAAATGTAGTCTTGAGAATGTCGTATGTATTCATAAAAATGTAACTTTACAACATAATCAACGACGAGAAATGTATTTAAATACAAGATATTTTTTTGTTAAATAAAATTTTGCACTAATGTAAGACTTTGAGAGAGCGTTTTGAAATTAATCGCCCTTAACTAGTTTTACTGAGACGCAGCGCTGCCTCGTGCATAGAGAGAGTTACATGGGCGAGTTCTAAAAGCCCATCCTTGATGTTACAGCTACTAACGCTCCTCCCACTTATAACATAAGTTTTATGGAACTGTACATTATTTAATAGTGCCTTCTGCTACCTCAAAAACTATTGGAGTGTAGCACAAGTACATGTCTGTTAAGAAAATACGTATATTAATTACTTGTTTTCGTTGAATACAGAAGTACAGTTATTTTAGGTCTATGTTTTTTATTAACTTCTAGAAGATAAATGATTCTTTTTCTCTTTTGATCTTTTGATCTAACGTACTGGTTTAGTGTAATCTGAATCTCGTCGTTCACATTTAAGAAATTTATACCGATTCAAATACATTTGCGGCTGTATTCCCCGAAGAGATGGTAAGGGAAGCCAGAAGTGCATTTCTGCAACCACACTCATGGTCAACTGTGGATCGCTAATTCGGGGCAAGCTTGTCATAATTTTTCAGCCACGATTCCATTCTGCTGCATGCTACTGAGAATTTCCCAATGGTAAAAAACAAAAGAAACCCGACCGAATCGAACCTGAAATATTTAGATCGTTCAGCTCATACGTCTGCTGCAAAAGGTATTCATTAAATTATTTGATTAAACAGTTATTCCATACTTTTTCTATTATTCACGGTTACACGGTTAGAAGTAATCAAAAGGTCACTCATATTTGTTATGGCTTTGTACCTACCGCTGCAAATTACACTAAGAGTACTTTAATTGTCGCGACACCGCTCGCTAGACGAATAGCGAAAGGATAGAATTAAGGGAGGGAAACGGTAAGAACAATATTGTATTTACTGTAACCTCACTCAGCGACCGAACGTGACAGGGACACTGTTCCTTCATTACTACAATGGCACCACTCCGCAACACCGCAACCGATAAGTGTCTACCAATTCTAACCAAGTTCATAACTTGCCAGCCAGTCTGTACATTCGAATATCTATATATCTAGACGTAAAAAAGATTGCTCTAAAACAGAACGATCGTCGTAAGTAAAAATCTAGTGCCGTGCCTTGTGAATTGTGGTCTAAAGGTCCACGTTCAATCCATGAGCCATGTGTTGTGGCGGTTTTGTATTAGAAAATCAGCAGTAGCCTGAAGTTGAACATCGCTCGTAATACGGCATTCAGGTCGTCCTTTATTACCTGGAACTAACATCACACTCAGCGAAACGTGGTAGAAGAAATGCACTACTGCCTAGTCGTGGCGGTACTTCCACGAAAGTCCAAAGACGTTACACGTTGTTCGTGTAATGCATAGCTTATAATTATTTATTATAAGGTCAGTATATTCTCATTAATATCTCACGAATATCTTAACAATTCAATAAAAATTCAAAGCTTAAAGTTTGTTATGCGTAATTTTGTGAAGAAACCTAGGCTTTAGGGCTTCAATAGAAGTACCACCGCAACAGCCTAGCGTTTCGAGATTTTAAACGTTAATATGTATGTACAATCTTTAAAAACATGTATCCGTAACCAAGTAGGCATTCGTAAACCGTTAACTCGTAAAACTAATTGAATTTACACACCTACTAGAAAACACGACATCCGTGGACTTTCACTCTTCAATTGTAAGAGGTTCGTCATTTTTAAACTGTAAGCCCATTGAATTTATTTTTTACTATATTAGTAATATGTTACAATAAAAACATAATATTGGAATAACTTATAGACTATTTGACGCTGGAATTACAGTATTAGTTTTTACGCAATAAAATATTGTTCGATCTTACGCGAATAAGATGGTTTTATCTATCTTAAAATTCTTTTCACATCGTGTTTTTCTTGGACAATGTTAATTTTATACTTTATTTCAGACTTGTGACTTTGATTTTACCTTTTTATTAAATTAAATAGTACTTCAAAGTATTCTATTTTAAATGTAATATTGATTATTTCTTATTTATTGAAACTCGTGTTGTTTAGACTTCAACGCTCCGTAGTGTAGGTACGTTATGATTTTACAAATTGTTACTTTTTTGTTATTTAGATTAGTTTTCGTTTTTATTATAATCTTATATAATAAAGACTAAAAATAGCCATTAGGTAATATACTCGTTCTTATTCTCTCTACTAATTAAATAAAAGTCTCTACTTATTGAATAAAATTAATGTTAATTTGTGGTTTTACGTGAAGTGATTTTGTATATACTTATGTTATGTACACAACCCCACACCTCTATTCCCCAAAAGCGTAAAGCAGAGGTGCACTTTTGCACGCAAATTTCGCCAGGTATGTATCAGCTCCACTAAATAGGAGGCGAGTACATTGTTCTTCGGGTGCATTACCAGAGTTCGTTCTGATACTACATTTTTTCAATAAAAATCGCTCAAAATTGCTTTTCCCAACATCTTCTAGATCGCACTGCACATTGTTGTACCGGGAGATTACGAAGCAGTCAATCTAATAAAAATCTGATAAAAAAGTGCTAAATCATGCACGAAATGAACTGATTTAAAACAAATAGTGTCGCTTGTTGATACAAATATAATATTTCGAAATTTTTTGTACGCATTGCAAAATAAATGTATAGTGTAGCTTTGAGACAAAATCTAGTTTCCAAGTAACTTATCTTTCAAACTGCAAAATAATTCATTCGTAGATAACAAGAACCATGATGAAGTTATTAAAAAGGTACAATTTTCTTTTGCAAGTATTGGAGCTGTGTTGATCAATAAGCGCCAACTAGTCCTAGTTAGTAATACCTGGTTGTCGGGTATAATTCCATTCATTAGTAAGTCTCGGGGAGGAGGCTAACAATATTCCGAGAATCGAAGTCAAAAGCCGAAAGGGAGAGTGCTCGCTTTGACCGCTTGCTTATACTCAGTAGTACCATTCTAATAATCCCTGGACGTAGTTTTAAATTTGAGCCTGAAGTTGATGTTCGTAAGCGGTCGGATTTGTCCCGCTTAGTGCCCACAAGGATTTTTGTGGACGTGTTTACGTTCAGTACAAAGGAACCAACCATTAAAAATTCGCGAAATGTGGACCTATTTTAGGAGTTCAGTGGCGTAGACGTCTGGAAGAATCATTTGTATGGATGAGTACTATAATGTGGTAATTTCAATGATAATTCAAGTAATGAGGTCAAGGATTCGTGTCTCGATTCGGGCGATGTTATTGAATTTTTCTACAGTAAATGCCCAAAGAAAACATACATAGAGACTAGGAGAAGAAGGGATGTCCGTAAACCTTGCGTAAAACACAGAATCGGGAAAAATACAGATCAGTCAACTAGATCGAAGTGACAGGCCTTTTTCAGCTTTAGATACGTATAAGGGTGCGACACACGGGGTGCCCTACAAACTAATTTTAATGTTGCCATCTTACATTACATTATGTTGTACTGGAACAAAGGTTTTACAGGAAGCTAAATAAAAATGTATAAAGCCGTAAATATGCAATGATCGCTGGCTAAAAAAATGTGAAAAAGCAAGCAAATTGGCAATGTAATGTAATTATAGGAAGGGAAACACGTGGAAGCATGACAGCTACAGTTCCAAAGACAACAGGACGTGTTAATTCGTCTCGAAACAGGCAGACGCGTACGGAACATTAAAAAACCAAGGCTGATTTTGATATTTGATTATACGGTAATTTTATAAGTTTGAAATAAGAAAATGTATTCCGCTTATTTTAATTTGTGTTTTAAAAAAATAGCTTGTCAAGTCTATCCTACAGTCTCTATAATGTGTATAAGCCTATACGAGTATTTGTCCCACTGCTGGGTAAAGACCTTCTTTATAATTGAGAGGGGTTATTCACCGCGTCAGCCTAGTGTGGGGTCGGAAGGTCTAAGAAATTTCTTCTGATGTTTTTTTTATGTGTGCAGTTTTTTGCACGATATTACATTCAGAGTAATAGGGGTATGTATGGAAATACAATAATTCTCATATTCAAGTCAATTCGTCGGATTACAAAATCTATTTACCTTTATTGTTTGTAAAATAAACTTGACTGGACGAAAGACTTCATTCACATAAAAATATTCACTTTTAAAGACTTTAATTTCCCATAAAAATACTCACAATTAGTGTTTATATTCATAATGAAATGTGAAAGCGTAGGCTGGAGTACAAATAATGTACTCGAACGTTCTCTTTCCTACTCAGTGTTCGCCGCGTTTATTAATACGAGTACCTACCACAGGATTTAAATTAATCTCTGCGCGACATTTCCACAACGAGCCCGCTCGGTGGCCTGTTCAACGTCCCTGTTTTACCAGATAATCTATCCAGTATTTACAACTCTGCATAAAAACGTTGAAATAAGCCAGCTATTTATCTGAAATTGTTTGCATTTTACTTGCGGGAGTTTGTTTAATGCTCGCTATAATCCTTCCAAACAGAGGCAGTCATGTAAACTGAGAACGGCACGCCACCGAGGTACATTCAAAAACTAGTGTTGTAACAATATTTCACCGTAACATATTCAGTAAATAGAAGAAGAGGAAACTTTGTGTAACAAATTTATGAAATGGATCAAACGACTCCAAGGGCTGGATGGCGCTACGTAACGCGGACGGCTTAAGTGATGACATGTGGACGATTTTCCACCTCAACAGCCATAGCCTGCTGCAATTTATCATATTATATAAGTATTCAAATTCTAGTCGACATAAATGAAGATTCTTATTGCATACTTATTCTTTTATAATGTAAAGAAACCGGATCGAAATGAAAGGAATCACCAATTTCGGAATACTATTTTAAATAAGTTAAACTATGTTTTAATTTAAATCTATTTAATCATGATGAATTTGCGGTGCGGAAGAAAACTATTATATTGCTAGCGGCTTGTCGAGAAGGCTTAATTCAACCCAGTTGCGAGATTCATATCAACTCATTGTAGGTAATGTTTTGAGAAAATGCATAATTTGTTGACCAATTAGTTACGAAGATTACCGCCTAACTTTCCACTTTGTATCACACTAATAAACTTGTAATGTTTGCAGAGAATGTGAATATACATAACATTCCGAAAGTTTGTTATGATACATAGAATAGATGTGTTAAATTTGATTGGAAAAAAAACGTGACCAATTATTGCATCATGAAATATCAAAGCCGGTCTCTCTAAACGAAATCAAAATACAACCATCAATTTTGCTTGATATTTCGATAAGTACCTATAAGGTCAGATCGGAATGTACTTTAGAATTATAATTATACATGTAGAATATTTTCTCCTCTACTTTCCTCATCGATATAAAATTATACAAAAAATGTTACATAACAATAATTAACTCTTCTAAAAATTACTAAAATACATCTTAATTATATTGAACATAAAAACATGATCATTATTATATTGTTCGTCTTAAATTAAAATAAATCACATGGAACCAGAGAAATAATTCTTGTTGCAATATTTGAAGTCTCACCGCTTTTGCTCGTGACATACTTTGATAATCCACAGCTCGCTGGTGTCCTAATATCCGAGGCGGACCAAGTTCAATCACTTTGCAGGGTACAGACCCAACGTAAGGTACGTGTAACGAAATGTTTCCGGATTTGGGTGTCGAGTGGATCTCTAGATATATCTAATTGTGCATCTGCAGGAGTTTACATACAAAGAAACATCGTCGAGTTAGCTCGGGCTGGTCGGTAGCCTAGTAACCCGCTTTGCCTCGAATAGATTAATTCCGTATTTGCTGTTACCTACTTCATTCGTATATTATTAAACATTTTGATTTGATGAATTTACTCATTTAAATAATTACATGAAATGGCACGCTTGGACACTCCATTCATTGAGAATATATAGGTACATAACTTTGAATACTTTTCTTCTTGTTTTCTTGGCTTTGCATAATACTAGGTTTCTTAGAAACCGAGATAACGATATCTACGCAATAAAAAAGGGGAAATTATTAAAAGCTGCGTTCTTGTTAACGCTTTAGACGGACGAACGGAGGGTGGCGGTAACCAGATGAATTCGCTCCAAAGCCCTAACAAGTAGGCACGACGCTGCAGACGTTTACTTTTATGCTGCACCAAGTACGTGAAACGAGGTAAAACCATGGAATTGAGATATGTTTGTCGGAAAAATGTGGATAATTGAAAAACTAAGGAACGACGCTAGTGTTTCTTTGAGCGATTCGTGTAAATAATCTTGTGGATGTATGTATATTTCTTTTGTTTATGACCGGTAAACTTAATAGTGTTTGTGTAGATTTTGTTAATCTTCATCATTATAATAATTCCCAGCCTTTCACGTCCATTGCTGGACATAGCCCTCTCCTATGGGACGCCACTGGGCTCGATTGGCCCTTCTGAACGAACCGTTGCCAGCCACTTTGCAAATATTATGGAATTTTGTTATTGTCATTTGCCAAAAGGACGCCTTGGTTTAAAATAAAAAAAATTGGCCTCCCCTACCATTGAGAGGAATTAGGTCTTAGTTCAGGCCTTAGTCACTGTTAATGTCTTAAGAGAAGAAATACCTAGTATGTTGAACTGTATTGCGATTTCAGCGGTATTTTATAATGTGGCGTGGCGCACATCGATTTCAATATAAGTTTAGAAGTGTAAATAAAAGGAAGGAAGGGACAGTTCCCAGTTTATGTCTCAATCCAAAAGAATTTTATTTGTCGAAAGATCTTTCTGTCGCATGCTTTGTTGTTTTTTCAAACTACGTATTAGGTTAAAGTGTAAGTTTAAAGGCAAGTCTAAACCATAACCTCTGAAGTTGTGTGTGTATTCATGGTTAATTATCGCACACAGTCATTCATTAGCGATGAAAGGAATATGGAGGGGAAAGCTGCGTACCTGAGTTATACATGATTTCTATGATATATGAAGTTAATATGCTGAATGCAACCCGTACGTATTAACTAGGTTAACTAAATAAGTAATAATAGTTATCTTTTTTCTTTTAACTCTTCTTACATTTTGTTCATATTATAGTACCAAATACATGCATTGGAAAACACAAATGTCGACAAGGTGTACCTAAGACCAAGATCTATATATTTGGTAAGGCTTTGGAAGATTCCCACTCAAGGAACTTTCCTACTAATGTAGTGACTTTTACGATGATGTTTATGCCTCTGGAGGTGTTTGTAGAAACTTTTTACTAACAACACACTGAACATAACCACAATTGAGCTAAAGATGATGAAGACAACATTCCCCATCTTTCTTGTCTTCATCGGCTATCAGGTTTTCATCTTGCGGCACATTATCAGAAACCAATATTGCTCGACGTGCGTTCGATCCACTATCACAATATCCGGCTTACTGACAACAATAGTCCTGTCTGTGATAACATATCGATCTTAGGATCGCCATATTAGTATGGCGTTGCATTACTAAAACCGGTTGTAATGCATATTGGTATTATAGCATCTCATCAGGTTACAAAAAGATTTCGCTGAGCAAGTTGCTGATGTATGATCATAGCGACTATTTTACTTCTTTGCATATACTTGCTGTCATATCAAAACATCTCTGAACAAAAAGAAATACCTTCATAGACCGCCAATCGACGCCAAAGAATTTGTTCGATCGATATTCCGGTATCTTCTAAGTAAACTTCAGCTGCTGCATTTTGGGTCGAGAAGAACAAGCATTACATGATGTTGCCCCATATTCTTTTAAAAAATGCTTGGGGGAAATAAAAGTTAATACACTTGGTTACCAATACTGGTTAGTGTCGTGTTAGTGTTACATGATTAATTCCCTATGAATGAACTTGTACACTGTCACAAAAAATAAGCCAAAGGGCTAGAGTGTCGGATTCAATTTTAAGTAAAAAAATATTCTGCAAGTATGTACATAGAAGCTTGAGTTTGTCATCATCTTTCTGTTCATTCGTTTTTTATTGTCATGTATTTTATATTTTAGTGTAAATAAAAAAATGTAAAGGATCTCAACCAAGGAATTTTTCAGTCTTCCTGGTTTGTTGAGCGACATCGGGATGGGTCACAATGCAAGAATCCATCACGATTCTTGACCTATAGCAAAGTTTACACGCAATGTTTTCCATAATCAGCTATTTTAATTAATTAATATAATATGCGCACAAATTCTAGGTAGAAATATATGCCATGATATTAAAACGAATATTCTAAAGGTACATATGTTGGCATGTGTAGCTTCAGCTGATAATTAATGAATATAAAGACGAATAGACGGCCATTCGCAATTAAGCCAATCAAATGCGCATTAAACACATGCAATGCGAGAATGCAAAAAGCAGTTGTATAAAAATTGAGATGCCAATATTGCGCTTTCGTCACCTTGGCAAATACGATATTCGATACATTGTGTGAAAATGTATAGAATTCCAGAGTCGTGTAATTTTGCGATACAGAATTTTGAACGATGGTGAATATTGGCACCTGCTGTATTTGTGAATTCAGTGTCTGAATACAGGATATTCGTTTCCGGCCGGATGTATGCGGAAACCCGCGAACTGACGTACATAATGAGCTGCGTTCCGGAAACAGCCCAGGAATATATCCGACCTATAAATACAATGATTGGTTATTGTAAGCGGGACTCGTTCATTGTACATATGTAATATGTCCTTTGATCGCTTTGTGTGTTAATCAATAACTCCAAGATGTTTAAGGAATTTTGCAAAGACCACAACGTCTGGTCTGCTCGTGATGCTTTCGCATAAGACAGAAGAAACCACCACCAAAGTCCTGTCTCCCACCTCGGCATCACCTTGGGTGAGATCGCACCAACTCGGTTTTTGCTTTACTCACAGCAACACCCTTAATCGTATGTCTCCCGAATTAAAATATTTATATATTTCGTCACCCACATTCCTTCTTCATCAACCCATATACGCCCACTGCTGAGCACGGGTCTCCTCTACCATTGAGAGGGTTTAGTCCATCGTCCGCCACGCTGGCCTAGTGCGGGTTGGCGGACTACACACCTAAGAAATTTCTAAGAACTTTTAGGTGTGCAGGTTTCATCACGATGTTTTCCTTCACCGTTAAAGCAAGTGATAATTCAATTTGAATACACACATAACTTCGAAAAGTCAGAGGTGTGTGCCTGGGGTTCGAACCCGCGACCGCCGAGATTCACCACCGTGCGCCTAAACCTCGAGGCCATCACTGCTTTTTTTCCCCACATTCCACTGCTTTTTAATTACCACGTAACTGACGACGGACACTAATGCCCCAGGATCAGGATCTTAATATTACGTCAAATTTAAAGACGCTTCTGACATTCCTGAGGCCTGGCTAACATTGCATACAAACAGATAGTCTTTGAGCTGACAACATTCGAAGTGTTAGCCGCACGAAGCCAGACGTAGTGAAAAAGTTGGGGAGTAGCGTGTGGATGCGGGTCGTTTAGGATCGGAATGGTTAGCAGATTTAGGGAAGTTTACGCTATGCTGCAACAAAGCTGACACAGTAAAAGTTATTACGCTTTTAATACCTACTATAGGTTTGGTATACGAATGCAATAAGACGTCTTCTTAGGTAGATCTGACGGGACATTTACAGTTGTGTTCATGATATTAAGTATTAGAGTATTAGAGTTTTAGTGGAAGTAACTGAGGAAAGAAGTCGTAAATTGTAAGAAGAACCTTAACACATTTGAATATATTGTCACATAAACCCATTCCTTAAACAATCATTTTGCTTTTACGGTTTTTGTTTCATGCACAACATTAATTTTATGAAGAGGCGCACTGAGTTTACATAATTTACGCGTCGCTATAAAGTTTCATAGTAATTTTAATTTTTTGGGTTAATTGGGAAATATCCTTTATATTAAAGACTTGACATTATCAAAATTATAAAATAAAGTCAAGAATATAATGATACATCATTTTAATAAATTGTTAACCAAGCATTTAAAGCTGCCGCTGTGGCAGATTTTTGATTCCAAGTTATGTCATTATTTTCATTTTAGCAGATTGACGAAAAATGCAGTGTATTTGAAATTGAATCGCCCGCAAGCGGCGAACACGCACGGTCCGACTGGATGTCAACACGTCAGGGGAAGTCGGCTGAAGTTAAATTTAAAAGCTATAATTGAAATCGGTTGCATGGGGCATCGGTGTTGGAGGGCTTCAAACACAGGCCTCAAAACAATTCAGTTAGTAATCCAAAAGAAACAAAACGCAAACGGGCCCCTACGCATCGATATGCATATTTATTGGTGCATTACAAATTGTTCATTCGTTTAGATAACTGTTGAGACTGAAGTAACAAAAAATAATAATTCATCATCGTCATCAGTCCATATACATACGTGTCTCTACTAGGCGCGGACATCACAACACATCACTACCGGGGTGCCCGAACCAAGCTAGTGGGGATGCAACTCGGAGACGGCCGAGACAAAAACGTCTAGTAGGCGCACTGGGCGGCTGTGGTATAACGGTGAGCGCTTCTCGCCCTCGTACCATGGTCGCCCCACATGGCTAAGATTTAGCCACCGGGAGTCTCAGCGCGGCATTAACACCTGCGCGGGCATGACGTCGCCGCGCGCCGGGCTTAAGACCTGTGACCCCGACATACGCTTCCTGCCCCTCTCCCATACCTGTCATAATCAGCATTCCCCTCAAAAATAATAATAAAAAAGATGTGTATGTCTAGGGTTTGAACTCACGGCCGTCGAGTTTCTCTACCGCGTCTAAATCTCGGGGCCATGATTACTACAATAAAATATCACTGCTTCTTTTTATACTTCTACAATGGGACTTTAGCCTATGTAAGTAGATACCTTACACATGTAAGGCCTTGTCTTTCTAAGTAAGGAAGTTAAAAAAGGAAGAAAACTTTGCCGTGAGTTTCCTCAACAATAACCGAACAAAACATCTAAGCAAACCATCGATTGGAACTTCGAATCGAATCAACAGTCAAGTCTAAGTTTACGACAGCAAAGCCGGTAAGTTTCTCTTTCAATGTTGCGAGGGTGATTCCAAGTGGTATGCCAGTGTCCCCGAGCTTTAAGTCCGATAGGTATCGAAATGATAGAAACTAGCAGCGGACATTAAAAGCATCAAAGGCGGTAAGTACACACTGACAGCGAACTGGTCATTGAAACCTCACAGCGCAATCGGCAATATTATGTAGGACTTCTGCTATGTAAACTTGGTAGGACGACGGAGTTCCCTATTTAATACTTATTAAACAGGGGCCAAATAAACAACCAAATATGCTGGGTGTTTATGCGACTTTCCTACGCTTGTAGTCACTATATTGTTGAGTCGGCTGGATAGAAATGGGTATGAATGCCATATATTTAATTTATATAAAATAACTTATACTGTACCTACTTTTGAAAAAAATCAAAATTGTACCTAATTCACAAAAAAAAATATTTTTTTGACACAAATGTGCTACTGATACCGATTTAGTATGTTTGATGAATGAAATGCCAAGAGTCAATTCCTCAGATGATTAGTTAATCAAGCGGTCATAGTTGTCATTTCGCAGATGTTTATACACAAAATGATAATTCCATCAATGTGTTGCATTCCAGCAGCGGCCATTCTAGGATAGGCCTATGTTTATGTTTTAACGAATATTGCGTCGGCATATCAAATACTATATAAGTGTAATACATACTAACATACCTACTATTTTCTAATCAATATTCTGTCTGAATAGCTGACTTCTTGTAGCTATTAATCAAATTTGGATAAATTGAAGTACTTACTTTGTATGATAATATTAAGGTAGGTATGAAGATGTTAATGGTTTTCTTTTTTATTTAAGTACTTCTGCGTTTCATATTCCAGCACTGTTAAAACGATCCATGAAATAATGAAAGAAAATGAACTAAAAACGTAATGAAAAGCGACTACCGTGGCCTATTTAATCAATGTGTTCGGTTCCGAACCAGATTTATCCGCTACCTTTGCAATAAAGGCGCTTATTGGTCACAGTGGGAACATTTTCCACTCAACTGCCAAACGGTGGATTAACAATGCACCGCGCCTCTCAATTCATCCATCGCATATTTAGTCGTTAACTTTGCTCTGGAGTGGACGTTTATAATAATGGATAACATTGCGTTCGAGCTTGGTGAAAATCTGCCCGTGGTTCGTGGCGAGGTGTCTGGCCACAATCCGCGGTGTGTAGCTGTGTACAGGAGTGGCAGTCATGCCTCCAACACAAGCTGCAACACTCAGGGATGTCTTGCTGGCGCCGTCATACCTGATTATGGATAGTGAGTCTCCAAAACAATTATTTATTAAAATTTTATACAATTAAATACTAGTTTTCATCGATCAAATTTTAAGTAGTTTACGTAAGAGTAAATAAGCATTTAGTTATATCCAAGGTTAAGATTTTATATTATTACGCCTGTGTTACCACAGACTATTCTTTAAAAATACGTAGTATAGTGGATCTTCGCTTCATACAGAAACAAAAGGCACAACATAAAATCACAAAAACTCAAAAGCATTAGGTACATATAGTGTGTATATGAGGTAGGTATACCTAATTGCAGTATTGGTTGTGGCCAAAAACTTCGACGATTTTTTTAGTCAAAATTAAATCGTTTCGGAAGAAACTTCGTTAACACACGTCTATGCCCAAAACATTCGGAAAAATTTCATAACACGAGCGAATAGGTATTCCGATATCCTTAGCAACTTCTCTGATATCGATTCGAGGGATTTTACAAGCAATTTTCTTTACCACTGAAACGTTTTCATCTGTTTTTGACTCGCTTTGGCGTGCAGAGCGAGGCTTAATCCTTGTCATATTCCCGGCCATCTTGGTATGGTTTATACGACTTACAGTTTTTTTTGTATTCAAATAGTTTCAATGTTTGCCAATGACAAACACATTGTGTGTGTTAGATTCATTTTTTGCACAAATTTTTAGCCAAAAAACACGTTCAACTATTATTTCTCTCACGAACAAACTATGTAGGTACTATATAATACTTAAACGGGTAACCATATTTTTATATGTATAGATATAATGTATTTTTACCTATACAAACAATTTTCTAAGCGTGTATCGTGTGTTGTTCTTTTATTTACCTATATCTTCAATTCTCTCATATATCCAGTTGATTTTTCAAATATTTCTAAAAAAAACAACAAATTTTGAACAGAACTAGATTATATGAGGTCTAAGTTTAAATGTGAATATTTAGAATTCATAGAAAAATTGCTTCATGTATAGTTACAATCGAGTTCAAAAGTTCATTTTGTATTCTAAATTCAATTTATTTTTCTGATAAATTAATTGTATCGATACAACATATCTACCTATATGCATTGAGATACACAGTGAGTTTATTCGCTACAAACTATTGTGTCACTAGCTTGAAATCTCTGTCATTGTCGATAAACTCTACTTAGTACGGCTAGCGTCATCTGGCTTATTTATTCAATAAAGTAGTAAACAATCGTATTACGAACAGCGCCATCTTAACAGATTAAAAGAAACTTATGAAACGTGTAGTTCTGTCGGAACCCAACAAACAAAACATGTGCAAGGGACTTGTTAGCATTTACTCACAAGATGGCTCTGTGTGTATCAAAAATTAAGCTTTTGTAAAACCCACTGACAAAAAAAAAGTCTGAATAAACTTTTTTAAATAACATATTACCAATAATATCTTCTGTGTTTCCTAGTTGTTAGCAGCTATCCATTATATAAGTTCGAAATATCGAAATAGAGCCATACCTTTTAAATATTTAGAACATTAGCATCAATTTTAACATTAGCAGGAATTTTCTTAACGCCAGAGGGTTTGTAGTCACCGTAGCTATTACCTGCCTTAGTTTCCGATCACGGTCTAAATACCCTGTATATAATAATACCTATGAATAAATTTTGAGATTATGATATTATACACAGACATTTTGATTTCATTACATGCAGATATGAAACATTTACAATACCGCAAACAACTTGAAAAACTTTATTCAACAGCTTGTGAAACTCCGCACGATGTTTTCTTCTACTTCATTGGTTCCATGGTATAAACCGACGGTGTGCTATCTAAAAGTTTAATTCCGACAAAATCCTATAGGGATTGTTCAATATAAAATTAAGTATTAGTAAAAGCACGGAGTTCGAAATTGCGTTAAGAACGGCAAAAGGCACAATATTACGAGCCCTATATCGGAGGGTCCACCATACTGATGAGAATGCACCTTAACGTACTTTCTTCTGTACTGTCTTTCAGTTTCCTGTGAAAGTCTCGTCAAAATCGAGCTATTTAACGCAAACAAATTGGCTAATAGACAAAAAAAAATTAATCACGTATTTATTATACCTCCAATCATTAAAAAAATGATAATTTTGACATTATAAGTAGAAACTACATTTTGAAAAAAGAATTATTAAAATTCAAAACTTTTATACCATTGCACCATTGTGTACGAGTCAACGAGTTGATTTAGAATATCTGAGTTCCAGCATCGGAACGGAATTAGGTACGTACTCTACTAAGAACAGCATTTTATTTCGTTAATTACTAAGTACTACAACTACACTACAACTTACTTATTTCCTGTTATTGACACCCACAAAATATTCTTAAAATTATATTCGTTAATATCCTAAACTTGGTTAACCACTGATCCTTTCACATTTTGTATTAATATGTGTTACTTCGAAATAACTTTAAAGATTCCAGGCGTATAAAATATCCGTTTTCAAAAGGCGTTCATATTAACTTATTTAGAAATATTTTTATCACGTCTGATGTCATTTACATAATTTGTTTAAGTACCTAAATGGAAAAAATATATATACTGTGATGTGAAATTATAGGAAATATTACAACGAATTAAACATTTTTATATCTACCTAGGTATGTGCAAATATTTCGGTCTACGGAACTACGGACATTACTAAAAGAGTAAAAAAAAAAACAAAACAATGTAATTAATGTTTTTCTAATCAAAATTGCTTTCAACCATTTTTTAAATCGTTTTTTATTCGTAGTTCATTATTTTTGACAACAACATAGCATAATAATTGTCAACAGTTGGCCCAAAAGACAGGTGTCCGCTTTAAATAAAAAAGTCATACGAAGGCTCGCGCCTATGTTTTGTAATAAATATTATCCAGAAATTAACAAACTTCTAGTAATACTTTGTAGTTCTAGTGTCCTAAAACAAAAGTATTAGTGTTAAATAGTTACAAACATAGCTAAGGTAAGTGCATATTTATTTGAACGAAGAAATTTATTATATGTACCATGTATTGAATGTATTTTATGTGTTTAAAAGTTTACTGCGGTGAATACTTTAGCTCCTTTGAAACTTCCCGGTATATTAAATTGAATAATTGACGTATTTACATACGCATGCGCGTTCAGTTCGCCACGAAGTGAACCAAGAGTCGGACTGTCCTGAGCTTATTCCGTATCCGGAAAGTCAGCAGTCGGGCGGTTACTTGGTTGTGAGCTCTTTGCGAGAACGGTTGTTAGTGACTGATTGAGTTTTCGACATCCTCGACCAACAGCCCTCATTGTCCAGAATATTCCCCACGGTATATTCAAGGTGAGAAACATTAATTTCATAACTTTTTGTAAAAGTTAAACTGCAATTTTAAATATTTTCATTACCGCGAGTTACTTTCAAAACTTTACAAAAACTTTAAACTATTGTTAAAAACTGACTAACCCTGCATGTTCTTTGGCTGCATGATAATTCCTGCTTTTTTTGTTAACATTAAGTTGCCATGCCACGAAGTTTGCTGAATGGTGCTTGTTATGTGGTGCTGGAAGAAGTGTACAGGGACACTACTCAACCAGTAAAAAAAAATAAGCTTAAGAGAATGCTTCGTTGTGGAGGTACAGCTCGGAAGAGACTAGAACCCCTATTTAATAAGTGTGTTTCTGATGTAGCAGGCATTTTTGTTGAGTAAGTAATTGTATGTTTGTTTGAGTGTCTTTTTAACTAACATAGCTTTGTTCTTATATTTTATGTGTGTGTATTTCGCATGTCTTAATGGCTTGTAAGGTAATTTTGTGTTTATGTAATCATTATTGAAGAAGCACCCATACTGAAATTTACAGTTGTTGCCACTGTGTTATAATGTTTCAAATTTTTAAACTTTTTAACTTCGAAATCAATACATCAGTTTTTATAATATTAATACAGTGAGTGTACTAATTAAGGAAAATAATCACACAAATCAGTCTTTTGAGATTAATGAAGGATTTAAATAATCTATATTTTTAATCAGTGTTTTACCTTTATTTACTTCTCATTTACTTTTTGTAAAAAATATGTAATATAATTTTAAATATTTGCTCTCTGACCTCGCCAACATTCTCATTACTAGTATTTGCTATTTTGGCCATAGAACTGAAAAAAGTTAAATGTATTTACAATAACTGGGTACTAATATAAAAAAAAAACAAAATCAACATTCAAGATATGAGATTTAAATTCAGTACCATTTCAGGAGGAAAGTTCTGACTGAAAAGACGGTCCAGGAACTGAACAAAATGCCTTCTAACCATGCCGAAGAAACTGCCCTGCTCGGGTAAGTATACATAGAGGAACAAATTGTAATGACTTGTAATTAAAATATATGTAAATAGAAAAGTTGGTCAAATTTACAAACTAAAAGTACTTTTTATTTATTTATTTACAAGTATTCCAGTAGTAGGTTTCCACTTACATACCTTAGTATGTGTACTTTATTTACTTATGTAGCTTTAGATTGGTAGATAGTATTTCTATGAAACTTTTGATTATATATTTATCTTAATAGTCTCTTATTGATTTAAAACATCTATGGGGCTGTTTCAAAACTTTTTGGTTGGTTGAAAATATAAATTCAGAAACTTAGTTATGATGTATCAACACTGTATAATAAAAATAATGAAAAGTGAATAACAAAAATAAAACTTTATATTAAAAAATAAGTCAAAATGAATGAAGGGGTACAATGATGTGTTATAAAAAATGCGATTTTTCGGAATTAACTAATTGAGGACTTTTCAAAACGTAAATATAAACGCTTATTGCGTAATATTCGAATATTGGGCTTATCTGAAAAGATCTGTTCAGACATTTTTCTTTGTTTTGTCAAAATACTTGATTTATTTTAAATCTAAGTGGAAACATATTCAATTATAATCGAGGCAGCATTTTATTTGTGGCTATTATAAATTTTGAAAAGATTATAATTTGTTTGATGTCAGATTAAATGTTTTGTGCTTTTAAATGGTATCGTATTTTACAATTATTCTTACAATAATTTGGTAATTACTAAATGCGACGGAGAATTGTTTTATGAAGTTGGAAATAAATGTTAATTTCTGTGGTTACTCATTTACTTGTCTCAGTATCTTGCAGTTACTTTTTCGTTCTTAACTGATGGCAGGTTAAAACAAGGGTTTTTTTGACTTGAATCGTTGCGGGCGCTTCAATCAGACTTGTGCACCTCGATTCTAGGCATTATGTTCTCAGCTTTCAAAAGAGCAAATACCAACGTAATGAAATTATACACCGTAATATACACTCTAATGTACTGTATCGTGTATTAATGTTTTATAACTATCCACGATGTCGTAAATTGCTGCCGTGGGCTAATATAACATTTGACTGAACATTACTTTACAAGAGTTAGTGAAAAAGAAACTATTTAACGCAAACCTCTAACCGTAGCTCGATTCGCGTCTTAAAGGAAATGCCAATTGAATAATAGCCAATGAGAGCAAAAAATTCAAGCACATTCGAACTGTAGAACAAAAGTAACAAATGAATGTAGGATTAATGAAGCTAGTTATGGGAAGAAAAAAATTCTCGAATTTATGCAAACATGACGGATGGAATACGTTATTACTGAACGATGTGCTCACGTAAAAGTAAACTGTGTACCTACTCGTCTATTTTCGCAGCGTTCATTATTAACACTCTAGTTAATTGGAAAAGGACAATGTCGCTTCCCTTTATAGGTTACTGTTAATGGCATTAAAACATTTACGAATAAGACTACATAGTTCCAAAAATCTTCATATTGAGACTGGCCTATTTTGCCTCAGATTCGGTCTTAGGCTTATGGCTAATTCAAGTCAAGTAGATGCTCGTAGATTTTATTGTGACTGGGTTCAACGGTGAGGGAAACCATCGTGGGGAACATGCTTTTGACCTTTTACATGGTATAAGTACATACCTCAGTCTATTAATAGTTTTGTCTCGCGGGCTAAGACCTAAGTCTTTGCTAACCTTCGTTATTATATACCTACGTGTAAAAGTAGATTTTTTCCCCATGTTCTTGTATTTTTTAGACATTACGGTGCGAAAAATAATTTGAATGCGCACTTCAAAGTAATGAAGAACGTTGCATTTTCAGGACTTATTTCTCACTTCCGTCGCTTTAGTGAAGTTTCGAGCTACGATCAGGCATAATATATTTTTTAAACGACATTAGTCCCCAAAACCTTGAAATTGCATGATTTTAAACTGCATGCCTATAAAATGAACGTATCGGAAACAATTCAAAAATAAAAAATAATTATCCATAACATCGCAATGTGCGAGCAAGTTATCAGATTTTATTTTATAGTAATTAGTCCGATTCAGGTGAAATACCTATGTAGATACAATTATATGTATACCTATAGCAACATGGTTGGATGGTTGGCGCTTACTTGGGGAGGCCTACGTTCAGCAGTGGACGGCAATAGGCTGAGTACTACTACTACTACTACTATAGCAACAAGAAGTAGTCGTCCCTAGTTACCTTTCGCGTATCCAAGAAATCACTATTGATTTAATATGCTGTGTATAATCTCTGCAAAAAAACTACCTATATAATATAGGAACAAGTCGGTCACTCAAAAAAGGAGGGTTACAAAGATGAGCATTCGCAGGAATGATAGAAACCTTTAATTCTGATAAATACTTGTAAAGTGTCGATTATTAGCTTCGGCTTTCTGTTGGGCATCGGTACAATTGGAGTACCCTTACTATTAATTCAGGGAACATATTGATTTGCCTTTTATCGTGCTCTGAAAGAATAAAACAATAATAATTAGTTATGTTGTATCCATAAGATCACATTGTGATGCCGTCAGCTCCAAGGTAACCTGGACTTGTTTTGACGGTTACTCTCGCTACTGAACTAAAGCTAGTTTTCTACGGCTTCTATTATCGACAGGGATTACCGCGTGTTTAATAATGTAGTTACGATTTCATATTAGGCATATAACATTCTTTAATATTAACAAAAACTTCCTTGTAGTTAAAATTATTAATTTGTATCAAAAATAGTTTTTTCTTTAAATATATTTATTCAGCTAAGTGAAATATATGTAGGCTAAATCAGCTTAATTCTACAACATGTGTTATTCCAATATGGTATGTGGTTAAACAATAACTGTTTTTTCCCAGTAATGAACTCTTCTGTACGTTAATGCGGGAGAATAGCAGCCGCTAATGGAATTAGGGTTTAGTATGCATAATACGCGTACATGACATATCATGGTATAGAAATAATACTAATTAAAAGGTTTAGAATGAGCAACGTGGAAATAAATTAATCTTGCGTCGAAGGAACGAACTCCGTCATCCAGCACATCGATCAGAAATGTTTACTGAATATCTAATTTTCGAATTGGGCCGGGATTATGTACGGTTAATGCAATATTTGCGTTTCCGAACGGAACGATGCATGGAATACACTTGCAATATCGCGCGTGAGCGGATCTAAATTCGAAATATGCCGTCAGTAAACGGGATATTCACATGGTTGTCTAAATTCGGGTCGTTTTAAAATGTTTTCCTGCGCGGCACGTAGACGTAACGCTGTTTCTCCAAATTTAGAACGACAATCAGCATTTTCATCAACTTGTTCAGTCTGGAAAAAACTAGATTGGTTTCAGATACCATTGAACAGCCGTTAAAATGCAAAAAGTGTTCAGCTCAAAAGAAACTTTCAAAAGGATTGCGAGGAATTGTGGATTAGATTGAATGTGGGCTTAGTATAATATACATACGTCCATGATTGTATCGAAAACGTGTCGTATCACAGGTGAAATTAATGTAAACCTTTCTGTGCTTTTGTCCACATGACACATGGACAATTATTCAATTTGTTTTCGTCACTGTCAGCGAATACAGTACTGTAACAATAGAGCCAATTTTTTTGTAAAATTATATACGCTTTGTTGTCAGGTCTGTTTCAATAACCCATTAAGCTACTCGTAGGCTCATGCCTAGGACTATTTCTATTCTACAATTAAGAATAATTACACCTTTATTATTTACGATGTCGCAGTGCGGGTTGTACGCTTTCCCATCGTTATACAGATTTGTCATTAAGAATTGACACGTTGATAAAATCAAACTTTATACTTGCATGCTTGTGAAATAGGCGAAATAATTAATTTGTATATAAACTTTTACATATTGGTATGTCTGCTAAGAATTATATTATTATTTATTGCTTTTATTGCCACATTATTTGATCACCATGACTCCATTATACTGTACCTGCTAAACCATCAAAGACCTCACGCCCTGTGTCATCAAATCTATTTGCTGCTGGGCGATATTGTAATGTGTGGGCGTGACGCTCCCTTCATGAACGTTGTAATAAATGCCTCGAGTTCCATCGAATAAATATACACATATTTTTTGCACGTCTAAGGAGAATGTTATGGAGAATATTAAATATTTTATTATTAAAATACCTTTCTTAGCACAACGGAATGTAGTTATTTTTAAAGTTCACTTCGCGTTACATGTAACTCACTTTTGCCGCTAAGTGGTCTAAAAGAAAGTAAGGAACATATGCAATTTCTTTGAAAGTCAATCTAATAAGGAACGGTTTAATTTATTGATTTTCCACCCCGCTGTTACCATTGTTCAGCCAACCCCAATCGCAAGTGAACGTATTACGAACCTGTCCTGTACATTGACCTTTTCAAGGACAGACATGAACGCAAATTCTTGAATTCGTAGAACTCGCAGTCACTGATGTATGGACTTGTGTTAATATCTAATAATTAGTAAATATCCTTTTTTATTACGGAGGAGAATATAGCTTGTTTTTTAGACTAGTTGATATCTGTATCGATCAATTAAAAGTTAAATTCAATTTATGTGTATGTCGCTATATGAAAAATACGTGTATATTTTGCTTTGTCTAATGAAACGCAAAAACATCCGCATATCTTCATTCTCCAGTATAATTGCCTCGCGTTTTTCATGATCGGATCAGATTCGATCAAAGAGCTCCCGTTGATTGGAACAGGTAACCCAGTTAAGTAGGTCCAGTTTGGGAAAGAGGTCAATCGTCATAATCAACTCGATTTTCATTGCCATACGGAAACCCAGATCTGTTGTTCTTGATCATTAAATTGAAGATAAATGTTTTTGAGAATAATAATTTAGTACGAAGTTCGGGCTACTAATCTACGTTTTATTATATTACAATACTTATTATTATTAGTTCTTTTTGTTTTTTAATAGATGTTTTTGGTGACAAAATAGAGGCCAATATCAAACCTGATTAAGTATCACTTAATTATTATTAGTTACGGTTGATTTGCGACACAGATTTGAACGGAATAGGACAATTACTTGTATTAAAAATCGTAAATAATATACGCTCGTAGTCACTTGTTGGCATACAACGCAAGCTCATGTACAATTCTTTCTTCCATATATTCCTTCTACTACGATCAATTTTAGTTTACAAGTTACTTTTATGTTTTGTCATTTAATTACAACTAACAAATATAAGTCTTGTGATGTAAATCATATCACAATAGTTTAAAAAAAGTCCATAATGTTTAGCCACTATGTGTGTATATATGTAGTGACGACTGAAGCCAAATTAATTAATCATCAAAGATAATTCCAGCACTCAGCCTGAAGATAACTAGTTGGAGGCTGAGGGGACAGTTACTGACTTTGGCCGTGTGATTCTCGTGTACCTGAAAGCTTATAACAATGAGCATTAATCATTCATTTCCATCATGTATTAAATGCTTTTTCTGTGCGCGATATTGAACCCACGTAATCGTGACTTCAGTGTTGCGTAATCTTTTTCGGCTTAGAAATTTTACGTCGGAATTTTTCGTTGAATCCTCTGTTAATACTTTAGGAATACGATTGATAAGCAAGCAATTATTGTAAAAGGGTAAAGGCGAGGTGTATGAGTCGTACTTGGTACAGTTGTTCACAAATTGAAAGTGGCGCTGTTGTAGCCGGCCCTGCTCCTGGCCGGTTGCCAAGGCTGTCGGTCGATCGTGCCCTCGCTTTTGGGGGCGGTCGAAACCTGCCTAGGTATGGTACCGACTCGGCTGTTCTTCTCGGATACAAGTTATATTTGATGACCCTGACTTCAACTTTCGTGATGTCTTCGAACCGTAATTGTTTGCAAGAACAGACGTTGCAACACAGATGTTGTAATTAAAATTTGCTCCTAGAAAACTGCGCATGTCACGAGATAAAATTATGTAATTCACTTTCAAAATGTTTTTTATTTATATCTCAATACTAGCTGTCCCGGCAAACTTCGTATCGCCCTACCAGTCAATGAATGTCTTGTTACTTATTAACAGAATTTAATTTTTAATTACTTAGGTATATCATCATCCCCTTGCCCTGGTCCCAATTAATTACTTGGGGTCGGCGCAGTATCTCTTCTTTTTCCACACATCCCTGTCAGCCGTCATGTTTTCATTCACCCCTTTCTTTTTCATATCTTCAGCCACGCACTCCATCCATCTCTTTTTTGGCCTTCCTCGGCTCGCCCATCCATCCACTTTCATGTTCATCACTTTTTTTTCCTACATATGATTAATTCCTTCTCTTAATGTGCCCATACCATGACAGACGGTTTCCTTTCATCTTTTCTATCACAGGAGCTACTTTCAGACTTACCCTAAAGTATTCATTTCTGACTCTGTCACTCCGTGTTATACCACTTTGCTGCATGCAGTTGTCTTTCGTAAGTCTTCGTCGTTGACCATTTTTTTTTTCCCTTGACCTACCATTTGTCGTACCTACATTCCAACTTGCATACCTCAATCTCATTTCCCGGGCTAGTGTCTTACGTTGCCCGCGCCCGGGCTGGTGTAACAAACCTTGCCCATTTCTCATAGGAACCGGGTGCTGCCCCTGCGCGTCGGCTACGGGGGACGGCCTAGGCCCTGTCACCTTTCTTATTATACATACTGTATAAATGTTTTGGCAAATGTTTTACGGCCGCCCGCCTGTCTGACACCAACTCTCCTTGGGGCTTTCGTTCTTTTGGTAAAGGGGTAGAGATAGCGTGTGTTTGGGTACAGGATATTGCAGGTAACGATTTTTGGCCTGATGGTAAGGATGCCACAGTCCCGGATAAGGAAATAGTGGGAGACTCCAACAGCTCGGGGGGCCGAGGTCGCGAACTCATAGCCCTGTTCCATGACTGGCTAGATCAATGGAAAAGGCATCCCCTGACCATTTATTAATATTTCTTGATGGAGATTTAGAATATTTTAGATATTCAAGCATAATAAAAAATAAAATATTAGGCACTACCAAGGAGATTTGTTACACAAAATAAATTTCTGAACGCCTTAATATTTGACAGCCAAAAAATGTCAATCCATTGTCATGAGAATTCTGCATTTTTAACATCTAAAATACGCAATAATTCGAATGTTATAGATACATATTGTCGATTCAAAATGCTTATTTTAATAAGTTCTTTTATTTGAGGGGGCCTCTAACTGCATCGACGGGATGACCATTAAATGACAGGAAATTTTGTATGGTGTTAAAGTTCAAAATGACTTAAGTATCATTACGAACCTTTTGTATGGGAATATAGAAAAGTATTATTTTTAGACCTTTTCAGGCAATTATTAAAATGTATCTCTCCGTAAGAACAATCCTCGTACTTCAAGGAATATTATAAAAAAAGAATTAGCGAAATCGGTTCAGCTGTTCTCGAGATTTGCGCTTAGGAACACATCGAGCAATTCATTTTTATAACATAGAACTCCTCCACTACGATTTAAACTTTATTGTATTGTATTAAAGTTTAAATTGACTTAATTATTAAAACGAAAGTTTTGTATGGATAAAGAAAACAATGAAAAGTCCCACGGGAACGCTATCGAACGGGATAAAAAGTATCCTATGTCCGTCTCCTGGCTCTAAGCTACCTCCCTACCAATTTTCAGCCAAATCTGTTCTGCCGTTCTTGAGTTATAAGTGGTGTAACTAACACGACTTTCTTTTATATATATAGATTTGATATGAATTTACCAAGCGTATTCAGCTACAATTTCATATTACAAAAGTGAATATTCAGATGTTTTCATGGATTACTATGACAAGGCACACGTAACCATTAATGTGAATTTACTTTTTGTCTAATTCAAAAGGTGGATTTTGTCCAGTTTCATTCATAAAAAGGTAGTAAAAAGCTTGTTGAAACTCAAGTGGCAGTGGGCTGTGCAGCCTACGCAAAGTCTATTCGTTGGCATCACGAGCGCCCACACTTCTCCAATGTAATTGGAAGACTGTTAAGTGAATTTCAGTGAATTAATGTCCCCATGAATATTTTCTACAAATATCATAATATCGACGATGGATCTGGAATGTTCAGTCATAATTAATAATTTCACAGGCGTTGCGTGAAAATAAATTTGGGTAATTAATTGAATATCTCGAAGTACTCTGTTCCTATTCAACAGAGTTCGGTCGCAATATTTTAATTATACCCTTCACGGGTATGTTCGAATCTAAAATTCTTACATCAAAATATTTTGGATTATTCAAACCAAAATTGTTTGACTGACCACTTTCGTAGGATAATGATTATGAATATTCTTTGAAGAGACTTACGGAGGCAACTGAATATCCAATACAGTTAACTTTATATACTTTCATTCTCCATTATAGTGTAGGTGACTTGATTTTTAAGCCTTCGACCTTTGCTAAGTGGCTATATGAAAAATAAGGCAATTGAAAAGTTTAGTTCAGAGTTACCAATTCAATACTTATAACTTAAGATTAGTTTTCGATCTAAATATGGTTAGATTGGTCGATTATTTTCCAACTTCGTTTGTTCGTTTTAAAAGTTGCGGTTATTAAATCGCAAATGTAACAAGATTATGATTTGTTATACGATACGAGTAAAGCTGAATACAGCCTAATGATCGTTGATATTTATAGTTTTTGTGCGGGACGTATTTCTAAAAATCAAAGGTCGTTAGAGTTCTTTTATAACTACAAACTGAGCTCTCCGTTTCATTGTAGTTGGACACGGAAAAGTTGAGTTTCGAGGAGAGCAGTAATGATCCTTAGGGTAGCTTGAGGACAAAGAAAAATACCACGCAGCGCACTTTTATTCCGTTCAATTTGCTTTTTAAAGAATTTTACGGAACCAATAAATAAATACCTTAATCGATAGATATGAAGGCAAGAGGTAAACGAATGAAATTCTTAAGACACCCAGTATGATTAAATATTCTTTGCATTCCATTCCATTTTAAGGCCGTGGCAAATATAAAAGTGTGGTTGAGAAATGGGAAGTTCATTTTCCTTTAAAATATTTTTAAAATAAAACTAGAGCAACTGAAGGATTTCATAAAGCATTGTTGATAGTTTTCCACGTGTGACCACCCGAATGGAAAGTGTCGTATGCGAGGATAGGTCGTTTTTAATCATTTATTGATGTAATAAAGAGTTAATGAAGACTTTATGACTGTAAAAATACGAATATAGAATTTCTGTTTTTATTTTGTATTCGTACTATTAATACTACGTAAGGCTAAATCAATAACAATTCAATTTAAATAATATGAACAATTTAATAATATACAAAGGAACGAGTCAACATTAGATATTAAATTAATATTTGTACCATTAAATTAATGTTTGCACATTTCAGTATCATCAGTGTATCAGTTGTAAGCGGATTTTTTCATCATCCTTCTTCCTATTGATATCGCAACATTACTGTAGTTTTGCCAGCTGATCATTTCTTTCTTTGTACTTGATAAATTAATATCTCTTTTTCTCTGTGATAGATTCATTAAAACTTTCGATAAATATAATTATTAAATATTCTGTGCAATGATCCGTTATACACTTTCAGATTGTTAATATATTTTTCATGCTATTATAGGTGTGTATTTTGGTCAGCCTTCGTACGTTAGACATCAGCTTGTGAAACCTCCGCCTATAGGTCCGATGCACCGGGGAAAATTTGTTACAGACCGGTTGGCAAGTGATGCATGCATGCATGCAAGTCTATTGGCAATGAACCAGGCTTTATACATATACATTAACGGTTGAGGCAAATTGGATCATCCAAGGGTTTAACTACAAGAAACGTCTTAGCTATGTGAAGTCCAATAATTCTTACTAATCCAGCGTGGTGAATAGAGGCCTGACTACTCTCAAATGTACAAGATGCCCGTGCCAAACAATGGGGCTCGTGAATTCCATAGGTTATTATTTAGAACTCTTTTTCATCAGGTTATTTACTTTTGGTATTAGGAATTTTACTCCTTACACACAGGTAAACAAGTATCACCATTTTACTTGCTTTTGCAAAGCATATGAAAATGTATTTAATTTTGGTTCCGCATTCTTTGTTTAGGCCATAGACGTACGACTAGAGTTCGAGTCGGCCTCGCTTTATTATTGTTGTGACAATTTCATACAAAAATGTCGCGCGACCAACCGAGTGTCGGGCTTTCGTTTGTGTTTAACGCAAAGGACGGATTGGCGTGTCGGTGAAGCCACTCGAAACACCGTCTCACTGCCTTACCCGTGTTGACTTAACGTATTTGTCGAATCTACGGAAAATCTTTAAAGAGGTATTGCTGTTTAAAATAACATCGCTTTCAAAACACCTTTGATATTATACCTTGTTGACTTGTTGGTTTGACACGTAATCGCGGTTTTGACGTGGGCGTGGATTATGTATACGCTGAAACGGACCGACTATTTTAGGCTTCCGTAATGGTCTTTATTGAGTATTACTGTTTCTCTGTTTTATTAGGTAAGTATCTTGGAAATGCACCTATGAATTTCGTAACTCCGGATTTCGCGGCTTACGAGACTGATATTGAATTTGTATTTGTAACACGTGTGGGTTCATCGTTATCTCATTAGGTATAGAAACTCACATCTTTTTCAATAATCCAGGGTCACGTAATATTATTGCTGTAACATTTCTTGGCTGGCCGTCTGTTAACGAGTTCGTAATATCTACCTCCGGGAACCTACTCAGCACTGATGTGTAATGCTAACCGAAATTAGGCAGGCAATTAAAGGGCCTGAAAAACCTTGGAACACGATCAGGGCGCCATGATTCAAGTTCTACTGTAAATTTAAACGATCCAGTAATCATAAATGGCGTAAAGGTACTTGCCTTTAGGATAGTCATCAATAATACCATTCCTACTACAGGATTCCACAATATGGTTGAAGTAGAAAAATTGGTATTGACAATTGGGTATTGTTCAGGATCGTACTCACGTATGTTAAAATTATATCATTGTATGTTATAAAAGCAAATTAATATATGTTATTGCCGTGTTTTAAAACTTTTCCATCCTATAATTAATTATACAGTGGCAGCACAAAAAGCGGCTTTCATTTTATAGTTTTTTTTTTAAGAAATGTTCGAACCAATTAAAAGCGTTGGAAAGTTAGTGTGCTCTTGTAAGAGTTGTTAGAAACATCGGTTGCAATCTGTGTTGCGTTGGGCGTAACACTCGGAGCCTATTAAAGTTTACGACCGCGAGCGGTCATCGTGCTGTTTTACATTACGGCAAACTTTAATTTTCCTTCACCTATAAAAAACCCAGAAAGAATCATGCTTGAAAACTATTTTATGATTAGGTCTGTCCGATGTTTTGATATTTGTACATTGCAGTTGATGTCGACTGAATGGCGCATTTATCAAATTCATTCACCAACGTTTATTTAAGTAAGAGAGTAACAAATATTGCGCTGTTTGTGTTTTGTTTCGGCTGCTTATTAATAAAACAGCCGGTATGCAATTTGCAAACCGAAATCGTTGCCTTTTGTGGTCAACAATAACAGTCGATAAATGGTTAATATTTTATTGTTTACAAATGGCATGTAATTTAAATTGCGAGCTCGGATACCTATTTTTGATATATTAAGCTGTTTTTGTTTTTGTCAGTATGGACGACATCGAGCTGAGAAACATCCAGTTGCAGTTTCCGAGCGCGCGCCGCTTCAGTGGCGAGGGGGGGTGCGTGGAAGTGCGCGTACGCACCGACCGCGGTGACATTCTCGTGGCGGTGCAGGGCGACCGCAGCAAGCCTGCTATTATTACCTACCATGACCTCGGCCTCAATTGTAAGTACTCGCTTACAAACTGTATGTTTATCATGTTAGTTGATTGTTGCTATCTTAAAATACTCGCTACCTAGGAACTTTCTCTACTTAGGATGGTTGGAATTTTAGACGTACACCATTTTTGTGACCTTTCCATATTTATAAACTTAGATACTCAGAATCCCAATCAATTAGTAAATTACCGATAATTTATATCTATATATTTTTCTGTATGCTGGCGCCCTGACTTGAAACAAGATGATTTGATTTATTTCATTTGGATCTACTTTTAATCCACTGATTTGAATAACAATTCTACGCCTGGATACAAAATATGTATCAATGCCAACAATTTGGCACAAGGGAAACATCATTGCACGTGGTGAACCATGTACCATTTACTTTCTAAACATAACACGCAATGTTTTAAATACTCTTGTTTTGATTAAAAGCGGCATTATCCTATCGATTGCTCTGATTAGAATTAGTTTACTGACTGGAATGATGAGGTCAAGAAAATCAATTAATAACGATTATGATGAAGTATCAAAGATCTTTGACATGTAATATAGATAATGTGAGAAAGGCACTCAGATTAAAACTTAATTACTTCACGTCACTTCTACACTGACTCAGTGAGATAACACTGATACGATTATAAACGTCAGTAAGTACCTATTGTACACATCATTGCCCGCCCTATGTTTATATTACGGACTGAATATTTCAGCCATCATGGTGTGTTTAAAAAGTTATTAAATATTCCTTTGTGAAGCCGTATTCATGTAAAGTGTTCTATCATGTTCAAGGGCTTTTAGACTGTTTCAGAGTTTCTCCTTTGTTAGTTCACGTATGTGATGGATTATAATTCGTTCGATAAAATCTTTCGTTTAACTGCAACGAAATCTTGTCTAGCACAAATCATGTATCTTTAGCCTTTTTGATACCTTCTCCAATGATCATTTGGTTCAGTTTGGGAAGGAGACGTTCGACAATCTTTGTTTTTTTACGCTGGGATTTTATAGACGTGATAGAATTTCAACATAGGTCGTATAACACAAAGAAACTCTAATTGCATACTATTTTTTAAGGTTAGATATAAATAGATGCTATAGCAAAGAAATAAACAAGATATTTAATTGTAAAGTCGACATAATGAGATAGGTACATAAAACAAAGCAAAGAATATATTGTAAAGAACATTGTAAAACATCATCGATAATGGAAGTAGGATATGGGGCTATCGAATACGACCGCTTTTGCTGTTACTTTTATTGTACAATCATGCATTTCCAAATGTACAAGTCACAGGAGGTATTCCCAAGCGACACGACAAACATGACGTACACAAAGAAACATGAAATGTATGATAACACAATTTCGCAAGAAAAATGAATGGGCGGGCTACTTCTGAATGTGTACTACGATAGAAATGAAATTACTGCATACATTTCCTTTGTCACGCCCTACACGAACGGATGTCCGCGCGGGAGTTGCATTGTCACGATACCACGTCGTGAGCTACGGCTTGCGACGTTGACGTACGTAGCGCGTTATTAAGCGTTTTTATCACGCTCCGGTGAAGAAAAATATATTTTGCTATTTGTTTGCCGTTAATAAATGTATGTTTATCGTTTTTATTGTGTCTTTGTCAAATGTAATGCTATGTAATCGAACTCGACACTTCAAGAAGAGTTCGAGTATCAAGTTGACTATTTCTAGTTTCAAAGCCCGATGTATTCAAGTCAATTAAAAAAAGTAAATGGCAGTCAATCTGTTTTTTTTTATTTTAATAAAACAACACTGATGTGATTTAATAATTCGTCTCCTTCAATAGCCGTAACGGAAGTGCTCGTATAAATAAGACTGACAGCATTTCGCACTCTAAACTCATACAGGGCTCGATGTCCAGTGCTTCTGTTTGACGGCTGCAGTGCCATGTCATGTCGAAATAATGAAGAAGGATTGAAAGGATTGAATTTTCATACGCTCCGGAATCATATGATATTTTTTATGAAACTGATTCTGTTCAGTTACAGTTCCTAAAAATAATAACTACTGTTCTTGTAGTTGCACTTTCGTAAATTTAGTTTGGATTTTGTATATTTGAATAGGTAATGTGCAATAAATATTTTAATAGGAAAAAACATTTGGATTAGGTTGACCGTACAAATGTTTAAATCAGACTTGTAGTGATGTCACATGAATATTGTCAACTTCTCTATTTCTGCCCGTTCCCGCAGATTAGTTACTAGAATGTGTCTGGCAGCTGTGCGTTGGGGCCTTGTCTTAATATTTACCATCCCTCTCAAAGTTCCACGAGCAATATCAAGATGGAAAATTTCACTTCATAACATCTTACGTCAGTATCGCTAACTCGAGTAAATGTAGTTAGAAGAACGTGGTTTCATCACCAGTGCAATAGACCTTGCGTAATAAACCTTTCATCTGCGTAAGTCAAACGCGTACATAGGATGATTGGATAGTATTTAAATCACAGATTTAATAAAAATAAATTCACTTTGGTCTAAATTCTGATGTCGGATAGCCCTCATGTGCTTGTGATATTTTAACTTTATCAGCTTAATTGAAATAAGCTTTTCACTCGCTGTTCTTTCTAAAGATACTCTAAAAAATTCAATTTTCAGAACTTCATTATTGTCTATTTTGCTTTTAAAATTATTTTAATTGTCTAATTTTTGTATTTTAACATTTACATATCTTCGGGAATTTCAGAGTGATGGTGAATTTTTGTTTTGGTTTAGGCAAATTATATCAACTTTGGAAGTTATAAGTGCATTGATTAAGCCTAGAATGTTGTAACAAAAACTAAATCATTTGTTTTGACTTCATTTCCTATAACACCTGAATGCCTCGCCCCATTCACATTGCAGTTCAAATTTTGTAGTGTAGCAGTCCAATATAAACAGCGTGTGGGCTTTTTAATTGAATCATTTTGTTACAAACTAATTTACATTAGTAATACAGTATTGTATGGTTGTCTGTATTCGTTGGATGAGTCGCCCACCTCTGTGGAGCTTTGGGAATGAATAGGGTAATCCGAATTTGTCATTGGGCAAGCAACGTGCGCGTTCACCGAATTAGCGCCACGAATGTCTAGCCTCTCGTTGTAATGAGACCTTTATTGATTCCGGTGCGTTCCGTTGCGTAATTTGCGTGTCGCTTCCAATTCGAGGCAACACGTTCCGATTTGGTCGGTGAATAGCTTTTATAAATGCAAATTTGTTTATTTATATCGTGATTTAATTAATCTTGTAAACTCTGGAAAAATATTTTCTGCAAAGACAAGTTGAGTTATTGCTTCTTTTATATGTTTTGGGTTTAAGCGTCCTGATTAGGTTTGGATGACTTAAAGAATTTAAAATCAAAGTACTTGATTGGAATAGAAATGGATATCGAGAGAACAAGTATGTGGAGAGAACTTCGAAAGTTCTTCATACAACATATTATGTGTAAAGAAGAAAACCGGCACCATATCTGAAAGATTCAAACATCCTGCATCAACCGTTAATAGTGTCAAAACTAGATTTGTTAATGACAATATTTCAAGAGATTTGGTGTTTATTTATCACCTATTGAGTTTATACATTAAAGGTGTAAGATTTTGCAATTTAGTGGCAAAAAGTTAGTGATGCCGGGGCCGATGGCGATATTTGGGTCAAATAGTTCGCATTTCTAGTTTAATACGAAATGTTAATAATGTTTTAAAAAATTGTCGGGATAACCTTTAAAATGTTTCGAGAGGGCTTTTTCCTTTTCTTATTGGATCGTTTTTTAATATTCCCTTTTTAAAATTATTTTATAAAATTTAATACCTACATTCCTATTGTAAATTTGTATCAATAATGTCCCCAAGCTTGGCACATAAGCTGACGTTAAACACGAGCTGTACCTATATAAGTTACATAACGCTCAAATGTACCTAAATGCAAGGGAGCTGAGGAAAATCTTATGCAACACGGTTTGTCGCACAGATGCATTTTTAAATCACAGTCTAGACTAATTTCACACATTCTGCGCACTCTTTAAAGGATATCAACATAAATCTATGATTTGATAAGGGATAGACGGATTTAGTAAT
Organism: Cephonodes hylas; assembly: GCA_030295005.1. Classification (NCBI taxonomy): domain Eukaryota; kingdom Metazoa; phylum Arthropoda; class Insecta; order Lepidoptera; family Sphingidae; genus Cephonodes; species Cephonodes hylas. The sequence goes on along the minus strand of AP025360.1, from coordinate 6,766,481 downwards.
ATACGAAGCGCGAAGACTTTTTTCTGGATTTTTTTTTTAAATCGTATCTAAAATTGATTCATATAATAATGTTATGTTACGGTTCTGGTATACGTGATTGATGTACACTGTTGGATGAAATATTATAAATTTTACATTTACGTTACTTTTTAGAGCCGTTTTAAATCGTAGAATATTAAAAAAGAACTTTGATTGTTACAGTGGTACTTTACTGGAATCTTGAAAGGCAATTGCGCTCACTTGCTTTGGCAAACGTACGGACTTCGTATATGGTAGGACGAATCGTAAGTGGTTCCAAACGCCTGCTCTCAAAGAAAACTTATGCGATTTATTATGGCAAAATTTGTAATTTAAGTAACTATAGGAACTACCAATTGTCATTAGCGTCAGAACCGAGCAAGTTTACCTGAGGTACTGTTTTTGTTTTTACAATCACACAGAAAAATATTTCTCGTTTATGAAAATCCAATGCATATTTAAATGCGTCGGAATGTCTCATTTGGGAGGTCTATAAGTATTTGTTGATAAAATAAAAGTTTATCATTTTCAATGTTTAAAAGAATTGTTTCGGACCGTATTAATAACAAATTCGCCCTGCAATTGTTTATCATATTAGAGTTCATTAAGAAGCAAACTGCATTACGAACAATGCAGTTTAATCGGTGTCCTGAACAGTATTAGTATATAAAAAAAAATATTATGTAGTATAAAATACTAGTATTCTTACACGTTCAAATTTAAAGGCAATAGATCGCATTATTTCATTTGAATTAAGCTTTTGTCATGGATTTTTATTAATGCAGTTTGCGAACGTACACTACATTATGTTTAGTTGATAATGTCTACCACGAGCATTCTATATTGTTGACAGGACAAACATAATTCCTTTTAAATGGTTTCTTATTACATTGACTACAACGGTGTACATTCTTACTCAGCTAGGTGTTACGTTTCGCTAAATGTATTTATCGTCGATTGCATGTTGCACTAAAGTCTGGATTTTTAGTAATACGGCTTCATTACTGCTCCTTATTTTAACGAAAAACTACCTGACCAGGCACCTGTTGCATTTTCTTTTAGGTTTGAATTCTTTCCCGTAGTCTTCATTGTACATTTGCAGAATAAATGCTATGTTAGTATACAAAGAAAGCTGGAAAACCATATAAAACGATTTTGAAATAAAATGCATACTTGATGCCTTATAGTTGAAATTAATCAGATGGTTAAATCGAAATTCATTGTTTTGAAACATCAATGGTTGTTTTAAAGTGATAAGATGCATAGAACGCATTTGGTTTACAAGTGTAGACATGTGAACAGGACTATACTAATAAAATTCTTCATAAATGTAGCTTTTCAGTATAGCGTTGCTAATATTATTGCACCCGGAGAAATATTCAAATTAAAATGTCAAGAGTCGTATCTCGTCTTTACATTTTCATGCCACAACCACTTACATTAGTGCATTTTTGTGTTTACTGGCCGCTTTTAATTTCGGGCAAACTGAATGCTCCCTTTTATATTCTTTATTTGCCTCTTAGTTTCTTTAGGAATCGAGATATAAAGTTGCATAAATTTAAAACATAGTTTATGGTGTTTAAACCCGGGTTAAAACGTCTAATAAAAATGTTTCACCTAAAAATTGGCGGTCTACTATTCTGTTTAAATAAGTATTATAATAAGTAAATTTTCACATTGTAGAAAGCTTTGCATGACAAAGAGTTCTAGACCTCGAATTTTCCATAGAAAATCTAAAGAAAAACATATGCACTCCTTCTGGCTTCTATTCAAAAGTGCGATTTCTATTGGTCTAATAATTATAATAATCAAGAGCTCACCTCCATCTTGCACCCAAATATTTTCAGGTTTTTAAGTATGGCTAGTAACACTTCAGATGAGGGGAGCAAATTGCAAAAATGATTTTTGTGTATCTAAAACTCTGCATTACGGTTATAAAATAAAATTAGTATAAATATATCAATTTTTGATGTAGGTAATATTTTTTTTAATTAGCAGAATAATCTGCTTCTTAACGTCATCAAGGGTAAACCGAAAAATAACTCGATAAAGCGTAAACAAAAGCAAAATATTTTTAACATTCCTGTGTCGTATGGTTTCTTCGCGTTAATCTTGGAGTCCGCATTAAATGTTGTAAATAACCTGCTGTCGTCATATTGCGACAGAATTTCCGTATGTAGTTGATATATAATGTATGTGCAATGAATAGACTTCGAGAGGTGATGTAATATTTGGCAGGGTAACGAATTTAATAGGGAAGCTTCAATCTTTTGTTCTTATTTGTTTTTAGTATTAAATTCACTTTTGTAATTAATTTTCCGATGTAAAGTTATGCCCTCGTAACACCATGACACGTAGCTTATTTTATGTATAAAAAATAAATAATAAAAAAAACATTGTTGGGATAGGTCATTACTGTTCAATAAAATATTTAGCAGAATTCAAAGAAAATTTTGGACATTTATGAACTATAAACTGTTAACCCTTTCATTTCGCCCGGTAATAATGTGTGGCATTGGTTCGAATGTGAAGCAATTGTCTCAAGATGAAACTTGTCATAGAACAAAGAATCACTAATCACTGTTAAGAGGGTACCCAGTAGCTACGATTGAAGTAGAGACTCTCTCCCTTCCGTCCTTATACCGACGCACAGCACTAAGCAAGGACTCTATAAGAACCCTTACAGTGAAAACAAGGGGGAGAAAATACTAGTAACTGCTGTTGTTTCAAAATGTCGGAAATCCTGGACTATGTAATGAGACTCGCAATTAAAACTCGACGTTAAAAGATGTATTCGAGATCTATACAAATGGATGTAGACACGAGGAATAGAATATATTATATTCTACATACACGCCTGTCGATCACCCGCTTCCTTCGGATTGTATTATCTGTTACTAAGATGAAAAATCACAGTATATGCTTTTTCGAGCATAAAAAATAAAATTGTCTTGTTTTATTTTTAAAAGTCAGTGAAAAAGTAGCTAATAAAAAGCTACCCACTTAAGCAAATTTGAACGCCACTAAAATTATAAATGCCAATTTTTATTGTATAACTAGGTCAATTATTTCTTCTTGGTGAATTGTGAAATTCAAACGGATAAAGTGGTGGCCAATACTGGTGAGAAATAATTCTACAAATTTATAATTTTTTCTCACTAAACCTAACATGAGTACTACAATTTCTCTCAATACCTAGAATTAGATTTATCGGCATAATTTCAATGCCTCGTATTTTTTTATAGATCAGTGTTTTTTGTAACTCTTTAAACTCTTTCCCTTATCGTTGACCTATCTGTGAAGTAAGGATTTCGCAGAGACACCCTGTGGTGCGTGAATATAGATCACCCACAAAGCTGTTTACAAGAGGAAGTCTGCTTCCATCGGCCCTGATTCCATTCCGAAACGATTCGAACAATTGTAACTGTAGTCTCCACTACACATGGTCGTACTATACATCGTCTTCCGGTGCGGAGTTAGCTGTCAAGAGAGAACTTTAGCGCTTAGCAAATAATCCCTTATCCTCTGTTCCAAGTTCTGTGCAAACACTATTCAATTAATCTGTTTCAAGGGGTTCAATTAAATTGAATCATGTTAGTGCTCAATGGATCTTTCAGTCTTAATATTACTTAGTATTCGACTGTTTGTAAAGCCGAAAACATAGTAACTTATCTTCATATATACATTACTTATTTACGTTCTCTAAGATTCGTCGCTTGATATACAATGTACTTAGGAATTGGATTTATCATTTTAGCAGTTCGACATTTCGTGAAACCGTAATGCAAAGCGTGTTAAACTTCGTGACAGACATTGATCTCTGACGTCTATTATGGGCGTTTTTTGTACATACTTTGTGTTTACTTTATTCTACGGTTGATAGTAATTTCTTGTAACATTTGTTTTATTCAAATAACAATAGCACATTGTAAAATAGCATGCAATATATACAATAGTAATCTACTATAGATTTGGTATAATAGAAATCGAAATACAAAGGTTAGTGACAAGTAAGTCATCTTCTAAATGGCTTAATAAAAAAGTAATATCTCATGATAGTTAAAGTAATACGAGTGGAGTAACAGGGTAGGCCAATTGCAAAAATAGAAAGCATTAACGCGGTGAACATAAAACTATCCCGCCATTTACGATGGCTGTTTTAGCGAATTGGTCGTTCGTTTTAATGACTTGAAGATACTTTGTCATAAGGTCGAAATAAGTGCGTCTAGGGTTCCGAAAGACCTCATTAACACTTTCAATTGAGCTTAAATTAGCGAAAACCTCGCAAGTTCTTTTTAAACAAAACTAAAAATTCTCATTTGACCGAAGATTCTCACGTAATACTTCCGTAAAAGGTTAACCAGCGAATTCATTATAAGTTAAAAAAAAGTATCTTCTATATCTTCAATTTATTTTAAATTCTCGACTAAATTTTACTCGCAATTGGTAAAGTTTTTATCAATCGCCGAAATCTGTCCTCTGAAATAGAATTCTTACCGGGAGACCGGAGATGAGTTAGTCAAGATCGAATGATGAAAATGTCCCTTACACCTACATACATAGTACATACGTAGCTGTAACTTCAGCACTAAAAAAACATTACGATAATTTTAAATGCTAATCAATATACAGGTGTATTCAGACCGTGATAAAGAAACTACGGCAGGTAGTAGGTGATTACAAACCCCCTGGCGATAAAGAAAATCCTGACAAAAAATAAACATTTTGGAACTACAAAGAATTATTAATCAATTAATTATAGGGACAGTTGGTTTTTCTAAAAAGCGTTACCTGCATTTCAATATAACAACAATTTGAGTATAATAGTCGGATTATTAAAAAGCATTCATGGCATAAGGGCGTATTTAAACAGTATTTCAAAATTTTTTTAATATGTAAACCTATTGTCGACAAACAATTATTTTATCGGTCCGTTTGTCTAGGACACATCAAGGGTTCCGAAATGTTTTTAGGTAGAATTATTATAAGAGGACAAGTTTGCCTTTACCTTTCGTAATTGTTTTTTTTTTTCTAACCGTGGTCCGAATTAATGTCAACGTTTGTAAAATGCCAGAATTTCTTTACTTCATAAATATTTTTTAAACATAGAAAAATCTTATTAGCGGCGAATTGGTCATATTAGTTCTTAAACACGTAAGGTAAAGCCATTGCAGTATCTCTAGTGTGAGGAAATTTCTTCCCTAACGATGTTGGCAAACTTGAGCAGTTCCGTGCACTTAACACTATGACTTCAGACTTGGTATACTTGGAATACAATTCACGTTTACAACAGGGTGCGCTTTCTTAATCAGATCTCCCATAGTGTCATTCCTCGTATATATATCTTATTTAACATTTAATTAAAAACAAGTTTTCCGCAACATCAATAAGAAACATATACAAATGCATATTATTTTTAAGTATTTTATTAATTAGCACGACCATGCGATGAGAGTTGAGACTTATATTAATCAAAGGATTGAGTTACTTACTCATGCGATGCGAAGGGCAAATAACCTGTGCCCAATTAGAATATGTGGAATATATTCAAAACTTTTTACGATGCGATTATGCAATTGTTTATTAAGAAAAAATGTCTTTTGTTATTTCTTATTAAATTTTGTCAGAAAAAAACAGATGTACGAGTATTGTCTCATATGGTTATCGCCTAAATACGTCATTCAATGTATCATATACCACATAATATATTAATTACAGTAAGATGACACAATAATATACCAAACTGAAATTATTTTTACCGAAATGAGCAACATTGCCTTTACATAAATTTATTTATATTTCTCAACTAACTCTTCATATGAAAACGATGGAAATTCATCGCAGAAATTCCATTGCTGTGCAAGTCTTTACCGGCAATCATAATTCAGGAAAAGTTTAACCGGCCACGTCCTACTTTCCTTTCTTTGACAACTCCGGCTCCTAAATAATAATTTAACGTGGCGTGTAGATTGCGGTCATGAATTAATTATATCCCCGTGTATGTGTATAAAGCGTATAAACTTAATGACGCTCAGTCTTGACTTTAAAAAACATGATACCTTAGCTTATTTTTAAATTATTTGTGAAACTAATAGATCATCATATCTAGATAATCAATTTTAATGAATTTCTTCGTATTTATCTATCTTGTAGAAGTCACTAAAGTTCGAATGATGTGATCGAATACCGTCTGCTTTGTAAATGTATCTCCCCCAACGAATACTCTTGAGATGGCCTTAAGGCTTTAGGAATGACAGGCTGATTCTAAACTGTAAGCCTTGTTGTCCTATAAGATTAAGGTGATTTACGACGCCAGTTTAACACTCTTCAATGAATGCATTGAAAGTAAGTATAATGCAATTAAGAATATTTAAAAGGTTGGTATTTAGGGCCTTTCTCATATAAGTTAGTTATTCACCTCATACTTAGTAATGCTTTGGCCTGCCTTATTCATTGACCTATGATGATATAGGAAAAGAGTGAAAGCATGTACAAGTTTAATTAACTATGAGTATGGCCGTTAACAACAAAGTCGCTAACTTAATAGTCGGAGGTGTGTGTGAAAGCTTGACTCAGGAGTCACTACTAATAATAAGATGGTTTCTTTTCATCAGCTGTTTATTTAGAATTAAATATGGCAGTGACTTCAAATAAGAACGAATTAAAGAGCACGACGTTTCAGTTATTGTCAACTTCAATAAAAATAATTGTGAATTACGAATTTTAGTCATAACGACCGCTTACACGCGTTACAATTTCTTGGCCAATTTTACACTGCATTGTTCCTTATGGAAGTAAATTATTTAGCTTCTCTGATGTATACTGAGTATAAATAATAAATTACCCATAAGGCACATTCTTTATGCGCATGTTAATCAACATTCAGTTCTTAAACCACTACGCGGCTAACTTCGTTAACATATTGAAGACAACATTGAATATGGAACATGATTGAGTTCCGATGACACGAACTTTAACATCGTTCAATATGCAAGCCAATATCGATGCCAATGTGCTGAACGGGAGGGTGCACCCGAAGCGTTTGCTGAGTGTTATACCACTGTTCTGTGTATTGTAATACATGTGTTAGGACATTTGTCAATATCCTACAGTGCGTTATTACATTAGCAAACGTAATTTAATAGTGATAACACGAAGTGCTAACGTCGGCTAAACCACGACGGAGATTACTTGCATTAGCTATCTGTCTGCGCGCCGTACAAGGCGGCCGAGGTCAATGTGGACACGAACCTATTAATGTTTGATCGCAACTACGTGTCGCTGGAAAATATCAATTTACTTGCTAAATGAGATATACGTTTACTATAACTGTGACGCTTCAGAAATATTACCATTAAGCAAAATAAAATTAACAAGTCCTAAATCTGCATACAAAAACCTTGCTCAAAATTGATAATTAAAAATTTCTAATTAAACGAATGTGTCCTTGACAATATATAAATCACGCAATAGACAATTTTCTTATCACCCAGTAGCCAGCAGTTCTGAAAATGCCGAGGGCTACGAGATAGGAATTTCACTCTCATCTTCTTTGAAGGTTTTTTTTTTAAGTCCGGTTCGTGTCACACCCGCTGTAACGAATGAGTTGGCTACGAAAAAATATTTATTATAAAATTAACATTCATTAATTGTTGCACGACAAAGTAAATTAAATGTGATGCAGACAACGTTCACTGTTATGATGATAAACAAACAGAGCATTCAATTCGACTGAATAAATAAACTGGGTTGGTATAGTAGGGATGTTGCGGATTAAATTTTTTTCACATCCGCGGATGCGGATGCGGATGCGGATTTTAAGAGGCTCACATCCGCGGATGCGGATGCGGATGCGGATCTGTATAAAATTGATCGATTGGTTGATTTGTATAAAATGTTATTGCTTTCCTATTGGTCAATCAGCACGTGCGGTCAACCACTCGACACTCGAGACCGACACGCGCACCTCGCCGCCCCTCACCCCTTTCTTTCTTTTCGCGATCTGCTACACATCCGCAACCGCATCAGCTCCGCAGCGATTTATGCGGATGCGGATGCGGATGCGGATGTCCAAATCGATGCGAATGTTCCGCATATGCGGATGCGGATGCGAATATTCGCAACATCCCTATGGTATAGTGCTAGGCAGTGACGGACAAAGCCTCAATTGTACCATTGTGTCTATCTTTGTACACATTGAAATGACTAAATTGTGTACTTCGTCAAAGTTTCTGTTCAATTCAATAAGTCTTTCAAAGTTAAGCCTTCATTCATGAAGCCGGCGCCTGTCTGCCTCGATTACGACTTCGGCCATGCAGTTGCAGTCTGCAATTGTAACCGCGATAGCGTCCAGCCTCCTTTAAACCTATTGAAATAGTTTACAGAAACCCAAGGAGATTTCATTCAATACTACTTTATTACATGCATCGCTTGCTGATTTGCTTTATAAATACTCGACAATTTTCCTTGGCCTGCATCAATATTCAGGCTCTAGACTTGTATATTGCACCCATTTTATCGCTGTTACCAATAATAAGAGTATTTAATGCGGAAAGCGTCACTTGGACAATTAATAATGCGGTTATAAACTTTATCAATGAATTGGGTTTTAGGTTACCAAAATAAATCCCACAAAAGGCAATCACAAATAGTCTGGTTTTCATAACTGTCGCTGCGAATAGAGAAAAGTGCGGGAAAAACTTTTTCTAGAACCAGTACCATGAGTTTTACCAATTAATCATATAGGTACCTAAATTTAGATGTATTGTTATTTATATTGTGAATTATGATATTTTTATTAGTAAATGACGATACAGTAATAGATTGTGGACAACTTCGAATTAGAAAGATTACGAACATACAAACTCAAGTTAAAGTATTCCATTCGACCAACGACAATTCTTTATTGTATAATAATTAAATTTTTATGGTTTCGGGCGAGGTATGTTTAATCTATTTGCCGCAAATTCGTGACTACGTTGGATAGCGGACTAGAACGGTCATTAATCCGACGAAATATGCTCAAATTATGAAAATGAAATTAACGCAGTACGGCTGTAATGATCCCGTTTTCTGATTTACTGTATAAATACTTTAAACTATACAGTTTACGGTACTCGCAGCCCGTTTCACACTCTGCTCATAGAAAGCACGTCCTATTTTAATGAGGTGGATTACGTACATAATATATTTTCTAGTATTTATTGCAAATGCTTATGTTGTTGGTTGGAATCAAATGCCCGCAATATTCAATTTCAATACCTCAATCTATGAAACGCTCAAATAATACGCTTTGAAAAAAAAAACAGAAAATATTTTTTCATGCCAAGGAAATGAAGATTTAATGGAATCGTCCAGTTTGCAAACTCTGCAGCATCCGGAATCACGAGCTATTTTTGTACTAGGACTTTCCATTAAATTCTTTTTTGTCGGGCGCAGGACAAAACGAACCCTCCGTTTTGATCCATCAGTTAAAGGACAATTCAATTAACCAGCCCATTTCATTTTGCATTATTCCCATATTTTTCTTATTATTAATCTTAAAGACATGTAGGGCGCTTTGTAAAAAAAAATTATTTAACTGTAATGACCCATGACAAATGTACGAGATTACATCAACTTATAGAATGCATATGTAAATTTTAACACTTCAACTGCTAACAATATGAAATACACTAATAGAACGCTGACATATAGAACAAAGTAAAATTTGTCATTAAATTATAACAATAGCGTATGCCGTATACCATAAAGGAAAATCCCAATGTAACAAGATACGACTGAAAGAAAATATTTTGATGTGTTTTGTTCTTATTTATGGTACATTTGACAGCACAGGTGTTGATATTACAACGTCGTGTCGTAGGAAAATGATTAAACATTAACCAAATACGTATTAGACTTATCCATCATTGATTTAGTAAAGGCCCCGTCCAATTGCGAGTGCGCCACGTGAAATTATTGATATATATTTTTTATATAAGCACGCGCACTAATAATAGCACATTCATCATCATTATGACGACTGACGACTGTATTCCGCCGCCTAGCACAAAGGTTGCTTCATGCTTTTATGTTATATTTATTCAAAAATTAACATTTTACTAAAAAAATATATTTAAACGTGTTGATGTATCGGCATTCCAAGTTCGCCACACTGCTTTGATATGAAATGACAGTCTGATTGATAAATGGTTAAGCCATCACTATTCCATATCTGTCAAAAACTCACTCCATCATGTATCGTAGTTACAGGTTTTAAAATGGGTGCGTAAAAACTATACTTTGTGGCATTGTGTTCGAAGGATGAATTATGAAAAATTGACTATGATACGAAGACAAAACTTGCACTTTATCTTAATTTAATACAAATGAAATAAAAAAGTTAAATTTTATAATTTATTTAAAATCTTACTCTTTAATAGCTTTTAATCAAAGTTGTCACCCCGTGCTAAGCAGCCACAAAAAGTTTATTTGAAATAATTATTGTGCAATATTATTCCAAAAGACGTCGGAACATAAAATACTCATTCAATTAATGTTATGAAAGTGCAACTTAGTGTATGGTTAATGGTTATCTGACGCGATCGTAAACAATAATAATGAGATACTTTGAAATTAAATTAATTAGTCCTTATTATTAGATTTTTTTAAATTGCTATTTGCCACACGGGTTTGTCCTTGATTAGTCAAACAATGCATTTTTTAAATCGGAGTTATATTTAATTCAATTGTCTATCTAACATAACTAGTAAATACTAGTGTTATTTTATACTGCTGTATCAAATATTTATGTATCGAACTTCTTTTGAAATTTTTAGGAATACGCTAGTTTTTCTGTTTTGTAATTATTACTATTTACGCGTAATTAATTTTGTCTAACTTACTTATAAAATATTAAAATACTATTAATGAGAAAAACTTTGAAAAGGTGCAAAGGTAAGTGGAGGCCACGTACCGGCAAGCGCAACAATATTCGTCCACCCACAACGTAGATAGACGACCTCGAAAGGTCATTGTACGTAGAACCCTCTCAACTAACTGGAATATCTAGGGAGAAGCATGTATTGTGTACTTATTGGCTGGTAGACATGTAGCTGACGTCCGAGACAAGGTTTAATATAGTCATCAAGTGCTATTTTTTGAATTCTTCTTCTTATATCGTTTCTAATTTAAGCTGTCACAACAATTTATAAACCCTCCCGCAAAATTCTGGCATTCACTTGTTTCGGTAAAACTTGCTATTGAGTGCCATTAGGACACTTAAACCAATATTTTGTGTATATTGTTCTTCAGAGAAATAGTCACTATATGTCTTAATAAAACTACCGCATTATAATTTGAATATAGATAAAAAAACAAAATAGTTCAACTTTGTATGTGCTACTGAAGAATTCTCATTAGAAGTTGCTGATTTATTATTTTATGCTTATCGTGAACCATACTTAAAGTTAAAAAATGTTCAGGTACAGACACCGTCATAAAAATCTTAGCATGCAGGGTAGTCAAATTGGTCTAACGAAGAAAATTCCATATTTATACTGTCATATAAAGAATTTAATGTTTGCTTTTAATCGGCTGTAGCATCAGAGTCAACTACTTCAAATGTGAGCCTTGTACATTCTAACCATAAAATCAGTAAGTCCGATAACTTTATTACTACAGCAGCAGCGCACAGAAAATTCGTTCCGAGTGTTTTGAAATGCTGTTTGGCTTATGTCACAAAATATGTCGCACAACTCTAGCTGCTGCCTGAAAGCCTTTTTTTGAATAGACCACGCTATCGTCTGCGTCGAACCTGCGATTTCCAATAATAAAAAAATAACACTAACACTTTTCAAAGGGAAAAATACAATTCACAATGCTTTTCAATATATTTGCAGAATATCCAGTTTCAATATTGAAAATGAAGGGATTTGCCCTATTTTTTTTTATTTCTTTATGGCATGTTCATTATAATAGCATCATATTTTGCAGTGTGGTGTAGTCGCTACGATGATCGAGAGAGATTATATTACATTATTTAGCTCCAAACCGTTTTTTTAGCAGTGTCTTGTCCATGTATTTTTGAAACAATGTAAGCTTATAACGTGTCTCTATTGTATTAAGGAAGTAGCAAAACTGAGTCCTGATTATATAATACCATATTGTAACGAAGCTTACGGAACTTCGAATTACTTTATACATTTGTAGTTCAGGTGGCCCTCGCTTCGAGCCAATTTTAATCGTAGTCGAATTGTCATAACAAAGCAGTGTAGCGTTTTGTAGTTACTGTTATTATGGGGAGCTAAAGTGAGTCGCTTCACATTAATAGCGTTGCCAACTGCAATTACTTCGAGGACTACTGTTGCAGTTGATAGTTATTATAAACTATTATGAATCACTATTATTCAACACTGTAAAAAACGCTAAACATAGCCCATTTTAGTGTCGTCTATAATACGAAATTTAGTATGTTTTTAAAATAACATATTGATAAATTAATTATAAGTATATGGTAAATAGGTATTGTTTAAATTTTGAAGTTGAAAATTAAAAAGCGCAACGATCTAATATTTGTTTTCTAAACAATATTATAATAAAGCTTTTATTACAGTGTCTTTTATAATTTAATGTTGAAATAACTTCTTCCAGTTATTCTTTGATTGGATTGAAGTGGAGCGGACAGCCATTTCGATAAGCCAATTTTAATATATTATTTCAAATATTTTTTACGTATTTTTCACAGATGGGTAAAATCATTCGTTTGTTAAATTAAAAAGGACAAAAGCAAATAAACATAGTCTTTCAGAAAGTCTTGCAAATAACGTATTTTGACATATTTAAAATAACTCCCAAGCTCGTCAGCGGAGCTCTGGCTCGTCTTTTACTGTTTGTTTCAATTAAAAAAAAAAGCAGAATACCTGAATTTTCTTACAGTGGCCCTTTTGGACATCCTAAGCTCAATTTACATTATCCCATAATACTAATTGATCTGTATTTGCTAAATTATAAAATTCCTTCCATTGACCTACATTTCATTCAATATTCATTAAATTTATTAAAATTTTAAATGTAATTTTAATGTGAGGGTATGGTTAAAATTGCTGTTTTCCGTGAACCCTAAACTAAATTCATCACTCTCCTTACGTGGCGTTGCCCATGTACCATAAAAAATGTCGCACTAATGGTTTTCTGTCATGCAATTTTTAGGGTTGTACACTAAAAGGTACCATTCTTCTGTTTTTGAATGCCTTCGTTTTATGTCATCGTCAATGTACTTGTTACCACACAAAATCCCATACTTGGTGTGACCGACGGTTAAAATTAATAAATGGTTCGATAATAATAAAATCTGCATCTAATATGTCTGACTAGAATTCATCACATGCTACTAAGAAATGACAATAACATAAAATTAAAATGTTTCTTATTGAAATTTCTCAATATTTTAAAATATAAAGTATGTATGTATACTTGGGGTTGGAAAATGTTTTGCAGTCATGCGCCAACCATAACTTAAAAGTACGCAATCTTTTTGTTGTATGAAATATATAACTCGTATACATAAACTTACGCCTGCATTCCCCGAATGATGTAAGCAGAGTAGCATTTCTGCACCCCCATTTTTTCATGTTTTGTTTTTGTCCCTGGTACCTACAGGGGCCAGCCCATAACCCTTTTTTATCCGACTTCAAAAAAGGAGGAGGTTATCGATTCTTCAGGTGCATTTCCAGCTACCACTGAGAATTTCATAATGGAAAAGCCAATAACCCGGAATGGAGAATGGAGCCCATGACTTTAGTACGCATAACACTGATTTTATCGCGAGACCACGAGGCAGTCCGTTCCCTCAATATACCGTACTCTTTTATTCATACTTGAACAATTTTGAAAATATCTTTCCCGATGTCTAAATATTTTTTTGCTAAAGACTATGAATAAAAAATGCGCGTGCTATTTTTTATCGTTAATGCAGTAAAGCTTTTTACATCATACTTTTTTATAATGCAATCGAGCGGAGTAGTTTTAATATTTCACTCTTTAAAATGTCACCCGCAAACAATTTGTATAGAAGGGATATATAATGGGATTGACATTACATTCATTTTTCAGTATGTCAGTTCAATACTAATTTGTAACTTTGTGGCGTATGTAAGGAACACGACTTTGGTTTGACGACGACGTGAAGTTTGAAACTCGACTAAATTTGGCATTTTTGATTGAAACGTGATTTTGTACCGAAAAACAAATTAAACGACACTCGCTTTAACGGCTGTTGCGTAAATTTATGGATCGAATACTTATACATTAAAGTCGGTGAAGTTCAAAATTTTTAAGAGATTTTCAGTTAACTGTATTTTTTTTTTTTTCAATTTCGTTAGTACCTATATACTTCATATTTGGAGTATATAACCTCTAGATATTTTTGTATTGTTTCACTTAATGCTTTAACTGTAATACAATAAAATTAAGCAGCAGATATTCTTTGTCTTCATTATTATCTACTTGTATGCGTTTATGTTATATCTGACTGATCAAATGCTTAACTAACTTAAGGTTTTCAATTACCGGACAGTTTTGAGTTGTGACAATCTTGCAGTCTCATGACTCCAATCATTTATGTTGTAGTTGTATTGTTAGTTTCAAAGTTTTATGGGCTATGTGGCATGACGAGGCCGTCGTGTTTATTGATTGGATAATCACCTGAAGAGTAACCAAACCTAACACAGCTTATTTATGAATATTTTAAATTTTAATTTATTAATGCCGCTATACGGTAATTTTACCTGATAATGAGTTGAATTTCGACCTAGACTAAATTTTTACAAGACTCATCATCACTATTTGTAAAGAAACTAAAATTTATATTCAATTACCGGAAAGGTTACCCGGTGACTGCGTAACCATTTCTTTACTGCGGCCCGCTCTATACAAGTAAATGCATCGTCCATACTTGTTTCCCTGCTCTTTTTACACCGCTTGCTTTATTCGTATCAATTACTGCGAAAAGAGGAAGAGAACAGACATGATGCGTGAACAATCAAAGACACACTTCTGGAGTTCAAAAGCTACACCATCAAATAAAACTGCTGATTTCACATTCTATTTTTATGGCTGGGTATTCTAAAAAAGAATACATTGTAGTAGGTAGTCCATTATATGACTTTTTACTATACATTCGTAAATCACGAACTGATAAATTGCATTACATAGAGTGAGCCCGATCGACGAGTTTAGTAATTAGTGACAGCATCCTCCTACGCAGTTAATCCACAATCTACTGTACATTGGTCGATGTGGCCGCCGTCAAAGAGAAGCAATTTATTCAACGGAAACTAGGTGAACAGCTCATTACGACAATTGATCTGCACAACGATAGTTCCTGTCCTCATAATGTTTAATAGTTGGATAGACATCGGTTATCGCTAATTATGCAATTAATATTCAGCGTTGATTTTGGAGCTCGAAGCCAGCGAGCACGAACTGGGGCGCCGGAGTATTTTGTCTTTTTCGTCTGGTATAGTTAAAAAATTACAACACTTAGATTACATAAATTTTCGTACACTTTTTATAAATCATTCCCAGGTGTTTGTTCGTACTTTTAGTTTTTTAGGAGGGAAAATTTCCAAAATTCTGCTCGTCGTATTGATTTATTCAAGTTATCCACAATTTATTTCAATAGCACTGAAAATCCGCAAATAGATGTAAAATACATTAATTAAAAGAGCGAATATCACGCGAAATACTCACGAAAATGAAAATTATGGACAAGTTTATTCATAATGATCTGTTTTAATCATGAAATATTGCGAAAACAAAACGAGAAATTTTACATGGCGCGTCTCTTTGATATTAGTCATTCATACTTCAGTAATTGAGAGATTTGGTATGTACGCGACGTGTCCGGTCAAGCGCTGAATGACACTTCGTGATCAAATTAGAATCAGCATAATCCATTATTGGATATTTGATCAGAGATTAACGAAATTTCAAATTCTAATAAGTATTTTAAAATGATTATCTTAATATTAAAATATAATATTCTGCACTTATTATTACAATATTTTGAGCTATTGAATAGAACCTTACAAATTCTTGAGGAATAAGCGACACCTTTAATCCTAATTCATGGTTCGGTGGTGTTTGACGTCATTGCCGCCGAACCTGCCGAAAATGTCAATTTATAGCTAGGGTCTTCGCTATAATTAATAGGCTATTACGTGACCAGGTAGTCTCTGTTTGCTCAATACCTTCTACGTAAACTAATTACCCGCTCAATTAATAATCACG
Source organism: Cephonodes hylas (assembly GCA_030295005.1). Classification (NCBI taxonomy): domain Eukaryota; kingdom Metazoa; phylum Arthropoda; class Insecta; order Lepidoptera; family Sphingidae; genus Cephonodes; species Cephonodes hylas. The sequence continues at coordinate 6,750,191 of AP025360.1, read as the reverse complement.
TGTGTGTTTACCAACTGTGCCGTCACACCCAAGCATCAATTTCTATTAACACCTATTTGATTGTGAAATGTTTGAACTTTGAGCACATACTAAAATTAATTTGTGGTAATGCTTATTAATACAATCTAATGTTTTGTGTGAAGTATCGCTTGGGTAATAAATTATACTACAAATTAGGGTATTGCGTGCACATCAGATCACATTTTAAATAAGAATGTATTCCGCTTTTTAGAGTGTCTTAAGTTCACCGAAACACTATGCCATTATTTTTATTAAGTTAAAATTTCAAGAAATCAAGATGGTTATATTTATCGAATGCAAAATTATCTAGAAAGTTAATCTTATGCTCAACATTTAGAGCTCGCATGTTGGTTACAGTAGGTATGACCAGCTCGGTTTCGAGGAGCCCTTAATTACGCGAATAGTTCGAATATTTCACCGTTTGTAATAACGTTGTGGTGCATTCTTGTCAGGCTCTTACCACCGAGCGCAGTTAATTAAGACTCCATACTTTGTAGATGTTTCTACCTTACATTTAATAACGTACGGAAACCAAGATACCAATGCATAATAATTGAACGAAAACGTGAAACAACGTAAATGATGATACATGTGTTTCTTCACAAAGTTATGAATTCACAAACATTACAAAGACGTCTTAAATACGTTTTGTACTTCAAACATAAATATCTCATTTAATGCAATATTTCTTGTGTCTTATACTTTGACAAGATTACATGTTTCTTTTAAATCTTATTATATATATTTTTGAATATTTTATTTCTTAATATGAAAATTCAGTTCGATCTCCGCTCAAATTAGGCCCACTGCTGGGCACGAGCATCATCTACCATTGAGAAGGTGCATATGTATAAGTACCTAATAGCCCAAGAGCCCGTGAACGCCAGACAACAGTCATTTTAATAAAGCTGAAAATTTGTCAGTACATGCTCACAACACAGGTAAGAACGATGGCCAATTATGAAGTTTAGGTTGCAGTGGCTTTGGCAGGTACACGGTACTAAAGGTGTGAAAATACCGGCCTATTTTCGTCATTTTATAAAGGCTAATATTTTGATATTACCTTCAGAATATCATTAGAAATTACATTCTTCATTGACAGACACTTTCCATGGTGGAAACCCCTCGCCAGACACCCTTAAAGGTCAGTAAATTATGATTCTAATTTCGTCATTTTATAAATGCTGATTTTTATACATATTACTTGGGTAATGATTATATGATGTTTCCTCCGTAGCCAGACACTTTTGATAGTTCTAACCCCTGCCAGACAAGCGTATAAGGTTGCTGTAAAAGCAAGCGCGAGGCAGGATATATGCACATGGGTGGATGCGAGTGAGATACGTCTGTATTGTTTAGTATTTTGTACCCGTGTATATCAGCCAAAAATAATATTTAGCTATCTTGAAGTTTGTATAAGTATTTTAAGTCCGAAAATATACTATAATACTGCATGTTAGGATTCACTTTAATAATAAAATATCTTCAACGGAGAAATCATCCGTTAAAAGTGATTGGCACCATTATCGATAGTACCACAAAGAAGATTTTATTGAAATTAGTAGCATCATAGAAAAATATATTATTAATAATGGTCGTAGTCATTTATTGATTTATTTATATGACTTATGTACTGATTCGTTGGAGAGAATATATGCAGATAATTCCATTGAAATAGTTGCTTTTTTTACTGAACACCACCTAAAAAAATAGATAAGAAGTTTTCTAAAGATATTAAATTCTTTACGGTCCAAAATAAAAAATACTAGCACCCAATTGACGAAACAGTACAGTAATATTTTGACAGTAAGATCGTATTTGAAGAATACATTTTTGATTTTATGCTTTGTTTCTACCTATAAGAGCAAAATAATTTTTTTTTCGTAATATTAAAATCCGAAAATATTCTACAGAAAGCAGCATTAATCTTACATTCAGTTGTCCAATACTGTTTTATAAAAAATACTAGCACCCAATTGACGAAACAGTATTGGACAACTTAAAATCCAAAAATATTCTACAGAAAGCAGCATTAATCTTACGAAAAAAAAATATTTTGCTCTTATAGGTAGAAACGAAAAAATAGCATAAAATGTATTCTTCAAATACGATCTTACTGTCAAAATATTACTGTACTGTTTCGTCAATTGGGTGCTAGTATTTTTTATTTTGGACCGTAAAGAATTTAATATCTTTAGAAAACTTCTTATCTATTTTTTTAGGTGGTGTTCATTAAAAAAAGCAGCTATTTCAATGGAATTATCTGCATATATTCTCTCCAACGAATCAGTACATAAGTATTTTTTTTTTTTTTTTTTTATGAGAAAGGAGGCAAACGAGCAAGTGAGCCACCTGATGTTAAGTGATCAACACTGCCCATGGACACCCACAATGCCAGAAGAATCATTGGTGCGTTGCCGACCTTTAAGGAATTTATAGGCTCTTTTCTTGAAGGTCCCCAAATCATATCCATTAGGAAATACCGCCGATGAAAGTTGATTCCACAAAGTTGTTGTACGAGGAAGAAAACAACGTTTGAACCGCACTGTGGAAGAACGCCATTCATCTAGATGGTAGGGATGGAACTTTAATTTCTGGCGTGTGGTGCGGTAGTGGAATTCAGTAGCAGGTATTATCCCAAAAAGCTCATCGGAGCACTCCCCATGGTACATGCGGTAAAGGATACAAGTCATATAAATCAAGCAATAAATGACTACGACCATTATTAATAATATATTTTTACTATGATGCTACTAATTTCAATAAAATCTTCTTGGTGGTACTATCGATAATGGTGCCAATCACTTTTAACGGATGATTTCTCCGTTGAAGATATTTTATTATTAAAGTGAATCCTAACATGCAGTATTATAGTATATTTTCGGACTTAAAATACTTATACAAACTTCAAGATAGCTAAAATATTATTTTTGGCTGATATACACGGGTACAAAATACTAAACAATACAGACGTATCTCACGCGCATCCACCCATGTGCATATATCCTGCCTCGCGCTTGCTTTTACAGCAACCTTATACGCTTGTCTGGCAGGGGTTAGAACTATCAAAAGTGTCTGGCTACGGAGGAAACATCATATAATCATTACCCAAGTAATATGTATAAAAATCAGCATTTATAAAATGACGAAATTAGAATCATAATTTACTGACCTTTAAGGGTGTCTGGCGAGGGGTTTCCACCATGGAAAGTGTCTGTCAATGAAGAATGTAATTTCTAATGATATTCTGAAGGTAATATCAAAATATTAGCCTTTATAAAATGACGAAAATAGGCCGGTATTTTCACACCTTTAGTACCGTGTACCTGCCAAAGCCACTGCAACCTAAACTTCATAATTGGCCATCGTTCTTACCTGTGTTGGGAGCATGTACTGACAAATTTTCAGCTTTATTAAAATGACTGTTGTCTGGCGTTCACGGGCTCTTGCGCTATAATGTTAGTACCTGAGATAAACTTATTAACTCGAATAAAAAAGACAAACCGTGACGATTCCTTAGCTTAAGTTTAAAACACTCCAATTTGTAACGGGCAAACACAATTCTACAAATTGAATCAATTGACTATTCAGCAATTTCAAATGTTATAATATGATAAACTTTAGTACATTTATATATTCGCGCGATTCAATCTAAAAATATACGGTCGGGCGACCTTATAAAAGTTACAGAAGGCCACGGTGAGCTCGAAGTTTAAAGAGGCCAATAGTAGTTGATGTAATAATACTCCGTAGTGTAAAAGAATAGACTCTTATTTTAGCAACATACTTTCCGAGGAAAGAAAACAGAACGGTAACAATAGGGCAAGGAGTGCAGCAATGAAGAGTTGGCCCAACTGACCTTATTCCGGGGTGCACCTTGGCAGATGGCTGATGATACGTACGTCTACGTTTGTTTCACTCACGGCCTACTTTCGGTTAACAAGCTCTGCTCTAATAATGAGCTTGAATTCCGACAACTAACGCAGACATACAGCCCGTGTTATTTAAAAACGTGGGTTTTGTTCTTTTGCAAGTGCCGCGTGCGTATGCTGTTTTGAAATTATATTTTTTATCTTAGGCGGTTGACGTGTTAAGTAACATTAGTAGGTATCTTTTGGTCGGTATTAGACCGATATTAACACATTGACTGGCAAGCGGTGGTCTTAATCGTTCAGTGCCGCTATATTAGGACCGCATTGGACTTATCGACTATTGCAAAAACTAAGACACGGCAAATTCAAAACACTATTTTATATTTTTAAAACACTTTCAACTATATACCAGTAAGATGACAATAATTTATCATTTGTAAAAGCTACTTACTATGTAGCTATATTTTGTTCATCATAGTATTTTTACATATTTGAATCGGTTTAATAACTTTATGCCTATTACACTAAAGTCAAATAAAGTTCTAAGATAGTAGTCTGGTTGTTGAAAATGTTTTCATCTACTGTAGTAGCTCTGGAATTTCAAGCTCCACAAATATGCCTAACTTACGACGGATAGTTGATCGAAAAATTATGCATGGAAAAATATATGGATAACCGTTACTCAACCTTACTCGGGGAAGTTCACGACTGGAAAGTCTTCTTATTATAATATGTCAATACTTGAAATATGTTTTATAGAAAAAATTACACAGGTACCTAATAACGTTTTCTAGAAGGTAAAATTATATTATTATATTATTAATATTATATTAATTCTAGATAACGATAAATATTATTATTAATATTTCCTTTATGATACCATAAATTTTATGGCTCTCAGCACTCCTGATATACGTTATTATGTATAAAAAGCATTAAATGATAAATTGTATCGTGAATTTATAAATAAAAAAAAAACATTATAAACTTATTAACAAATGTTAAAATACAAATAAACACATAAAAGTAATATAGCATGACACATGCAAATAACAATATTGTACAGATTAATCAAGCAAAAATAATTTAACCAACGAAATCCAATTCCCAGTGTAAACGAAACATCACATCGTCCTTATTTGCTGATCAACAGAGACTCCACAAAAATTTGCTAACAAGCGATCACTGAGTAAATTCCTCGGAAGCATAAAAAGCAAACAAATCATATAATGGAGTTTGTGTTTATGGAATTAGCGGAACGAGCTTGTCTTTTGAAAGAGAGTCAAGTGCGTTGTCCCTCGAATAAAATGTGCGGTTTAATTAAATGTAATTCTTTAAATTAATCAAAGCATTATCGTTATAGGAATTTTGCTCTTTGATTTTTTTCCTTTGTTATATATCCAGATTAATTGAAGTGTATCTATACGTTTGTTAACATCGCTTTCCTCTCTCAACTAACTCCATATCAATAGGTTGAAATTGAGAAATGCATTTCGAATTCCCCCGATGGTTTTCACTGCAACATTTGAATTATACGGAGAACGAGTTTCCGAATTAAGCAGAGTTGTTCTTTTTCATTTTCTTGTAAGCTTTTCCCTGATTGAGAAACATCAATTCTTCTGTATTCTGCTTTTAAAATAAACGTAATGCCTGTAAGATTTACTTTTTCACCACAATCACTTTAAAATTGCTGAATAGGTTAGGCCGTTAATGCCTGATAAAACTATTTTCGTCATGTGGCCGTCACTGGTATTTTAATTATAATTTAATAATATGATGTATGCAGCATTATTGGTGATATTGAAATGCGATTAGAATCTCTTAGCGCGACGGCACTATATACATTTACATAGTATGTAGGTATACACAAGGCAATATCTTTACATATCGACTACATATTTAAAAGGAGAACAAATACAAAACATAAGATGACATGTGACATTGGAAAATACAGTATGAAGTCAGTGCTCCGCGATCTGGTGCAGTACAGCACATGCCTACACATAATACGAGTACAATGCGAGTTCACGAATACTGCAATGCGAAAGTATTTCGTAACTGTACTGTAAGCACTAATTCCCATTTCTTTTGTTTCACTTAACACTCAATGCTGGGCGATTGCAGGCGACACTTAGACGGGTTTATTTACGACATACAAGGGCCTCGATAATAATATCAGAACAAATGATATGTAACACTTCCTGTTGTCACAGAAATAGCAGAAGACATTGACAGCAGGGACACGTTTACTTTTCTTTAGTGCAATGATGTGTACACAATCTTATTATAAGTAATCGCGTTACAGGAGTCATGTTTCTTCCAGTTATTTAGTGTGAAATTTGATTGTAAGTCTCTCGGTATGGCCATCCATTATTCATAAAACGCGATGTAGTTTGAAACGAGTTTTTATCTTGTTTGCTTCTTTGACATTTTCTAAAATTATTCTTATATTTGGCTGTTTGCAAAGCATAATTCATTGTATAGATTCAGAATTACCTGCATAATAGGTTGGTAATGTTCTGAGACAAGCCAGTTGTGGCGTTGTGCAACTAACAGAGCAATAGAACACAGACGAAACTAACCGCTTCGTCTAGTATAGAACAAATTTCGAAAGAAACCATAGAACCGAGTTTCTGTCCCCGACGCTTATTCCGTTATTTGCAGTAGTTATAATATTTTTTGAATCAGAAGTTTCATGCCTCATAAAGATGTTTCTTAAAAATTCATCGTCATATCGCCTAAAGTCTTATGGTAGATAGGATCACTTGTTATTAATCTGTGATATGATCACAGTCTTTTAGAAAATAAATTTTATTTATATCTTTATTCGAATCAAATGGTTTGAATGTTTATATTTAAAGTTTCTAATATTCATCATTTTTATTTTAGTAAATCCAATTATAAAATGGTGCCAATGAATTAAGAATTCACACAATGCGTAAAAGAGTACGAAAAAAACCTATAAAAATATATACTATGCACATTAGTACACAATTTAACAATTTAAGATTTTCGTGAAAATAGTATTGAAAATAGTGTACAAATGAAGCATTAAATTATAACACTTAAATATTTAGAAGTTTGTTTTAATAATATTTTTAGAAAATCTAACATGGTATCTTATACATTCTAAGTTAATTAGTTCAGACGTCAATGTATGAGCTGCTTAATAATGTTATACCTTCATCGAGCAAAGAAAAACACCGTTGTAGTTCGCCACAATATAAGAAGTTCTTTAAGAAACTTATACCCTCGTATCCCTCGGCATCGCGTGAACGAATGGACTAATTTCGTTATTTTGTTTTGTGTTTTATATTCTAAGAAAAATAATTCTACAAAAGGACAAATTAAAAACGTTGCACAACAAATTAAAAACCCCCTTAAACCGCCTTGTATATGTTATGGGCAAAGTGATTAATGCGAGCAGCATTCATAATGCCCGGGCAATATGAATAATGCACAATAAGAATGGGCAATGTGATTATTTACAATCTAAACTCACCTATTTATCACATTGTCCGGCATTATGAATATGGCTACGTGATGATAGGGCAATGTGATTAAAATGTTAATTTTTACGTGGTGCTTAAAATGCAATCACAGCAGCAGTTGTTCTAATAAATAAATCAACTTATCTTTTTTACAAACTTATTTTTGATTTTTTAAACGAAGCTGATGACTTAAATTATTTTAATTTTTATATTATTTGAAGCTTTTTAACTTAAGCGTAAAAAGCTTTTTGTACTTTAAACTTGAGAATTTATTTTAAGTTTCATGATCACAGATCAATCCGTGTGTGGTTTAAATTTTATTTGATTGTTAAGTTTGAAGTATCTGCTAAAAACTAGCGAGTATTTTTTTTTTATTCAGATATTAAGACCGATTTGATTACTGAGTTTAAAGTAATAAATTACTCATAGGTAGTTCTTTTTTTTTGTTTTCAACGCTATGTTTTATATTACCTATTATTTATTTTAGAGTAAATTTTAAGTTAAATAATCGGAGATGTGATTTCCATTTAGTTCCATTTGGATTGTTAGATTTATATTTTAACTTAGTTACGCCAAGAAGTATTACATTCTAATTCCTCGCTGCAGCTTGAAAGCGCGCTTATTCGCAATATCTACCTACATGGGAGTGGAAACGAATGCGAAATACTTCCAAACTGCATTACTATAGACTACAGTTTCTAAATGTAGCCCTTCGTAAATTGATCCATGTTAAACCGAAGTCTGATTATTTAAGTTTTAAAAATAAATACCTACTAAACTATAAAACATGTTTTATTATTATGTACTCTACCCGATAATTGATTTCTTTGAAAGTATTAAACATGCTTTACATCACTCTGCCCAATACGTGGCATTATTCATAATGCCCGGGCAATGTGTTAAATTTGTATGGTTATAACCACATTGCCCGCTCTTATTGGGCATTATTTATATTGCCTGGGCACTATGAATAATGCCAGATTAATCACTTTGCCCATAACATATATAATACGATCCACACGAAAAAAGTATATTGAGTTAAAAAATAAAACATCGTCGTTATTCCTTTACGCAGACTGAATGCAAATAATATTACGGCGTCGTCACATTATAACACTGAGTTGGAGAGTTGAAGCTAGGCGTTAATTGAGTTGATAGTGTTGTGGTAAGAGAGCCACGGGGACATCGGGTGTGCACGGCGAGCCAGACACACTTGACGTGACATAACTTCGTTAAATCTATTATTGTTCCTTCCGACAGACAACACGCTTCAATACTTCAACACACAGTTTAGACGAAATATTTGATGGAACAGCAACAACAGATGCAACAGGGTGTGTTATAGTTTGAAAAATTAAAATAAATTGTTTGCAATCCGATTCATAAGCGTGTTGACAGTTATGATATTCAAATTAAATAATATAATAAGGAAAAATCATGGCTTCGAGTTTTAGAAACTGATGTCTAAACTAGCCATCAAATAATAAAAGTTATGGAACCTTCTTTGCATTTATATAACTCTCGGCGTATCCGTTTGAAATTTCACGACCACACATAAAATTCGCTCCGACAGGATAAGTTTACTGTGCCTCATATTTATTATATATAAAGTAAGATACTTTGAACTACAAAAATATATATTGGAACCACGCTAAAGAAGAATACATATGTATAGAAATTAAATTATAATTTTTAATTATTTAATTTTATGAAAGACCATCATCACATTGTTAAAATAGTATAGATTACAAATTTTATGAAATATATCACTATTTTACCTCAACAGATGTCTGCTTCCAACCGTTCTTCAACTACGTGGACATGCGAGCGCTGCTGGAGAACTTCTGCGTGTACCACGTGAACGCTCCAGGCCAAGAGATGGGCGCTCCCAGTCTGCCGGAAGAGTAAGTATTGCATTCTATTATCGCAGTACAATTATACGGAGTCGTGCGCAAACCAATGTGGTTGTCGAAATTGAGAATATATTGTTGTGAATTCGATTGTAACAGTGCTTGCAATGCGGTATTAACTATAATGTGGTCACTGTCATACACATTAATTTATCGAATTTAAATCATTCACATCCGTCATCATTCCGGCAGTATTGTAGAAAAAGCGTGTTGTTTCGATGCAAATTTGAATATATTCAATATTTTTCGCGTATATAACCGCAATCAATAAACTCATCGAGTCAAAAGATGTTATATGAATTCGTGATAAACCAAAAGCCAATTTAGTGTTGTGATGACTGACGCGTTAATTGACACCAAATAACTTTAATCGTCGTTGTATATATTTGTCAAACACAAATTACTGAATAATGCGGGAGAGATTTATATAATAAAATAGTTCTTTATGGTGGTTATTTAAGAATTATTGTCAATTAAGGGTGAGGTTATCATGTAGCATAAATTACATAGCGTAAAACTGTTCCATCAGGTAGAACTACTGCAATTGCAAATACTTTTTAACAGGATTTTGAATTACTTGTTTACCCGACGTTAGAAAACAAAACAAATCAACTAAAGAATATATTAATTCGAAATTTTTCATACACCACAAAGTAAGACTACGTTCTAATGAGAGAGAGCAAGTAGCCCTATACAATAGAAAAAAGAACACACGACTTTGTTCTGAGTTGTGTCTCAAGGTTATGATGACGCTTACTTTTATTTTGTATGAGACTTGGTCCCGCTTGTATATTCAGAAAACCGAAGACGGCTTTCCGCGTGGTGTCTTTTTTAATATTGCGGTGGTTCAGAGTGTTTCTGCGGCTCTAATTGGATAACTCAAAAATATCTCTTATCATCGTTACATTCTAGATTTTCTATAACAATAAAGGTTTAGGTAAAAATAGAGTTACAAACTTTGAACGACGAACAAATATGATAAGATCCTTTAGGGACCAAGATAATTGTACTGACCCAATGAACTTTGAATTCTGATTATAATATCCATTAAAGAAAAAGTAGACTATATGTATGTCTAAATTTTTAAGTTCACTGTTCACCAATCTTCTCATTTTGTTTATCCAAAGAAAATTCGCTGCGCATTTAGATTTCCCCCGTCTAAAAATTGTAACAAAATTTCCAATCTCACGGTAAAGGAAACTGCATATTGAAGTACAACTTCTGTTTGAAATACAGAGAAAAGTTGTCTGTTCAGGGCGGGTTTGTAAAAAAGCTACCTTGGGCCGAAGTTATTTAGTTAAGTTGTGAGGCGGCGGCCGCAAGTTGTGCCACTTATAACGATGCTTCTTATACGTTGGAGAGTCAAGGTAAGTGTTTTCAACAGAAGATTTCACGTTCTTCAATTTCGAACCAAAGGTAAGTGTAGCTGAAATAGCTCTCGAAAGCAACAACAATAGAAATGTTATTGCTCGTTAATGATATCGGAAAACTTGAGATTTTATTGGGACATTGTTTTGCAAACATTAAGGTATTGAATTTATCATTACTTAAAGCCTTTCTATTTCTCGCTTTATATTATTACGGTGAAAATAATAGAAACTACTCGATATAATATTTTGAATCATTATTGGAAAAGACGACCACAATAGTTCTTTTTATGTCGTAATTTTAAGAAGATTTTTAAGTAGTAGAGTAGGGAATGTAGTTTTCTATAGAAATTTAAAAAAAATATTAAATTCAATGCTATGAGTATTATCTGGGATCGTCGCACGGAGGGAACCGTCCAGATACTGCGGCTGAGCGCATTTTATGCACATTCACTTTGCATCGCGCATTCCTCGCATTCCGCGTGAGATTCTTGTTAAAATTTTCAAAGTGCACTGAAAAAGGCAAACATACCTTTCGGTTCATTCATTTTTGCAATAAATAAGATATTCTATTTTTTATTATGTGTACGGAAGGTACAACCCATGCTACAATCAAAATTTAAAATGTTTATGGAATTTTATGGTAGAAGGGTTAAAAAATATCAGCTAGTGGAGTCCTATAATAATTATTTTACTAACATTGAGTCTTGTCTGAAAAATCTTTAAAAAAAAACGCGATTTATTAATATTGCAAACTCCTATTATAATACATTTTAGTACCGTCATAGACCAAATAATTTAATATTTTTATTTTATAGTTCTAAGCATCTCGCTCGCCTGTCTGCGGATGTTCACAATATGCAAAAGTTTGTAATAGAATTTAATCTAACTCTGCGGAGTATAACGTATTTTACAATTCTAAATTTAATATCAACGGAGTTAAGTTTAATAAAATCTGCGTGAAACAGATAGTTTGACGTTTATCCTCGTATGAAATCTAAAGCAAATTAAGATCCTTCGGGCAAGTATTAAAGGAAGGTATTTGTTTTTCTATATGTGTGTGCAGATATCTGGAGTTATGGAATCGTTTGAACAGGTACATTTGGTTTTCGATTGTAAATAAAAAATAATGTTCAATGATTCTGCATCATCCTACTTTTCCTCACAAGTCTTATTTAATTATATTTTATTTAATCATAGTGTTCTGTACTGTTTTAGAAGAGAATCTTAGGTATAACATAATAAAAAGTTATATAATAAAAAGTTTTATGTTTTAAATTTGATTTTATAGATTAGTAATTTAACTTTATTTGATTTTAGTGTTTCGATTCGATGTAAGTATCCCATGCTAACTTTGCTATAACCATATTAAAAAGTCGCTTTTAAATGTTTTATTTTGTATAGTAATGATGATCCAAGTTGCAATTGAGTTTAACATTCTTATAGCCTTTATTGTAATATAATGTATTAACATACGTATAATGTAAAAATATTTGTTGTATAAAAAGTACAATGCTGTATCATGCTTACGGATTGTTTTTCGTGTAATACTATTTGACTATTCGATGCAGCCAGCGCCCTCCGTGAACATCAAAGTTTCATAAATCAAGTTAGGCGGTAACACCACATGTATGAGCCGAGCGAAGTCGGGACCAGGAACGTGCCCATTCCACAGACGTCGATAAAGACCGTTTATTATTGTACTGCCGAAACATGACTATGGTAACTTAATACTAACGAAAATATCCTCATGGGCAATAGACACACGTACGCTCCACACGTCTATGTGTCGAGGGATAAGGCCAGTTATGTCTCAATATGGCTTTGTATACGACCCGTTTGATGACCCGTATTAACACTTCAAGTGGTCAACTTTGGCAGTTCTTATTTAAGTTCATTTTCTAATCTGATATCTGTGTTAAAAAATCAAATAAAGTAAGAAATTACTTCAGTTTAAACAACATCTACTAATTAAAATCAAAATACCACTGCTCTAGTTTAATTCTCTGCAGTCAGGAAGACAAGCCTTATCCTTAATTCCTTCACCCGCCTTCAGCTCTTGTTTATAAACTGATTGCGCTCGCTTATCGCAGCCTCTTTAATCAATTGAAACGTTAACGCCGACTGCAACTCTGCAGCCTTGGTGGTGTTTAATTTAATTCTCATAAGTCGATCTTCATCGACTTTTAGCCCTCAATGTATTTTTCCAGTCGTGCGGAAATTCGCTGTTAATCTAGACCGATATGAAATGATGTTTTCGCAGTAGTTATTAAGCTTATTCCCAGCGGGATGTTAGATGAGTAGACGTGTATAATTTAGAGCTTAGCTAGATTTAACATGGGTTAGGATGTTAAACGTTTATTGGTTATCTGTCTAAATGGGTGCCGCGATCTTGGATAAAGACTGACGTAAGGTCACAATTATTTCAAATCTATTGCCCAAGGAATTCCTCGAAGGATCTAAACGTTAAAATTACCATGTCGTTATAATTTAAATATTTTCTTATATTATTTAAGAAATCTTGGTGAGAAAAACTTTTGTGAACATCGCAGCCGTATTAGTACTGTCATGATTATCCACAATCAGTGATCTGTAGCACCGTTGAAACACGCAAATCCGAGACAGCGACAGTAAGCTCCAAGCGTGAGCTGCTTTTTTATATTATGTATACAGCTCTTTTCTCCAATTCCCCTATGTCACATAGACTCATTTCGTGTTATTTTGGCGTTCGAAAAATTTCTTTATAGAGTCGTGAAAAAATTCTTTATGTGAAGCACATTGATTTCTGAATTGTTTACTCTTATACGTTAGTGCTATTATACAATTAGATTTTCTGTTATATAATTACTTCCTAACTTATTTCATAAAAATCGTCTGAAATACTGCTATCGTTCCGCACGTTCCAAATGGCTCTTGGAGGTGATTTACTGTTGTTCCGTGTATAATTGACAAATATTTTCATTTGTTTTTGCCCGCCTAGAATGTAGCAGGAAGTTAAACAAACGTTTCTGTATCCAAGTGGAGAATATTTAGTACCCGCATTTTAAAACACAAAGACGCGAACTTTACTTTAAAGTCTTATTGCTTTAGTGTTATTAATCTTTATATGAATGCATCATTACAAACTTATAGGAAGGACATTTTAATTAATAAATATGGCAATAATTTTTTCCTAAATGGTACAGTCTCATTATTTTACCTACATCAATATTGGTTAAATTAATTTAATTCTAATAGAACATTTGTTTGAATTCTTAGTGAAAATGCAAATGAATAAACATTGTAGGAAAATTTTTATTATATTTAGTTCCAGTAGATTTTAATGTGTCTGTCGTAAAAACATATTTCATGAAATCCACCATTGTTAGCGGATGTTCTAGTTGCCACAAAGAAATTAGCGCTCGTAGTAACCAACTGACTTCATTATAGTTTACAGTTTTTTAATAGTGTAAAAAAAGTTTTACTGACATAATTGGTAATTAAGATGGTCTACGGATCGCCTGCTTTGGTCATAGCTTCATGTTTAGATTACAGTTGACAAAAATTGATTATCGTGGTTTTCAATCACAAGGAAATAATTTGATATGTCGGGTGTAATATTATATTTCTTGTCATATATCATTAAAGTCATTTTTTTTCCTTTGTAAACGATGAAAATGCTTAAGCGCTAAAATGAAAATGAATTAGATGTATTGACGAGCTCATTGGCGAATGTTTTATCATAATAAACGTTTCGTATTCTGAATGTTATGACAAAAGACGTGCAAACGCACCTAAACAAAGCGGCTTAACCTCCTCTGCACGGTGTGATAAGCGAAAAGTTGCTGGTTTAGCAAACAACGGCTTTGTTTCGCGATGAGACCAGACGTCGTTGATAATATCCTACCAAGTTACACTCTCATGAAAACGTCATAAACATATTTTATATAAATGAGTTCTTTATACATACATTAGGGTGTCCCAAAAAAATCAAAGTCTTTTTTTGTCAACGCATACCCTCTAATTATTTTCGAATGGTGTTAAAACACTTATAAATAAAATTTCATGAACTTAGGACCACTGCAACCCGTGCCGACTTGCATTCATGTATTTCAGTACTTACATACTTTGTATGAACTTCGGCGCGTCGCAATATTCGCATGGAAGTTTCGTGGTTGCTTGTTTATTGTATTGGTAAACACCTCTTTTTGTTTAATCAATATGTCAGATTAAGATTTCAAAGGCAAATTTTAATAGGGGGTGCAAAACATTAAAATAACGGCTTAAAACTTCTCTGTAAAGAACAAATATTGGCAGTTCTGTTTAATAAAATTCGTGAAGTAAAATTGAATTTTGTAAATCGCAAATCTAACTATTCGAGATAAATTATTTTTTGTTAAAGGGCTTATATGCCTATTTAAGCTTTAATAAACTAATTTTAAGAAATAAGTTGCCTTATACCGACTCTGATGAGATCAACAAATAATGCGGAAAAATCGCAAGATGTGTTCGTACAGTGTCGTCAAGAGTTTGTTACAAGCTTGGACTACTTTTTGTATATTGCACACGCCAGTGCCCTTTAATTGATAAAAATAAATCTAGATAATAGATATAGTTATACAAATACATATACATTGTTTTACCCGACAGAATTATGAAGGAAATTTAAGGGTTGGCTATCAAGAATTAACAGTTGTGGCTATAATCATATCCTTTGGTGGTGATACAGAAAGAAAATTGACAATTCGATCTCCAAGTTCTATGTACCAGACACCATGATGGCCGAAGCAATTAATTGATTAAAAATGTCGTAACTTATTTTTATATTGTAAATTACTAATAAAAAGTCGCACTATTAGACATCTAGATTTGCATCGCTATATACCATGTTAAGGCTTGGATGCATTGTATATTATCAGTGACGGCACCTTACCACGACTTATGTTTGCTTAATACTTTGAAACCCTGGGAAACTGTTAATAAAATTAACTCAGAAATGACTATACAGAATATTTTTCAGCATTTTTGGTCTTTGGTTCATGAAGTAGCTGTCTTGTCTCTATATCACTATGATGGAGACCAGGAACCAAAAATGATAATATTTTAAAGCTTAACTAAAGAGGATCCATCAATTCATATATCCCCTGGGAAGATATCTGCGTGATTTACTTTTTTAGAAAGATATAAACGACTTTATTTGGATCAAAAACTAGTCTTGCTTTTCTTCAATCGTTTTAAAAATTTTGACACTTTTCTCAATGAGTTGCTTACTTCAGAGACTAGTTATACTTCTTTTCAAGCAGTTAAGAAATAAATAATGACACTAAAAGTCGCTAGTAATACTGCAAATTGCAGTTATACTGATACAACATTTGCGTGAAAAAGTCACCTTTAAAGGGAAACTAAAGCAATTTTTCCTGTGATTTATCCTAACAGTAAAATGAAAACTTTAAAATTAAAATATCACAAATATTCCTGTTTTAATAATAAATATATAATACCGGTGAAATAGGATATAATTTTGAAAATAAAAATTGAGTTTTTATATGTGCTCTACAATTACCATACAATTTTTTTCTTAAAACTTTGCCATCAAGTCGGCACGGGTTACCGCTATCCAATTTCGATAATATTTCGTATTTGAGTTATTAGGGTCAATTAGAAAAAATATAGAGGGTATGCGTATCTAATTTCGAGAAAAAAAAATCGCCCTACTAAGCTGGGACACCCTACTGTACATATACGAAAAAGTCCATTAAAATGTATAAAATATTTCATTTAAAGACTGCGTATGTTTAGTGGTTTAAATTACGTGATCTAATACATCGAAAAACAAAACACGAGACGTATGAACCTCACCAGTCCGGTGCTTGAGAACAACGAAAATATATTAGCCTTTTATAGGGTAGTTCCGCTTATGATTATAATAGTCCAGTATTATATCGCGAAGTCCGGTTTCCAGACATTTAAATTAACTTTTGTAAAGGATTTATGAATCATTTTGTTATCCTGCGTTTGTAGATACGTTTTACACACAGTAACGACCAACACATTTAACCTCACTTACTTTGACAATGAAGGTTTACAAAACTTTTGTCACAGGAATCTTTAATCTCTCTCGGAACTAGCCAACGAGATTCCAGCTTGGCGGTATTATTGGGGCCGCGCATTCTTGCAGTTTGCCAAGTATTTCATAGAGAACTTTTATTAATGGCCGTTTTAACATTACTGACCTAATTTTTTAATAATCATATTTTTTTAATTAACAAATCGACCTATGCGCAGAATCAAGTTATATGTGCTTTTGCACAACTTCTCTTTCTCAGCAATTTAAACTTATTTGGACAAAAAATTATCAGTAAATTTTTATGTTCTTCAAACAAAAACAAAATTTATGATTATTATTATTTCCCAAGTGCAATATACAAACGAGTTCAACTCTATTTTAGACATAAAAATTACTTTGGTGTTATAGTCATAAGTAACCTTATTCTATGCATAGGTCGAAATGATAAAAGGAGTCGAGACGAAACATTTGTCACTTAGGAATGTACATTTGCAACCATCGTATTACTGTCATTACTAATACTTCAGTTTATAAAAGGAACGTCTAAGTAAACATAATTATGAATGAAAGCGTTTTGGAGGAACAAAGTTTAAACGAAAACTTTACAAACAAGTGGGGCTCTATGTGGCAACTTAATTATCTGGCATCTGAGTAACCTCACACAAAGTGAGAAATTGGCACGTGCCAAATAAGTAAATGTCAAAAGAGTTTCCTCTTGCCCATTTCGACAAGAAGGGATACGCTTTACGTGTTATAATAATTTATGGATGCGAATGTTTCATTTCATTAATATTTTGTTAATCAATCAATCAATCAGCCTATCACCGTCCACTGCTGAACGTAGGCCTCCCCAAGAAAGCGCCAACCATCCCGGTCTTGAGCAGCCCTCATCCATCCGTTTCCCGCCACTTTTCTCAAGTCGTCGGTCCATCGTGTTACAGGACGTCCCACACTACGTCTGCCTAAGCGCGGTCTCCACTCCAACACTTGTCTGCTCCACCGGCCGTCCGACCGCCGGCAGACATGGCCGGCCCACTTCCATTTCAGCGTACTTATCCTGCGGGCAATGTCAGTGACTCCGGTTCTCTGGCGGATGACTTCATTACGAATTCTATCCACCAGAGAAACTCCAAGCATTGCCCGCTCCATAGCACGCTGAGCGACCTTAAATTTGTGGACCAAACCTTTAGTGAGTGTCCACGTTTCGGCTCCGTATGTCATAACGGGTAGGACGCACTGATTAAAGACTTTTGTCTTAAGACACTGAGGGATCGACGACTTGAAAATATGACGCAGCTTCCCGAATGCCGCCCAGCCTAGCCCTATTCTTCGGTCTGCCTCCACCTCGAAGTTGTGCCTGCCTAGTTGAATGGTTTGGCCAAGGTAGTTGTATTCTTGGACAACTTCGAGAGTGGCATCCCCTACGACAACCGGCATCGGGAGAACATGACGATTGTACATGATCTTTGTTTTGTCTATGTTCATCCCGAGGCCTATCTGTCTTGAAGATTGGTCTAGGCTGTTAAGCATTTCCTCCAAGTCCTGCAGAGATTCCGCCATGACGACTATGTCATCCGCAAATCGCAGATGAGAGATGTACTGTCCGTTGATGTTGATGCCCCGTCCTTTCCAATCGAGCGTCTTAAAAGCGTCCTCCAATGCGTTGGTAAACAGTTTCGGGGAAATTACGTCTCCCTGTCTTACCCCTCGCCGCAATTGGATTGGCTTAGTGCTATGTTCTTGTACTTGGACGGTCATCGTAGCGGCTTCGTACAGGCTTCTCATCACCTGGATGTAGCGGTAGTCAATTTGGCATCTCTGCATGGACTCCAGAACAGCCCAGGTCTCGACGGAGTCAAAAGCTTTCTCGTAGTCCACATACGCGAGGCATAAGGGTTGGTTGTACTCCTCCGTCTTCTCTATTATTTGCCTTAGTGTGTGTATGTGGTCTACGGTGCTAAAGCCCCTCCGAAACCCGGCCTGCTCTGGTGGTTGGAATTCATCGAATTTTCGGACGAGACGGTTCGAAATGACCCTCGAGAACAACTTATAGACATGGCTCAAGAGTGAGATGGGGCGGTAGTTCTTCAATAAGGTTTTGTCACCTTTTTTGAAGAACAAAACCACCACACTCTTGCTCCATGTCTCAGGTGTTGTGCCAGTTTGGATGACGGAGTTAAAAAGCTTGACCAGTTCCTTCAAGACAGGAGTACCTCCTGCCTTGAGAAGCTCAGTGGTTACTCCGTCATCTCCCGGAGCCTTGTTGTTATGAAGTTGACTGAGGGCCATTCTAATCTCGCCCAATTCGATGTCGGGAAGCTCGCCTGAGTAGTGGCGGGTCAGTCTGGCTCGCGGATCATCCACGTTGCAGGCCACAGGCGGAACTGCTCTTTGAGCATATAAGTTTCCGTAATACTTTTCGACCTCTCCGAGAATTTCTGGGACTGAGGTGACGGTGGTGCCTTGTTGTGTTTTGAGTTTCGTCAGGTGACAACAGGAGGTGTGTGGCTTAGCGAATACTTTGGAGCCTTTATTTTGCGCAATGGCAATTTCAACTTCCAAAGTATTCGCGCGCCTTATGTCGCGCCGTATTAGCCTCTTCACCTCCTTGTTAAGTACCTGACGCTCAGATGGTGTGGCGATTGTAAGTTCTCGTCGTCTCCTCAGTAACTCCAGAGTCTCAGAGGAGAGCTTAGACTTACGGCCCTTACTCTTAGGTCGAAAGTATTTGCAGCCCACTTCGCGAATAATCCGCACCAGACTCTTGGAGGCGTCGTCAATGCTTTCCGTGGTTTCCAGTAGGGCGAATCGGTTTTGTAGGTCCAGCTGAAAGGCTTCACAGCCGGCTTCGATCTGGGGCAGTGATGGACGAAGAGTCGACTTCATTAAGCGCGCACGTTCTATTTTTGTGTTAATATTCAGAGTGCCTCTTACAAGTCGGTGATCACTACCGGTATTAAACCTATTGATCACAGAGACATCTCTGAATATTTGGCGCCTGTTAGCAATAATGAAGTCGATCTCATTTTTAGTCGCATTGTCAGGGCTACGCCAAGTCCACTTCCTTTGGGGCTTCTTCTGGAAGAAAGAATTCACAAGAAAAAGCCCCTGGGCCTCGAGGAAGTTGACTAGCATTTGCCCTCGACTATTTCTGCTCCCATAACCGAATGGACCTATCCTCGACTCGCCATAGCTCTGTACTCCCACTTTGGCATTGAAGTCACCTATTACAACACTGTAAGAAGTTTTGGTACGAGACATAGCTTTCACTATGTCTTCGTACATGGCCTCGACTTCGTCGTCAGGGTGTGTTGACGTCGGGGCGTACACTTGTACAACCTTGAGCGAGTATCTCTCAGTTAATTTTAAGACAAGGTACGCTACCCTCGCCGACACACTGCCAACTTCTACAATGTTGCTTTTCAGTGACTTATGGACCATAAACCCGACGCCTCCTTGGGATGGTTGGTGTCCTTCTCGGAAGTAGAGCAAGTGACCGGAAGGTAGGGTAATCTTATCCTCCCCCTGTCTACGGACTTCAGATAACCCTACAATATGCCAGTTAATGCGACTTAGCTCTACTTCCAATTCTGTGAGGTGTTCGTCCAGCCGCAGAGAGCGTCCGTTGTACGTCGCCAAAAACAGTTGTGTGTGGTACCCTGCCGTAACCCGGGGATTCCTAGCACCCCCCGTCTCGCCGTTACCATGACCGGTACCGTGGTCAGGAATAGCGAGACTACCGGGAACTGGGGGCCGTAGATTTAAATGTGGTGCCATTTGGGGGGATATGCCATAGTCACCACGCTTGGCAGGCGGGTTGGTGACCGCATTTTGTTAATACTCTTAATTAATTATAGTTAATTATTAAGGATCAATTCACATCGTCGAGAAACAAGGTCTATAATGAGTGAATTTGCTTAGCGTTTCATCGACAATGTTCGTGTTCATTAGACGGATTACATAGATAGGACGAAATCGAAAATTGTAATTAAACAGACATATCAAACCGAACGAATTTCACCGCTGACGTATAATGTGATCTATGTCACTGAATTAGATTGCAAGAGGGCGAGTATGACCAGGTCGCGCCTGTTCTGTTTTTCTTTTAATGTAGCACGGTCTTTCCTGCCCCAAAGCCAATATGAGCGTCGTGGAACCCAATCATTCTAAACATATGAAGAATTCAGACCATTTGCACCAGCTGGCTAGTGCTTCCCTTATTGTTGGGAGGGTAGACGTAGCTAATGGATAGGTACCGAACTGAGCGACGAATCGATAGGAGTTATGTAATGTGATACACTTCCACCACATACGCCACCGCGTTTGTTGTCCTATGATCGATTGCCTGAGCATTAAACAAGATTATGGTAATCACTTTGTTGAATGTAGCACAGTATATTTTTAAGAGCCTTACGTCTACAAAATGTGCTCTAACAATTTGCCAATAATTTTATGCACATGTAAGTGAAAAGCCTAAGTAATTAAAGGAAAAAGTTCGGTTATTATTAAGTTTTTGAAATGATTATCAGTTTCGTAACAGAGAACAGGAAACAGCACAACTAATTTATTACTCAGCCAATAACACCGTCATGGAGTCATTACATTACTGTGGCGATATTTTTTTTTGGGATTATTAATTATATCTCTACTTTTATCTGCATGTTCTACTTCTATTTCCATGATTTTCCCGACACCTGTAGACAAGAAAAATAGAAAAGGTATGTTGCATTTAAGGGTATGTTTACAAAATGTCTTTGTAAACATAACTCACGCAAGAAATCCTAACAAGGAAAGCATCGTTAGTCACGCGAAAAGCTCGAACACCAGCCAATAAATAAGAGCGTTTTGAAATATAATGTAAGCAAACTAATCATGAAGACCTGGCCGATAAATCAATTGTAGCTAGAAAATGTCCACTTTTTAACTTTATAAAGAGCATATAGTGCGCCAGGTCTGAGCAATATTACAAATCACAGAGAATTGTTGCGTTAAGTGGATTTATTTTGTTCCATAACAAACGAGAACACGATATGTGGGCCATACATCGAGTTAACCACGTTCCTACACGAGTACTATCCTTCCTTGTGAATATTTCATTGGGATATTTACAATGTTTGTCCGTTCGAATCTGTTTGGCTAACTAATTGTATTTTTTTAACTTGAACGTTTACTGTATTGCTATAATATAATTTATTTTTTCAATTGTGTGAAAATATTCCACGATAGTCAATTTGTCACAATAACATTCATTTCAAACTCTTTCGTTTAATAATAATTCTTCAATAGTCAGTGTTACGTAGTTTACAAGTATTTCCACGGAATGTGACATCCGATGTCGACAGCCTTTCCTTTAAATTAAATGGATGTAGGTCATAGGCCACCCCGACGACGCGAAAGACGGCACAGTTCCATTCGTACAATGAAAGTGAAAAAGAATTTAAATATTTCAGATACCTCACAACATGAATTTGTAGATTTTGGTTTTACTTTAATTAATAAAATTAAACTATTGCAACATAGTTTTTGATACGATAAAGATTTTTGAAAGGTACTTTTTAGGGTTTACTTCTAAAAGGTAGTGTGTTAAATTATTTTAATTAAAATACAATGCGGAGATCAATTATTGCTGTAACGGTTGCAATACCTTTATATTAGTGATTCATTGGTACGGCGTGTCAACCGCAGTATGAAGTTTTTTTAGTTACCTTTGTATTTATCGTTATGTTATCATATCCTTTCATCTTTCTTAGGTAGGCTACAAGTATATTACGTCCATAGACATATTTTTATTTTTTATTAAAGAAAAAATATGTTTGCTCAACTTTGTGTTCGCGAATTACGTTTTTAATACGAAACAAATATTTTAAATGTAAGAATCTCATCTACCATCAAAGTGGATATTAATTTGGAATGGTATTAATTAATATCAATGACATTACACAACAGAGAACAATAAATGCCAATCAGCTGTCTTCGAATACTAACGTTGTTTACATTTAAACAATGCGAATATAAATTCGAACGACACTTCGGCGTTATAAAATGTACCAATTTTCAATTTATAACAATAGGCCACATGTGGAATGCGAGATTGTATTGAGTGTTAAATTTAAATAATCTTAATTAGCGATATCATTGTGGTGAAGTTTTTTATTGAAATACAGAGTCATTGTAGTATGGATCTTAGTATCCGACACAAATGTAACATGCCTAATATCGTGGTATCTATGTAGATTTATTTTCGCATGGCAAACCCTTTATTTTATTTTTTGTCATAAAACGTGGTGCTTTTTCGACATTTTAGTGCAGCTACAATCTAGTACTACTACCTTCCAATTTGAAAAAATTGGTGTACCAATATTGTAATATTTGACAGACCCGTGGCGCAGTTGGCTATACCCCAGCTTGCAAAACGTGCGGCCGCGGGTTCGATCCCCGCACCGAGACAAATGTTTGTGTGATCCACAAATATTTGCTTCGGGTCTGGGTGTTTGTGAGACCGAAAAAGTCTCTCGTAGCGTCTGATACCCACGACACAGGTCTTGTAACCTCGTGTGGGGTCAGGACTATGTATGTGACCGTTGGGTGTATTTTACTTATTTATATTTTAATATAATTAAAATTTTGCCCATTTCTTTATTGCATTACAAATACTTAGAATTACTCTAACCAGAAAGCGATAAATCTCTTGTGTCATGTAAAATCCATCCGTAAAATTAAAGGTGCAATTTCTATTTATTTTGATGAAGTTCGAATTTTAAAATTGCTTGATATGCTACAGACAATAAATGCAGTAGTGTTCGTGTGAAAAATACTCGGCAAAAATGTGTAAATTTTAACAACATAATGAATAGTGTAGATCAAGTCTGCCGCAGGCTGTTGGCGCTGCCGCGATTCTGTTACGTCACACGCCGACTGGCTCGGCAATGCCGCCCGCCTCTACAGTCGCTGCGAATTTTCTATTTGATCCTCATTATATAATATTTTACCCTGCATGAGAGGAAGCGGTTGGGAAATGCTCACTTTAATGCATATTATGAACTGGCTTTAAATTGTGCCAGTGCTATTATTACGTCACATTGTTCTAAGAACACTTGATTTTTTTTCCATATAGTATTATTATTAACCAGTTAATAAATGACTTTATTTCGAACCGCGATACACGTCAGTTTTACTAATAATTAAGCTGACTTAAAATTATACTGATATCTATTTTCGTCCGCTTAAATTATTACATTTTTAAATACATTTAAAGTACATAAAGTCTTTCAGTTTAGTAAACTAGATATTATTTATTGTGTTACGTTCTTTTCTTGTTAGTGAAAGTGTTGGAAGTTAAAAAATTACACTCTTCATATGAAAGTTCACATAGCGGGTTCGGGTTGCGTAATGCAGGTAGCATTACGAAAACGTTCACGAAAACGTTCTCATTGCAGCTCCTACATTCGAGTATCATGACATTGTTTTCGCCTCTTTTCTCTGTAATACATGGTATTTATTTTTTTTTTAATCTTCAAAAATGTTGAGTAGTAGGTATAGTCTCCGCTAATTTTATGCCATGCTATGAGAGATAAACTGGCTTTACATTTAACTTATACTAGCTTCTGCCTGCAACTTCGTCCGCGTAGACTACAGGGTTGAGTTCAAATTATACATATAAAAATACCTCTTCAATCACTCTATCTATCTAAAAAAAACACATCAAAATCCGTTGCTTAGTTTTAAAGATTTGAGCATAAATAGACAGAGGAAGCGACTTTGTTTTATACTATGTAGGATACGTGCAGTTGCGATAACATTTTTTATTTAACTTTCTGAATTCATAATAGTCAAAATAAAGGCTTTGTTGGTCACATTTGTTAATTAGTGAGGTGTGAAAACCGTCCATCATTAACACTATGCTGCACATTACCATGCAAATCAAAGTTACCTTGTAAACAAATTGTTCCCTTTACGTGGGCGCGTATTGGACGGTCCTGTGTCGCGGTTAGCTTTATGTAAACGAATCGACAACAGACGCTTTGTCGCGGCCCGCTCACATATTCTATGTCGAAACCTCAGGAAATAAAATTGGTTTGCATTTTGTAGTTGCAATAAAATAGTTTGTTTTCATTGGCCCTAAAAAAAAATCGTTTCGCATTTAGCCACGAATTACTAAAAGTTACATTTTTTCCGGCTATATTACGGTAACCCGCAGTAACATAAACTCTGGACCAATTGGTAATAAGTAAATAAATAATCAGCAATACGATAATTGTTGTTTTATTGGCCATTTTTTAAATTGTATTATTATACTATCTTAGATTCACCTGTATAATTATAGATATATTTTCATGCAAAAATTTTTGAACCATCGAAGTTTCTGCTCGATTTTCGAACAATGGCGAACTTACGCGAATGTAGTGACGTAAGTTTTTGTAGCACTCAGCTAGTTAACCAGTTTTCGGTGTCCTTGCGAGCGAGTGAGTCGGGGCGTGCGGGTTGTATTGATTTTTTTGAACGCCTCGCGCCTTCGACTTCGTCCAAGTAATGCCATTTGAATAATGCCATCTTACCTCGATACGAAAAGATTTTTTAAAATTCTATGCAATGAGTACCTGAGAGGCAGATATACATAGAAAGACAAACATTGTGTCTTAGATAAAAAAAATCTGACAAATTGTCGCTGTCTTAAAATTAATAAATATCTCGAATAGAGTATACTTTTTCAATTGGAACTGTTAGTTGTTTGAGCGATAATACTACAGCGATAAAATTGATCTCCGAGGGCATATGTTGCGTTCTTCGCTAACATTTATCTATAAACTTTTTTAATCTTGTAGAAATAAAAAATAAGCATGGCAACAATTTAAGTGTACAACCGTTTATATTATTATTGGTAAGAACAAGGCTCGATCAGTTTATTTTTTCTTATTGGCTGATGAAAAATTATTATGTATCAAAAATTATTATTAGATAAGGCAATATTAAATTACAGCAATATATCATACATCAAGATAACATCATTAGGCGATCAATAATAACAATTTAAAAGAAATAGGTAAATGCTTATTCTTTCTATCTTGTGAAATAATCTATATTTCAACCAGATAATGGTATAAGATTTTCTAACAAATGTGTACCTAGTACATAATATGTTTTCGTCAAGGTGGCACACATGTGAATTATTATTAAATAGCGATCCCTCCCCAAGCTTATTGTGATGCTAATGATCCGCTTGATTGTATAATTTTGACAATTTGAAAAATATAATTTAGTTTTGGGTACTTTCGTGTTTTACCTTGACCCTTATTGTTTTTCACCCGAAACTAATATATTTCTCCAGTAAATTAAAGGTACTGAAAAATTATAATGCTATACATCTAGTCAATTAGCACTGAAATAACTTTTTAAATTAAATCTTCGCGTTAAACTCTATACAATGGTGTTTATAAATTCCCAATAGAACGGAATTAAAAACTTCATATCCAGACTGGCGATGACGTTTCACAAGCGGCAAACGTAATTAAAAGATAATCGACTTTGCTCTTCGATATTGAAATCCAATCGCAAGTTTCATGCACTGCGTGAAAGGCGAATACTTGGTGATAGATATAGGACTTGTAACGAAACAAGTTTCATGAAGTTGTGATTGAAGTGCGACCTAGTTAATATAGTGTGGCAGGCAAAGGCACCGCGGAAATCATCTTATTTAACTTCCACAGTCGTAGAAGCAAACCAGGATTCATTTACTAATCTGGATTTAATAAAGTTATACAGCGTCGCAGTAACACATTCAATTATTACTCGCGCCGAACTTCCTAAGAGATAGTACAGAGCATATGTATGTATTTACAGAGTGAAATTTTCACTTTCAATACTATTTTATAATTTATTTTATTTGTTTTGTTGTATTCATTTTTATAAAGCTACATACGTATTATGCCGCACCAGTTTCAACCTGAGGGAAGCTTTTAAATTTTACCTCCAATAACTGAATTTACGGGAGTAGCCGAGAGTGCTTTGTCATAGTGTTAGACTTTCCACTTCGATGCGTAAGCAGGATTTACTTTTACCGGTGCGACTCGCCGTTGACACTTTCTATGACGATATTCTAACTAAAATTTCTCATTGGTCCCAACTCGCCACGCTGTGCGTGAATTATTCGAGATTTAATATACTATACATTATCAAAAGTATAGAAATAACTAGCTATACTTAGCCCCGGTAAGACTACATTTACTTCTGTCTCGGTTTAAAAAGCCGCCGATTCCCTCGACGTGGAATGCATTGCTCTTCGTTTTCCAGACAGAACGTATTAAAATTGTAAGAGTGGTGACACCCGGCGGTTTTTCTTTCTTGTAACTCCCTGTGCACCTATTTCACCAAGAAACCTTTGTCAAGCGAAAGTTCGTTACATGGAAGTACCTGTCGACATTCCGGTTGAAGAAAGGACGTGTTACACTACTACTATTCTACGAATATTTGTATTCTAGAAGTCGCAAGCCGCCTGTTGAAGGATATTATATAATCGAACCGACGCAGTACTAGTCATAATTTTAAAATGAGACATAATTACTTGTTAGTTATATGAGCATTATTTTAACAAAACTTATAGAAAATATCCAGGTTCTTAACTTTTAAATTATTAAAGACAGACAAATTTGAGTTAAATATTATTAGATCACATTTTTCTTTTCGTGTGTTCCGAAAAGCGCACGTAAAATAGTGCTTCATGAGTTTTATTATGATTTAATGTATAAGGAGTATAATACTGAGTTCTTCAAATAACAGTCTTTTAGAAATTGAATGTACGAAAGCAAGTATATGCTCTACCTAAATAAAAATGGTTTACGAGTAATTGATAACAAATTGTGATACTTGATGATTTATTAAATTATTATTAAATGAAGAATAACTTCATTTATTGATTTATTTATAAATTGATTAAGTTATGATACTAAGTTTAAGTTTTAATCAGTTAAAGCTTTTGTTATACATCTTTAAGTAATTAGGAGAATGTTCTACACTGTTGCGAAACCCGAGATCTGTTTTAAGACTACCTCTTTTGTTTTCTAATTAATTCCTTTGTAAAGGAAATGCAACTGTGAAATAACAAATTGGCTATTGATTCAGCAGACGCAGTTAATTATCTGTTGTTTCAGAACAAATCTTGTTAGGAACCACGAGTTCTTCCACTAAGAAAAGTATTGAGGTGTGCATCACTACAATGTATTACTCAACGTAGAAATTACTCGATTCAAAATCAATTTTATTGTTGTTTCATGTCCATGACTTGTCCACGAGAAATTTTATTTACCCGTTATATAGTTAAAAGGAGCTAATTTTATGACATGACATTGATTAAATAAAGCCCTAATAGAAAAAAATTTTTTTTTTTTTCATCACGTAATAGGGTATTAAAATTCTTGCTTTCCTTGTTTGGGCGTCAGGGTGGGGAAAACGACTAACCAACGAACAAACAACAACCAGTTTAAATTAAGTCAAACGACTTAATTTAAACTGGTTAAATGACTATAAAGAGCAAAAAATTAATTTAATTTCATTTGAATGATCATCCCGTCTTTATATTCAATATTTATTTAGTAAATACTGAGCAGTTCTTCTAATAAGGCTTAATCACCACTGTAGACTAGAGCTTAACTCGTCGTATTATTCCCGCAGGAACAGTAAAAACTGAAGATTGTGCAGTCTTATTTCATCACAGATTTAATTAAATTTGATAAGTCGTATAGTTTTTCTTATTTCATTGTAATAAATTCATGCTCCATAAACCTGACCGGACGTGGTCTCACTCGATAAGTTTCCAATCAATGTATTTATTGAGCCTATTTTCCCGCAAAAGAAAAGTGATGAGTTCCAAAAAAAAATTACTACCAATAACCTCGGGAACATTTTTATCTACGATTATTTCTTACGACACTTATAATTATTTAACCGTCAATGAAATGAATGAAAAACTAATTTACATTCCATTTGCTTATGGTATCGTTCCCTTATAAAAAGGCGTCAACAAACGGGTCCTTATGGAAAATATCTAACAGCGTTGCAATAAGCGGAATTATATTAAGATAATCACAGCCTCGTAATAAATATAAGGCCCTGACTTTTCAGTGCACAAACACAAGAGGTAATAACAACTTCTGTGAAGTAATAGGACCGACATGAGGTGGCGCGCGTTTGTGCTTTCGGCAAAAGTGGCTAGAAGGTAGCTTTATAAATTACAGTCTAAGCTACACGGCACTATGAAAATACACTTTTTGTATGTCTCGCAATTTAAAGTTGCAAAATAATTGTAAAGACATAAGCATAGTGCGAACACATATATACATACTCATAGTGTGGTCAGTATTTAATATAAAAAAGCCGCTTCTCATAGCAACGTGCTTCATCTCGAGCCCTCATTCTTAGACGGGCTTATGCCGTCTTACGCCCAGCGCCTTCGCGCCACTTTAAGTGCCACTAATGAGAGTGACTACACATATATTTTACAGTGCGTGCTTTAAAGCGGTCTATAGTGAGGAAAAAGCTGACATGGCATTTGCAGATTTTTTGTAAATATAGATATAGGTAGTCTATAGACTATCTTCGACATCATCGTATAATTGTAGAACTACCACATTGCGTTACTGCTACTTGTGCAACATTTTGTGGATATTACCTAGGTAATATATATTATGTTATTGTATTGTAATATGTTTGGTATTAACTATTTTAATTACCATATTATAAATCAATTTCGATGATTATACTAAACAGAGAACTTAATATTTTTATTTAAAATTAATGCAGCATAACATGATTTAAATTACTCATAAAAAATAATATCAAAGGATTCATCGTCGTCATGGCGATATCTACAGTCCTGTTTTTTGACAAAACATGATCCATTGGAATTAATACTTTTTATCATACTTCGATCTGCTCTATTACTTGACATGTGACCTGAGTAAAAAAAGGCAAGCGTGTTTTAATATAAATAAATTAACTTAAGTGTAATAAGTAGAGCCGTAAATATTTAAATGGCGTTGTGGGTTAACAGCACAGTTTGTCTTAATCTATCACAAAGTTTCCAGCGTAGTTATAAAAGTCGGGGAAAATAGAGTAGCGTCCCTGATCGCTTGTTTACAGTAAAAAGCTATGCTTTTAAAAAACCGTTTACAACGATAGTCTACTGGTATTATATTTAAATTAAAAGTGAAGTGCTGGTGAGAATCAGCTATCAGGTTTTTTGTAATGCGACCCAATATTTATTGCGACCAACATAACTAATATACCTTCACCATAGGCAGAAGGTATTACTTATAGAGGGTGCAGACCGTGATCGGAATCAAGAGGCAGGTAATAGCTAGGTCACACAAACATAGGTCTAAAATGTAAGTGGTTGTTAGGAAAACGTCAAAAATTTTATTTTTTGTCGGGATTCTCTTTAACGTTACGGGGTTTGTGATCTATATTCGCTGATGACTTGTTATTTACATTCTGCATTAACTGTGGCAATACTAGTGTAAACATATCCAAAACTTTCTATTCCGCTCGTAACTGGCCTACCGCATGTTTGTATTAGAATTCTATTATTAATTTTATGAATGAACTGAAACTCCGTTGAAATTGCGCCAGACATAACGTACACTCTCCTAATAATAAATGCAAACTCAGTTGCCGCATAATAAAATGCACTGTATCTTCAGCATATATTCTTTTATTTATGTTATTGTGTAAAATATTTGGCAAAAGCCATTAAATTTCGTAAAAATTAATTAATTTTATTACTCTTCTTCAGTGATCTGACTAAATTCCGTGAAAATTTTGGATAACGAGTTAAGTAATTCTGTGTCGCACACCTTCACGGGCGTCAAGTAAATAGCAGCTGTGAAAAAATATGGTGTAATTTAGACGTCTTTGTAAGAAATGCTAATTTATCCGAGCACCGCACTGAATACTAATTTGAGGGTACTCTGTCGATGGGCCAGAGTATCTAAACTTAATGGAAATCTTTACATCCCATCGGGATTCATAATGCGGTCTCCTTTTTGCCATATTATTGGATCCCTGTGTACTCTGCTAATTAAAAATATTTTTCGCCCTACTTATAGGTACTCGTGATATAGGAACAGTTCAATATTAAGTGCTTTTCCTTTATAGTGACTAGCTGTTATTTGTGCAAAAGTAATAGGATTGTACAAGTATCAAAGTAGTAACTAAATATTTTGACCCTTCTATATGCACATTAATCACGAATACTCAGAATTTACGTTTACGTACTTTGAACGTTTGATTACATTTCCAGGAATCGGACGGCGCGATTGCTAATTTTAGAACTAATTAAAATTCGGCTTTCATTTGGACTAAACACAGCAGCATGGCGGGGTGTTGTGATGTGCGAACATTGCAAACGTGACTTGCCTTCATAACGCCTCTCCAGCTCTCATAGCTCATGTTGTAAATTTATATAACATTGTGTGAGATAGGAAGTGGGCCAACATTCTGGACACATGCACCGTGTTCGCCCATAACCAAGTCAGACACACAGACAACGTGGATGAACCCCGGAATTAAACACTCGCTTCTCACTTCTCTCACTATTATCTCCATTTGAATATTAATTTCATGCAATAGTTTTCTACCCTGACCGCGACCTGAATATCTAACAATTTACGAAGTATATTCATCACCCACATACAAATCAGAAAGCTCAAACAAGCGAGTTATTTTAAACTGAACTCTTAGATGGTTTACTTTCAGTAGTTATTTAAAAGTTTGTTCCATTTATCCGACCTTGTTTATACAGCTAAAAATGTAGAAACGGGCATGACTTGAGATGAATCTCGTCTGCTTTATTACTTCAGATTGTTTATGTTTGTTAAATATATTATAAGACTAGACTTCCACGCTAAGACTTTTTTATTTGTTCTCTATCATTTATATTGCATTCAATATGGTATATGCGTAGCATCAACGTATATTTAATATTTTCTGTTAGTTTACTGTTATGAATTGAAAAAAAAAAACTAATTTAATAACGGATTTCATTAAAACACAAAACAAACTATGAAGAATAAGTAAGATGAGCTCACAAATAGCAAGTTAAGGTAAACTGTGCTCAAATAGGTATGAGCGGTGAGGAGCGGTGGATTGGGCACGACGCTCGCCCACACACCGACCGGCGCGCGTGCGACTCAAAGGGAACATCCACACGCGCCGACATCCCGCACGAGTGATGCAAGGTCATCACCTGATGCACGCACACCTTGACGCAAACACTATAAATCTACTAACACTCCGTGTTCACTTTGAACATCAGATTTCGTGTTTAGCGATACTCAACCAATTGAAATACTTAAGCCTTGTTGTTGCATCTTCGAGGTAGTGTTACTTTGAACTACTTCATAGCACTGTTCCGGTGAGAGGCTCTAGCTACTATCGAACTGATTGTTCTTGAAACTATCTGAGGCTTAGCTCTTGCGCTTTGGTACTGAACTTGTACTTGCTCGGTTTGGACAAACTCGTCTTTGTAGTGGTATTAGAACAAAACTCGATCTAAATTCAGGTTTCGAATTTAAATTTATTTGAAAAGAAAAACAACCCACTGTCGTTATTACTCAAACTTTATTAATTTCTCTCTGGACTAAAGCCAAGCACAGCTTATCTTTTTAAAAATTTAGAAAACTTTATATTAAGCTTCATTAAAACCTTAAAAAGATTATGTTGGCGAAGACTAATCAATTTTATTAATCAGTCGTCTACTACATTTTTGTTGCTTGTAAAAATATATCACGAAAAATGTTTGCAATTGAAAATACGTTTTTCAATGATTGTAAAGTAATCTCGGCCTTGCACGGCGGTGGAGTGATTAGAGCGATCGTTTTTTTATTGCCGAAAAAATTTGTATGAATGCCGCCGCCGCGCCGTACGTAACTGCATCATATCGTGCTTAACGTTTTTAAACCGCAAGTTTTCATAGCCAGGCAGTTTAAAACAAATTGTTTCCTTTTTAATCGTCCACGTTAAAGCCATAAATGAAGCTTTGGTATTGGTTTACGAGACTTTCTTATTTTCATTAAAATATGTTTTTTGGTTTTATTGAAATTATCTCTACTTGCTGTTTTAATTTTTTCTTTCCTGGTAGCTGTCTACAGCAAACACGAGATAGAAATGTTAAAACTAATATGTTTATTATCCTTACATTTGGTAACATTTCGCATCAAATAAAATAAATAAATAATCGAACTTTGATAGAGCATTGTTCAGATGCAAGTGGAACCACTTTATAAAAACTACAGACTTCACATAATACTATCCAAGGCGTAATGACAAAGGTATTCCAAAAGCATTCACCATTAATTGCGTGGTTTGAAAAACACATAACATCAGGTCCACGTTCCGACAGAAGGCGGGTTTGCTCAGGCCGACTGCGGCCCGCCAGTGGGTAGCCGCCTCTAGCGCTCGTCCTTATGCTCGTAATGGTCCGGTCATTAGTTACGGACGGATTCTGGGGTAGCGTATCGCAAGTGTTGCTCCGCTTTTAACTGACACGATAACGTTTTACACGCGCGTGTGTGCGTCACCGTCGCGTGTTCGCAGATTGATGCAGCCTTGATGTGTTTAAAGGACCGGTCTTGGCCTGATTGTCCTGTCCTATCTTCACTGCGCTGTTAAACACTATAACGAAGGATATATCGTTGTTTTCTCTCTTTATCGTTATGCATGGGTGATTGTGTGGTTGGATGTGTGTGTTATTGAAATTAATTAATATATTTATGTAAACCATATTACCGTTGCTAAAAGTATAGCAAGTATAGCAACACGCAAATATACATATAATATATAAAGTCTAAAACGAATTTTCGAATATAATTTTCGAATAACGACTTCAATTCCAATTGTTAAAATTATGGAACACTAATTAAGGGAATCTTTTTACTTTGTATTACGAAGGTATTTTCATAATATACTTTGTATAATTTTATATTATAAAAACTATTCACCCAGGAAAATGTGCAGAATGAAACGGCGATAGCATGAGAATTTCAACAAAACAATACAATAGAAAAGAAGCGCAAATGATCATGAGTGAGTAAATTAACGAGTTGGCTTTATTATATCTGTCTGCGGCTGATGAAGCACTCATTAGTCGGCGGAACCTCGAGTTCAGATGGAATCTCGGCGGCCGCTCCTCGCGCCGACCGCGGCGGCTCTACACCGTACCACGCATTGTGTTGCACACGCTACTCGTCTTCCTTTATTTTTCCCTCGTTACCGTGGAAATCGCTATTTTTTGCACTCATAATTCTGAAATCTTCTCGCCATTTCTTGGTGTTGGTTTTAGTGCCTTTTTTTAGAGTAATTATTATTAAATGGCTTGTGTGTGAGTAGTGTACAGGCGAAAACTTTGCCTACAACCCATGTTTAAGTGTACTGGATTTTTCGAGTTTGGTTCGAGATTTTAGTATGGTAATGTAAAAATTAAATAGATCACTTTCACGTGTAAAAAATGAAAAAGGCTAAATTCGTTTTACACGATTGCTTGGCTGTTCCCAAATGCGACTTTGCTCCAAGCAACCAAAAATGATAGGAACGTAGTTATATTTTCGGTTAAGTGAAATGTTTGCAGTTAAGTGAAATGAGGTATATAAACGCTAAATTAAATAATTCAGTAGTTACAAAGGACATTTGGCCAGCTTTCACACCGCACTGTACCTGACAATCGACATGCTCTTTTGACCAATACACGCCCACTTTGCAACAGCTGCCACCTCTCATAATTAATTATTCACTACTGAAATGGATTCAAAATTACAACTATTCGCTGTTAAATAAATTTATGGATAATTAAAACTTTTATACACTTCAGGAATTTCAGAAAACTTAATTCAGAAAATACTATGGGTGAAGTAATTAAATACGCCCATGATTTCCGTACTAAATGTATTTTTGTTCAGCAAGTGATTTTTAGCTTTAAATTGCTAGATTAATGTAAGTTGCAAACCAATATAATTCCCTCGTTCTACGAATCTGTTGCTAAAATATGCAATTTATTATCATATCTTTTGCCGTAAGAAAAAGTTCTTTAAATACAATTTAATTAATTTATCAATATTAGGAAAACACAGTCTGTTTAATTTCCTTTGGGACATCGCTGCAATCACTTAGAGCTACTCAGGGATACTTCTCAGTTGTCGCGGAGGGCACCGCAGGACGCAACCAATAGAACACTTGACTGATGAAAGATCCGGCTTATTTAATTTATCGTTTTAACGTCTTCGGATATTATAAAAATACATAAGACTTGTCATTATTATCTATACGCTTGGTTTAATAAAAGAAAATACGTTCAATAAAATAGCGATTTTTTTGGAAACTAATAATAAAGCAGGGTCAATTATAAGTGTATACAATTATTACAAAGTTTAGACAAAGGTTCTGTTCTCAATCTTCTTAATATCGGCCAATTAGACTTTAACATTAGACACAGTAAAGTGATGGCCAAGACACCTGATGAGTTTTACAACGCAAATTCGGAATCAAGTCTAGTAGCTCTTTATCTCATAAGCGTGCCGAAATACCAGCTTAACTCACTTGACCGAGAGACAAGTATCTATCAAGTCGGGATGGGTTGCCTTAACCTTTTGAACGCCATTGTCGGCTATAGCCGACATGCAACGCCGTGCCCTCTACGCCACGGTCGTCTATAGCCGACATAAAAGTAGCATTATTATTTAACGATAAATTTGTTCAATAAATGAGTTTCTGTCTATCGTATCTTATTTATTGAAGTAACAAGGATATAATAATTCATATATACCTTAAACCTACCTATAAATATTTATTATATGTGAGAAATCCACGAGAGAAAAGATGCCAAAAAAAAGTCCGTATTGGATGGACTCCAGGCGCCATTGTCGGCAAGAGCCGACCGCTAGTGTTGTGCTAATTTGTTATAAATAATAAGCAAACTGTGCGCTA
Organism: Cephonodes hylas; assembly: GCA_030295005.1. Lineage (NCBI taxonomy): Eukaryota > Metazoa > Arthropoda > Insecta > Lepidoptera > Sphingidae > Cephonodes > Cephonodes hylas. Next base: position 6,714,518 of record AP025360.1, on the reverse strand, counting down.
ATGTACGAAGTAAATATATATTTTTTGTATTATTTCATAAAACAAATATTATATGATATTTATAATTAAATAAACAACTCATTATTGATTAATTAATTGAAGAATTATTTAAAATTAAATGAACGTTTATGACAGCAATTGGTATGTAGTCTTATGATTTACTATTACACTCGTGTATTCTTTGTAATAGTAACAAAGAAGTAACAAAAATAAAAGATTTATGATATATTTTTTGCAAAAGCGGCTTTTACTAAAGAATTTCTTACAATACAACCATCGCATCGAAACATTGTAAGTAAAATAAGTAATTGTATTCAATGTAGTTCCTAAAATAATCTTTGACGGATTAATATTTTATTTAATTTTTGATGCTAATACATAATATCGTGCACCGTGCCGCGCGCGTCCCATCTCTATAATGAACCGCGAGCATGTATGAAAACACCGTGTCGACTACGCCAATGTCGGCTGGAGCCGACAACATCTATTGACTAGTGCTGGGGTAATGTTACTGTGTTATATTTTGACTAATGTATTTATCTTCAAGAAACATCGTTGTATATAGTAGCGTTGTATGTTGTAGCCATAGTATTTGCTATGTAAAATTACTAGTTTGATGTGGGTTTAAAAAAAAACTTCATTTCCAATATGTTGGTAGATTTAGGCACATTATTTTTATTAGAAAATAAAACGTTATCGACATGCGATTCCCATCCCTGTATTTTTTTAGGTATTTAATGCAGTTTTGAGGGCTTGGCGTGGGGGACACGGCGAGTGTTTTTATGCGTGGCGGTCAAAAGGTTAATCCTCGCATAGGCGGGTTAACGAATTTGTCGACTGTACATACAAATCTCGCCGACTCTTTGAAGATCAGATCTGCCGAGTGACTTTAGCTGAGTTTTTTTTAACAGAGTGCTCCAAACAAATTACTAGTTATCAGTCTCCTTAGCAACAATAGTTACAGTTATAGATTCCATTGCCATTGTTAAATTTTTAATACACTCATCCATAATAGTATTGCCTACATTGAACGTTGAAACCCGTCTCTTTAGTTTATAAAGAGTATTATTATTCTTTACAGCGCTTTGTTTTTGCATAACTTACTTCAAAATCATGAGGGAGTAGGGACGTAAGACTTCTTTCGCGCATATGTTCGAAAATTCTACTGCGTGCTATGGCAATTCAAAATTAAAAACAAGAACAGTTCCAGATTGTCATCATATTAGACATCTTGTTTATTACAATATCTATTAGTTTTGTGATCTGCTTCAACAATTATAAAATTTGTTAAACTCACACTAATTCTACTAATATAGCGACAACAAGGAGCTTTACAACTATTTTATTTATAAATCAATCAGTACCATAAAACTATGTACATAGGCAGCTCAGTTCTAGTAATATTCAATTTTGGTAGCTAAGTTTAGAGACCGATCATGTCTTGTCATGTTATAAAGGTATTACGAGTAAGTTCAAGTTTTGTGTAGGACGGACGTGAGACTGACGGGGGCTCAGACAGACGCGAAACCGCACACGCAGCTAAAGCAATAACCGGTGGCGTTGTTTAAGTGCCGACGCCAAACTAGAAACTATTTAGCTATTCACTGTGATTATTTGACGCAAACGCTTTGCTCCACAACAGCTGTGCGGCATTCTGAAAGTGTATTCAGCTACACTCAGCTCACAAGTTTACCGGGTAAAATGAGGAACATCCCTAAATGTTTGTAATTAATTTGCTTATTAACTGCTTACAAAAAGTTTAACATTATATGATACTGAACACGTTAAATTATTGATAATTATTTTGAAACTGCGATATCTTCTAAGATACTCATTGAAATCAAATGATGTAAAGGACAAATACTTGTAATGAATAAGGCATTTATTTGGATAAGGATTAATATAATTTATTTATTTATTTATTCACACTTTATACACAAATTGTATAGGTGGACTTAATGCCTAGCATGGCATTCTCTAACAGTCGAACCTATATAATCTTTATATAAACACCTTTACAGACAATGCTTCATTTTAGAACAAATTTGGTTAGCATAAAAGAGGTTATAGTGAACCAACTCTAAAAGTTAGACATATGCTATCGCGGACTTTTTTGTAGGCATTATCAAGCTCTACAACTTTTCTCTATAGTCCATTGAAATGTTACAATTTAAGGACCGAATATTGCATTTCTTAGAGGACGCAATTTTGTTTTTGGGATATGTTTGGGGGGTCAATAGAAGCTTAACCTCAAGTTTGTGGGGTTGCCACTCTTGTCCCACGGCCGCCATTTTGAAAAAAGGGGTGAAAACACTTTGTTTGCGATATCCCTGAAACTATGCGTCTCACAAAAAAATTGTAAAGACATAATTTGTAGCAAATTATTTTGCCTACAAATATGTTTATATGACTTTTTGCCCTAAATTAAAAATTAAAGAAGTTATAAGCAAAAAAGTGAGAAAAAATTTATAAAAATTTTCCTTTTTGCTCTATAACTTTTTTTTTATACATTTTATCAAAAAATTGCATCAGACCAATCTTGTAGATTATCTTCTAACAAAATGTTTTCCCTATATTTTTTCAAATTTAATCCATTTAAAACGCTGTTACAGCACTTCAAAGTTGAACGGATTTGTCAATGCTCATGAGAATCCGGTTGAAACGAAATGTTTAACTTATGTTTTCTTAATTTTTTATTGCAAATACATATATTCCTACAACATTTTTGTTAAATTCGTACAATTATATTATTGATTTTTAACTCTCTTCTGTACCATAGACCTAACCGAATTTAACTTATTTAAATGTAACTTTCTAGATGTGATATATCAGCAGCCTATAATATGGGGAAATTTTAATTTATAAAAATGATGGAGAAACATCCTGAATTAGCTAGCGGTACCGCGCTATTCTTGAGTGGGAAAGTGGATCCATCTTTGTTCAGTCTTGTTGGTGAACATTAAATCATAGCTTTATACGGCGGTAATAAAGACGACTTACTAGACGGCTTGCGATAAAAACGATTTGCTAAGATAGTGACTAAAAAATTCATTTAATTTGCTCGGAAGATATCAAAATTCTCTGAAGATTGGGGATGGAAAAAGCATGCAAACATTCGGAAGCCAATACAAGCTTCCAAGCCTCCAGCATCCCCCGATCTTATGTGTGTGAATGAAACGGCGGAAGTATGTGTGGCTGCAGAAAAGCAGGCCTGATATGCTCTACAGTATGCCTCCATTGTTCTGGTGAAACATGCAGCAACATTATGGAAATATCAAAGTTAATGAAAGAAAATGAATTTGAGGATGAACTGCCAACTATACCTAACTACAATTTTAATTCCTGTCATTCCTCAAACTTTTACGTTTGACGTTGATTTACACTCTGGGCCACAGCCTGGACCATCGAAAAAAAAGTCGATTAGAGAAGCAAACTTACCTTATAAGCAAGATGTTCGTGGAGTAGGCCTACTGGGGATACAACGTAAAAAAAACGCGCTTATACTCTTATAGGCGTGTTTTTTTAGGAATATTTTTTTTAGTAAATAATAAGTAAAATTGTACGAATTTAATAAAAAAATTGTAGGAATATATGTATTTACAATAAAAAATAAAGAAAAAATAAGTTAAACATTTCGTTTCAACCGGATTCTCATAAGCATTGGCAAACCCGTTCAACTTTGAAGTGCTGTAACAGCGTTTTTAATGAATTTAATTTTAAAAAATATAGGGAAAACATTTTGTTAGAAGATAATCTACAAGATTGTTCTGATGCAATTTTTTGATAAAATGTATAAAAAAAAAGTTATAGAGCAAAAAGGAAAATTTTTATAAATTTTTTCTCACTTTTTTGCTTATAACTTCTTTAATTTTTAATTTAGGGCAAAAAGTCATATAAACATATTTGTAGGCAAAATAATTTGCTACAAGTCTGTCTTTACAATTTTTTTGTGAGACGCATAGTTTCAGAGATATCGCAAACAAAGTGTTTTCACCCCTTTTTCAAAATGGCGGCCATGGGACAAGAGTGGCAACCCCACAAACTTGAGGTTAAGCTTCTATTGACCCCCCAAACATATCCCAAAAATAAAATTGCGTCCTCTAAGAAATGCAAAGCTCATGTAACATTTCAATGGACTACTAGGACTCAACTATATATCTCCCATGGGTAAGGCAGCGTTTGCAAAAAACGATTTTGTTCGACCGTTTTTTCTCCGACTTACTTCGCAAATCAAGCCACAACGAAAAAGTCTTATCATTTTTCGGAGTAATATATAGCCTATGTCCGTTCTCAGGGTCTAAAGATTGTCTGTGCCAAATTTCATCAAAATCCGTTCAGCCGTTTAGGCGTGAAAGCGTAACAGACAGACAGACAGACAGGGTTACTTTTGCATTTATAATATTAGTATGGATTATGCATTGCTAAATTCAAAGTTACAAAAGTAATGACTTGCTTTAGTCTGAGTAGGTGTCTTTCAGCGCTTACCTTGTTTAACACCTTTCAACTGGAATGCCGGCACCTGGCAAGACACTTAACTCGTTTAAATTACTATCCGTTTCGATTTCCATATATTGATTATATTTCAATCCGAGTATGATGTTCTTTATGTGACCGCTTTGACCCACGCGGAGGCGCGTTGCGGTGGGCTCCATGCAAAAACTTATTGTGTGTACGTTTCAGTTGCTAAGTTACAGGGGTGAACACCTTCTATGTGGTGCATGGTATTTTTGATTTACATCGATTCAATAAGTGGAATAGCGTAATATTTTCTTATACTAAACTAATGACAAGCCACCCGACCCAGTTTCTATTAAACACAAAACTAGGTTACTTAAATATGTATGATAATTTCATCGGACTACATGTGCACGGCCGTATTTCAATTTGAATCGATCATAGAGGTTAGCCATTCCATTTTACAGTCGCATCTGTGGGATTACACAGCCATTGGAAATGTGAATCCGATTTGTTTCTGAAGTACTCTCCGGGTGTGTGTTTAGGATCGGATCCATTTTAAATTAAGAATTTCAGAAGGTTTAAGTGCATGACCTCTTCGTTTACAATACGTTTTCTAGTTTATCTAGCCATCGGCAATCGTATACTATTTTTTTTTAACCTAAATATATAGGCGGTATTGCCTTACGCTCTTTACCAAATGAAATTTATAGATTTATCTATTTAAGTGTTATCAATTTCTACAGTTAGTACCTATAGTATTTTAGCTTAAATTTGACACTTAAGATCAATAATAATTTAATATTTCTGATTTATTACATAAAAAGATAAATATGTTATAATGGTCCTGTAAACCGAAATTAATCTGATTTGTCGTGGGCCACGACTCGTGGCGCAGTGAAATAATAAAAATGTAGTGGCACGGTGTCGAAACCGTAGCGATTGTAGCGTCAATTTTCTCCGATATGTCAATAGACTCTTCATAAAAAAGGCGTTAAAATGCTCTCAACGTAAGAAATATTACACTTTACTAACTAATTATAAGTATTGTTTACGATGAAGAAATATTGTATTAAAGACGTAGCTGCTGAATACTTAAAAAAGCCAAAGTGGTGACTTAGTTATAATTCTACATTTACTCCAGTATAGTTTGCTGTATAAATGATATGCCATAAAAGATATATATAAAGTAACAATTTATTTCATCATATATGTTGTCGAAGCTTGTTTCCTCTGTAAGGTCCCCTACCTAAACGTTTTACAAACGTCCCCAATAAGTCTGTGATCCCCACATAAGAATTTATGAGCATTATAGGGGAGCCCCTTACTCCTCACTAGACCCATTTCAAATATCAATAACTTCGTTGAACTTTAAAATGTATGTTCTACCCCCAAATCGAAATTTCATAGAAACGAATGTGTTGATATTCTAGGAAATTCGAGACATTTTGAAAAATAGCTAAATCTAAATAATGGTACATTGTTTGTAAGTGACTCCTCGAATGTTGCCTGGTAAGATATACAAGCGAAAGATTATTGTCCTTAGTCGGCAGACAAGAGTATGTCGGCTCGCTCTAAATTGGATTTACTCAGGCTGATTCAGTAACATGACACACACGCGTGGATCATTTTTATATTTTATTTATAGAAATTCTTTACCATTAGTGCGTTTGTATTATCTGAATTTGTTAAGTAAATTTATATGTTATTTTATGTAGTCCTCATAGTCAACAAATTGGATTTTGTATTTAGTATGGCGCTTTTTAAATATCGTGATCTTTACCAATTATGGTTACAAGAACATCAAAGTCGAATGAAAAGTTACATTCATTACACCTTTTATGTTTGTGACATAAATATATATAACATTAAAAAACTTTATAAATATATTTTTTATTGAGGATGTTCGATTGCTACTATGACAGACAGAAACACTTCGAGTTTCAGTCAATCGATATATTTTAAATAAAATATGTTTAAGCGAGAAATTCCGTAAGAGAACTAGCTCACGTTGGTTTGTCAATATGTGGAGAATATTCGGGGATATCCTTTGATGCTACGGTCTTGAGAATTGAGTCTTGGAATATTTACCATATAGTAGGTGATTTACACTGCGTGGGTCGGACCGAAAACGCGAGTTTCATACTTGTGTTACAACAAACATTTGCACATTGAAATCTTGTTTCAATCACACGATATGATACATTTTAGGAGGATGTTAGGTTTACAGCGTTAGTTATTGACCAATCTAAATCAGATTTTATGGGTCGTAAAGTCAAAAACTAAAGCCAATCGGTAAATTACATAATAAGTGAGATTGAAACTAATAGCAACATGCAAAAGAAATTGCTTCTCTTGAAAATGCCATATTACTTTCTTATAGCACGTTGAAAAGCCGTTTTAGTAAAGCAGCGAAAATTTCACAGCTTATAATTGCAAAAAAGTTTATGCGAAGTAGTTTTCTATTTTAAAATTGTTGGTGTGTTTCTTGAAATCAGGATCTTCAAAGTAAAATAACAAAGATGTATCGAGATAACCTTCATGATTTTGCAACGTGACAATTTAGATGTTCTTAGAAATTTACTAAGTTCAAACTCTTCTGCATCAACATCATTTGGCTATTGCGTTGGATTGCGTTAAGTTGTTTTTAAATATAATAACATTTTAATTTTTAATTGCTCACCCAGCCTTTCGGTTTCCACTACTAGCAAAGAGGCCACCTCAAGATAGCGCTAGACCTCCCGATCTTGAACAAGTCAATTGTACAACAACAAGTATAATCCCTCTTAAGTAATAATAATTATATAAGGCGGGGATCATTGCTAAGACACAAAGTGTTTAATTCACCATCTGAATTAAAAAAAACATATGGGGCAAAAAAGCATCTGCCAGCATGGGACAATGAAACGCGAAAGAACAATGTTTTCCTTGTGGAGGGTAGGTGAATAAACTGCATAATGGGGCGACGTCGCGACAGAGTGGCGCCGCCAACGCGCATGTCAGGAAAGTACTACTGTAAAATGTGACGTGGATAGAACACAGGAAGCGGATTCACAATAAATGAATTAATGCAAGTAGCCTTACGTAAATGCTTTAAAAATGTCTAGTAAGGCGCCAACAGTTGCCGGCTTAAGTGGCGCCCGCACTGGTGGCTCCTATTAATTGTAGCAACGTGATTTTTAATCCGACCAGATTGGCCAATGCGCTCAGTTCTACCTGATTACAGCAACCGTTTCTCTACGCCGCTTTGATCCGCTTTCATTGAATAATTGCAATTCAATCCATTTTCCGAGGAGAACATAAAATGTATGCACAGTTCATTTCGTATAATCTTTTAAGTAATATCCATTGAGACACTTCGCGGAATCTCATCACTCATATGAGTAATATGTAATGCAGTCAACAGTCCAGTTGTCACATATTATGATATAAAAGTTTTCTTTTTCATATTTACGACTTAACTGTACATAAAATGTGTATTTTATTTATTTTTGCGGTATAAAATATAATAACCGTAGTGATATTTAATATTTGAATTCATTTCCAAAGGATTAATGCGGTTTCACTGTAATAAAAACAAACCGTTGGTTGCAGAGATTAAATATTAAAATCTTTATTATATTTTTACAATATGAGTACTAGTGCATTTTTTTTAAAAGTGCTACCATTGAACCACGTGTTGTTTGAAGAGAAATCCTTATTAGTAAGGCGGAATAGAATCGGCAGTAGGTCTCATACCGCAGTGTTATGTAACAGTACGCCGCTCGATATAGAGTGTACCTACTGGCAGTGTAGGAGTGTGCGACGGCGGCGCGGCGGCTGGCGAGCGCTGACGACGTCTGGCCACGCGGCTTTATGTCCTCCGGGACTTGGGGAATCACTCACCGGAAAATTGTTTTGCCACGGCATCACAGCCATTTTTGCGCAATACTCAGCGCTTCAAACATAATGCCCTTTATTTAAAATATTTAAGTGATTTGGATGTTCAACACGTAGAAATTACGAGAGTAAATGTTTGAAATTGGTTATATACATTGAGGCGACTATTCAAAGTAAACTGTATGTTAGTTATAAGACAAGCGTGTTCTTTTGTTCTAAGGAACAGGGCGCTAAGTCTCAATAGCTTATTGTTGACAACATATTCAAACCCCGACAGTGTACGTTTGTATGAACCAAAGGGCTAGAAATTCCCCAATATTATAACGTAACGCAATATGAGCCCTAAATTGAGGCATGTTTCATTAAATCGAATATTGGGCGAAATATTATCCGGCAAGTACGCGGTACGCAAGGCTGCTAAAATCACGAGCGTTCGATGCATCGTGGAACTCGAGCCTCTCGTATGGTTCGTTAGTGTAATGAACGTGCATCATATCGCACTGGCCGGCTCACTGGCCCGCCGCTCGGAGATATCCCACGCCGATTATATTGCCTTCGGTCAGTGCCGGGCTCGCCCACCAAAATTTGTCGCAAACATTACCAATGGGTTGCCCGAGCTGGGATACATGCGTGATCTACTTACATCTTTGATCTACGTAGCAATCAAAACCAAAGCTGTAATTTTGTTTTTTTTTTAGTCTCCAACTATGTACACAATTGGCTCTTACTTTTGAAATATATTGCTATAAAAGAGAGAGTTTTAACTATGGAGTAATTTGTGAAGATTTTAAATGTTTTTTTTCATTTGTTAAACCTATATAAAAGTGACTTTTTATATTAAAGATAATAAGTACAAACACACATCTGCATCAAGCCAGCGAAACAGATATATAACAAATTGGTGAGATGCAATGTTTCCTTTGTAATGGAGCTTGCATAGTTTTAACTTCGTTAATTAAGCGAGATTTCAACGTCGCTAACTTGTATATTTGAAATAATTGCGTGAGTAGCGTCGCTTAATTGGAAACGCATTTATGGCATTTCTATATGTATAATATTTCATATCGTTGTTCGTATATTTCGTTTCGTGAAATAATAAAGGCCCTTATTAGTGAAAATAATGTACTGAGCGTTTTTACCGCCTTTTACTTGAATTTAGTTCAAAATCAACAATCTCCAGACAGGTAAGTGTTTCTTTTAATTATATAATGTCTTATAAGCTTGCTAAAAACAAGGTTAGCAAACTTCAAACATTCTTGAAGTACATAATACAGAATTCTGAACGTATCAACTTCTCTGGAATGCCTCCGGGTAATTTACGCAGCAAATTCGGCAAGTTGAGCAATCATGAATACTTAACAGAATCATACATTGCACTTTATAGGGTTGATGAAATACAATGAGAATTTGGCATAGTGTGTGCAGTGAGCAGTAGGACATAACTCATTTGGCGCCGCAGTATTATGTAACGTGGGTCGATGTACCATACTCAATTTCCTTCGTGATTGCATTACATATAAATTAGTAATCAAGCTTGCCTTTGTTTACCCTCGTCGACGGTTTCCACAACACACATTATGACTTATAAATGCGATTAGTATTTTCAAGCGGCTTGCGTTATCAACCTCTTCAAAGAAACTTTAAAATGAAGCATAAACTGTTTGTCATTGTGCACTTCCATTGTGGACATTATTGTGAATAATTTAATACGTTGGACATCAATACCCCACACTCCTATTTCAATATGAATGTGCATTTGAAAAGCTATACATCTATAAAAATGCTTCACATAATAACACCCCTCGAGTCTTCAATTTCTAACCGTCGAAAACTTGCGAAGAGCAAAAACCATTAATGCAATGAATTACCTTATACAATTTCAATTGACAATATTTATTTTGCATGAGAATTCCGAGAAGATATGAACCATTTCAACGATAATATGAAATGAGCATCATGTCTGAGAAAGCATAGACGCTATACATCGTTTAATTTATAACAAACAACTAAAGAGCAAACAATTTCCTCGCGGCCACAGCGCACAAAGCAAACACAAGATTGTTTTCGTAGTTCCTTTTGAAAAAGAATAACCCGAGTGTATCAGTCAGTCAGTTTGTAAGTATTTTTAAGAAAGGTCGCACAATGCTTTTTTCTCCGAATTTACAATTTTTTAGCAAAACTCGGCATCTTGACTAACTAATAATTACTAAAAGTGGTTAAACGTATCGTTCATTTTTATATGAACCGGCAATAGACGGTTTTATTTCTGGCTAAACTACAAGCACCGAGTTACTGAAACCAATATAGGAAAAAATATTTTCTGGTAAAGAGGCGGCTGTTACTAATGGCTTAGGATAAAATATTGACATACATATGTTTGAAATGGTCGACTGTTGCCTTTTTATGTTTTACGATATCGGCATGCGAATTTGTGTGCTATAGATTCACTTTTCAATAATATCAATACAAGTCGTAAAAGTTTACTGATAGACTGAAGCATCGACGATTGCACCTATCAAGAGCGAAATTAATTTTGTCCTCACTCGGCCCAACTTATATCCATCTTTATGGTCTACTCGAAGAAAGAATCAACAAGGGCGCAGTAGCTGTTATATGTTACGATGTTCCAGGCAAAGTCGAGTCGTATGCTGAACAGAGGAATTCTTATTTGTCTTGTGTCTCGACCCCACTTAAAATTCCTACTATTTTATGGCACATATTTTGTGAACAATTTAGCGTCCTCAGCTTAGCAATTTGTTCTTATGAAATTATAATGCTAGTTTTATGTTATAACAGAATACTAGAATTCATCATATATATTGTATGCTTTCGCAATTGGTATCGTTGATCTTTGTACCTTTGAATATGATTTTTAAAGAATTTAAAGATTTATTGAGGTGCTAGTTAATCTTCGTGTGTGTTTACTAAATAATTTGTTTCAGTTACTTGTACCCGAGCATGGATGAGTTGGCCAACCAACTGAACTATGTGATGGGGCACTTCGGCATCAAGTCGTTCATCGGGTTCGGCGTCGGCGCCGGCGCCAACATCCTCGCACGATTTGCACTCCTACATCCTCGCAAGGTACTTTTTTGTACATGTAATTTGTGACATGTCGTTGTCGACACAAATTTGCCATTTTTTTGGTGTTATAGATCACTTTGACGTTACGAATGAAGTTTTGACAGCGCAGCGTGGGACGTCCCCCGACCAGATGGTCGAACGACCTCGTAAAGGTCGCAGGACGTCGCTGGCTGCAGGCGGCCTTCGACTGATCCCGCTGGAGGTCACTGGGGGAGGCCTATGTCCAGCAGTGGACTAAAATTGGCTGATGATGATGACGATGATGAATCCGCATCCCCGTCCACTACTTCTATATGTGTGCCTTGATAATATAAATCTTATATAAATCAGTTTACTAAAGCCAAGTGATGTTTGTCAGGTGGATGTGCTGGCTCTGATAAACTGCACGTCGAGCCAGGCGGGGTGGATCGAGTGGGCGTACCAGAAGATGAACACCCGGTCCCTGCGCTCGCGCGGCATGACGCTCGGCGTGCTCGACTACCTCATGTGGCATCATTTTGGACGGGTACGCGCACATACACTACTCACTTAGCTTAAGCATAAAGCGAATTATGAACAAATATACTACGTGTTTATACCAATTTAAATATCACAAACTTAACCATATTTAATTCTCGTACTTTTGCGAATTAGCGTCGCGAAATCATAAATGCTGTAACCCAGTATGTGTGGTGTCTAGCTTTGCGTGTCGAATTGAGGTATTGTTCACAACTGTGACAAAACACTTATTATCTCCATACATTGAAGAGCAGCCGTTGAAATGTATGCATATTGGCCTGTTGTTACGGCATTAGGTTAATATTCCAGGCGAGTATGACAGTAATTAACAATGTTATCCCGCTGCGCCGTAAACGAACTCGATTTACTCGGGAGTGCGCGAGAAATCGCACTCTCTAATTGTTTTATTTAAATGGAGTTATATCTCGCGCTACAATCCTGCTGTATAAAAAAAAGACTACTGTTTAGACGAGGAGTCGCTAAACACACAGCGCATTCACACTTTTTTCTCATGTCAACACAACTGATGTTACTGCGATAAAATGTTGAAGCGTTAGAGATTAAATTGACGGTTGTGTGATTTTATTGCACGCTTTTTGCAGATTGAACTAAGTTGATTGCATTTCGATGAGATAAAGTTTACCTGTACCAGTAAACGTACTGAGGTGTTGTTGGACCATGGATTATGTAAAAAACTAGTCAAGTTTATCTAGGCTCGTATTTCAACCAGTATCTAGAAGTTGTAGATAAATTACAACTCCCAAACAGAGACAACTTTAAGTAGTCCATTAATAAGAATAAGAAAAGCATAATTTCTTGACAAATGGAAGACGCCACGTATCTCGTAATTCAAAATAAAACTGCGCATTGGACACCGAGATTAGCAGCCAAAAATATATATAACAATTATATTTCTATACAAATGCTTTTCTTGAAGTCTTAGTGAAACACGTAGAAAATTGAATTTACATAATTTTAGCAACTGACTGTAGGTAATAAGAAATATAATATGTTTTAATAACTCATCGTGTAAACTTTGGTTAGATAAAGTACTAAGTAAAATATTTTTCTTTCCAAAACGTTTTCAAATAAGTTTATTCCATATAATTTATTTTAGGGGATAGCCTTGTTTTTATTGCATTTACATGAAATTGATTATTCGCTGGCCTTCGAACCTTCGTGAAAGCTGAATATTAATCAAACAATGTCGCTGGAAACTTTCAGTGATATTAAAGCTTTCCCGGTACAAACGCATTCTACTGAAATATGCCGATTAATCAACAATATCACCAATTTGTATTACTGTTGCATCACTATTTACTATTCCGTAAACTAAATAAGCTGGGTAAAGTATACAAAAAACGGAATTGACCTTTCTGCTATTTTATTTAAGGGACGAGGAAAAGACAAATAACACGGGATTTATTGCCCCTAAAACCGGTGAACTTACCTCTGAGGCTGCACGTGGGGTTTTGAGAAAATCCGTACCATGGCCGCATGATATAAATCTCATTTGTGTCTATTTGCATTGTGCTTTGAGGTTTTTGTATCATTTCACCTTGGAAATGTAACGTAGGGCGCACCCAAAGGTTCCGAAACGCTAACGTTTGGTGCGTGACCGTAGATTTAATTGAGTCAAATGTATAACCAAATACTCCTCGTGCTTTACTACCGATACCTATGCGAACGTTCGATGCGAAATCTCAAGGTTATGCACACAAACTTGGCCATAAAGGGATAATTTTACCACATATTTATGCTCAGAAATAGCTCCGTGAGTCTCATGAAATAGAATAAATACGAACCGCTCGAGTGTCGCATGGAGTATACTACACAAAATGGGATGATAAGAAATATCTTATTGACAATTTTCTGAGTGAAACTTAATAGCTTATTAGGGCAACGTTAAATATATATAATATTTTACCAATATTTTATTTTAAGTATTTATACATGAAATCTTTATAGGTAAAATACGCCTTGATGGTTAGAGATAATGTATTTAAAAGCTGATATATTCCGTATCAAAATATAGACCTCGGTAGTGATAATCTAATGAAGGTTGACCGCAATAAAACACGGTAACGTGTGGTTTGTCGGCAGTTCCCCGAGGAGCGCAACCACGACTTGACGCAGATGTACCGCACGTACTTCACGCGCAACGTGAACCCCACCAACCTGTCGATGTTCATGGAGGCGTACGTGCGCCGCGGCGACCTGGGCATCGCGCGCGACGCCGACACGCTCAAGGTGCCCGTGCTCAACATCACCGGCGCGATGTCGCCCCACATCGACGACACCGTCACCTTCAACGGACGCATCAACCCCAACAACTCCACCTGGATGAAGGTCAGAACGCTCTACTCATGTTGTAGATCTTTTTTCTTCTTTTGTTATTCGTCGTAAGGTTGCCTGGTAGAAATTGTCTCTTCTGGTTTTCTTTTTTATAGTTGAGGTTCTTCTTATTATTTTTTGTATATACAAGAAAGTGTTAATGAATAAAGAAATTATATTTGTGATCGTGTGCGTTCTAGGGATCCCAGGTTCGATACCCGGGTCGGTTATTGTGTTATGTTATTGTGTTTTTTAGGAATTTCTCAATAGCAGCAAATGACCCCTATTTATACCCGGAAATTCAACCCAGAACCTCGGCGTCCCGTGGCTCATACTTGTAGCTTGAGATTACGAGACACTATTAAAACATCGTGATGAAAACCTGCGCACCTAAAAGTTCTTAGGAATTTCTTAAATGTAAACTCCACTCCACGGCACTAGCCCAGCGTGGTGGATTATGGCCTAAACCCTCTCAATGGTAGAGGTTACCCAGCAGTGACGTATATGGGTTGATGTTGATTGTGGTTCAGGTGTTGTGTCAAGTATGTACGATAGTCGTGGGTACAGATTTCAGACTGCGGCATGGTGCTGGAGGAGCAGCCCGGCAAGGTGTCGGAGGCGTTCCGCCTGTTCCTGCAGGGCGAGGGCTACGGTAAGTAACCGTGCGCCGCGCCGCCTACTTACCTACTAGCCTCCAACAGGATAGCATTCTACACGCACCGAGCTTCGCTTTGGGTCACCATTTTAAAAGTACGATCTAGAATCTACGATCTAATAGGCATACATTTTTTCAATGCCTATACGAATGCTCTGAAGAACCATTCAAGGTTTATTTTACAGTAAAGTTTGATACTTATTTTTATAACTAAATATTTTTTTAATAAATAATACAATTTTAATATTCGCACTCCCGTGTGTTCGGTCCTAATGCAAGCTTAAAGCTTTATATATATTATATTATTGTGACAATTTAAAATGTATTCTGTATATGTTAGCTCCCTTATATACAGAGTGAAAAGGGATCGCCCCTGAAATCGTAATCATAAAATAATGGATGCTTAAATTTCCATAACAAATACATATAATAAAGTCTTATTCATCAATCCAATTTGAACTAATAAAAAACTATTATTAAGTAGAAAATATGTTTAAGTGGAAAATGTATAAACTGCTAAAGACGCGCGAGCTCTCATAATAATTAATTTGCCTTTCATTGGAGGATTATAAAATCTGGAATAATTTATGTAATAACTTTGAACTCGGAATAGATATAATCCTCTTCTGCTTCAGATGTGATTCGTTAACACTCTGTGTATTAAAATTATTATAAAACTATATGTAGACGACACCTAGATTTTTATATTTTCAACTATTTAAATATATTATGTTAAATAGTGTGGAGAAATATAATATTTGTAACGACAAAACTTATTGCATAGTAGTGTATGTTAAGAACTGTGACACCTGAAGTCCAACACCTGTCTGATTTTTATTTGTTTTGATTACTTTTGAGCCTGGAAATGCGATATAATGGCATGGTATGTATTAGATGATCGCTTTATGTGTTTTGGTATGAGCTCGAAGTATTTAATGAAGATGTTTACCGTAGTAAATTGCTCAGATTGTTTATAGACGATAGATTGTGTTCAGAGTTTTTTTTTTGTACCAGCTATTGTTGGCCATGGCTGTCGATTGTAGCTATGTCATTTTATTAAGTTATATACGGCATGTTTGAATAGTTAATGCCAATATCCAACCGACTGCGCTTGCCAGCAAATGTATATGCCGATACTGTTCTGTGTCCCAGGGGTTAATGCAAATGATTTTTTTATTCTAGTGTGGCAAAGGGAATATACTTCTCCTGATGGTAAGTTTAGTGTCACGCCACGTACACGAACATCTCGCGATGTCATAATCACGCTGAAGCTTCTTGGTGCGACGTTCGTGCGTCGTTTGACCATACACCAGCAGTACTAGTTTTCAAACTTTTTTCTTGCTGGCCTGACACTCGCATAGACACTTAATGCCAACTTGCATTTCACAAGGATTCCTTAATTAATGTTAATAGTTTTAATATAAAATGGCACGCTCTTAAAGATGCTTTGGTGTAGAGCACGTGCACGTTGAAGTACAAAGTAGAAGCGTATATTCCAGGAAGCAAGCATTATTTGCGCGCGCCGCCGTTGGGAGTAGTGGCGCGTAAAGTTTGCTCGGCGCGCGAACTGTGCACGCAAGTGTGGTCGGTGTTTACGTTTGACACATGTTTTATTTTTATTTATTTTGTTTCGTTTCCCCGCCCCCTGTAGCCGTGTTAGCAATACAGAAAACCATCACCCGCCCTAGTATTACTGTTAAGCCGCCTACCTCGAATGCCATCTAGTCAACCTCCTGCTTCGACGATCATTTAGATACACGTAAGTGTTCGTTTTACATATTTGTGTATGTATTACAGCTTGTTACATTCACTATAACAACGTGTGTGTTGCGTACGCTATTACCATACCACTAGCCTGTGCAGTTAATATGTTCAGTACATCCGGCCACAAACTAAACTGAAAATAGCCAAATATGTACATTACAAACGCCACTTGTCTACTTATTAAATATGCTATTTCGTTTGCTCACATAAATGTTTCATATGTTTTGAAATGACTTTTTAAAATTATAAAGACACTAATATTTTTTAATGTGGGAATACACTCTCATCGTTTTTGGGACCATAGTCCGGGGTAGAATGGGTAATGTTGTTTTTTGAAATGTCACATACTGTTACGGGTAGATTTTATCCTTAGAAGTATTGTTTGTTATTTAAGCCGTCCAAAGCTTTTAGTCTTTGTTTTATTTTTTTTTCTTTACAATATAATGGAGTTGCATGCGCAAACACTTTGGAATGTGCTGTGCCTTTTTCAATACTATTATTATTGCACGCACTCAAAATAGATATATAAAAATTAATAAAGGGTTGTTTAAATGGCAATACTGCATGCATTTATTCACATTCCAATATCACCTATGCTTAACGACTAGGACAAAATGTTTTGTTTATATTATTTTACAAAATAACTTATCAACGATTTTTCAACCCCTGTGTCATCTGCGATGTTATCTTATACTATGAGAACTATAATAATGTTATACTATGTAACATATTTGTTTTGGAAGAAAAGTCAAATCTTATTTCTGTTTTTTTCTGCTTTTGTGGATTTAATTTAATTTATAACATAAAGCTTTGAACATTTATTTTAATCATTTCCAAAATTTGTTGTAATGGGTGCATAACGATTTTATGATTTTATAATTGGCTAGTTTGGGCTCAATACGTGTGCCATAACGCATGACATAACACATAAACATTACTATTTATTGATAATATTTCATAAATCCAGTGCTACCTTTTGCTTTAGCTATTATGTGTGATCTCGCAGACGTCGCTGGCTGGAGGCGACTTCCGACCGTTCCCGGTGGAAGTCATTGGGGGAGGCCTATGTCCAGCAGTGGACCGTAATTGGCTGGTATGATGATGATAATGACGACGTTAATGCTTATCGGTAGAATCAACAACAGAGTAGCAAAAAATATGTTTTTTTACACACATTGAGCCCATAGCAGCCAAAGTTAATAGTAATGTGAGTAATGTGTGTGTAATGCGAGTGTTTGCGTGCAGTGGCGCCGCTGTCGCCCACCAAGATAGTGATGTTCCGTCGGCTGTCGGACGCGGAGCGGCGCCGCCCGTGCCGCCACTCCTCCGTCATCCGCATCACCGAGAACCCCATCTCGGAGGCCGTCGTGTGCTAAACGCCCCGCGCTCCCCCGACAACACTCGCGCACACAACTACCTTCGCACTCACGTAACGGCCTAACGTGTACCGACGACAAGGTAAAACTAATAGTACGCCTCACGGCCTAAATCAGTAATAGTAATTGGGCTAGAAAAATCGAAACCACAAAGTTCAAAGATTGTCAAAATCGGAATGCCCCGGTACACGAGCCCCGCCGCAGTTTGTGTACATATCGGAAATGATTGCTGTGTGAATCTTATATTGAAGTTTAGGCCATTTTGATAATTGATTTGTAAATTCACACACGCGGGAAGTGAGAAGGGACGCGAGCCGGTCGGGTAGTTCAACACCTAGCTGAGTTGCTCACCCTGTGAGTCGCTCTGTTGAACCTATATATTATATCATTATATTATTTAAGACGAATTTTATTAGAACCCACTCATTTATGTACACAGTGACACTTCTGGACGGTTAATATCATTATTTTAAGCTGAAATCATAAGTGTTTATTTATGCGAATATGTAAGCGACTTAGCATTGTTTTGTAATTTAGTATAAAAATTATACACGAGGGATGTGAGTGCGCGCGCCGACACAGTGGGGATTGCCCACGCTACCGCTGTAGATGACTACCGTTCCTGTACGGGCTCAGAACCTTGTACCGCGCAGTATCGAGTGTGCGCAGTCTCGAGCTATGAGTATACTGTGTCGGCCGGCGCACACAATAAGTCAATGGGTGCTATGCTAAGACCAAGATAGTTTTCGAATGATTCTGTGGTGGACGTATTGTGTGTTGTTTTATGATTGTTTTGATTAATTTAATTTTAATTATAGTTTGTAACTATTGTTTGTTATTGTGATCTGAACGTTGATTTTTAACGTTATAATATGTTGACATTGAACAGTATTATTGACGCATTGAATTATTTTTAGTTACACTCAGTAGATCGATCTGTTGTGTAGATAAGTACCTGTCACCGCTTATAGACGTCATATCTATATTAATATAATCGCGCGAATGCTTGTTAGATGTAAGATGTTGTTTATTTGTATTTTATATGTTGGTGACGTTTGTAAGACCTCGGATAAGTTAGGAAGGCTTGCGAAGTTATCTCGTGCAGGCTGACTGATTACTGCGCACTGTAAACCTGTAATCCATATATATATGTAAGGATAACTTCCATATCTAATACTTATAGGGAGACGGCAACGAGTTGGTATTTAACGTTTTACAATAGTAATGTTTAATTTTAGCTGGCTAATAAATTGGGCAATTTAACGGTAGACACGATCTTTAGGCAGATCTAAGTAGATCCCTGTTTTGTATCCCAACTAGTGTAAAGGCCGCGTGGATCATTCCAACGCTTCGTAGGAGTACAACGACATAGTAACCAACTACTATCCGCGCTGATTCTGTAGAATTACATACGTAGACTATATTTTATGTTTCTAAATTTATGTGAGAATATTATTGGGTCTATTAAAAGTGATTTTCTAAATATAATGTTGTTTTATTTGTACCTATATTCCAAATGTTTCCTGTGATCAATTACGTACCTGACTGTTAACAGCGACCGATACATTTTTGTTTTTAAACCAAACAGCTCCAGTTTTATGATGTAATAAAAATTGACAAAAATAAATTTGTTTATTTTTCACATAAATGGAATGTCGGGGAAAAATACATAATTACTACCGAGAAAGGCTAAGCCCCATCGCTCAAATCTACACAGCAATCTTTAATCAGAGTAATTATTTGTTGTCGATTATGGCAATTGAACCGATTTTCATTTCAACAATCATCAAACTAAACTTACGCCTGTTGCTGTATTTATTGCTGATGGCATAAATGGTCATTTTCGATCTTTCCTTAAGATATGATTTTGTGACAAACACAAAGGATTAAATTGAGAAAATATAGCATTAATCATCCCTGCTATTCCCAAAGTTTATTATTGCCAGATGAGTCCCAACAATTTCATCATTATCACATTTTATTATACATAGGTAAAAAATTAAAAGTAATTTGTTCATGTTATGGAACTATGTGAATAGGAAAACTATAAGGAATGATATTTCTAGTTACATAAAATACATAGTTTATGTGCCCATCAGTGGATAAATGGTAATAATTCGTAAAAAAATGCGAATTTATTCGTAATACATCAGGATCGCTTGTCCTCGTTACAGGATAATAAGAATAAAACACATGTATTTGTGATCAAAGTTTAATATTTGAAGTCAACAATACGTGATTACAATAAAACATATATTTACAATTTCTTTGCAAAATAACGTGTTCAATATAAACAAGACGTAAAATAAATGATCAGCCAGCCCAGTAACTCACATTTCAAGTCCCAGTATACGTATTCTTCCTTTCAAAATCCATAAAAGTATCAAACAAAAGTATCCAACCTCAACGCGCACTGTATTTCGCCCTTAATAGCTTTAATTATACAACATTCCATTTACATTGCACCAGAGCATTCTAATGCATCAAAACCGATTATTTACTATACGCCTTTTGTTTACTTACAATCATTATAACTAGATGTAAAATTAATTATATTTAAATAAAGTAATTTCAATCGAGAAGCGCAATAATGAAAAGCAAATTCACAGAAAAAAATATCCTTAGATAAATTACTCGTACGATCTATGAATAATATTGAATGATTTGAATTAGTCACTATTAGGATGTTGGCAAAATCAGTGGCGTAGTCGGCGACTGCGAGGTTTCGGCGACGATACAACACTTCAGTTCATACTGACAGTGCCACTATCAGTAAATAATGATCAGTATTTATTGCTCGCTACATTTATATCACAGTCCGAGCGCCACAACTCGACTACGACACTGAATGATTGAATACTGCAAATGTAAATAGCCATAGTATACGCGTAAGCATCTAGTTGAATTTGTAAATATAAATATTTTATCTTATAAAAAATCTAATTTACGATTAGGTAATTGCGAGTGGTGTTCTTTGATTACGGAAGGCACGTTGCACGTCTATTATTTTGCAATCATTTAGATAAATTTCTTTGCACTATTTGTTGTTCGGTAGTAGATGTCACTATTATTTCAGTATACAATAGGATAAAGACACGATCTGTTATGCAGTTCTTCCTATTCCTAACAAGTATTCGATGATTGGCCTTCAGTCGTGTACAAAATACTAAAAATCTCGCAATATCCAAAACAGTTTCCAGATAGTAACTTCGTTGACGGTAATAATTGTAGCTCAGTTCCAATGTAACAAACGATCTATTATTAAAACCGACACAAATAAAACGTCAAAACATCACATTTTCACACTTGTATCGATAAAATTGACATGCTTCAAAGGAATTGTTGTGAGGACTGTTTCGATATTTGTGTAGCGATGCGTTGTACACAGGAACTGAGACTTTGCTACACTCTAGAATACATTGCATTCACTTGCCTAATTTGCAAACACTACGTAATCTTTATATGCTGTAATAAATGTTATAAAAACGGCAATACATGACGTATAAATATGAGTATTCACCATACATCGGGTACAAAACTTACTATTACGACGGTATATGACGATATTATGGGTAAATATCTAACACAATGCAATATTATCGCACGGAGACAGCTAAAATGTTGGTTACATGGAAGTATGGTAGGTGACTTAGCATAATTAATTTAAAAACTACTGATTACATGTGATTGCCAGGTACATACACAGGGTCATTGATAAGTAAACAACTAGAGAATCTCGTCCTATCTCGGTGACTGCTCCACCTTGTGACGACAACAATAATACTACAAATTACATCAAATCTCATGTCCATATCCAGATAACCTTAAAACCATTGACATAATACAAGAACTTTTATGATTTAACGTTTCAAAATAATTTAATTAAAAAATTGCCTTAATTTGTGTGAGTTCATGGTTTTGTTTTTTTAATGTATTAACATAAGTGTTTTATCTGCCAAAATACAGAAATTTAGAGATACCAAGCCCTCATAATATAGTAACAGAAGCCCCAATTTGTATCAGGCTCGGTGCCGTTGCATGGATTCGATGGGAGAGTAGTATATTCACGAGTGCATTCAATATATCATGCAGATGCACCCTACGCTTATTAAAAGTAATCGGACAGGCTATCGCGATGGACGAAGTTTCAAATGTTTTAAAAACATAAATCTCAAAACTTTATACGATAACTCAATACACGCAGAGTAGTTTCTTAACATGGAACATATGACTTTACTCGTCATTCCTTTCCCTTCGATATTAAACAATTAAATATAAGAAATATAAATAGAAAATATAATATTCTAGCGTTCGCTTGAATAATTAATATGTACAATTATCGAGTTATATCACTATTGGCGGGTTACACGGTTCCATGCACTGGCTCAAGCGTTCGTCCGCATTGTACAGAACTTTAGTACAACGGGTTATTTAACCTATTCAAATGTTTCCTTTCCCCTTTGTGACTCGAACATATGGTTCAATATAATTTAAATTTGTTTACAATAAGAAATTATAGACATTTTTTACAACAATCTAATAGGATATCTCAATAGAATTTTGTAGGAATTGTGTCAGTCTTCAGAAACATTGTCCGATTTTTTTAATAATAGAATTTAAAGTGATGCCATGCAGATATGTCTATGTCGAATCCTGCGACATATACAGCTATGACTAGCGTGGCTTGTTCCAAAAACGAATCATCAATCCATACTACTTGTTAATTCACACAAATTTGTCTTGTCTTTTCTATATTACCGTATGAGGTAATGCATTATTTGCCTCATTACCGTTATATTATTTACTTAGAAATTAGGTACAATCATTAATGTACATGAATATCAAATATAATCCTAACACCGTATTATTTCGGACGAACGCTTGTAAAAAAGTAATCAAAAATGAATTTTTAAAATATTTGAAGGTACCGCCGCCAATGTTTTTTTTAAATAAATGACGTAATGACCCTATATACCGATCCCTTACCTAATCCTAATATATTTGGCAATGATTAGAAGATTATTGTGTACTGTCTTCTCACTATTTGTGAGACAGACTAATGCAGTGGAATCATTTAGTATCGTTTGCAAAACATAAATGTGCCACAAGGAAAAAACAGTTAATAAGCTGGTCCATAAAATTATTTCTGCAAATTGGTAAAGTATGATACATTTACAAAAAACATCCTAGCTCCGGACGTTGATGAGTAATACATTGTGACTTAACTAACCGATTTTGTTTCAATTGCAAAACCTTTTGAAAGCCAGCTTACTTCACATGTTCAGAACCTTAACACACTAATTTACGACAAATTAAACGCCTTTGCCAAAATACTTAACACAAAATTGGAACAATATTTTACATTCTTAGTAAAATATGGAAAAATAAATGTTTTAATAATAAAAATATCTTACTTGCACACAGAATAAGCCAAAATGATGGCTTGTAATGCACCGTTTCGCAGATCATGGCTGACGGGTTAAAGCAGTGGTCGGTTGTTTTTTTTTTTAAGGTATCTCGGGCAAACATCGCAAGTCCAGCCTGCTTTTTATTTTTGTTGTTTTTTTTAAATGAATTTCACAAGTGCAGCCCGCCAATATTTCATTTTCCATTTTCTGACCCTTGCAAGGCAAAAGGTTGCCGACCACTGGGATAAAGCATTGATAAAGGATGGTAGTACATAATGTCCCGATCATTGCCACACGTTCCGATAAATATGGTTACAGTTTAGACGTCTAGCGGCTCTGGTTGAGCAACACGATCACTATGATCAGGACTATGATGAACAGGATCAGGCCGATGTATACCTTCTTTCTTCGCAGCTTATTCTGAAATACACACAACATTACGTGAAATTTTGATTACAATCAAATTTTGAGATGTTTTAGTTAAATATTTATTATAATTCGAATCAGAACAGAGCTTTAGGTAAATGAATCCTCACCTTAGCCAAACACTATTGTAATTTAAAAACTTGAATTACATTCCATTCACACTATTTGAAATTGCACTATAATTCAATGTAATAAAACAAACGATATGTCAAATGAACAATGCAAAACTTTTTATTAAGAGAGTGCCAAATAGGATTTTATTTTTATAAAATTTAATTTTGCTCTAGAGTGGTATCATTTGTCTTAATCTCATACAAGTGACAAAGGATATAAAGCTTTTCACTACAATAACATAGATGATAAAAGAAAAGATTAAAAAGATCACAATAACTTAAAAGACATGACAAAGGATGTGATCTATACCATAAATTGTCAGAGAATCAATGGAAAGGCACAGTGCTGGTTCAAAACATGACACCAAGTTGAAATTAATTAATCAAACTTGATAACCATTATCATGAATGATTCATAGACATGAAAGTAACTGTGTTGTTACATTATGTGAGTATGAGGTGTAAATAAATAAATAACTGTTGTTAGTACCTAAGCAGTGATAGCCTCGAGGTTTAGGCGCATGGTCGAGAATCTCGACGGCCAAGGTTTCGAACCACAGGCAGGCCTTTTCGAAGTTATGTGTGTATTCACATTGATAATTTACTTGCTTAAACGTTGAAGGAAAGCATCGTGAGGAAACCTACACACCTAAAAAGTTCTTAAGAATTTCTCAGGTGTGTAGTCCGTCAACCCGCACTAGACCAGCGTGGTGGACTATGGCCTAAACCCTCTCAATGGTAGAGAAGACCCGTGCCTAGTGTGACATATATGGGTTGGTCATGAGATGTTAGTACCTTGTAGTTAACCGCTTCTCTCAGTTGTTGGTTGCCGGCCTCAACGTTCTGAGCAGTGTACTCCACGCTGGATTCTATGGAGTCCACCACTTCACCCTGCGCGTGGATCATCGTGCCCAACTGCTTGAATATCTGGTTCACATCCATTATGTCGTTCTGAAATAATACATTATCATTAATCATTTTGTTAAGGCGTTTGTTTTAGTAACCGTCTGTAGTGATATTTAAAAATATTGGTTAAAATATAATTGTTGTCTTCAAATGTTAAAATCTGATGCTCAATTTAATAGTGGTAGCGATAGGGCCAATGTAAGTTTATGTCATGCACATTCCACAAAAATATATACATATTTCTTTGCATAAAATAGGTTTTATATTTATTTGACTTATGTTCATTAATCAAGTAATTTTTAGTTGTAAAGACCAACAAAAGTCCAAAGACAATTAATCCTGTGTACTATAAGTGTTACATACTAACCTCCAGCTGTCTGATGTCTCTTTCGCGCTCTTCCAGTTCGATGAGGGACCTTTCAGTCTGCATGTTGAGCTGCTCTTGATTCTGAGACGCTGTGTCGCCCAACTCCAATAGTTCCTTATTGTTGCCTGCCAAAAATTAATGATCAATTTGTAAAGTACTTATTTTTATTCGTCGCAAATTATATTAATGTAACATTTTTACAAAAAGGCTGTATATAAGTGAGGGTCACTTAGTGGATAGGGGAAAAATAAAAATACGAATTATTCTAAATAAGGGATCTACCCCGAAAATCCTTCAACGAGGTTCCAAAGAAGTGTATTATGTCCATTCCATTATTCTAATATTGATTCTATGGTCTCACAGAGATACCATAAAGACGGAAAACCACCAAGGAGATTCTCCTCCTATCGTCCCATAATTTCAATTTTAGTGTGATAAAGTTGTGGGAAATGATTTTTCCGAAAAGACGCGCTCAAGACACAGAGCAGATACATTGTGCCAGTCAAAGTTTACGAGACCTAAAAATATAGCCTACTGCGTTTCTTGATGTACTCTGCACGCTTTATCCTTGAATGATATCTCATTGGTTATTTCAACTCTAGACTCTATCATCCCTGATTTCCATCAAAGCTGGTGTACCTGAAGAGTCAGTATTAGTCTAAGCCTTGTCCAACATTTTGTTAGTAACAATATGGTGTAACTGTTTATGCTACCGACATTGCTTTTCTTGCTGTTAGGGGAAGGAATTCAATTTTTTTTTTGGAGACACGTCAATATTACCGCAAAAATTGGCGCTTCTAAGCTAGCACGGAGCAATACACTCACATATGCTATACACAATTCATCATACATCCCTAAACATAGCTAAAAGCCTAGCGACTAATTCCAGCAAAAAATACTAAATAAAATTTGATTTCGTCATTGAGTTAATATAGTCTGAAAATCTGCCATCAACTGCAAAAAAAAATTCTCCATAATTAATTACTATCATCATTCTCTTGCCCTGCTCCCAATTTTTATTTGGGGTCGGCGCAGCATGTTTTGTCTTTCCACACATCCCTATCAGCCGTCATGTCTTCAGTCACGCCTTTCTCTTTCATATCTCCTCTCACACACTCCATCCATGTTTTCTTTGGCCTTCCTCGGTTTGTCCATCCTTCAACTTTCATGCTCATTACTTTTTTACCAAAATGTGTTTCGTCCCTCCTCATAATATGCCCATAACACGACAGACGGTGTCCTTTCAGCTTATCAATCACAGGAGCTACTTTCAATCTTCCTCTAAAGTATTCATTCTTCACTCTGTCAGTCAGTGTTACCCCACACATCCATCGCAACATTCGCATTTCTGCTGCATGCAGTCGTCTTTCGTCCGTCTTCTTCGTAGCCCAACATTCCGATCCGAAAAAAAATTCTCCATAATTATACTATTGGTATAACTCACTGCTCATGCCAAAAGGATCGCCAATAGTAATGGACTGCGCCTTGACTTTTTTGACATCTTCCTTAGACTTCTGAGCAGCCAGCCGTTGCGTTGTCTGAAAATGCAATACAAAAACAATTGATATTTGAAACATATGTGCAATGCCAATAAGTTTACGCCTCTAAAAGTTCCTAAACGTTTCGTTATTTTAAAATAATGAATTTTTAACTTAACACATGAGTTCTTGAGTGCCGGATGGTTCTTCATCTCTTTACTCCTATATCATAAAAAGTAAGCTAGGTATATTTGTGCGCTTTAATTTCTCGAGGCTATCGCTGTTTTTCAGGCAAATTACTACACTTTCTTGCTTATCTTGCTAGGAATTTCTAATGAATGCGTGGTGAATCCTTAGGCCGACCGGGAATTGATGCACCAGCCAATTTACGTCTAGCATAAAATAACTACTATTATAGAAATTTTCAATGTCTAAAAGGCATAAGTAGGTTTCTATTTATTAATATGTACTGTCAAATAAAACACTTGTATGTGTTTATTTTGCAGCCAAAGTCGGGGTTTTATCTTTACTATATTATACCAACAGCGAAATAGCATTTACATAAATGATACTGAATAGATAGTATGAATGTCAGGATATGAAAATTTATAAATTATGCATAGAAGATACTCGTAAATTAATACTGCAATCTATAATAATTCTGTCGCCGAAGTGGCTATTCCTACATAATATTAAGATAAATCTAATACTGTAAAAGATCTGCATTAATTTTGCCACCTTTATTTACATTCATCAAAGCAGAACGTTAAATATTATTCAGCAATACAAAATAATGTATAACATAAAAAATATCTGCAAATAAGCCTTATCAGCCACACCGTTAACGTAAATGCATTATTGGACCGTAACAAAACTGCTGATTAAATAGTTTGATTTCCAAATGTTGGTAATAATATTGATTTATAATGTAATTGATGACTAGGAAATGAATTAATGTATGATATATTTTTAACATTAATTATACTTGTTAAAATTGAATTGTGTAACTGCCAATAATTTAGCAGACATTATGTATAATTCAAAAGCAGTTTCTGAACCTTTAAATTTGGCTTAGCAACAGCTTTATTTACTTGAAGACTTCTTCTGCTCCTATATTACACTACTGCTCAATGATTTAGGAATCATTCAGTTGTTGATTAGGATGTTAATTTTATAGTTTGGTTGGATACATCATGGTTCCACCAACTCGAATAGATTTTATCTTTCTCTATGTTAGAAATCAAGTTTCTCTACCAAGATATCCTATGTCAAAGCGGTGTATAAATTACTACTAACTGACAAATAACTATTAAATGTTACTCCTTCAACAATCTGCCCATTCTAGCTTTAACTGTGTCCCACTTACTAAACTAGGGGTTTTTCAAACAACCAAATGACTCTTAAACCAAAAGAGCGTAACAAAAGTATTTGCACAATAAAAACTACAACTTTGATTTTGTGAACAACAGAGTAATCACTTGAGCTGTCCTAGTTACTGAATTTGCGGTGAACTATTATGAAGGAACTTTGGCATTAGTAACACATTCATACTGTAGGCATACGTTGTTTTAAATATGTTTTCAATAGGCAGTCGTAGGAAAACATACGAAAAACGACTTTGCCCATTAGCGATCTTACCTGAAAACTGTTCAAGGTGGCCATGTACTCGTCACTGAGGCGGTCGCGGGTCAACTTGTTCGCTGAATTCTCCGCGGGAAGTTTCATCAGCTCCATTATCATCGAAGACGTGTCCTTTGCCAGCTTTTGCGTGTAGTTTTGAATTTGTCGGCTGTTGGGGTCATATTTTTATAATTTTATACTGTCTTTTTCATTTTAATACAAAACAAAGTTGATCAATGCATAATGACTACGTTGGCGAAGTTAAATGATGTTGTGTATAAAAACTAGTGTAATATTAAATTATTAACACTTACAGCTGGTTCCTGAGCTCCTGAGAATCCTGCGGCGTTTGAAGCTGATTAACCATCTTCGACATGGATGACACTGAAATATAATGATTACATTTTTACTACATAATATAATCATCATCAACGCCTATACCTTCCACCGCTAGGCACGGGACTCCTCAACCATTGAGAGGGTTTAGGCCCTAGTCCACGCTGGCCTAGTGCTATAAATAATGGTGAGAATTAAAATTAATTGTTTTTCGCGGATTTTTCCATTTAACTTAGATTGTTAAAATTGCTAATAAATTATTGATAAACCTGTTTTATATAAGTAGAGAATTCAAGAATATTTATTTAAATGAATGTTCAATTCAATGATAGAAGATAAAAAAATAGCATAATTAATATTAAACAAAGGAATATATACTTCATATTTATTGTTGCCATAGACTTAATTAAAGTAAGATTTTTAAAGATACAAGTTATATCTCAAATGCAATTATCACATGTAAGCCCTAAGAATATTGGTTTGTGTGATGGTTGCATCGGCAACATAATTAGCCTCAGCTAAGTATGAGATGAAATTAATTAACTGCGAACATTTTTCTTTTCACTGATACCCGATATAAGTGATCTGGGTAATAAAGTTAAAATATAAACTGTAAACGACAATAATCCTTCAACAATCAATTGATCAACATTTTAACATTGTATGGATCACTATGTTAGATTTTAATTTAGCCTGCAGTCACTATACAATCAAATGGAATCATTCTACCAGAAAAGACTACCCAAATAAAACCGGGCCAATCATACCAGATTGTAATTAACTAAGTCCCATAAAAGCTTTTGCTTTAATTGCTTAACAAAAATTTGTGATAATTAATAGTTATTATGTTGACATGAGAACATCTGGAACACTTTCACAAAATATTTTTTCTTGAGGTAAAAAATATCAACAGAAAGTTCTTATAAAAGAAAGAACTGAAAAAAGGGACATCATTTTTTTAATAGAAGACCAGTGATAACACAGGACAACAAAATCAAACTTTTTTTGTGTTGCATGAAGTTTTTCAATTGTTGTTTACTAATTTGGGTGCGCTGATTTCATATCTGGCCTCAGATTTTTTGTAGCAGCTCTAGTTAGTGAGATACAGGTACCGTCTTGAATTTACCTAAGAAGTCAATAGTTTCTATCAATAGCGGTGTAACTTAACTATTTCCTTTCTAAATTTCATTATGTCGTCCTCAATAAGGAAGTGGTTAAATAATCCTGGTTGTTTTTGGATTATTTGTGGAGAATATATGTTCAAAAATTTCGTTTAAATGTGTCGGACTTTATAAAAAAGGCATATTTCGACGACTTTGGGATTCTATTGCTATTAAACGTTAAAGCTTGTATACCAAGTTTGGTACGTAACAGTTGTGTTGAATCCTTGCGACTGTGGGCCAACAAAAAAAATACCCACTTTTAAATTCAAAGCTCCTATGATTTGGCGTGAACTATCCAACTATCATGACGACTGTTATTTCTGTGTAACGAAAATCATACGTTCAAACCATAAAAATTGCTCTAAGTGGATATATCCAACTTAAAATCTGCCATAAGACCAGTCTTGAGTGTTAGTGACAAATCATCACCACAGCAGTCATGTCCATCTTCGGAGAATCCAGACCAGTGAAGTGGACAAACCAAAAACGACGACGGTGGTAATGACAGTGATTTTATTTGCTACGGTAGTCCCTGACCACTAAATGATGGTCTAAATGACTTAATCAGGAACCTTAGACTGTCCAAAACAGCAACAGAAATTTTAGCTTCCCGATTGAAGGAATCATCAATTATGATTAATTATTAAATCAATTATCATCGCAGAACTGATGGCCGTTGGGGGAAACGTGTTCTGGAGTGGAGACCACGGCTCGGCAAACGTAGTGTAGGACGCCCTCCGGCTAGGTGGGGTGACGATATTCGCAAGGTAGCTGGCAGCGGTTGGATGAGGAGGGCCGAAGATCGAGCCCAGTGGCGTGCCATGAGAGAGGCCTATGTCCAACAGTGGACGTGAAAGGCTGTTGATGATGATGATGATGATGATGATTGAAGGTAAGAAACATTTTTGGCAATAGGATGTCTGACGGCTGCATTCAGCACGCTGAACAACTGTTCAGCAACTGCTGATACCCTTCCAGCGGCTTGGATGGAACATGAGTATTAAGCTTCACTACCTTCACAGTCATCTAGACCATTTTCCTGAAAATCTCGGTGACTTCTATGCGAGGAACAAGGAGAGCGCTTTTACCAGAATATTTACACTATAATGGAATGGTATTGGGGGTACTGTAATGAACATATCTCGGTTGACTATTGTTGGAGCATTTAAAATTGTACTCATAATACATCTGACTCTAGAAAATCCAAAAAAAGGAAATTTTATTTGGAATTAATATATTTAATAAATTTTTTAAACTCAAACTTTTTGCATTTTCAATGAAAAGCCATGTCACTTCATAACTCCAAAACTAGAGCTGCTACATAAAAACGGCATATATTTTTGAAATCAGCGTGGAAAAACTGTTCAGATTCATGTATAAAATCTCATGCAACAGATATGCTGTTTTCCAGTGTAATTTATTGGATTCTTGTTGCAAAATTAAAATTTTACTACATTCAACAGTTTTCAAAAATGTTAAAAAAAATATATTTTTTTATGTTCCCTGATGAAAACAGGATGCTTATTCATGTTACCAAATAAAAAGAGGATATAAGACATGTGTAGGAACATTCAGATTAATATGTAAATTTTAATAGTTATAATCAATATAAGTATTTGTCCATTTTAGTACCACATAATGGAGTATACTATCAAATCTATTTATGTAAAGGTTAAACAGCTATTTTCATGTATTACTATGCAGAAAAAACTGAATCATCAAAAGGATGTTATGCACAGAAAAAGATACCTAATACAAAACATAATAGAATCTATTGGATCCTCCAATTAATGCTGGCCTTAAGTGACCTTTAGTCTAGTAATGTGAGCACTCAACATGCACTCATATGTAATTCTCTAGATTCATTCACATGGTTCTGTTTATGCCTAAAATAGGAAAAGAGATACAGACATATATTTCAATACCATAATTTCTCCTAGAGCCTATTATCAGGCAAAATTTTAAGCCAAATATTTGCTGTTTATAAGTAATTTGCAATGGACAATCTCAACAATATTCTATCTGGAAACCAAAACACTGGTACTCTAGTCAGCGATAAGAATTCAAAGACATGATGATGTATGATTAATGAGTTCAGGTCTGTTGGTTGGTATGATCTTTCAATCTTTTCTATACAACTGTTTTGGATAATTTAATAATTGCAACTTATGATATTGTTCTCTAAGTTGTACATAACTAAGCCCTACCAACCTCAGAATGAGTGTAAGCAATCTGTGAGTTTTTGTTTAGCACATCTTAAAATGTATCACAACAAAACTCTAGTTATTAATTCAGATTTATTGTCCAAAAATATTGTCATACATGGCGACAAAAAGCTCTAATACACTAAATTCCAAAAAATACACTTATGTTTTAGTAGTTACTTTTATTTATACTAGCTTTAACCAAAATGCATTTGCTGGTTTCAGCATTGCTATTGATGATGTAAATGAAAAATGAATATGAAAGGAAAGTAAAATACAAATCACATGAGAAGAAATACTGATAAATTGCAAATAGTATTATTATACTATATATAGTTATTACTAGATTTAAGTAGATATAGGTAAATGTGCAATAAAGATATATGAAAAATAATAATGATTTACTGAACATCATACTTTTTTCTTTAATTAGTGTATCTTTATGGATGTTTTTTATTGTGAGTGTGATGAAGAGATTGACCTCCTGGTTACAACTTGGGTCCGTTGTTATTTTAGGATATTCTCAATTATATTTTAAATTCCTATGGTAAACAACGATTTATTACTAACTAGCTTTTGCCCGCAACTTCGTCTGCGTGGACTACAGGGTTGGGTTCAGAAAGAAAATTAGTTGTAGTATTTTACTCCGCAGAGCCCCATTTACTTAAATATACAAAAATCATACAAATTGGTCATATTGTTTCAACGTGAAACCGTAACGCGCCGGTCGACGCTTTGAGTATCATTATTGCGCGCTTGATCATTATTTTGAAACTGCGATATCTTCTAAGATACTCATTGAAATCAAATGATGTAAAGGACAAATTTATTTTGTATTAAATACTTGTAATGAATAACGTACTTATTTGGATAAGGATTAATATCATGTTTGTAAAAACACCTTCACAAATAATGCTTTAATTAAAACAAATTTGGTTAGAATAAAACATGTTATAGTGAGCCAACCTTAAAAGATAGACATATGCTGTCGCGGACTTTTTTTTAGAATTTTTAAAGGGGAACAATTCTGTCATACATTATTTTAGTGAAACTTTAACCGTTTCTGCAACGTACGCAGCGGAAGCTCACAAAAAGGAAAAAAGTCCCCGATTTTGAAACATTCTTTGTTGCTGCTCCGCTCTTATTGGTCGAAGCGTGATGATATATAGCCTATAACCTTCCTCGATAAATGTGCTATCTAACAGTGAAAGAATTTTTCAAATCGGACCAGTAGTTCCTGAGATCCTAGCATTCAAACAAACAAACAAACTCTTCAGCTTTATAATATTAGCATAGATAATTATATTTATACAAAAATATAGCAAGCGATCGCTTCATCATCATCCATCGCATGGATTCATCAATCCAAATCTAGCAATGAGTCCAGCATAACCTAATACCAATAAATAATCTTCACAATCTGACTTATTATTCTTAACAAATAACCTTCTAAAAGGAAAACAAAAGACAGTGAGATGAGTATTTTCTGATAAAATTATAAAACGGGTTGATTATAAAAGTTTGATTGCAGGTTTGAAAAAACACTTTAAAAATAGTCATAAAATGTTGTCTCAGACAGACAACAAACTGAAAAAAGTCCTTAATAGAAAAGGCATATACATTAACATACTATATTCTATAGATTGTAATATGTGTTGAATGTACTTGCTTTCTTTTATTTGTTCTACAAAGTGTATGTGTATTTTTATCTTGTTATGTTTTCTCTTCTCATTGTTTGTCTCAAAACATAACATTCAGTAATTGTATTACATTTTTAAAAAATACATTGTTCATTTTCAGTACTACTATGTTGGTGTGCTTAGTAAATAGTTTCCACTTATTTAATACTTCATAAAATATTCGCGGTGGAAGTCATTGGGGGAGGCCTATGTCCAGCAGTGGACCAATATTGGCTGCTGATGAAGATGATGATGATGAAAATATTGATACGATAAATTCTATTACCTTATAGCGTGACATCCTTAATGTCTAACTAGTATACCAGTAAGCAACAATTTTAACGCAAATTTTATTTATACGAGAATTATTGAAAGTATATTAGATTTGTTTTACGTCGAATATTTAAAGACATGTAACCAATACGTAATACTTTTATAGACTTACCATTTTGAGATATTTTCTTGATGTTGCTCGCTATAGTCTGCGAAAGCCGCTGAAAATTGTCTCCCGCGTCTTCGTAAGTTACGCCTCCCTGGTAAGATGTCTCCATTCTGATAATATAAAATAACTGTACTAAGATATCTTACAGAGCCTAATAGGCTTAAAACATGATACCACATCGATACATACCTGTAATCAAGTTATGCCAATAATAAATTACTATATTATGACGTACACTATTATTCGAACTCTTCAATGCGTGTCTTGGTTTGTTTGCGAGTCTTTTTCAGAATTTCCAATAGCCTAAAACAAAAGAATATTATCACGACAATACAATACAGTCATCAATAAGCATTCAGCTCCCGTTGGAGACTTGTTTGATAATGAATACCTATCTGATAATGTCTACAAAGAATTACTCACCTACGGTATGTACAAATGCAAATTCAAACTGTCAAGTAATGCCTATAATGTAACCTGACAGCTAGCGGAACTTTAGTATCAGATAGGTACCTAATCTATCTCTTTTATTTTAAGGTATAAATAATATTTCCGTCCTTGTTACTACGCTTACAAAACGAAGATATCGCAGCAGCACAGCCAACGACAATAATGTGTTTTTTTTTCAATCAGAATAGTTCTCGTAGTCTTTAAACTATAGTACTATTGCGAAAATAAAACTTATATTTGATCTAGGTATTTGATAATTATTTTACAGAGAATATAATTTGTACTGTACGAATTATATAAAAGTCTAAAGACTAGCACAGGTTTTAGGCCTTAGACGATTTTATTGATTATTGTCTGTAGTTAGCAACCCCACTCTTTTACACATACAGGTAGCTGTACTTACAATTTTTCGTATACTGCGGTGGTGTCTTCGTGTCCCTGTTCCAGTGACTTTATCAGAAATTTCATATTTTGTTTATAACTGCTGATTCTCAATCTTTGCACCTGAATCATTTTTAAGTCGGGCGTGTATCACCGTCAATTCTTGTAACGGGAATCTCTTATACTGTGTTAGGACTGGACTACATTATTGGCACGGGTGTTGTATAGATACTATATAGAACAGAAAGGAAAATGTCGGTCTCCCTAACTCTTTTTATTGATGTTTAAACTATTGTTTGAATACAAGTAATCAATAGGGTATGGCTTGGTAAAGTATTTAAGAGGTATGTACCTAATTTGCAATTTTGACGCGTATGTAGACATGTACTTCAAACAACTTGACGCATACCCTCACTTTCTATATGCTCTAATGTCAACATACCCTCGTAGTGGCCGCACCGTGCAGTAATAAAGATGGATCCTTCGATGTATATGAATTCTGTTCCGTTCACCCCTCCCAATGGCCTGCCTCAAGAATCAAAGTTGGTCACCTATATGGTAAGTCCAATACTGAATGCTGAGAGATAATGCAAAACTATATAAATTATGGTTGTTATTGGAAGTGGATGTTTCAGAACCGGTCAACTTCCACTCCCACTAGATCTTTAAGTCAGGCCATGGGATCTCTCAGCCTGGAATCTTCTCCACAGGACCATAAAAAGGTGGGTTACTTTATTACAAGTATTTGAACTAAACACTTTTTATCAATGAAAAATCTGGAAATAGACATTGGAATGTGTTTGAAATTAAACCTAACTTTTTTATAATGATAGTAATTTATATACTTTGTATAACAATAATACCTTAAACATTGTTTTTTTTTAATAAAGTTAAAAACAATAAGACTTATGATCTAATATAATGCTTTGATTTACTAAATTTATTTGAGATAGTCTAAAGTGTATGATGTGTAAACAGGTAATAATCAATGAGTTTGTACCTATGAACTATTATGCTCCGCCACCACCAATGTTAGCTGAATCTCCTGAGAATGTTTCTCCTGGAACATTAAACACCCTACCTTCCACATCTCAAGTTCATCAGGTTAGTAAAATGTTTTGTTTATTTACTAATAGTCTTTGTTTTTTTCTGTAGCATACTCTTAATTTTATGTAACCAATACAGTTTGTCATTGCCAGTAATATGGTTTGAATTATCAATAATTTTGACCGATTTTTTTAATTATAATGACTTAAAACTAGTTTTCTGCACGAAACTAATGTGGATTTAATTTTTTGATATATTTTAAAAATGTTTTCTAAAGAAAAATCCTGTATTTGTCATAATTTGCCTTTCTCTTCATAATTAATTTTTGTAAGGTTCCACCAACAACTATCAATACCTATCTTGGCAATACATGCTATTAAGTCAATAAATTCAAAATGCTTACATCTGTACATCCAAATATAAGTTACTTGTTGCTTTATTGTAAAACTTAGATTGATGTGATGTCATTGTCCAGGAAAATGTTGGTGGAACAACATATTTCTATCCCGCCAATGCTGATGGGATGAATGCATCTGCTCTTGCTGCGCCTCCCCCACTTGGTATGTATGATTCTGCTGTTTTGTTATTTCAATTAACCATTCCATGAACTGCAGTCTTGACCTATTTAAAAAAAAATCTGTTTGATCTAGAAAAATTGTTGGGTCAATTTTTTTTGTTGTTATTGATACTTAGTCTTTCATGTGTTCAGCTAGAAAATTAACGTTTTTAAATGTTGATCTATTATTAGGTATGTTATGTGTAAGTTTCTATAATATTTTTATTTACCAAAATTCAAGTAATTAAAAATAAATCATTTTATATTCTACATTCTATGAATTTTTCCAATAGTTGAAAATGGATTTTCATATATAAGAACAAAATTGTAAAATTAATTAGGAAGTGGTTTTTCTCTGTGAGGGATTCTAATAAAATATACAAAAAATATTGTAATGAGGAATGCCTTATATCTGTTAAAGACAGTCAATGACAAAATGTGTATCATGACATTAAACCATTGGAATAACTTAGGTCCGTATGTACAATCTAGGTATATTTTTAGTAGACTTGCATTGTTTTCAAAATTATTTCCATAAGTTTCAATAAAAGTTTGTAACTAATTCTTTGCGTAACTTATCAATTCATCATGCCCGTAGAAAATAACTTGGCATTTTCCAAGATGTATGGGGCTACGATATACGATATATGGCATTCATTACGTAAATTAAGATTGCTGAATTTGTTAAAGATTGTATTTGTAGAGTAAAGCATTATTGTACTTATAATCCATGAACCCAGTTAGATATTGTCCTAAATTGGCAATAGATTATCGTTAGTTGACACTATTTTTAGATCGATTTACTGTTTGGTTATTTATCTACACTAAACACTTGTTATGTCTAGCCTCAATAGAGGCGTTAAGATTGCATCTAGTTTGTTAACAGTTGTTGTATTTTTTACAGTCATTACATATTTTGCATAATTTAAATACCTTTGATCACTTTATCAACTCGTGAAGGTTTCTTTCGGAAACATCTAAGAGATAATAAAAAAAATATAATGTATCAACAATTTTATCGTATTAGAATAGAATAGAAATTGGGAATATTGATACTATCGTAGTGCTGGTATTGGCAGGACCGGAGGCCTGCATCGGCCCACCGTGCATTTCGCCTTACGCCACACAAATGTATGCCTGCGCTCCTGTACACATGGGGCCCATGAACTCTAAACCAGGTCAGTACTTTTTACCTTGTTTTTTTACTTCTTTTCATAGAAAAAATTAACTAGATTTCTTTATAAATATATTTATATATATCGAGAGGGAGAGAGAGAGGTCGAAATAATAGCTTCTAAGGTTTTGCTTACTTGCTGGCTGTGCAACAAATTTATTTTGACTTTTGTCGCTGAGCGAAATCTCGATGAACGCTGTTGTTTCTATATGCATCGCAATATATTTTTTAATTTGCAATTTAAGTAACGAAATGGCTTTTATTTTATTTCCTTTTAAATTTTACATTAGCGATGTATTTTTCTGCTTCCCGAATTGGATGGTTTGACAACGCGAAACTTCAAAGCACTTTGTTAATTTCTGTGTTCGCGAGCCGATTGCATTATATGTAGCTGGGCTAGCCATAGGAATTATGATTTTTTTAAATGTTTGTTTTATACATATGCGATATTTACGACCTTCAATTGTTTGAAAACTAATTTATTGAAACAAATGTAGGAGATTTACAATGATCGGCCTATCATCATACACTTGATATGTGTATGTAGATCTAATAACGTACTAAACAAATCCTAAAACAATGATGGTTATTAATGAACTTGGCAATGAACAAGTTCAATCCTCATGTATAGTCGAATATTTTTCTTACTGAGGTTTCGACCTCGCTGCGCGCTCATTACTAACAAAGCTGCTGGATTCATGTATTTGAATATTCATAAATCCACAAAGCCGCTAAGGGCTTTAATGCAGAACCCAATATGGTATTCATTTTACTTTCTCTATCTTTACCTGATTTATTGTTAAGATAAAGGCGGAGTTTTATGCCAAAATATCTAGTAAAACATTTGTATCATGCGTGAAGCGAAAGTGCGTTATATGAGTACATATATTGTGATCTTTTATGTGTGGATCATAGAAAAATGTTAATTGCAAATGTATGCAAGTCTTCATATTCACTGCATTTAAATTTGATTTACGGGCGACCTAAATCGCGAAATTGAACGCTTAGCTCAAGATAAGGCCAACTTATTTTGCGCATTACATTGTTATTATTTACAATACATGATAACTTATCAATAATTGATTTTAACGACAATTTGCAAACAAAACTTCTATTTATACCGAATATGTGTTCGGAATCAAAACAAAATAAACCTAGTATTCTAATTTGCAGTCATTTTTAGTCGAGATTCAAGTTTCAATAATTATGTCGTTAGTCCTTATAGTAATAATAATAGGGTCTTATAGCATAAACATGACTACTATAGTCTTAGTACATAATAGTACTACAGAAATAGCCAATTATGAAAAAGGTATTTCGGAAAAACTAAAAAATAAATACCGATAACAATAAGGTTCGTTGTAAGGTTATCTAACACTCCTTATCACTCCACAAAGAAGATTAGTTCACAACAAAATGACAATGCAAGTGATTTTTCTATTATCTATTTTTATCTAGATAAACCTTGTATCCTAAGATATATTTATTAACTATTGAAATCCTTGAATGTTAGTCAGGCTTGCGCTTTAAAACGGGTATTAACAAATAAGGTATGATAGTTACGATAGGGAGCATAATGCATATTTTCGATCATTAAAAAAATATTATGTGTAACATTGCGCCATAGCGGTTTGTTTGAATGTCATATTAAGCGAAAGAATTTGAAAGCGAACAAGACTTATTTAAAGCTTATGTGACCGCTGTGCAAATTTTAAAAAGAATAAAATTATATCGTGGAGTAAAAGGCAAGCTTATGCGAGCTGCATGCGATCGGGAGTATCTAGTTTCGATTATTGAGGAAAAATGACACTGGAATATCTATTAGGTATTTTTCAACACCATGGATTCTGGAAATATCCCTGAAAAAGTTACTGGTACAGAACACCTTGTGAGATTTAAAACAGCTGGCGAAATTAGAGTGTAAAAATCAACTCGAAACTTTGGGAATACAAGCGCGAGTGTATATAGGTCGTCGATTATTCGTCAATTAACAAGTCTCATAAGAAAACTACATTTATTGGAACAATTAAAAAAAAACCTTCTATCGAAAAAACATCCTGTGTTAAGCGTTTGCTGAATTCATTTTTCTGTAAGATTAATTATATTAAAATGAACTTTTGATATTGATAATTACATTTTATGTATTTGAGCTTAGCGTATAATGTGTCATCTATGACATTTTCTAAAAACCTATATCTGTACAGCTGTAACTATATGTGTACTGTAAGCTGACAGTTTTAGAAGAATAGTATAATAATTTTTGTGTTATTTTCTTGAAGGCCTTGCCGCTACGTTCTACATGCCGGAGACCATACGGTCGGAGATCT
The DNA here is from genome assembly GCA_030295005.1 of Cephonodes hylas. NCBI lineage: Eukaryota > Metazoa > Arthropoda > Insecta > Lepidoptera > Sphingidae > Cephonodes > Cephonodes hylas. The sequence goes on along the minus strand of AP025360.1, from coordinate 6,674,396 downwards.
ACCAGAGGAATGAGGATGTATTTCTCCAGCCCGATCTTCGCCAATACCCAGGTAATTCATCGGAAATGGTTTTAATTCCAGCGACGACGTATTACACTGCTTGTTTTTCGGTTCCATTACGTCAGTATAACGCAGTCTGGTATGTAACGAGTAATGTACTGCATCACTGCCATTGAATCGTTTAATTAATATTTTTTTGTTTTTTTTTTGTTCTGCCTTATTATTGTGTATCAGGTTCTCCTATAGGTTTCTACCTATGCCTAAATTTTCTCTTTTTTTCATTATTTTTAGTGTTTATTATTTTCAATCATCGCATTGTAATTTTCATTTTAAATTTGATGGATTTAATGAACCATCAAAATCGTGCTATTTTAGGTTTTCTCATTACCAGGTCGACTTCGATACCTTTGTTACCGTAGCCACAGTAAGTTTTGTACAATATTGTGGTGAACTGAGGCCTAAACCCTCTCAATGGAAGATGAGGCTCGTGCCCAGCAGTGGAACGTATATGGGCTGATGAGTCTATATAAAAAAACCGGATGAAAAATCTCTGAAACTTGACAAGATTGATTGACATAAAGTTCTAAACATATCATAGAACCACTTAGCATGCCTTAAAAACAATTACCACATTATCAGACTACCTACCTTATGTCTATTAACAAATAATAATTATTACGATCTCGACCTTAAATAAGTAATTGAAGAACCATTTATCTTCTTTCTTCATTTCAAGTTGGCCTTTTTTAGTACAGTACTACTTTTCTATTTAAACTCTTTTCATATGCAATGACGCCTCTTCGAAAAGAGATGAATCCATAAATACAGTAGAGTTCGTCGCCCCGTCAAATAGAAGGGTTCCCAAAATACGATGTCGCGTGGCGGTTGACTCCAGCCTGTAGGTAGTTTCATACGTACATATGTGCTTCCTGTATCGATTATCGACCGGTCGCCGCAGACAGACTTGCGCAGAGAACCCCTGTCTCGCCGCCGGCGGGCCTTTTAATCAACGATTTGATGACTGTTTTATGGTGCGATAATTAAATTGTAATAACTTCCATAAGCACGCAAAAATGACCTCTCTGTTCAAATTTGTAGAATATTTTTTTATACAGCGTGTAAACAGACCGTGATCGAAAACTAAATAATAACAATAGTTGTTACAAAATTATGTTAAAAAAGTATAAGTATTAGCAGTGGCGATATTTCTATAGAAGCCCAAAAGGCCAGTTTGTCTTACAAAAATTTGATTAAAATCGTTTTAGACGTTTATTAATTTTTTTTGTTGGGTCATGATATGGAAATAGCCTGACTTTTGGACTTTTACAAAAGTACCGCCACTGGCTTTGAGTCGAATTGTCTTCTAATGGTTCAAATTAGAAGATTGAAAAAGATCATAGTTCTGATCCCACGTTAATATACGACTTAGGTCGTGGGTATCAGGAGAAAATATGAGAGACTTTTCAGTCTCGAAATCATCAAGCAGCAAAAACTTTGTTCACTGGAACTATATCAGTTATTGACAACAGTTAGAATTAAATAACGAACAACTTCGATGCAGTTTAAATGGAAAGCTAACACTTCATATTTGTAGGAAATTATGTCGTAGAATTTTAGGATAGCATTTTGGTTACAAGAAAGCTATTAGATTTTTTAAGGAAATCTCATGAAGTAATATATAAGGTTAGAGAGGGATTGCCTAAATGTCTTGTGGCACAAATACGGCACTTAGTGCAATCTAAAGGTCTGGGATTCTACTCTGACAGGGCAGAGTATTGGGTTTTTCCATCAAGAAATTCTCAGACTGAAAACGTACCCCACAAACGGGAATAGATTGGACATCCCCCTTTTTGTGGAAATGCACAGAAGCAAACCGGAACAAGCCTAAGCCTTAGAAGATAAAAGCTTGATTGCGTGTTCATATTTTAAATCACCTGATTCCCTTCAAATTGTTTCTGAACAACCAATTCATGACAAGCGTATGTGACCTGCGTTTCAAGCTAAAACGTCGAAATAGACTACATATAAAGCAGAGAATATTTAATCGGCCAATCTCATCGCCGCTGTGGACTAAAAGCAAATAATAATAATATATAAATACACCCAAGAGTCGCACACAAAGCCTTAACCCATATAACAGTCTTGGTTGGATCGAGCCCGCGGCCGCTTGTTTTGCAATCAATTTCGTATTTTACAAACATATGTATGTATATATTTAACGTTGTTTCATTTTAGATCTGCCCGACAACGTGGATATATACACTGAGTTGATTCCCTTGGAGAATCCGGTGCCCCATCCCATTGCTACTGCGTTTCGCGCCACACATCGCGAGACGGGGGAGCCTTTCGCCCTGCGCCGGCTTCACGGCTACAACCCCATCAGTACCAAACGCATAGACATGTGGAAACAGATCGACCACCCCAACGTGGTGCGGCTGGAAGACCACTTCACCACAAAGGCCTTCAACGACCACTGTAAGTCACGTTCAATTTACTAGATTGTCGATACACTGTTTTGTTTTGTCATCTCATTCGAATTGTCTGAAATCACTAGCAGAACGTGAAGTTTATACGGCAGAATATAAGAACATACATATTATTTTGCATCAAAGAAAAAGACATAAATTTCTTATGGCACGCATTATTGTAATTCGAAGTAAAATCATATTTGCGCTGCAATTTTTGCATTTACCTTTTTGAAATAGATTCACTCTTATGTGTATGACCATTTATGAATAAGTGATGAAGCGATGGAGGGTCAACACATTAATATTATTTTTTTAACACTCTCAGCATAATGTCAAAATGCTTGCAATGTGTATGTGGTATTATACTTTGAAATGAATGCAACGCATCAAGATGGTAATAGATGTATGACGCACGTATCATCGATAACTCTTTTGTGTTGTTTACGAAAGCCATAATTTATTTCCCTCGCTATGTGCGTCTCAACTAAAGGATCCTCCTAAATAAAAACTAGAACTGAAATACTTCATTATTCATTATTAATTATCGATTTATTCGCTGCAAACTAAAATACAAATATCACTATGGTAGTTCAGCAGATAGCCATCATTTTCTGTATTTTTTTTTAATTCATATTCATCAATTTATTCTATATTTCGTTACCGGTGGTTATATTCTGAATTATCAATGTTCGTAGGTTCTAACGAGGTACAATATGAAGATCGTCAAGAAACCAGCTTAATCTATACCGCACAGTATGTAACGCATCAAAGTTACCTAGAAAGCTGCATGTAAATCGGTTGTCTGTCTCTACAATTACATTACACCTAAAATAAATACCTGTATTATTTAATGCCAACAACAGTCAAAAATCTATTCCCGACAATACAACATAATAATCGAGATACAAATGTAAATCATATTACACGTTAAAACGAATCAATGATTACAGTTCTTCAAAAACATATTTACAAACAATAAAACCTCCTTTTTTATTTAGTGTATAAACAATATGCTTTGTTTATATAGCCATGGTGCTGGTATACCAGTATCACCCGGCGACGGCGACGATGATGAACAAGTTTCTGTCGGGCGGCGCTCCGAACACGAGCTCCGAGGCCAACACTGCATTCCACGACCCATTCTCATCGGACCCTGATGCACCCAGACCTTATACTCACCAGGTTAATGAACATTTGGTTTAGATCATTTATTTCCTTCATTAGGTCCCCTAACAATGACCCTCTAAACCAGTGGTCGGCCACCTTTTGGCATTTTAGTGTACCGCCCTGTTCGGAAGGCAGTCATCACTATAGAAGAACGGGCAAGAAGCTCTAGTGTTGCTCTTTTCCAATCAAGAGATAGTTACCAATAATGATGCCAAGCCGAAATTTTCAGAATTAGAGCAGCAATTAACGAACTCATTAATACTATTTTGGTTCTTCAGTGGTGGAGGCAATTTTGGTTCTTCATATTTCCACTATGTAAGATACTATTTGTATTTGTTTAGAAAAACGCGATGCTCCGTGCGGTGGCTTGCGGGGCTCTGCTGCCGGAGGCGGTGTTGTGGAGCATCTTAGTGCAATTGACAGCGGCGCTGCGGGCTATACACGCCGCCGGACTTGCTTGCAGGTACACTTTGTTATAATATTTAACACACCTGCTCATCTCATCTCTGAATCACCCTAGGTTTGACTGGTAGACAATGCCATACTAGGCATTAAGTCCACCTATACAATATTTTTATGAAGTGTGAATATATAAATAAACTTTGCAAAAGTTTAACCCAAGGCCCTAAATAATAACTCTAATCACATCATATTAGGGTGTGTAACTCCTAAATAGAAATAAAAAACAATTTTTCCAAATTTTAGTAAATACTGTTTAGCAATGTCCTGTAATCACTAATAATAACTCCAAACTTTGTCATTTGTGATTAAAGTACTATGCCATTTCATAAACAACATAATATTTAATGTCTTTTCGCCGCCTAAAACAAAGTATATTTGTGTAGGAACCTTGACCCCACAAAAGTGGTGATGACCGGATGCCGTGTGCGCATCTCTTGGTGCGGTTTGATCGACGCGCTTCACCCGACGTCTGGGGACACCACTCAGGTCAGACTAATATATTATATACCACTATAATTATTCATATTTATAAAACTATAGAGTTTTCGAAACACTGATGTTTATGATTTCATAATTTATTGCTACATTTAAACATTAAAATATCAATGCCTAAAATAAAGAACTATGCGGTAAAATGAGTTCTAGTCTAATAACTCACCTCCATCCTTCAAAGAAAATTAGGAAATCTTTTTACTGCAAAATATTGTGTTTGGTAGTATCTCTATCACACTGATGCTTGTATACCAGTTGTGTATCGCTGATCCTCAGCATACTTCACAGTTGTTCGGAGAACTGACTAATCAACCTTCACCTATTTAAGTTAATCATGGTGAAGCTAACATTGATACATTTATAAATCCTGTTGATTGTGTACCGTTATCTTGCTCCGTAGAGCAGTTGGCTAGCCACCAGCTTGCGAAACGAGAGGCCGCGGGTTCGATCCCCGCACCGGGACAAATGTTTGTGTGATTCACAAATATTAATTTCGGATCTGGGTGTTTGTGAGACCGAAAATTCTTCCATAGTGTCTGATACACAGGTCTTGTAACCTAGTGTGGGGTCAGGGCTATGTATGTGACTGTTGGGTGTATTTATTTATCTTGCCCTATTTCACCTCTTACGGCGGGCAGGTCATACTAACTAAAGAGGTTGGTTGGTCTGCTCCATTCCTCCATACATACTCAGGCTCAGCAAGACGACTTGACGGCGCTGGGCCGATTGGCACTAGCGCTGGCGTGCCGGTCCATCCACTGCGACAACCTGGCCGCCTCCATGGACCTCGTCGGCAGGTCCTACTCCGCGGACCTTAAAAACCTCATCCTGTACGCCCTTTCATTAATACTCCAAGAAATATCTTGATTATACAGATAAGTATGAACACTTGCTCGTCTGCCTCCTTCAACATAAAACAAAGTCATCCAAATATTTTTTATTAGTACCTCTGATACTATGATTGTTTACTATGATGTTATAATTGTATTAAAAAAAATTGCAATCTAATCTATAATTCGAATTAGGTATTTGCTGACGACGTCCAATACTCGGCGATCGGTGACCGATCTCATGCCGATGATTGGTGCAAGATTTTATACTCAGGTAATATTTAGAGCCTTAAACATTAGGATATAACATTAAGTATAGGTAATTTAAGATTTTTTAATGCTTTTAGATCTTTCCTTTGTATATGTAAAATAGTCTACCTTAAAACCAAATATTAAATTTCTATGACGCCTGAAAGTTGGTTACATTAGTAACAGTTCTAGTATTTTTTACAAAGTAATTAATTTCTAATATTATCATAACATTAACAGGTGGAAGCTCTCGAAAGCCGCGTTGATGCTTTTGAGGAACAATTGTCTCAGGAGATTGACAATGGCCGTTTGCTCCGAGTCCTTATCAAGTTGGGAGTGATCAATGAGCGACCTGAGTGAGTAAAATGTCCCGTGTCACGTATTTAAACATATGTTTTGAGCATTACTAAAATTAGGGAATATGATTTTAGGTGTATAGTCCGCCAACCTGCATTAAGCCAGTGTGGTGGACTGAGACCTAAGCACTCTCAATTGTAAAGGAGGGCCATTCCCAGCAGTGGGATGTGTATGTGCTTCTGATAATGAATATAATGACACACTTGTGCACATTCTTTTTTTTTTAACAAATAGATGACTAAAATATTTTATCTTTCAGACTGAACATGGACGCCTCGTGGTCGGAGACAGGCGACCGCTACATGCTGAAGTTGTTCCGGGACTATTTGTTCCACTCGGTGACTCATGACGGCAGGCCCTGGTTCGACCAGGCGCATCTTACTTACTGCCTCAACCAGCTCGATGGAGGCACTAATAATAGGGTATGCTATGTCTATTCAGTAATATACATAGTAATTTTAATATACATAATATGATGTTCCAACTTGGGATATTTTTTTTAATAATATAAAGAGCAAGTCTTAAAGAATTGCTTATGATGAATTCCTTCCACTGTGTGTAAAACCACAGTACAGTTGGGTATCCGCGTTGAAAAAATATGTGCAGTTTCTTTATTTGATAGTTAGGTGAATATTACCCATGAAATTGTGTATATGATTGATGTAATTATTCGTGATGTCGCAGGTGGAGTTGATGTCTCGCGACGAGCAGAGCGTGCTGGTGGTGTCGTACGCGGAGCTGAAGCACTGCCTCGAGCAGGCGTTCGACGAGGTGATGCACGCCGCCGGGCCCACCGCATAGCCGCCGGCCCGCGGGGAGTACCACGAGTACCCATACACCCCGCAGTAACCGCACCAAGACAACACACACGAAACAATATCTAAACTCCTTTTGAATAAAAGGACCGTCTTAGCATATTGAACCGCGATTAGCGCGGCCCCAACACAATCCGGTATATATGTGGATATGTGTAGTGCTACGAACGCCTTCCCCAAACGGGTTGAGTGCGTCAAGTGCATCGGTCACACTGATACAGTGTCACCGCCGTCGTGTTGTGTAGTGAGGTGCGGACGCCGCGCCGCCATGTCCCACGCATGGCCGGACAAACCGTTATACGAGCACTCCTAGTGCACAAGTGTGTGTGACGGCGCGGTCCTCTATTGGACTTTATTTATTTATTTATTCACTACCCTCTTGTAAGACAGGTATCAGTAAGAATGTTATTGGCAAATTCGCACTCTTCTTCATTCAGTGTCTGCGCCACATTTAATCTCAGACAAAGCGCGACCTGCAAAGAAGAGGCGTGACCGCCTTTAAGGGGCTCGTTGGATTAGGTTTACAGGACTGAAATGTAACGCGATCTCATTTTATAGAGCGGTCGGTAAGCTTAGCGCTACCAGCGCCACGTTACACAGTTCTACTTATATTCATATTATTAATTCAGTAGTTTGGGTGGAATTTATTGAGAAATTCCATTATCACCCTCTTAAAGCTTTAAGTGTCCAATTGTAGTTTTAAATAGGGATTCATCGAAGTACCGATACGAACAGCCGCCTGAACAAACGCCACAAACATTCCATACTAAGAACAAATATTGAATACGATCAAACGACTGTTTTAAAATTTGTACCGAATTGTAGGTATCAGGGCGTTTCCCAACAACAACCCAACCGTTGTGGCCGCCTGCTTTTATGAATCGGCAACATTTGGTGCACAGTTTGCCGAAAATGGCTAGAGCAAAAAAGGGAACTGTTTTTAGCCTCTTGTTTCAAGAAGTTAATATATTAGTAAGACTTTTCTCGACAGTTCTCGTTGCACACAAATGTTGACCGATTATGGTAAATGACGTAGATCTGAAATTGATTGATAGGGGCTGAAACTGCGTTAAGCGGGCTCTCGCGCGGTTTCTTACAAAAGTGCTCCGTCGCGGGGATCCGCGCGGGCGTCCGGCACGGGGAGCCGCGCCCCGCACCCGCGCGCGGGGCGCGCCAGCAGTAACACGCACGGACTTGTTCACTCAATAAACGGGCTTACTAACTTTTCTTTTTTGCTAGTCGTCATTTTGCTGTGTATAATAATAAATTAAGTTCTCCATCGACACGACTGTACATGCACACCGTTAAAATTGAACTATTAAAACTGCGTAAATCCGGTCTCCGCGACGGGGACCGTCGCGTCCCCACGGAGCCCGCCCGCGTGTCCACGCGAGTAGACGCGCGACCGTTCCCCGTCGCGGCCGCCCGCTTAACGCAGTTTCAGCCCTTAGAGTGTGAGGACGCACGGTACCTGATCCGTCCTACGTTTGTGTAGCGCGACCTCTCCGGGGTGCTTAGTTATCTTGCTGACACATTTTTAATTGATTTTTGCATATTTCAACACATACTATAGGTATAAACTTATACATATAAGAGATTTGTATGTTTTATTGACAAAATTAAAATTAAAAGAATTCAAGCAATAATTATTATAATCAATGTTCTATTTTAATAAAAATGAATTGATTTACAATTGATGCAACAGAAAGATGATTATTTTATTATGAATATTGTACTTATTATATTATTCCTATTTTAAGCAACTGCGCCAATGATTTTTCAAGTTACCCTTACAGGAATGCAGTTAAATTAAATAATAAGCCTCATATAGATTAATTTTATTTATTAATTCAATTGATTTGATTGTTCATTGCATTTTATCATTTCAGTATCAGCCTGTAGAAATTATAATATGGGCATGGAATTCCTCCACAATTAAGAGAGATCATTTAAAATATTGTAATTCACGATGCGAGCCTACTGTCGGTTGGCACTCAATTACATTAGAAATTCTAATCGATGACTTAAATCATGCGGATTTCTGTCCAATGTTTCTGAAGTAAACGGTGATAAAGAAAACATCTTATTAATAAAATGGATAATTGTAAGTGTATACTTTTTTCTATTTGATAAATAAACATTTTAAATACTACTTCTTTGTTTTACTTTTCAATATCCTTATACCCTCCTCATCCCAAAAATATAATCGCTTCATTATTACGAGACTAACCTGAATTATTTGCTTATGAATAGTAAAAATAGGAACATTTTAAACAGTGTAGTTTTTCAATGTGTTTATTTTTATCAGTTCCAATGTAATTAACCAGACAACTTTTTTTTAAAAGTCCAAATACAGTCATCACAAAATACAAATATATGTATAAACATAAGGAATAATTTACTTGCCCTATTCCCAATTCTATTTGGTGTCAGCGCAGTATGTTTTTCCCTTCCAAACATCCCTTTCAGCCGTCATGTGTTCAGTCATCCCTTTAATGAATACTTTAATTTGAGTAGGGATCATAAAATACGCAATTAGTAAAATACCCTGTAGCTAATAAAAAGCGGTAAGTTATCGCCCCCAATTGCAAGTTTAATGCCTTTCCCACGTCATGAAAGGCAAGAAAATTGACAATAAAAACAAAGCTTTTAAGTAAAAATGTAGTGACACTTGATAGAAAAAAATAAAAACATCGTTTTGTATAGACTTCTAGCGGTAGTTTATAGCCAAGCCTGAGTCAAATTTCGTATTTCACGGGAAAAAAGGTTTTCCAGAATTAAGAGGAGCCTAAGTTATTTCCCGAGATCCCATCTGGCTCCATAATAAAAACATTCAAATAAATTAGGTAGTTATAAGTTAAGTAGTTATTCTTTGTTACAAACATACAAAAATAAAATTTTTTCTTCACAAAATTAGTACAGATGATGATGTAGCAGAAACGGAAAACAAAAAAATATCAGCTTTGTCATGTCTATTAGTTAAAAAATTAAGCGGTCATTACTTTAGAAACAGCTAATCTAGCATTATACGACATATAAGGAATTTGGGCTAGGAATGATTATTGGCAAGCGTTTAAGCAAAGAGAGCAGACTAGCATAAAAATATAACTGTTACCTATGAACTATAAATGTCTAAATGAATACGAACGCGTCAGCATTCGTATTTTAAACATGGACGTAATATTTTAAAACAACTGTTTGAATTCTGGCGCCCTTTATTTTAGTATGTGTGTAGATATAATGTCTCTACAAAGTGGAATTGCGCCTAGAAAATGTTGATTAAAGTTGAAAGTATTTTTTTTAAGTTAAACTATTTTTCTTAAATCATGACCCGTTATAAAAAATAAGTATCTAAATTTGTATATGTGAAGTAACAAACATAATTATGTAGCGTACCGCAGTAACGTGGGTGTTATAGACGTCACAGTGCGGTGATACGGAACGTATTCCTCCCCCATCTCATTTGGTTTGGAAATGTCAAACAAACAAAATAGCGCAGAGTGTGTGTAATGTCTGTATACGGGTAGGAATGTATTTTATTCGCTGAGGCAATTTTATTTATTCGTAGGCATAACTGCATTGGGGATTTTATTCCATGCGACGTGCATCTTTGTCGCATTTTAGTTACATCCGGCCGTAACAACGGAAGTGCAATGAAATCGGTCTGCTACAACGGAGCCAGCGGAAGGCTGATACAAGAGGCCGATCAGTTAATATCTTACATAGAACGGGGTTCTACAGTTCTTAAACTATACCCACGGAAAAGACCAGAACGGCGCGTTCTATCAGTGCGCCGTGAAACTCATCAAGTACTGTGGTCCCGACTGAATGCCGTTCAAAGGCAGGCTTATGAAGGGGCGTTGGATATTCGGGATGTTAAGGAAGTTAGAGTCGGAAAAGCATCCAAAGATTTCGAACGATGGCCTGAAGAAACTAAGAGGCTGGAAAACTCCAAATGTTTTACTATTTATTATGGCTCTGAATTCAAACTGCGCTCGGTGTCGTTCACAGGTAAAATATAGACAAATTTGTAAACATATCTAAAATTACACTGGTTGTATAGATTCATAAATTGTTACAGCAAAATACAATTTTGCAATTGTGTATTGTTTTGACTTATTTATGTGCATGCCTGTAGTGTTGTGTTAGTTCCTGGGTAAACTGACCTTGTTCTAGCTCAAACAGATAAAGAATGTGAAGCTTGGGTGAAGGGTGTAAGATTCCTAATAGAAGAAGCTAACAATGCCTCATATCCACTACAAATTGAGAGATGGCTGCGAAAAGAATTTTATGCCATAGAAAATGTACATGAGAAGTAAGTTTTTGTAAATAATGTTGTTTGTGATAAATATTTAAATATTCTCTAACCTTCACTTGACACTTCAACCAGACCTACATATTGAATAATAAAACAAGAAAAAAATTATTGAATTTTTGCATTATTTTTCATTGAATATTTTTTTGTGTTCTTTGTATAATGTTGGGGTGCATATTAAATAATATTTTATGAAGTGTTCAATATTTTTATCATGAACATACTGTATTAATAGCACTCCTGTAACATTGATTTATTTCATTTTTGGGATTATGTGTTTAATTAATCCTGATACTTTTTAGAATCACTCTAAAAGAGGTGAAAGCATTTTTGCCAAAAATTAATTGCAAGATATCCACAAGTAAGCTAAGGGATATTTTCCAAGAGGTTGACACTGGTAAAAGAGGTGAAATAGGTTTTGATGACTTTTCTCTTTTGTACCAGAAATTGATATTTGATGAAAATGTAAGTACAAAGAAAGACACTACTTGCATTGAGTAAAGTTTGCTGAGATTGCACAGAATAATAATTTTTTATTTAATTGTGATGTATTTTGATAGCTACTTTTATAACATAAAATTAATAAATATGACTTTATTTGTATAACACAATATATATTGGGATGCCGTAAAAAGTACTGTTTTTTCAGAATGTTCATGAAATTTTTGATAAACATGCTTTATATTGTGCAAATGGTACTACAGTAACTCTAAAAGAATTCCAAAGGTTTTTATTGATTGAACAACATGACAAACTTGGTGAAGATGAAGCAAAGGTTTCACAATTTATTAGGGACTACTTGAGGGATCCTCAGAGAGACATTTATGAACCATACCTATTATTGAGTGAGGTAGGTACATTGTATTTTTATTTTGTTTTTTATGCTGCATCAATGCCCAGTTTTTAATTCTGCAATCATATTATGGTGCCTCCTCTTTTCTGTGAATATTTGGACCACAATGTGAAAATTTAATTGGACAGGAATACAAAATTGTGTTCAATAAATTAGCCATCAATAAGAATGAAAAAATAATAATTGTGTTAGGTTAATCGCCATTTGGATACCAAAATTTGGTTTTTGGGTAAAAAATAGTAAGCTACTTGGTTAAATTGTATATTTTATTGTTATAATATGTATCTGACTATTTGATCCATGCAAAGATATTTGTCAATCTTCACAATCACATAGAATGCGTAAATTTCCACTTGACACCAAAACCATGAAATGTGTTCATGATTAGAGCTCTAAACAACCTTAATGAGGAAAATCTGCATCAAGATCGTTGCATAACGTGTAAAATACATGCGATGTGGTATTTGCAGTTCATCGAAATGCTATTTTCAAAACAAAATTCCATCTGGGACAGCAAATACGACAATGTCACGCAGGACATGACTAGACCTTTGTCACATTATTGGATATCCTCTTCGCACAATACGTGAGTTGCTTGATTATTTAAATATAAATTTATATAATGTAGAAAATGTTTCTGACCGTATATCACTTTAGGTACCTGACAGGAGATCAATTTTCGAGTGAGTCGTCTTTGGAAGCTTACGCTCGTTGTCTAAGATTGGGTTGCCGCTGCATTGAACTCGATTGTTGGGACGGACCTGACGGAACACCATTCATATACCACGGTCATACACTCACCACCAAGATAAGATTTATGGACGTATTGCGGACCATAAAGGAACACGCCTTTGTTACTTCTGAGTACCCGTTGATCCTGTCGATAGAAGACAATTGTTCCTTACCACAGCAACGCCGCATGGCAAGTGCTTTCCAAGACACGTTTGGCGATCTGCTGCTTACTCAGCCGATCGAAAAGAATGAAACGAGCCTGCCATCTCCGCACGACTTACGCAAGAAAATTCTATTGAAACATAAGAAACTGCCCGAGGGCGCTGAGGAGAACTCCTTTGCTGTGCGTCAAGAAGAAGGAAAGGATTTGGATTTGAGAAACTCTATCAAAAATGGCATACTACTTTTGGAGGATCCAGTGGATAAGGAGTGGAACCCTCACGCTTTCGTGCTCACTGAGAACAAACTCTATTATACCGAGAGTTACAATAGACAAGGCGAGACTGACGCCGACAGTGATGGCGAACCCGAACAAGATATTACTAGCGTCCCACAAGATGAGTTGCATTTCGGGGAGCGTTGGTTCCACGGGAAACTAGCTGGCAACCGCCAGGAGGCTGAAGAGCTGCTGAGAGCCCATGCTCATCTTGGAGACGGAACTTTCCTCGTCAGGGAAAGTGTTACATTCGTGGGTGACTATTGCTTGTCTTTCTGGCGGCAGGGAAAAGTGAACCACTGCCGGATTAAACTGAAACAAGAGAGGGGTGTCACCAAGTACTACCTGATAGACTCCACTTGCTTCGATAGTCTTTACAGCCTAATCACACACTACAGGCAGCATCCGCTGAGGAGTCAGGTAAGTTGTACACATGTGATATATTTTTTTGTTGTTCCAGAATATTAGTGCATTGCGCAGTATTCGTTTGGCTTTTTTAAGAGAAATCGTTGTAATCTGCAAGTAAATGAGGACCTGCATAAAAATTTGTCCTTTGTTGTCACTTCACGCGATCTGTTTTGACAGCACGCGAATAATTTAAATCAACCTGAATTTATATTCGATAAAAACTTCGCAATAGAATCTTATTGCGCAAAAACTTAAATATATTGTCGATGAAGAATTCAAAGTTCAATCTATGAAATCTATTATATCTATTTCAATGTAATGCTGGAATACAAAAGCTACTTATATGAAATAAGCTTTTAAAACAAACGAAATCAAGAACAAAAAACTACATTACACTCGTACTTATTTTGATAAATAGAATCTTCAGAAAGGCCTATTTGTATTTGTAACAATCACTAATTCTTTAAATATCAAGGAACATTACATCGGTTTTTCTGACTTTAAATGCGTTATTCGCGGTGTAGCAACTAACTAGGCCCGTTTCAATGCGTCTATTTTGCAGGAATTTCTGATAACTCTAAAAGAACCTGTGCCCCAACCTAACAAACATGAAGGCAAAGAGTGGTTCCATCCCAACTGCACTCGGGCTCAAGCCGAAGAATTATTGCGAAAAACCAATACCGATGGAGCATTCCTCGTGAGACCCAGTGAGAAGGAGCAAGGGTCTTTCGCGATCAGTTTCAGGTCAGAACTGACATTACCTGTCAGATGGTCTGTTTGACATACGATTGCTGTTTTCATTTAAAAATGTTTGATATAAAGGAAAACATTTTTTCTTTATTATGACTTCATCGTAGTCATAACATTTACAGAGATTGAACTCGGCATTCCATTTGTCGCGTTTATTGTACAAACAAAGTCTTCTCTGGCTATATTACCTTTTATATTTTTCAATTAATAAAGCAAATATTCATGCACATGTTCGAACAAAGGCACAAAGCTCCACTGTCCACAGGTCGAGCTTATTGTTAGAAATTTTTTCATTAACTGCGATAAAAGAATATTTCCTTTGAAAAAAATCCCGCTTTATTACATACTCAGTGTTTTACACAGACGGATGTCGCATTGATTTTTTTCATTTTGTAGGACGGAAAGGGAAATTAAACATTGCAGGATCAAGCAAGAAGGTAGGTTGTATACTATCGGCACCGTCAAGTTTGAGAGCCTCGTGGAACTGGTCTCCTACTATGAAAAACATCCGCTGTACAAAAAAGTCAAGTTGTGGTACCCGATTAACGACGACATCGTCAGCAGAATAATAACGGTAAGCCATCTTTTGCTAATGGAATAGTTTAAATGAATCGATTTAGAAGATGGATAATAGCAGGAATCATGTTACGTTGAATAGTCCCCGTACAGTGCCGATTTGTATTTCGCCCAGTTCATTTGCATAGGCAACATTCAACTAATGTTTTTTCCTGATGCAATGAGGGCTCACATTTACATGTAGAATGAATTCACACACAATTCAACATACACTTAAAATCGCATACTCTTTATTCCTACTCATTGGTGATAATTATGGTTCAAAAATACTACAATGAAAATTAAGCCGCCTGTATCTCATACCTTGTGCGTAAGATTAATTATAATCGAAGATTTTTTTGAGATGTATACATGATGCATTTTAGTTTTATTTTTTTTTATAAACTATTCGGTTTTATTTCATCTATTCGTGAACTCTTTGTCATATATAAATGTACTTTCAATGAACAGATTTTAAGAATATATTTATTTATTCCCACAAAGCTACTAGGGAAAATCTGCGGGTCAAAATGCGCCAAGGTTAGAAAAACGATATTGTTAATGGAAGTGTCGTTCTACTGTTGTAGACAAGTATATTATTTAATTGTGTATGTCTTATGAGCGCCAAACATATGAGACTGAAGCTTGCGGTGGACGTCCGGTATTATTTTTATTAGCGCGAGATACGAATTTGGACAAGTCTTGGACTAATATTGTCGCCAAATATAATTTATATAATATTATATTTGTTCAACGCTACCGGGCATGCTTCGCAATAAATGAGTAAACGTTAGCTGCCCCTTATTCTCAACTTTTTTTTTACTTCACTCAATAATTCATTTAACATTTCCAGTTTAAGTGTCTGAGTGAGGTGTTTCCGAAAGGTTTTCATTAGTTATTACATACAAGTAATGACGGTTTGTCCAGCAGCTAACGTTACTTTTGTCCCATAAGTTGGCGCCAATTGTCATCACTTTACTCCATTTCGGCGATGTAGTGTATTGATGTCGGAATACGTAGTCCCTTGAGCTTAAGGAAATAAGTGATCGGAGCCTATTCTACTGCATCGTATAACTGTTGTCGATGTTTTCCTCACAATAATAGCAGTGTCTTATTCTTTCCAGAGAACACCCGTCTTTTGGCATGTTTCAAAATTTTATGTAGTTACACATACGTAGACCGTTGCCTCTGATATCGTTATGTGCATGTTTGTTTTAGAGTAGAATTTATAACAATATTTTCCATAGGAGCCTGATGATAGCTCAGTGTATGGCACCCCCGGCTACATGGATCCAACATCATTCAAATCCAAGGTACGTGATTTTTCTAATAATAATTCTTACTTATATACATAGTGACTGGTGAGATACTAGCAATCATGTATGTGGGGATCTCACATAAAAAAAAAAAACATAAAGCTCTAAGCAAACACAGTGGAAAGTTGTGTTAATATTGAGGCAACGCGAGTGCTTTACGAGGCCGTAATATTTCGCTGAAACTTCAGTACGTACCTAAATATAGAGTAACGACTACTGTTCAATACTAGTGACTCACCAGTCACCCTAAATTTATTTTTGCAACCACCTGTAAATATTAACACTGGTATAGACTGATTACTGGGGGGGCTAATATTTGCCGTCGGATAACACAGTTTTACCACAGTCTGTAAGTGAATCTGCGACGTTCCCCTCTAATTGATGGTGCGCCAAGGTATAAACTAGTTAACGTTTCGCTCCACACGCCTACGGCAGTAACTATGCAGTTAGGACTCTGTACCACGGAATATGTAATGTCAGTTACTCTTGCATTTATAATATAAAGTATGGACTATTGGGGTGACTACCCGAGGAAATATTACTTAGTAACAATAAAAAAAGAAGGGCATAATTATACGATAGCAATCAATTTAACTGACAAAAAAGTGCAACAGCTTTCTACAGAATTGTTTCTGTTCAGGAGTACACAAGACTCAATTGTAGAAGTATGGTGTCGTTACTTCGGTTCTAAAATAATGGAGAGATAAAAAAAGTATATAATGGATATAATTAAATTAAGTCGAAAAATGTTAAAAACTTGCACAAGTTACGATATGCAGACAAAAAATAATGAAATGATGAAAAATGCTGGGCCGATTTTGATGCGACTTTCATTGACAAACGGAAACATTAGATACATTGTAACTCCAACTTTTTTTTATCAGAAAAGCAATTGAATGATATAATTCATATGAACCTTAATTTCACGCACACAAATTTCCGAGCAGTGTCTTGTTATAATATGAACGGAAACAGTAGGTACCTACAGAGTTGTTTATGTTTACACTTATCATTTAAACTATACGAAGCGTATCTAAACTCGCATAGAATAGAATCTTACTAATTTGTGCAGAGCGTTAGCATCACTGATGTTATGTTTCATCGAAAATAGATACTAATAGTATCTATATATCATTTTTAATTTTAGAACACTTAGATTTTTTTTGAGTCTGTAGATACCTCTAAACAATCGGTATTTTTAAGTGAAATGAAATGATATTGGTAAAAAGGTGGTAACCTGCCTTGAATTTTAGAATTACAAAAGACTCACAAATTGCGATTGTATTCTATTAAATTAGTTAGAATTACCCTTACATCGCCACACAAATAGTTCTGACTGAGATTCAAAGCCTGCGTCATAACTATCCTGTCAAACAAATTTCCAGATGTTCCGATGTCCCTTGTGGTATCGCCTGCTTTCTAATAGACTGCTCCGCTTTTGCGTCTTTTGACGACATTTTTTAATTAATTCAGAATCGTATTTATTTATTTTTTCAAATGTTAATGATTTTAATCAAAGCATAGTTAGAAATAGTTAATAGCATGTTTCTAATTTTTATTACCTGGTCAGCTGACCTATGTTATATCAAAAAGATTCATCACAAATGTTTTGAATAACTTAACTGGCGAGGAAAAAATGCACTAATTTCACTGAGAATAGACATCGCGAGACGACAAAAGCTTCACAGACACGTGGAAGTATATTTCGTGCTACAATAACGCGAATTATACTACTACTAGATATCTAGATAGATCGAACAATTTAGGATATAATTTAACAGGGAAATTGATTAATTTAATTAAGGCGGGTAACGGATGCATGAGGGTCGTTCAAGACCGGGTTGGTCGGCGGCCGGCGCTTACTTGGGAAGGCCTACGTTCAGCAGTGGGCTATAGGCTGAGTAATAAGCAGCCTAATGAAAATGGGTGATTATGAAATGTGTACTCCAGGTGACGGTGAAGGCGCTGTACGACTACCGCGCTCGTCAGGACGACGAGCTATCGTTCTGCAAGCACGCGATCATCACGAACGTGGACAAGCCCGACGATGGCTGGTGGCGCGGCGACTACGGCGGCAAGAAGCACCACTGGTTCCCAGCTAATTACGTGCAGGAGATTGAGGTGCCTCATATGCCTGATATCACTGTTAGTATTCGCTTTTTTATATTTACAACGGTGGCTCGGCAAACAAGGTACGCTAGGCAACGGCCAATAACCTCCAATTTGCACATCAAAACAGATAAATTAATAAAACATAAACGAGTGACAATTCGTTGGAGGTTTCTGACCGGAGCGAACGAGGCAACAACACTTGTCGTTTAATGGTGCATTTTCAACGTTTAGTCACCAATTAGAAAGCTAACAGTTAGCGAGTGCTGTGCAGTCATTGATTTTGCTTTAGCTGCCGGGGTTTCAAGTACGGTATTGGGCTTTGCGTCTGTGACTAATTATAATTGAAAGCTATTGCCGGCCACGAATTGCACCTACATTCAAGATTTAATGCGCGAAACTATTCGAATGAATTACTATGAGCAAGCAATGTCAGAAAAATAACATGATTATGTTATTGTATGTTTTTCTAAGAGAGTTTCTTGCATCGCTTCTTTACCGGTATTACGCTACCTGAATAAATTTTACCTTTAATATTGACACTGTTAGTCGGGCAGCCTGTGCAAAATGGAAATTTTGTATTTATTTTCCTAGATGGAGGTATAACTTCATTAGCCTGGCTTCCGATCGATCGATCGCCCGACGGGATGTGGGAGTACCTCCCTGTCGCCGTCACGGGAAACATTTACCCTTTGACATTTACTTACTGCGTTGTACCTGCAACGGAAATTGATTTTGCCTTGTTAATCTCTATAAACTAGGACACGAGTGAAATTACATTTTGTAATAATGCGCTGGCCTCAAAAACTCCATATTTTTATTGTCATCATTCTCGCTAACTGTTAGTGTATTCTGAATTAGGGTATTCAATTTATTAAATGTTGTTTTACTGGCTGTTCGACATTTTATCGCTTTATTAGCGAGCATTTTATTAGAGCTCTGTGTGCGTATAGATACATCGTAGATTTTCCGTGTTAACTTTAGTTATCTGTTTTTGCGATGCTTTTGGTATTATTGCTGTATTATTTAATCCTAAATAGTTCAGTTGTTACAGATTAGTAAGCACTACAACATTTAAAAAAAAGTCACTTTCACCATTTAAATTATATAGAGCCATGTAAATACCCGCGAACCATACTAGTTTAATCTTTTCATTCAAATAAAAATATGAATTGTTTAATACTTTTACTTAACGCTTAATTTATCAAGACCATTTTATTGAGGAAGCAATTGTACAGTCGTGTTATTTCATTCCAAAAAAATACGTTTAATACTATAGTTCTTTTGTTCGTCACTATATCCCTAAAGATTTAGTTAAAATCCTTCGCAATTAGGTAGTGCTTAAAACAAAAAAAAATCCCGAAGAAATAAATTCAGACGTCATGTAAGAGAATCGCATTGATTAATTATATGAGTCATGAGGACTTTTGTTTCGTAAGAGTTGTGCGGTTGTTACAGGAAAATGACACAGCCGCCCTAGGCTCGCTTCAGAAGGGAGTAGTGGATGTGATGGGAGCGGTCGTGGAACTGGTAGTGGGCGAGGAGAGCGGGTCGGCCCGGTGGCTCGTGCGCATCCAGAGCCCCTCCATGGTCTCGCCCTTCGACATGGCCGCGCCCACCCGGGAGATCGCACTCGAATGGCTCTCCGCTATCAAAGAAGCCGCCCACAGCGCCAGCGCCAGATCCCTACAGCACCGCAAAATGGAGCGCACCTGGCGCATCGCCAAGGAAATGTCCGACCTCATCGTCTACTGCCGATCGGTCACCTTCAACATCGAGCGGCTGCGCACCAAAGGGTTCTTGTACAACGAAATGTCTTCGTTCCCCGAGACCAAAGCAGAAAAACTAATGTGCGTTCAGGAGACCGCGTTCTTCCTCAAGTATCACACCACGCAGCTCAGTCGCATCTATCCCAAGGGGCAGCGCATCGATTCGTCCAACTACAATCCGGTGCCGTTCTGGAACGTGGGCTCGCAGATGGTGGCGCTCAACTATCAGACGCCGGACAAACCGATGCAAATCAACATGGGCAAGTTCAAAGAAAATGGCGGCTGCGGTTTTGTACTGAAGCCGGAGTTCATGTTCGACGAAAGTTACAATCCATACGACAAGAAGAGCATAGAGAAGAAAGTGAAGCCGGTGACGGTGATGCTGCGTGTGATCGCGGCGCGGCACCTGAGCAAGTCGGGCCGCGGGACCGCCAGCCCCTTCGTCGAGGTGGAGATCATCGGCGCAGACTACGACACCGGCACCAAGCTCGTCACCAAGACTGTCGGTACGTCCACAACATTATATTACTATACGTTATCCTATACGTTCAGACTTCTATGAGAGGTTACTATCAATCTTTGAATCACGGGGTCATTAGGGATTTCCTAAGTTTGAAATAAATTTAACATATATAAAGTTAATTGCCCCATTGTGTTTAATTTCAGCTGACAACGGCTTGAACCCGATTTGGAATGACTTGTGCGAATTCGAAGTAGCGAATCCCGATTTGGCTTTGATTCGGTTCCTGGTGCAGGACGAAGACATGTTCGGCGAACCGAACTTCATCGGGCAAGCCACGTTTCCCCTGAAATGTCTTCGCACTGGCTACCGTAGTGTGCAACTTACAAATAGTTTTTCCGAGGAGTTGGAGCTGGCTGCCCTTCTGGTGCACTTGTCCATGATTCAAGGTCACTAAACTCCACCCATTTGGTGAGGTTTATCAGGTAAAATAATCTTGGATACGTATTTTCTGGTCGCCACATTTAAACTGCAATCGAAGTACGGCAGAACGAATCGTACTTTCGTTTTACAGCCAGTTACGTACAGTATACGCACCTTGTAATTGAATGTTTTTATACGTAACACTAGGGACGCTTATCCTTTGTTTTGCGTATCTGCAAATACTTTTAAGGCAAAATATTTAGTTACTACCAGATTCAGGTAGAACCTTGTTTGAAAACATATTTGCTTAAATGTCAAGCTATTGCTGTAATAATCGATTTATTCCTTATTAAATGCACGTGAAAATACATTTAACATTCGAAGGTAATGGATATAAATCCTAACACGTAGGAAATGAACACTTAAAGGAGACCACAAACTCCGAAGGGATTAGTCAAATATCGATAATATAGATTTATCAACATGTATTTAGTACATTTACCAAAAATATAATCGGGCTATTTTTTTTCCTATTAGTGTAGTCATAGATGGACATGCCTAAATACTAAATCTACGAACAAACGATTATTTCACAAAACATGGAGAATGTTTAACTGATTTATACATATATTATATCTCTCATAATATATAATAACGTACTAACAGATAACGAATAGCTATAATGTAAAATATATATATTAATCATACATTTTTACTTATCTGCATTATGGAACTTTTAGGTGCATTTATATATATATTATTTTTAAATAATATTTGGTGCGGGCGAAATTATTATTTCATCTTTATTAACAATACCACAGAAACACACACATAGAGTAAATCTTTTAGACAATACATGAAAAGATTGAAAACAGAAAAGAGTTAACTCTTTTTTACAAATTTATTTCTTCGTATATTTTATAACAATGCACATTTAATAGATAGCTTTTCAATTATTATGAACAATATATATTTCAGTTTATCTTTCATAAGTAAAAATGTATGATGATGATACAAGGAAAACGGATTATTTAAATTCTAATTTACCGATTGCATACTATGATAAAAATATTTAATTTTTACCACATAACATTACGAGGCAATTTGGGTAAAATGAACGTACTGTTATGTGATGTGATGGTGGTTATCTAAATATAGGGAATATATATCTGTAGTTTTTATATCTATATTACATCTGTACTGAAATCTATTGTATTTTTCTCGAATTCTACTTTTCGATATTTTTAAAATGTCTAAGCATAATAATTGTTATAATAAATAAGTGTCTATTTACAACTGTAGGTGTATTCGTGTTAAGTTAGTAAAGTCACGGTAGGTTTGACGAGATGGCTTTGCAATGCATTTATATTAACATGCCTAACATTTCAAGCGTTTCCATTTCTCTAATTAAGGTGCTACTTCTCAGAACGAATTCCCCTGTGTTGCCTTGTAGAACAATTTTATTTTAATATGATTTTGAACAAATAAGATGCCATATTTAAATAGGAAAAAGATAAATTGTATATTTATAATATGTGATAATATTAGTTGGCAGCGCATCCATTAAATTAATTTTACAATTATAACATGATAATAGGAATCGTGGCGTTGCGAGTCGTAATCGTCAAAAATTCTCGAGGCAGCTAAACATTCAATATGATTGAATATTTAGAGTATATATAAATGTTTTTGTTTTTAGTTAATGCGTTATTATAAAATGCATTATTTTTTAATTTACACTTCGATCAATAGTGTAACTCGCCCGATTGTTATTTAAATATATTTATGTCGCAGCTAAACAACTTGTCAGTCTCGACAAACTTGTTGTATATCTGATCCAGTACCGAATTTAAATACTTTTTGCTAAACATTATTTGTAGATTATAATTTTTAATTTATGCTTCAATTAGATTTTCCTAGAACAATGAATAATTATGTAATCTGTGTAAATACACAGATTGACAAATTTTATATTGAGCTTATATCGCTTGGTAGACATAGACATTGATGCTTTTAATTTTTTGCATTTTTATACAAATTTAGTATAATAGTGGGAAAACTTGTCCCATTTCAAAACATTGGTACGTTTTATTGGTTTGCGCTTCGTCATGAGTTAAAATTAAATGTAATATACAGTGTATATTTTACGCTGTTAAATATTGACTTTTGTAAAAACTAAGACGCACAATTTATAGTAATACTTAAATAATGTAAATCGTTATTATGTCGTGTCTTCAATCCTGATAATGTGGCTGAGGAGATCCCGCACAATTGAAAACCTTTTTTCAAATTTAACACAACATATCAAAAGAATAAAAAGACACATCACATTTTAAAGATCTTCTCAATAATTTCATTAATTGTTTATGAAGCTGTATTAAAATTAAATAATTACATTAATTGTAAGATTTATAAATTTGAGATTCACTCGGCCAAGTCAGAAATTAAGCGCACAGAAAAAATATTAAGTATTTTATATTTAAATATACAAATTGGTTTTTATATTAGTTCGGATGCAATCAGGGCGCATTTATTTCTATATCTTTTACAATAATTATTTATAAGTTATTTTTTTAAGTGTGATCTTATTATATGATCTGTTACTTAAAACTAATGAATATAATATAAAAATGACATCACTTGAACATGACATTTGTTATACAAACAACATATTGGGATTACTACAGCATCACTCAAGAATATGTATAGACCAGAAAGTGGTTAAAAGTGAAGAATACTTGATATTTTTATGAATATCTTTGTTATACTGTTAATAATATAGTGTATATTTGTATTGAATCTATGAAATCCATTACTCAAAATTGCATCACCCAAAGTTTATAAAGGAGGGCCACAAATAAGACGAACATCATCGTTTTACAGCCTATTGCTTGTTTTACTGCGAAATTTTATCATATTGACTCATGTTAAAACATTAATAGACTAGAGGCAAATTGATTGAAAATTTATATAAAATAATAATACATGTTTACTATAACTCAATTTTAACAGAATAAATTTAAGGTCTTTGGTTTTCTACAAAACTACAATTAGTCACCAAAAGAATATAATTTAACGCCAATAAAGTATGAAGGACACATTGGCAGGTTAATGTTTTACATTTTGCGTGAAATAGAATAAATATTTTTATAACGTTAATTTATTTATTCCAAGTCTCTTTTAACCTTTTGAAAATCACCTTAATGTTATTCGTGGACATATAATATTGTATTGTATAATCGTAAAAATGTATCGACTTTAATAATAACCAAATATCATGTTAATCAATTAGTTTCAATGATATTTATGTAAAACATAGATCTTATCGAGTTATTATAACCAATGATATTTAATTAGGTGTCTATACCGCGAGTAAATCTTGCATTACGCTAATTAATTATAAATTATTGACATATACGTAATATTTAAATAAATTACTTTATTCAAGAATTCACAAGCTACAACAAATAATGGCATAACGTTTCTTATCATTGTATGGTTATTATAATATCAATTGAAAACATTTTTATCTTAATGTATGTAATTATTATAACATATATTAAATATTTTGAAAATTATATTAGAAATAAGATTCTGTGATGTTTAACTCTGGCGAATTCAATATCGAATATATTTTTTCTGATATTTAAAGCATAGTTTGATAGGACCTAATTAATTTAATATGATGGGACATTATTCCAATTATTCCAAATGTATTTGTATAATATTCCAAAATTTTCCACTATTCATTCCAAATTTGTCTATTTTCAAAATATTTTCTGTTACACAGCAAATCATTATGTTGTATGATAAATATTGCTTTTCATACATAGTCATCACAACAAGTTTATGAAATTGCGTGTTTTTGACACGAGTCTGTGTGTTAATTTTAACAGATCATTTAATAGATGTCTTTATATTTGTTAAGTTGTATCGGATATACTTATCTAAACGAATCCTACGCATGATGTTTGAGCTGTTAGAACAATTAATAAAATTTAAATAAAATAAAGCATTTTTATTTTGTCTCCTGAACTTCTAACTAATCTTAATTTGAAAAACATTGATTTTTTTTGAATACTTTGACATTTCTTTCTATCAGTAATTGTTTCGGTAGGACATTACCTACTTGCTAAGACACATGCCCAGTTCCGATCTACTGGTTTTATTGCAAGAACTCTGACTTGACAAATTTAACCCAGACATTATTTTGTTAGTAAATTTTATTGTATCGTAAGAAATCATAAAAAACATTAAGTCCTAACATTATCAATTAAATTTTAAGAGGAAATCTTTCATTGTATCATTGCCATAACCAACAGTACCAAAAGAAATGTTTTTACTATTATGCTGAAATAAGTTATTTATCAGTCTATTACAATGTCGATTTATTCCTGAGTACAGCTTCTTTCAAAAACTTAAGGAATAAAGTCCGTTGAAATAGAAATAAATATAATAAAAATAATGCAACAATTAGAAACAAAATTCTTTGTAAAAAACTCCCTAACTAACATATTTGCGCTTAATGTTTCTCCGTATCCGTTAAGGTACTGACTACTGAGTCTGATAGTACATAGTAGTTGGTTTGCGCTGGTTTTAACCACCGACACTCATAGTTCAATTCCAGAGAAAGCTGAGAAAAAGTTGATATCCATTGCGTACTGAAAATCGTAACATTGCTATGTACCTACACCATTTGTCCGTACACCGAGGTTTAAGTCGAATATCTATGACTACATATTTACATGAGGTAAATTATAAATACCTAGGCTTCAATCGAAAAGCTAGTGCCAGTATTAATCCAAGTGCCTTTATATTAACTTGTACATAACGGTAATGTACCTATAAGTTGGTGAGACAAATATCTAAGTCAAATCAGTCAGTCTAGTCAAATCTTTAGCTTCATCATTATCAACAGCCTTCAATATGTCCACTGTTGGACATAGGCTTCTCCCATGGTACGCCACTGGGCACGAGCTTCGGCCCTCTTCATCCAACCGCTGACAGCAACCTTGCGGATATCGTCACCCCAACTAGCTAAAGGGCGTCTTAAACTACATTTGCTTTGCACTCCAGAACACGTTTCCCCCAATAGTTATTCTTTCTGCGATAGATGTGACCTGCTCACTGCCATCATTTAGCCTCATTATCCTAAGTGAAATGAATTCATTGTGTAAATAATAATTGTTACAATTTAAGATTTTCGTAATACTGAGCTTGACTGCTATTTCAAATTTGTGTTTTTGTTCGGTTTCATAAGGTATTATACAATTTTATGCTTTAAATTTAAACAAGTTGTATAGTAGGGGAGTTGTGCTTAAGATGACATACTTTTTCTTTCATAACCAATATATGAAATAATTGAAGTCATGTGAGATCAGCATCTTGCGTATATTCTTAAATGTATCATAATCAATGAAATTATTAAAGTTTTATAACAATCAACGTAACATAAAATAAAATAAAAAACATTAATCGCACTTAGGTCGACGAGTGTAAGACGAGATACCTATAGGGTAAAATGACATAGTATGTCATCTTAGACTTTAAAGGTATGTCCTTTATGTTTATTAGGAGCATAGTTCGCAAATAAAAGTTTTCTTCCTTGCAGGTACGCCTGCGCATAAACGACCAAGGGTTACTGGAGTACTATAATAATGACGACGAAGTGTTGATTGTGGTACATTAAAATGTTTGGATGCTAAAAGCCAACCCATCCTTTTGTCCTTTACAGCTTCAATAGCCTTTTCCATGTACTGTTGTGGCCAACTTTTTCGCGTTGATGTTCGTTTGTAATTGCCTGGCATCCTGTATTAAAACAAAAAAAAAAACGTAGTATGTCATCTTACACCCACGTTTTGTATGTCATCTTACCCAATAAATAATGCGAACTTCATTTTAATTTCTGTGGCAAAAACATTGACGTTAGAATGCGTTTTTATCAACATTTGTGTCAAATAATAGTTCTTATAGACATTCTAAATAATAAGTTTTACAAGAAACTCCTTACCTTGCAAGTAATTTCACCACCAAACAAAATAGTAAGCAAAATTTTTAATCACAAAAAATCGTAAAAACACTCAGAACTTTGTAATCTACTGTTGCTTTCCGCCAAACTGAATATCAACAATAGCGATATCTACTGGCACTCACTAATACTTTATTGGATTATCTTTAGCGCGTATATTTACATCAATATTATTGGTGTGTCATCTTATCTGACTATGTCGTCTTAAGCACAATTCCCCTAATTACATTACATCAATACAATAATATTATCAACAGTTTGATGTAGTTTTCGTTAATTACATGTTTGTCACGAATCACGATGGTTATGAATATGTTACGGGCAACTTGATGAGCCCGAGCACTATAAATAATGACCGGTCTGTAATCATAATGCCCGACTAAATTGGACAATGTGATTAAAACAGCACGATTAATCACTTTTCCCTATTATGAATAATGCCCACCCTATCTTGGGCAAAGGAATAAAATTGGTAAACTTTAGTGTTTTTGTTAAATGAAATTAAACTTACAGAATATTCATGAAAAGAATGTTTGATTTCTTGTATTTACAACGTTTCGAATTACAGTCACTACTACTGTTATAATGCTGGAAGCCTTGTTCATCAAAATAAGAGTCTATTCGAGCACATTTTCGAAAAGTAATATCAACTTACACTGATTTATTACATGGACCACGCGCTATCAGGCAATATTAATAATGGCCGGTCAAAGTAGTAAATTAATCACTTTGCCCATCGTTCTTGGGCATTATTTATAATAGCCGGTCCTTATTTATAAAGCCCAGTTAATCACGTTGCCCGTAACAAACAGTTAGCTATTACCTACATAACACAACATACCTATTTCTTTTCCTATTTCTAATGTCAGATGGCGTATGTAACGGCTGTTGGTGAATATGAGCCCTAGCATGCTTAATATGTTCCACCTAAAGTGATGAAATATAATTGATTTTTATTAGCATGGAGAAAAAAGTGTAATCAGAAATTAATTTAATTTTGTATTAATGTATTTAAAAGTAATTTTCAAAGTAAGCCATGTTATGTAGAAAATGTCATTATCTGGATTGGATTCAATATTTTTAACACATATAATATCATCCGAATTGTTTGTTTTATTTTTAATCTGTGTGACATCTGATTTTTGATAAAATTATAAATCGGCAACTTTGCGTGGGTAGCTCTATTTGAGCTCTGTGGAACAGTTCTGTGAAACAGTTCACTCACGCGGAGGTATTTACCTTCCGGAGGTTTTTTAATATTACGATACAATTAATCGATTTTTTATTACGTATGAATTTTTATAATAAATAGTTTTTGTAATATAATTAATAACACTTTTAGGATAATAGTTGTAAAAATATTATAAAGTATAATGAAAATGTCATATGTTCCTAGAAGTGTTAGGATACATCAATGGCCGTGTCGCGCGAGTGTCAATAATAAGTGTTTTACGGAACTATAGATTGCAATGCTTCTATCAAAGAATGTTATCATGAACACTTTCCAATGGCGAAAATGGATTTTGTTGCTGATATTTGCAGTGCACCAAAGGTTTAATTCTGTCGACGGTAAGTGCTTCGTTATTTTCCTATTTTATTACTCAACATAAATACAAGTGTAAATAGGATACAGTTTTCTCCCGTCGATCGCTTATCGGCGCGCAATGATAGCTAAATGAGCGCCGGTTTGTAATATATATTTAATAATGTATACAATACACATAAATATATGTCTGTTTTAGATGTCATGGAAAATAGAAAACCCGTTTGTAAGATGTGATAAAGACTGGGAAATGGCTATTTACCTTATTTGCGTAATCGAATTATTTTAGAACCAGATTTGTGTCGCAAAAAGTATGAAAAATAACATATTACTGTTATGTCAATAGGCTTCGAATAGCATTTTCTAGAAATATTTATTGCGTAAACATTCAAAAGTCGTATTAAAATTATAAGGACAAAGTATTGTAGCCGTTTAAATGCATAAACCCACAATAAGATTTAATTAATCTTTGTCCATTTTACTCACTAATACTAACCTATTAGACAACATTTCCTCAAGAAGTAGACATTTTACTTAGACATAAAATGTATTTATTAGTACTCAGATCTTGAGAGTAAGAACTATAATTATAAATGTAATATTTGAAATAGATGTTTAAGTACATCAGTTGAAAGTCTTACAGTCAACACTTGATAATTTTATTAGACAAGTATACACATATGTTCTATTTATTTTATACAGCAATGGTTGGCCAAAGTCATGTAGGTTATTTATTATACAAAACATTCCAATAATTAAACCTTTTGCAGCGCATTGAAATGTTATAAAAACAATATTTTATTGTATTTGAACATTAGTTACTTTTATTTAAGTATTCTTTATGATTTCTCCACTGGCATTGTCATCTTCATTTATGTATACAGATAATAAAAGTATATAATGATTTATATAATATTTTATAGTTTAAAACCACTGATATATGTATAGGCCGGAGATTTGTGATGACACAAGTCTTTTGTATATTTGTTACTCAATTCAAATTGTGTTGTTTTTACTGTCAGACAGTAGTTTTGAAATATAGGGGTGTTCAATAATTACAAATATACAATATACAATACAGAAATATACAATACAGTTTCCAGGGAGATTTTTGGGTAGCAGGTGACCAAAAATTGCTCTTTTATGAATTATAGCTTTTGCGCGCGACTCCGTCCGCGTAGACTACAGGGTTGAGTTCAGAAAGAAAATAAGAAATAGTCTATTTACTCCTCAGAGTCCTGTCCTATTTAGGTCCATACCAAAAGCCATACAAATTGGTCAAATTGTTTACACGTGAAACCGTAACGCGTCGATTGGCGCCTTGTGTATCATTATTGCGCGCTTGATCATTATTTTGAAACTGCGATATCTTTTTAGATACTCATTAGAATCACATGATGTAAAGGGCAAATTTATTTTATATTAAATACTTGTAATGAATAACGTATTTATTTAGATAAGGATTAATATCATCTTTATAAAACACCCTCACAAATAATGCTTTATTTTTAAATAAATTTGTTTAAGATAAAAAACGTTATAGTTAGCTAACCTTAAAAGATAGACATATGCTGTCGCGGACTTTTTTTTAGAACTTTTAAAGGGGAACAATTCTGTCATACATTATTTTAGCGAAACTTTAACCGTTTCTCCAGCGCATGCAGCAGAAGCTCACAAAAAGGAAAAAATGTTCCCGATTTTGAAACATTCTTTATTGCTGCTCCGCTCCTATTGGTCGCAGCGTAATGTTATATAGCCTATAACCTTCCTCGATAAATGTGCTATCTAACAGTGAAAGAATTTTTCAAATCGGACCAGTAGTTCCTGAGATCCTAGCGTTCAAACAAACAAACAAACAAACAAACAAACAAACAAACAAACAAACAAACAAACAAACAAACAAACAAACAAACAAACTCTTCAGCTTTATAATATTAGTATAGATTGAAATAAAGCTACACTACTATTGTTATTCCCTGGTACCATGCTAGTTGCTATGATGAAATAGTGTGTAACTGTAAGTCAGTGAAGTAAGTTGTAAAAATTATTAGTAATTAGACTGATTTATAACTAATGCTTCAAAATTTTTTCATAGGTTTAAAATGTTACTGCAACAGCGTTATTTGCCCAAACTCAACATGCGAGACAGATGGATTTTGTTATGCATCAACCAGCTTAGACAATGGCAAGCAAAAGTTTACCTACCAGTGAGTATCAATTTCTAACAAGTATATAATAAAATTGAACTCTACTTTCTCAAACATGAAATCGGAATTTTTGTGTAACCAAGACTCAAAATATCAAATTAAATTTACTTTATAAATTGGAGGTACATATTTTGACTCTCTATTATTCAAAAAGTTTTTTTTTGGATTGATTGGCAAACTCAAATCAACACAAATCTGTGTTCTTATTTAAAATATTGTCCTGGCTCATAAACTAATGTCTATGGAATGATTGACCTGTCTGTAGAGAGGTGAACATTCGCTGTTTGAATTCGAGTAGAGAGTTCCCTCCTGAATATCCACTGACATGCCAAAATCCGACAGCATATTGCTGTCAAAAAGATTTCTGCAATTCTGATGAGGTAGTGCGGGAAAAATTGTCCAAAGTGCTTCACGACTCAGCCATGGGTAAGCCATCCTGCTCACTTGTGGCAGTGTGATACCTATTTGACAATGCAGATTTTGAGTTTGTTTGATGTACTATTAGAATCAAATAATTGCATTGCCGTTCCCTATAAGTTTTGTGTTGAGATGCCAATACTCTAACAAATCGCTTCTGAATTAGTGATTTGAATATGTACCTACTAAGCTAAGAGAACGCGCCGCCGCCGAAAATCTCGGCCGGCATATGATTAGAATGTTTTGAATGATGTGCCGTATTCTTAACAAATTCTATTTTTCGAGTGTGCGTTGGTTTTTGCTTTAACCTACTAAACATAATGTATGGTGGTTCCACTTGCGGCGCAGCTGTATCGAGCGCGAATCACTGATACCCATCGAGCATCCCTTCAGTTGCTCCACGACGAAAAGTAAAAATGAATCGGTGGTGATAAAATGTTGTAAGTCACATGACATGTGCAATCGAGAGCTGCGCCTGGATCTGCAACCGAAGCCGCCAGGTAGGAGCGACGTGGAGGTAGTGCCCTCGATGTGCCCGCTAACTATTGCACCACGCTTCCGCCACCTCGCCACTAGATGCTCGCGCCCGACGCCTCTTGCCTCGCCTCCTGCGCTCAGGTGTCTGCGCCGCTCCGCAGATCCTCGGCGAACATCCCGGTAGAGGCTTGGTGTTCGGTGCGAGAATGCATGGCTACTCGATTTCTTTTTTGTCTTTGTTCTAATATGACTAAGATTTCTTTTCGTAGCCCGGCCTTGATCACCGTTAGGGCGAACCACTATCACATGTGACTAATGTGATGATTTGTCGACGTAGATGTTGGGACCGAATCAATATATTCCCCCCGGGAGACACACCGGTGTGGTGTCGCGAAGACGAACGCTCCGATGATATATCTTGCTGCTCCACGGACTACTGTAACCGCAACCTCTTCGCAGGTACGGTAAGAGTTCGGAATGTGTCGTCAGGGCGCGCTGTCTGGGAGCTTACATTGTGATGTCCACCAAATACGTATCGTGTCGTCTCTCCTCAAACTCACATTCATGGTACCCACCATTATCCAAACTTCGCGTCTCAGGACTTGTCACAATATTATGTCAAATTGCATGTGAATGTTGAGACGTATATTTCATATATTAGTTGACCCCTGGATCGTTTCATTTATCTTAATGATTAATTTGTTAAACTTGCCCCCCTCCGGGCATTACTCAATAGTCCTTGAAGTTTCCAACTGTTTTTGCTTCTATGTATATTTACAAGTGAAATAATTTCGTATTGAAATTGAAACGACGCCCGTCTTGATTTTCAATCGAGATTGAGCACTATCCTGTTGGCAATATTTGATTTATATGGCGAATGCAAATAATTAGGTTTTTTTTACAAAAACATCGGGTACAATTGCATTTATAGCGAGGGCATGATTGGGAGTCGTCAGTCGACGGCAAACTGCAACAATTTGAATGTCCCTGACTTCATAGAAACTTTGCAAGGAATGTGTACTCATTTCACAGCAGGGATGTTTATTTGCGTAAGTGATCATAAGCCGGCTATTTCTCACTTACTTTAGCATGTATTTTATTTTTATACTAATCGCATGTTCTTGCTACATAAAACGTTTGCCCTTTGCTATATGATTGCGAATATTATCAAAACCATATAAATTTTAATTTTATTATCATATTTCAATTAATGAAGGTGTGGTCATGGCTATATATTTAAATTAAAATATGCACGAGCTTTGTTGCACCTAAAATAAGTACTTTAGATGTAACCGTCAACTTTTAATCAACTTTCTTTCACTGCCGTTTTCATAAAAACACCTAATTATAAAATGATAGATTAAAAATTATTGTAGATCGCTAAAAGTTTATGTAAACGCATAAAGTATGAAAAAGCCTTTAGGATGATTATGATATTCTTGTGAGTGCACAACTTCAGAGACATTTGCTTTGATTGTGATTTTTTTGTGTAGAGCTTGCTTACTGTAAACGAATTCATCATGTTTATATCATTTCATTTCCAACACTATGTACTCATTTATCAAAATATACAATAAAAGTCAAATTCATTTAAATGTTATTATAAGCATATTTTTACACATTTTTTTACAAATATACACAGTTATGTCTTTTATATAACGCATCTTATAGAAACTCTATTATTAATATAATATACTCAATTTGATACAACGCTCTTTTTAATTTCTACTTTTTAAACACATTTCAATGACGCGCTAAAAAGAGTTAGTAGTTTTGCTTGCTGTGGCCCTCAAGGCGTATAACAAGTCGGGGGGGATGAGAAGACAGTCGCATGTCCAGCAGTATAAAGTAATTTAAACAATGCATTATACAGTGAAGAGTAGATATGTAAAGTATATCGACTTAATGCGCCGATCGTTCTGTATTGTCCATACATTTTCACCACAAACACGCTGCTTCAATTTAAAAAAAGGATTTGGACTGCTTTTAAATATATCGCTTTAGATCCAGTCTTGTGTGTTTCTAAATATAACTTACAAGACTGTGGGTACATATAGACCGCTAAATAACTGTTAATTGTTTTTAGAATAATAACCATAATATTATGACGATGTTGAATACATTTCAACGAACGAGGGTATTTTCGTGTTCTTATATGGCGTTACTTTGTTGCAATGTTTAGTACGCCGCCCGATTCGCGCTAAACTGAGTGCTAAGTTTTGTCACGTTGCATGTCTGCTCCGGAGACATTATAAGATAGGAGACAATATGACATCATACATTAAGAGGTCGAATCGACTATTTCTTAATGCCGCGTTCTTTGTAGTGATTGTTAAAATGACATACTGCGAGTTTCTAATGCCTTAAATAAAAACCTTTATTACATGCTTTGAACATTAGGTGGGCTAATTAAAATAGTATTATGTACAACAAGCATGCACAAAGTTCGTAATGGCTCACAACATGCGTATGGGAAGGTTCATGTCTGGAATTGTTGTGAAATATACCACACGAATTTAAAATCACAGCTTTTCTATGGTACAGTTCTTATTAACTCCACTTTAGTGTGCTAAAGACTAACATTTCACAGCAACATTGAATTCAATATGTAACACTGACTAAAATAACTTTGATTCCCTTTTAGCTGAAGGCAGGTAATACTTTTGTTTCATTTAATAAATGTTCCAGACAGTCCTCGAAATGCGGGCTATTTCAGTTGAGTTTAAAATAAAAGTATCCTTTGTTTTAAAACATTTGTAGCTGTTGTAATTGAGTTTTAATGAATGCTTTTTATAATGATGCAATATGTAAGTGCCCTAACTAATATTAAGAATTTTGAAACAAAGAAACGAGTCCGTCGGCAACTGCATGGCAAGTGGTGCCATGGGTGATGGGGCTTATAGTATTTGGCATATGCGCCGCCATTAGTCTCTGGTGGGCAAAACGCTGGCGCGCCGAAGGAAAGAGACCGCCCAGGCCGTACCCCGACGAGGACGAGACCAAACATATTTTGAACACCCCCACCACAACCATACGCGACATGATTGAATTGACTACATCGGGATCTGGTTCAGGTAAGTCATATTGGTAATGTTTTAAATCAGCATAGTACGACGTAAAATATCCCAATCTGTTTGCTTGGCTTTCAGATAGAAATATTTTAAAAATATCTGATAAATAACATCACACCGTTGCAGTGGATTGTGGATTTTAAAGGAAACCTAAAAAACCCAAGAAACTTGTCAAAAGTTCTTTTATAGCGCCTTGGTGGAGGCCTGATTATTGTTAATAATCTAATCTTATTGTCTATGTTTATATTTAATTCCGTAGGTTTGCCTTTGTTGGTGCAACGTTCGATAGCTCGCCAGATTCAACTGGTGGATATAATAGGCAAAGGTCGCTTCGGTGAAGTGTGGCGCGGCCGATGGAGGGGTGAGAACGTCGCCGTCAAGATTTTCTCCTCCCGCGAAGAGTGCTCATGGTTTCGTGAAGCCGAGATCTACCAGACTGTGATGTTGCGACACGAGAATATTCTCGGGTTCATCGCTGCTGATAACAAAGGTATGAAGCGAAGAGACAGCAACGCGAAAAATAGTAAATCATTAAGTAATGTACTACATAGCTCAGCATTAACAGAGCTCCCACTAACCGTCGACCTGGTCGTCGTTAGTGGCTTAGCTACTGGGTCTTGCAAATGCGATTTTTTAAACCATTTCTTTTAAAAGCTCTGTTACTCCTATTCCAGATTTGCGCATAAACCCTCAGACCTTCGATTTATGTCATATATGTGAGTTATTGTTTTAGATAACGGCACATGGACACAGCTGTGGTTGATCACGGATTACCACGAAAATGGATCGCTGTTTGACTTTCTGACAGCAAGGACAATTGATTCCAACACCCTCGTCAAGATGGCGCTCTCCATCGCAACGGGACTCGCGCATTTGCACATGGACATCGTTGGCACTAAAGGTTAGCGAGTCGTTCAGAAAAATTGACATATCTCATTGCTTTTATGTTCTAAGTGTGTAAATATCGTTGTTGGTATAGGAAAACCAGCCATTGCGCACAGGGATCTCAAGTCCAAGAATATATTGGTGAAGAGTAACTTGACGTGTGTGATCGGGGACCTCGGGCTGGCCGTGCGGCACAACGTGTCCAGCGACTCGGTGGACGTGCCCTCCACCAACAGGGTGGGCACCAAGCGGTACATGGCGCCCGAGGTAAGTCATGTGACTTACACATGTACACATGCTCAACCATTTCACTCTGCTCCAATTACGGGTCGTTGGACTCTTACTTTGTTTTATCATAGCCTTACGTTTGCGTTTTAGTACTTGGCAAAAGAATGATTTAAAGTGGCTCTTGTATAGATGCATTTTTGTAGTGTTTGAGAAAAGATTTATTTTACATTGTAAAATACTGTGTAAGATGAAGGCTTTTATCCACAACAAGAAAGGTTGAAAAGTAGATAAATTATTATACAACTGAGTCGTTATAACGTATCAAGTCCCTAGCACATGGAACATAAAAAGAAACTAGGAGATGTTAAAGCGCATAAAACCCGTACGATTTGTCGATCTTGCGTCGTTCCGGGCTGAAAACGTTAGTGGAGATTGAAAACCAAATGAACCGTGCCACCTGATGAGGACGATGCAATATTCAACGCTACACTACACGGCGCATCTTATAAATACATCAACGAGGATGATTGCAGATGCATTCCGTCCCTGGACCATTTCACGCCAACCTTTGGCATAATCGAAACAAATTGCAATCTCGTGTCGGCTGTCACATGCGCACTGCGATGTCGTGTTTATATTACTGCATATCAACTCGAGCTATTGCACGTATACGTTAAATGGTTTCGTGAATGCCGACCAGTTACTACTTGTTTGCTTTGAGCTGTCTCTTTTTGTATTTGGATGGCCAGTGTTATTGACATGTTGGCTCTGATTTATTTCAATGATTGAATGGTTTGCTTCGACGATTGGGTACGTTCCCAATTTGATTTTTAAGTGTATAAAAATTGTCTCACAACTCACTGTGACAATAATATTCAATTTGTCGTGACTTAGTTATAAAAAATAACTGAACAGTTTTCTTTACATGCTTTACTTACGAGTACTAAAAACGTTTTTTAACCAGTGCAATCTCTAGCCTATACTATTATAATAAAGAGGAAAGGTTTGCATTTATGTTTATTTTTACGTAAACTCATAAATTATAGAACTCATAAATTATTTTTTGTATGGAGATAAATGGGACCCACTGAAGAAACATAGGAAGCAAAATATAACCAGCGCGTTATATAGACTATAACAAAAACAAATTAGACAACAATAAAAAATAAAGCATAAAAAAGTGTACAGACATGTCCACCATATTCGTGTCATATAAAGCGAAGAGCGCACATTGACGTGATTTAATTAAACCATTGACACTTTAGGAGGAAGTGCTGTCAGATAGGGAACATGTACCGGAATACAGAGCTTCGAAATCCCTCCACTTGCCGAATGGCGAAGGCTAGACGAGTTAATGGAAATAGCGGTCGCGAGTGACACGAGAGCTCTACACATTTTGCGGAAAATCATATGAACCTTTACGTGTTAATATTGACCCTAGGGTTATAAACTTTTACAAATTCTTTTAGCCATGCCGTGGTAATAATCCCTTACTTTTGATTATATTTTGGTATGCGTGCTGTAAAATGAGAATGTTTCGTGTAACATAGTTATGTAGGCAAATTGTAATATTCCCTATGGATAAAAATAAACGTGCGAAGGAGAACTGGTTTCATATGAAGTAAAGACTATTTCTAGATCTATACAATCATACACATTCTTCAGTATGTAACATTTGCGATGTCGAATTTAACAGAAGTAGTTCTTTGTGAATTTTTAATATCAATTGTGCTATTCCCATTGAATTTTGAAATTTTCGTCATCACCGCAAGATTTTTCTCTGCTCTGCACGAACAAAATACAAATGGTTCATTTATATCAGAATATTTCTTATATATCGATTGAAGAGTACTCCTTCAAACTTCAAATTTCGTGCAGGTATTAGATGAGACGATGGACACGCGGCAGTTTGACCCTTACAAGCGTTCGGACGTGTATTCCTTCGGCTTGGTGCTATGGGAGATGGCTCGCCGCTGCGGCGTCATGCCGGATGACTACCAGCCGCCATACTACGACTGCGTGCCACCAGACCCGGCGCTTGAGGACATGAGACGCGTAGTCTGCACGGAGAAACGCAGGCCCAATGTGCCCAACAGATGGCACTCGGATCCGGTAAGTAAACCTTTTTGTTTACAGCAGTGGGCGGCCTTTTGACAAGCTAGTAGGTGGCAAAGTAAAGGAAAGGCGGAGACTGCATTTGAGAATCTTCCCCCAGATTCGAAAAAAATATAAACTACTAACAACTTTCATAAAAAAAATCGTATGTTAGCTATTATGTTTGTAGTTCACATTTCTAAAATTTCTCCCAAGTGCTCATCTGCCAAACGGGAAGATACTTGGTATTTTTAACTTATTTCCAAAACATCCACGGGCCACAAATAAGACTTCTGCTGAAGTAAGGGTTGCAGACCACTGGTTTACGGAATGCTTCATAGAAGACTCGGTTGTAATCAGCCAATGGAAATCCCAACTCAAAATCAATTTAAATTGTTACTGATCGTTTACAGACTACTCAAAAACTTCTAGAATTGAATTTAACCAAATTTTTTTACTTAATAGTTTTTAAGTTTTATCGTCTTTTATCTCCTTGGATAACAACTCTCCTTGGATAACAATGTACCACAACACTGTTTGAATGTCAAATATATCTGTCTGGTCTGAGATTTATCAAAAAATAACTTGTTTAGGTGGGTAGCATTTCTATTCTAGCTTTACAAAAATCAAATCACGGAAAGCAGATTTAGACTCGGGTTCATTAAGTGGAACCAAAATTACTTTCCACCTTGCGAAAATTTTATTTCTAGTTAATTCGTCCTGAAATATGCTCGCGAATCATGGACTACCAAATTAACTGACTGTAATCTTTCATTTTATTCAACATCGCCAGAACTATACATAATAGATCTGTCTCATTTTGTAATCTGCACAAAGTAATTTATGTCGCGATGAAAGTATATTAACTGTCAGATAAATTATTTATGTTATAAAACAGTTAATGTTACTTTTATGTTATTTGTGTGCGTTTTGCAATTTATTCAACATGTTTACATGCCCTTGTTGACAGATAACTTAAACCGCTCCGTTCGATTTCTAAAATATAATGGTACGGAGATGTCTAAAAAAATCAATAAGAGCGTTTTTTGTCTAATGTGTTCTCCAGTTACGCAGCGAAGGGGTCCATAGATTCTCGAATCTTCATAAAAACGTAGTGAGAGGGTCAAGGCCGCGCCGAGGGACGCGCGGCTACGGCTTGTTGTCGGCCGTCAACACACGTGATTTTCATAGAAAAGCTTTTTATTGCCAATAAATTACTTTTATTTTGTCTCTCCGCTTTTATATCACATTTTCTTACGGTATTCAGAAAATTGTGACGTCAGGTTCCGTCCCGCGAGCCAGTACATATTATTTACCCACTTTGTACTATGTAACGAGTACTTGTATGGTTTGGCGAGCTTAAATTCGTCGCAACATTCTCGAGTGATTTGTGATTTAAAACTCAGTTACCTTATACATATTTTGCATGTTATGCGCTGACCTTGGAGATAAAATCGGAAAACGCAGTATGTCTTTATAAATTATTAAAATTGCTTGGAAGTCATTTCTGTGAAAAACATTTCGGCATGCTCTTGAGATTGCGATGATAAAACATTCTGTAGGATAGTTCGATGATCATACATCATGAATGATTCGATTTTTTTTGTAAAATTAAATTTTGACAATTTCAAATATAGTGAGGTACAATGAGAGTATGATATATTGAAATGTCATTTAGGGCGCTTCCTTGAACACCACCCTTCAAATTTACGTCGTATATCGATTCGTAATTTGATAAACTCCTAGTAAATACTTTCAACTGGAAAGTTGCCTTCTTTATTACATTTAGAAAGTGCCTCCCCGAAAGGATACAAAGGATAGTCTGGAGGATAGTCTGCAGCAAAAATATCGTGAGAAATCGGCATTCCTAATATACATATGTATATTCATAAAAGTAGATCATCATGAATGTATCATCCATCCATAGTTTAATTTCGTCTCAATAGTCCACATTTAACGTATTAATGGCGTTGTCGTTTGTCTTATTTTCAATTTTACAAATAAAACTATTTTTGTAGATGCTTAGCGCTCTTGACAAAAATGTTGTCGATTTCATATTATTCTTACTATGGAGTTATAGTGGTATTTCTTTAAATAAAGCGTTGTACGCGCTTCAGTTTCGGGTGACGAATACT
Source organism: Cephonodes hylas (assembly GCA_030295005.1). Lineage (NCBI taxonomy): Eukaryota > Metazoa > Arthropoda > Insecta > Lepidoptera > Sphingidae > Cephonodes > Cephonodes hylas. The sequence goes on along the minus strand of AP025360.1, from coordinate 6,634,345 downwards.
AGATTACGGAAGTTCGGACGAACTTTACCCGTGTTTGCTTCCTGTCTCGGCGTAGACAATACATCAGTTTATTTGAGGAAATTGTGTTTGCTTCAATATATACCATCTTCAACCGCTGTCTGGTAAAATCCTAAGGTACTATATTTAGACACAAATGGAGATGTTCTTAAAGGACGCAGACAATGTAGTTGTTTTATTCGAGTAAAATCATGAGTCTATTTTAATTTGATCCACTTTATCCAAACGTGTTTTAGCCTACATACATGATATTTTTAGACACATAGGTATCCTTTCAGACGCATAACAGATATGTAGGATTATTTGAAGAAAATCAGTAGCTGCTTTAATTTCATCCATCTTAGAAAACCGTCTGGCTACCTACATAGGTTTTATTTTTAGATACAAATAGAGGCGTCCTTCCAGACTCAAAGGGGCCAGGGGCCTATATAAATTGGAGGTGGATGGTTCTTTGTAAGCGTATAATTATCACGTATTTATCCGTTTGCTCTGAAATGAGATTGAATTGCTTTGCAATCTTTTGGGACTTGAATAATTATAATTATTAGGGATTTCATTATACCATTCATTTCTTGCTGGGGAGAGGTTTAGTGTTCAGCGATATATAATTTTGAGTGAATAGTTAGAGTTTATATTCATGGCATTATAGCTTAGGATTTTGTTTTGTAAATAAATTGTTTTCGAGGGATCGCCTTTTCAATTTTATATAATTGATGGTTTATGAAGTCAATTAGGGTGTTGAGTTTTTGTAACTAACCTATGTTTATGATAAGAAGCGATAGTTTAATGTGTTTGTTTGTTTGTGCAGGTGCTGTCGGCTATCTCGAAGGTGATGAAGGAGTGCTGGTACCAGAACCCGGCGGCGCGGCTGACGGCGCTGCGCATCAAGAAGACGCTCGCCAACATCGGCACCGCCGACTACATCAAGCTGTAATGTGCCAGCGCTGAACGGTCGTTGAGGCTGGGACACGAGACCGGACTAATGGAACCCTTGTTGCCACCCGTTCCCTCACCGATGGCATACAACACACTTGGTAACTAGTTGTAAACATTTTTCTAATTAGGACTATTAGCCCAGAGCGGGTTCGTGGCATTCAACTCGCCGATACTACCGCTATTTTCTACCATTTGTAATTGAATTAAGTCCCTATCTAACATATCGCGTAACTCCACACGATTTGTGAGTATTGCCAGTTACTTAATTTCGTTTTGAAATCATGTAGCGTTTGTGCAAGTTGTGATGTGAACGATTTGTTGATAAAATATTTTTAACCTTTTGTAACGTAATTTAATGTCTGAAAAGTGAGTACGGAGCAAAGGGTATTTTAGAGTCTTATTGATATTCTTTATGGAACGTAGACTACGAAAACATAATATATACCTGAAGTCATGCCATCGTTCATGTTGAATTGGATCTGTACTAACATTTTCGTTTAGTTTGGCGGGCGATTGAAAGTTTAACTTGTATTTTCCGGTCTTGATGCCCTGGTCTCAATTGATTTCTGAACTGTGCTCGACTTTGACGCAATGAGCCACGAGCCATGAGTGGAGGCTGGTGGTGTCTGCAGCGTGCGGCCACGTCCCCGCGGTCCCGCCTTACTGTTTGTGTCAAGGTCGAGCCGCGCTAGCTCATTAGCACTTTGCAGTTATCGTCTCGACAATCGTAAAGCGCTTTTGACTATTAACTTGTCACCCCTATTTCTTCCAGCTCTGTGATATATTTTTTAAAATGTTTACAATATACAACAAAATAAACTCTTAACATTAAGATTGCTTTTTGTAATTATTCAATTTGATATCAGCTGTCAGTCGTTTCGCTACTTTTTCTCGATTCTAGTATAGAGTTCGATGAAATAGGGGTTAAATTGGTTAAGTAAGCACCTTGGGCCCGTTGAATTCGCCCTCCTTTACGTCGGTCGCGATGCTAAGCTGGCGCTCGTCGCTGTCGCGGTCACTTCTACTCTTATTGGGCAATGTAATGCGTTCTTGTCACGACACCATTGTATCTAACCGATCGAGTGTGAGCTAGACAGTCGGTGCCGCCAGCTCGAGCGCGGCCGCGGATGCTCGTTAGCTTAGCTCGCTTATCCGGCTCACAAACCACTGAGCAAGTCTCCTGACCCTACCTCTTAGATTATATTCAATATCAGAAAGGAGCATTTATTATACTAATATGTTATAATGGACTTGAAGTTGTAGTGATATTTTTTCGTTACCAAGTACGTAAGTTTTAACTTTTGTTAAGGTTTTTATTCCGTTTATTTTGCGTAATAATGATATAAGAGCAGATCAACTTTTTTTTACTTATATTTTTGTAAACTATGTTTTCTGTGATATGAAACGAAGTCGCAGCTATTGTAGTAAGTTTTATATTAGTTGTGTTTGTTCATTGAAGTAGAGGTGTCGTTCCGAGTGGGACGGCGCCGGGCGTGGACATACGTATTGCTTGTATTGGAGCGCGCAGTTTGTTATTGCCCACTTACGGCTCGTAATCGTATGCTAAATGCATTGATAGGTTATGACGGCATCGATGCAACATCGGGTGCACTTTAGCACATTTGCAAGCCGATTGGTGCCCGAGCGAATTCTCTCCCGGCGACCAAATTAGTGTGTGCGCTTTTACAATGAGCGTTTCCGCACCCATAAATTGTTAATAAAAAACTATCCATTTCATACGCTTTGAGACTTTGTATTGAAAATTTTAATGTAGTATTGCATAGTACCAGTCCTTTCATAAATATTCTTTGACACTCTATGTAGACCGTATTTTTTGTTAGACAATGATATTTACGACGTTAGAGGACGCACGTGGCGCGCTAGTGTAAGTGACGAGAGAGTGAAAACAAATTATTCATCGCTATAATACTTATTTTCGTACGTATTCCGACACCGGGATCATCGAATGGTTACATGTTTCAATTTTGTAAATACAACGGTAAACATAATCCTTTGAACACTCATACTTTATAGTTTATACCTAAGAGGTTCTATAAGCACATAGATTTCGTACGTTTTTGTAACTGTTTATACGCTGTCCAACCTTTAGACTTTTAAATGAGTATCGGAGATGGAACATCCCATTGCGGTTGCAGGCAACTTGTCGCTGAACCTTTTCATTTTATATTATGTTCTATGAAATTCAAGGAAAAATTCTATGATTACTGATTATACTAAATGGAGTGCCCCATCATTATTATGACATAATTCGATTTGGCCAATCGCTTCCTATTTGAATGACACTGCGCTTGCCATCCGGTGCAGTTTGCAGTGCCAGGAAAAAATGTAGTCGATGTTTATATGTTACTTACATAAAAAATATATTTTATTATACTTTTTAAATGTTGTTATGTATATCTTTTTACCTGTATTATTTTTTCCTTCATTGAAAACAAAGTAGGTACAAGCGATGTCAAAAGAAAAACTAACGAGTGACCTGTTTAACAATATATGCCTCATAAGTTTGTAACATACCTACCTGTACATTTTTGATGCTATAAATATTTTTTTTTTATTTGAATTTAATAATCATCTTATTTGGAAACACGGTTGTCCCTAATGAGTCGGGAAATCGAATCGGTTGTATTCCAAAGAAGTGCTAAGATGAAAATGTGATTTGTCGCCTGTTGCCGAGCATACCGAGGTTCCTACCTCTGATTTTCGTTTACTCGTCTAAAACTGGGACAACTGTATATACTGATGAGTTTTGTTAGAACGGCCTCGATCAATGGCGCTAGGTCCATTTTTCCGATTACATGATCCGTTTCAATATAAAGTTATTACTTCTACACAACTAAGTCAAAACTAAAAATAGAAAATTGTGAAGAGGATCGTATTATGCATGTAAGTTTTTATGAATACGAAAAACAAGTTGATAAAATTATTTTTTTAATTTATGGTATGGAATTATTATAAATATAACTTGCATTGAATCTTAAAAGTGGACTAATCCGCATGAGCGTGGCCATTCAGCTTTATTTGTTTGATTTATTTTTATTATTTGTATGATAGCCAGTGGGCACTTGCGAGTTGGCACATTTATTACGTACAAAATCGCGATTGTTATTTATATAAAAAAGAATAAGTAAGTTTATTAATTGGTATAATTAATGTTCAATTCTGTACTATAATTTTTCATGTTTAGTTATTATGGATAATGTTTAAGAATTATGAGTCGTGTAAATATATGTAACAACAGTCAAATATCAGATAATAAGGTTCGTCGACAGTGAAATTCATAGACTGATTGTATCTACTATAATATTATTTACTTATATGATACTAATGGACCTATAAGTGACGTGGGGTGTGGCTCTAGTATCCATCGCTTCTATTGCTGGCTTACGTAAACATTGCAGTTTGGAGTTTGTGCGCTATCCACGCGTGGTTAATATTTAACGCACTCGTCCGTCATACATACTTTTATTCTCGCTCGTTTTGGATTAATCGACTAGTCACCGATTACTTAATTGCGTGAGAGTAATGATGTAATGTACAATGCTGCTTAAATAGTCAGAAAGTGACTTGTGAAGCGACGAGGCAGCAAAAGCGGGATGTATCTCAAGTATACACTTACAGCCGCCTACGTTATGCATAGCTATAAGGAAGAAAAGTTTCTATTGGCTTTCTTTTTCTAATAAACAAATCGATCGAAAGCATTAAAAGGCGTTGTGAATAAATAAGTTAAAATTAAAATTGTCTTCCAGGAGATTCTAGTGAAATTAATTCGTTACGTACGTGCCCATTTTTAACATTCGGAATCATTCCTATCGACATAAAATTACCGTCGGCGAATATGGCGATCGTAAAAGTTAAGATTGCCAGTAAACGGGGTTATTTCATGAAATATTGTCAATGGTTGATAATCAAAATGTATCTGAAGGAGACGTCGCCACATTCGCCAGAACTGTGAGTTACTCTAGAGAGGTATTCATTGTGTGCGTCGCTCATGAGGTCCACTAGTTAGCAGGCGTCGAGAATTCCTAAACAATAAATCATGTAGGCACGTCGCCAGTTATAAGTTATAAAAGAAAGGATTGCACAACTGATGGTTTCCGTACTCCGGGCGACGATATGTCAAGAACGTTTATAATTAAGTAGAATCGCAATAGCGAACTCAATGTTCAAAATTCTTGATATACTAAGTAAGTTCCAACTTACGGAGAAAAACATTTTTAAATTGTTTTATATTCATTTTACAAGCAAAAAAGTCGCTTTGCTGCATATACTGGCTTTTGTGTGTGATGTTGAAAAAATACGCCTGATATACCATAGGATAAAATTTATTATCGTGTTTCTTCGCGACGTTTGCCCAATTATGTCGTAGATCTAATTTCCTTTGCGCCGTCCGTTTTCAATTTAAAAATTTAGTGTCGTTTTAAGTGATTATTGTCCACCTTTTTGTGGACGAATTTTTACTCGTGAAATAACACGCGTTCGTGTATTCATAATCGATTTTTTTACGAATTTGCATGCTCTCAGATCGACTTGAAAACCTTCCCATTCCTTCGTCTGTAATTTAGAGTTTCCTTGTCAACCCAAACTATCTACTTTCGGCCCTTGGTACCTTAAACCGTACAATATAATTAAAAGATATGTTTTTATGTTTAAATTATTGATGTATGTGTCACTTAACGTACCTACATGAATGTTGTATGTGTTATTGTTGTATGTAATGTTAGAATTAAGTTACAGCGCGTGTCGCTCGCATGCCGGAATAATTTTATTTTTAAAAACGTATAATTTTTATCATACCGCATTATACATATTATATAAATAGGCAATTTATTTACGATTTATTAATATATTTATAGAAATTCACTAAAGAGCGGTTGATTAATTATATTGTTGCTTTTATTGTATAGGTATATTATAAACGTTTTCCAAGAGGCTTTGTAATAACTGTTTTCTTTAATCCGGTTTGCGAGCTTCACTTTCAGTACTTGATGTCATTTTATACATATTATGTCTATTGGAATTGAAGAAAATTAAACCAATGAGGACGTATTGAAACAAGTTTTAAACATTCGTTATGGTAAAGGACTACGCGATACGATTAGGAACATTGTCAATTTATGTATTTTTATTGTGTACCTCCCGATGTACTACTGCCAGACAACCAAATATACAAACTACACATCTCCTGTTAAATCCATTACATTTTTAAATATAATTTTACGAATCTAACGGTCTGTGTCTTTTAAAGTACTCTAAGAAATTTGAAGAATACCACTTTATGTCGGGAAAAAAAAAACAAAAAAATAATGTTAGTGAATTAGGAATAGATTTGATACTTCGTGTTTTACGAGTGGCGAACGGTGAGATCGGCCATCGGGAACATTTTATTAGGGAACGTTAAGAACGTCCACAGGAAAAGGGCATTTTCAATGGATAATGCAGTGTATGCGCGTGGGAGTCCTCGGCGCTGGTGCCCGCGACCAGCGGCCGACCCCACGCTAGATTCCTAGATGGCGTAACTTCTATACATAAGTTTCGTTACTCGTATACTTATTGATAGTGGATATTTTAGTCTTAGGCCGTCAAGTTCAAATTTATGTCATACTAAACGATGGTACAAGTATCAAACTATTTTTGGTTTGAAAAATTATTCGATGAGCAATACCAAGAGAGTACAACTTATGATTTTTACTTAAAACATGCAATAACTTAATACGGTCAAAGGCAGCGTCATATCATGCGAATTCGACGATTGATTCCAAATACGATTATTTTTTTATGTAAATACCATTATTTAATTATCCCATAAAATAAGTTTTATTAATTGGTTACGGAGTGAATTAATTAATATAATAAATAAAACAAGTGTTTTTATAACGATGGTCTTTTATTCATTATTCCATTTTCCACACTAATAATCACATTTCATATCTACCTTACCTTTCTTACACCCGCCGTAACTTTAAAATTAATTTAAGTTTTTTGAATTGTCATCAAGATGTTCTTTTCAAGCCAACAAGCTTTTTTACTCTATAGTATGAATCACAATAAATTGATATAAAGTTGGACACTCATTCGTTAATATATGAAATGAAATAATATTTATTGAACCCTTAAAATGTCAAATACATCACTTAGATTCAGTTATTTAAAAATTTACCATCCTGTGCAGAAGGCAGTCACAAGGCAGCACTAGAGAAGGGGCAAGAACTCTAGTGTTGCTCTGAAAAAAGTTATTGCAAATATTTTTTATTGAAAATTGAGGCGACACAGTAAAATACTACTACGTGGGTTGCATTCTCGTCGCTCCCAACGAAAATAACAAGTATCTTGATTCCTGTGAACTCAAAATAATAGTTTCGTAATATAAGGACTAGTTCATGTGAATCAAACAGCATTCTCACATCAATCTATCAGAGCAATTGAAAATATATACTCACGCTGATTGGTGCAATTTATTTACAATTGAACGAAGAAACATACTTAAAACTTGTCACTTGCTGCTCGTTTGAGCACCTTATGTACAGACACATTATTGTAATGCGAAGTCCAGTGTGCGCAAGACTGTACATAGCGTGTATTCCAAGAGCCTGGGGAGTTCTAGATCTCAATTATTTCAAATATAAGGGGTATGAGTGGGTATGTCATTTTCTTGGGTAAACTTTAGAGTCTTGGTATACATTTAGTTGTATCTGCCTAGGTAGGTAATATTGTGTTCTGTTCACCCTTGTTATATGCAGCTATACTGCATAACCAAAATGCGTTTCTGTATAAAGTCACAAAACTTTATAGAAAATTTTATAATTAGTGTATTGTCTGAAAAATATATTTACCGTGAAGTTAATAAAGTAGGTATCTCAATATGGTTGTTTTCTGTTTATAAACCCCAGATCGGTTACATTCAAATAGAAAACCAACGTAATCATTTTACTCTAAATCTTGTGACGATCATCAAAAGTCTGGGTGTGAAGTAATTACATATTTTATGTCTATTAGATATTGAGCTGTTGACGAGTTCAAATTGTTTTTCAGAATCGTAAACATTTGCAATCTAATAGTTACGTTTTTATGGTTGTAAGTATAATTATTGAATTAAAATAATATAAGTGTAACGTTTGCTATAGCTGTGACGATAACTTGATCTCACGAAATTTAAGCGCAGACAGTGATCGTATTCTTGGTCGGTTCTAGCAGTGAACTAATCACATAGCAAGAGAAGATATTCCTACGGATCCCTTGCGATAGAGGGCTCCACATTTTTTAAACTATTCATAATATAATGTCACATGATAACCATGAAACGTAACATCATGTCACTTCCAAAAAAAAAACACAATTTACGGTGTAAAAAAAATACTTTATTAACAGGGTACTAAAATACCTTATCATATTATTTCGAATTTCATATTGTAGAACAGTCTCAATTAAAAATTATATAATATGTCTGAAGATGTGCAAAGAGTGCAAGTATGTATATATCAATAAGATTTGTCATGTAAAAAATGTATGCTTCAAAAAATTTTATACAAGTGTTGTATACAAGTTGTGTACAATTGTATACGAGACTGAATAATTATAAAAAAAAACAAATGCAGAATTCTGGATAGTGAATGTCTTATATAAATATTTACTTACTACTATAAACACCCTTAAGGGGAGCTCAAAAGGCACTTAATTACATAATATCATTAAGCAAATTACATTATTTCTTAAATTATAAATCAGACCCTAATGGATGGAATTAGTTATCAATTATTATAAAATAAACACTATTATAACTCATAATTATAAAATTAGAAACACAGTATGTAGTATAACATTTTGCTTTTATCTGTTACTTTTATTTCTACTTAGAGATGTGAAAATACTTTTTTGTAGCACAGTCATACAATCAATAAAAAAAAAAACAATGTAAATCCTAATTACTTATTATATCGACTAATTTAAATATGTTTTAGAATCTTCGAATTACGAAATAAAATTCATGTTTTGCATACATAAATAAAATAATAAGTCCGGATTAAATTTGAATAAAATAGATGTTAATAGCTTTAAGACTCTTCGTTTTTAGTTAATATTCGGAAAAGAATGGAATACATTTTAATATGTATTAGTGTTATTGTCAGTAGTAATTATCATCAGTTAAAATTTTGTTAAAAAAAAGTTAGCTACATGGTATAATTAATTGTCAAGAGACAAATTCAAATATCAAAAGTGTAGCAGCCATTCACAACACAGATTGGACATGAGACTAAGCATATGATACTTTCTGTTCATATGCCTCATCCTCATTCCAGTCATCTGTGTAGGAGTATGCGGTGTGGCGCAACTTACACCACTTATGCCCAAATCTTAAAATTAGAATTATAACCATTAACACACATAAAGAAAGCACTGCTATGGCTGGATACATCATAAGGAATGCCATTGTTTATATATCACTTTCTCTTTTATGCAACTCCAAGTACTCTTGTGATGATGTCAGAGGTTGACGGGATATAGATGTAAGGACTTCTGATTCTTGCCTTGACAAGTTGTGATAGTCTTCAGCTTGCTCAGGAAGGATGATTTGCACCGGTATTTTCACAGCATCCAAATCTGAGAAATCTAGTGGTGGCTGCTTATGTGGAGTGGCAGACCAAATAGAAACCAGCCAACGATTACCTGCAAGCATAAAGCTTTTATAAAGTTGCACACCAAGTAGCTTTTGGTTTTCAGTTAGTAATCAAAAATAGTTTCAATAGTTACTCAAAGTGTTAATAAAAATTTAAATATATTAAGTTAGACATTTAATTAAGAAAGGAAAAGCGATGACTTACCAGTATGGCGGTCTAGCCAGTAGTCTGAATATCTTGAGCAACAGCAAATAATATTCAGAATAAGAAGAAAGCCAAATATCACGGAACAGATTGCTATCGCAATGTAGAAAGGTGTGAAATCTCCAACTTTGGTCGCTATTGGATTTAAAGGCTTGTACGTCCCATTCCCTGTAAAGTAAGGGTTAATTTCAGATGGCGACATTATTTTCTACAAACCGTTGTCAACCTGTCGAAGAAAAAATACTAGTCAATGACCGCGCTTGCTACTTGCAGATGGGCATTATTGGAATTTAGGGCGTGGTGGTTTCACACGCAAAATGTTAAATGTACATAACAAGAAATAAACTTACTTATTGTATGTATAAGTACACTTTTTCCTTAGTAATATACTGACTTGATTCAAGTTATTGTTGTTTACGCAGAAAAATTATAAATGTAGATTTTTTCCGTTATATGATGAAACATATACAACAACAATTCCACAAGACACAAGTTTTAGATGAAGCCCGGAGCATCGGTCAGTAACGAATTAGAGTGAACTATTTGAATGATTGACCGATGAAGCTATAATTTATATTCTGTGTCTGGTAACGTTATAACGGCAGTCGTAGGTACATAACTATTGGCTTTATTTCGAAGTAAAAAAAATATCCAAACGCAATTTTCATTTTTAGGTGTTTTTCTTCTACTCCTCTTACTTTGCAGTCGGTATTATAATAACAAATAGTACTTAAATGAGTAGCGGTCTGCTCTTTCAAGATGAGGTTTATTATAACCTTTATTATATTTTTTTATATATACTAAAAGGTATATATGTTATGGGCAAAGTGATTAATGCGAGCAGTATTCGTAATGCCGGGGCAATATAAATAATGCCTAATAAGAATGGGCAATGTGATTAATTACAATCTAAAGTCACCTATTTATCACATTGTCCGGCATTATGAATATGGCTACATGATGATCGGGCATTGTGATTAAAATGTAAATTTTTATGTGGTGCTTAAAATGCAATCACAACAGCAGTTGTTCTAATAAATAGATCAACTTATTTTTTTTTTACAAACTTATTTTTTTCAAATCTTAATTTGAAGCTTTTTAACTTAAGCGTAAAAAGCTTTTTGTACTTTAAACTTGAGAATTGATTTTAAGTTTCATGATCACAGATCAATCCGTGTGTGGTTTAAATTTTATTTTTTAAGTTTTATTTGATTGTTAAGTTTGAAGTATCTGGTGAAAACTAGCAAGTATTTTTTTTTAATTCAGATATTGAAACCGATTTGATTACTGAGTTAAAAGTACTAAATTACTCTTTATTAAACAGGTAGTTCTTTTTTTTGTTTTCAACGTTATTTTTGATACTATTTATTATTACCTATGAAACTGATTACTAAGACCCTTTTAACTTTAGAGTAAATTTTAAGTTAAATAATCGGAGACGTGATTTCCATTTAGATTGTTAGATTTATAATTTAACTTACTCACTACAATTACAATATCTCCCTACATGTGAGTGAAAACGAGTGCGAAATACTTCCAAACTGCATTACTATAGACTAATTGTATTGACTAATTCTAAATGTAGCCCTTCGTAAATTGATCCATGTTAAACCGAAGTCTAATTATTTAAGTTTTAAAAATAAATACTAAACTGTAAAATATGTTTTTATTATTACTCTACCCGATAATTGATTTCATTTGAAAGTATTAAACATGCTTTACATCACTCTGCCCAATATGCACTTAGCATTATCCATAATGCCCGGGCAATGTGATAAATTGATTGTTTATAATCACATTGCCCGCTCTTATTGGGCATTATTCACATTGCCCGGGCACTATGAATAATGCCAAATTAATTACATTGCCCATAACATATACGTTTCATCAGACCATGTTTTGTCGTGATGTCGTTTCATGTTTTATGTACTTGTTGAGAAAGTTTATTTTATAGCTAACCACTGACGAGATTGAGTTGAATTAAGTGATATGGTACAAAACATTCACTTATACTTTGCCCGACACATGCCTGATTCTCCCTAAAGATAAGCCTTAACACAGTGATCTATCATCAGATGAGAAAATAACTGTTACAAGCGGCATTGCTGTGCTCTAATGAGAGATTGCTTGCCTTGCCTTGAGTGCTAATTAAATGATTTTATTTTTTTTAATTATAGAGGAGGCTTAAGCCCAGTAATAGGTCCTAAGCCTTTGAATCACAAGTAATGAAATTATAGTTGCCACAAGATTTTCCATGTTCCATAAGACATTTTATGAACGAATAGATTTATTTGAAGTCCACGTAATTAATAGAACTCTATTATTGCGCTTGTTTCATCTTTTATTCTTATTCGTTTCGTAAATAATCAACTGATCACATTAGTATCGTTACTATTACAACAATTCCTACTATGGAAGTTACCAATTGCACATTCGTATATTCGAAGAAATAAAACACACAAAATAATTTAGGTACACAGATATTTATTTAAATTGATAATATTGAAATAACAGTGAATTCTATTACAATAGAAGGTGTGAGCATCTAGATCAATTATTATAATACCTGCTAAGCTACAAGTGCTTGTTGGCCTAGAAGTTCTAGAGAGAAACTTTGCAAAGGTTTTTCTGGCACTATTAACACGATGTAGTCTCGCCATGGCTGGCTACACGGCCAACTTTTTCACAGCATACATGACCTCGTCTTGCTTAATAATGATTGCCAGATCTAGAACTACTTATGGGATAAGAATATATTTTACTGTTACAGTGACAGCGCACAAATTAGTACAAATAATATCAAGTTTCCTAAAGCAGTTGCGCCTACGTTTACACTACACTGCGGTTCATCTGCATTCTTACGTGGATAAGTATAATTCTAAAATGCAGGTCTTTATTTCATACGAACACAATAATGGAAAAGGCCCATTGAGAGTTATTTACACGAATTATTTACATAAATACAACAAGTTGAGACAAAAGCTTTCGTAATATAGTTTAAACGTATTTTTAATTCCCACTACATTTAGTCGACAAAATGTGACAAAGATTGTGATATCTAAAAGTTATGACTTGTCTAGTTAGTATGATAGTAATTAAATATCTTTAAATAAAATCAGGTTTTAGGATTACTAGGGAATATGTATTAAATTCCAGTCAGCAGTCCATTGCACTAATGAAGAAAAATATTAAATAGCTCCGATCTCATCATGTAGATATTTCGATGGTTTTTTACCTAATCACACAAAAGCAAGGCATAAAAATATTTCAAAAGGAACCGATTACATTTTTATTCAATGTACCACTCTCACTGATTAAATCAATAAGTCAAAACAAAAATGCAGTTTCTGAAAATGCACTCTTGTTTGTATGAACATAACAATGAATTGGAATATTTAATGCGATACCTATAGACTGTATATTATTTTTTCCGTTGCCGTTTAGACCTCTTTTACAATTTCTTAACAAAAAAATACACATTTTTTATAAATAAAAAGTTGTCGAAGCTGTTAAGAAATTATTGCATAGAAATAAGAAATAACACGTAATAAATAAACCGATAAGATAGTATCTTCTATTCGTTTTTATTTGTTCAATACCCAACATTGAACAGTAATATCAAGGAAGCATGGACTTAAACGACATCGTAGTTTTATTTAAAGTTTAAAAAATATGAGAATTTAAGTGGTGTGGACCCGATGTCCATCATATCATATGACTAGTATCTGCCTCTTGCCAACTCATACTAGTTGCGTATTTTATTTACTCTCTTACACGTTTTATTATTACAACATAAAAGTGGAAGAAAGTTATGAATTAGGCATATCACAATTTTAAACATACATCTAATTTTATCATTTTGGCGGAGTAAATAAAGAACGAACAGTCAATTGAACAAAATGTGAGAGCGATTTAAAAAACTAAATAAATAGGTACCACGTAATAATAAATAGTGAATTCAACTATCTGTGCTGAATCTCGCCAGTCGATCTGAAACAAATAATTTTTGAATATAACACTGTATTATGATATTATCACTCTAATGGATAGAAGAAAACTTGAAGATGAAAAGATATTCGATTAGGAATCGATGGAAGATTAGGCATAGAAGATTAGCAGCGGAAATATGTAAATTGTATGCGTTGAGTCGAAAAGTCTTTGATTTTATAAACACATTAAAATATATTTGGGACCAGTATTTAATGAGCGATGCATATTTATGCTTTATTTTTTTACTTTTACAACTTATCCCTTTGTGATAACACTTGTTACGTGACTGAATTGAATTGATGAAATATTTAAAAAAAAACCCATAATTTATTTACTATATACAATTTTATCAGTAATTTTCATGCGCCACATACCAGTAACGTGCTACAGGATCTGAATACGAGCTGGGTATGTTAAGTGGCCTAGCTTGGTAAGTGAATTATATTTATTCTCTCATAGCTGTATGCTGAATAGGTAAACACAGTTGTACTTCTATACACATGATCAGCTATGTCTTTCTATACTGTACAGAGGGCACATTTGGAGGCTGTAACTTAGAATTTTTAACACGGTTGTCCGATTAGAGTATTGAACTTAGGGTTTCTCGATACACTGCGGCATTTCAATTCGCTTGACTAAAGGGACAGAACTGATTTTAAATTTATTAGGTCTCAGTTCATCTTACCCTGCATTATTCTCTCGACCGGGCCAAGACTGATGTCCATCTAGAGTCCTGTTCCCTGTAAACCAAATAGCATGCATTATATTGTGTAAGCTGATAAATATCAATTCGCTTTTGGCAGCAGAGCACGCATTATGTAAGTATGGAAACCACAATGAAAAAAATTCGCAGCATACTGTATTCTGTCCATTTAAGTATCAGATAAAACACGTCGTAAAGTGGACCAGCAGTTTATTTAAAACTGAAATTTAATGAGAAACATTTTTCTGCCGATGTATTTTATTGAAGCATAAAATAATAATTGGCTATGAGATCTCACAAAAGAACTTGGAATAAATCGTGAGACCAACAAAATATTATGTGCATTAGCATCAATATTTTGCTATAAAAATAAGTCATCTGTTAAATTCATCTAGAATTTCAAAATATAATTTAATACTGAATCGCAGAGCACTTCATATTGCCTTTGTCAATACTTACAGCTTTTCTTGTCAGAGATTCTGTTCTTCCTGCGCTCTCGAGTAATCGGTCTTCTCGCAGACATCGCTGATTTCACCAGACTCTCGATAATCTCGTCATCAGCCGATAGATCACCACTGAAACAAGTACAAAATATATAAATTACGACATCATCTCTATAAATGTTACATTTTTCGTATTATGGTAGCATAGAAAATGAAAATTGTGAAGGAATAAAACTTACTTCACGAGCAGTTTATTAGTGGATATTTGTAACTTGCGCCTTCCTTCGGTTAGGCTATCTGTGTCGGGGTCTGTCTTCAGTAACTCCTTCAGTGCACTGTCAGCTGTATGGTCTCCGTTCTTGTGTGAGTAATTTCCCACCTGAGGAATATTTATATTCATTTATATTAAAATCGATATTACTATTTATCTATGCACTTAAATATATACGATTGAGAACCAATTTTTGACAAAACTAAAATGGATTATCCAATCAATTAAAAATAAAAAAATATTGAATTAGTTCAAGTTACTTACATCGATAATCATTTTGCCTCTAGTTTTGTTTCTCTCTCTGTGGTTGGCCCTCTTCTCAAGTTGCTGTAACACTCTTTCTCTAGTAGTCCTGTACTCCAGTGCGAATTCAGCAATCACCTTCAGGAATTCCGATGGCTTATTCTTTGTAATGTCAGCTGGTGGGACGCCTAGGTACAGTAGGAACTTTCGATATCTGCAACAAACAAACAAACAGCCTTGTTCGTCCATCCAAATAGAGTTTAAAATACAGTACTATGTATAAATGTATTCGCTTGTGCATTAAAGAATAATTTCGCATTGCCGTGTTTAGGGATTGTGTAGTGTATTTGTAAAGTGAATATGTGTCATTATAGCGCAGGCCGTAACCACATTGTAAATAAATTTACTGGTATCAATACCTGTAAATTATTTTAATGATAAATAAAATGATTTCATAGATCCAAATGCGATAAGTACTACAAATTATAAAGTACTACTGTGACCTTGATTTAGATATATTATGATGGATCCCAACATATGTGCATGCAGGACTTCGAAAGTTCCTTTCATCTTTACACATTACCTGCTCATAACTCTTTTTTTTATAACTGACAATAATATAATTCTTTCTGCAGCGTCTGTGACGAAGTCGTTGATCTTCGTTTTGAATATTTGCGAGCCGTCGTGTTTGGCGATCCTCTTCATGTGATCCCAGGACGCTTTGCAATCAGCTTCCAGTTTGTTGAGATTGGTGCTCAAGATGTCGAAATCTACTTTTGATGCCCGGATTACTGGACCGACCTTCATGAAAATAATGAGTAGTTAAATATTTTTATGTACGTAATTAAAATTGTTTATTCTTTTTAATTCACTCTAAAAATAATTAGTTTATTCAGCTTACAGTTTATATTATTTATATAGATAGATGAAACGCTGAACTGAATAGTATTTCTAAATACAAATTTTGATCAATTTGAATCTCACTCACTTCACTGAAAAAGTCGGTGCTATCCGGGAACTTTTCTATAATCATCTCGCATATGTGATATAATAGCGGATGTTTGTGGACTGTATCCTTGACCTCCATAACCTTCGAGAGATATTCCAGTCGGAATCCCTTGACGTGACTGCCGTTTAAGAAACTACCCACGGATCGCAGAGTCGATAGTATTACTTTAAATGTTTTGTTGACCTTAAGAAGTTCTATTCCTTGCTTTAGGTCCATCAATGGTTCTGCAATGTCTTTCTGAAAATGCATGAAATTCGGAAATATATTAAAAATTAAAATATTTTTACATAATAAAAGATTTCTAGATAATCGTTTTTTTTAGATAATCGCCACAGAAAATATTTTGGAGTTTTTTGGATTTCTATATAAAAATAAGGATCTTTCTTTAATTTATTCCTTTTGATACACTCAATTTCAGAATTTGATAATGTTTAAAACTTTATGGTATCTTAATAGTAATTTAATAGAAAATGCTCTCTTACTTCTGAAGCATCAAAATCGAACTTGAAGGCCCAAAGCTTCAGTCGCGACGATAGTTCATTAATAGAAGCCAGAGTTAGGAGGAATTGCTCAGCACTTCCAAGTGGTAGATCTGGGTTGGCGTACTGAAACAAGCGACAACATTTTACTCACAATGATTCTGCTGTTGCATTAAAATGAATATGAATGAACTCCCATTTGGTATTCAACCTACGTCCGTTTTCATAAATACCAAATAATATTTACTTCAACTCGCGGTATTCATCGGAATCACTCACCTGTGCTTCCTGAATTTTAATTTTTTCTTCTTCTGTTGGGAGCATGGTGAGTAGTTTTTCAACTACATCTCGTCCGATAACCGTCGCATCCATTTTCATAATAGCTGCCTTTATAGTCTGCGGCGTGGGTAGTTTTTTCATAGCAATATTAATAGCATTTGATCTCTTCGTATCTAGGATCAAGTTTCGTTTGGGCTCCATAAGTTTCTGAAAAGAAGGAAGTTTTAAGTTAAAACCAGCATAATTTTATATTTCTTTGCATTTTTGTCACTATAATGTTGGCTCTATGCTTATCATATTAAAGACATCTAATTTGTTTTGATGATACTTACTTCCTATAGAAGACAACGCGCATCGGAAAGTTGAAGAGGTATCATGGAAAGAAAAAAAAATCAAAATTAATGTGTTTTGCGGGCAAAATATTTTATATTTTCAATAATTAATTAGTTAAATATACAAACTTTGATGATCAAGTCGTTAGTCCTGGATTCGAATAAGTGTTCCAACATAGCTGTGTCGAGGCTGACATTGGGCAGATCATCCCATATAAAGCCGCCAACTTTGGGCCTTATCGGTGCAGGTACTGGGTTTTCTTGTATCTCCTTCCAAAACAATTTTACTGTTTTCTTATTTTTCTTTATAGTAGAGCTGTCAGAATCATTTGATAGTTCCGATGACAATGTATTAGGGGGAGGAGCAGGCGGATTTTTAGATAACGTAGGGAAACAACCAGGAAGTGGCGGAGGAGCTGTGACAGGAGGAAAGAATCCTGGAGGGGGAGGTGGTGGCCCAAGAGCAGCATTGACTGTGGGAGACGAGACATCGTCATCTGAATCGAAACGAAGATCGGAAAAGTCAAGATCACAAAGTTGGAACTCCCTATTTAAACAGCCTTTTTTCAATTCCTCCCAATGTAGATCATTCTCCGAAACTTTTATTTCGTGCACTTTAGCAGCCTTTTCTATCGTGGGGCTTTTAATAACTTCTGTAAATAAAAAGTATATTAAGTTATTTGTGCTAAAGTAACGAACAAACTACGTTTTCGTATAATATTATTTTACCTTTAGACTGAGATTTAGCTAATTCTTCTTTGGCTTTAGAAACAATACCAGTCATTTCCGAGACCCTCAATGGTTTGTCTTCCGTCGTGGGGCTCACGGGACTAGTCAATCTCTGTGCTAGATCCTTGATACTATGCTCTCTATTGGCTATAATACCACGATCGTCTTTGGTTTCTGTAGTTGTTTCCAGCTGTTTCTGCCTTATGACCGCTAAAGCGTCCACAGCACTAACGCTATGGCCCAGGGTGCCATTTTGGATCCTTTGTTTTAATCCAGTCGTGTATTTTTGACTTCCTGTATAGAGAAATTGTTTATTAGTTTCTATTGGGTATATATGTGTAGAAAAGCATAAAAAACGTAAAATGATTTAATAGCGATTTCGTAAATAAAGAAAAGGCGTGAAAAAAGTTCGGTAATTAGTGTGTTAGTGAATACACAAACCATTCTTTAAAACGTCAGCCAAATTAAGGTTCTTTTTGCTGTTGAGGTAAGGCTCTTCTTCTTCTTGGCGGCCGGTGACCCCGATGCTGTAGTGGTTGGTACCGTTCAGACTTCCAATTCCGTTTGAATAATTTTTAACGTTTGTATATGTTCCGTTGCAATTTCCATTGTTGGCAGTAAAATTACTACTAATCATATTATTAGAACTGGTGTAATTTCCATTCGTTCCTGTGTAGTTCCCATTAGTTGAAGTATAGTTTCCATTAGTGCTCGTGTAATTTCCATTAGTATTTGTATAGTTTCCGTTAGTTCCAGTATAGTTCCCATTAGCACCAGTGTAATTTCCATTTGAAAATAACCCGGTATAACTGCCGTTGCTATTCATCATCTCCTGTTGTTGTATAATGTGATGGGCCTGTCTCGCGAATCTATCTCGGCGTCTCTTCAAAGCTGTGCTTAATTCTTTATTTTCTTTATTGTCCAAGATGGATGGTAAGAATTGAGATCGATGGTTATTTGAGATTTTAGTTTCAGGTTCTGGATGAGTGATAGCAGGTGGTATTGCTGTTGTTAGTAAAAAATTCACAAGATTATTTCAAACGTGTATGAGTTTAATATTTAAGTAATAAAAATGTAGAAGCATTAAAATATCAAGGCATGAAAAAACGTATGATTGGAGTGTTATCATGCCAAAAACAATAAACTAAGCACTCAGAAACAAACTCCTAAAATTAAAGAAAATTTCATTTACGAACCCTTCTCTTTTAGTTGATGTTTTTTCGATTTTCTCCTTTCCGATGTGTTTAAATTAAGACTTCTTCGACGTACCGATGTTACCACCGATTCATCCAGTTGTCTGAAAATAAGATTTTTTTTATGGTATTTCGTGTTTGCAGTTAGTAGTAAACAAGATAACAACGAGCCTTTTATTTTTAAATAATGGCTTTCATTTTGTCTCTCTGACTGACATTAATAAATATAAATTAGAAATAAACGTCGTGGGAGAACTTCAATGTGAGGGTAGACAATTAGGTACATGTTCGGCATACAGTCAATGATGAGTGCCACTTCCTTTTAACTCTAGACAAATCTTCTGCGGTGACATACATCGGGGTATTTACCGTTGATAATAAAATAATGCAACACTTACTTTAGTGCTGTTCCACTTTCATCGCCGTCTTCAAACAGCAACACAGCTTCGAATATTTGCAACTGCCGCAACAGATCTAAATCTGTGCCCTGTTTCGACATGTACAACTGTATTATGTCGTCCATGCCTTGGTCCTGCAAGGCGTCTACTTGATCATAATACGTGTCTCGATCAGGCACATTGTTCAAACATCTGTTGATGAGTGTGGTTGCGTAGATAAGAAGTTCAGTGTCAGATGCATCGAGATCCTGCAGTATTTTCATAACGTTGTACCAAGACTGGCGGCCGTTGGCACCATCTACGGCTACGATCGCGTCAATGAGAAGAAGGCAGTTCTGCTCAGTGTATTCCACGAAGACTAGGAGAAGTTTCAGTGCTGTTTTAACGACATGTCTAAATTTACTAGAGATCAGGGAGTACAGCCATTGGATACAACGTTTGTGGCCCATAACGCCGTGCATGCCATCGACGTACAGCAGAATCTGCAAAAAGGTATCATTGTAAATTAGTTTCCTTTTCATTTTAACTTTTGTATATACCAAAAATAGAATATTCTGCGACGGAGAACCCTTTTTAACGTGATTATTTTGACTAGTAAGAAACAATTACATTTTTTTTTCAATATTAAACAAAGTTCCACTACGTCTGAGAAGAATTAAGCGTGATTCAGCACGCTAGCCCGGCCTAGGAAGCCCAGGTTGGCGGTCTTTTTTTCAAGGATATTTTTTAACAAGTGAAATCTCGGTAGCTGAATAAATTTCGTCACCTGTCCGAGTGCCCTGAGGATGTAGTCCAGGTAGTTGTGGTCGGCCATGCTGCTGACGTGCATGAGGCAGTCCAGGCCCTTGTTGGCCACAAACTCGTGGACCAAGTCTTTGTCTGACTGGAGTATCTGCTTGAGAGAGAATAACGCTCTTCGGAGTTCACGGCCTTGTGAGTGCAACAACCGTTCTGGAAATAAAATATTTATATGACATCGGTGAAAATTATCTTTTAGTTAGGTATTTAAATATAATAAAATTGGTTGTGTATAAAATACTAATCACAACTGTAATCAATTATTACTTAGTATTCATAAATGATTTATCAATGAATGAATTAAAGATTAATAGCAAAAACATTATTAGACATTTTATTCCCCAGAAGACCCTTGATATAAGATAAAAAATTGTAGAAGCTAAATGAAATATTCTCTACTGGAAAAACTCTTCAATATTTTTCATCGTTTGATTTTAAAAATACACAAGGCTTTTTTGGGTATAAATGAATTAAAATGATATTCTATTCTAAATAAAATTAACTCACCGATGATAGCGTGTACTCGTACGGACAACTGCGTTCGTAGGACGAGAGCATTTTTACGACTGAAACATAAGTAAAATAAACATGAAGAGCATTCAAAGTCTACACTCTACAGTCTACACTAAATAACACTATAAAGACTATACTAGTTTCAAATTCGAGAAATGCTAGTAACTAATTCGACCGTCAGGAACAAAAAAAATATTGTTAAAATAAATTAATAAAGTTTTACTCGTATATGTTGCGATCTTACTAATGAGTAAACCTAAAACAATCACATTCATACAATTTCAAATTCGATCCGTAACGTAAAGACGAAGAGTTTGCGTATCATTTATATATTTTGAGTTTCCATACACATAATTTATTTCACATAATTCATTATTCAAACTAATATAATTCACTTCCTAACTCACTCGTCGACTTCGGCAAGATCTTCAGCATCATGGAACTCCGCCTCATCGGACAAGCACTCGTCGGAATCCAGGGTTGTGGCTACGGCGACACTGGTGGTGTCGTCGTCATTATCAAATATACCGGAGTCCACGGAGCCGATCCGCAGCAGCTCGGGATGGGCCCTGCCGCCTGCTACGCTCGAGGTACACCGTGTGAACTTCTCGTCTCCCATCCCATCGCAATCCATTTTCCCCTCCATGTATTGGGTATACAGGTTGCTCCGACTGATTTGTGCACTTATATTTTATTGTCACTGCACTTCTATAGTTAACAACTTATAAAAAAAACGTACAAGTCACGAAGTTGAAACGCGTCTGATCGTCGATACGATCGCCGATAAATTGCGAAAAAGTAAATTTTAAACAGTAATTATAACAGTTTTACATGACGCTTGCGGCCCGTTTGATACTCGGTCAGCGACTGTGTCCGCGATCGGGTTAATTGAACGTGTTTTATTATATTTACCACAAAATCGACTAATAAAATGGACTACGATTTATTTAGTATTGTAGGGAACTTGGAAATTCATTTCACTATAACAAGCAGCCCGTGTAACAAACAAGCGCAGTATAAGTTCATTGTTTAAGTGTGGTTCCACTTTTTGTTGCGCTAAGTCTTCGTAGTGATTGTAACTTGCACCAAAAAACCTTTTATTACGTGGAACACTCACGGTTTCGCTCGCGTTCTTAGTTTTCCATACTTTCTACGTATATAATCATAATAAGTCACATAATATTCCACGAATCGATAGAACGCAGGCACGTATTTGAAAGAATAAAAAGGGTGCCATCCATGAGACCGCGAGCCCAGATATTTTACCCGGTTACCAGTGTAACGGTAACCTAAATAAATTTACATGTGTCTAATTCGGCTATGATCTATTTTCGAACTCTTGGAAAATAGTGCGACGACCTTTCCAGCTTACTCCAGCTGCCGGCGAGCCCTAGTCGTCACGTACAATTGTATGAATACTGAAGGGTATTAAGGGCGCTATTACACTTTTATGCAAAAATCGACGCTTTTCACGTGCCTTTTTATTGAATTAAAATATTTCAAATGTTAACAAATTATATATACAATCAAAGAGCATATATTCATCTATACATGTAATTAAAAAAAAGTATATGTCACCATATAAAATGTATACACAAAGACGATTTTACCAACACAATGATCGCTCAAAATTGAGAAAAATAGGGTCTAAGTAGGTACCCTATACATTAAAATTAATCAATGTTTCGACTTTAAATATACATAATATTGCGACCTATATACTCCTCAATACAAATAGTAAACATTTTGGACATAGAAATATATAGTTTTTTAATTATAGGCTAAAACGTCAACGCATGTAAATTCCCCCATACATTTTTCGCCCACCGAGTGCCATTCCGCGGTGAGCCGCGGTCTTGGAAGCATGTCTATGTCGCTGTCTCGTCGCTTACCCCCCTCTCGTTTACAACGAAATAACTACCTATCGATGTGTGTGTGAGCGTAGCAATAGAACAGGCATGAGCCAATAGCCGTTCCGATAGATAACATTGTTGTTTACAATCAATGAATGAGTATTCTTTCGGACGTATTGTAGTATTGGAATTTGAATTGGGTTATGTGTCCTTATATGACATTGAATTTTAGTGTAAATAATTTCGTAAGTTCAGTAAATGATAATGGTTTTTATACGTCATATTTAAAAAATAATTCAATAATTTGCTGTTGCCAATTATGAATACATTGGCCCTCTTGTGAAGATCTTAGATATTATTATTAGGTTATTTATTTGACAGACCCATGGCGCAGTTAAATAAAAGGCCACGGGTTCGATTCCCGCTCGTAGTCTCTGGTACTTTCAATACAAAACTTAGTACGGAGTCTAACTGAAAAAGTGACTGTTGGGTGAATTTATTTGTTTAAAATTATTAGTTTTATTACATAAAGATAAAATATAAGTAATTAGTTTTAATTATTTTATAGAATTTTTTATTTAGTTTCACTCATTTTAGTTGCCTACTGAGCTGCAATTTTAAATCGCATGACGCCGCTATATCATGTTGACATGTTGCTGATCTGATGATGGAGCTGAAAGATGTTCATAAGAACTCGGTAATTAAACAATCCTACCTAATCGAGTATGGGCTCGTTTGATTCGTCTTGTCGAATACTTTGCTGTTAAATGGTATCGAGGGTCTGATGTTGGAGCTGAAAGATGTTCATAAGAACTCAGTAATTAAACAATCCTACCTAATCGAGTATGGGCTCGTTTGATTCGTCTTGTCGAATACTTTGCTGTTAAATGGTATCGAGGGTCTGATGTTGGAGCTGAAAGATGTTCATAAGAACTCGGTAATTAAACAATCCTACCTAATCGAGTATGGGCTCGTTTCATTCGTCTTGACGGGTATTTTGTACTAGATAGTAAACAGGGTCAGTCACTAAATTGAGATAAGTACATTATGTTTTCATGCGATTGCCAATTCATACTATCTATACTAATACTAGCTTTTGCTCGCGACTCCGTCCGCGTAGACTACAGGGTTGAGATCAGAAGGAAAATAAGTTGTAGTCTATTCTACTTCTCAGAGTCCTATTATTCGGTCGAAGTATTCGGTCAAATTGTTCAAACGTGAAACCGTAACGCGTCGATCGGCGCCTTGTGCATCATTACTGCGCGCTTGATCAATATTTTAAAACTGCAATATCTTCTAAGATACTCAGTGAAATCAAATGATGTAAAGGGCAATTTTATTTAAAATTAAATACTTGTAATGAATAACGTATTTATTTGGATAAGGATTAATATCATATTTATAAAAACACCTTCACAAATAAAACTTTATTTTAAAATAAATTTGGTTAGGATAAAAAACGTTATAGTGAGCCAACCTTAAAAAATAGACATATGCTGTCGCGGACTTTTTTTTAGAACTTTTAAAGAGGAATATTTCTCTCATACATTATTTTAGCGAAACTTTAACCGTTTTCGCAGCGCGCGCCGCGGAAGCTCACAAAAAGGAAAAAATGTCCCCGATTTCGAAACATTCTTTATTGCTGCTCCGCTCCTATTCGTCGTAGCGTGATGTTATATAGCCTATAGCCTTCCTCAATAAATGTGCTATCTAATCTTGAAAGAATTTTTCAATTCGGACCAGTAGTTCCTGAGATCCTAGCCTTCAAACAAACAAACAAACAAACAAACTCTTTAGCTTTATAATATTAGTATAGATTTTACCGATTTGTATGATTTTTGCTATGGGCATAAATAGGAGTCCGAGGGGTTTATAGATGGGATTTTGCCCGGAAAACCCCAAATATGGAAAAAAGAAGGAAAATACCCGAAAAATATACACGAATGAGAAAATTTTCGGGTATTTTCATATTTAGCATAATATGTAGCAACTAGGTATTATGTAGATACATGTATATTGCAGGCCTAAAGTTTCGGACTCTAGGCAAATTCCGCTGTGGCATTTATTAAAGTTTTTAACTGAATCCGTTTTGTACCACTTACAGCACATTTTATACATTTACGAACTTATCTGAACCAGCTTTTCGCCAAAATGTTTTCAATCCCATGTCTATAAGGAGCCAGTGTAAAGTACTCAAACTACTAAGAATTTGCCAATAAAAAAACTCGATAATAATTTGCCCGACCTGGGAATCTAACCCAAGACCTCTAGATCGCGTAGCCAATATATGTACCGCGAGACCACGAGGCAGTCAATAAATTATAATCTATACTTCTATACTATGTATACTAATATTATAATCAGGTAACGTTTGTGAATTTGTATGTTTGTGACGTTGTAGAAATCAATCTCCGGATGTTATAGGCTATAATATGTTAGTCCAAAAAATGATAAGTCTTTTTCCTTGTAGCCGGATTTCCGAAGTAAGTCGGTGAAAAAATGGGCGAACGAAAGCGTTTTTTGCAAACGCTGCCTTACCCATGGGAAATATATAGTTGAGTCCTAAAGAGAAGTTGGAGAGCTTGATAATACCTACAAAAAAGACAGCGATAGCATATGTCAGACTTTTAGGGTTGGTTCATTATAACCTCTTTTATGCTAACGAAATTTGTTCTAACATAAAGCATTGTTTGTGAAGATGTTTTTATAAGGATTATATTAATCCTTATCCAAAAAAATGCGTTATTAAGTATAAGTATTTAATTTTAAAGAAATTTGCTCTTTACATCATTTGATTTCAAATTTCATTGAGTATCTTAGAAGACATCGCAGTTTTAAAATAATGACCAATAATTATGTACAAGGCGCCGACCGGCGCGTAACGGTTCCACGTAATTTGACTGATTTGTATGATTTTTGGTATGGACATAAATAAGACCCTGAGGAGTAAAATAGACTATAACTTATTTTCTTTCTGAACTCAACCCTGTAGTCTACGTGGACGAAGTCGCGGGCAACAGCTAGTTATAAATAAATACATCCAGGAATCACATTCATTTGTGTTAGTCTATGAAAATGACAATTCATTGAAGGATGTGAACGAAACGCGTAAGCGCCATGAAATACACGGCGCTTTCGACCTTTTAGTCGCGAGAAAACTACACTTGTATTCATTTGGTTAGACAGCTAATTGATTATTTGAGTGCTGCTGCGGTTTTAGTTTTATCTCGTCATAAAATGGAGCATGATTTTTGCTTAGGGTGTCTTCTCTATACGTAGTAATATTATCTCAATGACCCCGTATCAGTCTTTAGTCGTAAGTATCACATACTACGAGAAACTATTGGTGCGGAATCGAACCCGCGGCCTTTAGTTTCGTCTGATGTCTAGCTAAATGTCAATGTATAAATAGATATATTGATATGTTTTTACTTTATACTTTATATTTTAAACACATACACGTCTTAATTTGTACACATTTTCAATAATATAAATATACGTAAATACCAATAATTGAACAGTATTGTGTTTTGGTGCGCACGGTAAGACTAGGGCGAGACAGTGACGCGTACGAGTCGCAGGCGGCGGCGCGGTGAATGTGATGTGAGTGTGTGCGTGCGGCCGCGGCGGCGTGTGGTGCGCGGGCGGCGGGCGAGCGCTCGCTCGCCGCGGATCGACGAAATCGAGCGCGTCAAAAATGTTGGAGCGCCCTTAAAGGAACACATAACAGAAATTATGACATGTAAGAGTATTAACAAATGACGTTTACGGGAAGAATTTTGTTAGTTGAATGTTTACGTAAATATTGTTTTAGGAATATTACTTAACATTAATATTACTTGCGGCAACTTTTGACTGGGTTCGGTGTTATCAATGTATTCTACTGTTTATGAACATAGCGATTTTTCAGCGCTATACTGTATGTGTATCGACAGACAGTTATAAGTAGCACAGATATTTGATTTTATAATACAGTGCAGCTCGTTACCTCTCCTCACAACTGCAGTGGTACGTCAATCATCATAAAATGTAATAATCCTTGTTCCCCTACCGTATCAACTACATTACTGCTAGAAGCGCTTTGAAATGCCTTACAACGCATTGTCGTGTTGTAAAACAGTAGGTACATTAAAACCATTAGATATTTTTTTGATTTATATGACTTTTACTTAGATATATTACTACACATTTTAACTGATTAGAAACAAAGGTACATGACATAACCTCCCGCTTGTATTCCTGAAAGGCAGAAGTAGATTTTGCAGTCACAATTCATCAGATTTATATATTTTTTACGGTTGGATAAGGAGAACCAAAGATCAAGCCCAGTGGCGTGCCGTAGGAGAAGCCTATAAGAACCAATGGACGAAGATAAGGCTGTTGTTAATTTTAATCATTCTTACGTAATAGGAGGCTAGCTTGTTGCCGTTTTTGGGGCACCATTTTAGGCTCCATGCTGCTGTTGAGAATGTTCTAATGGAAAGTTGCATCAAACTCGTGACTTCTAGATCGCAAGGCACTCGCTATTGCTGCGAGACTACAAGGTAGTCGAGTTCAGGAAATTTATATTTTTAAAACCTCAACAGATTTTGAATAGCGAGTGTATCTAATCACGCAAAATCTAACAATAGGTATAACTAATTCCTACTGATATTATTAAAGTCACTGCTTTACTTATCTCCTATAAGGCGTTGAGTGCTTGGCTGGCCCTTGATTACGCTTTGTCAAAGGTCCACTACTACTACTACTTTCAGTGTTGATTAATGCCCAAAATGCACTTCAAAAATTACCAGTAGGTAAGTTAAATATATCATTATAAATGTATGAATGCTAGTAATAGGCACGACGAAAACATTTGAAATCCTCATCCATAATGTGGGTATACTTTTACTATTTACGCAAAAATATTTATTTTGGTAATAAACTTCAATTCAACGAATATTCAGCCAATTTTTTTATGTGTTTTAAATGCAGCGCGAAAACAGTTCGATGGTGTCATGGCGTCGCTCTGACGTCACGCCTAGGTAAACGAGTCATTATACACGCAGAAATAAGATCACCATGAAGTTATATTGTGCACTTTTGATAAGTCGTTTATGCAGTGGAGTGATTTGCGTTTTAAAATAGTTGTGTAGGGGAGCTCCGACCTCGGGAAGTGCCGACGTGCTACATGAAAAGGCCGGGGGACTGTGGACCTCAGTGAAGCACATTGATTCGCCTAATTCATACTACAGTGAAACCTGGTTAAGTGAGACATCAAGGGACCTGCAATGTCGTTTCACTTATAGAGGTATTCCACTTACCCAGTGTCTCAGATATACAGGTATAAATAAATATCTGTCTCATTTACAGAGGGTTCCATTAATAGAGGTGAGAATACATGTTGATCCATGTCAGCAAACACTGTTCAAGTTCAGGATATTCTGATAAACGTGCACGTTTTAGTTTCCCTTGTCCTTTAGAACATTGTGATTCAATTTTATGTTTACTCTGAATTATTCTACAAAGAGTCGATTTTGGCACATTAAATTCGGCACAAACTTCTTCGCGTGTCTTCCCACTTTCATAAACGGATATTAACTTCCGTTTTTCACGTAATGATAACGATTGTAGCTTTCGTTTTGGCATTTTTCAAATAAACATCTGTATGATAGTAAAGCGAAACTAAAATTGAAGCTCAAAATTTATAAGTTTACGTACTTGGAATTACGTGTGGAATTTGTGGGTAGAATAAGAATGAGTAAACAAACAATGTTATCTCAGTTACAGAGGTTTATGCATATAAAATTTACTCGCTGTCTCAGTTATAGAGGTAACTATGATGATAAATCGAAAGAACAAATCCCAGATATAGAGGCTTACCTCGTCCCACTAACAGAGGTAATTCAGTGCCAAAGTGTTGGGACCTCAGCATGAGTTCCAGTTATGGAGGTTTCTCACTTATCCAGGTCCCACTTAACCAAGTTTCACTGTATAATATGATTTACGTCCCGCATTCAGTAAAGATTGCTCCGTGCGCCGGCGGATGTGGTGATGATATTTTGTGTAAACATAACACGCGTTTTCAGTTCTCAAAATTAACTTAAAGCGTATTAATTGGAGTACCTTTAATGTTTTAATATTATTGTGAATATAATGTATTACAATGCATAGCATTCTATTTATTTTCTATCAACCCACAGATGGATTGACCAGCTTTTAAATCAAAGTGTGCGGTACTCCAAGAAAAAACAAAAAACTACGTTTTAGCATTATCTAAATAATAAACTGAATGATTACTGACTAGATTCATTAATCGCGCAGAGTTTTATTGGGTTCTTTCTAAGGAATTTCTGTGGTGTAATGTGTAGGTACAGATAAGTATCACTGCTTACTCCTTCTAGGAATCCAGGTGTGACTGCAAATGTGTTAATACGAGGGAAGTTTAAAAACTTGCGGTTATACCAAAACTTACTTGTCTTGGAGTCCTTCCAATTCTTCATCTTGTTCTCCAAGCGTGGAGTCCAAGTCGAGGTAGGGCCCGTAGTCGCCGTCTTTGAACACCTGCAGCGTGGCATCGTCCAACTGTAACAAAACACACCACTTTATTATACGTTCCCGCCAGTGTGAAAAATGCGTAAACACAACCAATTAACTAATTGGATGGTAAAAAACTAGCACGTATTCGATAGTTGTTATGATACCAGAAGGGAATCGTTATGATGTAACTTTATCTTATTTTTAAAATTTCATCAAATTCTATTTCCAATCAGTGCTGCTTTTTATTGACTTTAGTTTTTCATTACCGATACAAGCTATACATGTGCAATGCCATCTAGAGTGTATATCTGGCACTAAAATAAACACGTTCTAGTAGAAGGTACGATTTTCTTTAATATATGTAGATGGCAGCACAGTATTTGTTATTACTTTAATTATTATGTTGTGATAATGTTTAGTATGTTACGTTTATAAAGCTATCACAGGTCGTAAAAACTGTACGGTGGTGGAATATAATCTTACGATCAAATAATAAGAAATGTCAACAATAAATATTTAATTTTTGGATAGTTTATGTTGCGTTATCCTCTTAGGCAGCTGAATAGGTCAATTCTTTTTCATTACCATTTTTTTTCGACTTTTGTGTGGATTGTACTAATCTTGAGCTACAAGAAATATTAGTCCTAAGTCTAAATGTGTCCCCTTGCATCGTCGGCAAGCCCACGTGTGATCTTGGACGGATGCCAACACGAACAGCATTTGATATTTAGTACCTGCTGGAAAATGGAGCGAGGAATGAAAATAATCTTGTTCTTGGGAATTTGTACAAAACTGATAGACAAGGGTCATTTTTGCCAGATATTCGATACTTATGTAGATTTTTTTTTAAACATTTTGTGTGTTTGCATTTCTGGAATGATGACCATATTTTATCACTTACATAAATGTGCTAAGCGTCGCATCAAAAAGTCGACTAATTAAAATCTACATTTTTTCTTTGATTTAAGTTCAATCTCAATTATTTTGGGTAATATTGAATACCTACCTAACTGTACCTATACTTTTATATTTCTACGTATTTGTCAAGTATGTGTAAGGGAATGTTGATTTAACTTTTTTCTAAATTAAAATTATTAAAACGGTAATTATAATAAATATGGGCTAGTTTTTGTAACAGAAGTAATTATTAAGAATAAAAGGTTTCGGTTATGACAATAAGTTTATGTTCACAATACGGTGCATGTCAGCCTTGGCACATATTATTATCCAAAAATATATAATTTTAATGAATTTTAAGCAACCTTTTTTAAGCGTAACTGAAGCAAGCCCTCTGAGGGCGACAACAGGTAGAATGTGAAGACAAAAATAGTGTGGAGAATATATTTCACAGTACATACAGGAGTAAACGATAATTACAACACAGTTTCGTGTAATACCTAATAATAAAATAAAGGTATAAACCGCCTTTAAGTTTACATACTACCTACGCAGAACGAACGTAATCAAAACAAACCGCCCACAGTCTACACAACCGTTTAAAAACAAAATGACGTGTTCGCTCATGTCTCTGTAGTTGTAGAAAAAACCGCCAAAGTAATTAATATAATATGAGACGTGTAACATCTAGTACCAAACTTTTCTTGGTAACTAAAATATGATAAAGGTTCAGATAACAGGAAATTTGAAAGTATTCCCAGGGTAAACATTTTGAAAGACTATTTGGGAGAAAATAGAGTGTTTCAATGTTATTGTATTAATATCAGACTTTGTTATTACGTTTCGGCCGGTCTTCTTCCTATAACAAGTTCTTTGCTTCTATTCTACTTTTGTCTTTTGGTCTGGCGACCTTCGAACTTCTCAGAATCGATAATGTTTGTGTATTACGGTGCATACGTTAAGGTCTGCTTTTCTGTTTCCTTTAGTACAAGTTTGCTTACCAAGATGCTGATATAGTTGGATAAATATAGAGTAATGCCAGGTTCTTTCAAATACAAAAAGATAACGAATGTAAACAAATAAATGTGTATTAGAAATAAATCATATACCTATGTATTTGCATGGTGACCAAAGACTTTATAATTGTATATAAACAGATAAACACCGCAAAGAATAATAAAAACGTGGATAAAACAGATAATGTGATAAGATAGTGTCGTGTCGACGAACACAAAACAATTACAGCGATTTTTAATCATCGTTTTGTATTGATAAATTGTTTGCATGTCCACGAATTGCATTTGCTTTGAGGAGAATTTAGGCAAATTGGTAATTTTGGTCAGTGTTTCAAGGTAACATTATCGAAAACATCTACTTACTACTTTGATACTTTAAAATGATAAAATGTGATTGCTGTTTTTGGGTAATATCTGGAGCTTATGAACTCATTCAAGAAACGCTACTCGTGTCTCCATTCGCTTATCCAATTGGTTTGGCTGAGTAAAATACAATTTACAGTTAAATTTTGGAATGATGTTGAGTAATGTCTAGGTAAAAATTTAATTAACTTTACCTCACTCGGGAATCTAATCCGGGTCCTTTTCATCGCACGGCACATATTTACACCGTGATATCACAGTGCAGCCAGGCTATTAAACGAAAAAATAAAAATTCCTAATAAAAAAAAAAATTGAATAGAATCAAAACGGTTCATCAGCGATTCCAATTATGTAACTGATTTTTCATGTAATTTATTTTTTGTCTGCTTGTTCGTGTGTGAACAAATGCCATAATTCGTAATGAATTATCACGTACTTTAACGGTAAGTTAGATGACAGCCTAAACCATTTCAGTTCTACAGAAGACTTATGCCCCGCCATGGGACATATATGGACTGATGACAATGATGACTAAATATGAACTTAAGTGTATTTTAGAGGTTACATCAGAATAAGTTTATTATAATAAACTGTAGTATCGTATAGTCGATTATGACGTGATTTCTAATACAAATAACCTCTATATGTTCATCGCTGACGATGTTAACTAAATAGGAAGCAGAGATGTAAGATGATTTGATACTTAAATATTGGTCGTGCACGTTAGTGTCCAGTGGGCAGATCGCACAATACCTAATTGAAAAACTACGTAATCATGATGTCACTGTTATTGAAATAAACTGGCGAAGAATAAACCATGCCATGTAGCTTAGAGTTCTCTAGTTGCAGTCCTTCAGTTTTGACTTTTTAATCTGAGGAGTTTTAAAACAACTTCAATAATCTTACACCATTTTTAGACACAAAACGAATAGTGCATACCGCTTAATTATGTTTTTCTCAATAACTTCCTCGCAGGCTGAAAGACAAGATACGTTATCATACAGACTCACTGTCGTGAAGGAGTTGAAAGTGCAATGATGGGTGTGCGGTAGAAGAGTCTCTTGCCATAATTTCTAGTTACATTTCTGGTGTTAATGCACTTTTTGAAATACCATCTGACGTTGAATGAGTGAGGGCTCAAGCTTGCATTCGGCAGTGGCAGTGCTGCCACATCAATTTTTCTATCAGCAAATTTACAGTAATAAAAACCATCAAGTAACTCTAAGGAGCTGCCCTCAAAATGTTTATTATCTAGTCTTTCAAGTTCATCTTTTGCAGTTGCAGTTGCGTTTCTGTACTTGTCACCATGTGGTGAAAAAAAATTACTTGAATCCGTGCAGAATATTATGAGATGAGGAAATTTAAATGGTTTTTAATCCGTCTGTTCCCACAGTGAACTCTAAAGTGCACGCTTGACGCTGATGTCATCTCGTCATGCGAGCCCGATGGAGGACAACAATTATTGAATAGAAAATGTATATAGAACTGAATGATTAACAACTTCCTGGAAATATATCCCAAGACGTCCCCGCGCTGATTGCATTGTCTCTTCTATTTTTATTATGCTATTAACACGGAGAGAAGATTTTAAAATAGCACAATATTTTGTAACATGTGACTCGCGTTTCAGAATTGTTACTTTAATGTGATCTTATGATCATCTTCGGAGCTATGAGATGTAAACAGTAAACGAATGTTCTGTTTCGTTTTAATTTGCATATATACGCGCTCAACGTTGCTAATGAGAGTTTCCTAAAGAAAAAAGATAATAACACTTTATACCCGGGACCCTTAGATTCCTTGGTACATATTATACAATTATTTCCTGCGAAGCTACGAGACTTGCTACATCCACTGTTATGTTATATATTATGTTATGGTATATACGTCATAAGCTTTTTTGCTTCGTTTGAAAATCTAACTGAAAAGAGATGGTGTTAGAGTGTGAATGTATGTCTAAATAGCATAATGTTTATTTCTTTATTACAGTGCCGTTGCGAAGCATCGTTTCTGAAAGGTGTTATGCTCGCAAGAGGGTTTAACACGCAACCATTACACCGTCCATTTGACGCGCTACAGGCTATAGCATTTTATTCAAATTCTTTGTTTAACATAAATATTGAGTGGTGATTGCAATCCCATAGGCCATTTGATGCTGGAAGATCTCTTAAAATGCGAAACTAAGGTGGTGTCAATATTTAGGTACATAAACGCTGTATTTCTTTTATACAGGTATATATAAAAGGTACATTAACACGCAATGATAAGTGCAGTGAAGTTTGAATATTGATTGATATTGATAGTGATTGATATTGATAGTGATTTGAATATTGGCTGACGAGAAACGGATTATTTTAACGTTCACTGCCTAGGCTCACCTATACAGCTGAGGGATACTTCAATGGTCTGAAGAATGAACTTTACTTGAGAAACTGCTGCTGAAGAATGCTCAGCGGTTGCTTAATTTTTCTTCGCCTGCAGAGTGCGTGATAATCCATTATGAGCACAGTTTCAACTTCAAAATGTCAATGGTATGTAGCTCCTAAAACCTTGGTTTTAATGCTTGCGTTATCCCGATATACCACACCGCTACTATAAAAGGTATTTTGAGTCATATAAAGAGATGTAACATTACAAAACATTGCGCAAATTTAAGAAATAATACGCCGCGCCGGTCTTGGCATGTCGTCTGTAATTAATCATTTGAATTATATTATTTCATCAACAGTCACATATTCTAAATGGTCATAATTTTGTATGGTCCGTTTTAATAAAGTGTTCTACATGCATTTGGTGTATTTTAATGGCCAGTACAGAATATCACAAATATACTACATTCCACTTACGCCTGTACCCTCGAAGAAGTAGGCAGAGGCAAATTATTGCATATAGTTTTAGCCACTTTTCATGCAATTTAATTATGACTTTAATTATAACTTGCTGAAGTCAAATTTGAAACAGAATTAGGCGTGGTAGAGTTCTTTCACGTAAAGTTATGTTTGTGTATGTTACATTATTGGGATAGATTCTTAATCACAGTCGAAAGGGTCTTCCCATTAAGATTGTCACGTACGGTTATTGCAAATACAAGTATTAAATACATAAAATGATGTAATGCATGTGATTCATTTTAATAGCGATTATATTAACATATAGTAATAAAGATTCATTTATTATGACATAGAAATGCTTTACTTTAAAACCAATTTGTGTTTCACTTCTTTTTCTGAACCCAACCCTTAAGTGTACGCCGACGTAGTTGCGAGCAGAAGGTAGTTTTAAATAATTCTCGCAGTCATTAATTTACTTTAGATGAATAATATATTCCTCATGAGCTCATGAAGAGTTAAAATTTAGTGTAATTACGAAGCAAATGTAATGTGTAGAGTAACAAGAGAAAGCAATATACAGGGATGTACTACGAATAACTCGTTGGCGGGTCAACAGGTATCTTGACCCAAAAGCAATGTGCTTTCTTCGTGTTGTTGTATAATCAACATTAATTATTTTGCGTGTCCAAATTAATGATTTACAAATAAACATACTGCTAAAGACGTAGTTTGGAAATGATTTTAAAAGCGAATAAAGCTCTTGAATGAAGTGTAAATTCATGCTTTTATAATAGAGAACTATTAGAGTCTTAAAATAAATGACTGTTTTCTTTGTCCGTGACTGTAAAACGTTTGACTGTCGAGAGTTTAATTTTCAGCCAGGATGAAGGTGGAGGATTTCCAGTAGTCGGGTTCTGGAATTATTCCCAAGTACTTCGGTTGAATATTAATAGTCACTTAAATAGCACAGTTTGCAATATCCTAGTAGTCGTTGCCTCGAAATAGGTATTTTCTTATCTTCGGAGATACAACTTTGATTATAATATGTAATAAGGAAATTAAAAAATATGTTTGAGTGTTTAATTTTTTCTAAGGCTGATAGTAACCAGTCGAAGAAAATAGAAAAGAGTACTTTTTATTATAAAAAGGCCCGTGTACCTCAAATTAACGTGTAAGAGATGTCATAAGTAGATAACCGTAATCAGAGTAATGCCAGTGCAAAATAAGGCATATTTGAGAAACCTATTAGCTTTCTCTCGAGGACGTTGTGCTAATTTTTGAAGTGTTTGAGTTACGTCATAATCCTCACCTGAGCTAGGTGCCACCGCAAATATTCAGAACGTATAATTTTAGCCAAATAGCGCGATGAGTAACCCCTGGCATTAGTGTTAACAACTATTACATTTATAACGTCCCACTTAAATAAGCGCGAATCGCTTCCGAATGCTGCCCTGTATT
Organism: Cephonodes hylas; assembly: GCA_030295005.1. NCBI lineage: Eukaryota > Metazoa > Arthropoda > Insecta > Lepidoptera > Sphingidae > Cephonodes > Cephonodes hylas. The sequence goes on along the minus strand of AP025360.1, from coordinate 6,598,237 downwards.
ATTGTTTCATTTATTTGTATAGTAGAGCTATTTCGACGTACCAAATATACGTTTATCCTTTCGTATATAATACAATTTACTTACAATATTTTTTATAAAACTTATACGGATTGTTTACACCAAATTGTTATTTATGTTGTAGGAATTTATTTTGCACTTTATGTTGTATGTAATAAGGCTTTATATCCTAAATTTAACAGTTTCAAATAGTAATTCCGCAACGGTAAATTCAATTATTTTGTGAAACATTATTACTTACGTATTCATGTGTGGAAAACAAAACTTAAATTTTAATATATTAGGAAGTGGCTATATTCTTTTCAACATATGTTTCTTAATCTATTGATTCATCCAATATTTATTAATTTATTATCCCGTAAGGAGAATATCTGCGCATATAAAACTATCAGATTGATATGCAAATTTGATAAATAAAAAAGTTATTTACACATTGTCTATTGTTATTTTATTGTGTTATTGTCAGGACAATACTCTTATACGACGTCGTGAGCTTCAGATATTTATGATGTGGTGTAAAAATAAAAATTGATACGCAATTATTGTGTGCAGATATCATTATAAATATTAGTTATTATTTTTTATAAATACAATAAATGTATTTATGGCTTTGGAGGGCATGAAAAAATGGTCTCATTATAGAAGATTTGAAGCAAATTTTAAATCGTTTTAAAATAAATTTGATGAGATTAATCTTTAGTGTTTCAAAACTGCCTTTTTCTATTTAAATTTATAAACAAAATCAATAATAGCGGGATAGTAAGTAAATATAGAATATATAATACTTGCTGCAAAACTTGACACCTGTTGGAAACACGATTTTCCACCCAATACTCAACAGAACTTACTTGTAGATGTTGAAGATAATGAACGGTACATTATGCGCTTATCAGTGACTGATTCGATTGTCAATATTTAGCCAACTATTTCTAGATTAAATGAACTAATCCTTGTAGAATTCCAACCCAATGCAGCCAACGGACAGCTAAATAATTTAAGTAATTTTCTATGAATAAATTAACGCTTCTATAGCCAATTTGAAGCAGTGATGGCCTCGAGATTTAGGCGCGTGGTCGAGAATCTCGGCGGTCGCGGGTTCGAACCCCAGGCACACACCTATGACTCTTCGAAGTTATGTGTGTATTCAAAATTGAATTATCACTTGCTTTAAAACGGTGAAGGAAAACATCGTGATAAAACCTGCACACCTAAAAAGTTCTTAGAAATTTCTTAGGTGTGTAGTCCGCCAACCCGCACTAGGCCAGCGTGGCGGACTATGGCCTAAACCCTCTCAATGGTAGAGGAGACCCGTGCTCAGCAGTGGGCGTATATGGGTTGATGAAGATGAAGATAGCCAATTTATTACATTTGGATAAATTCGCAATTAAAAATGCAATTTTAAACATAACTATTGTATGCAAGTACGTTTCTTGGTACGCAGATGCATTACTTGAGCACAATAAGAAAAGTACGTTGAATAATTAAATTACCAATAAATAATGTTTTCATACGTGGCGAGGCCGCGTCGAGTAACACGATATTAATTGAAGTACAAGAAAAAAATTACTTACCCGATGGGGGGCTTGTAGCAGGCGGTGCACAGCGGCAATTTGATATGACAGAGGAATCGTAGTATTAAACGTGTGGTATAGAGGCCTCGGTGGCTCCCGCACATTGTACTCCATAAAAGGATCCAAGTCATTGAGGAACTGCACCCGGCACACAAACGAATCTGCGCCTATGTCCCTCATTGTCCCATTCACTCTGTTGTTCTCATTCACTTTTAATAATTCAATCATTTTTCTAATCAACTAAACACTATCGAATCACAGTCCAATAAATAAGATCACATTTTACACTAAAAATATAAATAAAATTTTAAATGTTTTCGACACGAAAGAGCCGGTTTTAAAGTTTTTACGATTTTATGCTATAATCATTTTCGGCCAGTGTTCGCGCGCCAACTGAAGCGTGCGTCATGTTCAGCGGTGGTGAGCGCGGCTCTTGCTCGATCGCCGTACCTCGATAAGTGTGCAACATGTTGTGATTAGGTTTTTTCATATCGGACGGAAAGCAAGGATGTGGTTTCATAAACTGCGAACACTAACGAGCCCGATTTGATTATCGAATTTTATTGTAACTGTACCGTTATATTACGGTCGGAGATGATTCTAAAAAATACATTTTGTACAGTCACACAGGTGTATGTGCGCTGCAGCTGGTAACTGTAAACAACTAAGTTTTAAAAGCCAATCCAGAAATAAAGGCAGGATTACTCAGTTCCTCATAACATTTATGACGCTCGTCCAATCTCGGATGAATGTATGAAATTAGGTATAATGAGTATGATGAGGATGTTGAATGTATGTATTTCAGAGTACTTTATTGCACAAAAAAGTATCGGTGGTTGCGATGAATACTACCAATCCTTATATTATTAGGTATTCGTACATTAGCTACCTTAAAAGTAATTATAATAATAGTTATTCAGACGTTTTTTATTTGGCACATGCCTCACATTGTGCAGTTTTAGGATTCTATTCTTAAACCCGTTGCAATAGATCCAGTGAATCATGATTGTCTATTATTTTTAGAAACTGGTTATTCAACGATACCTAACTGATGGACATAGAATTTTTCCGCAATTATATGCTTATTGATATTTGTTCTTATAATTTTAAATCTTTGTTTGGAAAATCAAGAACTAAAACAAAGAATTATTTTATGAACAAAAGGCGTTCACGTTTTTATCCGATAATTACATATTAGTCATTTTAATATCAATATTTCGATAACATTAATTACGTAAATGGATATCATTGCGGATTGAATGATATTTTGTTTATCGACAGTAATTTCTAGCACCAGACTGTTAGAATCGAGATCTCAGAGCAATGCCTTTTAGATGCAGCACTGTTCAGCATGTAAATAAAAGTACGTAGTGACGTTTGATGCAAGCGGATTCTAGAAACAGATAAGTAACACGCGATCACGTATTTCTAAAGAACTGGTCTTACGGTTACATGAAGGACGTTACTATGCTCTTTAAATAACGCGATTTCGTCAGAGGCTGTCGACGGCTACTGTCGGAACACACCATGACACACGTTCTTTGACATCAACATAATATGAATCACGCGCACTGAGGAGCTCCCAACACAATGGTACCGGTTAAATTGCCGTCATTAACTGTACTTGAAACTATGTTAAAAGGAGTTATCTATATTTACAGTTGACACGATATGCATTCCAAATAGGCATTGTCAGATGCTTTTTCTCATTGATAACATCTGCTGCGGTCGTTTGGAGGAAAGAGTTGCGTTGTGCGGTAGCTGTTATCGTAATCATTTCTTTACCACCATCACATTCGTGGTACATGTCTTTAGCGATTGTCATTTGTTTATAAAAAGCCTTGAATTATTTTTAAAATAAAATTCAATACCCTAAAACATCCAAATGAAGTTTAGGAGAGTAACGGTTTATAGGATAAACAGGTAAAACGGACATAAATCGGCGCGTACGCTGCAAGGTGAGATGTGGAAAATAGACCATCACATCATCGTACTTACGTGTACCAATTGCGCGGACTTGGCACTCCACGCTGGAGGTTTTATCATCACTACACTGTAGTAGGTATAAGCTTTCTATACACATTTGTAGATATGTAATATTGTCCCAATTACGACTTATTAAGATTAATTGAGAAGACGAGGTATGATATAACATCGGGTTTGTGAAAAAGTAATGGCTCAAAATGTTTTTTTTTTTATTTATTGTCATTTTGTAACAATCGGTCAATTTAACTGCGAAGGAAGACATGTTAAAAATACCATCTTGCAAGTAAAGTCTTAAAATCTAAATAACACGAGAAGCACGTCCTCAGAACTATATATAAATATGCTGACTCAATGTACATGTAATTGGCACTATGTAGTATGGAGTGATTTCTACATCCACAAAGATCGTGTATTACTCTGTTACTGAATGTAAAATTAAATTACGCGCGGCACCTATTATCCTAAATCCGCACCCGTTCGTTTCGTTTTAAGCGAAATCATCAATCTCATTGAATATTAGTGTCGATCGCAGATCGCATTCTCAAGTTATTACCACAAACAAATTCGCTATTTCAGTGATCTCAATACATTCATAAACAGTGTCTTAAATTGCTTAATAATTTATTAAGACATTTTGGTTTAGAAAATAACGATCTTGTATTCTTATTTCCTTGTGCAAGTGCAATGTTTGTTGAAGTTTTCAATACATATTATGCTCATACGAATAACTTTAAAAGTAATCACGAAATAGTAACCACATTCTTAAAATTATTCCAAATCGATTTTCTATTTGACACTGATGCCACACTGTAAGTTCCCAATCGATTCCTTGATAAATTTTTAAAGAGAAATCGGATAGTCCTTGGTAAACGCATGCAGCACCCTTGACTTAATGAAATGCCACATTTTTTTTTATGTTGTTGTTGTCTATAGCTTTGACAATTGAAAATCATTGCGAATTGAAAAAGAGTTCGATAAAACGTTAGTACCTTACCGATATCTCATTATTTATGTAAAATCTTTTTTGGTGCAATCTTAATGACATGAGAAATCAATTCGACTATTTTTGGTCAGTCATTTTGAATAGCACGATTGCAATATGCCAAGGAATTGCGCCTGTTACAAATTGCATCAAGTCTTCTTCCTTTGTCATTCAAAAGCGGTTAGTAAATTGTTCAAGCAGATCTATTAAGTTCGTATTCCGTTTATAAACCGTGATTCATTGTGAGGAATGTGCCCTATATTTAAATATTACGAGTGGTTTGTATATTTGAACTAATCCAGTTTTGTAAATTCTAATATACTTGTTTCTAATAGTTTCTGTAACATATTGCGTATGTGTTTGTTTATATACAGCGTTATTTACAACAGCTTTGGCGATAAATTGTAAATAAAAAATAGGGCATGTAGAACAGAAGTGGTACAAAAGTATCACGTACCAACGTTCTTATTTTGTTATTGGATTATTGATTTCCTGTTGTAATACTAATAAATACTCATTTTAACTTCAAGACCCAATTCAATCTTATCCAGTCTCAGTTGTGCTCCTTCTATAATAAAAATTATTCATGAATTACAAAACAAACAAATTCTTCAGCTTCATAACAATAGTAGGTATACGTATAATAAAATCAAATAATGACGATATGGCAAGATATCGCGCGAACTCTAGCAAACAGTCATTATGCTATTAAATATTTAATACAAAACAGATCGATACCATACGCTACTTAATTGGATTTTCCTCAACCGAGTTCTTGATGATTACAGCGTTATAGCACATCGGTTATGAAATCGCTTATCGCATTATTTAGCATATTCACAATTTATTAATTATCTCCACTATTGGCTATTATTTTGGTTAACGTTTTAGCGATATTAAATATCAACTTTATTTTCAATAGTTTTATAGCAATTTTATATTTTTTATGATTATAGTTTGAAAATGTTGAGTCTCCTTTGTTGGTTTTACATGTTTTAGTTTACGTCCTGGCAGCTTTTTCCTATTATTAAATATATTTGATACCGGTATGCAATTTTACTTATAACATGTGCTATAAATTTAAAAAGAAAGTGAGAGGATAGCTAGCACGGACAGCTATCGGCTACATATCGAATATTTTATGATTCAAAGTGCAAAATGTCACGAACCGAACGAGTTTTGTTATTTTTTTATTAATGAAGCAGGTTTGAAAATTGCAATTTAGACTGTTATATATTCTGAATGTTAATGAACAAAACAGTATTTTTTAGATTGCCGTTAAATTTACATCCATTCACCCAGCTGTTCATATATGTATGTTGTAAATTGTAATGTCTGTGTGTTGTGATTTGCATATAACGTCATACAGAAGTATTGTCTTGTATTTTTAATAGTTATATTCGTATATTGTTACTTCAAATTTGCTTCCAAAGCGACTGTCTGTAATGGTCGCGTCTAGTTTAATTTTTGTCAATATTTCTTTGTATTATTAAGGGATTATTTTAATATTGAAAGTTAATATTATTGTCACTATTTGACAGCCCCGTGGCGCAGTTGGCAAGACACCAGCTTGCGAAACGAGCGGCCGCGGGTTCGATTCCCGCACCGAGACAAATGTTTGTGTGATCCACAAATATTTGTTTCGGGTCTGGGTGTTTGTGAGACCGAAAAGTCCCTCGTAGTTTCTGATACCCACGACACAAGACTCGTATCTTAGTGTGGGGTCAGGACTAAGTATGTGACTGTTGGGTGTATTTATTATTTATTTATTTACTAACATTACACTTGTATATTCTTAACGATGCCTCTAGGACACATCGTATAATCTATAAATTCGAACTGATGTGACTGTCTATTAGGTAACTTTTAGTTAAATAATATTTGCTGTAATTTTCGACCAGTTTATCGTAGACCCAACAATTAAGATTGAATCACTGTCAACACGCTGCTGGGTCAGCCTGCATATTAACAGGCATGAATGTATCGAGTGGCAACAGGTACTCGCCGACCAGTCTAGACAGCACTTACTGTTCAGTCACTTTGTTACAGATAAAATAAGTACATGTCCAAAGATGTATGTGTGTTAATAGTGCATTTAAAATGATTAGTCGAGTACAAAATCCACGTTGGATGTCCCACGTTTGTGGTCGGGAAGTCGGCTGCGGCGGGGTCAACGTTCCGAGAGCACGCGCCGTCGCCGCTCTGTTTCTACGATTCATCACGCCGTGATTGGGGACGCCGGTGAAAAAATAAATTAAGAAGCAGATTTCGGATGACTGCAGCGTTTGATAATAAATTTGTAGGTCGTTACGTAACCATTCGCGGGATACCATCGACGGGAAACGGAAACCAACTACGTGTTCAATTGTTCACAGTAGCAGCTCAGCGCTTATAAAACATCTGCTTAGGGCCGTTAATAAAACGTTAACATCTTTCTCAACTAAAACATGTTTTAACTCGCTTCCTCTGACTTTACTCTCTCTCGAGTTACCGAGTAGTAAATCTCTCAGAGAATAATGTTCCTCTTCGAATAATCCAGTTATCCAGTCTAAACCCGTTTCATTCCTTATACATAGTACAATATTGTATAAGAGTTTATTTTCCTTCACAACATTTAATATTCGGTCAAAATTAATTACCATTTCCCGAAACAATGTATTTTATCAGGTCTGACATTGATACCAGGTAAGTGGTAACATTGATCTACTTTTTGTTCAAACAGTAGCGTAAGATAACATTGTTACGTTATGGTTTGTTGTTACATTGGCGGCTGTTTGGAGTTTGCATTTTTCTTTCTTAACAGGAAATTTACACTGCCAAGCCTTTTATCATTATCAACAGTGGACACAACATTAACTAGCCTTAAATGTATTTACATAGGTCTAAATTAAAAAAAATAGCTCCAAGGCTGTTGGTGTTTATTAAATTGGTGTACCGATTAAAGACCCAATCAAATATTAAGAAAACTTGACCGTTGTTGGTGCTATCAATCATAACTACGAAGAGGTGACAAGTTCTCGGTTTATAAATCGAACTGTCATAACATTCTGCTTCCCACGTACAATACCCGCATAATCGGCAGGAGGATTCATGTTAGTATACCATCGACCTTCATAGATTTCTTGCGTGTCTCCGGCGAGGCTGTAACTTGGCTAATACCCATCATTACAGCGTGCCATAAGTAACCCATAGATCAACGTAGTTTAACTGTTGCCGCGGTGGAGGAGAAAGCAGAGCTACCGGCCACTTACATCGCAGACATGTTTTTTGTCAGGGTTCTTTCGTTAACTCGCGGACCTTTTCCACATTCTTTTCGTGACGTGCTTTCGTCTTTAACAGTGCTTGTAGATTAAGGGAAATTTTATATACGGTATCATTTACACACAATACAGCTTAATTTAGTGTAGGTGCAAGATTTTGAAAATGTTTTTCTTTCTCTTGTTCAAAGGGCCAACGGTTCAAAGTTATTTGACAGTTTTTCCTTAGTATTTTAAAGTGTGTCTCCGTATAGCTTCTGCTTTAAATGTAGTTGTTTTTATTTTCATCGCAAAGAAAGTCTTAAAGTCATTCATTATAATAACACGTTAAAATTTAGCACACGTTTCGCAAAGCTGTAAGTGGTAAATTTATCACCGTATCGGCTATAAATCACAAAATACACGGATGATTTGCATCTTAATACCGACCATATTTCAATCAGGATTCCTAAATTTTCTTTTATTACTAGAACGAGCATATGAATACATACTTTCGAATCGTATTGTTTTGTCGTATGGTTTTTAGAAAGCGGTGACAAAGCTAGACGACGATTTGGACTACGCGACGTCTTGAAATCGTGCAAAATTATAATTCGCTATTGAAGACGTAGCCTCGACGTAGAACCTTGGATATAAAACTGGATTCAAGATCCTACGAAATACTAAATGTAAATTTTCCGCATTAAAGAACCTACGAGAGAATTTATTCGTGAACAGTGGACTGAATGTGAGCAGTGCACCGCTAGCCAGTATCGGCAACGCGCGCTAGCTCGAGATCTTGTTACCAATGAATTAGTGTTTTACCCGTTCCTGTATACTGAGGATTAATAAACATTATAGCTCAGAGTTGAGTGTATACGGGTTCAAAATTAAAATGTACACGACGGTGGCATCTAGACAAACTCCGCCATTTTTGCTTTTTTTCTTTTTGCAGGAACGCACGTGTATTGGTACTGATCGATGAAACATATTTTGCTGCATTTTTAATCAATGGTTTAGTATTATCGTGATGGTATCGTATAAGATCAACAAGAAGGAGACGAGTAAAATACTTCGAAGGAATGATTTAACGGGTTTTCAGCTTTTATCGTGCAGCGTCGACAGACATTATATTTTTTATGAGTACCAGTCTAGCTTTCATAAATATAACATATACGAAATACAATGGACATAAATGCTGTAATAACACCAAATTCACATGTAACGAGTAGCAATAGCACGCGTGCCAAGCAAATATTTTGAATCCAAGGAGGTGAAGGCCGTAAAACCTTTCTCTTTTTATTGTTTTCAAATAAAAGCACGGCCAAATGCAGTCCAGTATGCACAAAGGTAATTACCATGTACATTGAGAGAATGTTCGGTGACCATTTGTAAGGTCGTGATAGCCGCTTTGACCTGGCGACTTGAACTTCGCGAGTGAGTCGTGTCCCTGCCCCGTCACGACCATTGTATTCATTGAAAATAACGTACTGTCGCTTGCAACCAATTTGGGATTTTTTCAACCATTATAATAGGGTATTGGAAAAGTATTGAAATCGGCTGCCATCGCTTTAATACGCCCATAGTTTTTATTTGCTTCTGTGATTATCGACTGTAGGTATTTTATTACAATAATATAATAATTAGGAAAGAGAAGGGAATATTTTTATATTATTAATTTTATAAATAAATTTAGGCGAAAATGCAGTATAGAGTAAGTGCTGTAATGGTGCAATAATAATAATTTATTATTTAAGCAACAATCTGTTAAATGTTAAATTACCTTTCCATGTTGCTTTTGCATGCCACTGTACTTGATAAAAAAGTTGCGTCTAAAATTGATTGCTGGTAACAGCGGATAGAACATTTAAGTTTACTCAATACGATTCATCAACATTTTTATTGTAAAGTAAACAAGACCATTTTTTATAAAATAGCAATTTCAATATAGCTACATACCTGTAACTGACTAATGTTAAGATTATAGTGTTTAAGTTTCTCCCTCGAATTAATGAGCAATACAAGGAATCCCAATAGAGCGTATTTTTATAATTAAGGTCGAAGTATTGCTGAAACTTTAACCATGAGACTTTATTACAATCCGTTCATTAATATGCATAAAACCGATGTGTATAAAGATTATTTGCATAATATCATCATTTTACTGCGCATACGAATTTCGAATGCGATGCATTCACTAATTGATAATAAATGGACCGATTTTGTGATAACAATTAAAACAATTTAAACTAATTATTTAAAGTATTTAACCAAAGAATATCACAGTATAAGTAATAAAATTAAAAGCTTTTATTGCTCACGCTGTGTATCGGCAATCCACAGTTTATTATAACAAGTCAAACGTGTGTTGTTAAAATTGATTGTTCCTAAGTTGTCTTTGTCATTAAATATAATCTGTATCAATAATTCAAGTGGATAACAATAAAACGTCCGCGCGCTTATTGACTATTCGGCGGCTGATGTGACAGGTTTCATTATTCTGACAAGCGCTGCAAAGCGGTCATTAGACGGTATTCTATTCTAATTTTGAACGTGTTGCGTAATGTGCGCGTGGGCATTGCGACCGGCGAATGTGGGTAAAGTTGTGCAATATGCGAAAATGTGGACATGTGTACCAGCGCTCGCGGGACACCGGCCTATTAATATTTGGGCCCTTTTTGATATAACAATTTTAAATTACAACTCTATATACAAATAAATAGATCTCAAAACGCAGAATTAAAATGGAGCCAGAAGATGTCTAAATAGGAGATCTTTTTTTGTGATTGTTCATGGTTGGTGAAGATTACTCGCGCAATTAAAAAAATATTCAAACAAAGCAAAGTAATCAAAGTTAATTTTTACGGAGTCCCACTGCTTGTTTCCTACTATTATCGAAATTGTTGGGACCTCACTTCAACTTATTTTAGATATGAGAAATTGCATTACGTAAGCTAGCAAGCGAACTTTATTATTTAGTTCATGGGATGAAGCCTTGGGCGTATTGCTTATGGGAATGGTTACCTGGGTTAACTGCGCTAGAATTAATTTGAAAATTTACAAATACTTTGACTATAATAAAGTGCGTTCATTTTGTAAACTGTGGCATTCTTTGTGGGCGGCCTACGTCCAGCAGTGGAGGTGTTTTATTGATATCCTATTGTTTCATATTCTAGAAGTGACGAGTGTGGTATATAATGATACTCAACACGCTTCATATCACATTATTCTTTTTTTTTAATACAAACAATGATTAAACATCATAAACCATGTTAATAATCTGTTTTCGTTATAAATATGTATGAAGGAAATCGTAAATTATTTATGTTATTTATAATTTGCAGATTTAATTAAATGTCAAGAGCCATCCAGAGCATATGTCAGATGTTAATTTATATGAAATGATAATATATTTGGTAAAAAATAGGTGGTATTTGTGTGTGTGCGTAGATTGTTGACGAGATCGGCCCCGGAGTGCAGTAAATGTGTTAATGCAACGTGTTGGAGTTTCAGATCAATCATTTTGGGTGATTGCTATTCAAACCGAACTGAGTTATTATATTAACTGCGTTGTATCCCAGTAATATATAAATATGTGCATATTAATCGACTTTAGGTGTAACTGGAGATTAGTTACGATCAAAATGCACATAATTTATATTATTTTGGAAATCAAAATTTGGAATGTCCGAAATAATAAATGTTAATATATTTTATTCCGCTGGACAACGAAGGCAGCCTCTAATTTGAATTTATTCACGTCCTGCATCCTTTAGTTAACAAACTACTATATCTTTGATATTTATGAAGTTATACCACTTTATTTTGATATTACATTCTTCTGAAAACTGTATACAAAAGTGAATAAACAATGAATAACTTGCGCTCACGACTGTAATACAAACAATGGGATATTTGCTGCTACGTTCACAATGCATCGACTTATTGTTACAAATAATAAACGTTAAGACAAAAAAATGATAAATGAACTTCGGTAAAAGCAATGTGGGAGAATAAATTAGAAATAGTTAATTCTCCCAATAATTGTCAGTTGTAATGCCTAGAATATGTGATAGATTCGATATGCCGAAGAATTTGATCAAGGTTGCGATCAAAGCCGTAAGGACTTAATCTGTCTTCAACCGCAACGAGCATTTACATCTAGGCCAGCGTGTCCGAAGTATGCTTCTCTTGGCCTTCCCTTCGACAATGTTTGAATGTTTGGGATAAAGTTTGAACTATTTACAAAGTTTATACAAATTATAATTAGTTATAAATATTATTCAAATCGAACCACCGAGAGGGCTGGTGGATGAGTGAATGTTTAATTATAATAAGAAAGTATTGTAAAATATATTATCACTGTCTTAGCAAAGAACTTCATTCAAACGATTAATTTAGTTGCGGGGGCCCTGTTTAGTGTGTAGAGTGATTGAGTTTTTAGATTCTGGTGTATATAAATTACGGTGGTGGCAGTGTAGTGGGATATTGATGGGGAGGTTTCCTTAGGGCAAAATATGATTTAGCCCTTAAAAAAATAATACGTCTTAATAATTATTTAGAGCATTAAAATAGCGCAAACAAAAGTGAATGCAGAAAAAAGATAGAATAACCAGACGATTCTAAGTCGTAACATTTAAAAATAATGACAGTTGCAAAAATATATCAAAACAAATTATAGAAGAGGTGAAACTTCCATCGAGATATTATGATGCCAATGAAACACCGAAGCGAATCAAAAAATATCGGCAGTCAAAAATATATTACTGCATAAGATATTGGCTTGATTTCTGCATATAAAGATACTTTGTTATGTCATGGTAAGTAGGGTGGGGGGGACGTCATAGTTATAGAAGCGAGCCGACGTGTAATATATGAGGTCAACGAACCACATAAATTCTTTAAATTGTATAGATACAATGTCATACACACGGCGTAGGTGGGAAGGTTACGTAAATAGGACGAAACTGTAGAACTACAACATATTTATATAAAGATACATTTAGGACGTCTCACCGATTCCCGGATCAGGCAGTTATTGAGTTTTTAATTTAGGAAATTCTCAGTGGCAATAGGCTCGCCCCACATTACGAGCGGACAATTGGCGGAATCTGGGTGCAGATTTGGACTTCTGTCTACCCCTTCGAGGTAAATAGGCGTGCGGGTATGTATATATCTACTAAATATAAAACCAAGTAAAAGATTCAGAGAAGTTTCTATTTAGAAGTTTCAGTAAAACAATTAACACTCATTGCTTAACTTTTAAAAATAATGTAACAGGCCTTTTATCGCTTCAAAAGAGAGAAGCACTGCTGTAGGAATGCTACATATGTTAACTAATACATTGTTTCTATAGCGAGGATAATCTCCACATTAACATCGCGTGGCTCGCCTCCTTGCGTTCGTAACTCGGTTGCATAACTCAAGCATGCACTATTTACCACCATTGTATTGTCAACTCACGCACCTATCCTCGCATCGATAAGTATTATACGTGTGTATTCTATAGACGATATTATCAAACTAAATTTCGTACATTATTCAACATCTTGCGGGACTTTTCAATTTGTTTATGAGTGAAATTCTTGCACGTTTTGTTTTTGCGTCGTCGCTTATTCTATTTAATAATGAATGTACCTTGCGAACACGTTTCGTAACAAAGGTTACTTGACAGTTGCTTGTTTGTTTACAAACATTGTTATCGAAGGCGTCAAATGATGAAGAGGTAACCGTCGCCCTTGGATGTCGCGCTGCCTATTAACAAAGGCTTAATCTTTTGTTTGTAATGCAAAGTTATATCATGGAGAAAAAATTTATTGTAACAGAATTACACGAAAATGTGTACCTACTATATTTTTTATAAAATATTTGATTATTTAGCGCATTATTGGGTTTTCTGTGTAATGTACACCCAACATCTGAAATTTTCCTTACTTTGAAAAAGGTACCCTAGATATTGCTAAGTTAGTTATATTGGGAAGGCTCTTAGCCCTTACCTCTTCCTGTTGTTATGGATGCCGTTACGGCAGGTATACAGGAAGAGGCACCCTGGTGCATGCTGTTTGCTGACGACATTGTGCTGGTGGCAGAGGGTGGCCACGAGGTGCAGAACAGACTGGAGGTGTGGCGGCATAGACTTGAAAATTTTGGCCTTAAAGCCAGCAAAACGAAAACGCAGTATATGTTTTGTGACTATGGCGGCCTTTCAAGTTCTGTGTCCGTCACACTTTATGGAATGCCGATACCAGTCTGTTCCGAATTCCGCTACCTTTGGTCACTCATGCAAAGTGACGGGGACGTAGGCCGTGATGTAGGGAAAAGGATCAACTCAGGATGGATGAAGTGGCGACAGGTCTCAGCCACAATATGTGACCCTAGAATGCCCCTCAAATTAAAGGGCCAAATATACAAGTCCATCATAAGACCTGTCGTCATGTATGAATCAGAGTGTTGGGCTACGAAGAAGACAGACGAAAGGCGACTGCATGCAGCAGAAATGCGAATGTTGCGATGGAGGTGTGGGGTGACACGAATGGACCGAGTGAGGAATGACTATGTTAGAGGAAGTTTGAAAGTAGCTCCGGTGATAGATAAGTTGAAAGGAAACCGTCTGTCGTGGTATGGTCATATTATGAGGTGGGATGAAACGTATGTTGGAAAAAAAGTGATGAGTATGAGTGTCGAAGGATGGGCTAGCAGAGGAAGGCCAAAGAAAAGATGGATGGAGTGCGTGAGAGGGGATATGAAAGAGAAAGGTGTGAATGAAGACATGACGGCTGACAGAGATATCTGGAAGGAAAAAACATACTGCGCCGACCCCAAATAGACTTGGGAAAAGGGCAAGTGGATGATGAGTTATATTGGGAAGGGGACGAAAAATTTAAACAATACTATAATGCAGCTAAATAGATGCTCAACCATTCCATTATTTCGTTGTGTAAAGAGAAATCTGCATAAAATTCAAGTAAAGAAACAACAATGTGCATCTCTACCGGTAATAGTACGTGATTAGCCTGTCGAGTTGATAATGGCAAAAATTTAATCGAAAAAGTATTTTAAGTTATCTTTGTGGTTTACATTCCTTACTCCACAAATATGCATTGAATTGTTATTTCTATAGAAATTGATTTTGGCATAAACTCACCTAAAAATTCGTTTCATCCCTCAATTTACTTTACATTCATTTTTTTTATTTGGAATTGTTGACAATGAATTGAAGTTTATCTCACTATAAATTCAAATTTCGCATTTGATAGCTTCCGCTGTCACTTGCAAACGAATCGTTTATGGAATGTTGATCAGCTATTCGGAATGTTAGGTCACACTTTCTGCCGTTTGCCGACTCTTGCGCAGGCAACAAGCCGAGGCTTCCGCCACACATGACGTCATTATGGCTAATATTTTAGTCGGTGATGTAATTGTTACCGAACAAACGGTTAAATTCTTATAACATTCTCAAATGAGGAAGTATATATGGAAATTATCTTGAAACAATTTTGCTAAAAAATCATATTATAAATTAATTGGTGATGTTTATTGCGAATGTAAACATCAGCCACACCAAAACAGTTTCCCTCAATTAGCACTTTATTTTATTTGTGTAAGCAATTTGGTTGTTTGTGTTTTGTTGTTGAATTTTGCCAAACTCGGATAAGAATTGACTATAAGTAAAATACTCGTATTATCATGCATACATACGGTCATCTCAGAATTTCCGGAATAGGTAGGCAGAGGTGCATTTTTGCATTCACATTTCGTCAGAAACTATTTATCAGTCCCAAGTAATAGGGGGTGAGCCTATTACCGGTTTTGGAGCACATTGCTGCTACTGAGAATTTTCTAACGGAAAAACTGGGAAAAATTATTTGGGCGACCTTTATATCGCACGGCACATACTGCTACAGCGGGACCACATGGCGGTCAAACTTGACAAATTATAAAAGCGCACTTCATAAAACCTTAGTACTCCTTTTGTGGAGCAGATGTTAATGAGCGGCAGAAACATCATTTTTGAATAATTGATTACAATCCATAAATAAATAATTAAATAAATACCGCACATCAATAATAATACTGGCAGGTATAAAGTAAGCTCGGAATAATACAACAGGAACTGTGTGAGTGGACGGTGTTATTACGAAGTAGCCAACCACTGGTCTCACGATTCACATCCAACATAAGAATTATTGCATCCATATATTGAAATGGAGATAAAATCTTCCCAACCAATAGGATAGGTATCACAACGGAATGAAAGGCGAACTATTGTAGCGTTGTTCATCACCGAGGCCCATAGAAATCGGTTTCACGTTACCAAGTTTTATTGTATTGTATCTTCGCAAGGGATTTATGGGTCGAATTGATTGCCTCCAGTTTTTAGTGTTTGTGTTTTAAATGTGTGTATGTGAGCGTACTCTTGGCCACGGCGGAGAGTGAAAGTGATTTGATGGATATATTGTGTTGTAATCGCACTGGTATTGGTCAGAAAGGTCAGACCCCTTTTTGTAATGGCTGTCTGAGATGTAGACCGGACGCGAGTTGAGTAAGTTACATGTGAAGTGCCATTTCTATTTCGTTTTGTCTATATTAATTTAAACTGCATGCATAATGTATAAGAAACGTGAGTCTTGTTGCAATGTTTTACAGACGTACAAAAGACGACTGCATGCAGCAAAGATGAGAATGTTGCGATGGATATGTGGTATAACACGGAGTGACAGAGTGAGAAATGAATACGTTAGGGTAAGTCTGAAAGTAGCTCCTGTGATAGAAAAGATGAAAGGAAACCGTCTGTCGTGGTATGGGCACATTATGAGAAGGAATGAATCATATGTAGGATAAAAGGGGATGAATATGAAAGTGGATGGATGGGCGAGCCGAGGAAGGCCAAAAAAGAGATGGATGGAGTGAAGATATGAAAAAGAAAGGGGTGAATGAAAACATGACGGCTGACACGGATGTGTGGAAAAAGAAGAGATACTGCGCCGACCCCAAGTAATTAATTGGGACCAGGGCAGGGAGATGATGATATACCTAAGCGATTAAAAATTAAATTCTATTAATAAGTAACAAGACATTCATTGACTGGTAGGGCGATACGAAGTTTGCCGGGACAGCTAGTACTTATAAAATACTATTATCAAATTGTGTATATTATAGTACTATCAACATATAAATATGTTGATCCGATGCGGCTGCATCACTAGCACATCTGATGGTATTGTTCAATATTGAATTAAACGACACTCATGAAAGTGAAAAACCAATGTTCTATAGATATTAAATACAACAACTTCTTCGGAGAATTTTCCCGCGAGTTTGTGTCATTGCAGCGGCCGATCTCCGTGGGAACAGCAGATGTCTGTTAGTCATCGCCCATCCATCCGTGAAAGAATTTTTAAACTCGGTTGGATAATTACCGAGATATCATCGGGTAATGGTCTTTATTACTTCATTATATCAGAACACTCAGCAAATAAATTACATGAACAATGCTATGCTGGCAAAAACAGTTCGCGCTCTATTAATGCAGTTTGTTATTGTTTTATTCAGCTTAGCAGCGGTCGGACGTATGCGCTTGCTGCAAGATGTATCTATGGCTTGTATGAAACGAGTAACATAACCGCTATATGCAGGTAATAAATGTTATAAAGTAAATTAGTGTTTTGAATGAAAAAGAGATGAGTACCTAATTAAGGGAATAGGCAATTTGTTCAGAAAACTTCAGAACTTATTTGGTCGAACCACTAAAAGACTTTAAATACCAGTTTTCAATGATGCCGGTTGAGCTTTATCGATTTAGTATCACTAGCTCATTTAAAGCAGTAAAACTATAATTGATGTATTTGCTATGGCGTTTCGGTCCAGTACTCTTTGGGTCACTCTTAATACTCTCTCCATTATTAGTTTTTATATGTAGAAAACCATAACAATAGTCAGCTGTAAAATCTTCTACTCCGTTGCATCGATGGCAGCGGCAGTTCTTGCTCTTATCATTCGCTATCCATCCAAAAATTGGCAAAATGGCGGCCAAATTTTAATTGAGAAGCATGATATTACTGGCTCCCAGTGCATAAACGGGAAAACCAACATCTGGTAAGAGTGGTGTAAGTAAAGATGGCGCCTAAGTGAAGGCAACAGCAAGGATTCCGCCATCGTCACGACTTGGGGCCACGCGTACCGCCAGATCCAGCGCCCTAACGAGATTGGCCGTGACAGTACGCGCTCACCAGCGCAAGTCAAGAGAGGCTAATACTTAGATAGTCTTCGTAAATTAAATTAAATTAATTAATTAAAATATACGAATAAATTCTTATTTGACTCAGTCATGGCATCATTCATCAACGGTGAAGAAAACATCGTGTAGAAACCTGCACACCTTAAAGTTCTTAGGAATTTCTCAGGTGTGTAGTCCGCTAACCCGCAATAAGCCAGTTTGGTGGACTAAGGCCTAAACTCTCTCAATGGTAGAGGAGTGCCCGTGCCCAGCAGTGGGACGTTTATGGGCCGATGACGTACTTTATAATATGATATTCAAAAAGTCTGTTGGTGTTTATTTAGCATTAACCCAAACTCGTTATCAAATAGCTCGTGAGTGTTAAATAACCATCTATTTTACATAACTAATTATAAAATTAACTACATTGCTGTCGTTATGCCTATCTAGTATTTTTACATTAAAATCAAAGTTATTATTTTTATGCCTGCAATTAATGTGCGTTGCAAGAAAACGTTGCATCAAAGGTGCCGCATCGCGGCAGCAATTTGAATGTTAAATATGGTAATGAAAAATAATTCGTAAAAGTCTCATTCGTAAATAGTCAATCTTGTTATTGTTTTTATCATGAGTACTGGTATTAAAAGGAGAAGGTATTGATTAAACATAATATTAGAATTTTCGATTAGCAAGGCAAATTGAAAACGTATTATTTCAATCTTTAAAGCGGCCCGTAGCTGCAGTTATTATATGCATGTAATGGCTTGCATTATCTTTATATTCTAATCGATGTCTTTCATAATATTTAAATTATGAAATCTTTTAAAAGATGTAATACGTAGTCATTATTCTTCTCTAAACTTTCCCGCTGTAGTCTATGGTTTGGATCGCAAATTGTCGCTTGGCAAGGTCGTAGTTCAATGTGTAAAGCCGGGCTTACCTCTATGTGTTATATTAGTTTAAATACGAAACGCGATATTACAAATTATAATTAGACGCACTTTCCTAACTTTTATATTTAGAATATACAGGAGCTGTTTACATTTACGGGTAAAAGTTTATGAATAAATCTGATTTTCTCCACAATTTTATTTCTTCTCTTTGAACGAGTATGTTATGCAAACTGATCAAGTGTCATAAAACTCACCTAGCTTGGGTTGCAGTATTATAAAAGCGATTATTATGGAATGGTATGACATAGGAAGCCAATATGAAAATCGGTATGAAAGACATTGCTAGGGATTTATTATTTATAGTAAATGGCCCTATGCTGAAAAAATATTTTTTTGTCTAATACTTGAATCATTACGTTGTGGTGGATTTTCCCTCAGAGAAGGAAAATTCATTCGAATATGATTTTGTTTTATTGATTTGCATACCGGTAAGTCTTTGTGAGTCACAAAATAACCAATCTGCATTTTGTTGAGATAATATGCTATAAAAAAGCTTGGAGAAGGGAATCATGATCAGAAAATTATGCGTTCTCTACCCTATGACAAATATTGAATATTTCTCGTTCCAAGAGTTTTTGTTTTAAGACTATGATAATGTAGAAGTTAAATTATATCCAAAACTTTTTGACAACAGTACTAAAATAAAACTAATTAAAGCGGGGTATTAGGTGAGTGTAGGAAATATATGTTTGAAAACATTATTTCTGAAATGCATTATCAAACTTGAGTTAACAATCCAGTGAGGTGTTAATGACTCCCACTCTATCGCGCCGCTCTTAGCCACTCGAGGACACTTTTTACGGCATACTTTAAATATAATCATCCATTATATTCTCTGCTTAAAACCTCATTACCTTACCAGGACTTTATGTGATAATGATTGTATCTATTATATATTCTAAAGCACAGATGAGTAGTTCTGGTAAATAGAGTTGCTTTTTGATATATTTTCTTTGGTTTTGTAATTAATACACCCAACAGTTGCCTTCATAGCTTTTCACACTTCCGTCACTTATGTGTCAGATTGGATCCAGCTGCTTAACCAAGCTATATTTTTTTAAATTTCCAGTTCGATGCAAGTCTCCTTTGGAGATAGGAACACTTTGCAGCAGAGCATTTGCAAACGATTACCGAGTAAACCTCCAGCCCGTGTCCCGTACGGTGGCACCTTTTACACGGCGCGACCTCGGGGGTTATTCTTCGGTTCGTGGAATAAGCTAAAAACAACCATCAGTCTCGCTGCCCGACCGGTTTGAACGTGTCTAGATACATGGGAACCGCGCACAATGCTTGCTGCAGCCAGTCAATCACAAACGGGTTGATACGGTTATCTATACAGTTAAAATTATTTTTGTATACAATTCGTCTTTTTGTGCTGGTATAGGGCTTGTGAGAAAGCTCTTTTTCTGATCTATTTACGTCAAAATGTTCATCAGGTCGCACCTGTTTACTCTCGACGGTCCAACATGTTATATGACAACCGCATTGGGTGAATTTCGTGCCTGAGTCTTTGTGGGGATCTCTTTGTTTGTTAAGAATATGAGAATCATCGTTATCAGTCTAAGGATTCCTAATTCTTCAGCTTAACAAAAGGGTAACATAGCTTTCAACACGCACACATTTGAACAGGCAACAAGTTATTTACTCAGGCTTGTGTGTTTGTGTATGTAAAATTGACGTTTTCACCTATAAATAGGAGAAAACCTGTGATTTTATTATATGTGAAGTAGTGTTCAAAAAGCGATAGGTATCTTGAGGCTTGTACTTAAAACATCTATCAGTGTTGAAAGTATTCAAGAAACGGCAGCATAAGTTTATTGTGATGCTATTGTATTCAGACTTAGTTCAAACACAACGTGAAATTCCCACGCGAGAACTCACAGGGAAACACTAGTATGGAAATGCGTTCATCTCGTGACTCATGTCACAAACTGGTTAATGTTATGCGTTGTGACTAGAATGACTTATTTATTGTCTTTAATTATAGGCATAAGTAATGATAGATTACAAGAAATGTAACTGCAAAACTAGAGTTTCGTTAATAAGTAACGCTTCTTATTTTACGTTTCGTCCTGATTTGCATTACTGAGAATATTATTAGTATTCGTAGAATTACATAAACTTAATGACTCACGCGCAAGCTAAGAACAAAGACTAGCTGAAGATATAATCTGTAACGTCACAAGTGATTTCTGAAGTAAAAGAGACAGTAGGATTACGTATTCATAACAAAAGACAAACACGGGCAGGTACGCAGTGAATTGGAGACCAAGTGTTAAATTTAGTCTGGTGGCGCGACCGTGTCACTTCCTTTGTTTCAAACACTGGGAATTCCGTTATGGACGCGTTTACTGATCTCTTAGTAGAAAAAACTATTTTGAATGTTCATTTGAACGCAGCGCGAACGTCTTAGGCCAACACAGGAATTACGACCGGTGAGAACCGCGCTTTGTTCATAGTTTAGTGTTTGCACATTGAGCCAAATTTCTGGAAAATATTTAAGCTGAATTTTACTGTGTATACAGCAATTTGAAAACCGTGATCGAAAACAAATACAGGTATCAGTAATGATGATTCAAGCACATTGACGCTTAATAATCCCGAATCATAATATACTTATGAATTATCATAAGTATTAATATAATGGTGATTAGGAAAACTCCAAAATACTTTTCTTTTTCGGTTTTTATTTAGGAAAGAAAGCCACTACCGCGAGGCAGAGCGGGCTAATGGTCAACTTAAACTGGATAGCCAATACACCGACAGTGAATGAACCAATGGTTCGATTTATTCTTGATTATCATGTTATTCATAATCAAATAACAGTATACATGTAAAGGCTTTTGTTATGATATTCGTATTTAATTATTGACCACCTTAATGCCTTAGGCTCGCTAAACTTATTTATAATTTTTCATAGTATCCTTATGTATGTAGCTAGCTTCGCAATTAGTGCCATTTTAACAGTAAGTTTATTATCGTTATTTGCGTAAATACTGTCATTTTCATATTGCCATCGATGAACCAGCGAAGTCAGACATTTAAAATAATATACCGCTTAAATTATTACTGCATGCACACGTCGCACGCATTTATTTTCATATTTATAGTAATTTGGTTTTAAGACGCGTTTGTCATGATTTTAGACTGCAGTTGCTAGCATTTAAAAGTAGTTTTTATTTAGAATAATTAGAAATATGAACCTTTAAACTCCAGAGGCGCGATAGAAAATACTGGCGATTAAAGATTCTACAAAACTACTACAAAATTTTAAAAATAAATACTTTATAAATACACAAAAACATTGATTCGAAATTCAATTCATAGTAGCTATAATAAAACATATTCAGTCAGTAACAATTAATAAAAAAGCAATATAAACGTCTGCGAATGTCCTGCGAATTTGCTAACGGTATAATGATATAGTACGTAGGCTCCGTACTAGGCATAATTCAATTCACGATTGCGATCGCGATCCCATATACCGTTGTCTATGATTGAGTCGTTTACCCCACGGACTAGACCGGGATGTCTTTGTCTTCACATCCTTTGTCAAAGCTAATCAGCCAAGGAAGATTACCTTATCTATATGAACATGAGTATGAAAATATCATAGCTAGGCCAATTACATGAATAAATTGTGTGAACTTAAATGGTTATTTAAGTTGTAATTAATTTAAAAATAAATCTTTTTTAATTTCGTAATTATATATTATTACTGTTTTTGTACGGTCACTGTTAAGTTTTATGGAGTGTGATGTTTATACTCGCGAGACGAAAATCTTTGCTGATGTTTTTTTTTAATAAAATATTTGTATAAAGAAATCATATAAAAGGAATTGGACCCTCTCATGATAAAAACAGTCGCGAGCATAAGCTAGCATAACAAAAAAGTTTCTAATGCACATTTTTTTCATATCCTTAATGAAATTTAAACATAAGTGTTGCACCTATGCACCTGTTTCATAAAATGATCGATTGTAAGACACGTTTGCCAGCTGCCGTCACCCCCACGAAGTGTTTAATTTACCTCCGCTGAGGCTTATCTTTATATTTTTATATTCCTTACGGTTTTTATTTGTTGGTTAGGAAGCCTCGGGCATGACTCACTGTAATGGCCGAGTGAATTGACAAAAATAAAGAAGCGTTTGAGCCAAATTTATATTACGTAACACTTTGGGAATGAGGCAACAAATGCTTTTTGTACAACAAGTATTTTTAAGATCCTACAGAAAGCGCATTTGGTGTACATTTGTTACTTTCGTAATTGAATATGATCTGAATAAAATAGCAATACGACAAGGTATTTGAAAGTACCTTCATAATATACAAAAATATACAGCCTCCAAGAACTCTTAAATAAAGGGAATGTAATGTTAAAAGCGAGACGTTTTAAGTTTTCTTGAGAATATTAACTTGTATAAAAACACTAGCAAGTATATTTTAATGTTGGGAAAAATTGTTCGTCCTTAATGTAAATTGGAAGGCAGAGATTACGCAAGGCAGTGTTTGGCAATCTTCATATTACCGAGTCCTTGGCACACGCACTATTTACAGGCGTTTTGTAAAACCGCTGAAATGTGACTGATAAAAATCTCGTATGTGCAACGAAGACGCCGTATCGCATATAATTACTTTGAACATATTTAATTAGCATAGCATCAAGTGACGCAAGCCTCCTCAGTTTTTGTTGCCGACTAAGCACTATAATTACGGAATTTGCGGTCCAAGTACATGCACAAAATTACATTTTGATTAATCGCATCGGCTTAATGTCTACACTTGAACTGTATGATTCTGATGGTTTTCTGTGCCAATTTTTGAGGGCCACGGCTTAATACTGCTGTTAAACTTGTAGGACCGTTCAAAAGAGGTTTGTGCCAGTTAAAAATCTTTGTAAATAGAATTCAGTATGACGTAATGATTAAATGAAGATATACATAATCATAGCCAATGATAATCTCTAATTGAAACTCCTCTATATATTAGTTATTTTTATACTCATTTGTTCAATGCCATTGTCGTAATGTTTCTCGTACCTTCCTACAACGGAATTATACAGATTCCGCTAAACGTTACGTCTGCTTCAATTCTGGAACTGTAAAATTTCAGGCGAATCGCATATGTTTAGTGCCGTTGTAAAGACAAGTCAACGTATAGTTGCTTTTTTTCGTGGATCTCATTGGCCTTATTGGATTTATAACATTTCTCCCAACTAAAATTTTAAGAACTCAATTATTTAAGAAATGCATAATTAAAGTTTAAATATCTCTGGCGATTGTTTATTTGGTTACTGGCAGTACAAAACCTCAGTGTGCTGCTTAATTTAATGCATAAATATATTCTGCAGTAACCATAGCGTTCTTACCAATAACGGCCATAGCTGAGGTGCGCTAAAGTTGTTGCTTCCGCTTGTGTTTTGCTTCAGGCGCTTTTAGCGCTTGCCCACTTTCTCAAACAGATTGTAAGGGATATTCAGGGCTAGCATTAACTTTGAATCGATAAAGAACAGCTACGTAGCATACAAATTGCCCTATAATTTAACACAAATTTCCTTCTGTCTTTTCATCTAATATTCCTTCTATTAGATTTAATTTATAGCTATAAGTAAACTGCTTTTAAGTATACAAGAAGTTGAAAAGTGTACCAATTTTGTAATCATCAATAGTTTTTATATGTTTATTGATGGATAAACAAGTCAAAGCTAAACTGTAAATTGTTTTTTGTTGAGCACATGCAAGTATGACGCAGCGAAATAGTTAATAATTTCAATGACGATACATAAATAATTCGATGTGCTAAGCAGACAAAGGCCGCGTAATTTAATAAATAAGCAAGTTATTTATATAAACATATCATTGCTTTAAAGATTTAAATACCACCTTGCGAATATCCTACGGAACTTGTGAGCATTACATTATACCATTACGCTTCGCTGGTTTTTTTATTACACACTGAGTGTTATTATCGCGAGCATTTCCCGTGACCGCGGTTATAAGAAGTAAGAATGTAAGGGTTGGGCCACTTCTAAATATCTGATGCGTCACCGGTGTCCTAACTCCGTTGGCGAATGTTGTTAACAGGAAAAATACTTTTACTTTATAAAAGGAACGACTAGTTTATTTCAATACAAAAAAACTGGTAGTACGACGATGATAAGTTCCAATATGCGACGCCATCACCGTACAGTCCACCATTGAGGATAAAAATATAAAAGCTACAATAGTCGTTTTAATACAACTTTTATGTTAATTTGAATAACAGAAGCCAGAAGAATGTACTTACTTTTTGTATTCTTTGTATTTTAGTAATTTCCTTAATCCTTAGACTTGTTACTCTTCCGACTTTAAGTGTGAAGCGGTTCCTCAGTTGTTTCTACAACCCTTTTTATTTACGTAATCAGATTGTTGTTCCTGTTACTAACCCGCAATGTTTATTATCCGTGACATCTCGTTTTTATTTTGGCAAACATGTTTCATTCAGGAATCCGCTGTCATTCCATAATCATTGGGCGCGCGGCTTTGAGCTGCTGTTTTATCCAATGTAAACGAGTTTGAATGTTAATCCCGAGTAATAAAGACGAAATTCGAAAGACATAAATAAGTGGCTCAAGTTGTCCCCGTTTAAAGAGTGGTTGAAGTGGGTAAAGAAAGTCTTCTTTTATGGTCCGTTGCTCAGGATAATGTGAATGGGACACCCCTTTTCTGCACAATATTCAAACATGAATTGAATGGTGTGATATTTTGAAAAGTCACCGCGCTGACTTTTGACACAATTAAACATTATTCAAAAGCCGAGATGGTACCGTTTTTCTGTTATTGCTTGAGGTCAAAATCCGGTTTTAAGTATTTGCAATTGTAAGTATTGATATATTTTGAATATATTTGAACGGTCCGTTAAAGCGTGCTAAATGCGGTAAAGAATTACGTCGGTTTTTGCTGTACTAAACGTAGTACTCAAATTGATTTATCTAACTTGACATTAAAATGAAATCAACAGTAATGGAAATGTCAACAAGGAGAAAATTAAGACAAGTCACTAATAGTTAGCACAAGGCTAAAGTAGTAATGGACGCAGTGATGAGAGCAAACGTTTTATTGATACAGCACTCTGAATTTCGTTTAATTGGTTGATGATAACAACTAGGAGAAAAAAATAGTGTTATGCGAGGTGAAGAAAATGTCGTGTAGTAAACATATGTTATTTACAAAAAGGTATAATTTTCACAAATCCCGGAAGAATTTATGGCACTTAGTACTGTTGCTATTTATGCTAACAGTCCGGCCATTAACGTCACGTTCTAATAGAAGTAACAAGACACAGGAAAGATGAACAACATTAGAAAATGTAGCCGAAGGCGATGCAGCTAGCGGGTCGGCGAAGAAAATGTTCTTAATGTGCTGTGCGTTGGTAATTATACGGCCGTGTATGGTGGCGTTAAAGTCTCACCACGCGGAATGAAGGCACCGCACATGTACGGATGAAGCGTCCACGCTTGTTCGACGAATCTCATTAGAATTGTTTATAAGAAAGCGTGTTTGGCTTTGTGCGACTGCGTTTCGGAAATGCGAATCGATTGAAAATTTACGAACACGGAAATCTAACAAGGAAATGCTGTGTATGAATCGGCAGATATAAACTATGCCAAGACATCGTGCAACAGTTCAAAAAATATTTATTTTTGGATTTTCTTCAACATTTTCATTTTAATTTATGGTTTTCGAAATCTATATATGATGAGTTTTCTAATACAGAATATACTGTTACTAATATTTGGAAGGTAAATCTTGCGAAACCGGGTGGGGTTTGCGCGTGCGGGCGAGAAGATGGGAACCGTAATTCTACAATGTTGGTCCTCATTGTGGTTTGTATCGTGATATTGACATATTAACGGGCGGTGTGGGAAATAAATACTTGATTACATGTTGGTACGGCCAATGCTACTGGTCTCATGCGTGGTGGGAAACTGAGTAAGAGAAATACAGCTAATCAGTTGATTCTTTATTGTTCTGATTGAGTATTATCAATCAGAGATTATATGATAAACTGAATTATGCTTGAAGAGCATTTAAAAAAATTAACTTGGACACATCTCTTCCAAGTTTACCTGATTAATTAACAAAAAATTAATAAATCCGTGTAAGTCTAAACCCTATGGAGAGGCAAATATGTTATTTTTTGGTCTTATCCATTTGTACATTGTAGCAGGCCAAAAGAAAGACAGTAATCATGAGTTAGTGTAAGAAAGTATCTCATATTATTTGTAGTAAATATTGAGTTATCCATTACTAGCGCGGCTACCGCAGGACTGTTTCCGTGATCCCCACAACCCGTCGGTACACCCACGTCTTCATTGTGTTATTTTCCCACGTTTGCCTATTTATGCATAGGCATCCACTAATGTGTGTTTGTCTTGCTCATCAGTACGCGCAAAGACTAGGGCGGCAATAGTTTTGTGTACCTTTCGAACGTGGCTCGTTTTCGTATGCGCGCACGCTTCTTTAGGACCAGCAACGCATTTTTACCACAACACAGGTACAAACAGGTTGACCACCTCAACAAAACATGTGTTTTTTTATGCGTAATGACGTTAGGACGACACCCGACAAATTTTAATATTTTATACGATTAGGTATGTTTTGAAGTAAACTCATTTCGGGTCGAAATATATTTTGTTTTTTGAAATATTTTTTTATCTGTTTACTTGGCAAATTGCGGACAATGCCTTTTACCATTAGGTCGCAGATGTTATAGACAATAACCTATACCTGGAATTTAATTTCCAGCACAAACAATATGTTTTAATTTTGTTGAACTGAAAATAGCTGTGGAAATGGGACGTTCTGCTACATTTGAATAGTTGGCAAGTCCATAGACAGTCGCTTTTGAGACGCCTGACATATATAAAATTTTATTTATGATAAAAAAACGAACACCTCATTATTAATGACGTATTATTATTATTATATACATCAAAGAAAAAGAATATGATTGTTAAGATCAAGATGCGGCAATATTTGTTCAGAAGAAATTTTATTAGGTATTCAAATATCTTTAAATATGGCTAATGGTTATTTGTTGTATAAATGTATCATTGACATGACCATATTAGTATTAAAAAAATAGAAGATACGTAAAGTGGCTCTAATATCTCTACCTACATTTCAACAGCGGGGATTAGGTGATGTACACTACACCTGTGGGCTTCTTAGTTTTGATATATAAATCAAAAGCGAGAGGAATATCAAAGAGTAGGTTGTTTTACTATCTTTATCACCAGCCCATTAAAGTCATAGCATTAGGTACTGAATCGTTTTATTTAAGACTGTGTGCCTTATTAACTAACTATTTCTTAGTTAGTTTTTTTATCCTATAAAAATTGATTTTACAGACAGATTTTAGTGAAATTCTTTTACGTCGTTGTCAAATCATGAATACATACATATCGTAATATAAATTTGACTTCTGTTCGCAGTCCACGATTTGTAAGAATATTTCTATAAGATGACATATGAGATAAGCAATATAAAAAATCGTGAGTGAGTAATGTTTGTTCCGAGAACGATGTGACACAATGTATGTGGGCCCGCGCTTTTGTTCCCACACTATACAATATATATGCTTCGACTATACCGCACACAGATTACTGAGATTGCCTTTCGCATCTGTCCCAGATGTAATAACGCTCTTATGCGATGTTACGTATTGCAAATGGCGTGTAATTAGGATAATCACAATGTGTATGGATATTGAACTCTTCATACGATGGGAAAATGTAGCGGTATTGCATTTGGTAGATTATTTCTAAATGTTTTATTTGATGGTCTGATACAATTGTCGATAGTTCAATAGATGCTAAGCTACGTCGCCTGTCAACGCCAAAGCAAAAGTTTAATACTGAAGTTCTATTGGATGCGATACTGAAAATATCTCTGGCCTAACGTGTTTTTTAAATACATCTTGTTTTGAATACGATTTTGTATATACCTAATTGTACGGCATTATTGTAAGGACACCAGGTTTTTAATTTAAAGATCAACGCGTGAGTAAACATCATTTCTCGCTGGTTGACCATTTAAGAAAACAGACGAGTCTAGAGGGTGTCTCGTCTATATAAATATTGACGCTACTGTGAAATAACCGCGTATTTATAGATTGTTCACTGCGCTGTCCATACCCGAGGTTATAAGAGCCACTCCAATGAAACATTCAAGGTACGGCAGTATATTAAATGCAAATCACTTTTTATTGCACAGGACGTCTGTCTGCTAGTTAGCATCTCAACTCGTAGAAAATGAATACTGATGTTATTGCTTTACTGCTTCAGTAAAGTTTTAAGCAATAGACGCATTCTACCAGGTCTTCACACATTTATAATTAATTATTAACCCCTCATAAGTAACTATTTATTAACTCTCTTTAGAAATTATTGAAGTTTACATAAAGTCATATGTTTAAATAGTCTTTACTCCGCACAACGATGCAAGACTTATGATTAGAGTATTACGAACTCCGATTTTTTCGTCCTAAAAACTGAAAATATCGAAATCAAGTTTATTTAGTTTTGGCACAAACATTTGTCTCGGCGCGAAAATCAAATTGCAGCCTAGAATTTTACTTATTATTTGTGTTATAAAGGCTGACAAAGATAAAAGTTGCAATAGTGTTACAAGCAAAGTCGCGCATAAATAGTAGAAATAAAATTGATGAAGCAGGTGAAGCGTTTATCGTTACGCTTATCGCTCGTATTGATCGGTTGTGTGAAGTGTGCCGATAGGTCGATAAATGCACTCTCTTCCGACTCGGACAACATATTGTTATAATATACACCTAAGTATATACTTTTGTAAATCATTTCGTTTATAACATTTTTAGATTACTTTATAATTTTTAAAAACACAATGATCCTTCATCGGCATTTTATTGCATAGTTGGATCAATCATTTATATTTTTAGCATAAAAATTTAATCAGAACTCGGCGGCAGATGCGATTAAAAATGTTTAGTGATACATATTTACATAGGATCGCTTGGAATTCCACAGAATCCCGTTAGACTGAGAAGGGCGGGCATCAGCTGC
This sequence comes from Cephonodes hylas, assembly GCA_030295005.1. NCBI lineage: Eukaryota > Metazoa > Arthropoda > Insecta > Lepidoptera > Sphingidae > Cephonodes > Cephonodes hylas. Next base: position 6,568,195 of record AP025360.1, on the reverse strand, counting down.
TTTGTGTAAAAATGTAGCAGTGCGACATTAAACAAAAAGTATTCTTGAATATAATTACAGCACCGGAGACCAAAACAAACATTTCATGTTTAAATAGGCCGCATAAAATTTCAATTCATATACTGCTTTCTTGAGATTCGTTGAAACCGTTTCCCGTTTATACGAAACAAATTAAGAACACTATATGTAGGTAAGTAGTGTTGCGAAATAAAAAAAGGCGATGCAAAAGTTATTGAATACAGTTACTTTAGCCAAATGTTGAGATTCAGACCCGTCGATACGTGTCTTGTTACAAACATCGTCCAAACGTACCCATTAATTAATTTGACAACACGCAGTTATGTTTAGATTTATTGAAGAGTCATTCGAAATCTCGTTATGCATATTATATTTTTTGCAATTATGGTAAATGGCGTAAAGATTATATTGCCGAAAATTAACAAGAGTACACTTGTGTAAAAGAGTAGTGTACAAAAGTAATTAATGAACTGAAAAAATGATAATTGTTTTTGTGTTAACGCTTAGGTCAATGAGGTTTATTAGTGTTGTAATATTATGCAAAAGGATACATTATTTATCGTATTGTTTACGTCTGTCTGACGGCCGACTTCTTTACCAATGAATTTAAAAACTATGAATTACAAATAATATATGATAATTGGAATATTAGTTTTGAGGGCAATGTAGATAAAAGTAGTCGAGTGTTTTGGTAACGTTTAATTTATCCCGTGTTTCAGAAAAGTTTCCGAGAATTGTTTTATATAATTTAAATTTCATGTAATGTAAGTCCTTGGCTTGTATCACTTAAAAGGACAAGTTATTTAAGTTGCACATTTGTGCAGAATTGATATTTTAATGACAATCCATTTTATAAAGATGTTTTCCTTCACCGTTAGAAAGATGTAAATTTGTAATTGAGTGTTGCAAAACTTGTTAATTTAATGTTAAAACCCGCTATTTTGTGTCTGTGTGGCATAAAAAAGTGAGGATACTTTAGACTTATGTGCATATTACAAAGCTGTAATGTAATATTTTACCGTTTAAATTAAGAACAATATATTTAATACAATTTTTATAAAATAATACCCATAATACTCGTTACTAATTTTTCTCTTTTAAATTATTGACAAAATCTTCTGAAAACATGACAAATTTAGCCGGAACCAGATGGCAGAATGGTTATAAAAAGTGAAGTGAAGCCAAAAACAAAATTAGTTTCATCCAAACGTGAAGTACGGTTTGCATGTCAGCGTGCATAATGAAGTGGCAAAAATTTATCGGTATTCTAAGGCTGCAATACACTTGAGGTAACAAGCAAAAAATTACGAAGACCCGACAGTGTGAGCTCTTGATTACATCGTGCTAAAATTTGCTATAAAAATTTAGGCGATGGAGAGGTCAACGTCTCTCGCGACTGTCTCGGCCACTCCATTCGGTTCTGTTACACATTTAATTGATAAAAGTAATTTAGGAACATAATTTATGTGGGAGAACTTGTGGCACACTACAGCCAACTGGTATGGAACATTTATGAATTAAAGAACGGACAAAAATTTTTGCGAATGGAAACGAAATTGTTCTACTCGTATATACGTACTATAACATATATGCAATTGTAATACATACAAGGTGTATATACAAGGTACAAGGAAAAACCTCGTTATTTTTCGATGCAAGCTTAATTGTTTTAAGTTTAGTTAAATGCTTTTTGTGCAGTAGTAAATTTCAAGAGCATGAATAGCGGTGCAATTAAAGGAATACCGCATATAAAAATTCCTTATTGATTTTAATATTATAATATACGAAATGACTTTAGAATGCTGTACATCTTGAAATTACTTTGTACTATTATGAGGAAGGCTATGTAAGATCTTGATTTGAGGGTTTATAAAGAGAGTGAAATAAGTTGTGCTGATCACGAATAATTATATATTAGAATATTTATTAAAATTTTCGTTGCGTCCTGATTGATTTTATAATTTATATTTACAATGATGATTTGGGCTATAAGAAATCTATGTGATAGTGAGGAGGGTATCTAAGCCTACACATTTATAATAATACGTTGAGAACATGTGGAGAGCGCTCCACGTATACTTGACTAATTAAAAATATAAAAACACAATTGACCTAATCTGTAGTCCTTGGCACTTTCCAAGTCGGGCTGGTGAAACTAGTCACATTACAGCGCCTTTCTAATCTATTGTTAATTCATTAAATTCATTAGGAAAGCACGCGTCAATCTTAATTGCAAAGCTGATGGACATCTTAATGTAATTATCGATGCGGTCTGATGTTCTTCTGGCTTTCCTTATCGCGTATCTGGTGGACTCACATCGCAACCTAATCACTGATTAATTATTATACTACATTTAAGTTTTTTACGACGGTTTTATGTGTGCCTTATCGCTAGCCGAAGCCAATTGATATTTAATTTAGTGTGTGTGTTCAATATGCAAGTGTTCTCGTGTTTACTTAAAAAGTTATTGGCGGCACTGTAACGTCCAATCACCTTTATTCTAGTAACCGGTTAGTGATGCGAAAAACCTGTCGGTTTCGGGACTGGCCAACAGCCGGTTCCGCTTGAGCGTTCTTAAATTTTCTTGCGGTAATGTGTGGAACACTATAGTTCTTGTACAAGTGCGTTTGAGGAAACAGATATCACTGTATTAATTTCTGACAACAAAATGTTGTTCTGTGTTACAGATAGGACAACAAGTTCATCACATACAGAAGTGCAGCTATTTACATAAACTCTCGCTAAAGGTTAGAAGCGATGCCGCCTTGAGAACTAACTTTGATACATATTTTCTTAGGATGTTGATATCATAATCCCCAATAGTCAACAAGAAGTAATAAACTATAATTATATCAGGCTCGACGCACCTGGGGGGTAAAAAAATGTTATCAAATTGTCGGAGTCGCGTTTTTTGTTTCTTCCACCTTTTGTTTGAAGGTGTAAAAAGCAATAAAATCCTTATCGGCTTTACAAGTGAAGGCCGGATGTATAAAAAATGTTCATTGAACGTTTCTTGAGGACTGACGCTTTATTGGATAATGCTCAGCTTTCCTTAGCTTAAGAAAATAAAATCAAGTATAAGGTGGATGGAATGTTATAATTTATAATTCCTTATATTTAAGAAAACAGCAAAAATAAATATCACGGAGGAAGAAACAAAGATTATATTATTAAATAAATATTGATGACGATGATTGAAAATTATAACTTGTACTTCTTTATAATAATTGTAAATTGTAGTTAATTAATAAGTTTATATAAATACTATCACGAGTGATTATCGCACAAGTGTCGGTACATCACGCTGTCTTGTAAATGTTCATAATCAAAATAAATACTGAACATAATGCAGGAAGTTTTTATCGAATTGTAAAATGTAATTAAAATTGGTGAAGAAGGTCGCGTGTGCGTTTCATGTGGGTGTGATGATCGTGTTTTGTTTTAAGTTTTATTCCTATATTGTCACACGATGAATGTGCAGTCAGTAACTGTTACTTTAAATATCCAAAGACGTGTTTAATTACTTAGTTTAATATAGGTACAAATATCTGTATAATATGTAGTATACATATGCTTAATAAGTTATGAGGTTCATACATTCTGGTATAATAAGAAAGTTTAGATACCATTCAAAAAGTTCGCTTATATTAAAGTGTAAAACTTCCTTGTTGAAACCAAATCCTTGCATTACCGTCGTTTTCGTCATATAAAATATACAAAAACAATAGCAAAATATTTTACCAAGTGTGAACCGCCAGAAAGCGCGTACATTTGAAAAAAAAAAGAAAAACTCAAAAACCGGCTTCGCGTTTTACTTAACGTAGAATATACCGGACGAAAAGTAACCCGGCGTGCAACACTACCTTTCTGAGATCAAAGCACAGTCTTAGAATCACAAAAATCACTGCATCAGTCTGTATTCAAGTTTTTTAAGTATCGGGCTCGGTGACTACGCGCATTTTATTGTCGACCCGACACCGGCTGAATCACAAGTGTTACTGAGGAGCTTGTTGCAAGACAAGTCGCCTCAGGTACAATTTTCACGTCTCTACTACCCGATTATGTTGCGAAGCCTTTTGTTATTACAAAAAGTAGTCGACGCACAGGTGCAACCTCACCTGGTTGGGTTGTAGCGAAAAGAACACTGTATCATTTTGTGCGGCGGTAGAAAGAGACGAAAACTCAATGACTGCGAACCTTCGCATAGAGTACGGACGTTGTAGAAGCCATAGAGGTGAAATGTGATAAATGGAAAGATTGACATGGACACACGACGAGCATGCTATGTTAATTATCTTTGGTAATATTGTAGTGTAACGCCTTTGTTATATTACGGAATGTTATTTTATGTTTTAGCTGTGTAACAATTTAATGGCGTTTTTATGTTAAGGTATAACATAAAATTATTTAATACACATATCTGTGATTATATAAATTAAAAAAATCATAAGGGCCAAGTCTAGCGGGTTATTAAATCTTTGTGTGTGTCGACGTCACCGTTTTGAAATGTCAGCAACGCGCGCTACATTGCTATCCTTGTCCGGCACGGTACTCCCACAGGGGACCGATTCAAGGATACAGTGCACTCTTCAGTTCACTGCTCCCTCCGACTGTTGCGTCGAAGCCTTACATTATGACCACAGTAGTACTTATAAATATTTTTAATTGTTTATTTTGGTAAAAACTTTAAAATGCGTCCTTGTTTTAAAACTAAAAGTTTAAGTATGCTTTCTGCGAGCTTTTACAAACGAGGTTTATGAGAATAAAATTTCTTTATTTGATTTATTACTTTGCAATGCACAACAGCTTAGACCAAAACAACAATATGAATTAACTAATTGAAAAGCGCTTTAAATAACGCGCTTGAAGTCGCCAAGTAACTTATGTGACCGACTATACGCGTTAGAGTTTAGTTGATCTTTTTTAAAGCGGCGCATCAACATGTCTTTTTTTTGTAAAGACAGCTGATGTTATTAGTCGGACCCGCAGTTTATTTTTATAGTCTGTGTAAATATTTGTTCCCATTAATTTAAAAATAAGTGCTTCTTCTATAGCGGATTATTAATTGTAGGTTCTTATGGATCTTAATGGAGTTTTAGGTTTTAACAAAGAGTTACGGACGAAAATTTCATTTAATTGGTGATACCCTTATTGCCCTTTACAATAGATGCGATCGCTTGCATCTAGCGTCAAACTCAACACGTCTGCATCAACCACAAAGTTTTAAATAAACCACTCTTTCATCTAATTACTATATAGTATATTTGATTTTAATAACCAAAGAAGAGCGAAGTGCAGAATAATGTGTGTTCTTAATCTGTTCCGTTTAAGGTTTCTCTACGATATGTCTTAAAATAAAATTTAAACATTGACATACCTGATCCTCGTTTCTGTAGTCGATGATGTCGCTTCTGAAAGCAAAAAGATAACACGAAGCTGTTATTCTGTGTTTAAACGTTCATAATGACTCCAGAGGAGCCAAGTTGCAGTTGTGAAAGTTTTAACTTGACATGCACTATTGGGGCGTGCATTACCATTATTGGCAACCATTTTGTAACATTAAGTAATATGCCCAAGCATTTCTACATTTCACTACATTTCGCTTTGTTAATCAAAGTCACTTTCGTATTTACTATGTTAAATGTGAGCACATTACCTAGAACGGATTTTCTTGATGACCGGCCTCTGGGCTGTGCTGTCATGAATTCTCACTTGCGTTGGATCAATTTCTTCACACTCGTCGTCGTCAAATGGAAGTTGGCCAATTCTTCGCGCCAGTATCGAGTCCATGAAAGGAGTGTAGATTTGTCCAGATGTACCTAATATGTCGTCGATATCTGTGTAGCGCGATATATACCTTTCAGTACATTTCTGGTAGGAATTAGACGATTTCCTTCTCATGTGCCGGTTGTTTTCGTAGGGTGACGAGCGTCCACAGTAATTTTCAGTTTCCTTTGGAGTTTCTAAGCCTTCCGGGCTTCTTCTATCACCTAAAGGTTCGTCGTCTGGCAGGTGTAGTGGGAAGGGCGGGACGTGCGTTGGCGGTACGTACACTTGAACTTCTTCTGAATCGGAAGAGTCACTATCCTGCTGCGGTGGAGGAGTAGGCAATTTCTCAATCCCTTCTGGAATGTTTTTGTCACTTGACAACCACCACGGTCTCTCACCAGACTCAATGTGCCTTATGCGCCTCAACGGGAAATTTCTTTCCGAACCTGATTTACTTAGACTTGGAGCTTCGTGTTTGTGACTATGGGAGGAGTTCTCATTACTTGTCGCCCACCAGTCTTTTTGATCTCCAGACTCTATATGTCGCACTTTGAAGAAGTTGAACTTATCACTTTTTTCACTATCACTTGATGACTTTCTTGGTGGAGTTAAACGCTCGATGCCTTCAGGAATATTTGCACTGCTATCGAGCCACCACGGTTTCTCTTCATCCATGAAGTTACATTTTTTCAGTTGTCTTCCGGGGTCAGAGCATTCTGGTGTGTTAACAACTGGGGTGTCTTTTTTACCTCCGCTGCCTGATTCTTGCCACCATGCCTTCTCTCCAGATTCGACATGCCTAATTTTTCTTGGAACGTTCTTATCTGAAGCAGATTTCTGATTTTCACTGCTTGTATAGCTTTTCTTCTCAGATTCTGAGTCTAGCCACCATGCCCTTTCACCTGATTCAATGGGTCTGATTGCCTTCAGTTTTACTAAATTATCGTCATTTGTAGCTATTATATTTTTACTTTTACTTGACTTATCACTCTCAGTTATAAGGTTAGAAACATCTTTCCCAGTCGATTCTGAAGTGGAATTGTCAAGCCATCTGCTTTCGCTGGATTCCTGATGTCTCATTTTGAAAAGATTGGTTACGGGCGCTAATGCTCGTATTAAAAAAGATTTTGCCTCTTCAGTAACTCCATCATTTTTTGGCGGTGCTGAAGGTGACGATTGTCTAACAGATCTATCGGTTGGAATAGATATTTCATCTGCAGACGTTCTAGACATATCATTAGTTTTGGATTTCGCGACATTTTCATCCTCACTTATAGATGATTGTGTGGATAAAGTAATACTCGATTCAGGACTGTTGCTTTCACGTGACTTGGAATGTTTAAGTTTGGAAGATCCGTTTTGTAAATTATTAGCTGATCCGGTTTTTTGTACACTTTTTGAAGGTGAAGCGGAAGACTTTTCGCCATTTTCACTCCCTTGGTCAGAATCAGTTGAACTAACAGATTTACTTCTTCTTTTTACTATCTTCTTTTTTGAAGACGAGTCAGTAGACGAATCTGTACTAGATTTTCTTATTTTTGATTTTTTCGTTTTGGCACCCGTTTCTGTTTTAGGTGCTTGAGGTGGTAATTGGCTATTCGTAATAATTATTTCCGGTGAAACTAATTCTGGCGCTGCTGTGGGACTTTTAGCCCGTTTTAATTTGAGATTGACATTAATTATAATTTCAGAAGAATCGTCATTTTTATTTTGGTCATACACAGCCATCATATCTTGATTTGATTCTGGTGTTGCATTACCAGAAATAATGTTGTCATGACTGCTATCAGAATGAGAAATGCTATTACATATATCCTTTGGAGATGGTTCTGTACTTTGACTTCTACTGTTCCTATCATTATAGGAGTTACTACTGGAATTTTCTCTTAAATTTGAATATTGCGTTGAATATCTTCCTGCGTAACCCGTGTAACTACTACTACTGGGTGAATAATATGACCAATTAGTCATGCTGGTTCTCGCTGTGCTTCCAAATCTACTCAACCGTGTTGGGTCATCTAACCTGTCCGATTGAATTTCTTTGTCTATCATTTCCGGTCTTTTTCGTAATCTTGTATATGTTTTTTCAAAGGTCTTTGCCATATCAGCTCGCCTACTCCGTACATATGCTGAAGATCCTGGTGGTGTAGGAGATGTGTGTCTTGTCACTACCGTCAAAGTTTCAGTCTCATTTTCCCCCTCTATGTTTTGTGTAGCATCTGAAGAAGTGCAATTTTCTTCAACAGATTCCGAGCATGTTTGGGCAGTTTCGTCAATTATTGCTATCGAAGGTATTGAAGATATTGTAGGCGAGCTCTTTTCGGATTCTAGCTTTGTAGTGTCATTATGATTTACTGGTGATACAGAAGTTCTTTTAACGGTTGGGGGACTTCTCAAGTACGAAGAAGATAGCCGGCTAGCAATAGCATATCTGTTGACTGTGATTTCTGGCTTTGTTTCTGATCTCGATGAAGGTCGTGAGTAACTAGAAGGTCGAGGATATAATTTATAGCTTGACAAGCTATTATAGCCTGTAGACTTGTCAGTCTTGCTTGGAATGTCTTTGTCTCGATCTCCGGGGCTGTGGTCTCGGGGCTTCTCTTTAATATTTTTGGTTGATTTTCTTTCAGGACTTAAGTGCCTAGTAGGCCGATTGAGACTATATTTTGATAAAACCGATACAGGACTAACGTCTCTAGTTTTTTCTCTGCTCGTAGTGATGGATGGTATGGAAAGTTTCGAGTAGTCCTTCTTTTCATACTTTGTACTGTCGTATTTAGGTTTATCATATTTGGTATTTTCGTATTTAGGTTTTTCTGTTTTGGTGCTCTCGTACTTGGGCTTTTCATATTTGGTGTTATCGTATTTGGCTTTATCATATTTAGGATTTTCATATTTTGAGTTGTCGTATTTGGAATTGTCAAATTTCGGACTATCGTATTTATTATTTTCATATTTAGGATTTTCATACTTAGAGGCGCTTTTATCTGTTTTGTTATAACTGGCGTATCGATTAGCAATAGTCGAAATAGGAGTATCTTCTTTGGTTGCTCTTTCGTTGCATAGAATTGGTATACTTGATGACTTGTACGACGGAGTAGTGTTGATATATTTTGCTGTGACAGTTGTGGGACGATCTGTAGTCGCGGTAGACGTGTTTGTTCTGCTGGTCTCTCTGCTCCGACCGAATGACGATGTATCATACTGAAACATTAAAAATAGCATCACTTAGTTAACTGCCAGTAAAAGTCTCGTGTAATTAAATTTAAAAGCATTGCACCGAGAAATCCTCAAATCTATATGCTTCATTCAACACTATCAATATAAAGCAGTTCTTTCGCCGTTTCATAAATAGAGACAAGGGAATGCATTTATGTACTTGTAATGATAACTTGTAAAGAGTACTTGTAAAGATAACGAAGAGAGAGGGATTTTATTAATCCCTGTGTTATTAAATATATTTCCAGGCTAGAATGATTAACGGTAGGCTAAAATGAGAAATTTCGTTTTATAGCAGAGCAGGGCTTTTATGAAATCTCCGACATTATGAATTGATGTGCATAGAAAATAGAAACAGATGTTAATGTCAATCTAGCTTACAAGTGCTTAACCATCTCCGTGCAATACTGTTGTTTTAGATGTTTATTTTATCCGGCCATTGGAAAGTAACATCAGAAACAGAATGAGAAAAACTGTACTAGCAATTGCTATATTGCGTCTACTACTTACATTACTTTTAGAAACAAGATTGACTAGTCGAGATTTCATACCTTACAAGTTATATTCGAATGCAACTTAGTACTGTGCCCACATTTTTTACTATGAAAATGCTGGCGCAAGTTTTTATAGGCCACATGGATCAATAGTTATAATATAAAGTAAATTAATAATGTAATGTATTTCCAGTATTTGTTTCTATACCCTGGTGAATTATTAGAAATTTGTTATTACAAATTTAATGAGTCTAATACGGCTATTATTCCATTATTTATTATTTTACAGACATACTGACTGAATGAAGTGAATTGTGTTTATTCCAATTTAAAAGTCTTACAAGCAGGCGACCGGCCATGACGTTTGCTTGCTGCAAAACATCTTCCCTGACTGCAGACTTTAAAGCTCTAATATGCTTTTCGAGATCTAATTTGATAGGTGGTTCTGAGTTCATTCTTTGAAAAAGTCAAATAATCCAGGTTTGACACTTTTTCCAGGTGGCGGACGATATATGATACGTGTTGCTGAAACTTTTTTTCGTAAGCTTTAATTTTAATTTTAAAAATATTAACAAAAAAATGTTTACGGTGTTGTACAGCTTTAATACAACATTTATCTATATTTCTAGCCTTTTGTAACAGAGAAAAGTGTTAATCTTAAAATACTTTTATATATTAAATGTTTTGTAATCTAAGTACTGTTGGGTACATATGGTTCTTGTCATTATGGGACACTTGATCCTCAATTTTATTATGGGATCAAGTGCCTCGAATTTACAAAACAAAAGAAGGTGCACGAAATTGAGCACCAATCGATAAACAAATATTGGCGTTAGCTGTAAATGATATTATTGTTCAAAAGTTGTAGCGGTACGGTAAAAGAGTACCGATTAGCGGTTATAAAATTAAAAAAATATGCCAGTGATTTAAATAATACTAGAAAGTTACATTGCATGTGCAAAAAAATATATATGTGATTATGGCAGTTTTGAACATATTTTTAGTAATTATTCCTTGTAATAGTGTCATATCGATCCCAAATTCAGGAGATATTCCCAAGGATCAAGTGTCCCAGAGGGGGAGGATTAAGTCGTACAAATATAGGGGACACTAGATACATTTCCCTATTCGTACTTATAGTGAAATTATAACTAAATTAATACACTAGTCGTTGGGTATCACACATAGTATAGCCAAATAAATTCCACGTGTTTCAGTACCAAAAAATTTAAAATCCGATCAATATTAAGAAAATGAGGGTTGAAAAACAAAAGGGGGGATCAAGTGTCCCCAGTTTCCCCTATGTATTTCATCAAGTGGATACAGATCATATACCGATCTCTATTTCGGGTAGTACAGGCGTTAGGTTATAACACATATAATGGAATAAGCATTGGTTAATGGATATCTTAAGGAATATTCATCAGTAAGACGGACACTGGAAATATGTCAGAAAAATTCGGATCTTGTTACGGTTGGCTTAAGGAACTGAGGAAACATAGGCTTAAAAAAATTACGCACTACACCATACATCTGTCTACTTCAAAAGTATTTAGGCATAAAGTCAGCATTTTAATTTTTTTATAATTATAAACGAAGCTTAAACAAAATAAGCCCGTATATTGTGAAATATATAAAATGATTGAAAAAGCGCATGGTATATTTAGAAGCAGTTATTTTTAGAGTTAACTTGCTGCGCGTCGTTGGTTTGAAATAAACATTTCTGTGACACGTTGTAGGCTAATTGTGAAACTTAGCCTTTTTAGGACTGACTGAATATTTTATATTCAGTCCTAAAAATCTGAATATATAATTTTTTTTGGTTCATAAAAAGATTAATAAAGTATATTAAATACACATGTTTGTCCCATTACATCGACTATGATCTAAATAAGGACTTGGAGGGTAGAATAAAGCCCACATATGATACAAATAGTGTTGAAATTATTTAAATCATTATCACGTTTGATGAGGCGTTAAGGATATAAGGAGGCAGCACATGCTTTAGAAATAGAACTAGCTTAAGCTCGGTAAAGCGTTTAATCTCATTCCAGTGACGCGTATTATTTTATAACTTGTGAGTCGTGATGTTGTATTTATCGACTTCGAATGCAAACATTATGAAGGATAAAAACCTATGTATTTATACATACTGAAAATACTCTTGAGATAACATTTATTAAAAAATGGCATTAAGAATTCAGAGACAGGGTAGTAGCTACGTTTGGCTCTACTTGTAAACAAAAGACAAATTTATTGCTAGTAATTTATGCTTGGGCCTGATTGATTGGCTTCTAAAATTAGATAAAGCGAGACAAAGCCTTTCTAAGGTAATTTATATAAAGTTTATACATAAGGCTATTAGCCAGAATAGCGAATGATATCACACGTCTTAGTTACTCTTAATATTGACTATTAAACCTACGATGCACTTTGTTAATGATATTCATTGGAATACCTATTGAGGTAGAACTATAAATCTTCAGTGGAAGTTTATTTCTAGTAATGAAGTACCATGTGATGTTAGTTAGGGCGGTATCATTATTTACGTCCATATTGTATATGTATTCTATGTAAGTATATGAATTTTATTATTGAATGAGTAGAAAACTCTACGGTCCGTCGCGTTTTTTCAATTTTCTCAGTAACTATTTGGTCCAAGAAAGTTTATAAAAAAAAAACAATTATGTGCTAGAAATTAATAAATAAGACAAACAACAGGAAATGTTAACGATAAAGCTCTGTGAAGCACTATGTTTCAATATGGTTGTCAAATCGTCAGAAAATCTGTCCGTAATCTGTTTAATCTCTTCTTAATATAGAATTACAACGCTTAGTTGGAATTTAGCTTGTTAGTTTAACTCTAAATAACAGGTTAATTCAAAACTAGGAATGTCGTTCAGGTGGTTTCACTCAGGAGACTGTGCAGTCATCGTGGAGTGTAGTGTATTGTATTTATATTGGTGTAGTGATTTGATAAATATATGCAAATATAATTTAAGGAATAAATTTTACAATTATGTTTCGCTAGCTATTTGTAGAGTAAATTTGAAGAAACTGCGGAGAAATATTTAGCATTTTTATCATTGAAGATTTTTTGTCTGTACAAATGAAACATTTTTTCGTATGTAGTACATGATCTTTTTCAAAAACGATTATGATGGCAAAGACAGAGTTTACCGGCACAATCGGCAACTACATTGGTCGTCACCATTCTTGCACAAGTAGGCAGTCCCAAGGATTTCGAAACATAATTATTTATACACAGTGCGCTGTTTCGCTCAGTGAAAATATCGTAAGGACATCCGCCTGTCGTTGTATAACAATTTCTAATGTGCTTGCACCTTGCGTCAGACACATAAATTCGCCACTTGTCATGGTCGAGATATAAATGGGCAAATATAGGTGATCATGGCTGGGTGACTCCAGTGCCAACAAATAGTAGTGCAAGTACCTATATTTAAATCGACGAACAGCTTTATTGAACTTTACTTTTATCTTTAATATGTATCGATTACATCAAATGATTTATATGTTTAAAAAAATAATAAAAAATTTAATATTAACTATTTTTTTAGTTAATTCTATAGAACTTATTATTAGTAATATTGTTAAATACAAATGATAAGAATTTTAAAATAACGCACAACTTTTGAGATGCGTTGGCTCAGCAGTGCAGTTCAGTTATTTCATACGTACAGAAAAGAGGGTATAATTTAACACTCACGTAATTTCTAAAAGACATCTTGGCAAATCATCAGCTCGTTTCCATTGATGCGTAGCGCTAGGTCCAAGTGTAGCGTGAATTCTGGAAGGAAGAGCAGACATGTTAGAATACAAATAACTTAAGGTCTTGGTGATTATTTTGGCCTGTCCAAACGTACTGGGCCGTGCCCCTTTCTATTGGACTTGACATCGTTTTGATTAAATAGGTTATTATTATAAATATATCTTAGGAGGAGGAATGTGCATGAAATTAGCCGATGTTAGTGAATATGGGCCGCGGTATTGTGCAACGCTATGCTCTTTACAAGCCGACATTTTACACTTGCAAAGAAAAATATACACTAAGAATTATTTCATTGTAAGGCCGTGTCATCCGTGTCATAAATCATGGAGCTTCAATGTACTTAATAAGATACAAATTATATTTCTTTTATAAAGGAATTCATCGGTTCAGCCTATTAATCTTTGATTACATTATATTGTTCAATAATTATGTTCTTGTATTATTTTAATTTATAAGCTTTTTTAATAATTCAATTCATTAAGAATGATATAATTGTTTTTGATTATATTTTAAAAGCAGTAACCCAATGCATGTTTTTGTGTGATGTAATACAAAAGGAATTACGTTACCTCCGTTCTAGTAATTGCAAGCAAGAATAGTAAAAAATATTTCTTAACTTTCTTTTCCCTTGGCTCTTATGATGAAAATAAATGAAGTTGATTTTATTCAGTTGAATTAACATTTGACCTCTTGATATGATAGTTCTAATACGTTATTAGAATTTATGTGGAAAAGTACATTAATTAAAACGTCCTATTTACACTCTTCGCCGTTCGCACTGCTTGCATCTGCATTTCTGTTTGTATAACTTGTACTAATAATGTGTGTTTAGAAAATCGGCGAGTAGCGTTGACATTTGCCACAGAAGTCATTTATAAGAAGGTGTCGGTCATTTTATTGCTGAACTGGTCCTGCGCTATGTTGGGTCATTCGAATCAACTTTATTATCACTGTAAAATAGTTTATGTGTGGGACCATACATGTACCGTTGTGTTACTAGAATTTGTCTCAGACGATACATTGGAATTAATATTGGACTGGACCTAAACGACGCTCTCATTTAATCGGGTAATATAAGACTCACGTTTAGAAATTGATCTTTAGGGATGGTCGCGAATACTGTGAACTTTTGAAAATCACTGTGGCCTTTAAATTTGACCCAGGATTTTTATTTCTCTGTAATAGGTTTTTTATACTTCGACTATTTTACAACTCAAAATATAAATTAGAAACTCACGTGCACCGTCTTAGAGAAATAGACACCATAGCTTATTCAGCATGGAAACTAGTATTTAAAAAGGCGTTTGAGCTAAATATTAAAAAAAATTCTATCGAGTGACTACATGTGGGAGACGGATTAGATAATCTTCTTGAGATTGTGTGTGAATATTGATATTCAAAAACTGTAATTTCCTAAAAGAAATTGTAAAGCACATATTATTTTTCATATCAAATTGGCTAGCTAACGAACTTGGTTGCTGGATTATGAACAGCATTGCACATTATACATTGCGACAGTAAAAAATAAACTAAAAAATAACAATAAAGAAAACACTGTTATTACCTTGACGTTATTCCTATAATTTAAAATACTTTAATACATAGCATAATCACGCAACGTTGTAGAGGATATTTGTGAAAATTATAGTATCGTAGATGCGTTGGACGTGGCCATCTTTCAGACAAATTTGTGTTATTGAATATAGAAACTAATTAACACCACGTGTGAATAAAACAAACGGGTGAAAATAGTTATATATATCGCGCCAATTACCAGAAATAAAAAAATTAGAAACCTCTAACAAACAGAAGTGAACATTAAGAAATAAACAATTTCTAAGGAGTGTATAGTTCTAACACTTCCAAATTCCGAGCGGTAACAACAGGTAAATACTTTCTCTGAATTTGAAGGAAAACAATGCGTGGGACGGCATGTTTTATTTATCTGGGATGTGCAAAGTTATGCACTCAATGTATAGAATAACACCTGTGAGCCGTCTGTTGCCGATATGTTGAGTTATTTTTATCAATGAAATTCTTTGGAAGGAACATTCTAATCTGAAGGGAATTATTTATTAACACTAATCTAGTTGGTCCAACTACTTGAGCTTCCTAATAATTTCTAGATTTATATTTTTTTACCAATCCCAAAGTTCAATAGACCTCTCATCATAGGGTAGAACCCTGGACCCTAAAAAGAATATTAGAACCGTTCATTAATATTTACTTCTGTAAATATTATTCCCATTTATACTAATCGTATCATCACTACCAAAAATATTTAGTCATATTAAAATGACATGAAGGCTAGGACATAATGTGAAATTCCATGTTTGTACTAAACTACTGAGAGACTTTATTAATGTTTCTTAAATATATGTATATTGATGGTAATGCACAAAATGAACTCTCTAAATAACACGGAGTCATGTGGAAAAGTTTCCTCGGTCGGCCGCGAGGAGAAATTTTATTTCTACATTCATTAGCGTTGCACCATTCCCGATAGTTGAAAACGTAAAGAAAATATCCAAAGGTCATAGCCACATAAAACGAACACATAAAACATCGGTGGCTGATCGTGCGCGTTCAATACCGGGTTTCTTTTTAGTATTAAAATAGAAACGATTTTAAAAAGTTTCCGGACTGACCTATATCGATCGAGTCAATGGACAAAAGATGGATGATCAACTTTTTTTCTATACGCGTCTGTACAAAATGTTATCTTGTTATTTTAAACTTAAAGTTCATATTTAGATGGGGCATCCGGTACATAATTATCGTCTATGTCTGGTGCGTTGGTACAAATAAATCACGCCGACAGCCGTTTCACTGATTGAACATATTTTCGTAAATGTTTTAAGGTCATAAACGTACCATTGGAGCTCGCCTCTGCAATAGACTACGAACTGATCGAGCTCGTAAGTTGTAAAGTTCTAGTTTCAGCAATTATTACCCGATATAAAGGTACCTGTGCTATTGTTTGTGATTTACAATGGAGGTATTTATGTTGCGTTGCGTTTAACGTTCTCTGAGAAACTACAAGACCTTAGGGTTACAGTACGACACGTAGCAGTAAGAAAATAAATGACTGTAGTATAGAAGTATAAGAGTTATAAATCACATGCGGCTTTCATTAGTTTTCATTTAATAACACCGTTCTAGTAATTAACATTTTGAAGACAACACAACACAAAATAAATGGTGCGCCGTTTGGAATTGCGCCATATAACTGCACGTTGCCTTCCCCCAACTAGACACACGCATAATTATCTCATCCGACGATAATAAGAAAAGATAAATCGAACGATTCGGAATATGTCGCGAGTGCAATAAAGTCCCTGGTCCATCGCGCGAGTGGACAATGGACATACATCTCGGCGCCCAGAGGCCGTGTCACTTCAAAGGATAATTACATAATATTTCACCGGCTATGTGAGAATAGCAGCTATTTCTGTCGCCGAAGCTTTACGGCGACCTGTTGTCTAGATAAGCTATGACGTTTTGTAATGGTCTCGATTATACGGCTGGAGTGAAAGTGGCTGACGCCGCCACAATTATGAGAGGACTCAAAGTCGAAATTAAAAAGTTGATAAGCGAGCGACGGCGACTGGAATATCAACTACGTGCATTAGAATATGGGATATGCATGATTTGTTGCGGCTACGCGCTGCCACTTGATGTGTTTTTTATGGAATAAAAACGAAATATTTTATGGCGGCATAAATTCTCATGTAGTGTTCGAGGCGGCTTCAAGTCGCAGAGATCTGGATGAAATCTCACGTGATACGTGCAACACTCGAACACAAGACTTCATAAAATTTGAGGGAATTATTTATTTGTATTGAATGTTGATTGTATAACTGTTGCTCTCAGCAGATAATCTTTATGTTCCAATGAAGTGAAGTGTAGCTTTTTCTCATTACATAAGTGTTCGTTTTAGTAAATATGCAAATATATTCACCGTGCGGTAGCCGGAGGCGTGTACACAAAACAAACGCCGAACGCAGCGCTACTAAACAATCGCGCTATAGGAACTGTTAAGATTTATTTCTGTTGAAAGTACATTACGAAAATAAATGGCCTACTCCCAGCTGCAAAGTGTCAAAGACTTGAGTTCGGATCGGGTTGTTGCCTCGGACGAAATGGGGTCGGGTCTGCTTCCCGTGTCGAGGGTGCCAGCTCTACCCACCTTCGTGCCAAGCGCTGGACTCTGGCAATTCCTAACGTCATACACAATTAGCGTGTTTACCATATAAAAATTCAACACGGAACTGTGACCTATGTTCCACATTTATTTGCGGAAGTAAACATGAAGATATGTCATAAAAATCCTATTTGTTTTTGAACTGTAGTTCTACAGAAGTTTTTGGATGCAATCCACAAAGAAACATAATTACTGGAACATGTTGTAATTACTCGGAATGCGATCGTGACACACATCGTATAGAAAATATGTCTATGAGAGCGCGGAATATAGTTGCCAAAGATTTGCTCCGGTTGTATGTGCAGCGGCTAGATTTATGACTAGCATGCATAATGAATGCTCGCGCGCATATTTAAACTACACACTGAAAACGGAGTCGTGAAAGTATCCATCATGCTCACAAATTATACGTAAATCAATATTTGCATCTGTATGCAACAGTGTTGCTCTAATATTTTATGGAAAATAAAATTATGGTTTCTCTACGTATTCGAGATACTTCGTATATTTGATTTATCCTCTGTATTACCCGAAGAGATTCTAATGTTATATATAAATTTCTATTCATATTTAGGTGACGGTTTTTATAGTAGATATTGTCATGCAATTGATTTATTATTATTATGAATAAAATACATAGCCTATATCTTATAATAATATTTATTTATTGTAATATTTCCAAAAAAAAACATTTGTCAATATATAATTAAAATAATTAGTGTTGTGTCTCTTATGATTGTCTGTGCATATTATAAGACTTATATTCAAATTGTTGACTACATGATGCAGTTTATTTATGTTACTTTTAATTATTAAATTACTTTATAATACATAGTTATTATAAATAAACAGCTAATATATTTTTTTAAAACTTTCTTTCATTAATTATGAAATCTATTCAACACAGGCAATAAGGCCCATCGTTTTTGGTTTATTTTAATAGAATACCTGGTTTGTTTCCATCAAAATTGGCATTAATTTTGATAAGGATGAAGTCGCTGCTTAAAATATGTGTTTGAGTATTTTAAAATTATCTATTCAGAAGCTCATTTATTCTTGAGGAGAAAATACAACTGTAGACTATGAATATTTTATTACATAATTATTAAAATAAATCGTAAATAATTTACGTTTTATATTCTGCATAATGGGAAATGAAAACCATTATAGTTACATAAAATTAGAAAGAAATTTTATCACTAAACAGTTCCATTGTGGTTTAGAAATATTTAGATACCGTGACATTTAAATGTTTATCTAAAATATACATAATGGCCTATTGTCTACATTATTTATTAAAAATTCTAAGTTTGTTTGTATCTGTGATGCTTTTAAAAAGATAGATAAATAAAGGTGAATTTTGCGCAATAATTTTTTGGTCGATATTTTTTTAATAAGCGGATTATAAAAAAAAAATATAAGTAAAAAGTTACACGATTGTCCTTCCCAGCAACCCTTCTTTCTGCCTGCTAAAAATCATGTAAATTGATGCTGCATTTGAAGCTTTATAATTAATAATAAATACATTAGTGATGTAAATAAATAAAAATTAAATGGTATCTAGTGAAATATCTACCAATAACGCGTAGAATTTTTTATGTACGTACGAGTACGTATATCAGAAACTATTTAATAAATTTCATTGTAGCAACTAATGATTATTACAAATGGTCTTTTATTTATTTTTTTGTACTGTTTAATGATTTGCTCCCATCAATTTGGAGTTTGTCTATATGATTATCAATAAATAAATCCATGATTGTGCCCGTGACTCTATCTAATTATGTATCCAAATTAATTGAAATCTTATCATTGATTTAGGCGTAGAAGTGTAACGATTTGTCGCATTTTAATATTAGTTAGTATTCCTCCTTATACGTACTTGAATGAAGCAACAAGCTGAATTCAGAAGTAATAAAGCCTACATACCCGCATTGTAACTCGTTATCGTATTATTTTTGGAGGAGAATGCGTGTATCAAAGAGGAGGGCGTGTAAAGACATCTATATTTAAAATTAGAGCGATAATGATGTGATGAACGCTCGTAAAATAACACAGGTACGTTACTCATACGGTTGGACAACATCCACACGTGGTCCCTATGACGCGGGCCTACCTGCAACCTGCGTGAAACACGAATGTTTTGTATTACATTACGCACTGCGTATAATATATTGACACTTCCCCCATTTACAATGTCGGTAATGGAATATAATATATTGGTAGTGTCTTGAAGTGTGGGCGTAATTAGATACAATTCGTGCACACATAATTCCAATGCGTTTTATAAGCTTGTTTATGGGATTAAAATAGAAGTATGATTGTACTTTGCTTAATATATGGTGGGTGCAGCTGTGTGCTCCGTCAACAATGCCTTGGAGAGGCGTGATTTAAGTTGATGCGCTCGATACAAATTTCTTATTGGATAAGGTCATGAATTGAACGATGTAGTGATTTAGGTTTTATTTAGGCACCGTTAATTTTATTACACGTAATTATTTTTTAATACACTACCAATATTTTATCCGTAAATCGACAAATAACTTTTGAGTCTGTTATTGTTTTACTGAACGACGCATACTTAAAAACATCATGATAGCAATCACGTGCGATGGTCTTCAATAGGAGCGTAACAATAACTGGAAAATGGAAGGTGGCCAGAATAAATGGAGCTAAAAATACCTGTTGCTAATTATAGATTTATCTCTGGTAAGAGTTGTTGAAATGTTGCTTGGTGACTTGATGTGCCCCCGACCCGCTACCCGAGTGGCCCACATCGCAAGGGGGCGTAAATATACCTTCACTGGAACTCCTTTACAACGGTCATGCGAAATTTAAAACCTGAGATGGAATTTTATAAAACGTTAACGAAAGGAAAATTTAATAAGAATTTAGGAAAAAATGTCAATATTTTTGAAATGTAATTGTATAAGTATTCCAAACAAAAGCTTGTAAATAAAATAGTGCACTTTTAATACAAATGCCAGTTAAATAAACAACTACTTCTAAATACAACATTTTTAAACTACTGTGAATATCGAACATGTATACCAAACCCATTTACTAATAACTTTTATAAAAAATAAGTCACATTTTAAAGGACATTCTGAATAGTGATTTGGTTGCGATCATTATTTTAGATGTTGGGTATAAGATCCACAAACGTCGCCGACTAGGCCCACAGTCCACGACGCACGCTGCGCTAAAAATAGCCGCACGTTACATTTCGATGCAATGGCATATCCTGACAAATTATTTTTATATATCCCCTTTGTATATCCGCCTGTACAGTCGACACCCTAAATTCTATTAATTGACGATACATCTTATTACTGACAGATAAACAATGTTGGAATTTTTGGGTGCATTGTGAAAGGAATTCTATATTTGTTTAAATAAACTGTTAAATTTTTTAGTTGAGTTTCGATTCTTTATTATTAGTTAGGTAATTGAAATGATACGCTATTTTAAAATTTGTGAAGGTTGAAAATTATATTACGCCTTTGAGTCCTGTAAAAACACTAATAAATTGTAAGGCCGTGAAAAAGGATTTCTATGATATATAACACATAGATGACAAAGTATTTTAATACCTAAAATATTCATTTCATTATTTTTATGCAAGGCGTTGATAATTAGGTCAGGATGTCAAGTCAAGATTCTTGTACACAGAAGTTAAAAGGAGGAAAGTGAATAACACTTAAAATAAAAGCTCAGAAGAAATTCAAGTCACTAATTTACGCTCAGCAACAAAAAAATATTTGCACCTTCAATAGTATATTTGAATAATTTGTCACGTCTTTCTATAATATTCTTAACGAATGTTTACACTAAAAATGAATGACGACTAAATTTATTTTTTCTCTGTTATTACTCATTACTCTATACTAGCTATTCACAAAGAGCGTACAGTCACACTACTACAGAAACAATATATTTTTGTACCCTAAAGTTTCATGTACGGAGTTTTTAATTTACACCAAATCTATTTTAACTTTAGACAAGACTTTTGTACACAAAACAAATTGGCGAACATAACATAGGGCTTAGTTATTCAAAAATGCATCTTCCCTGACATTGTTTTAAAACATTTGAACTTCATCGGGTCGGGATGAAATAATTATATTACGAAACACATCCGAAATGACCCTAAGTGAAAATAGCTACAGTTGAGACACTGACCCGTTTTAAAAATGCAGTTAATTTACTGTAGCCACTTAGAATTGTGCTTTAAAATAGCATTTAACTATTCCAAGATGTAAACAGTGTGCTGTGGCGGCTAGCGTTGGGCGCGAACCAACGCGAATATACCGACTTAATTCAACTTCACCGCAATTGTTCTACCAAAATCACCCCATATTTTTGTTCTAGTGGAAATCTCATACATCAGTAGGGTATATGCGTACTATCTGGCTCACTATTTCGGGCCATATTTGAGTGAACCGACTCGCTCGCCTAAAAAAAAAAAAAAAAAAAAAAAAAAAAAAAAAAAAAAAAAAAAGTGTGGTGTCTAATTGGGGGTTTTAGGGGACGCCCGTTCGATCTGTGCTATCCGTTTTCTTGTATCTGCAACCGTTACGATTTTAGCTAATGTACTGCAACAGCCCCACTACCCCTAATTACCTCATTACGGTACTCATTACCTGCTCTTAATTACGGTCACCCATTGTGTTACGACTCGACACTAATCACCCTTAATCACCCTGTTCCTCATCAATAACAACACATTATTTCAATTGTTTATGCTTTATTCATCCAAAAATTGACTTAAACATTATATCCACTAACATGTCATTTTTTAAGGTATCCATATTGAATTGGTTGAAAAAGTCAGTGTTGGACATCCCATTAAACTTATAAAATATGTACAATATACAGTACTCTCCACAAACTGAAGTCCAATCATTTTGTATCCGGTTACTACAAAATTTCCATTGCTTTGAATTTCTATTCAAGAACATTTTGTGATAGCCAGTAGGACAACGACCATATGAATCGAAATATTCTCCAACACCGCGACTGTCTATATGTATAGCTATCCAGTGAGATCCTGGCTTTGTGTCCGGGTCCAAATTGCTTATAAGATACATAGGAACTTGTACATTCATTGGCAATCTGTTTGCAGCATATACATTGTACTGTAGACTTGGATGAATTTTTACTAAGCATTGTTGAATTTCATTAGTATTCATGGCTGCATTTAATTTTGATATGACTGAATAATTTGCTGGATCACAGCTAAGTGAAAAGATGAAGACATGGTACACATATATAAGAGGTAAAGAAGGTGTAAATAAAAGGTAAGGATAATGTTATAAGAAGCTTTATTTTAATCATAAACTTAGCACTAAGTAATACAATATTTACTATACTAGTCTTAGCTGCTATAATCAACAGTTACATTCCGATTTTTATCTATTTCGATAATGTTATCAAACTCGGCATATACCACACAGTTTATTGTTTGAGTAAGTGTGGATTCAAAACGAACTTCTAATCTTACGCTACCGTGCTTTATAAGATTCCAATGACTCGACGA
Organism: Cephonodes hylas; assembly: GCA_030295005.1. Classification (NCBI taxonomy): domain Eukaryota; kingdom Metazoa; phylum Arthropoda; class Insecta; order Lepidoptera; family Sphingidae; genus Cephonodes; species Cephonodes hylas. Next base: position 6,545,161 of record AP025360.1, on the reverse strand, counting down.
GTTGGCTGATAAATCAGGGGTAAGATCAAAAGCTAACAAGCAATATCCATTGGAATATTTATCACGAGATATCCCATTACCTTCATTTAGAAAATGTATTCCCGTTCCTGAGAATAAGGTATGATAAGTTGTAGTAAACAATTTATTCTCAAACGATGGTTGCAAAGCTTTTGAGGGTATTTGTTGCCCATCTATGTACAAACAAAATGAGCTCATATCATAGTTTTCAAAGTTCAATGGATTTTTAGTTAGACTACCATTGAACGCTGCATTATTAACAAACCCAACTATACATCTTTTAGGTACTTGGCCGAGAAAAATATTATCAAGTGTTTTTCCTTGAACTCCTGATGGTATTGTTAACACTTTAACTTCAGCTCGAGTTATGGGATATTTTGCAGTAGTAGATGCTAGAACTTTTTGATGAGCAAGTAAAACTGATGGATTAATTTTTGTTCTTCTTACAACGAGAGTTGCATCTGTTATGCTAACTTTAAATTTCATGTCATTCGATGAAGCCATAAGATTAAACGATTCGCGAGATCTGACTAACTTTACACTCATTTCGACACCATTGATCAAACAAAATGAGCTCATATCAGTTCATATTTGAGAAACTATTACTTAAATGGTATGCAAATATTGTGAAATAGAGATAATGTAATTGATTTTTAATGTTGTTATTTATTGAAACTAGATATTTAATGATTTATTTGAAGAATGTCGATTACGCTAGTATATAAACCCACAATGATATTGAAATGATACAGTCCCTAGTAGTAGTGGTACGGTGAATTAAGTTAACAACAGTGAATTACAGTGTGTAACGATATTATGGAGGTAAGACACATTTTTATTAATTTTGAAACTTATTGATACTGGATTGTTAGTAGAGTTTCATTGCGTATTTGTTATATTGTTACAGAACTCATTCAGTTATATGAAGGAAGGGAATACCAGCAAAGGCTTCTATTACAGTACACTCTCGGATTCCGAAACTGAGTTGGAGATAACTGCACCACAACAATCGAACAAAAGAAAAGAACCAGAAAAACAAGAGATCGATGATCTTTTTCAAATATCACCGAAAAATAAGAAGAAAAAGACATCAAGCACTGTGTCTCGAACACAGAGTGGAGGCACTGCCTTTATAACTACAAACAAAGATGATGAGAAAAATTCTACACACCTCATAAAAATCGAGGTGTACGATCTCAACAAAATCGCAAAAATTGAACCCCAAGAACACTGGAAAAACAGTGAAATGAGATTGAAATTGTACACGACGAAACGAACGAAACAATTCGAAAATGTTGAAAAATTAATATACACTATAACAAAAGAAATAACGACCAGTGAAACGTGTAAAAAATACTTGTTTAAACACAACAACAATTAGCTAATTACTAAAGAGAAATAAATAAAATTGTGTTTTATATAGAAATTGTTTCATTTTATTGTAAGACTTCGTATATGCCTCACGTGAACAACATGTATCATTTTATCCATCCCTTTACTGCAATAATTGCAGGGCCTAGTGGATGTGGAAAATCACAATTTGTAACAAATTTCATCAAATACAAGAGTAAAGTATGCAACGTAGATTTCGTTCAAATAACTTGGTGTTTTGATGAAATGCAACATCTATATAACCTAAAAAATGTAAACTACTTTCAAGGATTACCCGATCTGAACATGTTTGATGGTAAAGAGCCCAATCTTATCATAATAGACGATCTCATGAGGGAATCTGATGGACGCATAGTTGACATATTCACAAAAGGTAGTCATCATAGAAATTTAAGTGTTTTTTATATAACTCAAAACTTGTTTCATCAGGGAAAAGGACAGAGGGATATTTCTTTAAATTCGAGTTATATTATTTATTTTAAAAATCCTCGTGATAAAACACAAATTCGCTATTTAGCACGACAAGTATCACCAGAAAATACCAAGTTCATCGAAGAAGCGTACAAAGATTCTACTAAAGACGCTCATGGATATCTAATGATAGATCTTAAACAAAATACTAATGACCAGTGTCGTATTAAAACAAGGATATTTCCTAATGCCGGATTTTGTTCTATTTACATACCGAAGAAGGGCTTTAAATACGACAAGAATCAACAAATTTCCATCATTTATAAATAATGCAGGGAAGCTTAAAGACGCATAAAGATTTACTCACTGCATTACATACGTTGAAACCAAAATATCAAAAAGCATTGTTAAAATCATGTGATGAAGATGAAATAAATTGTATTTGTGAGTGTGTTCACAACGTTTTACAGGGTAAAGTTCAATTAAAAGAAAAGGAGAAAAAGTCTCTCAAAAAACATAAATCTTTACTCCGCAAACTTGTACATAAAACTACAAATAAAGTAAGAAAAAATATAATAATTCAAAAAGGAGGAGCCTTTCTACCTATTATATTGGGTTCTATACTTAGTGGATTAATAAGTGGTCTTGTTTAAAATGGAACATGCTAAGAGAATGGTACTTGTCGAGCCGAGTTTGATTGAAAAAATATCACAAAGAGATTCTATGGATAATCCAAAATCACGATTAGATTTTGAAATGCAAAATATTTTAAAAAGCAAAGAAGATGATAGACATAAATGTATTTTGTACTTACAAGTTTTACAGAGATACTTACACTTTACCGGTGAAGATCGTCAGCCAATTGAACTCCCAATAATAACTTCACCCAATTCATCCGAAACAATCATCAAAAATCAGCCTAATGATAAAAGTATTAAAACAGATGTCCCAGATCCAGTTGTTAATCAGACGTCAAACCAAGAAGATACTCACCAAGAGAGAAACACTATACAAACAGAACATGTTTACTCATTAAAACAAATTTTAAGCCTTATACCAAAGACTTATTCGAAAAAGGGTGAACTCTTATTAAATTTGCTCTCATTGAACAGACACAAAATTAATTGGAATGATGAAGGTACAGTTTTTATTGGTAAAAACGAGGTAACTGGAAGCAATATTGTAGATTTAATTAATGATACATTAAGACCACTAAAAACGAATGATCCTATTGGATGGGAAAAATTTGCAAAGGCATTGAAAGACCTTAAAGTGCCTCTGAGTTACGTTGGTAATTCGAAAAGAAGTAAATATATTAATCAATTACAGCTAAAAGATCTTGGAGAAAAATCTGATGAGGAATTTACTACTCCGGTATCTGCTGAAAAGTACAGTAGAAAAGTAAAAAATAAAATAGATTGGGAAAAATGGACCCCTTATTAGAAATTAAAAATATTTATTATGATGCATCAAACCCTGCTGGTTATAGTAGTATTATGAAACTAACTAAAGCTATGAAAGGTAAAATGACTGCAAAGGAAGTAAAAGATTGGTTGCAGTCTCAAGATACGTATACTCTTCATAAACCAATTCATAAGAAATTTCCTCGAAATAAATATATTTTATCTAATTTAAATGAATTATGGCAAGCAGATTTGAGTGACATGAGAACTTATAGTAAATATAATGATGGTTACAACTATATATTGTGTGTTATTGATGTTTTTAGTAAGTATGCTTATGCTAGAGCTCTAAAAACCAAAAGTTCATTTACAATAAAACAAAGTTTTGAAAGTATATTCAATGAAGCATGTACTACTCCGACCCATATACAATCTGACAAAGGTACCGAATTCGCTTCTAAAGATGTTAAAACATACTTTAAAACAAAAAAGATTAATTATTATACTACAAATAATCCTGATATTAAAGCTAGTATTGTTGAAAGATTTCAGAGAACTCTCAAAACAAAAATGTGGCGGTATTTTACTCATAAAAATACTTATAAATACATTGATATTTTACAAGATCTATTATATGCTTATAACCATGGTTATCATTCAAGTATTAAAATGGCTCCATGTGATGTAAATTCTAACAATATAATGACTGTTTGGAATAATTTGTATGATAGGGAAACCGTAAGAACATCTAAAGATAGCCCATTACCAAAGTTTCATGTTGGTGATCATGTACGCATAACAAAATATAAACATGTATTTCAAAAGGGGTATGAGTCTAACTGGAGTGATGAAATATTTGTAATATCTTCTATTATAGATAGATCTCCTTGGGTTGTCTACACTTTGAAAGATTTGAAGCATGAAGTAATTGAAGGTACTTTTTATGAAAAAGAACTACAAAAAGTAAATTATAACCCCACTTCAAGTTATAAAATAGATAAAATAGTCCGGACTCGTTATTCAGGTCCCAATAAGCAATTGCTAGTTAAGTGGAAAGGTTATCCCGACAAGTTCAATAGTTGGATATTAGCTTCAGATTTAAAAACAATATGATAAAACACAATTTTTATTTAACATTACCAAGTAACAGCTCTATGGAATACTTTCCGGAAAATAAGACAACTATGTTTTCTACAAAACTACCAAAACCCATAAAGTTAGAGGGGGAATGGGTTGTTGGACTGATAGAATTTCAATATCCGTGTACTATGTTTACTGTTCAGGAACATGAAAATGTTTTATATATAACTAAAAGAATGTTAATGCCAAATGAAGAAACACCATCGTTGGTTTACTATAAAACCCATATTCCAGCTACAAATTATGACAATATAAATCATATTCTGTCAGCCCTAAATAATGTTAAAGAAAAGATAAAATTTCGATATGATGAAATATCTAAATTTGTTTCCGTGGCAGTTATGGACGCTTCAATTGTATCATTGAATTTATCGCCAAAATTGTCAGTTCAATTAGGATTTGAACCCAATAGAAATCTTGTAGAAAAAGGGATTGGCAAACGCCCTGCAAATTTACATTTAGGATTACCATCTCAACTATTCGTTTACTGTGATATAGTTGAACCTCAGATTGTTGGAGACGTGATCACCCCACTATTAAGAATTATTCCTCTTGATCCCGCTAAGTATGTATATGGTGCCAATAAAATGCATGTCTTTTCACCTCCTCACTACATACCTGTCATGCGCAGAGAATTTGACACGATTGAAATAGATATAAGATCAAGCACAGGACAAAAAATACCATTCCAATTTGGAACGGTGTGTGTTAAACTACATTTTATAAAATTATAATGTATCCCCGAACTAATATAACCTGTCCATATGAACATTACTATACTCACCAAGCTGGTTCAGGAATAGGAGTAATCTACAAGGGAGCCCCTTATCAACGTGGACATGGAATTGGTAGTTTCTTAGGAGGATTGTTTCGTTCAGTTTTACCGTTATTATCAAGTGGGGCACGGACCATAGGGAAAGAAGCTTTAAATACAGGTGTAGGGCTTCTATCAGATATGGTCAGCGCACGACCAATGGAAGAGTCAATCAAAACGAGACTTAAAGAAGCTAGTTCAAATTTAAAGAGAAAGGCTGATGACAAAATAGATAAAATAATGTCTGGTTCAGGATATATATCAAAAAGAAAAAGATTATCTCCATTCATTACACCATCAGCTGCGAAGGTGAAAGGAATAAAAACACAAATACCTCTAAAATACAAAGATATTTTTTCATAAAATAAAATGTCGTTTTTGCATAGTCATTCTTGTGAGTGTATCAAATCAGAATTAGATTTATTTGCTTTACCGTCGACTCAAACAAGTATAGAAAGTGGATTGTGGATACACTACAAACCCATATCGTCTTTAGCCGATGATGGTCCCATAGAATTTCAAGTGCCTGGTACTGGAGATGATTATATAGATTTGTCACATACTCTAATTCATGTAAAAGCGAAGATATTAACTCAAGACTCATCAAAACTGAGTGCGTCAACTGTAGTCGCCCCTGTTAATAATTGGTTACACTCACTTTTTAGTCAACTCGATGTTTACTTGAACCAAAAATTAGTTTCACCGCCCAACAACACATATCCCTATCGCGCCTACATAGAAACACTCCTTAACTACTCCCCTGCTGCAAAAGAATCACATCTAACATGTAGTCTTTGGTATGAAGATACAGAAGGAAAAATGAACGCAACTGATGAGACAAATATTGGTTTTACTAAAAGACAAGAATTAGTATCTGAGAGTAAGGAAATAGAAATGATTGGTCATCTGCACGGTGATATATTCAATCAGGAAAAGTTTTTAATCAATGGTGTCGAAATGAGTGTAAAGTTAGTCAGATCTCGCGAATCGTTTAATCTTATGACTTCATCGAATGACATGAAATTTAAAGTTAGCATAACAGATGCAACTCTCGTTGTAAGAAGAACAAAAATTAATCCATCAGTTTTACTTGCTCATCAAAAAGTTCTAGCATCTACTACTGCAAAATATCCCATAACTCGAGCTGAAGTTAAAGTGTTAACAATACCATCAGGAGTTCAAGGAAAAACACTTGATAATATTTTTCTCGGCCAAGTACCTAAAAGATGTATAGTTGGGTTTGTTAATAATGCAGCGTTCAATGGTAGTCTAACTAAAAATCCATTGAACTTTGAAAACTATGATATGAGCTCATTTTGTTTGTACATAGATGGGCAACAAATACCCTCAAAAGCTTTGCAACCATCGTTTGAGAATAAATTGTTTACTACAACTTATCATACCTTATTCTCAGGAACGGGAATACATTTTCTAAATGAAGGTAATGGGATATCTCGTGATAAATATTCCAATGGATATTGCTTGTTAGCTTTTGATCTTACCCCTGATTTATCAGCCAACTCGTCGAGTCATTGGAATCTTATAAAGCACGGTAGCGTAAGATTAGAAGTTCGTTTTGAATCCACACTTACTCAAACAATAAACTGTGTGGTATATGCCGAGTTTGATAACATTATCGAAATAGATAAAAATCGGAATGTAACTGTTGATTATAGCAGCTAAGACTAGTATAGTAAATATTGTATTACTTAGTGCTAAGTTTATGATTAAAATAAAGCTTCTTATAACATTATCCTTACCTTTTATTTACACCTTCTTTACCTCTTATATATGTGTACCATGTCTTCATCTTTTCACTTAGCTGTGATCCAGCAAATTATTCAGTCATATCAAAATTAAATGCAGCCATGAATACTAATGAAATTCAACAATGCTTAGTAAAAATTCATCCAAGTCTACAGTACAATGTATATGCTGCAAACAGATTGCCAATGAATGTACAAGTTCCTATGTATCTTATAAGCAATTTGGACCCGGACACAAAGCCAGGATCTCACTGGATAGCTATACATATAGACAGTCGCGGTGTTGGAGAATATTTCGATTCATATGGTCGTTGTCCTACTGGCTATCACAAAATGTTCTTGAATAGAAATTCAAAGCAATGGAAATTTTGTAGTAACCGGATACAAAATGATTGGACTTCAGTTTGTGGAGAGTACTGTATATTGTACATATTTTATAAGTTTAATGGGATGTCCAACACTGACTTTTTCAACCAATTCAATATGGATACCTTAAAAAATGACATGTTAGTGGATATAATGTTTAAGTCAATTTTTGGATGAATAAAGCATAAACAATTGAAATAATGTGTTGTTATTGATGAGGAACAGGGTGATTAAGGGTGATTAGTGTCGAGTCGTAACACAATGGGTGACCGTAATTAAGAGCAGGTAATGAGTACCGTAATGAGGTAATTAGGGGTAGTGGGGCTGTTGCAGTACATTAGCTAAAATCGTAACGGTTGCAGATACAAGAAAACGGATAGCACAGATCGAACGGGCGTCCCCTAAAACCCCCAATTAGACACCAAATTTTTTTTTTTTTTTTTTTTTTTTTTTTTTTTTTTTTTTAGGCGAGCGAGTCGGTTCACTCAAATATGGCCCGAAATAGTGAGCCAGATAGTACGCATATACCCTACTTACATCTAGTAACTCCGTTCACGTTTTCCAAAGAAAGATATGATATTTTTTTTACAGTTAACGTAATCTAGGAACTTTAAGCATCCAAATATATATTATATATTATACCCCGAGACTCAGGTTAAAGAGACTTTAAACCAAATATAAATATTACTTCGTCTTCTCGTCTTTAACGTGGTTGATAATTGCGGGAATTGGTATTATTCAAGAAAAAACATTATTCGTTGTTATTATTTGTCTGAAAATGTCTAACAAGATTAATTCCATAAATGAATTGTCGGTAAAAACTACTCGATCCAATTCTTCCTTTATAGACTAAGAAAAAGGCTATAAGAGCAGATTCTCTTAAGTCCAAGGATGAAGAAATGGTGCAAAATTGAATATCTATTGGATGACGTAATGCACTTCTATTGCTCTTAATACTTCGTGATGTACCGAACAGATATGGTGTAATAAAAACTCGTTTCCCGCTACAGATCTTAACAAATGATTACAAATTGCGCGGATGGTTGCGAATGGAGGAACGAGAATACATAAATACGAGACCACCGAGCATAAAATAATTATAAATTACGACAAAACGAACTTGACACACTTTGGCTGTTTAAAGCGCACGTTTTTGTTTGATAGTTATCGTTTGCCGAAGTCTTGGGAGCTTGTTTAGTGATCCCAATAACCGATGTAGGTTATGTGTACATAGTGCTAGAATATTATGAATAATGAACTTAAGCAGTTACTCCGAAAAATAATAAACAGAAACAGACGGTTATAACAAATTTTCTGTAGCTACAAATTGACTTTCACTTTCTAACACAATAAATTTACCACAATACCATAAGTAACAAATATTAACATAATTTATAATAAATAATTGCACATACATTCATAGTTATATACGAATCTAAATAGTAAACAAGAAACACTTTTAGGACTCGCCAGACTCGAAATTAATATGTGTTAAAGTCAAATTAATAATCGATTTTATTAATGCAGTTTACCAAAGTACTTATTTATGTAATTATTTAAATTCAGAAAATTCATGAGTGAAAAATATATTAGGTACTTTAAGGGAAACACAAAATGCACTTGGGCACTGTAAAAAATATTTTTGAAAAAAAATGTTATAAAATATAAATCATATCTAAAGAACTTCTTAAGCAATATGTTAAAATAAATTGTAATTAAAAAGAGGGATTCACGAACTTAATAGAAACGGCTAAAGAAGAAATCTTCAACAAAATGTGATTTCTCTTATATCGCTCTCGTTGAAACGTGAACATGAAACCATCGAGGATATTGCCTTCTCACGACGAGGCAATTGTTTAGACATTATCCCAGTAATTATAGGTTTAAATATTGAATCATCAACATCGTTTCTATATTCAGGTTACGTGTACAATCACGTTGTTTTCTTGGTGAATCAAATGTTTAACGAAAATGCCTAATGACTCACTGAACTCATTGAAATTTACACGTAAGTAAGGTTTTTAAAATACAAACATTTTGGGAGTTCGAAACGCGTAAATTGAAAAAAGAAACTAGGGGATAAGATAGCGTGTAGATAAATATAAAAAGTAATGTATCTAGGTTATCAGTAGTTATATGGTTCATTTTTAAAAATACACTTGCATTAATGTTTTAAATATAGTATTAAGTAATAGTTGCACGAACACGACCTATATAGCAGGTTTTATATGTCCAGTTACTGAAATTACTCTGCGAAAGTCGTAAACAGGAGTTTATGTTTGGTATATTTTAGGCAGCTAATATGCACCGGTGCGATTATAATAAAGTTATTATAATTTCAGCTCTTTACATTATTTTATTAAGGATGATTTTAACATTTTACTCTCCTTCAGTAAATGGCAATAATATAGCGTATAAAGTTAAGATTATTATTCCTTGAGTTTGAAAATTTATTTGACCGTTAGTTGTTGAGAAATAATCGTGTATTCATTAAGGTGGAGAATGATGTTCAAGTTTTTGAATTGTATCCACTGCATACACATTGGACATTTCAAAAGCTCTTGGTATGTTTAAATGTGTTTTCATTTTCCCACAAAAAACCTTTCCTTACAACTCTTGGGCATCATGATCAACAACAGCACGCAGCAATAGTTATACCGTGCCATGAAGCTTAGCGAGAATTTAAAGGATCCTAGTTTGTCCAACCGCATCAAAATTAATTATAATAAGATGAACAAAAGGAGATGGAAATATGATGTTGGACTTCGAAGTAAAATCCTCAAAAATGTTATACGAGTATCTCCAAGTCTTCATAACTACCAAAAGTATAAATAAAATATCTATCTAGGTGATAAACTGTTGACAATATCAAGCTCTTAAATTAGGCCACATTCAGATTACTGAGTATGATGAAAGTTAACAATTCATAGTTAAGATGACATTATTTTTCTTTTTTTTTTATTTATATAGCTTCCGAAATATTATTTCAACAAGTCACAAAAATAAAATTCCGTTCTGGTTGATGCCTCCTAGTCCTCTCTACAAATATTTGCCGTGAAATTCCTATAGCTCGGCGATGTTTTTGTTCCATGAGCAACGAGTTAGTAGTGGCACAAATAATAAGGAGTTATTGAACTTGTGGAGGAAGTGCATACGTTTCTATGTATCCGCGATAAACATCCATGTTTGTTTACATTCGGATTTATGCAATTTTATCGACATTTCGATCTCATTCCGGATTGTGTGGTCCTAATGAGTAATGGTAACGGTATACGGAATCATAAGCTTTAAGTACGATCATACCCTCTGTAATTGTATAAATTTATTTCATAGCTCAAATTTACTATGTCCAAATTCATGACCTGGCTGGAAAAGTTATTACCTCACTAACAAATCGCAATTACCTGCGTTCTCAGACGCAGGCAACGTAAGCATTGTTTTGTTTGTGACAAATGAATTAAAATGTAATTTGTGTTCTCTCGCTGCCGTTGATTGATATAATATCGCGTATGGTAATGTACGGCGCACGATATAGCCGCGTGAAACAATTAACGCATCCCGAGAAGTGAAAATTTATATGCAGACAATCCCGCTGAGCACACTTGCGGCAAAATTAACTTTTTGGTTTATACAAATTTGTTTATTTGTTTACGTTTACGGCCGTGTTTTCGGCGTATTCGTTCGAAAGCTTTGTTAAGTGGTTAGAATCTGGTGCGAATAAAAATGGTTTTTTGTGCACCATATTTATAGACTTAAATGTTAGCTTTACATCTACAAAGTGTATACGAACTTTGATTAAAGTGAATACTCAATATTTGATATCATTAAAGAGGCCCATATTTTGTTACGTTTTGAACACAACATACACAAATTGTAAACACGTATTTAATTTATAATGAACGTATTATAACACTTTTAATGATCGCTTATGAATTTCTGTGTGACACATCCAAAGCAGTACAAAAAAAAGAATGCGAATTTACACATAAACGTCGCAGAGAGCAAATAAAGTAGCAACAATAGATTACCAGGAAATAAAAACTGCGATGTACGTATAAAAATAACGCCACTACACTTTACAAACATTATGTTTAAGTAATTTAAAATAAGATAAAGAATTGAACACACAGACCGTAAATGCATCCAAAGGGACCGACGGAACAGACAAGCGATCAAACAGACAAGGCTGAATACCAAAACTGTCCTGGTTTCATTTAAAAACCGTTGCAAATACACAAAATACCGTTTTGGTTAATTACACATCTGCGGCCCGGACGACATGCAACCACTGGATGCAGCACGGAAATAAAACTATGGAGATGTTGTGAGAAATGTCGGCCGGATAGCGCCAGTGGATGGATTCACGGATATTGTGGCATAAATAAAAGTATTTTAGTCAAAAATGCAGTTGATATGACTGACCTGGCGTTTGTGTGGCGTGCGCGTGCGCTGCAGGGCGGGCGGCCGGCGACTGGGCGGGCGGCGAGAGCGCCACTCCGCCGCGCGCCCGCTTACACGCCGCGGATCCGACACGACATACGACGCGACTTTATCGTACGGTGTAAAATAATTAGCTGATCAATTTTGTGGTAGTAATTATGCGTGCGATAGGATCATTTTTCTTTTTAATGTTGAAATGAGAACATACCTTTGGGACTTATAATAATTATTACTAATAATAGAAAAGTATCTTTATTTGTCTGTAACGCTTTTACACCTAAACGACTGAACCAATTCTGATAATATTTTAAACGAAGTTGCGCAAAAACAAAAGACATTGGCTTCTTCAAATAATTGTGCGCTATAATTAGGGTTTGCAATCCCGCATTCCGCGTTCCCGCATTCCCGCGGGATCCCGCATGTTTTTGAGTACTGCGGAATTCCCGCATTTGTGCGGGAATTCCGCGCGGAAAGTTTTTAACTTCGCTAGGTAATAAATTCAGTACTTCAGCTATCCATGAAGGCCTATTAGCTCCACATAACAGCGCGGGCGCGTCAGTCAGCATCGATTAACCTATCAAGCAAAGTAAAGGATTAGAATCGGCGGTGGTTTGGTTATTCTAGTCGAAAGAAGTGAGACTTTACAATCAAAGTGACAGTTGTAGGTTGCTAAGTGTTGTTTCATCTAAAATTAATATCTAAATGATAGTAACAATTATTAAATAAATAATTTAATAAGTGATGGCCTCGAGGTTTAGGTCCACGGTCGAGAATCTTGGTGGTCGCGGATTCATACCCAGGCACCAAACTTCTGACTTTTCAAAGTAATGTGTGTATTCTAAATAAATTATCACTTGCTTTAACGGTGAAGAAAAACATCCTGAGGAAATATGCACCCCTAAAAGCTCTTAGGAATTTTTAAGGTGTGTAGTCCGCCAACCCGCAATAAGCCAGCGTGGTGGGCTAAGGCCTAAACTCTCTCAATTGTAGAGGAGTCCCGTGCTCAGCAGTGAGACACATATGGGCTGACAATTAGTAACAGTTATTGAGGTTAGGTTCATCACCATCAGCCCATAAACATCCCTTGCCTGGGCACAGGCCTCCTCTACCATTGAGAGGGTTTAGGGCTTAGTCCACCACGATGATATAGCATACTACGCGTACAAACCGTAAGTTGGCGGACTATACACCTTAAAATTCCTAAGAATTTTTTCTATACCGTTCAAGAAAGTGATAATTCATTATGAATACACACATAACTTCTAAAAGTCAGTGGTGTATGCCTGGGGTTTGAACCCGCAACCGCCCAGATACTCGATCGCTCTTCAAAATCTCGAGGCCATGATTGCTGTTTAGGTCACATTGGAGTATATTAACACACAGAAAACTGTTGGAACACGGATTGCGGAATTGCAAATCCCCTACCTTACCTAATAATAACTATGGGAAAGTGCTTCTTCTATTAGTTAAATTGTATGAATGTTTTTCTTTATTACTTTTTAAACAGTGTAACTAATCTACGAGTAATATAGCATGATTATATGCATATCTTTTCATTTTAAATTCCCGCGGGAAAAAAATGACTGCGGGATTGCAAACCCTAGCTATAATTCAATGTCAAATACTTTTAATGGAATAAAATTTTTCTCTTAGTTTTATTCTATTTAAACGTTTATTAATAAATATAATATGGGTGATGATTAACGAACAACTGAGCACAGATTTCAAGTTAAAAAAAAGAAATAAAAATTGTATATTGTACGCAAATAATAAGAATGATTAATAATATTCATTCAAATTTCATTTTTAGTTTACATACATACTCGTATCGAATGGATTCTTTTAGTCGCTTCCGAATGAGTCTCGTACTTACCCTTTGTAAGTACATGTACATAAATTTACTGTCACGTTGATACAACAGCGACCCTATTACAATTTACAAGGCATATTTCTATATCCTGCAAGTGCAAATTTATTAATAAGAATCACACCATTTTGCAAAGGACCAAAGAGGTTGTTTAATGTCTGCTATTAATACTAACTATTTACTTTGGTTCCTTAATTGAGAGATAAGCTTTAATTATTTCTATATTTAGGTTTGCATTCGAGCGAAGAGAACACTCCTGAATACCTGGGTATTGAACATATGTACTTCATTTAAATTTCATGAAAGCTACGAGTATAAGCCAAGGGAATAATTGTTCTGTGCAGCAATCTAGAAGGCCGGAGACCCTGACAACCGTTTCGGTCTTCCCCAAGGACATTTGTTCCTCTCGCAACTTTTCGCACGAAGATCGAAGCTTAGTTTTTTGTGACAACCCTAGACCTAACCAACTGAACTAAATACAGTCAACCAAATCATAGTTTATTCAAATTTTTAAACTGATTTGACAAAATCATATGCAGAATCTAAAAGGAGGATCAATATTTGCTGAAACAATATTTTCTGTCGACTATGAATTCTATGTGAGTAATAATGAATATTGAATTCAGCGTGCAATGAGCTTTTACTTTTAACAAGTTCTAATAAGGAGCGCAGCGGCTTATCAAAGAACTTATTGTTCAGCTAACTTTCCAAACTATCAAATGTTATTTATGATGGCGAATAAACTATTTTTGACAACTGCTTCTCAGAATTTTTGTCACTTGGCAAAAATAGTGACCTTTTTTTGTCGTGTTTGGATAAAGTTCAATTTTTAATAGAACACATTCCGAATATAGACTGAACACTACTTTCCCTCAAATTGAGAAAAACAAAGAAAATTTGAGGTTTGGGCGCACGGTCGAGAATCTCGACGGTCGCGGGTTCGAACCCCAGGCACACATCTCTGACTTTTCGAAGTTATGTGTGTATTCACATTGAATTATCACTTGCTTTAACGGTGAAGGAAAACATCGTGATGAAACCTGCACACCAAAAAGTTCTTAGGAATTTCTTAGGTGTGTAGTCCGCCAACCCGCACTAGGCCAGCGTGGTGGACTATGGCCTAAACCCTCTCAGTGGTAGAGGAGACCCGTGCTCAGCAGTGGGCGTATATGGGTTGATGATGAAGAAGAAGAAGAAGAATGACTTACTCACATACTCCTCTCATAAATTCTGTCATTCATATCCATCTCTTGCTGTCCTACCCTTACCCTGCCGTCCGTCAACTTTTACTAAAAAATAATATCAGTTCCTTTTAATTCCTAGCATATGGTCTACTTTGTTAGATACAGATATATCTCTAAAGAACAACTTCAGAGCTCTTATTGGAGCTTTGAAACTATGATGATGAAATATACACGAAACCCACAATGTTATACATAATTTTTCTATAAGAACTTCGTTTCCTAAGTACAGCGCCATCTAGTCACAACGTAGTGAAATTTTACCTTCACTATGTTTACCTTTCGTATGTACCTAATTCCTTTTTATATGTAATAGTAAAAATTACACATTAAAATTATTGAATATCATATTATACATATTTTTTTTTATTTTTTTTTACAATTAACCTCTTCATAGGTTCCGGTTTTGTTTACGTTTTTTTTCAGGAAACAAAATCTTTGTTTCTATTTTTTTACAAATTACGAGTCTTTAATTCATTAATGAAAATAAACTCACTAGGATATATTTTGTAGAACGGAATAATAAATAAATCCAAGCTGTCATATACCATCAAATGATACGAATTTATACATATGTAAATGCCACGGAACTGATTGCAGAACACAAATTATCGAGTTTATATAAATTTAGGAAGCATTAAATCTTAGTAATAAGAATAAGCGACTAGTAATAAATTAATGATGACAATTTCCTTAGTAAATAAATCGTCGATACAATGCAACAATGTATTTCGTGGGTGGGCCAACCTTATATTTCAAAATTAATTGCGTTTGTCATAAGGAATAGGAGCCAAATAATGCATTCCCTTGCAATTAGATTCGAATGTAAGATAATGATTTTAATAAATCCGATTAATGCGTAGGTATATGTCAGATGTTGCAGCAATTTATATTCCGTGATGTGATAAATGTTCGTGTTTTGTATTTGATTAAAGTAAATATCTTTCAGGTAATTTAATTTGTTGATGAAACATCTACATGTTGCGTTGCGTTTGTTTGCGTAGTACTACTACTACGCAAGTAGACCTAGATTTAGAGATCCTATTTATGTTGGATTTGGCCAAGTGTAAAAGTATAATGTTATGGGATTGACCAACGTAATCATATCATTTTATTCGGGATAAAGGCTCCGGCGACATGTAAGAAAAAATCCATAACTTGTTTTTGAGTTTTATTGTTTTTTTGTTTCTTTAACATAAATAGCATTTATTTTTCATTATTAAAAGTTACAGTTACAAACGTACAATTGGTATTGCACAATTAATAAATAATAATATAAAATAATCCTTTATTTTAAACTACTGCACCTTAATTACGGTACACAATTGATCGCATTTTATAACGCCGGTGATCTTATAATAGAAAAATATTGAAAAAAAAAGCTTAAAGTTTTTTGGTTCCTTTATTTGGTTGAATTAGCATTAGATACATTTATAAAAGAAGTCGGGACGAGCGGTCGGCGATTGGCCGGTGTGAGACACGGCACGTTAGGGCGAGCCGCAGCGCCGAGCGCGCGTCCCGGCCGGAGGGAGCGGGCAGCGCCGCCGACCTGCTCTCGCTCGGCGGGGCCGCCCGCCCGCTCCACACATCACTTAACGAACGACTAGGCTTATACCCGACCGGAATTGCGCCCCTCTGTTGACTGGTGGAGAGAAATGCTGTTGTGGCGGGGCGAGGGTTGGGCGCTCACGTGTGTGGCGACGGTGTAGTTCACAGGCGCTCCGTGCTGAGGGCGCGGGACTCCTGCACCAGGTACACCTGGGAGCCGGGCACGGTGGAGGTGGTCACGAAGGTGCGGTGCTTGGCGCGGATGAGAGACAGGTTGCTCTCGGCGGCGTCGGCGCGGTCCTCGGCGGCTTCCAACTCGCGCTGGAATCGTCGTACTCGGGTCACGCTCTGCTGGGACACGCCCTCCTGAAATAATACAATTACATTTTTTTAAATAATATTAACAATAATGTTATTATACAAATACGCATTATCTGTTATTAATTATTATGGTATATGCAGTATTGTGGAATGTTATATTACCTGCTCAGTGAGCTGCCTCTTGTAGATGTTGACCTTCTGGGAGGTTTTTTCAAGAGAGTCCTGGAGGAGAACAATGTTCTTCTGGTCTTCCTCACATTGGATGAGTACTTCCTTGAGCTGACGCTCCTTCTTGCGCAGAATCTTGATGGTTTCAGCGTGTCTCCTCTTCTCCTCGTCGAGTTCCAGCTCCATGTCCTTGATGCGGGCTTCGAGTTTGCTGATGATGCGCTTGCCTCCGACAATAGCGTTGGCCTCGACCTCTTCCAGACGAACGGACAGGTTCTGTGCAAAAAAATACAATGATCTTTCAAGTGAACGACAGTGTGTGGGTATTATAGGACTGAAGTTATTTGCAAAAACTAGTTTTTCTCTTATAAATTGGTCAGTAGATTCATTATTGTGGTGAATTAGAATATGTTTATTATTTTTGAAATAGTTTATTGTTTTCTAAGAAATAACTAATGCAGGTAAGAATTTTTGCCTATTTAATTAACTATGAAATATCAATTACCTTGACTTCAATCTCGAGAGACTTCTTTATGGTTTCGATCTTGACGATCCTCTCTTGTTCCTCATGCAGGTGCTCAACGGTGTGCTTGAGCTCGGTCTGAAATATACAAATATTTACATTAAGTGGAGTTTTCGGTTACCAAATGTCAGTAGTGTGATGGTGACAAAATCGTGACCGTAAATAATACGAGTACCCTGGCTTTATACATAGATGTTGACATCAAATGATGCATGTTTAATTTATAAGCTTAGTATATTTGAACACAGTCAAAATTGATCCAATAACCTATGCTTATGAAATTATAATAATATAGAAGTATGTTTTTACCAGTGGCGTGCCATAGGAGAGATGATGATGTTTTTACCTGGACACGCTGGTATCTCTCGTCAGCGATGCGCAGCTCTTTGGTGATCTCGTCGTAGTCGGCGGCGACGGCGGCGAGCTCCTGCTCGATCTTAGCCTTGCTGCTGGACAGGTTCACGTTGATAACAGTCAACTCGTTGATGCGGGTCTGCGCCTCCTCGTACGATTGCTCGACGACGCGTTTGGCGCGGAGGGCCTAAGTAAAAACAAATCAAGTTGTAATCAATGCTGAATGGCGGCTGTATTGGATGTTGCACATAAAGGTTTGCGATTTTTTCAGAATTATTACAGTTCATACAATTTATGATGAGTGTATCATATAGTTTACCTGCTCGTAATTGCCACGGATCTCTTCGACCTCGCCAGTGAGAGACTGTATCCTGCGCTGGGCGACGCCGTATTGGTCAAGGGTCACCTGGAGCTGCCTCTGGACCTCATCGTAGTGGGTCTGGATCTCGGTGAGCTGAGAATAATAATACAAATTAATAATAAAACTAACATATAAAAATTGAATCAATTTTAAGTTGTTTTAGGAATAAAAAATAGTTTACCTGCAGCGACTGTTTCTTGATGGTCTTTTGCAAGTCGATGTTGGTCTTGTTAGCGACGTCGAGAGAGAGTTCGAGCTCGGTGATCTGGATCTGGAGCTTCTTCTTGATGCGGGTCACTTCAGACTTCAGCTTGGTCTCAGCTTCAACCACGCGGGCATTCAGCTGCTCGATCTCGATGCTGGTCTGCTTGCTGTAAAAAAATAGGAGAGTAAGTCTATGTTACACAAAACACTTAATAAGCACAGAGTCACGAATAAAAGCTCGCGTTATGTCCCACCTTCTGTCGTACAAAACACTGGTGTTCAACTCGTCGAACTGTTTTATCGTTTCTTTGAGTTCGTTTAGGTGGATTAAATAAGAGTCATCTATTACTGGTATTTCAGTTGTGATTTTTACTACTCGTGTTGCTGGTGATGTTTCTCGTATGGTCCTAACCGTTTCAGTTATTGCTTCCGATATTTTATTTTCTACTACACTAGGTAATTTTGCTTCAGCTAGTGCTTTTGATACAACACTGCTAGTCAGTTTTGTTAAGCTTCTGTCGACATAATCTCTTTTAGGAACGAAAGTTGGCTTTGTAATTCTTTCTTTGGCAACATTTTGTCGACTTTCTTCTAAAAGTGTTTGAGCTATAGCCTTTGCTGATTTACCTCTGTACATCTGGGCTTTTCCTCTTAGTTCATTGGCCACATTAACTTCCTTTTCGTAGAGATCTAGTTCCTTTTCAATTTCGGCCCTTCTCCTTTTTTCTCTTTCAATTTTATACTTTTCTCTTTCCATTTTTTTCTTTTTTGCTTTGTCTACTACACTTTCTACACCCACGTGTTTTTTAACGTTCGCAGCTACCGCTGTTGCGATCACAGAAAATGGGGAGCGTTTAGCTACTGTAAATGTGTTAAGATCGCGTTTCGCTTGCTCTGCTACTTCGTGTGAAATCCGTGACACATCCTCGTCAGAGTATGTACGGATCGGTTTATCGAACCTGTATTTATCTAACGCTCTCTCATTATTCCATGGCAAGTGGGGAGGTTTGGCAGCAACTCCTTGCTCTTTAGCACTGATATAATCGATCATCGGTTGATAAAAATGGATGCCGTAGCCGTAATTATCCTCGTATACAGAGGTAGGTGGTCTGTTCCACTTACTGTAGTTAGGCACTTTAACTGGCGGCATCTCGAGATGATGAAAGATAGATGCACTAAAACAGGTCGAAGTAATTGAACGGGCGACGTGTGTCGCCAAGGGCCGAGGTCGCGGAATTGAGGGCGCGAGAAAATGGACGTGTTCTTTTGTACATTTTCAATTGCAGTTTGTGCCAATCTGCGTATGTAATCCATGATAATATTCGCCAATCAGACGGCTTGCTATATATAAACGAAATCGGTGCCAATATTTCGAAATACGATACATTAAAATGCTATACATTCTCTGTGATTCGCACTGTGTCAGAGTGCGGTATTAACATTTTACGTTGTGACGTTCAAAAATCTCAGTGTCGAGGTAATGCAATTATATCAATATGGTAAATGTATTAGCGTAGCGAATTAATTGAGTCATAGCATGTCGAAGTATTATTGGCATTAATTCACAATTCAAATGGGTCATGGTTGATGATTGTTGGGGATCGCTGAACGCGTTTTTGAGTGACAGACATCACTCGACGATGCAAAAGTGGGGGGGATCAGCGCTGAAAGACAATAGGGCCGGTAGTTCCGAGTTGGCGTTTGCCCGGTGTTGTGTGTTCAGTCTGTTGCGATTTTATTTGTGTAAACAATGTATTTTGCTGCACTGTTATGTGGTCCGATTTCTGCTCAACGGCAATGGTACGTTTTGAATTTATTGCAATTATAGTTTTCACATTAAATTCCTGATTTTATGCACTGGTTTCTTTAGCACGACTTTTGTAGTAACAATTTGATGACAGTGTATAGAAAGAAGATAGAAGTGAGCTCACCGGATGGCTTCAATTTCTTCCTCCTTCTCCTGGATGCGGCGTTCAGCTTCGTGGCGGAACTGGCCGAGTTCGGCGGTCAGCCTCTGGGCGCGCTGCTCCTCGGCTTTGCGGCCCTGAGGAATACATATTGCATGATTAATATTTAGTTTGTTGACAGAGCAACAACGGAGGAACGTGTGTTGAAGGGGAGGTACTATACTGTGGGTTCCCACACTTGGCGAGATGTTTCAATATTACTTAAAACTTTCGTTAGATGTATAGGTATTTCAAATTATGTATACAATGTGTACGTGTACTGCTAGCTATGGAAATGCGTGTGACGAATAAATATTATCAAAACAAAACCAAGGTATCGTAGGTAGGCTTCCAAGTGCGAATTTAGTTTAGTGCAATAGCCATTGCGAATTTTTGCATTTATTCATCATCATCATTATCAGCAGCCAATATTCGTCCACTGCTGGACATAGGCCTCCCCCAATGACTTCCACCGGGAACGGTCGGAAGCCTCCTGCAGCCAGCGACGTCCCGCGTTTGCATTTATTAAACCATCATAACTTCAATCATAAAAATTCATTTAAAAAAAGAGTAAAGAACATAAAAATCCGATCCGTTCTAAATTCAAAATAATATACACATTAGTAGCACTAAGAAGCGAAATCTGGCAGCGTTGTGTCGATTATGTTCACTGTTTGAATGTAAGCCAAATTATTGCTGAACAAACATTTGTAAGTAATTGATGTTGTCAATTTGAAACGAACAATTTTGTTGAAAAAATTTCTGTTCTTTATATAGATTTCTTATTTTAGCCCCGACGCTTATGCGCATAGTACAATCTAAATTAGAAAGGCATTTGCAACATTGGCAGTCTCATCTAACGAAGTCTTCCCGGTTGTCAATCAGTTTCGATGCCAAATAAAGGCCAGGCTACAAATGATACATAGGCACACTGTTTTCCATTATAAGCGCACGGATTGCTAATTTACTTGTTTCGGTAACAAAAATGTAATTATGATTCTCCTCCTAAATTATGCACAAAAGTATATGAGTATTGAATGTTTGCACACAATTTGTAAAGTTCCGTTTTTTTTTATTTCTAAAAATAAAGTTTTGATATGTTTTGTTCTATTATCAATATTTTTTTAACATTCTAGCATTTAATGTCTTTTTGTATATTATCATATGAAAATATAGTAAGTCTGCTCGGCTTTGATTTCCTTGTGTTCTCTGTGTTTAATTGATTTGTTGAACATACCCCAATTATGACATGTACTTTAATAACTAAATGTATTCATTTAACGAATTCAAGCATATTTGGCAAAATTTGAGTACCGTTTTATGATCATGAAACGCCTCCATGATACCTAACACTCCTATAATTATCGCTTCAGGTGTTAAGGCATATTTACTATATTAAAATATGAGTCAAGTAAATATTTTGATAATTTCAAGTTCACTTGATTTGATTCGAGGATTTTATTCAGCCAGCTACTTCGTTCTTTATCACTCGTTCCATTTTATTTCACCAATATTTATGAAGTCTGTAAAATTTTCCACTATCCACATTTCCATGTCATCGTTAACATTAAATATTAAATATCGATTTTTGTAGTATTATGAATTTGGAACGTTTGATAATATCAAATGTAAAATATTTATCAAAATAGTAAAGAAACATATCAGTTTTAAATGACTTGTGATGATCATACCATAAAAGATTTTGCCGGTAATGCATACCTGTGTGTGTGTGTGAAAAATGTAAAAAATGTAGTATTGCCAAGAGAAAGCAGTACTTACGGCTTCAGCCTCCTTGTATGCGGCGGTGAGTTCCTCTCGCTCGTTCTCAAGACGGCGCAGCTCGATTTCGAGCTCGTGAAGACGGCGGGTCAACTCCGTGAGGTTGGCGCGGGCGTCGTGCAAGTCATCTGTTGTGGAGAAAAACAACTTTTAATAATATACCCCATAGAAAATGATCACTAAGACTCATGAATACAACATCAATTTCTGATACGTTTGTGTTACTAGTTACCATATCATAAATTATGTTACACGAAGTTAGTTGTTTGGCTCTTACTTTTGATAGCCTTTTAATAACCAACTAAACCCAAAAATCAAAGATTAACGGGACTGATTAATTTTATTTACGGGAACGCAACTCGGGTTTGCTAGTTCAGCTTTGATTCCATAATTCTTAAACATCGAGGGATTCAGTTCCATATTTACAATTTTTTTTTCTTCAGTGAAAGATTATTTTTAAGGTCGATAGACAGTGCGGTAATGTTTTAAGATTCTATGCATATAAGAACTGTGACTCACCACCAAGCTTCTTGTTCTCGCGGCCGAGAGCGTCCTTCTGCTCGCGGGTCTTGTCGAGCTCGTGGCTGATGCGCTGGAGCTCGGTCTGCTTGACGCGCAGGTCACGCTGGGTCTGCTCGTACAGCTGCACGGTCTCCTCCAGGCGAGACTTGATCTCGATGTTCACACGCTCCAACTGCTCAGTCCTCTTCTGGAGCTCCCGAGCGGTTCCGTTGGCCTTCTCCAGGTCGATGATGAGGACCTCAACCTGTGTGATACGATTTGATAGTTATAATTATTGTCGGAAATATTAGAACGGTAGAAATCTTTTTTAGGTGGTATTGTGCTGGAATTTCTTAAGTGTATAAGATCGCCAATGTATAGAACTAGGCCAGCGTGGTGAATCTCTCTCATTTGCGGAGGATGCCCATGCCTAGTCACTACTGGGCGACTACCACGTCCCACTGGACGTGTATGGTCTAATGTTGATGATGATATAATTGTGCTAAGCGTATTGATGATAAGTAAATATAATTACTCCGTAGACAATGGCTTTGTAATAATGTTAAATTGTTGTATAAATATTGAAGTTTTCAACAGTACTATTGGAATTATAGCGTACCTCGCTCTGGAGACGAGACTTCTGCTTCTCAACGTTGCTGATCTTAGCGATGAGAGTCTCGATCTGTTCCTCCTGTTCCTGGATGCGGATGGAGTACTTGCGGCGGATCTCCTCGATCTCCTCAGCCCTGGCAGCAGCCTCGGCCTCGAACTTGGAGCGCCAGTGACCGACTTCACCGTTGGCCTTGACGAGTTGGCGTTCGAGGTCCAGACGAGCCTCGGACTCTTCCTCGAGTTGCACACGGACGGACTCAAGGTCGATCTCAACCTAGAGATTAGAACATTCATGATGTATTAGTCTACTTATTTGAAGGTTCAACAACCTATCTTAAGTGAAAGGTTCAATGTAGATTGTGCTATTACGAAGTATTTACTATGTATTCTATATATTATAAATAGTGTCCTTTTGTATAAACTGATTGTAATAAGTTTTTAAAATAATAACAAATTAATCAAATACTTTAAGTATACAGTGAATAAATAGTTTTGTAGCGTTTTACCTGGTGGAGGTTGGCCTCAAGAAGAGAGCGCCTCCTTTCCTCATCCTCGAGCCTGCGGCGAGAGTCCTCGAGCTGGCTGACAACCTGGCTCTTCAGGTACACAACGTTCTCAATGTTCACCTGTAAATATATATTATGTATTAATAAATATGTGGCTTAACCGAAAATTTGAATTTATATAGGAAGATATTGTTATTGGCTTATATAAATATTACTTAAAGCTCTTTAAACATAATAATTGTACTTTTTAAAAATAGGTATATTTTATCATATAAAATACAACTGACTTGAATGCTACTTTTATTCTTTATGATTTTTAGAGACAAAAATTGTATGCCACATAACTTGAAGTGTTAACTTGGTAATTTAATACAAATATATAAAATGTACCCACCTTAAGGTCCTGAACTTCCTTGACGAGCTCAACATTCTCCTGGGACAGGCGCTGCTTGTGGGAAGTGATGTCCACAATGGTGCGGTTCAGTTCCTCGATCTTGATGTTCAGCTCGGAGATGCTGATTTCGAGCCTCTCGCAGGTCTTGGAGATGGTGATCTTCTCCTTGGTAACATTCTCGACTTGAGCCAATAATTCGTAAACTTCGGCTTGGAACTTGGATTTTTCCTTCTCAGCCCTGTGGACAAGGAGACGTTTCTTGCAATCACCGAGGACAACATACTGGGATGATGATGACAATTCATTATGATGTGACACATGAGATATATAGACGCATAGCTGTTCGCAAGGGTTCGCTCAGCAATTCTTACAACTAGTAGTGTACACCATTGAGTTAGTAAACAATGAACCTGTAAGACATTAGCGCATATGTGGTGTCTTACCTGGCTTTGCTTTTGGTAAGCTGGTCGATTTGTTCCTGGAAGTCGACCACGATCTCCTGGTGCTTCTTCTTAAGCAGGTGGGCGGTCTCCTCGGACTCCAGGTGGACATCTTCCAGAAGTTTGCGAAGCTTGGTAAGTTCAGTATCGCGTTTTCTGTTGATCTCGAACTGGAAAACGTATTGATACATTTCAAAAGAAGTCCCCAAACTCAAGATTGGGGCACATTTTTGAAATATGGCAAAAAATAATATATTTCAATGGATTTATAATACAAAACATGAAATGATGGGTTTCACAATTATTAATTAATGTTTTCTATTTACATTCTTCTTTCATTTTTTTTCTTCACTATTATAGTGTCTGTGTTGTCATATGTCGTATGAACCATAATGGATTTCAGATGTAATGTTTAAATTAAATAAACACAAACTTGTGTTCCCATATAAGGTTCACTAATAATATTTTCCTGACAATATCATAAACATTCCTGAAAAATAACAGTTAATAAACAAAAAAATCGCTTAGCAGTAAATTCGCCAATTTAAATACAAAAAATCGCATAGCTTTGATTGATTTGCATCGAATAAAATATCCGTAAACTTCTAGCTGATGAAATTCTGTTTTGTTCGCTTTTATTATTGGCTTTCCTGGCGATGAATCTTTAACTGGAACATTCATAATTTTCTTCTCTTTGCTTTTTCTTTCTCTACTCAGTTATCAGATGTGATATTTTCTTTTATTTATTCTTCATTGTTTGTTGTATATTATTTTAATTTTCTTAGCTATCTTTGCTTCCAGGATTTAAATAATTTTCTTTTAGTAGTTTCCGAATTATGTTGTAATTGTTCTGTAAATACGGATATGTAAATAAAAATAAATAAATGTTTACCTGACTCTCGGCTCCGCCTTCAGCTTCCTCCAGCCTCTCGGACAGTTGAATGACTTGCACGCTCAAATCCGCCTTCTCTCTCTCAATCTGAAAATTATTTATGTTGGTTTATTCATATCAATATTTATGTACCTTAAACAAAGTGGCGTTTTTAATTTGATGATACCTAATTATTAGCCGGTGCTGGAAGTTGTTAAGAGTCATCGATGTTAATATGTTGTTTTTAATTGATCTAGTTAAAGGTCTCAATTGTTAAATATTATTAAAAGCATTGATCCTTATTTGTTTTTGAACCCATCCCTTAAAATGTTTAAGGTCCTATATTAGTTTCTATTTTATCATAATAAAACTGCTCTAACTTAATATGTATTTATTATTTAATATTGTATCTTTACAAGAGACATAGATTATTATGCAATAGGCGGTAACCGAGCTAGACGTCCTTCGCATATTTCAGTATTGTACCTATCTAAAATAAGAATCGTTTCATGTCTCACGGTGACTGTGACTAAGTCGGATATTTTCGCCACTCATACCGCAGGCTATTATTATATTTCAATATTGTGGCATTCTCAACGAGAACGAACATCATTTGGCCCAGTTTCAAAAGTGAGACCGGAGAGCGAGAAGTTGAGATTTCAGAGAATGCTTTTGCTACGTGGCTAAATATATCGTGGGGTGCCGAGCGCCGTTCGCAACGGGTTTCGGCGCTCGCTGGACGTCGCGACGGCGGCGCAGCGCGGCGGCGCGGAGCGGCGGCTTCTTGCGTATCACTGCGATTGAGTTGCGTGTACCGAAACAACCAAGCTACGTTTAAAAATAGACCACGTAACTGTCTATAAGATGATACCACCCGAGCTTTTACTATATAACATTTCCAATATTATTGATGTAAGGGTCAAAGAAAGTTATCAAATTAAATAATTAATATCAGAGACTAAAAATATGATTATTAATAATGAAAAAATATTATTTATATGAATTTAAATATGATTAATGATGTTGATGAAATTCTTAATTTTCAACAAATATTTTTGATAATCGTAAAATCCAGTAGATGTATTTATATTAAGTCAAAATGTCACTTTCAAAATGCATAACACTTCTACACTTAGTAGATTAATTTGTTAGAACGTCTTATGAGGCACAACTTAAAGTTATAAATGGGGTGCATGTGAGGGTGGGGGTGGGCGTACTTAGTGCGGAGGGTGTAAACCGTAGCGCTTGGAAAGAGTTAGGTCGGAGGGCGGTTGAGGTTGATATTAATAGAGGTGTGCGAGAGGCGCGCGCCCCGCCTACAGAGGTGCGCGCGCGCGCCCTGTATGGCCGCTGCCGGCGCGCCCGCACATATCACATTTCGCACGCTCGAGCTTACCCTCTGACGCAGCTCCCTTTCGGATTCCAGATCATCATGGAGGAGACGGATCTTGTCCTGAAAAATACAACATATTCTATCATGTGTCCGCAAACACTTCACAAGCACTGCACTAGTGGTGAGACGGCCGCTACCTCCAGCCTGGAGAGAGCACTCAGGTCGGCGCTGTACTCGATGTTGACGTCGGTGGTGCCACCGCCGCTGCTGCGGTAGGTGTACTTGGAGGTCTTCGCCACGGCGGACATTGTCGCTGTTCGTCTCTCGGTCGGCAGTCGGCGCTACGTTACCGGTCGGGCACCGTTCGACTAGTGAGAGCGGGTGCGGGCGGCGCGCGCGCACCAGCCGGGCCCCGCGCCCCGCGCGCCCCGCTCGCCCGCTGCGCTCCCCGCGCGCGCCCGCCGCGCCCCGCCACCAGCGCCGCTCCAGGGCGGCCGGCCGGCTGGAGCTCGCGGATCGTGTTACCACCCCCGCGCACCCCCCTCTCAGCCTTTTATAGACACGCCCGTCTTGACGCCGTCGCGGTTCTCTTTTATTTGTTTTGCCCAAAAATTTGGCGAAACCCTTAATGACCTAAAATCCGTGTGTGGAGCCGGCAGTGCAGCGCGCCGCCTGCGCCACGGCGAGGGGTCGGCGCTGGCGGCAGGTCGCGGGCGGCCGTGGGCGGCAGCCGGATCCAGCCGCTTCCTGGTGGATTCCTGTCGGTCCCTGGCAGGCGCCCGCGAGCCGCTCTCACTAAATGCCATCAATCGGCTGAACTTAACAATGAACTTCTTATACTCTCCAAATGAACCCATGACAACCGTCTGCACTATGTTTACAAACATTAATTAGTCTAATTTTAACAATTTATCTCGTGACCTGTTCATGCTGTAGAATCTTAGGTGTTCACGTTAAAACAGCGATACAGCATCCTGTAACAAAAAGTACTTGGTACCTTAATCATTTATAATGATGCCTTAGAACTTTAATTATGATCTTGAAAACGAATTAAAATAATAAAACTTACGTTTCTCGGAATTTAGTGCGAGAGCTTGTTCTACCAAGTAAAAACATTAAGTAGAAAACCTGATAGTAATGTACGCACACCCATTCTTAAGCCAGCCGTAGCACAGCGTAGACCCTTCGTAGACCGCTTTAAGTTGAACGTATGGGAAATTATTCATTACATATTGAGTTTACTGCATTAGTTACGGCATTGTTCGCATATTTCATTAAGAATGTATTTTTTACGACTGTGATTATAGATATACGAATACTCGTACATATAAATATATACATATTTCCTAAAAAATATTTTGTGAAAAAGGGAACTTGTGTAATAGTTTATCATTAAACTAAACATATATACATACACATATGTACATATACTAGTAACGGATTTTTTAATACAAAAAAAATATAGTTTTTTTTGACACAGTAAGTTCAGTCCCTTAAAAAATATTTTATTTACAGAGGTGCTATACAGTTTTTTCATTACTAGATATGTGCCTGAAAACGACAATAGGCCTGCCCCTTATTATATGAGACTTAATACAATTGAGGAAAGGTTAATGTCGGAAGGATAATGTCGAAATGCGTCTTTGGCTACCCTGGGATATGGATGGAAATTGATGGCTATAAAAAGGTATGTATGATCCCGTTAAAGATCTAGGTGCATGATATCATGAATGTATCTTTCTTTATCTAAATGGTGAAGTTGATGAATCTCTTTGCTAGGCATGCAGTTAGCATACCTACAAAGAATGCTGCAGCCGATCTTTAAAGGAAAAAATATAATATTACAGAAAACAAAGGAAATCTAGTATTGTTGCCAAGTGTTTCACTGTACAAATAGCATTGCTTAGAGGCTTGTGTTTTTGATATTATCGTTTTTCAAGTACAGGTATTTTTATATTCAGTCATTATTCATGTTTACTCAACACGTACGTAACCACGGTAGGAAAATAAAAGCGTTTACAATTCTTATGTTATGTTAATAGCCATAACAGTTTACATGTACATTAAGCTTCCCTTATGATACTTTGGGATATGCTAAAATACGTTTAATATTGAAGTACAAAATCTACTTGTTTTCGTAAGACGTTCATAAACGGTGCACTTGCCCTGAATCCAGTTTGTGACTCTGATAGTCTTTGGAAAATGTGTAGTCTATGCTTATGTGTCATTTTCCTACATACTACTTTTTTTCGTTTAAATATACGGGCAGGATGAATGATTCACAATACGCTATCCGGCGGAATTTAATCATCACAACTTCACCATCACAATGTAAAAATACATTGTGAATAAATATGAAAGTTCAAGAATAATGTTGAAACAAAATGTTATTTATTTTTTACGTTGGTGATAATAAAATAATTATTAATAATGGTAATTTTGAATCATATTTCAAAAAAATAATATTAATATACTCTGCAGGAAAATTGGACCGATCCTGGATTGACTTCATTAGGGCTTTCACTTCGCGAATTGATTGAAAATAAAAATTAATCGTATGCAAACACTTTCGTTTCTATGGAAGAATTTAAGGCACTTTATCATCATCAGCCACTTGCCTCTCAGTGCCGAAAACATTTCAGTCCACAGCCTGTTGTTTATTGAGAAAGTTCTTTGATCTTGTAAATTGTCTTGTCCACTTATGTTAACTTTAAAGTAAAATATTTTCGATTAATCATAAAATGCTCGTGCAGCTACGTCGCCGTACCAATGGAACAGCCATACTGTCGTCAGAAGGACAAGCGGACGACTGAATCGGCCCTATCAAGGATGTTGTATCAATTATTATAAGAAACTGACGTTAATCGCGTTTGATTATAACTGAAAGGATAGCCAGCTGGCTTCTGAGATTTTCTACAAGACTAAAGTCAAATTTCTATATATGGTGGTCCGGTCATGGTGGCCCAGATCAGCAAAGGTTACAACCCCGTAATAAATATCAATTTAGTTTATTATGTGTGTAATTGTTTATCTGTAGCAGTTTATTTAAAAAAGATGCTTGTGTCAGTTTACCTAAATAAACATTGCTTTTCTTTACGTGTTTTGGAGTCGAGACCGCGATTCGTAGTCTAGGTCGTCCTCTGGCAGAGGTGACAATATCAGCAGTTGGTTGAAAAGGACCGCAGATCGAGCCCAATTGCTTGCATGGAGTCTTTCATGTAAAGAGACCAATGTTCAGCAGTGAACAAAGGAAAAGTCTGTAATATATTTATGGACCATTCTGCACTTACCATGGTGGTAACCAGTGGGCAGAGCGGACACCCTGCAATGTCGGAACAAAAGTGTTTGCTAAAAAGGCGTATATTTCCGGTGTATCAAAAAAAGAGAAAAATGTACATGCACATATTAAATTACTCGTGTCTTCATTGTAAATAACATAATATTATAATTGCGTTTTCGTTTCGTTTAATTGTGTTCCAGAGGAAATCTAATTAACATACAAGTTGAACTTTTATAACAATATCATTGTTTTTTTTTCATAATCGTCACAGCCTCATTTACAGAGTTATCAATAAATAAGACAATGGTTAAGTCATACAACGGTTGTTTTTATACTTTACATGACCTTGTGTGTATGTAAAAGAAAACTGTGTAGATTTTAAAGCCGGCATATCTTGATGGCGCTCTGGGAATGTTGCTCGCTTGGAAATAAACATCTATATTTTGTATTGATAAAGATGGGGCTTAAAAGCAAAAAAAAAAATAGTAAACGGTGAGAAATTGTGCAGTAGGTACTCATTGGTAAAACAGCGTTGATATTCGAAATTCGTTATTTGGTGTTTTTTTTTTAGTTAAAACGAACTTATGTCCCTCAAATACATTTAAGCACATTACAATAATTATTATTAATTAGGAATTTGAGACAAATTTAAAAGTCCCTACATGCGTAAGTGTTGAATAACATGTATACTTTTTTAAAGACGTGCGTCAGCCACTGTCATATTGTCGGCGCCAACTGAAAAAAATCACGAATATTTTACACTAATATTTTGTTAGAATGGGAAACGCTTAAAAGATGTATTTGCTGTAGACAGCTATTTTGCAGATGGCAAAGGTGCATTTTCGGTAATGATATACAGGAAATTAATAACGTCATTGTCTATTTCAGATAACCAAAATAATGTTTCAACGCTTCATAAGTGATCGAATGACTAATTTGCCATTCGTAAAACTGCAAGAATGTAAAATAGAGTTGTGTCTAAAAATAATCGTCTTAGTATTATTTTAATTCTACTTAGTAAGTTTTACCATTAATAAAATTGTTAATGTAAAATCTATGACCCAACAAAAGCCAATTTGGAAATATACAAAATAAGGGAGATACATTCCACAAAAATTAATTACCGCTCTGTGATCTTCGTTATACAAGTACAATTTGATGTGTCCCATATAAATGAAAGTATGTGTAAAGAGATTTGTCAACTCATAAATCAAACGCTATTAAGAAAACCATGTAGACCAAGTCGCCAGCAACAACAAATATTCTGTATATTTTTACAGCGGTAATTCCATCTTCTTGTGAATCAGTCGAAAAAAATAAATTCTCATCGGTACAGTTATGTGCACAATGTGTAGTTGATCTAAAAATAAAGTTAAATTGTTTTAAAGAAACAAAAATCTATCGGAATTTTTCTGTCATACGACAAATAGTAAAAGCTCAATCTTTGGATTTACTATAAATAACTACAGAAAAGTTAATTTTAAATGACTGGTTATTAAAATTTATATGTATGATTAATTATTTGTAATTAATACATCGGTGATTAGTTGTTAATGATCGGCTTGTCTTTGTTCGTCTAAACATTAGTTTCGCAACGAATGTTGCACCTGTATTAGTTTCGAGCTCCCAAACGGCGCGAAAGTGAAATGTCATGATATTTTCGCGCATGTCCTATCAGTGGGTGTTATTAATCATAGATTTATTTCAGTCCATGTGTGTACAAGCAAAGCGAAAACGTGAGATGTCTCGGCGTGCGTGTCATTTGTTCACTCTCTAACCTTGTTCACCTACATGTTAATGACAAACGTTCACCTCCGCATAATCGAACCGTGGTCGCGGAAGGAAACTATGGATAAATTACCAAATACTCATGTGTTAAACAGCTACTACTATAATCTTCTACATACTTCTGAGAGAGGTGGTGAGAAGAGGTTTTAAACCTTTGACCGCTAAATTGACCTCATGTAATTTTGCAAATTTATAGGGTTGTGTACGTGGTAAGCCGACCCTGAGATTTTGACTCGACCGCGCACTTTAAGCTAGAAGCCATTAGGTCAGATAGATTTGTTAATAATATTTGAATCAATTATTTCAACAACAGCCAGAAATGTTAACAGCAGATTTTTATCAAATACCAGATGTTTCGCCCTCAGATGGCTTTGATGGTCACAGAAAAATATATATCGTGATGTGGTTAAAGTGGGTATGGTTCTGAGTTTTTTAAGTTTGACTTAAAAAACTCAGAACATTGTACCTGAAGTGTTTTAATCATAAGTCTTAAAAGACTATACCGAGCACTTCAGTTTGCGTCGCGAACCCCGTCTCTCCTTAGGATTGCATTTTTAATACACGGTCATTATATTTGATCTATTTTTCCTAAAATCTAATTTACAACCTTAATGGCGATGATCATATAGAAAAATAAAATGTTTCTACTGGAACTTGTGCAAGCGCTTGTACGTGTCCCGATTTCCATCGCACCCCGGCGCAGGTGGGAAATTATTCGGTTATATTCGTACCTGCGCGAAGTGGGCCGAATGCTTTCCGCGTGTCGCCCCCCGCCTCCCCCGCCCGCTGACACTCCAGACCACTCCCCCCTCCGTCCTCCACAGTGACTCATCGGTCGCTGAATATTCTCATGCTGAAATTATTAATACTGAAGCTTTTCCGACGCATCTTCGCAGCGTGAATTTTTATATAATTTTCGCGTACACGTAAAAGAACGGTCGTTCAAACGATCGAACAATTACGAAACAACATTGTAGGAACTTTTATTTTTCTCTAATGTCGTTTGAAAATACACGTTGAGTCATAGTTAACCTCGTGCACAGCTCACCTGCACCGGTGGGCAGTGTGTTTTAATCTTTATCTTATTTGTCATGTTGAAAATAGGTATTTCGCATCCTCCGTTAAAAATAAATTTAAGCATTAAAGGAAATTTATAAATAAAAAAGATATTCATTTCACATTGTTTTTGAATAAATTACTAAGTGTTCCTTTGTTTTGCAGTGCGGCACTACGTAATTAAACTGCATGGAATGATCGAGAACAGTGTAACAGAGTGACGGCGTACAATACCGCCGCCCATAATATAATCCGCTAGTCATCGGGTTCGTAGCCGATAAAGTTTATTTTGATCTTTACGTCCGTAACGGTCGTAAAGGAGTCACCGGTGACCGTTGCCAACAATTCTGATTATGTGTGTGACGTAAAAATACCTTTAGTGCACACTAGGGCCGATTTTAAGATTGTTTGATTAGGGTTCAGTGGAACAACAAAGTAATCATAAGCTTATACACTAACCAAAAATCTATAAGCATTAAGCAGTGTCTCTATTCCAAGGGACAATTTGCTAAGGGTGGGTGCGACGTGCATACATGAAGAGGATAATGTCAGTGGAGGAAGCGAAAGAGGTGTGTTTGGACCGTGGCATTTGGTGCTCTATAGTCTCTGCCTACCCTAACGACAGACAGGCGTGATTTTACGTATGTAAAAGAAACAGAAACGCACCTCTGCTTACGCCTTTGGGGAAAGTGATTTTTTTTAAGTATGTTAAGAAAAATTAAATCTTTACAGAGAAGGCGATCGCGCTATTATTAGGGTTCAATTTAACACAAATTTTATATATTATTTTTGCCACAACATCCTTTTATTCAGAAATTTTACTCTACTAGTCTTAACAAGTATTCCTACTGTTAAAGAATTTACATCCTTTCCAGGATAAAGTATATTTATCGATGTGAAATAAAAATGATTTTAGGAATTTTACGTGAAGAATGTTCCCTCTTCACAAGTGACTGAGATACTCCACCATACCACTACAGACCTAGCGCGCAGGCAAGTTTCGATTTAATAACTATTATTTTTTCAATGGAAGTAAAAATGTATCGACCCTTAAATTTGCTACAGAAATTCTTGAAATCTTTCAAGATTATTTTATATATAGATTCATAACAGTAATAATGGTGATGATTGGCTGAACTTGAATTGTCTGATCACGTAGAATGGAAATAGTCTCCAGACCATTTTCCGCGCCAAAAATGTTGGTACTACAAAGCAATAAAACCTATCTAGCATATTTTACGGTTATTGTTATTTATGTCTCCAAAACCGACCACGCGCGTGTAAAAAGAGCCGGAGTATAAAAAGCTATCGTCGTTTCGTTTAATACTTGATTTTACAGATTAAGTGAAGTAGTATCGTTGCACAAAGGATTTTATCAAGCAGATCTGTTTTAACTTTTATCTTATACTTACTTACATAACTACAAATACTGAATTATATATTGATAATTAATCATCATCATCAACCCATATATGTCCCACTGCTGGGCACGGGTCTCCTCTACCATTAAGAGGGTTTAGGCCATGGTCCACCACGCTGGCCTAGTGCGGTTTGATTAATTATTCTTAAGTCTCAAAGTTTAGGCGCGCGGTCGCGAATCATGGCGGTAGCGGATTCAACCCTAGAACCACACTAGACTTTTCTAAGTTATTTGCGTAGATATCAAAAATAAATTATCGCTTACTTTAAACATGAAGGAGAACATCGTGAGGAAACCTGCACACCTAAAACTTCTTAGGAATTTCATAGGTGTGTAGTCTGCCAACCCGCACTAAGCTTGCGTGGTAAATTATGGCCTAAACCCTCTTAATGTCAGAGGAGACCCGTGCCCAGCAGTGGGATGTATATGGGCTGATGAAAATTATTATCGCTCTAAATAGTAGTCCGCCAACCCGCACTAGGCCAGCGTGGTGGACTACGGCCTAAAAACCCTCTCAATGGTAGAGGAGACCCGTGCTCAGCAGTGGGCGTATATGGGTTGATGAATGACCGACACGCTGGTGC
Organism: Cephonodes hylas; assembly: GCA_030295005.1. Lineage (NCBI taxonomy): Eukaryota > Metazoa > Arthropoda > Insecta > Lepidoptera > Sphingidae > Cephonodes > Cephonodes hylas. Next base: position 6,510,314 of record AP025360.1, on the reverse strand, counting down.
ATGATTACGAAAATACAATAAATTAATAGTCAAACACAAAAGCAACGTCATATATTAACTTAGTAATATCTGCTGTAAATATAAAATAAGGTTATTCTTGCCTTTATTGCGACTAAGATATTTATATACTTAGCGGTATATGGTGACACATACATATGTATGTTACACTAACACTGAAAATAGGGATGAACAATAATTCTTGGAACTCGCAATTTCAGCTAGCTGCATTTGTTTAGCATTTTATTACTGTTACGTTCTAAGACAAATACTCGTTAGATTAAAAAATACCTTACCTGCTATAAGAGGAATAAGTATTTAAAAGACAATTTAAATATCCAACAAATATTCGCAAACAAATAATAGTTAGAAAGAGAAAGTTGGGAATCAACTATTTCTCCTTTCAATGACCCTTAATTTGAACAGCAGACGCGACACGATGACATTTCAATTATGAACACGTGATCACACCCGATTTTATTTATAAATAATGTCGATGACTTCTTTGGCACTTACAAAGGCAGAAGTGTGTTCGACACCGTCATTCGACTTTCTTATTAATGGATCGAAAAGACGTTTAACATTGAATCATTAATCTCCGGGTGAGATTTAATCGATAACAAGTCTTTGCTTTCTCGCTCATTTGTTGTCAATTAATTATTCAACAAGGCTCCAGCATTAGTCTCGAATTAGACAAGATATATGCATTCATTTTGTGGCCTGAGTACTACTTATAGTTTCAATAATAAGAGACGGTAGAATTAGTAAGATCGACGGGTCTCAATCCGGTAGATCATTGTTGGTATACTTTATTTACTCGCAGTATGTAGTAGGGATCCAGAATCACGTTTCCTTGCATCGCGTCGGTTTCAATATGTGAAAAAATATGTCTATGCATAATATTACTGTACTATACAAATTTTTGTGAATTAAATTTCTAAAATTTGACACAATATGAACCCCAAAACCTCCTCGCTGCTTAGACTACGTACTACTACTATCACGTACCGTACAGTGAAGGAAAACATCGAGAAGACATCCGTTTCTACTCCACCAGCCCGCACTAGGCCAGCGTCACGGACTAAAGTAGAGAGGAGGTCCGTGCCCAGCAGTGGGAGGCACATAAGCTGATTTTGTGAATACTGGACCCAACAAGCAACCTTACCGCAACAAATCCCCCCTTTAATTTTTTATATTGTTAAAAATTCATACATCTAGAGAAAGTTCTAGAACTTTCTCAAGGTTTTAACAAAGCTTCTGCCAAATTCTACGTTTAAACAAATACCGTACAGGAATACGGTCAATAATAGCCTAAAATAATTCACACAAGCGTATTCAGCGCTCGGGTAAACGTGAATCATTCTGAAATAAACATTATGTGAGTCATCGGTGCCGCTGAAGATCCACCCACAAAAATGTACCTATATACTACGACATAAGTGATAGTAATGCTATCGTTGATGCGAAGTATCCGTCCTTCCAGTCTATATTGTAGGCGGGTCCACTTCCATTCCATACACGAAATCCCATATATTCTAAGGCACTAGAGATAATTTTTCTAACATTTTTCATTTCTTTACTTCTCCTACAACTTTCTCGCCACCACTTTCAAAATGTTCTATGGTTTTAGTCTTAGTGACCGATTTGTTAGTTGATAAAATCACTAAATATCTTCAGATATTTAAGCCTTGATGGCCACGAGGTTTGGAGACCCGGTCGAGAATCTCGTCGGTTGCGGGTTAAAATCCCAGGCACACATTTACGTGTGTATTCAAAAGAATTAGCACGTACTATGAGGGAAAACACCGTGATGGAACATGCATACCTTAAAGTTCTTTGGAATTTCTTAAATCCACCTACCCGCCCTAGATGGACTAAGCCCTAAACCCTCTCAATGTTAGCTCAGCAGTGGGACGTACATTTTTTTTTTTTTTTTGTTCTCGAGGGGAAAGCTGTTTATGGCTCTACTTCCCGCCAGCCCGGGGGCAGTGGGGGGCGGGAAGCGTATGTCGGGGTCACCGGTCTTCCAGCCCGGCGCGCGGCGACGTCATATCCGCGCAGGTGTTAGTACCGGGCTGGGTCCCTAACAAAATCCCTAAACCGGCATACCGACCAAAACCCCCCGGTGGCCATCTCCGCGCCAGGTTGGGCGACCATGGTACGTGAGCGAGAGGCGCACACCGTTAACCACAGCCGCCCTATGCGCCTCCGAGACGTGATTGTCTCGGCCGTCTCATGGCCGAATGATGCATGTGATGATAATTAAGACATTTATCATCACATGCATCATGTAATTTAATGCATGCAAAATGTAATTTACATTCACCTATATATGAGAAACATAACATTGTACAATAAAATTAATATTTTTAGAAGTTTTATCACAGACTTAATGTATTTTGTAATTCCACCAAGAGTAATTAGACAACGCGCGGGACGTCGCTGGTTGCAGGCGGCTTCCGACCGTTTCCGCTGGGAGTCATTGGGGGAGCCCTACGTCCAGCAGTGGACCAAAATTGGCTGATGATGATGATGATGATACATATATCATCATATAAAATATTATCATCTTCATCAGCCATGAATTATTGCATTCAGCCTTGAAGAAGAAAGGTCTCCTACAAAGTTTTATAATAATCTTTTCCTCGTATTACAACCTGGTACTGGAAAGATTAATGTTGTAAAGCGATATGAAGATTTCCAAAACTCTACCTATACGAAACTGTCGATTGCAGAATATTGGCAACGTGTGATTATTTTTAAATATTTCTATGATCTCTAACGTGTTTCCGAATTGTTATCTTTTTGATAGAATATCTAAATTAATATTATTCTGCGGTGTATTTCTGTGTTGACGCTTCGACAGTAGTTTTCGTACCATGTAAAGTGGGACCAGTTATTGCCGTTTTAGGGACACGTGTTCACATTCCTTGTTCTTACTAAAAAAATCTTTATGGGAAAAGTAGCACTTGACTGGACCCAGGAAACGAACTGGGGACCTCAAGATTATGATCTAATACACTTATACTGCAAGATTACGTTGAAGTCAGAATTTGATAAAACTTAAAAAAAAGGTAAAGCATATTATTATAATCAATCGTGATATTGATATGAAAACAGAAATATCCGATCCAATCCCATGGCTTTAAGTGCGAATCCGTACAAATCAAAGTAGCTGTCAGAATTGTATATAGAGAGATTACTTTCAATTGGATGGTATTCAACGTGTAGCATGAATTAATATCGACTGTGATACTCGCCTTATGGTGTTGCAGAATGAAACCGAATTAATTTTTTCAGGAGAATCATTAAAATTGTGTTTATAACTTTAACAAACATTAAATTATGATTAAGATTTCAAGAGGTTCTCTCCATAGTAGTAACTGTAGTCATTAAAATTTGAACGTTCTTAAATATATTATTACGTGTAATTTATTTTAATACTAGCTGCGGGCTGGCTGCGCACGTACGCAATTTTGAAATCCTTGATCATTCCCAGAGATCACATTTCCTCAGCAAAATAAATACCATACATCTATTCTCAGGATGGTATCTATACAAAAAAATATTCAAATCGATCTGGCAGCTTAGGCGTAAAAGCGTTACAAAAAGACCGGCAGTTACTATCGTATTTATAACGTTATTATGAACATTTAAATACAAAATAAATAATCTTCGCTATAAAGTAAATACAAGTTAAAAAATAAAGTAAGGTGCTATTGACAAAGGTCTTCATAGATACAAATTGTACATGTAAAGAACTTCAATAATTAAATACAAAATGTGACATGGGACACAAAGCAAACCAAATATTAATGAATATCGCTTCAATGTAAATCTATATCCGATATAATTACGAAACAATAAGTGCCAACGCATTATTTTACGTCGACCCCATTTCTGTCTCTAAATTATAATGGGGCACCTCTTTCCAGCTGAAAATTAGAATATCTAACCCAATTTATTTGTGGAACCGTTGATTGGTGTCATATAATTCGGAATGTTGCTTCTCGCCCTACCGTTACTGAAATAATTTTACTCCACTGCGAATCAAACGATATTTGTTCATCAATAATATTAGTGTTTTAGTACGAATATCTTATAAATTTGAGCAGGTGTGCGTTATTTTAGTCAATTAATAAAGAAATATAGTTCTTCCGAGCTTGAATTCTGCAATTTATAATAAAATATTCTATTTGATTGTCAAATATGACAAGATCATGAAGCCAATGCTAATGCTAATTTATCTAGGGATTAAACAAATGAAAATATCAGAAGTCCATTTGCTTCATGGACTGACAATTCAGCTTATTGAGGATGTGCCTTACGCACTTCAACTTTCGTTTCCTAGTTCGGTCACTCGTGTACATATGTCTGTAGTATGTATGTATACAAGCGACCTCCGATACTGCTACATAACACCTTGTTTCTAATTCGGTACAGAATAACAAATACATTAAACAGATTGTTTGATGTAATAATGCTGTGGAGCTTTTCTTATCCAATAATCAATTTTAATATAGGTTTAGGACGTACGTGACAACTGAATTGCGATATGTGTAATGTGAGTAACGAAAATGTTAATAATAAAGAAATGAATTGAGCATGTTGTAAAATGCAAAAATCTTTTTTTGCAAATTATTGTTCTATTGCTTCGTTTACGAATTAAATTAATATGATAAATAACACTTCGTTTTGCTGAACCTGCTCTATATATTGAAATAAAACTAATTTATGAAAGATTTTTTCTTCACATAAGTAAAGAAACTTGAATATTTGGTGGCTAGCGTTACTCTAGTGATGGACATATTCCAACTGGTGCGATCACGTGGACTACAATCAGTTTATGGAAACAGCGTCAAGGATACGCGTTATTTATAAACTAAGAATGTAAATACTTTTGGTTTCAGTTATAACTAAAGTATTATTTTTGGAATGTTGCGTCAGATTTTATATAAGAATTTCTTCTGTAGCTTTCTCGAAGACCAGTCGATAGATGTGTAGCAATGGCTAAGGTTATGAAGCATATACATTATACATATTTAGAAGAATGATTGAGATGTTTCGTAGCATTCATTTGATATCTCGAGTGGTTGTCATGTAATAATAGTAGTAGAAACTTTACCCAAGCCGTAGTTCAGTCCTCACCTAGAGGCAAGGTGTGTACATTCCCGCGTCCATCGAAAATAACTTGGCGTAGGCGGCGGATCACCTCCAACTATTCTGTTATTCAGAAAAACTGAGAATTACTCGGGCGGCCAACGGCAAAACATACGATATAGCTCTCCCTCGGTTAAAAGTTTCATTTGTTAGCTACGTTTGATGCAGTTTTATTTCCATGTTTGTTATCTTTAAAAAAATTGACGATTTTGAGGTTAGGATTATTAATAAATAATAATAAATAAATACACCCAACAGTCACACACATAGTCCTGACCCCACACTAAGATACGAGTCTTGTGTCGTATTATGAAATATAGTACAAAAAAAATGGTGTATTCTAAATTAACTTCTCTCGCATGTCATCTGCGTGGACCTCAGGTTTGAGTACAGAGAAAAAATGTGTGTGTAGTAAAAAAGGGTGAATGTAGAGGTCATTGATTTTTCAATTTAGTCGCGAAAGCATAATAAAAAGCAAAAATGTCCTTGCGCATTGGCAATTCGGAAAAAAAAACTAGTTTTATCCAATGCACTTGTAATAATACCACGTAATTTCGAGTTGTAAGGTGTAAAACAATTTGGTCAATCGGTATATTTCCACTATAAGCGTCAGTAATAAAAACGTTGGAGTAGGAAATTTCCGGCGGAATTTGTTGATTATGATATTTTTATGGAGTCATTAACTGTTTCTACGTTTTAGTGCCATTAATATCGACATGGGTGTTCCATTGGACTTGTATGTATGTAATTAGGTATATGGGTCAAGGAATTATATCTGTAGGGAAGAAATCAGGAAATATATATCTCTGGCAAAGCAATATAGGACCCCTAACATCCATTTATTTTTTAACACTATATACGTTATACTATATCATCAAAAATATTAAAATCCGAACATTTTTTTAAATTGATGAACAAAAAAAATTGCCGAAATTAAAAGTAATAAAAAAAACATATCCAATAGCAAAGGAATTAAATTAAATAAGTAATTAATTAAACAAAAAAAAAAGTTGACGGTATGTTTCGGAAATCCTCTTTGTCCGATTCGAACGTTCTCTTTAATTAAACATACATATTATATGCACACAAAAAGTAAGCTTAGGCTTTTCTGTCAAGGACATCCAACCAACTAAACGACGATAGTGCCTTTGATAAATCTTATAGTTTTATAATATCTCTTATATTTCCTGTAGTGTTCATCCGTTTATATTTCACCTTTAGGATACACAATACCAAAACGTCTTGTATTAATAATTATAGAATAACAGAAGCAAACACACTGATTTGAGTACATCACAATTCACATCGATCTAAATGAAAAGATCAATGTACAAATACATCTTGGACCAATTAAGTACGCACTCGTTAGAGATTGAATGGCAATAATGTGCGAAGCTGTGCACTCAGCGATAAAGGTGTGAAAGGTGAGGTAAGGTAATAGTGGGATCGCGAGGATCCGGCCGGCGTACGAACCCAGTTAAATATAGCACGCTCTACATCGGATCGAGGGTTTCGCAACGCTCCGCAAGCGCCGACACCGGCCTTGCGCGCATCAACAACGCACAGGTGCGGAAACAGCCGAGCATTTTTGTAAAACAACACAATCGTTTATAAGTATTTTTTATTTTTTTTTATTTCAAGGATGTTCAAAATTCCAATTTCGGCCAGTTGTGCTTTTTTAGTAGATGAGACTTTTTTTGAGTCTGTTTTCTAGATTAGCTGCTCATAAGAATATCGTAACGGATTGCTAAGAACAGGACACCAGGCCGGTGTATAAGCTGTGTTTTATTATTGAAAATTATATTAGCATTCCCTCATAATAACGACAAGAACCCAAAATTCTTAAAACCTCATAAAAAAGTTAAAAATATATTGTAGTGTGTGAGCTTTGTTCTAGTGACTAGTCGATGTGTTTATCGATCATAACATAGACAAACAACAAAACTTACATAGACACGCTTATATTGCAAATGTTATCTAAAATTGTCTAAAGCTTTTTTAAAAAAAAGTATTAGAGAAATATTAAATTAAAAACTGGAATATTCTTATATAATTTTGTTATGAGCAGTGAACAAATGCAGGGTCATATAAATGATTGTACAGAAAGCAAAACTAACTAACTAAATAGAAACCTAACTCTAACGTCTGCAATCCCCGAAGGGGTAAGCAGAGGTGCATTTCGCCCTGTACATATGTATATGATTCTCTATTGAAAGCGAAAATTTACCGTTATTCGGTCCCATTTCGGACTTCGTACAGCTACTAGGAATATTCTTGCGGAAAAAATCCCTTTGTGCGACCTGGGAATCGAACCCGGTCTGAGTTAGAGTTTAAGTTCGCACAGCGCGCGAGATCACTCATCTCAAGTAACACTTCTTCTTAAAAGTAGTTGACGTTGAGCGTTTTAAGCCTAATGTAATTCTACTAGAAATATTTCTTGTCCAGAAGTTAACTGCTATTTAGTACATAAGAAAAACCATTAAAATCAACAAGCTCTCAGGAGCCAGAAGTTCTAATCCGACGCCGGAAAGACCAGGTTTAAATGTCAAACGATGCAATCTTGTAAAATTAATATTACTACGCAACACTGTCTAATAAACCTGGTACTTAACGACGACTTCACGGTCCTGTGTTGATTTACCTTCGGCTGATGCAGGTGACTGTGCGTACTGCTAGGAACATGCATAAATCGTATCAGACGTCGTCACGATCGCTTACGACGAGCGAGCCAATTCGGCAATGAATCATAGTTCGATAAATAATTTGATTATAAATAAATTTTATTCATGTACCGGTGAGAAAATTGTTGACATCCCGCGACGGGAACGTAGCCAAGTGGGAAATTCGGCGAGTACTAACTGATAAATTTACAAGCTCGACCTCTTCCTTCTCACCCGGGCAATATTGTGTTACTTCTGTTTTCTTTGTGGAGTGCTCCGCTTTGTTGTTGCCAGCCAGTTTACAGACAGAGGCACCAAGCATTATTGGCACTCGTAACAGCAGTAAGCGGTTACTATGTCGATGTAAAGTTCGATGCCCGAATTGTACACCAAGGAGATAGACTAGGCAAACGTTCAAGTGACTTGGATGGCTCCAGCGTGCGCCGCGTTTGGCTCTTCCAGAACTATAGAAGAATAATTATTGTGTGGATGTTCCCTAACAAAACTTCGTTCCCTAAAACGAGCTTATCGGGGGTCCAATACGTAGTCTGGCTTCTCGTATTTTTAAATTCATTTTCGAGTACTTTTTCAGAAGTAGTTGTCAGCGAGTACAAGATTTATGAAGACGGTGATTTTTTTATTTTGTTGCATAGTCGATGGATGAAGAAAAAAGAGAGGCAGAGTCTAGCTTGAGCTTTACCACAGTGATAAGAAAATAGCAGGCACCGATAAATGTTTCTTAATTGTATAGTTTTGTTTAGTGACACAACCAATTTTAATGCAATATTATTAAATAGAACAGATTGAAAAACCTGCAATTAATATTTATTCTAATAAAATAATATTTATCCTATCGCTATCCTGCGTAAACAATTTATTTACATAGATAATAAAAATAGTATGTTATAGCAGTGATGGCCTCGAGGTTTGGGCGCACGGTCGAGAATCTCGGCGGTCGCGGGTTCGAACCCCAGGCACATACCTCTGACTATTCGAAGTTATGTGTGTATTCACATTGAATTATCACTTGCTTTAACGGTGAAGGAAAACATCGTGATGAACTCTGCACACCTAAGAGTTCTTAGGAATTTCTTAGGTGTGTAGTCCGCCAACCCGCACTAGGCCACCGTGGTGAACTATGGCCTAAACCCTCTCAATGGTAGAGAAGACCCGTGCTCAGCAGTGGGCGATGATGAAGAAGAAGAAGATGTTATAGCGATAAAACAAGGTTTGCCGTATAATGTTGTGTTTATACTTACGTCGACCATAGAGCAATTCCATTCTAGTGTTGTATGCTTACATACACTAGATGTTTGGCCAAGTCTTTGTGTGTACATGTGTTCTGATAGGCCAATTTTGATTATTTTTTTGATGTATTCAAGGAAGTCCCTACATAATTTGGGGTTCACAATTTCATCCAGAGGGTGGCGTGTCAGCAATTTTCGAGACATTTTTTGTTGACTGCTTCTCAGACTGCCAAAGACAAAACGCAAGGTGAGGACTGCGCGCTCTTCTTAGGTTATGTGATGCAGTCAGACTTATTTTATTTAACTGCTCGTATCTGGTCTATTGAAATCAAATGTAAGTAAGAGTAAAAAGTCTAGCTTAAGTTGATCAGTGACGCCGATGGGGTATTGTCAAGAAAACCATTTGTATTTCAATCGGTAAATCAGATAGTATGGTCATCACAATAGCTTAGACATCCCAGACTTCGATCAACATGATAATAATGTTGATATAAGTAATTTAAACATATTATCCAACTCAATATTGAGGTCAACGTATGTATATGAGGCGTCCAGGCGGTGTGTTTAAATAGTTATGTGATTAAGAGATCTACAACAACGAATTTCTTACGCATCTTTGAAAAGGAGGTCAGTGTCTTAAGTTGCAGTGGGACGTTTGTATATGGGCTTAAACATTAACTATACCTCATTCGCGATAACTTGATTCTTTTGGCAGATGTCAATTTTTCTGAGACATGACTTTGAAATAAAAAACGTATTATTTTATTATTTTAATGATTTGATAATTTATATAAAAAAATACATACAACACAAAAGTACCTAAAGATATAAGCGTTATCCGAAACTTTTGAGACTTTATTGCTTCAAAGTAAAACTAAAATAGAAACACTGAAAATAATAGACGCTTGTACAATGTTACATCGGTCGGACGGAAAGGAACGTATCATCGTTCATATCGATGTCCACGTCGATAATTTTACTGAACACTATGATGATCATGGCTGTGCTCCTTTTTCTTAATAAATATTGTTTTAAATATAAAACTATTTTATTTTTCAATCTTAATTTTTACATACACGGCTATTTTTGGACCTCCCGCAAAATTTAAATAAGAGGTTCAGACCATGAAACTAAACAACTTTTCAAAGAAACATGGGTCGAAACGTGACAAATAATTCGACCCACCCATTGAAAACTGCTCACGTGGTCGATTTCGTGTAGAAGGTCTGAATTTTTTTTTTTCACTTTTCGACCCGTCTTTCTTTGGGGAAGTTGTTTACTTTTGTGGTCTAAAACACCTATTTAAATTTGGCGGGAGGTCTAAAAATAACCCTGTTATATTAAATAGGTACCTGGTACCTACTTATTATGAACTTTGACCCACCATCGCTTATCTACATAATGTTTTACGTGTCGAAAGTAATAAAGAATTTCACACATAATGCAGTATTTTAAAACGCAATATTTTTGAACTACTACATATTATCTGTTTCCCATCATTAGTCGATATGCCAAAAGAATCAAGTTATCGTGAATGAGATATAGAAAGAAGGTGTCAAACAGAGCTTTGAATCAGTGATGAAGACTCTGATAGAGTGGCGTGTGGTCAAATACAAGAGCTGGAAAATTTGGGAGCGCGCGCAAGGCCGCGCTGCATACACTCGTATAATATTTTCTAAGAATCATATGACTCAGACTGTTACTACCTATCAAATACTTTAGTATTGTTCAAGAAAACATTAACATCTATCAAAAGATAAGTTCAATTTATTTTATGTTTTTTTACTCATTTTATTTACAAAATCATACATAACTTAAGAAAAAGAAAAATACAACGCCATCTAGTGATTCCAGCTTCAACTACTTGATAAACGCCGTGACCCAATAAAAAAATAACGCGTACGCTAAATGTATTTACACGGTTTTGTTACTAGAGGTCGCTAGTACTCGTATTAAGTTTCTTAGTCTTACTTTACTTACACTAACTATAATTCAGTGTTTATTTAAGCTGTTTATAGGCTTATACTGCATGCATAAAGTATCAGATTATTTTACATCGTCCGTAAAAGAGAAAATAGGTAGGTATATATTTAACTTATGCCTCTAGTAATAAGGTCTGGTACTTGCTATGGATTCTTGCATCAAATTAGTAACTTAGTAGATAGCATGTCAGATGAACGTATACAGTACATAGACCATTTCGATCATTTTAGTAAACACACAAATAGAAAAGCGTAAAGTTGTGCTTTTAGTCCTGCATAAAAAGGGTCCAGATAATTGTCATTTATTAGGTATATTTACAAACTGTATACTGCTCCTGTTAATTTTTTAGTAAAAAAAGAAAACAAGGAATCGAAGTTGTGGCCTCCAGATCGCACGGTACTCTAATACCGCAGGATGTTTATCTAAATTCATATCCTAAAAGTAGATAGATTCTCCCAGCGTTGAAGCGCATGCTCTCACAAATAAAATTACACAATGCTCGTGGAAACGTGATAGAGTAGGGGACGGTTCCATTGAGGAACTCAGGAGGATTTAGCCAACTAAGAAGTTTCTACACACACAGCTTGTAGGTTGTACTCGATGGCTTCCTTCACTGTTAATGTACGTGATAATTCACTTTGAGTACACAAAAAGTTGTGTCCCTGGGGTATGAAGACGCGACCACCTGGATTTTGACTCGACCACGCGTCTACACTTATCTACGATAAGATTTGTGTTTTTGATTGTGAGTACAATTAATATAGGGTCTCAATATTTTAAAAAGAAAAATGTTAATTACTTAAATACCAAGAAACATTCAATAAATATGACAAAACGCATAATTATGTGTATTATTATCTAGTAATGTTCATTGAAAATTACCTTGTACTTCTTTCAGCTCAACAAAGGTCATTCAACTAAATCCAATCATTTTGACTGTGTGCTCCATGAAAAGCACTTTTTAAATTGTTTTACGCCTCCTTTAAGCACGTAATTACCCAGGAATGCCTACATATGCCGACTCATACTCGTGTACCGGCAATAATAGGATGGCGATTGGTTCTAATTTGAAATGTATTTGCAGGTGTAATTCAAATTTACCATCCAATAGTATTAAAAACTCAATTACTGCGTTTCGATTTGCACGGTTAGGTTTATTGGACGATGATACGTTCTCACAGACTATAAAAGACCCACTGAACGAATGTAAGAACTAATACTATTTACGAGAAAAAATTCAAGATTAAAATAAGCTATTTCGAGGCTCCAGTAAGTAGTGACTCGTGAGGAGCGGGAATAAGTATAAGGAAACTTATTATTCGGTTTAATGCACCTGAAAGTAAATAAGTTAGGTGAACGTTTTTTTGGATAACTGTGGAATTAAAACAATGGATACAACACAGATTGAGTAAAACTATCGTAATATATACATATGTTCTTTCGACGACATACGAGAACTGATTATTATGGTTATATTAATGACCAGAAATAATATGATTGGATGAAGGCTGCCCATTGCCGCATTTCCCATTGGTCATTGCAGCTACGCTGGAACTTCATTGGCCGGGAAAAGTGTTACTAAGTTGTACTAATAACGTAATTCTCATTATGAGTTTTGACTCTTGGTCCTTGGAATGTTATATTACGTTCCAAAAACACAGCTCGCGAAACGCGAATAGAAAATTGCCGACACAGACTTAGTTAAATAGGTACCAGTAGTATTTCGTGATACAAATAAATATATTAGCAAAATTATTACCAATTAAGTATAAATTCCCGAAAACATATAAGGGTCTGTCAATAAAAATTATGTAAGACAAAATTGCCTTCTACATACATTGTGACTTTCAAGAATGATCCCACATCGTGTTCTCTGCGAGGAATTTTTCGATCACAATTAAGTCTAAAGCAGCTTACGACCAAAAACAACTCGCCTGCATTCCCGTACATTAAAAATACGAAAATTACTTGTTTTTTACCCTCTCAATGGTAGAGGAGACCCGTGCCCAGCAGTGGGACATATATGGGTTGATGAAGTGAAGTGAAGTATTCTTGAAGGGATAAGCAAAATAACAGATATTCAGATATACAACGAAATTTTAAAAAATGTGTAAGGTACTTAACGAACTTAGAACTTAGGGATAAAATTTAATTTCCATAAAAATGTTATCTATCACACAATGCCCAATCACGACATTTTTATTTTTTAAATAAAAACTAAAAAGGAAAATATAAAAAAAAGCACTTGATAGTATGACCAGAAGTCCTAGTTTCGACAAGAATAATTTTATATGACTGTGTTTGTCACTAGTGCTGTCTATACGATATTAATAAAATAGATAGAAAGTTCAGAAAGTTTAAAAGCAGTGATGGCCTCGAGGTTTAGGCGCGCGGTCGAGAATTTCGGCGGTCGCGGGTTCGAAACCCAGGCACACACCTCTGACTTTTCTAAGTTATGTGTGTATTCAAATTGAATTATCACTTGCTTTAACGGTGAAGGAAAACATCGTGATGAAACCTGCACACCTAAAAGTTCTTAGGAATTTCTTAGGTGTGTAGTCTGCCAACCCGCACTAGACCAGCGTGGTGGACTATGGCCTAAACCCTCTCAATGGTAGAGGAGACCCGTGCTCAGCAGTGGGCGTATATGGGTTGATGAAGAAGTAAGAAGTAAGATAGAAAGTTCATACATACATGTATGGAAGATGATACGAATGTAATGGAATATGGTAAGGATAAAAGAAAAAAAACAACAATCTATAATGTTTTCATTGCCCATCTACCAGTTTGTCCAGTACATCTGTGAAATCACTGAACAAGTTTACTGATATTTTCGCGGGTTGACTTAGTATTACGACAGCATGTATGACCTACATATGACGTCCTCAAGTCGTCTGTTCGAACAATTGTGAAGAAAGTTTAATGTGTAGAAAAAATCATGTTGTCGTCGAAAAGGTCAGCAGAAACATTATTACATCATAAGTTCTGCAACCTCGATCCAATTCTTTTATGAGACATAAATAATGAACCAACAAATGAATATGTGACTGCAGATGACTGCCTCGTGGTGTCGCGGTACAAATGTGTGCCCTGCGAGCTCGAGGTCCCGGGTTCGATTCCCGGGTCGGGCAAAGTGTTATTGGGTTCTTCCATTAGGAAATTCTCAGTACCAGCACGGGGTCTGGGAATGTGCCCGAAAAACGGCTATAGGCTCGCCCCCTATTACGTGGGACTGGCGAAATGTGGGTGCAGAAATGCACCACCTTCGGGGAATTAAGGCGTGTGGATATGCATGACTGAAAAACATAGGAGTTGTAATTCAGCGCACCTTACTACTAACATATGTCAATTTACTGTGGCCATCGCCAGATTCCCAAAGCAATATCCGTCTTGCACGACTATCAGGCAGGCGGAAATGACAGACCCGACAGAGACTCCGACCAGATTAGCTCTCCAACGGCTGATTACCTTGCTGCGTGTCACACAAGTCTATTAACACAGTTTCCATTGAATAAGGCCAGCATACGATGGACAGAGCTTTTGTCAATAGGCTACAAGGTAGAGGTTGACACAGTATAAATATCGACTACATATATGGTCATGAGGACCTGCCAAAGTTATAACAGATAAAATAGCACAGATATAATATAATTCTTTTAAATAATCAAGTTTAATTAGACTTTGAAACATTTGCATTGCAATGATCAATGATTTTTTAAACTTTGCCTTTGCAAATTTCGTTTCTTTTCCATATATAATTTAGAAACTACCGAGAGGACTGTATTACTATGCTTAAAATTTTAAAAACAATAATTTCTGAAGGTTCTATAGAAACGAGGTAAGATAGTAATATAATTATATACATACATATCGCACGCTTAATAATATAGTGACCTAATTCAAAAAGCCGAGTCTAAGGTAAGTAAATGGGAAAAAGAGTGTTACTTCGTCAAATAAATTTTGTAGAAAATATATAAAAAATCATTATGTTTAAAAAATATGTGTACTAAATAGTTACATTACATACATTACAATTTTATTATTTAATCCGACTATATTTAATCACAAAGTGAATGAAGATGAAAATACAAAATTTTGAATTAGGTCACTATATTTTTAAGCGTGCGATAAGTCCTACACAAGAAAACACACAGATTATTATGAGTCGTTTAATGTGTAATAGATCCATGTAGTCAACTGAGGTTCGTACAGTAACTCGAAACAGACATCAATATAAAACCTGTGTCATCAGAGTTAAAGACAAAAACAAAACTACTAAGGTGTGAAAGCGCGTACGGAAGCACAACATGTGACGTAGACTAACGGTCTCATAAAAAGCACGGGAATCCGCTGGAAACACGCTGTTTATTAATAGACGCTCTGGAAGAATATGAGAAAAGGCTACTCGTATATTCAATGATGGTTGCCTTAACTCATGGTGATGGTACAAAACTACACCTGATGTTATCTGAACAAAATGGCATTCAACGAGAGCCTATCATTTCTTAAGAACTTAATATTATACATATAGTCATCATTAGACCCTATACGTTCCACTGCTAAAGCATGGGCCTTATCTACAACCGAGAGGTTTGCAACAGGAAGAAAAAATAAATATCTTTAAAGCTTCTAATTAAAAAATCAGTTACTTATGTCTGCAAATTAATTTGATTTTAACAACTTTTAGTCTGACCTAATGGAAACCTTTACCTTTTTAATTTTTATCCCTGTTCGAATTTCAAACAAAATGTTATTTTCTGTATAAAGTGCCCGGGTTTGCCAGCGATTCTAATCGCTGTTTATAGACTTTGGTATCTAATGTCTTTAAAACAGTAAAAAAATAATTTTACCTGTTTAAAATACCCACGTCTTTTTTTAGTATTTTTCGGCTTATAGGCCCTATAAAAAATAAACCAAAATTACAAATTGTTTACAATTATTCTAGCTTTTATAACTATTATAGTAAAATATTGACGGGTAACAGTATACTTTGACCTATGAACGTTCACCAAATACTGTTTACTTTTCGTATATTAAAAATAATACGTCACATAGTCAGTAGTTGATTATGAGAACCTCCTAAGCTATTCTAGTTAGAAAAGATCAGTATTCAGTGCTGGATAACACTGGTACCCACATGTAACTAAATATCATAGATTGGCCTACAAATATGTTGTGTAAACCACCTAGGTTTGAATTTCCAACAATTGCCGCTGGCCTGGACACGTGGTTAGTATTCATAAAAATGTATAACTTTGGTTTTAGTATATTCGAAAACACAACAATATGAAATAGGCCAAGTGAAGTCATCAGTGAAACATATATAAACTATGCAATAACACATAACTGCTTAAAATACTTAGATAACAAAATCGTAAAACGTATTTTAATTTTATAATTATCATAGTAATTAATAAATCTGTATGAGTCAATACGCACGTATAAAAACAACGTACACGATAAAAATTCCCAGAACGATATCGCTTCAATAAACAATAGTTAAGAGGCGTCCACAGTATTGAAGCTGCATGTAAAAAGAACAAGGCTCCCATTGAATCTAACGCTCTCAATAGGATTGAACACGTGATCCTTTCTTCTCAGGGTCCCGTCTGGAACGCAAGTGCATTGAGTCTCGGGCTCTACCCCCCCCCCCCCCGTCTCTCCCCTAGCCCCCGCCCCCGCGCCCGCCCCCGCTGCGCCCGTAGGCTTTACCTGGACATGAGCAGTTGTGCCCCGCGTTGTAGCCGAAGAACCGCTACTACGGACACACGGAGTTGTTCCGCAGACGCGACTGTCGCGACTTTGCCGATCAGTTGGTGCCTTGCCGCTTCCATTTGTTTGTTTATTGACTCAATTAATAAGAACAATCGAGTGAACTTTCATTACGTGTGTGTATATTATAATAATGCCATTTATAATATTATTACATCAGTTGATTGATTAAAGTTTTAAGTGAGTAAGGAATTATTAAATATAATTATTAAACAAATATTAACTTTCGACGCTTTGTACAACCCTTAACAATTAAGCTCGATAACATACATAATTTAATCGATTCATCCGCTTATTTACAAGACAATTCTAAGAAGTTTGCAATTAAATCATTGTGTAATATATGTAAATATCATAAAATTATATCTTTATGGCTCTGTCTTGTTTGACTTCGATGATAAGTATTATTAAAAATATCTTGTTTTTTAGTCTGACTCATTGTTGTTTTCATTAATAACCATAAACAAAGAAATGGTTTTTAATAATATATCCGACTACATATTTATAATTTGAGAACATTATTTTCTTACACGGTGAGTTTTATAGTATTTTTTTTAATCTAAACTTTAACTTTCGAATCGACTCTTAAATATATTTTGTCTTAAAATTAAAAGAAATAAACAATAACAAACATAATTTATACATTACCCTTATTTCATTTGTGTATAGTAATTGTCGGGTCTATAGGTGATTGTTCTGTGTCCCGGCGGCAAGGCTTGCGCACGCGCTTGTGAGGCTGCTGCAGCTCATACAGGCTACGTTAGCGCGGCGGACGGACGTGCGTGCCACATAACATTTTGGTGTCTGTGAAACTGTAACCTCTAGCATGTACGGTGTGGGTTTGTGACTGTGACAATGTGGAACGTGATTGTGTTGCTGGTCGCTTTGGCGGCGCTCAGCCAGGCCGACTTGCAGGAGCGAGGTGAGAAACCTTTTAATACTAAACTTACAGTGAAATCTTCGCACGCCATTCAATGACTTTAAAGTTTTTTGACATCTGAAAGATGTTGGGGAAGTGAAATTTCTTAATCTCACATATAGAAGGATCGGCAGCCAATAGCCTCTGCCCTGATTTAAGGCAAAGGATAAGGATAAAACGAATCTTTGGTCTCAGCAAAAAGTTCGTTAAATATGCAATTGAAGAAGTTGGGCCAAATAATAGTTAATTAAATTATTTCTAAGTTTACATACTTAACTAGCAATCGATCACAAAGTTAAAAGTACATATATTGTCATGTTTGTTATGAAATAGATGTTAGTAGTGGGAGGCGGAATGTCGTTTGTTTTGCTTTTGTACGTACAGACAAAAGTGTGGTATAAAACACACATGCACTTAATTAACGGTATGAACTATCGAGTTCGAAGCGCTATTGACATTTTGATACAACACTATTGTTATTGCGGATAGCCGCAAGTTCTTACGTTCTCTCGTTTACTTATTTTTTTAACTTTACTCACACCATTATTCTTACCTACAAATTGGTGCGAATCACTCAGCGAGCAAGAATTAAAGAAAACATAATAATGAAGTAGACTATACTGCTGGATGTCAAAAAATGACAATAGTTTTAAAATTGAACCCATCCCGTATTTCATAGAAACAAGTTTAAACAATATTTTTACGTAACACATGTCTAGAAATAACAGAAAAAAACTCGATTTTGGCAGCGTGTGAACGCGTTGTAATCTAAAATATTAAAATAATATTATATTTTGTTTCTTCGTTGTCTGTATCCATGGTACATACAAATGTAAATACAGTTTTGTTGTAATTATGCGTAGTTAAGTTTGTATTTCTATTTTATACTTGAGCATTGAACATTTTGTTATAAGAACTAAATTATAAATGCCAGAGTGAAAATGATGAACACAATTAATGTGCATTACATATATGCATATGTGTCCGAAGACATAAGATTAATACTTAAATGTATGTTAATAAAGAAATAATTTTAATATAACTGGTTTCAAGGTTACACACGTAAAAAAGATTTAAACGAGTCAATTATTACAACAGTCTAAGAATAACGTTTATTTATATTTTCGACTGAAATTATGAATTGGTAAAACTAAATGACTGATTAAGCTAGTTTAAGTCGTCAATCAAATAGTTCAAAAAGTGATTTTCATGACAATCAACTATAGTCAAATAGATCAAATAAGTAAAATGGTTCCCCAATAATAGTACCAACAAAAAAATTTATGCGCTCTTTTTATCCTTATCTCCCATTAGTAGACTTTTTAGTAACAGCTTTGTTTTCTATATCTTATGCGATTTAATATATGATTTATGCAAATGCGGAAGAGTTATTGTAAGTAAGGCTTAAAATAGATTACGCTTTGTTTACAAATATCAGTTTTGTACACATAAGTCAGCAAATATGAAAGCGCCTTGTCATATATTTACGATGCCTTCTTATATTTCCCGAACTAATCAATTGATAATCGGTGTTAGCTTTAATTTTAGCTTTACGAGTATGTCGAGATAAGATATGGCATTTTTCCAAGTATGATTTTTACCAATAATTACTTAATGTTATTGATAAGTTTTCATCTTAAGGTTCTCTAAGGTTTGTCCGGAAAAATGTTAGTATGCCTTTTTTTTTAATATGGAAGTAAATGTTTGTATCAATCGGTAGCGATTTCGTTGACTGCTACCAACATATGAAAAAACTAAAATCCATTGGTGATAAAAGGTTTTAAACATCGATTCCATTGCGTTAACAAAAGCTTATATGTTTAAATATCACATCATTTCAGTTTGGTCTGAATTCTAAATTGTCTAAACATAGTCAATAATATTGAACTGTTATCCGTTACTCCTTTAATGATTTCCATTGAGCCCATTAGTTTCCTGTTGGGAAGTGAGTAGCAGGAAACAAAACACGTCACATGTACATTCATATAATATATGATACTTATTACATATATTTATTTATTTATAAACTCTTTATTGCACACTAAGAAATAATATACAAATCAAATAAACAAAGAGAAAGAAGTACAATTGGCGGTCTTATCGTGCAAGGCGATTTTTTAGAGACAACCATTAGATGGACAAGAAGAAGTGATAGAAGGGAGGGTAGAAGTGTGTACAATAAAAATAAATATATTAGGCACATACATACATACAATACATACATACATATATACTTATTACCCCCACATTAATAACTGTACGGACTTCTCCCTCGTCACTCAAATTATAGGAATGAAATGTTGAGTACGGAACATCAATCACGACTCCACAAGATATATACTGAGGTCACGTGTTATATTTAGCATAATTCCTCAGAAACATTGTCACATAACTCTTGTTATTAATATACTATGAACCGCAATGTTTATTTCACCAGCTACTAGTAGCATTGTTTTTGAGGAATCATAATAAATTTATATTGCAGTTGGAACACGTTTTGCATTATTGACACAGATAATATAATTTTTATATGTATATTGTATACATATGTATATTACTTGGCGCATACATGTGCTTGGAACTTGGAAGTACACATAAACATGCTTTTAAATAAAGCGTATATACATCGCAAAAATAGATATCTTTAAGTATATAATTTAGATGTTCATGTACCTTTGTGTAGCCTAAGTAGTATCAGATAAAAACCGTCAAATAACACAATTCTTTTTGATTTCCCCTTTTTATTTACTTATCTGTTAAAATTCAAAAAACAAAAAAATGCATGAATAAATCTATTTACTTGTGGTAAAGAACTATTTTTAATGTAATGCTCTTTACAACTGAACTTTAGAATTGCGTGCAAAAAATTACCACTTAACCACAAACAAAAACAGAACCGAATTTGAACATTTTATGTACCTACAGCGTTCCCACAAGATATCCTTGTATTGTGCGGTTCGGTAGCGGTTTAATGTTTTCCTACAACTCGTACAGTAAATTCATTACACTGCGACTGGCACGTTTACTTTCTAAATGTATTGAGGAAATAATATCGAAATGTCCAATAAGTTATGTAACTTTGTACTGTATTGTGGGATTTTGAACTTTTCTTCTTGATATAAGTATTCAATTTCATGAATTTATAGTATAAGTAAACAAAATTGCAATCCCATAATTTAAAAGTATAGAGGATTTTTTTTTTCGCCTTTTGATACCTTAAGAAGCCACACACATAGCACCACACTTAACACCACATTTTAATTGTGGAAATGACACTAATAATACTTTTACCTACACGAATAATTTTCAAGTTTTTCTGCAAGGGGAGCAGTCGGTTCTGAGGAGAAAACGTCATCAGACAGGTGCCATTAGAAGCAAAAGCTAGACGGGCGACGGAACTGGGCGTTTAGTACTCGTTCGAACGAACGGAAGAGAAATCTCGCGCAACTTGTTTGGAATAGTAAAAACTATAGATTTATTAAACGATCTATGGAAAGGCATTTCTAAAAGATTTGAATAAAGAATGAGTATTTGACTTATATAGGATTTTATTAAGTGCTTGAAACAACTGATTAAAACAGAATAACAAGAAAGTAAACATTTGGTTTAGTCATTTTATTTTTAAAATATTTCTCAAATGTGAAAAAGATAATAAAAAAGCTTTTTACTATTGGTTGCGGGCCTGCTCGATTACAAAGAGAGTATTGAATACCTTAGGCCAGTAGACTCAAAACTTGCAATACAAAAATCTTATGCCCCTTTCGTTACGGAGAACTTCTGGTCTTCCAATGTTAAAGCCTTTAAAGAATATACTCCTTAGCAATGTTTCAAATATCATATAGTTATAATAAAACTGTTTCCATTTTCTTATCTGGTGACAAATATTTCACAACAAAGGCTTTAATACGCACACGGTTCACTCCCAGCCCACGGCAAAACAACTTGTAGCCATAAGGCATATTGTTAAAATTAAAAATCCACGGGCACTTATCCCGCTTCCGGAAGTTCAATAAAACGGAAGCGAACATGAGTAGATAACGTAAAAAAATTAAAGACACCCCACTGCACATCCCGTGGCGACGTGCACAAGTGTTCCACTTTTTTAGGTTCGACTCCTGGCGGGGACGGATATTGCACACTCGCACTTAATAAAACATCTTAAAAAGACATTACAAAGCATTCGTATCCGGCATATAAATTATTATATACATACGTATTTTTTTCTTTTATTTTTAAGTTGCGTGACGGGCAAGTTAGAGCAAAGCAAGCCAGGTGGAATGACTGATTTCAAACTAGCTGTATATGAATCCTGATTTATCAACAGGCAGGGCCTAGTTAAAACCAGGGGCGGTACTGAGTTTTCTTTTGAAGTAGCCAACTCAGCCCAAAAGCGTTACACTTTAATTATGTAACGTCGAGTTTATTATTGTTTATTGTGTGGTCAGAATATTTCATTCATTACTTACATCTAATTGATTTGGTTAAATAAAGGTTTAAAACATAAAGATTGTTATTCTGAATGTTGTAAGGCAAGGTGAGCTTTTAGGCTTCTATGGAAGTACCGCCATACTTTATTACATGTTAAATTAGCGTAATACTTACGAGATCTTGTCAATAGTACTGGCCGATAAAAGTGTTGAAATTTTATCTCAAACGTAGGTTTGTTATCCGGTGTACATAATGTAAAATAGCAAGCAACTCTCCATTAAGGCCTCACCTTAAATGCATTAAATAACGGAAATGCATGTCGCAAAGGGCCATTCCATTGCAGCCGACACTACTCGAGTATAAATTATACAAATTCACTTCAGTTAGATAACCGCTCGATCGTTACAGAAAAGTCTCGGTGTAATATCTTGTGACAATGATTAGGTGATGTAGCAACAACTTGACTAATGAATTTATATAGAACGATTATCCTTTCGGTGGAAGTGATATCAGGTCTGAATAATTTTAAGATTTAGTTATATAAATCGTTAAGGACGTAAGTACATAGTTTGTCGACCGATCGGGTGTAAGAAAGTCCGAGAGCTTTTTGAGTTCGAAAAGTAATTATTATTATATATTACAAAAATATTTTTTTTAATGTTAATTTGTTTTTCTAATACTAAATAAACATTCCTTCATATATGTAATTTGCATAGTAAAATTAATCTTGTATTTTTCTATAAAACAAAGGAAAAGTAACATATTTTTAAATACACAATATTAATTCAACCACGAGATGTTTCATCACGGTGTCGTGTTGTTATTATGGAGAAATATAAATTACATTAACAACCAGGATTGTTTTTGCAGTTGGCATCGCATCAGCACCGAGCCAAGCGGCAATTAAACAGGCTGCCTAAAACATAAACATTAGTACTAATAATAATAGCTCCTAAGACGTTAACATTAAGGAACAATATCTCATAACCGTATATTGGAGTTGTGGCTTTAGGTCGTGGTAGTCCGACTTCGATGATTTCACTAGTCAACAGTAAAGTAAGCGTCATTCTTATCAGGAGTGAGTATTATGTCAGTGTTTAGTATGGGAATTATTCCGACTACTTACTGCGCTTCGATTACATATCGAAAGTATGAAGTATATGAGTATGAATGTTATTCATACAAGAAAGAGCCAAAGCTAGAGCATACGTCACTAAGAATATTATTTAAGAATGATGGTAATAAAAGTTTTAATTAGCAAAGGCACGCAACAGTCACGCGTTTACTCCAATAAATGTGTGTTAAACGGTGGATGATACAGATGTAGACTATGTATACACACTTATCGGTCCAACCTGGCACTATTTACTGATTCATATATTAATCATATTAAATCCTAACAAATATGGTTAACGACGAAGTGAGTAAGCTTGTTTGTTACATTTTCAATCTTAATTCGCTGAATGGATTTTAGTTAATTATCACGGAAAACTTATCCTGTTTTAAATGTATCGTTTATTGATAAAAATAATTTATAATTACCACATTTACGTTAACATGTGCTAGTCTAGTTTAAATATAGAAAAATATGTAGTCTGAAAACTCGAAATAGCGATAAAAAACAGCACATGAGCTCTTTGTTGTGAATGGCCACTAATTAGATAAGAAAAATAAAACACGGTTGTGATAACGACACCATAATTCGAGGTCAAATTCGATGTATATTTACTACCTTATATCCTCTGTCATTACTTGTTTCTATGAGGAATATATATTGAAGGATATAAAAATGGATTGACGTGGTGTTACTAACTGTTACCGCAGTATGTTTTGGTGTAATAAATCATTTCTCCTGCAAATAAATGAAGGTCGTCGTACTGAAGGAACCTGACCAACTGGTATAAGAACATATTATTAAAGACCACATTCTCCGGATTAGGAATAAGGGATCAAGAAGGAAGGGAATTTAGTTAAAAGATGATTGTTGGGAGGGACATAATTGTATGAGATAATGTATCGATATTGAAGAATTAGAAATACATGTCAAAATATAACTTGGTGTATTTAAAGTATCTACCTACTCCTATTGAATACATGAGTTGTGTATAGAATAATGAGACTTCGTTGATCCGTATAATGAAAATTGATAAAATATACATATTATTAGCAATTTCACCTTGTTAACATGCAAATTTTAACTATAAAATCTACAATAGTTAATCTTCCGTAGTGTTCCGCTGTATAAAGACGTAATAAAACATAAAAAGTCTCTATATATATACAAAAAATGGTCAGTTTTTTCGTCACCTCTATTTAGTATCACAACTAAAAATGTGCTGTAACGCTGTACGAGCCAATTACGCTACACCGACAAAGAACATGACGTAACTATAAAAAGTAATCACAAACCTTGCTTGTAATTGCCTGCAATTATCCACAGAAATTATTTAATTCAGACTTAAACTTGAGTAAAGACGCATAATAAGTACTTAGTTTGATTGGGCACGTGCTAGACTGTCATATTCCGATAGTGAACTATCAAATCAAACTTTGAACAGTGCATCTGGCTTTTATCGACCCACAATTATTTAGAATAATACTGTTTCTTGTTTTAGAGCTTAAATACTATAATTTAAAAAAAGAAACTTTTATTTTATACTAGCTTTAACATATTTTCCCGGATAAATATACACTTTTTTATGAAATTGAAATAGCCCTCATGATTTTTGCAATGTAGGCTGCGTAAAAAGGTTTTGTGGTAAGGGCACACGGTCAGAGAGAGTAACGACCAGCGATAGACGATACGAGACAGCATCGTGTTACACCTTGTCTCGGTTACTATCTCAAGCTACGTTTGAAGTTGTCGTAGCGCTGTGTTACCCTCAAAGTCTACTTTCATACACCTATTTAATTTGTTAACACAGTACTCTGAGATTGCTATAAGCTAACTTATAAAATAATAGGAAAAAGAAGAAATAAGACATTAGGCAGTGTCCGATTTCCGATTGGAATTTCCTTCGAGTATATTATTTTTCGTTAGGGGTATTGGAGTAATTGTATAATATGGTTACTGCCGTTTTAGGTGTACCAAGCTTTTACTTCACTTGGTGATAAAGTACTAGAGCTCTTCTCTTCCAACTCACACTCTTTAATATTATTGATAAATATTTTATACATATAAAGAGACAGATCGTTATCAGCTCTAACAACAAAATAAGAAATCCTTTGTATAATAAACTATAATAAATTATTTTAGGCCCAAAAGTTTCAGTGGAAATGTAAGCGAATTATCTTGACCAAACTTATTGTTAAAGGCTCTGGCCTCATAAACCCATCATTTCGACACCCGTGTCAGCTTTTCAAAAGTTGTTTGCAGACTTTTTAATATATTTTTGAATTATTATTACCATTCTTTCACCTAGTAGTTGTTTACATTGCTACAAAGCTTACTGAAATCGTATTAAAAAAATTAAACTGTCAATAGACTTTTTATCTTCTAGCGTAGCAATAGCGTTCACATTTCTACACAGCACGTGCTTCATATGCGAAAAAGTAGATTCTAGACCAAAGAAACATAGCACATACATAGGCGATAGACATGAGACGAAGCCGCGTGCTGTATAAATCAGAAACAACTCGAGTTACATGAGTTTTTTGCGTAACGCTCTGTTTTCCGGGTTCAATGCAAATATGGGTAGTGTTTCTATGAATTCAACACTTCAAAATAGCCCATTGCTTGTGGTTTATTCATTAGTCCACGACAATTCAAACATAAAACTAGATTTGCAATCCCAGCCGCGTACGTAACTTACTGATTAAATATTTAAAAGGATATTACGTTCCGTGGAACTAAACAGACATTTGTAGTTTTCTAAGAGCCTCTTGGTTAATACATACGCGCGCACACCGCGTCGGCTTAGCACATGAATTAATTATATATCTATCTTTGATTAATATATGTACAAATCAAGCTGCAAAACGTTTTTTTCCTATAAAAATTATGTTCGCAAAAGTTTCCCCATACATATATGTACATGCGATATGTTTGTTGATGCCATTAAAAATGCGATCATAGAACATTCATGACTTAATAAAAACGTTAACGATAACATTCCATGAAGAAACATTTGGAATTATCCATAAGAACTGCGATTTCAATTATAGTACGGGTCCCCAACAGCAAGTTATGAATCGTTTTAATGGATGTTGACAAAATATTCGCCCATTGTATTCACGCAAAAACGTCGATTCCATTGTGAAGAATTCTTTATTTTGATTGTGATAATTTAAAATTTATTTTCATGGTATATCTTAAAAAAAAATTCTTAAGAATAACTAAAGTTAAATAATTATGCTGAATTAACATAAATATATGTCGTGGATTCCTAAGCATAGTGTTTCAATTTTTTTAACGGTTTTTCAAAGATAAGATAGTTATAATGTCTGGATATTTATTTTAAACACATTTGCTCCAAAAATGACCATTTACTGTATATTATTACTTTATAAAGAACAAAAAATTATTTTTTTATTTTAAGGGAATTATTAGAATTTGAAATAAGGTATGTAGAGTATATATTACTCCATCAATTTCGGGTGAGACAATAAGAAACGCGAGCCGCTGCAGTTTTCGCTTCTATTTCTACACACCGTCCTACTACTGAAACTGTTCTTCAACAAAAATACGACTACAAAATTATATTTTTTTAAATATCTCTTAAAAATTAACAAAACGTAAGCTAGATTTTGCGTTAAAACCTAAGACGTTATTAATCGAAATAAAAAGGGGAATTTGAGTTCTGCGAATCTCCGAACTTTGTTTATCCAGCAGTTAAAAAAAATGGATTTGTAATTTTATAAGTGTTGGAAGTGTTCTGTATATAGTGTGTAATATTCTCGTCGTCTAAGGATAGATACATATCTATGAGTACTGGCCTTGCATAGCGTCCGTTTCTTAACAATGTACTTCATATGCTCTATTATAAGAAGCTTTTATATAATATCGTTGTTCGTAGCCATAATTCGATCTGCATTAGAATAAATGGCTAAAATATTGCATAAAAAATTATACAAGAAGGAACGTAATAAAAATTAAGCACTATTAAAAGCACATGGAGTTCCATTTGTGAATAATTCTTAATATATTTTTATTTTATATTTATTATTATATATTTTGCAAATACTTTCAGTTTCCAAAAGACGTCCCATGACCTCACTGCATATTTTTATCAGAACAATGACTTGTCGCCTTATTGCTACCGTAAACTGATCCAAGTCAGCTGTTTTCAAAATAATAATCTAACAAATTAATATTTTGACAAAGAAATCAAAAATACATCTGTATAGGCTTGTTAATGCACCGTCGCTAAATTGAATTATCATTTTAGACAACACGTGCACAACGCCAACAGTCCGTGAAGGATAACAAGTATCCGACGCGGTATCGGTCCTTAATATTAGGCATTATGTAGTTGCCACTACATTATGATCAAAGCACGTGAGGTGCCCTCATTGATGTTCGCAAAGACATTATTACAGAGCCAATATTATCGCTTAGGTTTGATATCGTGTAGAAGGGTCCGCGTGACCTACTTCCTGTCGCATCCCTACTATTACTTAGTTCAATTGTAGGCAATCCGCGAAAATTACGTTTATTACGAATGCCCTGGTGTACTGAGTGATAATACTAGATTGCACAGTGCAATATTACATATTATTATACCAAAAGCACTGGCTGAAAAACTAAAATTAAGACTAATACTACGTTACATTGGACTTAGAGAACAGAGACATTTTTATCTAACTTACAATCAAGATTCGATGGAAACCTCAGTTTTATTCTAAATAATCAAATTTATTAAATATTTGTTTGCCAAATTTCTTCCAACTTTATGTATTCAATCGCTTTCCCGTGGTTAAGCACTACATAGTTGAGTGAAATCATCGTTGTTATTCAGCCAAATATTCTAACAAGCTTAAATTTGAATAATTATAAGACTTTTATAATAAAAATACAGTGGTGTTTTTATCTTGGAAAATACCACAATGCGGATGACTCGATGGTAAAGCATGTAATGCTTTTAATGCAACTGGCGCATACTCGAGGTCCTTTGTGGTCTAGTAAAGTACTAACTACCGATACCATGGGATTAATTAATATCTCCTAAAGATCAATGAGAAGGTTTTTTTAAGAAGCTGTGATGGCTTCGAGGTTTAGGCGCGCGGTTGAGATTGTCGGCGGTCGTAGAAGCGAACCCCAGGCACACACCTCTGACTTTTCGAAGTTATGTGTGTATTCACAATGAATTATCACTTGCTTTAACGGTGAAGGAAAACATTGCGATGAAACTTAGGAACTGAAAACATCTTAGGAAGTTCTTGGACTAAAACCTAAACCCTCTCAATGGTAGAGGAGGCCCGTGCTTTTTTTTTTTTTTTTTTTTTTTACGAGAGGAAAGCACCTTAAGCTCCCCTGTTCGGTACCTCGGGGGAGGCCCTGAGGGGTATGTCGGGGTCTCTGGCTACGCCAGCATACCGACTAAAACCTCTCGGTGACCATCACGCGCATTTAGGGCGGTTTTACGGCATCTCAGGGCAGAGGTGCCCTAAATGATCCGCTGCCGCCCAGCGCACCGTCCAGTTATGGACCCCTCCAAATTGGGAGGGCTTGGTATGCCCTCCACTTACTCTATTTGGACGTTCACCTTTTGTGAACGTCCGCGACAGTTAAGAGGCCACGCCCTCTGCCGCCAATCTCGGGGTTGCTATCATAGGGTACCGCCCCCGCAGTACGCCCAGCAACCCCAGTTTCCCCTGTTAGTCGCCTCTTACGACAGGTAGGGGATACCGTGGCGGAATTCTTACACCCCCAATCCACAGGGTGGGGACGCCGGATCAGCCGAACTCGGTCACCCGGCGTCTCCTTTTTTGCTGGCGGCGGCGGCGGGCGGGATCGTTCTGCTCACGAACCCGCCCCGCGCTCTCCTTTTGAGACATTACGGTCTCACAAAAGGAGAGCATCGCCTGCCACGACCTCTGACTCTCGACCATGGAGGGAATCACGGCCGACAGTGAGAGGTCCACTCCAATGGCTGCGCGGAGTGCGCTTCGTTCTTCGTCCCAGGCTGGACAGTCCGATAGAGTGTGCTGGGCTGTATCCTCCGGACAGTTGTCACAGTGGTGACACTTGGCGGTCTCTTCTTTTTTGGCCACCCGCCACAGGAACCAGCCAAAACAACCATGTCCCGACAGAACCTGTGACAGGCGGAACGTCATCACGCCGTGGCGCCTGTCCAACCACTGGTTGAGGACAGGGCGCACTGCCGCGACGGTCCACACCCCAGCACTCGGACTGACCAGCCGAGAACGCCACTCCTCCACGGGAGGAGGCCCGTGCTCACCAGTTGCGTATACGGGCTGATGATGATTTTTTTTTATTTTTATACAACAATGCATTGTTTGAGGATTAAGCAGGTCGTGTGCAGCATGTGGCCGCACGACTTACACACACAAGGACTTGTACAAATTAACACATGCATGAGAATCCAAACCATATGGAACTCGATAAAGATGTTTAATAACTTAATTGCGGTGCAAGCGATTATGATATTTATGAACTAGGACGGATTTGCTCCAGAATCAATGTAGCGAAATATATCAGGCGTTGAGGACGGGTTGGTACCCAAAAAAAATGTCCACATATTTAGTGATCTTTGAAAATTGTAGAATATTTTAGCTTCATGTTTCTGCTTCGGTTGAATAATTACAAAGACAACGGCAACTCCGTTTAACAATTTGTTTACAAAACTAGGTATTTTAATACGTAACGAGAATGAAGTTGCGCATGTTTCCCATGATAGATAAAATCTTACTGTTTATTAATTGTGGCAAACAATAAGAGCCAATGTGTTCGCATGCGCAAGGGCAAAAAGGGGCCTTAGACACTCGACTTACTGTGCACATAACTATTATGTTGATTATTTGTGCTACTGACTCCCTCATCCGGCTCTCCTATTTCTTACAACTTCGGCATTGGAGTGAGCAATGGAATATAACTACTGCGGGTCAAAAGCTTTAACAATATTCAGAAAACTTGTGACCAAAATGGGAGGGAACAACCATTTTTAAAGATTGAACAGTTTCCGTAAATCTCGCTTACTAGATGACACGCGGCGACAAATCTGATAAGAACATTACTAGCATCAGAGCGAGCAAAACATTCTTAGTTCTAAAGCAACCTCCTCAATTCTTGGAGTAGTTGAATATTTGTATATAAGTACCGTAAAATCTCTGATCGACTCTATTCGTAAAAGGTACAAGTTATAACAGACTGTCTGCGATCGACAAACCAACCAAATCCAACAATTTATTCACACTCTCCATTTCCACACCTCCCAAATCTTAAGCCATTATTGCGTAAGCATTAAGTAACGAAGGTGTTAATTATGTGATATCGCTTTCACAGGAGACCGAGGCAAAGATATATAAAAAGTGAGGCAACTGTAATTATTCGCAATAGTAGATAACGTATATTAGTGTTAAGTTTCCATGGCCGTATCAATTAAACTATTAGCTGTACTACGGCGCGGTTTGCGCGTCACGAATTTGTAAGCGCGCCGCTGTTCACGAAATCTTTGCGTTCCGAACCATTACGTGTCAACGTTTGTAAGAACTGTTCTTAGAGCCTTTCTAAGATGTTTTTAAATTAATAAATAAATAATTTTGTTATGTTAAGGGTTATATTAATCGAGTAAAATATATTTTGTTTTTCATAGATTTTCTACATTTTTCTCCAATTTACCATCTATCTAAAAACATCGATATACTTTTTATATTGCTTAAGATTATGTAAAAAATGAGCAATATGCTTCTTGTCAAACAATAGAAATAGTGAATTAGTACGTAACAAGCAGAAAAATAAATCACCCAACACTATGTTGAATTGTTGGAAACTACAAATGTACGCGTGTATTTTTTAAAACATAGTTACAGAACAACTTAATTAAGATAGTAATCATTTTTGTGTTATGCAAGGCGAGGTGTTATTTGTAGCTTGTTAAGTTCGACCCAGCCTAATCTGGTATGGTCTTAAAAAACTGAAAACCATCATCCCCATACTAACCATAACATTTATATGAAGTGATGGTTGTTAAGATTTATCAAATTAGACACATATTTTAATTTAGTTTTAATCATGACATCTTCTCTAGGGAAATATATTAAAAATGATATATGGAAGAAATCTTATCAATTTGTAGAAGCCATTTGCTATTGTACAGTATAGCCTTAAAAACGAATAAGTGCATTCCGGAATGTGTGAGCAGATGGTAGTTTCTATGAGACATCACGCCGTCACCTGACATAGTTTCCACCGGGCTCATATTAAATGATCTAATTACTGCACGGTCACGCTCTGTCTTAATTCCACTTCGGCTATGCGGGCATATTTCATAATAATAACAATTATTTAAATATAGAATAAACATTTAAAAAATATTAAATGCTTGATAGTACCAAAAAAAATCGCTAGTCAACAAGTGCTTACACTGAAGTACTTCTTTTCTTTACGGTTAGCTCAATGCTTTCGTTTCTGAGTATAGCTTCAACTAGACCCGTTTCTAATTAATGATACTGTGTATATAAACAATGAATTATTTTTATGCATTTTTTTAAATTTACCTCTGGAAAAATATAAATTGGTTAAAACTCTATCCAATCACTTGGCGATTCCAACATGAAAAAATTACCTTGATCATCTATTTTGTAGAACTTCCGTTAACTTGAAGAGTTGTCAATCGCGTGAGTATTGGTGAGGAAACCAGCGTATTTTAACTCTATCCTACTACTAATATATATGTGATTACGAAGCGAAGACAAATTGTCGAATGCAATTTGCTACGTGCAATTTTAATAACACCACGCCGGCGTATTTCTCGGACAATACCAGGCATTTTGTTAATAGGTTACAACACTTCTAAAGACTTGACAATTGCCATTCTAACTGACAATAACACTTACAAAATGATAGATCCATCTGAAATCTATGATATTTCTATGAGTCTAGGACCTTTAAGCTCACTTCTATTTAAAATATTTCATATTATATAAAGGTGTATTTGTTGGGACTGACGAGAATTTGATTATTATATGAGGAAAATGTAAAGACGTAAAAAATCAGCATAACTCTTATGTTAGAGAGAGACGTTTTTGTTACATTAGGGTATGTGGAGGCTCATTTGCATATAGCATATTGTATTGTATATGTAATTCACAACTAAATCCACTTAAAACTTCACGAGTCCTCGCTAACGAGGCCGCTTTGTTTAAACATTACGTCACGTAACCCTTTGACGTTAAAGTACACAAAATGACTCGTGTCACATTCCTGTCAAAATTATTCAAATGGGATCACAAGGTCTAGAATGTGGAACCGGCTGCACGTTGGGCACGCGCACACAATACCACCGCATGCCCATTATACCAGTGACCTCTGTCACTTTACAATAACGTATCCACAACGATATCGACCTGAACCGCGTCCTCCCAAAACGTGACGTAATTTATGGAAGACCACCACTAGCCGCATTGTTTACGTGAGACGTGAGCAGTGCTGTACAATAACACACGCATTGTATTATAATATTACCATGGCTAACAATGACAAATAAATAAAAGGCCCATTCGCTGCGCGCGGTGAAAATGTAGCGCAATTTTAATGACCTCTAATAAATAGTGTATGGCAGATACGGTTATGTTCGTTTTAACACATCGACCAATTCCGGATAGTACAAAAGATGAGTAATGATACGCCATGGTCGGCGAAATAAGGCAAAAAAGACAATGATACCACTACACCAGTAGACCTCGATAATTAGTTGAGTCATCCGGCGCGCGCGCACCTCAGGAATTGGATCTGGGAGCCGAGTGATTCCGAAGATTTCCGAATGTTCCCGAAGGCGAGAAGAAGAGGGGAGTTCGACAGCCCGTGACGCCTTCGGCCAGCTAACCGTGACGTCTTGTACCCGCCAGCCTCGATAGACATGTGATGCCATCGTTTAAACCCATACGAAATCCAATCGTCTACGGTGGAACGTTACACTGAAAAGAAATCTGGCACTTTATTAAAATTGGTCGTTAACATTCCGCAGTGAATGTTTTTGGGTAATTTGTAAGAGGTACACGTTGAGTCCGCGTAAGCACGTTTAACGGCTTCTAAGAAATAGTCACCTCAATACGAAATTGCTAAATGAACGTCATCTTTATACATTACAATACACGTCTACGAACATGTTTTCAGAAAGAATATTAATGCCAAACAACTGTTAGGAATTTATGTATTCAGTAAAAAATGAAGGAAGTTTTTGAACGGGCTTTAAAATTGAGAATGATTGAGATATGATACCTATGAGAAAGTTTTAATAATTATTATATTTTTTTTCTTGGTATGGGGTAAAAAAAGCAAAATTGTGTCATTATTCCCAATAAATTAACATAATCCAATAATAGATACTTTAGAATAAAAGGTTAGAAGATTTGTATTATTTCAAACCTATTTAAAACAAATACTTCACACAAACAGTACATTAGGCGAAAAAAACTAAAGCAACTGAAAAAAGACCAATTGACGTCATCCGACTGCATTTATGAATCTTTTTGACGGTAGAATGCTTCGTCATTGTTCTTTTAAAATGTACATATATACATATACAAGTGTATCTATGTAACAACAAAAATACAGCGATGATTTGCGTGATGTTAAAATGGGATTAATGATTTGAAAGAGCAAAAAGTGGGGCCTCGCGCGGCGTCAACTGCAATGACCGACGTACGCACAAATACCCGACTATTATAGATAACAAATGTCTAAATTACACACTTGTCAGACTTTGAAATAATAGCATGCTATGAACATCATGGGGGAAAAATAAATCTTCCAACTGTACAGCGGAGGAGGTTGAAAAGCGTGAGGCCTAAGCATAAAGCTAGTGTTATTGTATATTTGCCATGGAACGTTTCAATTTTCGTACTTATGAGCGATTAAAGGGACATGACCTTTAAATTTGAATTTCATGGAGCTGTTTTGTAAGCGTTTGCAATAAAACCATTAAACTTAGTAAAGGCACGAAAGGTATATTTAATTGTGAAGGAAATATTTTAAATTGCAGCCAGTAAAAGTACGGTTCAAAAAGCCTTAAATTAAGCACATGAATCGTATACTACTGGAGTTAAAACCGTTGTCATCTACTAATTAAGATGGACGTTGATTATGTATATTTACATCTTAGTACGAAGTACTTGGAGCATTTAGAATGTAATTTCTAATTAAGTTATTAAACAGCGTTCAACATGGATTGGACTCGCCACCTCGCATTAACGTATACCTTAAGTATGTAACAGTGTGATAGAAACTTAATTAACAATTAGCTGTATTTTTTTCGAAATAACCGAATAATGAAAAGACAGAGAAACATGGGAAGACTGTGACAAAAAGTAAGCAATTTCATATAAGAATTAATTACACTGATACGAGATCGTGTCTATTGTACAAAGCATGTAGTTGCCATGCAATTCAGTGTAAGCTGTACTACCTACATATATCATACATAATATGTATACATATATACCAGAAGAGTTACTGTAGGAGTGGGGCATGTGGCGATCTGTGTTTTTAAAGCTCACTCATATATACAAGTATAGAAATATGAAGAAGCTTAAGTTTCATTTAAGGACGTGAATGAATATTTTTGTTTTCCTGGTGTAATTACTCTGATGCTGTGTCGTAGTGTTTCATTAGGTCAGTCATGCATTGATGTATTTCCATTAGCATAGTAGTATAACCTCCTACATTTGCATACGAAATTCAAACGAAAAACGCTCAAACCTTCTCACGGGTCGCAAACTCGTTTACGTTTAATTTTATATAGATAACCAACTACATGAATAAAAACTAAACATTTGAATTTTGCCGTTATTTTGTTCATAACAGAATATTCATGAGTTTGAATAAAAAGTGGCATTATACCAGTTCGACTTGATTCATTCCATCGACATTCCACGGAGCCTTAGAGACAATCACTTTTAGATTTATGTTGTGTATAATCAATAATAACCTTGTTTATGCAGATTTGGTGTGAATATTAAATTGAATATTCAAATACTAATGTCGTATGAGATTTCTTGTATAATTATTTTAGAAGCATTTCATCTTGGTTTTATAAACTAACGAGTAGCTTATTTGCTCCAAACCTAAACGTTTCCTTTATCTTTTAGACCTAAAACTGATAGCAGCACCACACTAGTCACGCAGTCTTCATCACATTATTACAGGAATTGCTTTAACAAACATTGCATTTACTATTTTATCATTGTTACAGGTAATTAATTTTTACTCCCGAGATAAGAGCGATTTGATCACTTAAAATTTATTGTAAGTATATCACTTACATATTTTTTTGAGATAATTATTCTGTTTATAAAATTAGAACTCGCATTAAGTGTCTTCGTGGCAATATTAGAATTGTGTATATTATAACAATAATATTGCTATGCTTATATTTAAACGCGAAATATTTTTTTATTTGCTCATGTAACCGTAGAGTAATGAGTTTTATTTAGGATAACTATT
Source organism: Cephonodes hylas (assembly GCA_030295005.1). NCBI lineage: Eukaryota > Metazoa > Arthropoda > Insecta > Lepidoptera > Sphingidae > Cephonodes > Cephonodes hylas. The sequence goes on along the minus strand of AP025360.1, from coordinate 6,474,524 downwards.
GTGTAATTTTCTTTGATATTTTTTTATATAATTTTAATTTATTTGTTTATCAAAAAGTATTTAACATTAAATTAAATAATCCATTAAGACTGTTTTACTAGGCAGCTTAGCAACGGTATTTTTTTCTAATCGAGGCTGCAACATCTCTAAAGTAATCAACGGTAGTACCTAACAAAAGTATTGCAAAAGCCCCATAGTCTACTATACTCGTCGATTAAAAGATTGGGTAGCAACGGCTGGGATAAAAGGAGCAAATTAATTGCCAGTTTTAGCCACTACATGTAGGCTGTCTCGACGTAAGCTGATCATGTGACGAGTGACGACCCTACCAAGCCCTATTATCCAAGTGGCACATGCGACGATGCGAGCCGTGTCAATGTCTTCGGCCACAGCGGGTCGCGCTGCTCAACCGTGACGGACGATATGTGTGTCATTGCTTCAGGGCTGCCAAGGCTCCCTTTCTACACACCCTTTGAACATTCCACTGAACCATGCTCCGCTATTCCTTTATCGTATTCTCTTCCTCTCCTCTTCATCAACCCATATGCGCCCACTGCTGAGCACGGGTCTCCTCTACCATTGAGAGGGTGTAGGCCATAGTCCACCACGCTGGCCTAGTGCGGGTTGGCGGACTACACACCTAAGAAATTCCTAAGAACTTTTTAGGTGTGCAGGTTTCATTACGATGTTTTCCTTCACCGTTAAAGCAAGTGATAATTCAATTTGAATACACACATAACTTCGAAAAGTCAGAGGTGTGTGCCTGGGGTTCGAACCCGCGACCGCCGAGATTCTCGACCGCGTGTCTAAACCTCGAGGCCATCACTGCTTTTTTATCGTATTCTAACATCCTAAAACCATTATCTCCAATGTCTCAGTCCCCATGTGTCGTGGAACATTGCCATGTACGTTCCGGCTTTGCCCATATTGTTGTTTGATAGTTTAGGCATCAGTCTACCACGCAAGACAGAGCCTCGACTTGGATGTAGTTTTTAAGCTTTTGCCATAAAAATAAGACCAAGAGACTTAATTTGACCCGCGACTTGGACAGCTAACACTGTGGCGGCAAGAGCGCACTGACTAGTGAGGGATGTACATAATCGTTCGCCGTTAATCTACACTTTATAAAAATTGCTTTGTATTTACCATTATGTACCCTTGAATTTTATTACCTTACCCATATTAAAAGCTAGTTACTACGTGAGAAATCCTAGGTACCGCGATGCAAAACAATTGGGTGATTATCGGTTTATCTTTTTCGGAGAGGTTGAAACAGTTTCCGAACATAATTTCCATGATAAAAATGTAACTTCACATGAATAGCTGTGCATTTCTTGGTGCAATAAGTACCTACTTAGTAGCTAGTTGCGTGCTATCAAGGCTTCGACCTAAAATGACTTTAATGGTGACTTTTTGCTTTGTTGCCGTTCATTAAGCTATTGGAAATGATTTCTAGAAAACGACGACCTCATATAAAATGTAGGTACACTGTTACACAAAGTAAATATTATTTCAAAGTTTAGCTTTATGGAAATATAAAAGGTGTTAGTGATCTGGTTGACATAGAAAGGTAAACGACCGATTTTTTCAGCTCTTAACTATTTTTGTTATTTCCCAAAGTATTTATAGTTGATACAAATTGTAATTCTAGCAATCCGACAAGTTTATCAAAAACAAAAAATACTTTATTATAAGTAGGCAAAGGTTAAAAAAATCACATTGTTACTGAGTAATATGAACGAAACCAAGTTAATAGTTGTTTATAAACCATCAAATATGTAGGGAACATGATGAAGCACTACTTACACGCTTATTGACATTGCCTACATAAAGTTATGTACACGCACACAAGTCGAATTATGACTATATACAAATGTATTAAGTTCTTAACGCTATTTTACTGAAAAATGATTCCCGTTTATGAAAAAGTATCGTAGTTGAAATACACTTTACTCAGATGTATATAATGTATGTTTTATTTGACAACAAAGCGGTCGAAATTACAAGCGTATCGAGTTCCTTGTCTACACTACATGGACAAGGTTGTTTACGTCAATATTTTATATTCCACACATAGACAACACTAATGTAAACTTGTGTAAAAATAATATACAAGAGCAACTGTAGCGCATGTGCGACACACGTTTCTAAGCGGTGGTCAGCATCTTGACACTATATTTGTTTTCATAGCTCGTACTTAGCTTACTTGCTTATTATTTTATTACTCTTGATTCAAGTGCGTGAATAAAATGTATTCATTTCTTTTAAAATAAATAAACATCACACTACTGGTCTCTATCGAGTTGAGTAATAAATATCTTCAGTACATATCGATCAAGAATTTGTATACCGCTTTACAGTAATTAACAGGAAGAATAGGTGCTGCAAAATATCATTACAAAATACGTTCCTCGACAGATCCCGTTTTACAACAATAATCGCAGACGCGTCAAATTTCAATTTCATAGTTTTTCAATGATGAAAAGATCACGAGTCGAGTATTTAGCGAATTCGTGGTAAATAGTATCTGTATAATCGGTTAATTCATGTCAGTTCGCACGCGGCCGCAGCGGCGTCACGGTCGCCTGCCCGCCACCGAGATGGCCTCAATGATCCAACTTTACTATCATTTTTTTACTACGCAGCCCCCGTGTCAATGTCTAGCTGAGCCAAACAATATTCACAACTGTATGTAAGTCAGCGGCTTAGCGTGTTTATAGTGCCACTTGAACAAATAGAACCGCTCATTGAGTGCGCTAACTACTACCGTACGTTTTATTGTTCAATACGCTTAGTGTAATAGTAGGAACTGTTAATGACGAGAAATATTCTTGGATAGTAAACCAGCTTCAAAATCATCATTTAAACGATAAACTCAGAGCTAATACGGAAAATTATTATGTTCTAAATTTAACAATAAATAGCCGAGTAACATTAACTTTGACGTTCCAGTGCATGAGCGCCAAATCGTATATTTCTGACGTAAATTCTTTTGTTTCGTGTAACGACAGCTACTTGATAAGCTGTGTTGTTTTGTTTGTCACCAGTAGTAATAAACAGTACCGGTGTATTTTATTAATTTTATGAATCTTAGTAAGTCGAAGTTACAGGCTATGGGTAAATGAAAATCAGTCCAAATACCCCATCAATTAGGTAAAACAATGTTTCGCTTCGATGCCTTGCCGCCACGTGAAATAACTCGCTATTAAATGCACGAGCACTTTAGTCGCAAATCGTGAGAGGATCCTTCTACACTCTAGTGTACCTACTATATTTCTATTTGCCCACGATCGTCGTGATTGTTTCATCTGGGATATTATTTGTACAAATAAAGGCGAATGCCTGTCTGACTGTGAATGTACACTACAAACAAATCCTCCACACCTCTTATTTAGTAAGTTAAACATTTTTAAATATTTTAAAACAAGCGACGTTTCCTTAAGTCCGTATTTCTATTGTTTAGAAATATAATATTGATAGAGGACTAATTCTTTGGAGCCCTATCTTTAGTTTAATGTAAAGTACAATAATTTCAGTCTTCAAAAATATTGACAATTGCCATTTCACCTTAATACTTCACACTTATGTAGATATAAGGGGTTACTAAGATGTATCATCATCATTATCATCAGCCCTTATACGCACTGCTAGCCGCGGGCCTCCTCTATTATTATAATCTAAAACTCTCTTAAGATGTATATAAATTCCGAATTAGTAAGAAATGGATTCATTTACAAACATTCATGGGTTGTATTGCCTTGAGACGTTCGTTGCAAAGCCATTGGTCGGGTATATAACAGTACAAAGTTTCTGCACTCGTAAGCCGGAGCGCAACACGAAATGTGGCCAGTCATAACGCTCGTCGGGCTAACCTTTAATTTTAATTGGATGTAAATGACTTGCGCAATTTAAAACTGATTTTTGTTATATTTGTATAGGAAATACCTTTCTCTTTTGTGTAAATGCCAATGATTGCGGCATGATTTTGGGCCCACTTTTTTGATGAAATTTCCATGTTTTTAAAATTGCGGACGTGATTATGGCTATTCGCTTTTTATCGGCATTTAGACACTTTCATTAATCAATCCAAGTCATTAAGTTTTGTAAATAATAAATGACTACTTATACGCAAAACTCTAGTAATCTAAGTAGTAAGGGTCTATCAGTTATTCATTTATTTCCCAATAACGCTACCCATATTATAACGTTCAAACTTCACTCCTTGAAAGTTGTTTAGTACCAAGTATTTGAATTCAAATGTTTTCTCTTAAAAGTGGTTTGAATCAACTTAAAGGAAATGTGCAATACGTAGTACCATTTCTTTTTTTTTAACTATTTCACTGGTAAAAAAAATATCTGATAAAAATAAATTCCGCATTTGTCCAAATTTAATTCATTCATAAACATTTTCTATCGCATTTGCATAATTGATAAAATTGTAATTAACCCACTATCGATCCGGACGTGCGGCGACATCCGGAAGATAACGGAATTCGACAAATGATGCAAATATTCATTATCCTGACCGGTTTTCAGCGACCGGAAGGTACGTGGTGATTTGCACAGATAATTTATATACCTAACTTACATTCATTCACGCCTTTATTCTTACAGCTAACCTAACCTTACCTACACCAGAGTTTCACCGTCTTAATTTCAGCTGCGAATCAATTGCTGTTTTGGGGCACATTTTTTACTACCACTTAATCGAAAAAAAAAACCAAATCTTGCAATTGTACATACGGTTTATGCCGTGAAACTATTGAGGCGCTTTTGTCGTAGAAAAGATACATTCAGAGCACAGAGTTCGGGATGAAGTATTGCTGTATTTGATGACCACATTTCACACTTTCTCAGTTTTTAATCCCCACAGAAAACTTGGCATATTTCAGTTTCATATAATAAAAACAGACAATACGCGACGATTTCAATCCCTTTAATTGATATGTCATACAGTTCGATAAAAAATGTACATCAAATATATTTGATAGAAGGTCATACACAAATAATATAATAATAATATTCATCTCAGGAAAAATAATAACGCAAAAATAAACAAATCAATAAAATAATTGTAATAAATAAACGGACATTGAAATGATAATTGAATAGGAAATGAATTCCCTTTGGGTGACACAGCGCTGGCTACCACTTAGTTACGTGCGTCAATTGAGGAGATGATTCAAAAGCATTGGTACATACATGTATTGGTGTTTATTGTCCAAGACTGCATCGGTTCCTACTGGTTCTCGTAATTGCTTGCTTGCTGTTTCAAGGCACACGCTTTTCGGCTAATGTATTTCTTATGAAGATGACTCAAGTCTTATGACGTCATTAAAGAGTTGGGTTGGTATCGCCAGAACTGAAATCAATATTATCGTGATGGATGCAGATCTTTTAATAGCTGAATATTCTTCAGTTATGAAGACATCGAACGCCTAATATTTCTTGACATGAAACAAAAAAAAATATAATCAGAACTTTTCACAACTTCCTGCGGGTTTTAGTAGACTCCGCACAAAAATATTGCCAGTTTTCGTCGCTTAACATTACTATTGCCGCTATTCCTTAAAAACTGATAAGATTTAAACTCTATTGACGCATTAAAAATAAATATGAGCATTTCAATCGAGACGCATGAAAACTGTTCGGTTCAACGGCAGCTGCATAGGGTCAATTGGAACTGACCTGACGTTTTAACTTGACCAATTTACGATACACCATCGCCGCGCGCAAACATCTTAAGCCAAGTGGTCTCTTTAATTCGGCCACTTGTTATTAAGCACTGTCTTGATGCCTCACGCTGGCAATGATATAATCAACCAAGTTGAAGAGTCGCGAAGATGTGCTAGCGACGTGAAGAGGGACAGTTTTTAATCTTGGTAGGATAAAACTGGGCTGTGAACACATGCGTAATTAAATCGCCCAAGTGAGACCACATGCGGGTGACCACGTGTTGCAACTACGGGCGGGCCTCGTTCTGAGATGCCATGAGAAAATTAATACTTTTTTTACAAAATAGCTTTAGATTTGGTACTCGAAATCTCAAAGGTCTTTAATGGTTACACCCGTCTACTGCAACTTTCTCACGGTTCCGTAGGACGTTACAGAATTGTACGCATTTGGTACCACTTTGGGACAATAATTTATTTTAAGGGATAGTTGATACTCCGTTTGCATGAAACCTCCAATGTATTTGTAGATAAGCTTTATTTACTAGAGCGTAAGTGTCACAATCATGGAGATAATGTAATGTTTAGATTAAAGCCACTACAAACACCTTTCGCTTTAAAAAATGTGATAGTAAATTACAACAAAAACAGTATTACTATGATTGCACTCGGAGTATTCATTATAGCCGCGATAAATGGCACTATTCCGTAGACTGTAGAGAACTAATGAGCGAAAACAGGTCCGTGCGTAACGGTGTCGGTTCGATGCCCGGTCTACACCTTCCGCCAGCGATTACGTATGTGAATTTTACGATTTATTACAACAGATAAACACTATTTTTACATTCAAACGGGATAATCTTAATAGCTCAATAGGAATTTATTATGTCACGGTAATATAAAAAGTGTGTTCTCGTTGATTAGATTGTTCGATATTATAAAACTAACAATGCGTTTGTTGTTCCATATAACGTATTAAGTATAGATACACAAATGAAGTAACCTACTTAGATCGTAACTAGAGCAATGAACAACGAAAAGATAATTTAAGACAATGTCGAATTTTGTTGCCTCTCGCCTTCGCCTTGAAGTAATGACGCAATAACATAACAATTACCAAAACATAGTTATAGTTTTTGTTTGTTTACACACGTCTTTGGCCGGCGTGAGCTTGACACGAATTTTAATTAAAAAAACCGTCGCGTTTTCCCGCGTAAACGGGCACATGTGCGCGCGTCGGGTTCCCAGTGCGCATGCGTGGGAAACGCGCGCGCCATCTTGAACCCGCCTTTTTCAGCGATGGACGTTTTTGTTCAGTAAAATATTAATATTGAAGCCGGGGAAGATATATTGGCTGTCTATATTTGGCTCACGGAATGAAATGGTGCTTTTTGTACAGGAATACACGTCTTAATGAAAGGGGGTAGAGAATTGAAATGGATTTCGCGGTCGCCCTAATTAGGGACGCCATTATACAAAAATAAATAATCAACGCATTCTGTGATGAATCTTTTGTGTTGCAAATACAAAACTTGACCTACCACTTTTTAAACTTCAAAAGCAATGGTATTAAAACTGACCAAGTTAAAAAGAGTTACTTGCGAAATAATCAAAGTAGTACAAAAGACACGTTTTCACGTCCAATATAACTACCGTACGGATATCCGGCTACAAAATAACTTCCGAGGCAGACTATAAACACACTGATTTAATTCTACTGTACACTTTCATTCATTCATTCCCGGGCAGCGCTCAATAGAGGCAACGCACTATAATCTTGTGAGACAACCCGCGCGCACGCAATTGACATTCGCTTCGACACATTACTACCGACACTTTCAAAAAGGTACACTACAAAGGTAACTGACCTATGCTATGAATTGTAACTTTACTTCTTTCATATCGTCTACTAATATACTTTATATAAGACTAATAATAAAACAACTTTAAATACTAATTTTGCATGTCAATAATGTTGGCATATTAAACTCAAATATAGAGCATACAGCTCACAGCGTCACATATGACATATGGTCAGTAAGCCAGCGAAAATCCCTTGACAAGCACTTGCAACCCGCGCGCCATATGTCCAGACTCCGGAGACGGCACGCAGGCTCATCTCACAAGTTGTTAGCGACAACAAAAACAGTGAGTTAGCCAAGTTGCTTTCAGCATCTGCTATTAACTCTTAACAGTGGTAAAAGGATGTATGTGGTCCACTTTCTCAGCGGCCAACCGGTCAGCATCCGGCGTGGACCGGACACAGGCTCGCTTTGTTGCGCCGTGAAAGGTCCAGTTGGCATCCTAGTGATTATCATTCAAATTGGTGATGAACAGCAAAAGCATTGATTATTGAACAGCTGGTTCGACAATGAACGCCGTTTTGAACTTTAAACCCACTCTTTTATTTCGCTTCGGTAACATCTGCCGGGTAATTGCTGCCTGTTTATCGCTTCAATTTTTATCAATCATATTAAATGTTCACTATTGCGTGGCAAACTTTTGCGTTGTGCAGTGCGACTTAGCTAAGTGAGACTTGCATAAAAAAACATTCATAGCTCTAACTCGTACTGAAGTCCCAACAATTTGGCATTACAATTGGGACGAATCAAACAGAGATTTGGTAGGTATAGGCCTATGATAACTGAGGCAACATTTAATTTTTTCAATTTATTGTGTTAGAAATTGAACTCGTCCTTTAACAACAAAGCCTTGAGAAACTCCAATTCACTACCAAACTATGTTATTTACAGCAATAGAATGTCGAGATGAATTCTGTTTTCTGAACCAACAACGCAAACCCTATAAAATTTACTTGATGTTGCCAGTATTACAAAATGCCATCGTGCCGTCAGTATGCAAATATTGGCACGCAGTGTAGTCCGTATGTCTTAACCGTTCTCGATAGCAGATAATGAAACCCATAAAATTATTTCTTGAACACTATAGGTAGAAATCGGCGGCGGCGGCTTGACGCGATTGGCTGACATTTCTCCTATACTTAACCTCATTGGCCGCATCTCGTGAATGCCAACACTCGGTGTCACTCGGCGTCTTCTCTCGCGGCTTTATTACGAAGCACTAAGATTGATGGCAACCGTAAGTGTCAATTGTTGGCATTAAGAAACGTTATTCTCTGAAATTGGTTTGGAATTCGACGCACGCGCAGTATAGCTTGTATCGAGCGCTTATGGAATACGATACGATGTGTAAGTCCCTATACGGCGTGCATTTAGATTGTTTTAGTTATTTTAGGATCAACACGTACGTGCATGGTTGTTATTCCATAGAGATTTCATGTTTCTAGTAAAATTTGCGGCGAACGCAATTTTATGGAAATCGAAGCGTTACTTGTAGTTTAGTCACGTTCTCAAAAAGTGCTACAATAAAACATTTACGACGATACTCTTGATGTTTCGGATAACATAATATTCATCAAGTACATAAAGCTCTGCTAAACTTGTAATGCGCTGTTCGTATCCAACGTGAATTACGAAGGAATAACGATTTCCATAATTACATAAATATCCCAAGTCTTTGCTTCTGTTTGCATATCAATGCAGGAGGACCGTAATAAAATACACGTCACATTGTTGCTCGTAGTGATTGGTAAATACTTAATAACATCGCATCATTATAGTTACTCAAGGATTTTTATTGACAAAAAGGCCTAGGTCTGTTTAAATAATAATAACCGTACAAGTAGTTAACCCACAATTCAGTCACCTTATGCTTGTTTTACTCAGAACTTGTCACTTTGTCGCTTCTCGCAAACCATTTTCAGTCGCCGTTGTTTCTGAGAAAACGCATAAATACTATGTACTTGGCCATTTACAAACAAATATCTTTACGGTCCCATTGTATCGCGCCTCGTGAGGATACAGCAGATGTTAATATCAAGAATAAATCTATTCTTCAATGCAAATTGGCAATCCGTGTGAAATAACCCGCTGACTAACATATAAATTCGACTCAATGTAGTGCTTTTAAATTCTTGAATGCGAAATCGAAGATTTATCAAGTCGTTGCTCTTAGAGAATATCAATGACAAGAAGTGAACCCTACAGGAAAATAAAAGTATAAGCTGCATAGTTCTTAGAAGTATCCTAGCTACGTTATTCGGTTTTTAAGTTTTTACTTATAAGACGTTTTTATTTTTCTAACTAGTTCGTTTGAGTCTACATTACAGCGAACATTACTATGAGTCCCATTGGACTTGTAATTAAAAAGATATGAATAAAAGGGCCTGTCAGATGATTTAAGTAACCAGTGTCCTGCCAGTGACTATCTTAACGGCTGCTTTTAATTAGCAAATGATATCATCTAGGAATGCTCATTATACACCTGTGTCCTGTGGAGGGATGTGTGCTACCTAACGTGTTCGCCCTATCATGAGAAGGGAATGCAAAGCTACGTTAGCAGTGAAGTGGCATGACGAATGGTCGAACAACTGAACTGTCATGTTAGAAAACTTTAGTTAGTACTTATAAGGTATCTATGAAAAAACGTATACATTCGTAAACATGTGCAAATTGCTTAGTCATGCATGTACAACTAACTGATAGATAACATGTAAATTATTTTATTTGATATTGACAAATTTTAAATCTTAATTTTTTCCATCACGACAAATAACTCTTATTTATAAAATAAAATTCAGCAATAATTTATATGAATATTTATAACATATTATATCAAATTCGATAGAAAATGAAGTTGTATAATAGCATTAAAATGTATATGAGGTGTAAAGCTTTGATAGTTTTACACATCGACGATACTCGAGCGCTGGTCACTGCCCTCCATTTGTCGTGGCTTTTGACAAACCGCAGCCCTCTTACACTACAAGAAGTTGTTGAGCACTCTAACAGTCCGATCTTAACTTTAAGTGGTTAAATTGAATCATTTAAATGTTTACTTATCGCTTTTAATATTTTATTTAGACAAAGTGCCCCCTTATTACAGAGTACTTAAAATAAGTTTTATATAATAACTTCAAAATTGGTATTGCTTCTGGTTTAGTTTAAACTGTTCTTGATCTTCAAACTGAGTCAGTATTTCTGGTTTTTGTTCCCTATGAGACCTTTGTTTTTATTTCAGTCGTCTTGGTAGTGAGTATACACATCTACATATTGAGTCTCAAAATCACCCATGTCTTCTCTGTAGGCTTCTCTCTACAAGAACTTGTACGCCTGGAATAAAAAGTATCCCATATATTAATTCAGAATGCAGACCGACCTGTTTGTTCGTATTAATCGATTTTGAACCTCCGTAGTAAACGAGTGAGAAATCCAGTTTGCGATTTATAATGTCAGTGGGATATTTTGGAATGCTGATATGAACGTTCGCAAAAGATTTTTTTTCAATCAACCATAACCGCGTGTACATTCCTTTCTCTAAACTGCCAGAATCAAGCTTCCTTATTTATTCTCTTGGAGCAAAATAACTGTATTAGAGACTTTCAGCTTGGCCACAGGTAATCTTAGGTTGTATGTGAAAATACGTCAATAATTCTTGACACTCAAGTATAGTAAAATTATTCGTATTCGATAGAAAATAAGATAAGATTTAGACAAAACTAAGTCTTTAACGAAACCGTTTTTTCATCCTGATTTGTTCATACGAAAATATGACGCACTACAGCCTTCTTGGCGCGGTTAAAGAGATACCAACGAAACGAGAGGTTGTGGATCGAACACTGCACCAAGGCAAATGTAAGCGAAATCTACTAGTACTAGTTATTGGTTCGGGAGTTTGTTAGACCAAAAGTCTGTCGCAGTCTGATAATCACGACACAAAACTGGTATCTTAGCGGGGTTGGAATTATGATTTATGAAAGTATGAGGGGTACTTATTGATTAAGTATACTTCTATTGGCTTCATCTGGCTCAAAGTATTTTAAAGCAGAAGTTTCGTTCAAATCAAATTGAACGGTCAGAACATCCCAACGAGCTTGGGAAACGGCGAGTGGTTGCATAATTTTCTTGATTTACAAGCAAATATTATTATTGCATTAGGACGGAAATGGTGACCTCTTACGAAGCTTCGATGGTTGTTTCGTCGGACCGTTATCCGTTCGTCTCACTTCACATGCTCCCTCTTCTAAGACTAAGAAGTTTTTACTATATTTTCGAATCAATTATTTTTTAACCACCCGGCTTATTACCGTTCGTACACTTGCGTTAATAAAGTTAGACTAAATTGAAATAAATGTATTGTCCCGAAAATACTCTCAAATTGACAATGATATTTCGTATTGATGCTAATTGTTCCCAATGGACTATAAACTGTACTACTAGACGAAGGTACATTTCTATTGTTTACCTAACCGCTGTCAAAATAGAAAGCTAAAGTGCGACGATTTTTAAATTTTGTAATGGATTGTGACCGTTAAACTTGCTTTTAATGAGAACAGTGGAAGTCTGTTTCTGGCCTGTCAATTCGGTAACAAAGGCATTATCGAGGTTGCGCAAAGTTTCGCTCTTGTGTCAGTGAAAGTGATATCTATGGTTCAGTGCGGTCTTTGACGGGGCAGGCGACAAATTCTTCCTACTTGCGGCTGTGTCCAATACAATTTTATGGACTGCCTATTGAACAATCAAACGTAGTTTAAAATACAAGTAAAGGAAAGGGTTTTGTTGGTTTTTGTTTTTTTTTTGTTTTATATTTAATATGTTTTTGCAAACTATGTTTGCTTTATAACTACCTGTGTATACCCATAGTAAGATTAGCAAAAAGAATAATGCATCGTGCGATACGCTCAAAATACTACAAAATATATTAAATGTTCGTATTTGAAATCTTACTACAAAAGACACGTAAGGGCTCGACAAATTCTTGCTTGAAAAAGGTTGACAAAAAAAATCGAAAACCTTCGTTCAATCAAGTCTATTGCTGAGCAAATAGGCACTTAAACAAGTTTTTATTGTTCGTTAATAAGATTCCTGGTACCAGGTCTAGTATGGCACTGGCACCTGAAGGAAAGTAGGCTCTCCGAATAAGGTTGGCTTACGGTTCATACACGGATAGACTTTAGTTTTTATCGAGTCTAACGGGTCGGCAAGATCCCGTACGTAATAGCTATAATTGAAGCTTTTAATTCAGCCATGATTGACATTGAAGCCAATACTTTAAGTGGGAAATTATAAGCCAAATGTTGGATCAAATATGAACTGTTTATAAGTTCCAAGATTTCATTGCACCGGCGAATTGACAATTGGCATGGACATTGCAACGGGTGACTCTTCTAATGAAATATCTTATATATACTATACTTTGAGAATGGGGTTTACCTTATAAAAACGAAGCGGAAGGCTGATCGGCTCGGTAATTATAGTACAATAAAGATTATCAATAATAACGATACGAACATCGTGTTCTTATGTTAACAAGTTCTATCTCTGGAGATATAATATCGTGTTCCTAGGCGGCAGTGATTACTTACCATCAGGTGTAATGCTTGCTAATAGGCTCCATTATAACGTTTAAGTGTAGTTATTGGCCTTAAGTTGTCTTAATGTGTATCGGATATGGCTACGTCTTATAAAACAACTATTATGAAAGCTATAGCCAGGAACAGGATTCTTCCGTTATAGGGAATGGTTGGCTACATTCAACATGCATATCTTATGATGACATTAAAAACTTAAGTAAAATGCAGGAGATTTAAAAAAAAAATATTGTGAAACTTATCTATTCCGCTGTAATGTCATAGGGCAATTCTTTTTTAATAGGCAACGTGATTATGTATAGAATTTCCATTAAAAGTAAGATTTTCATTTCTTCGTTTCGAACTCAAGTCCATCTTTAGCTTGTTTATTTCCAGCACCTTAATCTATCTGACAAGTTCTAACAAACGAGATAAAACAAGCCTGTCCATTTTTTTCCGCGCTCCCAAACCACCACAGAATATTAATCATGGACAAAGAACACGTTTGAAACCTTGAATTAAAATTGCAACAGACAAAAACCCATCAAAATAGCTTATCAAACGTACGAACGTAACCAGTAAGACACGAATGCTAATTGCTATTTGAAACGCGCGCTGGCCGCCAGTCACACCGCGCTGTAACACTGGATCCCGTCACTAGATAATCGCCGATTGTATGAGCCAAATGATCGGGCTCTCTACACCAATGATCGTGTTTTTTAAACATCCTGTTGTAAATCACTTTCAATTGTAACGTTTATTTTGCGGGTCGAATTGCTTGATGTTTCATCGTATTGTTCATGCGTTGTGTATGTATTTTATTTACGTGGAATTTCTGTTGGTTCCTTAAATTTTCTCTAAGGCAAATTGAAGCTTAGAAAAGAATTAAATATTTAAAAAATAGCTTAGAGCAGGCGCTTCGCTATGTTGACTTTTATATTGCATTTTAAATTCTTCTAAACTCTTGTAACAGACATGTTAAAAATTACAAACTTTTGTACAAGATTACATTATCGTTATGTTTATGCTAGATTTAGTTCGAATTCGAAACGTATGAATGCAGTATCGATAGATACCGAAGGCGAATTTACAAAACACGAGCCCATTGTTGAGTCTTGTAACAAAGATATGTATGTCAACATTCACAAACGTAAGTGGACGCTCCCCTCCATGTGAATGCGGCTTTTCATCGCCATGTGCCCAACAGTTTCAATTCGAGCCTCATTTCTAATCACACTGTACTACCAAATAGGTTCTATCTGCTAAATTTAAAAACACAAAGAAGTAATAAATCTAAAGAGTCTTTGTTCTTTGTGCAGTAAAACTTGTTGATAATAACATACGTAAACAAAACGGCATACCTTTAAGGTTTATTGTTTATATGAAAAAATATGATATGGTATTTATAAAGATGTCACGCCTCGTTCCCTCTACGGATTTGTGAGTGTAAACAATAACAAATACAACAAACGGAAAAGTATTGTAATGAAAATTTGTTTGTATATTCATTTGTGCACGTTCATGTTTAAAGTATATGTTAAATGCTGATTTGCATATTTTTGGAAGAAATTCCACTTTTCACATATTAATGCCAGAATGAATTAATAATAATAATCCGACTTATAAGGATGCTGTTGAAATAGAGTATATTGATCGAGACTCGCCCATCTCGTCACTCGGCACAGTCCTTCCTGCGTGCAAAAATATTTCTTCATACTTGCTTAAAGGATCCTTTACAGATGTGCGAGTTTCCTACATACAATCGCTAGAGCAAGCGATAATTATCCATAAACGCACGTAACTTCCTTCAGTAAGTCCGAGACATCTGTGTCGGCAGTGCTTTACTGTCTCAATTGCTCCATCAGTTGCAATACTACACATAATATTTTAACTATAACCAATATGTCATAATCATAATTAGCGCATATATTTTCCTCTACCGGGAAAAAGCCTGTCCTGCAACTAAGAAGGGTTAGGCTTCTATTGACCACGCTAGGCTAGCGCGGGTTGGTGGACTTCACAACTTAGAATTGGTTTCATGCATTTTCCCTCGCGATATTTTCCTTAATTACATGATAATTCACTAAAAATACATACGTAACTTTGAAAAGTCAAAAGGGTCTGCCTTCTCCTCCTCCTTCTCCTATTTATTAAAATTACAACTGTTTTCTCAATTTAAAAGAGTAGCAACTTTTTTACACTTATAAATGACATCCTTCTCAGCTGCGTTTCTAAGTAGTAAGGATGTGTTTTCGAGTTCCACGTAAAACTCGACGAACCTATTGCCGTTTTCGTGCATATTCCTAGATTCCTTTTTTAATATTTCCGCGCCAATACATGCTTATAATATCAATCATAATCAATTTTACGATTAGGCCAATTCATCGTTTTAATTTCCGTAATGCGAATATTGACAACGCAGTAATATGATCGCCTGTCTAGTCACTCACAGAATCTATTCGGCACTCAAACACGATCGATCTCATTAATAGCTTTGTTATTGTATTCTAAGAGAATTTAGGTCAGCCGCGTCTCAAGACTTAGATCATTTATTTACAACACGAAAATCCTCATTTGACAATCAATTACAAATCACCAATATTTTTTAAAGACCGTATTTCTGTATCTATCTCTGAACATTTTATGAAACTATTTCTAAAACAATCTAATAACTTAAGTAACAAAAACCCGCAACGCTCACAAAAGGGTTGATTGATTAACTTTGTTATGTTAAGTGACCTTTTCGACTGTCATTCACATGACAATCGAAACTGACAATTATACCCATGTATGAAACGATTGAAAATAAAGTCACGTTGCACATAACAATTTAGTTAATAAATAATTCGATTGTATGCACTAAGAACAAACCAATACGCTACATTCTTAACAATAAATCGTTCCTGCTGTTAATTTTTTTAAGTAAATGCGTTTTAACTAATATTATATCTATAATAAATTCGTGCGAATGTTATTTTTTCCATTCAAAACCGATCACCTAAAAGACATATTATTATGAAGACTTGAGTTTGGGCCCACCTGATTCCTTTAGCCTTTTGAAAGCCTTAGCAAAAGAGTCTCCCATTTCTTTCACACCCAGATTTTTTGCTTATCTGCGTCTCACTCGACACCGTTACTAAAGATGAGAATGCGTGTAAAAAATGGTCGGACAGTCTGTTCGTTTCCCTTTTGAATGAAATATCAGCTATGCGTTCTGTTCACATAATGAATATTTTTTCTAATGTCAGTTACGTTAATTTTAGTTCAATATCCACGTGACGGAGGGTAACTGGCTTCAGGCAATCAACTAAAAAATGTCATTGAATACTTTTAACTCTTTGAAAAACTAAGTATGTATTTTGTTGTTCAAGGAAAATACTATAAATATTTATCTGTCCAATTCCAAAATCGATTTAAGATTAAAAGACTACTCAGCTGCGGCGTGTGACTAAAAAACTAGAGTAATGGATCTCACTTAACATTTGTCGATATGTTTCTTCTTTCCACAAATGTGTTTTTTGTAATCGACAACCAAGCAACTTTTGTAGCTTAGATTATTGATATCCTAACATTTGCTTAATAGAATGCTTTAGAAATAGACAATGTTATCGCCCAAGTTTCTTGCTATAAAGCAGCGCCAAACTAACAATTACAACATGCAAATAACCGCATACATCGGGAACGATTAACAGGAATCATCATAAACTAACACAATGGTCAATAAAGATATGAAGCGAAGTAAACACCGGCTTGTACCCAACCAGTGTTTCCAAGAATGTACTTTACAACGGAACGTTCAGTTGACCTCATAACATAGCTACGTGTTACTTGTATTAGCAGGCTAAAGTTAAAAAAAACAGTTGCTTATAAGTTTAACATATTCGTAGCATAGCTTCAACTTAAGAAGATGATTCAAGAACAAAACAAATCCAAAGGATATCTAAAGCTTTATAATTAATCTTACGATGCAAAGTTTAGTCCTGTGAAACTGGTTTGTATTGCTACGTTATTAAATCATGTTTATGTAAGATTTTAGTACAAAGTTTAATCAAACAGGCTGCCGTGTTACAAACAAACTTCATCCATCGAACCCTCAGCCGATACTATATTTTTAAATATCTACTACGAATGTTGTGTGATGATGATTTATGTTGAGTGGGATTAAGATAAACCAAACTATCTGCTGTTCACGTTAAATCATTTGAAAAGTAATTTATATTTTATAATTTCGGTGTATTTTTGAATATATTTCCAGAATCACAGTTTTTAAAATCGTCTGAATTATTGAAAATAATTGTCACAATTCATACACATAATATAATTTGTCACAGTCTTTAGTAATGTATAAACAATTTGAATCGTTATCATTTATTCAACTAATTCTAATTGAGAAACCAGTTGGATAGCGATATGTCGAAACGCACCTGTTTTAAGCACTATATCAACGTCACAACAGAAACGGTGAAAGCGTTTTTTTATATACAATATTCATACATATATTCTAGTGAGTATATAATGTATAAGTACACTCTAGTGATGATAGTTTTTCGCAAGCTGTGTTTTTTGTTCCGTTTCCGTTCCTTACACCTACACGCACGTAGAGAATCAGAGCTGGTAGGAGTTTCCTTATGCAACCATCCAATAACCCTATGCCTAGCCTGAAAATCGAAGGATGGAACTTCACATATTTGTGGGCACCTTATCCTTAGGAATTACCAAGCCGTTAAAATCTGTAATTTTATAATTTCCGCACGTGTAATGCTAGCTATAGTTTTGCAATGCTAAACATTTCACCTCACAGGACGCCTTATCGTCTGGCGCAGTCGCACAGGTATCGTGTTCAGTGTTCAGCGAGCTGGCTGTTTGTTCGTGGTAACTCGATCGAGTCCGTTAATTCTGACTTCTTATATCACATTAAATACGCTGAAAACTGCAAACATTACTCGTAACGTAAACACGTACAAACCATTGCTTGCTAAAGATGCAAGGCGATGAAGTTCCCACACTGCCTCTCTTACTTTATTTACGCTATTAAGCGCTTTTGTCTATGTTCGTTATCTCTTTTGAATAGTGACCATCGATAAAATTACTAACTGTATTTTAAAGAATTTGATGGAGCTATAGGTGGAACTCACCAATGTTTAGGATAGTCATTTAGCACTATACAGTACAGTCAAGTCATGCCTGTAATCAAAACTGACTACAATGCCGCTACAACACTTGTTAGCTGCTGTTTATGTGTAAATCCTATATGATTATATACGAGAGTATAACAGAAGACTAGTCTTTTAGATACTGTAACAGAGACTACATCACATGTTACTGTCATTGTCTGCCACTAAACAAAACTGTATGTAACAGGATAATAGACGTTAATCATGAAATATGAACACCGATTGCAATGTATAGACGACACGCATATTTTTAGACTTATCTGCAGACGCTATTGTACCGCACAATACACCAGCCTACGTTATCGATAGGACGAACGTGACAACAATGACTCCTGTGTTCATCCATTAGGCAAGAGATCGCGCTTTGTCTATAAAGTGGACTTATACTGGTAAATACTATTGTTATTCAACATACGACGCTAAAATCTAATGCACTCTATAGTGTTTCATATTAGGCTTCTATTGTTTAAGCTTGAAATGTCTTGTTACTTTTTCCATGTCTTGCTAAGATTGTATCAATAGACTTTGTCAACAAATAGTAGTTACTTGTTCCCGGAAATTTGGGGAAGCGATGTTCCTCACAGTGCTACCAAACTGTGGAGTGGAATGTATGGGGGAAGACAAGGATTATGATCAACTGTGTTTATTTGAATGAATTGAATATAATTATCATAACAAGTTCTAGTGGTTTGCTTCATTTTTTGCTATGCGTTATAGCAAGCAGTCGACTAGAGCTATAGCGTGGATGGGCTTGCTGTACCCACCAAATCGTAAACACAGAAATTCAACCTAAACCAGTTTCCATTTTTTGCTTGTTCGTTAATTTTCCAGGCTTTGTCCAATGGGAAGATTTATAAAGCACGCCAGTGACAAACTGAGATGGCCTCAACACTATGCCAATATTTAAAAACGGCTTAACGTTTGAATACTTGCAAGATTAGATCGACGAAAAGCGTTCGTCTATTTTCTTCAGTAGACATCTATTTTGAGAGGATTCAAATAAGAAGGGTCACATGTTGATCTCTGCTAATTATAGGAGTCTCAATGTTACCAGTTAGTGACCTATTTTGACATTGAATATAGCAACTACATTATCTGGTAGCTCTTTGAAGTCCATTTGCATTCATATTATTCCTGTTCATCTTTATTACTTAGTTTTGTAAGTGTAAAGAGAATTGTCAATGCAAACGTACAGGCATGTGTCGCTAGCTTTTTTCTGATCTTTGCTGGACACACTATGGCGTGTCTGCATGTGTCTCAAACCATGTATATTATGAGTTGCGGTATCGATAGCAATTCAGAGGGGCGTAGACAGCAAATTACGAGCGTTCAACAAGACCTGTGCCTTTGTAAACGAAATAATTACGTCAATTAAGCCCTCAGTGTCAGCTAAAATGTTCATGTCATGACGAATTTTAAGCTGATAATTACGATATAACTTCGCCGTGTGCGCAAAACCTTAAACTATACTACAGCTGGTCGAATTTAATAATACTTACTTGGAATATAATTGCTTAATTTGGGATACTTTAAGGTTACACTCATGCCATAATCAATAAAATATATCTGGATAGTTATTTGCTGCAAACAATACCCAAGCCAACTGAGTTGTAAGACCTAACCGCGTTAGGAACAAACCCTGTGCTTCTTAACAAATGAGTGCCTCCTGTATGCACGAGTGTCGCGTTTGGCACAGAATGTATGAAGGAACAATACAGTGCGTACCGACTGCCGCTCCACATTATTGCCCACACAAACGCGCACGAGACTCCCACACCCACGTGTTCGTAACATCGTAGTAAAATTTGTAAACACTTCACCACAAATGGAAACTGACGTGCGCCGCACTTTATTGAATGAATTTACGATCGGTGTCGTTCTAAATTGTGCTAGTTTTTGACGCATTTGGCGCGTGTCATCCATTTTTTAAATGTATTGATATATTTACTAACCATTCACATGTTACAATATATGTATGCTGGGTATTCGACCATTTATTTCTGTAATCAAAAACGTGTAATGCAGGAGGCCTGACCTCGTATTCCACAAGTAATTAATGGACATCGTGCTGTCTGTACCGATGAATGAAGAGAGCTATTTGCCCTGCATTGGTTTTACTAAAACTGATTCAAGTATTCGAATCTATACGGTAAAACGATCCATTAAATATCCATTAACAAGTTTATTGGTTCCAATTCCCTTTGATTATTCCCACTCCTCGTCAGATTTTTTATTGTGTTACAAATGATTTTCTGTTATTGATCTACTTTTGTTAATTACGTCGTATCACGTATGTAATAGCGTCTAATATGATCTAGTGTAATAGTAGTCTCGGGTTAAAAAACTTTCAGCAAATGTGTACAAAAAGGTTTTAACAAAAAAAATGTTTTTTACGTGCGTGTGCTCTGAGATAAATTCAACAGATTATAAAATGCGCATAAGGTTACGCCTTCCTCCTGTATTAGCACACAGCCATCACGTATTCACAAATTGCGAACATTTCCTGCACTGAGAAGGTGCGGCAGGATTTGACCCACATTTCAAACATTTAAACGTTATCAAGCCTACGCAAAAATACAACTGGAATCCAAAACGTGGTGGATTGCGTTCGAAATTTTCGATGCACGCTCAGGTTTCACGGAACCGAAACTTCGCCTTCAAAGCCCACAAATATAAGAATAGAAACAAAATTAACTCTGAATAGAAATAAAATGAAACTGCTGAGTTCTAGTATCTACTAGAAGTGATAAAGGCTGTCGAGAGATCCATTCTTAATTCTTCTGGTTTTGTACCTATTCTTAGCGATACATTAAATCTCTTACATTAAAAGCTTTACTACTAGGCAAACAAGCGAATTTGCATATTAATGTTTCTGAGCGTCATAATTCAAGGAAGCCGAGTTAAAGGTCAAATAAGTCTCGCCCTGGGATGTGTTATACAAATGATTTATTAGAAAGAGTTGCTAGTGGCACGAATTACTGCGGTATAAATTTAAAGTTCTGTACAATTCCACTAATTTTATAGCTTGCATACATTACAAACAAAATTATTTTATAAAATTCTTTAGAGATTCGTTTATAAATATAGTTTTAATAAATGAATATCGAAAGTGATACATTTAAACACTAACAAGAGTCCGTTGGAATAAACAGTCGTGTTGTCACGATGCTGCCGAAGCACGGAGGCTTGCCACAACTAACTTTATTAAACGTGATTCAATTATCGTATGTTGTAGCAATTTAGCATTTTATAAGCGAGCAATAAAACCGAACATTTATCAATACTAGAAAATCTTTTTCTACTTACCGATCCACATACTCATAATACAGAACACAATACATTTTTTTCTTTCTCACTTAATCGATATTATGTTATTGAAATGGTAATAATAATACCATTGGCACAAATTTAATTTACGATCAGATATTAATGTATGCATTATTCAAGAAAATGCAGACGTTAACTCCTAATAGCTATAATCTGTTACTGCGCTAGAGTTCTGGCGTTCCACACTATTTAATTCATAGAATACACACTTACCGCGTTGGAATAAGAAATAATTATAAAATATGTTGTATAATCAAATGTTCAATTTCATAATTATGCTTTAAATAGATGTGTCACGACTAGCGGTCTATATTGCTATTGTAATTTGTTGTATGTGCGGACAAATAGCTACGTAGGTACCTATAATTACTTCGAGAAACTAGAAGGATTTTCGGTGTCACAAACACCTAGGCCCACAACAAAGAAATGTTTATAAAGACTTATATAGAAGCAACTTAATATACATTTTAACCATACATTAACAAACTACTGTTTAACTCAAAGGGAAGGCTCTGGGCTACGTAAAGAAACATACAGCGAGATGCCAGATGGTGAGCGGACAAACTCAGTGGCTATAATTTGGTCATCCGCCACTCAAACTTTAGCAAAACATAATGGGGTTGGATGAGGAAAGCCGAAGATCGAGCCCAGTGGCGTGCCATAGGAGAGGCCTATGTCTAACAGTGGACGAATATAGGCTGATGATGATGATGATGATGATAATGCAGCTAATGCTCTAATGACGAAAGTTTTAAAGAAATTTTATTATACAAAATCCATCGAATAGCAGGCTAAAAAATGCCTGTTAATTAAAAAGGAACATAAAGTCCACCATTACTTAAGGTTACTTGATATTTGATCCTCGAACGAAAACCGAAAGCTTTTTATAAAAATACACGTAATAACACAGCAACTCTTTAAAATGAACAAACAAGCTTATTCTCATAACTGTAATTGTATCCGCTACTTAAAATACCTACGTTTTAAAGGACCACCCTTCGGAACACAGCGCCTTGTACGCAAGGCAACAAGTTGCTTTACGTTCATTGGTTGACGAAACACGCCCTCTCAACTGCTTGTAAGAAATGTTTTCCAATTGAGAAGATTCATTTATATTATGGATTTTGCGGCGCTGATAATAAAATCAGAACTAATAAAATTCTGTATACGTTTACAATTAATATCCTTTCTCAGACTAAAATTAAGTTCACGTAATCGAAATATGTTTTTTATTTCACCAGTCAAATGATTAGTTTCTCCAAAAAAATTATATACCTAGTCTTAAAAACACGACTATGATTATTATGTAAAAGTCAATGAACAGTTAGTAATAGTTTTTGCGTGACACGCAACTTTATTGAGACGCTGAAACTCTGTATAGAACTTTTAGTTATGCAGGTTTCATAACGTTGTTTTCCTTTACCGTTAAAGTAAGTGATAATTTATTATGAATACACACATAACATCGAAAAGTCAGAGGTTTGCCTGGGGCTTGAACCCGCGATCGCCGACCTTCTCGACCGCGTGCTTGAACCTCGAGGCCATTACTGCTTTCAGGCAAGCTTTATGGCCCAAGATTTAACAAAATTGTTCTAAGTTAATATTACAATCGTTTCATTATAACGTAGTTTAGAAGAAATAAGGTGAGAAGAAAAACGCGAAATCAAAATCTATGTGTATGATATAAAAGTTAATAGATAATGTCTATCTTTGCCAATATTCGGTCTTCCTCTATCGAGTGGCATTGAAGCGAGAGAAAGCGAGACAAAAGATCACTCCTTGGACGTTGAACGCTCATAAGTAAGGCCCATAAAGTTCACACGGTGCAGTGGGTAGACAATCTCCGTACATCACTGCTACATTAACGTGGTACTAGTTGCTAAGAGTATTAGGGGTATCTTGTGTGTTCAATCACTGTCAGACGCCGAGCTTAGTGAGAAATAAACCGGACTAACGATCTGGAGGTCATGGGTTCCCAGTCTTGGAGTATGCAGAGTTACTTAATAGTATAATAAATGTCAATTGCTTAATTAATTGCGGGGAAGAAAATGAAACTAATTTCAGCTTGGGAATTTTTTTTAACAGATTCAAGCTGTGCAACATGCTCTTATACCTCTTTCAACCATAGTTGCTGATACATAGAAGCGTAAGTAGTTACTAAAAGAAAGAGTTGTATTCAGAATATGAAGGAATAAAAATATTTATTTTATTTGGCAACTAGTCACTAGGTATGCGTTACTTCTTGTGAGCTCTAAATTTCGTCTGATTAAAAAGCAACAGTCCTTCATGTTTAAAAACGGAGAAAACGTCTGGAATATGTACTAAAATTTCAAAATCTATAACTTTTAAAAGCTTCTTTCCTGTTTTAGACTTCATTACATGTAACTTACAAAGATTTTATCCAAACGTGATGCAAGTACCCTATCTAACACACTAGAAAGCTGTATAGAAACTGCAGTAATGTATCATGAATTAGAATTTAGTGAGCGTAGTTCGAAGTAAGCAGTAGTAGGATCTACAAATTGAATTCATACAGCACGGTCGGCGGGGCTGGCGAATACTCAAGACGCTCCCAAACGCACACATGCGCGGAACGGCAACCTGTTGCGTGCACACACACACACACACAAACGCTCAACAGGTTCAAAAAACCGTGGTGGGGAGTGTGTGAACCGGAGCTTCGTGTACAATGTACTGCGCCCCAACCCGCTTGATACTTGAATTATAAAAGACAGCGAAAATTATACAAAAAATAATGTAGAGTCATTTCTGGAACAGGCTAGTAGATGATAAATATAAGTAAGGCTAAGTTTTGTATTATAGTATATGAAAAATATTCCGAGGCTTGTGCAAAGAATATAATATTTTACAATATATGTAAGCAAAGTGAACTGAATAGAACTATTTGTAAATATAATCGTTAACATGTGCATCGTTAAGTATTTAATACCTACATTTCGATAACTGATTCTGGAAAATATAGGACTTATTATTATTTATTTCAATGTCTGAATACTTCTGTGTCCCTTGTTAATCACACAATAGTATTATTTTATACATTTAAAATTTTAACTTTTAACATTTTATGTCCGTATATGCTAGCGTGTTTTTTGTCATTTGATAACATACATATGTAAAGGATGCAAAGCGATTTAATTGCGATATTACTGAATTGCGCTCGCGAAATAATTCAGATACATTAATTTTATCACAGCGATATCCTTTATAGGTCTGCGAATTTAAATTACATTTCGTCCTTTAATTTATAATCCATAAATGTTAATGCCTTGCAATTTAATTCATAATATCATTCTTGTTTCAGGTAAGAGGCGTTGTCATCCTTTCCAAGAGCAATAAGCAATATAACTCAAGACAGATAAGTGGATAATTAAAAACATATTTTGCAAGTATGCATTTTAAACATTCGCTTTTTTAAAGCTTTGACTTAATGAACGAAATCGCGGCAGACTTGAAGATCACGGCTGCCCATGAAAACTTACGATACCTACTTGATTTGTATAAAAATCTTTAATGATGTTTAAATTGAAAAATTAACTCGACTTAATTATATTAGAAGATGTAACATTATAAAGGTTTTAAATAATAATGTTCTAAATCAATAAAAATTATAAAAACGTGGGTTCGATTTTTCAGCAGTTATACTTTTATTAATAAAATTTAATTAGTTTTATGTGTTTATTATCACATTTTGCCAGCCTATTATACATACACACCTATAAGAACAATCCACGTAACCCAAGTATCAAAACCAGTTTGTCGAGGTACACACGACAATCTCACGTGAGATCGCAGGTCACCCAATATCCCGGACAGATGCTGAGCTCTTTGGGATGAAACTTAAGAAAAAAAGACTCTTTTTTGTACAAAATTTCATAACGCTGAACACATGGCGTGCAAAGTCGTAGTTTTAAAGGAATATCCGAGCCTTTTCTTGCAAAGTTTCTTTCACATCCTGAAATTAATAAAAATACTTTTAACGGTCCCGAAGCTTTAAAACGTCTCTTGTTATTCGCGAAGAACGAATAACCTTAAGGAAAAGATAGCACCCATCGCGTATAACGTTAATATTTCGATGATTATTCCCATTGGTATTCGTTTTAATGAAACAAATGAGCGGTGCTCGGAATGCGTCCCACTCTCTCGCGGCGCCGCAAAGCACGCTCTTTCTCTACATTACATGCCGCGAACTTTAATAAACAGGTTTTGTGCAAATAAAACAAGCCAACGTATGTTCGTGTCATTCAGGTCTTATTTTCATAACCGATGGTTTGTTCATTCATGTGAACATGCGTGTGGAAAGCAAATCTGCTAACCGGCTTGGGCTCTGTTATGGAAGGCTTTTAGGACTAATCGCCTTTGGGGCCACAGTAGATAGCGGTGTCCGTTATTAAAACTCGGCGCATATAAAAGGCACCATAAACCAGGCTCAAATATTTGAAAAAAAAATTAAAGGAGGTTGGAACAGTCGTAATGTTAATTAGAATTATAAAACTTTAGTTTTTATTTTCTCCGTGATTTGAGATGGCGAGGGCACGTTCCATGTCCGTCCACTCGGCTGTTAGAATATTTGTCTGTCATGGACGTGATGTGTTTTGCCAAAAATGGTATAAATATTACATGTGTGTTATATCAAAATGCCTGATACGTTATTGACATTGTTTTTGTTCGTGTGTTATTGAGGTAAGGACGCGCAGTGAATGACAACGACCCGCCATGGACGGCCGCTGGCATTTGGATTTAATTTATTTAAATTAAGGATTGATAATGTACTTCGAGAGGGACCAGAGTTGCAAAGAATTGTTTGACAGCACACTGTACTAGTAGTTCATTTTGGCTGGGATAGTGTTGATCCATTATATTCTTGATCATTGTAGCTTATTAATTGAGAAAAAAATACACTCGGATAGTTTTAGAGTTTATAAGCATACACTGATGAACCCTCCCAATCCATTCTTATTAGTTTAAATAACATTAGTTTTTACATTCTTGCTAACCATTTTTAGCGTAAACGCAAAATAAAATAGGTTCTGCGAGATGTAAATTACTTTTACCAGCGTTACATGTCACGATAGGTTTAAAATATATTTTAAGGTTAATAATATGGCATACCACTATTGCGTAGAAATAGTTATGTGTCCTCAGAAAAGTAAACAATAATGAAGGAGCAACGCTGACGCCCCTTGCATTCGTTAACTTGACATTGAGGGGCCATAATAATTAAATGAACAACTGGCAGATACGGGCACAAATGGTCTGTCCGATTAAACGCGAGCGCCCAGTTGAGTGTGTCAGTTCGTATGAGCATTGGGCAACGTTTTCTAATGAAATCTAACAGCTAAACAATATATCTTAATAAAGCTTATCGCGACCGATAGACCAACCGCGGGGCCTAACACCGCGCTGCCATAGTACTAATGCACCGTCTATCTGGAATTTAGTGGTATATTATTTGCTAGTCATTATTACTAAACGAGGCTTTAAAGCTATGATGCTACTAACGATTCCAAGGAGGGTTTAAAAGCTTCCATACACCTCTCTTCTCAGGCTCTCTTGCAGCCGTCGCATAGAATTCACTACTACATGAATTTTTTCAAACGTAAAATGCCCGAAGACCGTTCGGTCAGTGGCGATTGCGCGCGTTAAAAGACATAACGATTTTTTGCGGTGTCCACACCTAAAAATAACTTTTAATTATTTTTTTCACCACATTCTCGCGAACGGGCTTATCAAAATACCAATTACCTAGATCGTCATGAGGTGGTGTGAGGACGGCGCACGTCGCGGGGCAACGCCCGCCAGCGCCGCCGAACAATTTCACGCACCACTACACAGATATTTGATTACTGGCGAGCCTCTTACGGCCTCGGCCCTACCGCGCGAACTTTGTCTTCCAACACTACCCAGTACCATCATTAGCATCTCACTACTGCCACACTATGCAATTCGCCTGATAATCACAAAGCGTTTGTAATGTCACCTTCCTCATGAGTTAAAAGTTGACGAAAACGAAAAAGGAAATCCAAATAGAATGTTCCATTTTATAAACAGCGCACTGTTCTTGTTTTTTTTTAAAATTGTAGTATAAACAATTTTATAAACTTTTCTCTATTCATCATTAAGAAAAAGTTTTATTGTTTAAATGGAAGAAATTACAGAGAAATAACATTTGTAAAGTTAGACCAAATATTTAACGAAGTAAAGTAATATAGTAACATCGCGCAGGGAAAAAAGGCAAGAAGTCGATGGAATTTAGAGGAGCAAAACATCTTTTAAACATAAACATTATTATGTAGTTATTCCATGATTGTCGAACAATTAAAAATTATATAAAATAAGCAATAAAGAACTTGTGTAATGTTGACAATTTAAATCTTAATAAAAGTTAAGTTACACCACATACGCTCTTTAAATACTCTTTTAAAAGCCTTCATTCTTATAAAAATCTTCCTAAAAGCTTCCCCCTAACGTTCTTCATTCATATTCTTAAACCAAAACCAGTGCCCTCTATTATATTTTGTTTAAGTCCACTAGTTCGTACAGCGCCATCTAACCATCAGTAACAAAACGAATTCCTTCACAAGTTAGTACCACGATAAGGCGGCGCTAGTTTCCAAACAATCCGCTAGATGGCGCGTTTACAGAGTGATATGAATATTCACTACATTATTTATAGATGGCGTTCGAAAGTTTTTAAAACTAACATAATTTATTATGATAAAAAATATTGCTGTACTTTCTCAAAAATTGAAACCTTTTACATGTGAGGCATTAAAAATATTACACAATAATGATAACACGTCCACAATGATTAAAATTTGTTCATTTTGTTTCTTTATTCTTCTAATATCTATGACATCATTTTGCAAGTTGCAATCTCGGTCTATTGGTGAATTGCACTCATAAAGCACACAAGTTTATTAATGCAGATACTTAACACTTAGGTATAACATGATTGATAAAGTTCAAATCTAATGAAAAAGATAAACTTAAGTACTTACCTAGTGGTTTCGGACTAAATAAGGAATCGTAGGTATAATGTGTTTAGCTAAAGGAAATCGAATGATCACATCGAGCGAACGATGATTGGCCATATATGGCTGTGCTAGTTTATTGATTTTTTGTTTCATAGCGCGAAAACAAGCTATGATGGTCCGAAGAAACTATAGTTTGTTTCAACAACTAGATATAAAATATATAACTTAGTTACTTAAGTACCCAGATGGTCATTTTTCAACACGTGTAATGTAAACTGTTGTTTCAAGTTAAAGAAAAGCTTTCATAACCAATTTCCAAGGTTATTTGTCTAGACTTGCATCAAAATATTAGAAAAATGTGCTTACAACAATGTATAAATCATTCTATTATGATGTATGACGTTTTTAAATAAAAGATTTATGTGGTTCATTTTACAATTTTATTGACGTGTTAGAATTGATCTGTTGTTAGGTAATAAATATAAATTTTACATGCGATGATTCGTAACTTGTTAGCTTACATTTGACACATTTTTTTAAAATCTACAATCGTTTATAACAGAAAACATTATTAATAACAGCTTGCAACGTGGTTTCTACGATGCCAATATCCGAGTTATTTTTCCTGGTATCCGGAAAGTTTAAAACGCTATTCTGAGAATATTTGAAATCTTTGATTGGCATCGATTCTACAGATTAAAGAGTCAACATGCAGTTCCGTTAGATTTAAACACATACATACGAATAGTATGCAATGCATCAGTTTCAAATTAATATTTTAAACTATTTACAACTGTATTCTTCACTGTACAATATACGTAACGAATAAGTTAATTGCTGTATTTTTATAAGCTAGACATTTTTAGTCACATAAAGAATAAATTAATAAAATAATAACATAGAAATAATACATCGGTTTCAAGAAGGTTCGCTTACTCGTTTTAATTGCTTATTATTTATTGTCAATCTTATGTTTTATCTCCTTAATAAGCGGTCATTACTTATTGTGAAACGATCTTGACTCCTTTAAGGGTAAATAGGCCAATGTGAGGTCCATGCAATAATCAAAACCTTATGTATTATAATTTTAAAATATGTTTCTGTTATGTACAAAAGCTTAACGCATTATTACTTTAAGCTATGCGCAGGTCAACACGTTTGTTTTTTATTCTTATACATAACTAATATTTCCCGTTGATTCATCATTTAGAAACATGTTTGTTGCTACGCAATTGATTAATTAAATATAAATGTGAATATGATAATATTTAAGGTTCCTACATATTTGAATATTAAGTAGAAAATGAGCTCTTTATATGTAATAAAGAATAGATGTTTAACAAAAATCTGACGTTGAGATGAGTTATTATCAAACCAATTACCAACCATTTTTCTTTAAGGCGGCGAAGAATACACAAATTATGATCCTATCCCCAATTAATAGTACAAACTAATTACAGATCAAAACTAAGAGTATTGCGGGCCTATATGAAACGAACTAATGAACTAGAACTAATGAACTAAACAAAGACAAAATACATAAAGTATAAAGCGTAGAGATTTTCATTTTCATATTTCATTTTACGAGAGGAAAGCGTCTGTTTAATCACGTAATAAGAAACGGATTCATTGATGTAAAGAAGGCAAAACCACATGTAACTCACAGTCTCAGGCTCTAAATATTAAGAGCAGCGCAAGCGCAGCCTCCGTAGTAGTGGTCACATTGGAATGCCATAACTCAAGCATACCACCCTAACGGTACGTGCGACGGAGACGCACACATACAATAGAAGGAGACGACGCGACGACATGGTTGAACGACCGATCAAATAAGTTTTGTGCGCGGCTATAGTAATGCTACGTAGGTTTTATTTCTTCTAAGCGCGAGTGCATGCGGTACGATGACGTTACGGGCGCCGGGTGGCGAGTACGGCCAACAGCGGGACCTTACATGCGGACCTTACACACTCACTATTACCACTCACTACATACCTATCAACGAACATATAAATGATCAAACAGTTTTTTACTACTACTGTTTTCTGTATAGATTCCGATCCAGGAACTACGATCACAGATATATTTTAGAAAGGGGAAAAGTTAATTTCTTTTTTGAAACATCTTTGTAGGTATATTTTTAAATAAGTACCTTTTATATAGAATACAGCTTATAGATTCGTCATCGGAAAGCAAAAGGGTTCTAGTGGAGAAAGTTTTGAAGCAAAAAAGTATTTTGCTTTGCAAAGCAAAAGCGCTTGGTTACAAACTTCTAGGTTTAGCAATTTGGTGATAGGCTCTTACATCAGGGCGCCCTAACAGTCGTTAAGACTACACCATTCCAGACACAGTTCTGCCATCAAACTAAGATCGGGATTGTAATATATTAGTATTAGAAACGAATCTCATTAGTAGGTACCCAGAACCGATAAAAATATTAATAGATAATACAAGTACTTGCCATCACTCCCACAGCCTTTACCAAAGCGTAGTTCCTAACAAACTAAGTCCCGTAAGATGTCATAAAGTAGACTTATATGTTAATGAAATCTTTATTTAAAAGTAATTTAGCTATTCAACAAATAATAAATTCCATTTGAGATTAGTGGGGTAGGCACATTTACTGTAAATATTTATATCCGCAAAGTGTTTATAAGTTATTTCTCTATACCAAAAAGCCAAATGTTAATAATCTGTAAATTTCCTAGGTGAGGCCTGTATAGCGGAAAATAACAATAAAATAGGTATGATGGTGCAGCCACGCCAAACTCCATGGTGGTCCATTTCCTTACGCGTTTATTATAATAATAACATAAGAATAATCTAGGGGCGATACTCCAAATAACGCTTTCCTGTTCTGGGTCTATAATTTTGTCATAGCCCTAGGTTTGTCCAGTGAAGGTTGACCCTTCAACATTTACCAGGTCGAACCTTCTTACCTGTATTGTTAGGATAAAGTGGTTCATTTCATACTGGTCATAATGACCTCACAACGTAGTGTCGTGACAATGGAGCCGTTGTTTCATGTTTTTCTAACTAGAATGTTTAATTTTTGTACACGACGTGCGTTTATATTTGTGTGGTTTCTGCATGTCCGGGTTCATTATGAAAGACTTTTTTGATGTATGTAACACTAATCAGAACATTGATAAATAAAAGATTTCTGCTACCAATCCCATTAATAGCTAGCGAAAGCACTTTACCCGAAACTTTACGTTATAATAAAAAAAAATTACGAATAATAAAACATAACTTTCTCCTGATACATATACGGTAGGTCAAGAAACTTCCCGAGTTAGATACTCCGTGAATAGGCACATACACAGACCTAAAACGTCGAAGAAGCTCGTGCGGCCTAGAGAAGCTATTAATACCCAAGCACCAAGAGTGGCCGAAGAGCGACCTTCGTGCCGCCTCGAGGTCGTTACAAAACGAGTCATATATTAAAAAGAATAAAAAGGCAGTGAACGTGAGCTCGTGTTCGGCCCTTACCAATTTGTAGCGGCGCGGTGGGCTTAAAAATAAAACTCCTGTCTACAGATTTATATTCGCCGACTAGTGTTCGACGGCGAGATGACCTGGCTTTTTTTCATTTTAATTATGTGGTTGTTGTTTTTTTTTTGTTGTTAGCTGACATTCAAATTAATTGTGGCCTAAATTTTCTTAGATGTTTCCATGAGTGTGCCTATAAGTATTTTGTTTGTTTATTTCTTAAAAGTAAACGTTTTACTTCAAAATGCTTTGTTTGCCGTCGTCTTCCCAATCTCATCCGTGAAATAAAGTGTAAGCTAAAATGCCATTAATCCTTTTGGCATGTTATTGTTTAAAAAATGTATTTTGTGTTTACCCCTTGGGTAGATACGATTTTATCTAACAAAATGAAATTATACTCGTCATTCCAAAACTGATTTCAATCCTTCAATTCTTTTCAAAGGTATCAATTGTAATTACTATTGCGGCGTGAACAAAAGAGGACACGACTCAACTATTGACCAGATTTTGTAACCGTATCGTCAATGGAATTTAGTCCTTATTCCATAGAAAATAAAGTTTTGCCGGCCCACCGAAAGTTGTTTATGAAAATTTGGTACGCTTAACAAAGGACCGAAACAAATACCAATGGTATATCATTTTCAAAATTTTAAGGAGATATCATTGAGATAATAATTGGATTCGTTTGTTATTAGTCGATCGAGATTGTAGCATCGCAATAGAGAAAGCTGTTGTAAGCACTTGATCACCGACGGGGCGGAGTGTCCTGAAGGCAAGCACGAACTGCAGTAAAAAATGTGAGATTTACACGAGTTTTTTAATCATAGATGGTCTATACGCCGTGGACAATAAAAAGAGTTATTTAAGGTTGAAAATAATTATAGGCAATATTTTTTGTGGAAGTAGGTTTTTACGAACTTTCTACATATATAGTTTTATTTTCTTTTTCAAAAGTTTTATTGATTACTTAGAAACTCAATACAGCAATAATACCACTCTTCAAAGAAGTAAAAAAACGTATGCAATGTTTGTTAACCTCACTTTAAAACTCCTAACAAACATCCAAGGCCGGTTTCCGAACGCTATTGCATTCCTATCTATGTTCCACATAACATGCATCGTTAGTACAAAATGTACTGTACAGTTGGACACGGTGTTGACTGTGTCGCTAGTTGGAACACGAACCAAGATGGCGGTATGGCTCGTGCGCCGGCTAACTAACCTAGCACGTCCGTCAAACTTCTATGGAATTTCACTTGTGTATGAGAAACAAAGACGTGGCGTTTTAGTATGAGGTACCTAATTGAACTAGTAATGAGGTGAGCGGTGGTCACGCCGCCACGGAGGGCCACCGAGCCAAATAGACGATTTCGAAACAGATAGATCTTTATTTTATTTTAAAACAATGAATCAATAAAATTAATGTTATCTTTCAACATTTCAAATAATTCCCTGAGAAGGAGTTTACAAACATAAAGCATAACAGTGGATAAGAGACACGCGCGGCGTCCAATTTACTCGTAGAAGAGGCTCGCGTGCAGCGCCACATAAAAATGCTCCACAGTCCACAATGCGAGTTTAGCACAGTTTTGGCCGCGTCGTGCGCCGTGGAGATGCGCCGATAGAGGCGGCACGAAGACACCGCCCCACGAGCCTGCTATCTCGTCTATCAGCAGTCTCGCTTGTTCGTGGTGCTTTTTTTCAAATATAAAGCCTTTATTGTGCGCCGGCCGGATTTTGTTCTTGTTTCACAGATCACACGCATCGCCGGGAGCTACGTCCGCACTCGCCATCACCTCGAAGTGCTGCATTACCAATTGTAATCATAGTTTCAGCCCTCGTCTATGTCTAGCTATTAATGTGTCAGGCGCATTGTTGTCTGCCCAAGCTATTCTTTCAAATTCAAATATCAGGTATCTACTCGTTGATATCAAAAATAAAATTTAAATCGTATTCATACGAGCACGGTTACCGTTTCATACATTACCTGTTTGAGTTAAGGATTCGTGGAATCATTAACATTGTTCCCGTTTAAACAATATGTCGAGAGCACGGCGCGTTTCGTTAAAATTCTTCACCAATTAACAATCAGAACATCGTCCGCTATCGGCGTGTGTTGATAATGAAGAAATTGTCGAAAAAACTTAGAGAAAGTGAACACTGAAACTGGTTGGTGGTAGGGCCCGCGGCCGCACGACCCTGAACTTCCTGTTACTCGGACTCTTTATGTACATACATACGTACATACATACATACATACGTGCTGCACTACACTTACACCATCAGTTGGATCGCGAAGCGCCCGTCTCCTGTCGTGAGATATACACACTTCTGTGAGGATTTTTAATTTATCAACATATTTATTTATTGTCAACTTGCATAAATAATATTTGTGTAGGTTTAATTGTGGTTTCTGTTAATTTTATGCTTTGTTGTTAATAATAGAAAAGGTCTTTGTGAGATTTTATTATCGGCGAATAATTACTTTTTAATAAATGGAAGACCTATGTAATTAATCAAAATTTACAGGGCATTACTTCAACTTTAGCAATACCGCTATAAAAATAATAATTAAACCGCGGCTGTATGGTATATCGATACAACCTAAGAATTTTAGGCAATATTAATATTTATATAATCTTCAAACTCAGTGTACATAGAAAGTTTGTCAATTTTTATTTTTTTTTCAGTAATATAGTACATCTGAGAAATGACCGCTTAGCGTTAGTGTAATCAGGTGTAAGTAGAGCTAACAAATTACATGCATTGGCTGAGTTTATTTTTCTCTCGTGTTTTTCCCCCATTTACTTGCTATTAGACGTAATCACACAGCCTTATGACATATATGAGTGTGTTATGGCAGGTACTCATTTGTCCGTAGCGTAAGTGTAATCCTTATATGTTGAGATTATTTTCTCTTGCTTTTTCTAAAGAACGGGTTTTTGAGCGGCTTTTAATATCCTTCCATGAAACAGCTGATCTTGGTTTCAGAATTTACTAAACTAAGAAACAAAACACATTCTGATCGATTTGTGTGATATTCAATCTTCTCAAAACGTTGTAAATAGGAACTAAGTTTTGGAGTTTGTTCCTGATTAATTGTTAAGTCATGATATACTTCAAATTAAAATATTACCAGACAACCCGAGCTATACAATTCGATGGTTAAATCTTTGAATTCATTACAATGAGTTTATAAGATTTGGTTACATCCATGTCACATTTCTTGATTGTCAACAAGAGCTCTTCTGTTCACCAGAACTGAGGATATAAGAATTCATACATGTAAATATGATTGGTCACTTCTAGTCACTGATATTTTTTCGTGATTTGTATTAAACCTGCTTATCGTAATAAAGAAAAATGTAAATGCATAATGTTAATTTTAAAAGGCTTTCTTTAGTCTCCAGATTCTAAAATTACAGAGTTAAACGTGAAATAACCAAGCAGTCATGCCTCTCATATCCAATGGAACGTTACGTAATCAGTTGGCTCGAATTATCTAGACACGATCCGTATTATAATTGAACCGAATGCAAAATTAACCTACATTATCTTATTTCACGTCCAAACGGCAACAAATATGTCCGACACTGCCAAGTTGGCAATTTAATTCGTCCAAGTTGCGCTAGTGTCCAATGGTATCGAGAACTATCCGCTTAGAAGTGTATTTATGTAAATCAAGTGTTTGTAGAATCATGGTTTCCGCGTAGTCGACATTTTTATCGATAAATAAATATTCAGGTATCACTTAGCCTATGCAAATACGGCGGGACCTCGGCATTCGCAGGGCGGTCACGTACATAAAGCTATACTATAACTTTGCAGATACCTAGAACGCGACAGCGAGCCACTGAAATTAAATGGCCAGTAATATTCCGCCAAATCGAACAAATCGTCTCGAACGCAGGTTTGATGACTTCCAGCCGCCCGAACAAGCTGGTTTCCGAAAAGGCTTTAGCACCATAGACCACATCCATACGCTTCGGCAAGTTATCCAGAAAACCGAGGAATACAACTTGCCGCTTTGTTTAGCGTTTGTGGACTATGAGAAAGCCTTTGATTCGATCGAGACGTGGGCGGTGCTAGAGTCTCTCCAGCGGTGCCACATTGACTGTCGGTACATCGAGGTGTTGAAAAGCATATACAGCAACGCCACCATGTCGGTCCGAGTACAAGATCAGAGCACGAAGGCTATTCCACTACAGAGAGGCGTGAGACAGGGAGATGTTATATCTCCGAAACTGTTCACTGCCGCGCTGGAAAACGCCTTCAAGCTCTTGGAGTGGAAAGGATTCGGCATCAACATCAACGGCGAGTATATCACACACCTTCGGTTTGCCGACGATATTGTAGTCATGGCAGAATCGCTGGAGGACCTTAGCACTATGCTCGAAGACCTCAATCGAGTCTCCCAACAGGTGGGTCTTAAAATGAACATGGACAAGACGAAAATCATGTCGAATGTCCATGTTGTGCCCACCCCAATCGCAGTTGGGGGCTCGACTCTCGAAGTTGTAGACGAATATGTCTATTTGGGACAAGTGGTCCGGTTAGGCAGGTCCAACTTCGAGAGAGAGGTCAATCGTCGAATCCAACTCGGTTGGGCAGCGTTCGGAAAGTTAGGAGACGTCTTCTCGTCCAAAATACCTCAGTGCCTGAAGACAAAAGTCTTCAATAGTTGTGTGTTACCAGTGATGACTTACGGCACTGAGACGTGGCCTCTCACTAAAGGCGTCATGGGACGGCTCAGGGTCACTCAACGAGCTATGGAGAGGGCTATGCTCGGGGTTTCCCTACGTGATCGAATCAGAAATGAGGAGATCCGTAGGAGAACTAAAGTAACCGACATAGCCCAACGGATTAGCTCGTTGAAGTGGCAATGGGCCGGCCACATGGCGCGGAGAACTGATGGCCGATGGGGCCAGAAAGTTCTCCAGTGGAGGCCACGTACTGGCAAGCGCAGCGTGGGACGTCCCCCGACAAGGTGGTCCGACGACCTTGTCAAGGTCGCGGGACGTCGCTGGCTGCAGGCGGCTTCCGACCGTTCCCGGTGGAAGTCATTGGGGGAGGCCTATGTCCAGCAGTGGACCACTAATGGCTGATATGATGATGATGATGATGATGAATATTCCGCCACTGATATGTTGAACTTATGACTTGTGTGTAGCATCATTCAAGAAGTATACTATAAAGTGACACGGTAAAGTAACGAAACTTTTAAAACCAATAAAAATATGATTTAGTTTCCAATGGGTCTTCATAATTACATGTATTAGCAAATTGGTGTTTTACATATATCCGAGTCGTGTCTGCTCAGGGTCAATTCATATGGGACACCGCGTAATTATTGACACGTCGTGAGAAAGTCCTTACGTATAAACTGCTCGATGCTCACTAAGCTGCGAGGAGCATACTGATATGCCCACAATAAATCCTCCTAGTAAAATTATTTCTACTTGTATCATCCAGTCTTCACGGTAAACATTATAAAAGAGACATTGTTCCATTTGAAGAAAAATAAACAATGGTTGTAGCATGATATTTAGGTGGCAATGCCAAGACAAATAATATTCCTTCACGATACCCAGAAACGCAGTTATAATGCAAAACACAATTGTATTATTGTATCAAACTAATTCAGTTAGACCATGCATTATGCATAAATGGAGCACCATAGATTCAGTTTACTTATACAGCTAGAATAATAGGGGATGCTGATAGCAGTTGAAGAATTTGGCGTAGAACGATTAATGTGCATAAGGCCTAGACCGCAACTAAATTAAGTGTATAGTCAAAATCGCGTTAGTTTTCTTTTTGTTTGTTGACAGTCGATAAGGTCAGATCAACTGACCTTATTATACATTTCTATTCCTATTAATTCATAGGGTTAGGATTAAACTTCTTTTACCAATGAGAATACATACAATACATAAAATGGCTCTCATGGATCCAATACAATATTTAAATTAATATAATACAATTTTGAAGTCAATATACTTCGTACTGAAAGCAAGAAATATACATTCGTCAAAACAAAATAAGCCACCTCTATATTTTTAAGTTACTACTATTTTTTGCTAATATTTTTATACAAGTTCTATAATCTGTTGTAATAGGTTAGTTTAAGGGTCTAGGAGGACGTACCTGTTACTAGAAAATTTGAAATTATTCCATTAACTTTAGTGTTACTATGTATTTTTTTATTTTAAAGATAAAGTCAAGTGGCCCATATTTTCACCAGTATCATAAATTAAATATTCTAAACTACAACTCCGCGTTGATATTAACTCCTAGAAACTTGTTCAGAATAATTCACATTTTCTACTGACATTTTATTAGCTTGTTTAAAATTTATGTCACAGTGGATAACAATCTTAATAGACTGGCGCCTTTATCGAGAAGCTAAATTATTAGAATCTATTAAAAATATGTTATTCACGATAAAACCCGGTGATCGGACGTCAAAGGATAGATATATGCGCGTATATAAATATGTTATCGTTTTCGGCCATTCTTTATCGCTGAACAAATAGCTGCCCCCGTCTTAAACTGTTGTATCAACAAACCAACTCGCAACATGATACACTAAAACGTTTTTGTAAATTTTAAACTACAATATATGCCTAACCTTGCGACTATTATCTGCCTTTAGGTATTTGTGGATATGTTTAATGAAAAATTCACGTTTTATTTGTCACCTACGACAAAATCCATAACAATATGAATTTGAAATTCTACCGGCATAAAGCATCTACCTAGCCAGTACTACACGCTTATAACTTACATTGATTTAATTTTAGATACTTTAGTTAGCCGTGAAGATAAGTTAGAAGTAAGACGGATATATAAATTTGTAACGTATTTTATACTTTGATAATCATAACCGGTTTAATTGATAATCGAGTCAGAAACGATCAGGAACACGGGGCTTCATATTTATTTTGCATTTCGATTTATGCCAAAAATGTCACGCAGTCTGATGACCTTATTGTATCAAATATACCTACTAAATTTAAAAAAAATATGATCTGTTTAACATTCAGTAATGATATGTACATACATATTTAAATATCTTTAAATTTACTAGCCCGTAGTCCTTGATAGAAACATTTGATATAAGATGTTGTGTTAATTCAAGAGAAACGAAACGAGCTAGTCATACTTTCTTGGTAATTCACTTGGTAAAAAATAATTTGCAATTTTTATTGTTCTACTTCTAAGTACTGCTCAGTTAGTAAATAATAATATAAATCTCTTCACATTGAGTCCAGACGAGCACGGAATAACTGCGTGATTAGGATCATTCAGTAGTATCTACCGCAATCGGGAGATTCTAAACGTGATAATATTCCTATCACCATTGGACAGAATGTGCAAATGGTAGTTGGAATAAGCGATTGAGATCACTCTCTGTCTTTAACTTGCTGATTTAAAGGCCTGATAAGTACTAAAACATTGCCGAGAATTGGTATTCCGATGGCGCTCTAGAATTTGTGAATTTATTACGGTTTTGTTGATTGTACATAAGTATATTGCCAAAATGAATTGCAACTCAATACGGCATAGCTAAAGCTAGGAATGAATAAATGATTCAAAGGATCTCATAGGCGGGTCTACAACTTTCAGAAAAGTATAGGTACAAATAATTATTTCTATGGATGTTGACAACATAATTTGGGATTTTCAGCATAAATCTGTCTTGTTGTTGGCTATAAAATATCTCATGTAAGTGTTCCAGCTTTACGAGGCAGTAAGCACCTCAAATAAACAATGAAGTAAACGTCTTGCGACACGCATAAAGTTCACATTACGTGTCTACGTGCAGTAAAAGGCCTAATGGAAGATGAAGCTGGCATGTTTCTATATTGAACTTACAAATTAACGTTCTAATTTTGATATTTAAAGCATTATTAAATGTCAAGCGTATGAGGTGTCACCCCCTTCCCCTTCCCCGCGCCCCGCAAGTAACGGCCCACGCTTGACGCTGCGCACGTCAGTCTGAGCGTTTTGTTTATTACTCAGTTCAACGCACATATTATGAGACATTCCACTACAAGCGCATTTTTTCTCAAATTACACGCCGATTTTAATAGCATCTTCGTCACCTTTGCCCAGCTGTGTATTACAATCTTATTAGTTTGTTTCTTTACATATATCATATTAATTTGATAATCAAGATGGTATTATTCTGCGTTGAACGGAAAATTAATATTAAATAAACACCGTATTTGTAGACAAATACTAGATTTTCACAATCCGTTTACGAAGATTTTGATAGAACTATTTATCATTTCGGGGATATAAATCCTAAAGTATGATATCATTCAACGCCCACTTTTCTCCTTTCATTACACGAGATGAATATCATTTATAGAAATAAACATATTTTATCGCTAAATTTTACGATGATTAACATTTTTCTATTTATTCTATTTTCATAAATACAACTTAAATATCTTAGAGAAGAAAGATTTTTTCAGAACAATTGTTAAAAAGCAGTATTGTCCAACGGGTGTCAGTTTAAATTTTTTGCTTGATTTGTCCGTTGGCGCAGTGGCGTACTAACGTTACGCAAGACATTCCATACAAATACGGTTCCTAATACTCTATTAATAGAACCTCGTAGGACAGGTTATTTAATGAGACTTGTAATAACATGCGACGTCAGCAACATGCGAAACTAATTGTTAATAACATGAGAAGCGCAAATAAGTCTTGCTTTGATCTTTGATCGAAACATTCCTGGGAAGGTATTCGGCAATTTTCATATTAAATGCTAAAGAAAAATGTACAAAAAATACTATAATAGTCCCACACAAGTCCATAGCGTGGGCTATAGGGGAGCATTTAAGTTAAGCCCACCACGGAGGTTCCGAGTTGACGGCCGGCTCCTGCTAACCCTATGTAATCGTACCACCTCAATGATGGTTATTTGTTTTATTATTTTCTACCTTTAATTCACTACCATAATGCCCTTTATGGTATGATAAATGAATTAGCGATATTTTTTTACATCTTAATTGACTGTAGCCTTCCGGATATGGTAGTCACATTTTATTCCTAAGAGATATCTTTTATCGTAGGCATGAAAAACATAGAAACATTAATAGAAGCATACTAGGATAAGTAATGTGATTGTATTTCATAACCCGATAAATATGCTTAAAATCTGAATTTATTTTGGTTTTATCCTATGATATTTATAGAATGTTTACAGCAAAGAAACCTAACCTATGACTAAATAATATTATTAAATTTTTTAAATTTGTTTATTTCTGATAATATTTTTCTTTAAATATTGTGATTTAATTTGATGTGACTATGGTCTAAGAACATCAACGTACTTATGTTTGTAAATCGGTGACTAAATAAATTCAAAGCAGTATGTTGATTACATTTTAATGATGTCTACACTGAATACACGCATACCTAAACACTGCACGTAGAACATTAACTTGGCGATAATTTTAAACTTCCAATTTTAATGTCAGTTCTAAATATGAGGCTCATGGTAAAACTTTTGAACATAAGTTATTATCTTTTTAGAATGATACATCAGAAATAATCGTTATGTACTTTTTATGTTACTAATGTACAGTGACTCTCTTGAATCTATATTCAAAAAATTATAATATTTTCCTAAGTATATGTAGGAGCAAGCGCGACGGCTTGGACACATTCGTAGAAATAGCTCTGATGCTGTTCTGGGAAGTAGAGAAAACTGACGAGCTTAAACAATTTTACACGTTCAAATAATACTTGTTAACGTTTTAAAGGAACCAGTTTCCTAATGGGCCCTACGGCTTGCTTCTAGTCGCGTCGATTAACTCGCCACTTAAATTTTCTAGCACCTAATAGGCATTCATTATGTCCGTTAGGAATTTGTTTTGTAAAAAATAATAAATTACAGCACATCATCAGCAAAGTACATATAATTCTGCTACTGGTTGACTATTTGTTATAAAATTAATATTCTTTTTGACGGTTATGTGCTGTCCGCTGTTTTTGCGATACATAGTACTCAAACTTTGTTCTTAATCGATTTGTTGAGATAATGTAACTAACACCTTATATTGTTTAGGCTAGTCGTTATACATTTTCTGTATAACGGTCACAAATAAACTTAAATTATCAGATAAGTATTTTTACTCTCTTTCTAAATAACATGCTAATTCGAAATCCATGCCTTTATAAAATGAAAAGGTATCGAACGAATATAACGCATTTAAGTTGTTTCCATTCGCACGAACAATGCGAAAGGCTGACGAGCTCATCAAAAAATCACAAGAATCCTCACAATTCCAGACTAGTGCTGCAGGCGATCTGCAATGAACTCCAAATATGTTAATGTGTAAGGCGCTGTTTATTTTTAATGAACAAAGCCCTCGGGCTCCTGGCACGGGTCTAATGCGTGCTGTGATTCAATTTAATAATTTGCTGCACGCCAACTTTTGAATTACAAAAAATTATCGCTCGTCCCGTTCAGCCGCGACTAATGTGCGGTTTTGATGCTTTTAATGCGGTCTTTAACTTATGGATGCAAATTTTTGACGCGAGACATGTTTACTTTTGTCTTTCTCTATGTTTTATCTGTCCTAAACAAGTTTGTTCCATCCTGATAGCATATTGGTTGTTTTTCCAGGTGCCTTGTTTTCATCACCAGTACAAGAGTTAAACGTCCAATAAAACAAAATAAAAACGAATACATGATCTTATTTCTTTTCCGTTCGTAATTTTTATAATTCAGTTTTTTATTTTTTGGATATAAAGAAATTGATGTGAAAT
Organism: Cephonodes hylas; assembly: GCA_030295005.1. NCBI lineage: Eukaryota > Metazoa > Arthropoda > Insecta > Lepidoptera > Sphingidae > Cephonodes > Cephonodes hylas. Next base: position 6,431,650 of record AP025360.1, on the reverse strand, counting down.
TGATTAAGATTGTGGAGCAGATCCCTACTAACCTGTGTATAAATTCCCTTATGTGATTAACAATAAGATGCAATTTATTGGACGTCATATGTTTATTAATATAATGCCAAATACCATTCTCGTGTGTGTCGGCACAGGATGCAGCCTTCCCATTCTAGGCGTTACCTTCGTATATTGATGATGTCATTGCAAGTTTATTCCATTGAACTGCATTATAACTTATGCAGTCCTATTTTTTGTTACTCTTTTTTAATTTAAATGGTTTTCGAAAATAGAACTACCATCAATTTAATCTTTTCAATCCTTAACTGTAACCAATAAAATAGTTCGATGAACTTTTAAATTAAAGAACCTCTTAATGTTAAAAGAAAATAATTAACATAGCGAAATTGTATAAATTGTCCGTAGCCAAGAAGAGGTTACCACTGTAGTTATTGTGATAATCGTATCTCCCCTATATGTTTACGATGCCGACACAATATTTGCCATTGATGTGTTTCTTAATATTGTATTTGCGTCAATATTCCAGGTAATATTGTTAAGTTCTACGCCATAGCAAAAGCAGTGTGCTTGTGTATTTTTTTGTTATCAACTTACCCACTTAGTTATCAGTGTCAACGACTCTGTGTAATCTTTAAGCAAGTTATTATTATCTCATAGTACAAACATAGTTTAAATTACATTTTGGGTCATTACGCACTGTTTATATTGCGTTTGTGTACGAATGTGCAGACGGTTTGATCTTGTTAATCTGATAATGTTTACGATAAGTTAACTCAAATATTTTTGTGTGTAACGGCTCCCGAGTTTTAACGTATGGCTTTTGCTTTGCTGAATCATGATGTCTTATTGGAAAAACCGATTAAAAGTACATGTAAGCTAATATGACTTCCACTTTTGAGACAGCATTAGAAAGAACCTGAGGCATAGTTTGATCGAGTCTGGTAAAGTAGGAGCTTAGTAGTTTATGTTACAGCAAAAGGCCTGGACACCTAACGTACCGAAACGTAACGAAATTTAAAGGATCTAATAATAAATTTTCACTGTAGTACCAACCTTCAAATTCACCTATTATTTAGCCAAGGACAAGTAAGCCGACTTTAGTCTATACATTGACAGTTTTTATTTATTTTCAAATGTAATAATCAGTATATTTAATATTATAAAAAATGTAAATCTGATAATCTGAGCTGGCCTCTTTCGAAGTTCTCGGTAGTAGTTTAAAATACAGACGACACACGGATCGCATCTTATTACGAAGTCTACTGTGGTTGCTGAGTGCGTTTATTTAAATTTCTATAAAACTGAATTTTACGTTGTGAAACCAGTATTGAAATAGAATTGTGCTATATTTGTCTCGAAATGATCTTTATGTACGTTTAACAATTAAGAGTTAGGACTTTAATCATAACATACAACATTTTAACGTGGTTCAATAAATTGCATACTAGTAATTTTTTATAGATATGCAATACTGATTTAATTAAGAACAGCAACAAAGTAAAATTAACATATAATCGAAAAATTTTAAAAATGCCACTAGATATGTTTTTTATCCAAGCAAAGTATCCAGACTACGGATGAGCATTAACTCACCACTCTCAGTTGTAGATAAAATTTTTGCCCATCTTCGGACAGTAAATACTATGCATAAGTACATATATGCTCAAAATACGATACATTCGTATTATCCTAACAAAAGGCAATTATCAATCTTCACAAGTGCATAGCCATTGCAGCACACAGGCACACAGGCACACAGGCACACCTTTTCATGATAACAACAATCTTGATGATACTTCGGGTGTACTCAGCCAACAAAATCACGCAACGTACTATTAGAATCTGCTAACACTGCACTTTTATCATACGTAAACTTCTTGCAAAAACTTTTTAAGATATTATTTAAACACACACATGAAAGCGTCTAGATGACAGGAGGGTGCGTCGAAGGACAAGGGGTTAGTTTCCCTCACTGAATGTTCCATTCTTAAGGGGTTGTCAGGCGTGATAGTATAAAAAAATAGTCCGATTTATACTTCTATACTGTCTGGCAGTGACGCTTTCACGCCTAAATTGCTCGAAAGATTTGAATGATTTTTGGTGGTAAGTTCTTGGGACAAAAACAGAGGGTTGTCTTTATTACAGAAAAATGCAGTATTATCTGGGAATGAGGAAGGAATATAAAATAGCGACCGGGCGGAGCCGGGCCTTACAGCTATCTCTAGAATTTACTTGATACCTGTTTGTACTTATTTATTTTCTATATTTCTCTCTCAGTGTTTCGTGCGGTATTGATTTCTTTTTTCATTACAAGTTTGGGATTCAGCGCACTAAAACTACTGCGTCATCAGACTTACGCCCTAACTTAATCCACAACGTAAAACAGCCATCGCATCTGTAGTCGATTTCAGTTATTATCTAAGAGATGTATTGATTTTCGAAACTACTCAAAAAAATATTTTATATCAAAATCAAGAAACCAAAATTCCTTCTGCGTGATATTTTGAATTTGGAATAAGGACTGCTTTCGATAAAAGGACATCTTGATTACTGGATTCATGTTTAAGTATTTGTATATTGTTGGTCTGAAAGTTTGTATTATGAAAACTATCCTTACTGAGAGTACCCAACTGATAATCGCATATCTAGGGAAGGTTGAGTTCTTAGAAATTAGTTGGCGGAGGCTGTGACGGCGTGTGAGCGTGATAGTCATATATAATTATCGTGAGTGTGAGCGAGCCAAATAACCTAGTGGATTGCCTTCACCGCTTCGTAGCTGCAGTGGTTTGTGCAGTAAAAAACATTCCACTCTGCTAAAGCACGTACTGAGATATGTGGCAATTATTTGCAGGGTAAAAAAAACATACTATTATTTTAAAAATACTAGACATAACGATTAGTAATGTAGCGCTAATATAATTTTTCCGACTCTACAGTAGAGACTAGAGACACATTTGCAGACGATTTTTAAAAGAGCCTTTTCTTTAAATTGTACACAAATAAAGCTTTTTGAATTTAATCTTCAAACCATAAAAAAACATTTCCAGCTTTAAGTTGGTCAAACATAAATTATTGAATTTATAATAACGTTTACTATAACATTTTTTCCATCACAATACAATATATTTCGCAATTACCTAATTCCTGCGTGTATTAGGTATTATTATTTAAGAAAACCGATTTGTAGAAACAAATGATATGTTCAATTGTTACTATGCACTATACAGTCCCCATATTCTATTACATTTTAATATTTAAGAACGGAAACTGCGAGAGTTAAGTTTGTTCGCCAGAGTTTTAAAAAACCGCCAAGAGATGACGCCACTTTCTTCGCACTTCTGAATCGCGGTGGCGTTTGGTTCCAGCCGCCATATATAAGGGTGGCCGACTTTCCTCTCGTCGTAGAATTAAGCAAAGCTACAATTTATAATGATATTTTACTTACTGGTAATTTTTGAAGTGCACTTTGTGCATTAACTAACACTGAAATAGTCCATGTTGGACCTTTGACACATTTGCTCAGAGCTAGCTGAACACTATGTCGCATAGTAGAGGAGTAAGAATTGTATTAGTGACAAGTGCAGTCAGATATCGATACGATACCTTTATTTGTATTTCTGTTCAACTCTTTCCAGGGCGTAAAATAATATAGTAAAACCTGCGTGAAACCGTTCTATAGACAAGTAGTTACTTTGGTATAAAAGGTACCAGCGAAAATTACTTACAAACATTGTGTGATTTCCTCACGGGGAAAATGTGTACATGTGTACGTGATTATTATCTTTAAAATATTTTTTTTGGCTCTGAATCCCGTGGTGTATGTACTTAAACAATGTTTAATAAGTATGATGTACAAACGTACACTGTCTGGTGACACTGCTCTCGACACAATGAAAAAAAAACATGTTTAAATATAACTTGTTTAGGTACATTGGTTCTGTTGCTAACATCGTAAAAATATATTAAATTAATCATTTTGCCACAAATCTTATGTTATGCTTATGTTACGCTTAAGTCCTCTTTAGGTATTATGCAGCGAGGAACAGCAATAAAATAAATATTATTAATTTCGTCCCCGGTGCATTTTATATGGCGCTTGCAATATTTAAAAAAATACTTGTCATTCGATAGCCAGAATCGGACAATGGCCAACTTTGGTCATAGTTTCCGTGTTTATATGAAAAATGTTGGATAAATACACCTACGTCGACATCTGCTTATGGATACTATAAAGCTTTTTAACAGAGCCTCCGAATCATAAATACGACGCGAATGGTATGGTATGGAATTTGTCTTATAAGACGTAGACCGGATCATCGCTGAAGAAGTCGTGAGCAGGACGCGAAACAGCATTGCAAGAGTCATAAAGTCTAGGAGTCATGAGAGTCGACGCAGTGTCTGTAACTTATTCATAAGTAACTGTTCTGTATGGTTAGGACTGACCGGTACTGATCTGTAAGATGATGGTTCTGATCTGTAAGAAGATGATGACCATTAGAAATTATGTTGATGAGAAACTTGTGTCACGTTCTGGAAATAGCGGACAGGTGCCATTGCTTCCCGTTAATTCAGTTACACTGATGTACACAAAAGCTGTTGACAGCGAAACATACAATGCATCCGTACGCTAAACATATATCGATTAATTATTGATAAAACGTATTGCATATTTACTGATGCAATGTACGACCTAAAAAGCAGGTATTAATTCGATTTACTCGACACACCTTCACTTTAATGCATTTCTGTTATTGAGCACACCTGAGCAATAAAATAATGTCTACGAACTATGAAATTACTAAATCATTCTTATCAAGTGCCTTTGTTGAAAGGTTTTATGGAAGCCCGTTTGTTTCTTGGGTGACGTCACACGGCCCACGTGGCAATTGCACACAGTTTTACTTGAAATTAACTTCAAGATCCGTATTCCATACCGTGTCTAATTCTCTAAGCGTTAAAGTTTAAGATACAATTACTGTGCAATTACAAGCTATGGTTTTCAAATTTCGAACAAGGCACGCGTCGGTTGCGACACCGTTGACGACGTAATGCCATTTTCAAAACGGTACATCATGGGTGAGGATGGAGAAAATTGCGTCGTATGTTCTACGCCATAGAGCATAAATTGCTGCAAGTGTGACACCGAAGACTAGATTCGAGGATTGCCCAGCGACAGCCTACATGATATTAGGCAACTGCACGGCTAAGTGGCACAAACGTAAAGCTTCCAAACAGCAAAGTCTTGCATGTGTTTAGCGGCACATTTTTTTTAGGTGGGTTATATGACATTGCAATGGATTGTAGGTGTATAATATTCAATATTTAAAGGCTTTTTGACTGGCGTGGGGGCGGCGAGGCTTTGATAGTGCAAGTGTGTCAAAGACTGCCTCGATGATCAGCTATAAAGATACATCCGGTCTTTATTATTGCCAAACGAGTCATTAATGAGTAGAACATGTATTATACAATAGCAATGTTGAAAGAACACGAATGCTTGCAATCAATTGGCCATTGCTTGTTCTTTAAATTTCCGTTCTAAATTCCATTGACTTGCACTGTAACATAAATTACATAGCCAATTTCTTTGTACCATTTCAAAGTAATCTACTTACAACATGTCTTTTATTGTTAACCTTTCATAGATAACATCCAGTTTATTTTGTTTTAAGCATTGAAAATAATTCAGATGGAAACAACAAAAGCTTTGTTTCATGAAGGTAAATTAAAAATGGAAGATTCGACGAAAAATTCTTGAAATCCAGAGCTTGAATAAAAAAAGGTACAATAACAGACGAATGAAACTTATTCGCCTAAGCTTGATGACGTGACATTACATGGCGAACCGATTGAAAATTAAAGTTTAGGCTCACAACGGTCAAAATTCTTCTTATAATAATATTTACCATAAGTATTCGTGTTGTTACGCAAGATGGCACGCGCCGTCGACCCACGTAGTACTTTCTTTAGAAAATTTATAATCCGACCCCCCTCCCCTCTGACCCGCCGTATCAGGGATTAAGAGCTGGCCACGTGGCTTAAGATGAAAACTTTTGAGGTTCCCTCTAAGCATTTTGACGTCATTTTCAATATGGTGTTCGTATTGTTCAAAAAGTTAGTTGTAGAAAAGCAAAAAGGTTTCTTTTAAACCTATTTTCCGAGAGGGACGTATAAAGATACAGAATATAATTGAATTAAAGCTATTTAATATTATTTACAGTTTACATATTTTTCTCTTTTGTTATTGATTTAAAACCATTAAGTAATGACACAATATTAATTCATAGGTGGGTGGAAATGTTAAGTTATCGAAAGTAGCAACTATAACCTCGAGCCCGCTATCTCCTACATCTTGGAAGTAACCCTGTTGCGCCTACGCAGGTCGGCCGAGTGCCCATAAGCCCGGCCCAAAGTTCTACTCAGTTGTGGCTCGTTCTTGCCACTATATTATGCGCCTACCGCCGAGTATCGGTACTTAAAACTCGTTGACGGCCCCACACTACCACGTTTTAACTTCAAACCCAACACGCAAGAAAATTATCTCGACATCGGCCTGTTTCTGAAGCGACAGTAGCAAGAGGCGACTCTTTTATAGCCTCGTTTAGTGCTACCTCTGGACACACGGTTATAGCTTTGAAATGACATCAGATTACAAGGACTCGTCAGTTTACCGTAAACTTAATTACACAATAAATTAAATTACAAGCACATATTGCTTTCATTCCAATTGGGGTGGGTAGATAATATGGCTACTCGTCTGCACTCACTTTTCACTACCTGATGGATGAAGATATCGCCGTCCTATCGAGCCCATTTTTCCTCAGAATACCCTAATTAGAAAAAAATATAATTCATTTTCCGTATCTGGTACGAACCCAGGAAAAACGAAGCAGATATAATTAATTTATTTAAAAAAATATGGGCCAGAAACTGTTTATTGGGTATTTCTTAAGTGAAATAGTCGTAATTTATCCAAAATACAATTTTTTAATTCGCCTTTAGACCTGAAGGGCATCAGGCCCATACACACAAAATATAATAAAATACCAAGAACAGATTTGACGAAATGACATTGACAGACAACCGTATTCCGTATGCATGTATCTGTGATCTTCGATTAAATACAACGAATTTAGTCAAAACAGTTTTTTTAACTACATAGGAATTTTATCAAACGGTCCACCACAGACATAGCTTGTTCACATACATTTTTATTATTAAATATTAAGCAAAACAAACAATATTCCGATTCTCCTTGGGCCGATAACCGATGTTTGCACTGCGTCGAAATCTGAACGATTCATTTGAACAACAACGACACCTCTGTGTGCGCGTCCTTGAAGATAACTCTGATCTCGGTACATCACTTTATGTACTTAGTGTTATGAAACTACTAAATACAGATAATATGTAGGCGAATGTATGAATCCTTAATCTCCGAAATAATCTTACAAAAAGCTAACTAAAGGATTGAGTTCGAGTACTTCGATGGGTTCGTTAATAATTGTTACGCATTTAACGTTGAAGGAAAACGTGGCCACATGTCTGTCTTGTTATCTAGAGGGACCCGGATTGTTTCTTGAATCAGGGATAGGGGTAATGGGCTGAGTGCTTAAGTTTTGTTAAGTTGGGTGGATTAACAGAAAAGTAGCACTATAGGTATCTCAATATTTCAATAGATGGATGAAAGCTGGAAATTTACCCAAAGGCAATGCGCTTGTCTCCTGCTTCGTACTACTTAAAATAAAGCTGGCAAAACGTAATTTCGAAAATGCATCCTTTTCAACCCTTTCGCCAGTAGGTATATGCGTAAACAGTACTACAAATTTTCGATCAAACTCTCTGCTCTGAGTATTCAATATGGGATGGAATGTACACATCTTTACGTGTAGTTTCAAGTAAATATTTTGTTAAGACGTATCCGCCGTTCTTTTTTTCATATTTACCAAGTTTTGCAAGTTCTGCGCGCAGTTTACGATCTTACAACAACGTTGTTCGTAAATTGAAATTCTTACAACCATATTTTGAGTCAAGTTTTCTTGCGCCATACTTAGCATATTGATTGTGCAGATAGGCATTTATTATTTTATAAAGAATATCTTTATTTAAATTCCTGAATAACAATGAAAATATAAATTCCAGAGACTCCACACCGGGATACAGTAACAAATAAAAACAGTTTGTTATATAACGTTCCTGTTAACGCAATAGTACAAGTACGAGTGATCCCGTTGTGACAATATTAATTAAATTATTGTCACATACATAAGTATAAAACTAGATTGTGATTCTGTCAAATTTTAAAACGAAAGGCAAAACCATTAACATTCAAAACTACCCACATGCGTGCATTCACTAACTTTTACACCTACTGCTGTTGTGTTTGGTAATCAGTTATTAACAGTAAATAAATTCAATTATTTAAATTGTTTTACTTACTCATACAAATACATTAATGATCGTAAAAACTCGTTAAAACCCTAATATAGGAATGTGTACCTATTTAGATTTTATTTTTAAAACATGGCGCCTGCTAGGGATTACATGGTGACTATTTTGTGGCGGAATAGTTCACGCATAATTTATTCTCTGTATATTTGAGCATGACAAAATCTTATACGGCTTGTCGTTTCATTAATAAAAATAAAATCTCTCCTTTTTATCCTTATATAGTATTAGGAGATCTAAAATTTAAAACTAGTCGACATAAGCCCACTCTTGCATGAAACAAATATCCGTATATGGTCATTTTTACTAATATTTATTCAATATGATGCATTCGCTGAATAATATATCAAAGTGGATTTTCAAATGTTATGTCAGGGTCGTGTTTACGCCTAGGCTAGGTCGTTTTATTTTTTATGGGCCACGTAGGCTGCGCCCACACTTGGCTTTGCTTCGTAGAGTTGAAAAAAACGTGGGCTAGTTGTAAATACATCAAGAGACTATAATTTGCAAAGTCAATCACTCTTATTAAAGAGAAATAAGGTTGATTATTGCCTGTAGAAAATCTTTTAATACTACAACCCACGCATCCCCTCAGACTTTTTATTTCGCAATTAGCGCGAAGGATAGCTGCTTTCGCTTCTTAATGCTAATAATTAGACAAAATGTTGCCATTTTATCGCACATAAATGTTTCAATAATTAATCTGTTACACAAATTGAAGCACAGATAATTCGTATGTCTGGGAGCTCGTACTTAACTTGTAGTGAAGATTCTATTTCCAACACATGCATTATGGATGAGCTGTTTAATTTAAAATCAATGTAACTTTCGCTATACCTTCTTTAAATTTATGATAGATATGTATGTAGTCAACTCCAATAGCGTATCTACGGGTTTGGCATCATGGAATTATGCATATATAACATTATAGTATATGCGTTTATATATAATTGGAATATTAGAAGGTAAAAAAGTTGTTGCTTAGCCGTTGTTTGTGTTATGTTTATCTGAAGACAGCGCTGCTATCTTGGTAGGATGCTTCATACATGATGTAATTCAGCTTTTCGGGAGCATTTTCCATTTGTAATTTTCGATCAACACGGAGTGTGAAAATCTGCCCGCAAAATGGCAATGGAGTCGTCTCCCTATGAATAGAGATAAAAATACAAGCGGCTAATTGCGGATTTCGAAATGCACCTCTGCCTTCTTTAGGCATACGGACTGAAATGCGTATGTAATGTGTTTATTTAACAAGAGTTTTGGTAAAATAGAAGCTTTTATCTTACAATTAATACAAAACAAATCAAAGTACCACTACCTTCTACCTTATTCAGTGCGACGTAAACGCCTATATTTTTATTCTTTAAATATGCACTAACATAAAATCTGCCATAGCAATCCAAGAATGATTTTTTAGTTTGCATACTTCACATTTTTTGTACCAGACTTACATAAGAGCTGGCGTACCCATGTCGGTACATGATGCAAAAGTGTAAAACACAGTGTTAAGACCGCCTCCCGGGACGAATTACGGGGAATTTTAACGACCAGTCAGACGAGTTTCGTTGCTTAATGCGTGTGCCCAAAAGGCCTAAATGAGAGAACTCGACGCGGCTCCGAATCTTATTAATTGATAGGCCGCGTGGAAATATTGTTAAATTGCTACAAATTAAGGTTGAAACGAATATACCTGAGCTATAGTCAGGTATTAAAGTTGAAGATGTATTTATAACTAACTAATCCACTTCAATTGTGGAGAAGCCGCGTGCCCAGAAGTGATAATTTGATACTGTACCATGTGATGATTAACATAATATATATTTAACAATAATCAGTATGAACCCTACTGCGATAACTTCCTAAATACTGCAATTTAATTATTTAGTAAAATCATTAATTTAGTAAGGTATTTCAGTGAACATTATGACTAATGATTTTTTTCTCTTTTCAGGTATGTTTCGAAGATTTCTTTAAACAACCATTTACGGAGATATTAAATATGGCAAGTATGAATATATGCTTAGTACAAGATGCCGTGATTAAACTTATTTTCGCTAGGTCAGGACGATGATTTGGATCCGCGAGTTTTGTTTTTCGTATTACCTCACACACCATTGCTAATGCAGCTAGAACAAACAACTTTACATAAGCAATATTTCTGTCATTCTATAAATCGTTAAGCAATAACAACGTGGGCCGCGGAATGATCTCCAACTCATAATCTCTAATGAACACCCACTGATGGCTTTTAGATGCGTGTCTCAGTGAATGTCGTAAATATACATATGCATACATTTTATGGCGAGAAAACTTAAACCCCTACCAATTAATGCAGCATTCAAAATTAATTAGGAGAATTGTTACTTCAAACCTTCGTTTCAACTGCCTCGATATCCCGCGGAATAAGTATATGATGTGCAATTAAAATAAAGTGAGGTTCGATTCCGGGGTCTACTTAACCTTCCAAGGATACAGACGTGTGGGCTTATGCGTGGTGCGGGTAGTATTTGAATATCGAAAAGCCATAAATAAAATGAAAGGGCACAATTATGAATCAGCACGGTATATTTTCTTAAGATAAGAAAAATATACAATATCTTTGTGTTTCGTGGAATCTCCAAAATATCTATTTTTCTTCTTATACTATCTACGGGAATATCATACAAAATCTCTAAAACACTACATAATCAATGTTACCCCATTAACCGCTCACATATTTAATCTGTTCTTACCATCGTTAAAAGATTTATAAATACCGTTTTTATTTCATACCCCAAAGTCGGAAAGATATAAATTTCAAATATTTTCAACATCTCCTTTTTCTTACGTTACATGTGGGGTTTATCTATATCATACTCGAAGTGACCCGGCCATGTTTTATATAAAAATATCAGGTTTTCCGATGATTATCTCTGATGGTACGCGGGTATAACGAATAACGCGGCTAAAGATATCATCTAACTAATTTGATACGTAAAACTGGAAAGTCAGCCCCAGCACCGTTCAAATGTTATGCTTATGTTTTGACGTTTGACAACAAGTTTGTGTCTAAATGTTCACTTATGAAAATTCTATGATAAAATCAGAGCGGGTTTCGTCTGTTTAGCTTCAATAATGACTTGTACAATTTAATTTTAAAAGACTGGGGTAACGTATCTATTGTTAGAAGCAATACCTTATTTTCTATGAATATAGTAACATTATTATGCAGATTAGACCCCATTAACTAGTCATAGTAAGTTTTCTTACAACGATCAAATTAAAAAACATTTAAATGCAGTATTGTGATTAAGGGTTTAACTACTGGATCGTCTTGTTACTATATAAACATTTTATCCGACTTTCCCATGCAAATTTAGAAAAACCCAAAACAATCGTATTACACTGGAAAACAGCATATCTGTTGCATGAGATTTTATACATGAATCTGAATAGTTTTTCCACGCTGATTTCAAAAATATATGCCGTTTTTATGTAACAGCTCTAGTTTTGGAGTTATGAAGTAACATGGTTTTTCATTGAAAATGCACGTAATTTAAGTTTAAAAAATCTATTAAAAATATTAATTCTGAATAAAATTTCCTTTTTTTGGATTTTCTAGAGTCAGATGTATTATGAGAACAATTTTAAATGCTCCAACAATAGTCAACCGTTATATGTTCATTACAGTACCCCTAATACCTCTCCGCTATAGTGTGAATATTCTGGTATAGCGCTCTCCTTGTTCCTCGGATAGAAGTCATCGAGATTTTCAGGAAAATGGTCTAGATGGCTGTGAAAGTAGTAAAGCTTAATACTCATGTTCCATCCAAGCCGTTGGAAGTATATCAGCAACTGTTCAACGTGCTGAATGCAGCCGTCAGACATCCTTTTGACCAAAATGTTTCTTTCCTTCAATCGGGAAGTTTTAGCTTTCTGATGCCGTTTTAGACAGTCCAAGGTTCCTGATTAAGTCATTTATATCATCATTTAGTGGTCGGGGACTACCGCAGGAAATAAAATCACTGTCATTACCACCGTCGTCGTTTTTGGTTTGTCCACTGCACTGGTCTGGATTCTCCGAAAATGGACATGACTGCTGTGGTGATGATTTGTCACTAACACTCAAGACTGGTCTTATGCCAGATTTTAAGTTGGATATATCCACTTAGAGCATTTTTTATGGTTTGAATGTATGATTTTCGTTACACAGAAATAACAGTCGTCATGATGGTTGGATAGTTCACACCAAATCATAGGAGCTTTGTATTTGAAAGTGGGTCTTTTCTTTGTTTGCCTACAGTCGCAAGGATTCAACACAACTTTTACGTACTAAACTTGGTATCCAAGATTTAGCGTTTAATAGCAACGGAAACCCAAAGTAGTCGAAATATGCATTTTTCACAAAGTCCGACACATTTAAACGAAATTTTTGAACATATATTCTCCACAAATAATCCAAAAACAATCAGGATTATTCAAACACGTCCTTATTGAGGAAGATATAATGAATTTTATAAAGGAAATAGTTAATTTACACCGCTATTGATAGAAATTATCGACTTCTTAGGTAAATTCAAGACGGTACCTGTATCTCACCAACTAGAGCTGCTACAAAAAATCTGAGGCCAGATATGAAATCAGCGCACCCAAATTAGTAAACAACAGTTGAAAAACTTCATGCAACATAAAAAAAGTTTGATTTTGTTGTCCTGTGTTATCTGTACGACACTGAGATTTTCACGTAGAACATTTGTCAGATAATTTTAAAACCCAACCAGCAGCACTCCGCCGCGCGTAGTTTGCACAACTCCGAGGACACACTCAAAGGCTCTAATGTTTTGTTCTCGACTTTTTGAACGAACCGATCACAAATAAGCTCGTCGTTACCGAGCTTTTAGATAAACGTTAAGAGCCTCGAGATGTCGATAGTGTGACCATGGCTTAGAACTCGAGAAGAATTTATCGATACTTTTCTGTATAGTCTTTGTATTGCGGAATGCTGAAAATACATTTGTAAAACCAGAGTCTTTGAGTTAGATAAATATTTTTGTGGTGAAAATTTTATTTTTTCAGGTATTTATGTTGCGGGACGAATTTTAAAAAATATTTTAAAGTCTGTCAGTAAACTTTTATTTTGTTTGTCCTAATGAACTCTTATACATAAAGCAGATTTATTTATATTACTTGATAAATAAAGTATATAACCCAAATAGCACTATTTCATAAAAAAAAACACTTCAAATTAATTCCATAGTTATAACACATACATATAACAGATTAAAATATTTGAAAGATTCAGAAAGTCCTTACAAGCCAACCGAAATGTCCACACTACACAAGGGACAGTAAAAAATGCGTGAACCATCCAGTTGATTTACAACCTTCTTTCGTTGTCCGATTTCACGGTCCGGCCGTAAAAGCATGGCATGTATTCTTACCGAGAACATAGCACACTGAGAGATTTTGCTCGTGTGGTAACATTTGTCTTGTATCGGTTAGATTTATTTGGATTAACCAGACTACTGTGTATGTGGACATAAAATATGTAATTTTTTATTTAAGGAAGCCAAGGTTCCATGCTTAATGTCTCACTCGAGTTTTTCTAGTTTTCTCCTAACAAAAACTCTGTTTCTGCTCAACTCCGCTGTCAACTTTGCTCCGAAAAGTGAATTCCGTGTCTGAAATACCTTTGCATATCATTTCTTATTATGATAGTTTGAACCGTACAGAATTTGACTGACAGTTATTGCATCGGGTGGAGACTGACAACAAAAAATACACAAGAGACCTACTCCATGAAAAATATGTTTATTCGTCTATTTTATATGTTCATCTATCTATCCAGTTTTAAATTACCTTACCTCATAGATTATTATCTATTAAAATCTGTGACAAATATGCATCCTTTATTTAAAGTAGTTTCGCATAATTATTTAAATGTTTCAACTCAAGGATAGTAATAAGCGAAACATTGACAAAAAGTTTTATACTTATTCTGAAATGGGGAGATTTTCGGTGGATATTATATAAAACCTTTTTAATAAAAAATGTAAATTAAGAATCGCTAGAAAATTTAAATAATAGGTTTGGTATCTACCAAAGATATACATATGCAAAAAAATATGTGTCGTCTATTCATCCAAGTATAACTAAAAATATACTTGGCAAAGTGTATTTTTCTTTTCAGGTAAGTGGAACAGCAAAGCTCATGCGGTAATGATGAATTTCACAGACATTTATTTTTGTGTCTATATCTTTCTACCTATTTTTCCTTGCCAACCCATCTTTTGAAGTCTTTTTAGATGCCTTCAGCACAGGGAGAAGTTGTAACACTCATGCTATAAACTCAATAGCCGCATGGCGGATATATACGACTTTTAAAGACTCGCGATCTTAAAGACGTTAGTTAAATATTTTACAATTCTAAAAAGTCGTATCTCGCTCACTGTAGCGTTTATTATAATTCTACAAAGCGAGACAGACATGATGTACTTTTAAAACATTAAATTATGGTTTGTACGTGAGGTTGTTGGTAGCCAATATTAGTATACTAGAGGTCTTAAATGTTTGAAACAATTATGTTTAGTCTAGTTACTTCTTACGTCATTAGTTGTTCAGTAGAGGAATAACTACAGCTCATTTAATACAGCCTAAATCTGTACTAAATGATTCCATCAAGTTATAAGATCGATGGCCAAGTTGGTAGTAGCCGTCTTTGAGACCCTGTTAGACAATTGTAGATGCGATGTACGTACTTCCCTGTATTTATGGGCATTTTTTTACCTCAAAATAATTGGAAGGTAAATGCAGAGCTGGATCAGAAATATTTTAGGTGGATTATAATATATTGGACTCTAAAAAAATATTTTAATTCTAAAAATAACAGCATAACCCCACATGTATCAAAATTATCGCATATGAAGTCGATATATTAAAGTAGGTATATTTTTGTGCGTTTTTATACGTTTCTTATTAAAGATTACGGATACATTATGTTCGGGTTTCTAATGATTCACGTTCAGGTTGTTACACGTAGGCGTAAGACAGTGTGAGTGATTTGGATGTAGGCAGATTTTGTTCCAGCGGCCCACTAACGTAATCAAATTGTTTGGACCTTTGTTCTTCAATCACTGCAACAGTTGAATCGACTCGTAACCAAACGCACAATATCGACAAACCCAGTGATTTAGCAACTAAGAAATGTACGTTATGCAAAACATTTTTTTTTTATTGAGAACTTTAAGCAAAGATACAAGCTGTTTAGGGATTCAAAATTTAAATTTCATATCACGGAATAGATAAATACAAAATATTTTTTTTGTTGCCATATTTAATATTTGTATTTTATAATGTGTTCTTTAGTTTGTTCTTTACTATTAGAAAATAGGAAATTCTTTTCTCCTGTCCCTCAATATGTAATTTGTCAGGATACATTTCTATGTTTATACACGTGTATTTATTTGAAATATTTTTACTTCACTCTAGGGTATGGCAAGTTTCTAAGAGGTATGCTAATTTCTTAATAGACGTTG
Organism: Cephonodes hylas; assembly: GCA_030295005.1. Classification (NCBI taxonomy): domain Eukaryota; kingdom Metazoa; phylum Arthropoda; class Insecta; order Lepidoptera; family Sphingidae; genus Cephonodes; species Cephonodes hylas. Next base: position 6,415,688 of record AP025360.1, on the reverse strand, counting down.
AAAAGTAAATCTTTAGAATTATTTCACGAAAATGTTACAAAACCTACACACGCAAATCATTTATTTTGTTGTAGGAAACATCCATGTTTCATGAGCCTTATCTGATACGTTCTCCAAACGAGATATGTTACATTTCCCAGAAAAAAATTAAATGTTTAATCATGCTTTTAACTCGACCAACGTTTAATGAACTAAAAGGCTATGGTACATATAATTTAAAACACCTTTTTATAATTGCTATATGAAAACCAGCTCATAATTACAAGAACAGAATGCGTTGACGTAGTCACCGCTAATCTGAGTAAATTCTCCTTTCTGCGAAACCGATATACTGCAGGCCCGAGACTAACTTGCATACGGGAAGGTTTTTAATGAACATTTAACGTGTTACACCATTTTTCGGTTGAACAACGCGAACACGATCGTTTACAACCTGTTTACAAAATGGACTCGACTTTTTTTAATGTCTTAAAAGCGTTATCTCTTTTTAGAAGTGCCCTCTGACAATTTTAAGAGCGCCGTCTTCGTGTGGGCCTTTTTATTTTATTGTTCTCCGCGGTGTGGCTTTGTGGTCCTCGTTAATGTGTCTTGTAATAATATTAATCAGCCTACCTAGCAGTGTGTGACCATATTTAAACGAACAACATTTTCTGTGTAAGTTCCCCGTTAAAGATAATGGATTTGTCTTCAATTGAATGACAAGAATGTTTGACAAAATTTATCCAATAAACCGATGGCATTTATTTATGAAGGGTTTCGTTTTTAAAATTTCGTATATTAGCGAAAACATTTATTAAAATACTATATTTCTCCCAAAAAGAATATTAAAACTCTACAAAAACGGTCACGTGCGTCGTCTTCAAAACGGCTAGTTGAACCACTTGAATTATACGCGGTGTCAAAGATAATCGGCGACAATTAGTTTGCGAGATATAATAAAAACAGAAGACCGACTCGGAACACATTACAATGAATGCAAATAAAGTGGTGGCGCCACGAGGTGATTATTCAACTCACGGAATTTTATTTCGAATGTGTTTAGTGCTCAAAAAGAGGCACGCAGTGTTTTAATAACAATTTATAATTATTCTATATTACGGTTATATTTTTAGTGGTCGTAAACGGCAAGGGTCGCTTGTCAAAGAGTATGTTGCCACGCGAAAATATCATTTTGTGCGAAGGTGTAAGGTTGAATGCCCACTCGATACGTGTTTTAGTAATTAAAATTTATTTATGTAGATGATTTCCTAAGAGCAGGGATTTCCAAATTGCAGCCATACACGGTATTGAGGTACCAAATTTGTATTAAAGTACTCTGAAAATCATAAAGCGACGTTTAACACTGGAATAAATTATACCACTATAATATATAAATACACCCAACAGTCACACACACATGGACGTATATATGTACGTACGTTCAAATTTTATACATACATATTAAAGTAAATGTAACAGTTTTGTTAAGTAAATATTTCATATAAAATTAATTAAATCCAGCCGGTGTTATAATATGTTTTTAAGAGTAAATTATTAAATTAAATCTCCATTTTTTCGCAAATTTATTCTTAATTCTGAATAAGCAATTTGTTGGTAAAAATGAATCTATATAAAGGATAAGTTTCACATGAAAAAGCTTTTTAAAACATCCAAAAAATCCTGGTAACTTTACGCGTCACGATTTACTTAAATATATGTTCTGACGTGTTTATTTGATATTCTACTACGTATCCTTAAAGCAATTTGCCTAAACGTTGATAATGTTTAATGCAACAAATAAAATAAAACTAAAATTACCCAATTTACATTCAGTAGAAGCCCATATTTGCCACGAATTCCCGAGCAACGGTCATTCTACACATATTTTAAATTTTGTCTGGTTTTATCAGGTATTTAGGAATTTTATGTATGACTCTACCGAAAAGTTACCTAAAATCATGTTTTTCATCATCATCATCATCATCAGCCGAAGGACGTCTACTGCTGGACATAGGCCTGAAATCATGTTTTTATTTTTTCACTTTTTATACCTCGTAATTAAACAATAATATCATAAATAATGGAAGTGGCGTAGTCCGTATAACAAAATGCCTGTTTTAAAAAAGTACTTTAGTCAAGGCTACTGTCATGTTTGTAACATGTACTGGATGATAACCTGAATAGCATACACGATGTTAAAAGCGTCAATGTTTGTGAAACAACAAAAATAAATCAATTCACACTTTTACACACTTTCCATTCTCTTTGCCAATTTGTACAATCATGTCGGCACGTCCGTTAGCCGCGAATATGATAATTGTATTTATAATAGTCATCATTGCGAATGGGACAATAAACACACAAATTATATATTTTTTTACACATCACTACTATTTAGTAATTAACGTTTATGACTAGTAACACGTAGAAATCTAATACAACCGCCTATAGAGGTACATGCAATAGAGCGTAACCAATTTGGACATGAGGGTGATGCACGAGAGAAAGGACCCATCTAAACACGATTACTTACATTACACGAATACGTTCGAATCTTTAACTACCTTCTACGGGTTGCCCAATCGACCACTTTACATAAAAGTTTGTCCGACTATAATAGTATACGCGAGCCACGGTCAAAAGTACCTTATACATGACTCGTAGCGTCCGAGCAGCGGCCGGCTATATGCCGACATCACGGCGATAATTAGTTTTCGGGTGTCTAGCGGTCACGAGTCCGAACATTCCGATGTACTGCCGACTCATCTACGGGCTTATCTGTACGCAGATACAGGTGATTTTGTATGGTATTTCTATACAAATCACTTTGCAGGCCCGTCATTTCGAAGATGGGCCCACTTTAATAGTTCCGTTAGTGTCAATTGGTATATGGAATGTTAAGAGAGATAAAAGCATATGCAATTAACCTTTGTACAAATGATTTAGTCTTATTTATTACATACATTTTAAATAAGTCCAGCATCAACAGCTACATGCACTGCATTAACCAAACGCAATTTATGACACTCGTCAGTGATAGATGACAACACCCAAAGATCTTCCAAAGGTATCCTATCTACACCACTATATTTTGATTCAAACGATTCCAATACGTCGCATCGCTTGCTAGCTAGAAGCGGAATCGATGTTAGCGAACCAATCAATCCAAACTTTCCAAATTTTTTCAATTCCATGTGTAGGTCGTCGAGGGTGAATATTTTAGAAGCTTCAATACCCATATCCGCCAGGTAAAAATCCAGGGATCTGTAGTAAACATCCACAGCTTTAAAGAACTGTTCTTTAGTGCGGCACACGTTGCTACAAAGAATCGTGAATAAAGACAAATCAGTTGCTGGCGACGCGCACCTAAATAACTGAAAGTCTATCATTACCGCCTTCTCTTTATTGCATAAAAAATTGGGGCACCATGCGTCTCCGTGGCTCAAAACAGGGAATTTTCCAAATGTGTTAAATATATCGAGCAACTTTCCATATAAATCGCCATCCACAAGATTAGCAAACTTTTGAAGGTAAATGCTCGAAGGATCTTCGTACTGTCTTAAAACCTCCCAGTCTATGAGAACAGCTCGATTTAGAAATTTCTCGTACCACTTATGATTTTCTGCCGTGTAATACAGTTCTGGTACTAGGCTCATTAGTTTGGCAAAGATATCAGGTTGCTTGTACCACAGCGCTATGGATACCGCGTGCAAATGTGCCAGAGCCTTTAATGTAATGTCTAGTTCGTAAATACTCGGAGTATCCGGTATTGACTTGCAATCACTTTCAGCTAAGTCCTCTAAAATTATGTAGTCATTTTCACCATCATGGTGACATTCATAGCATTTCGGTATATTATTTTGAATACTTTCTTTGGCCCCCAAAGATTTTTGCAGCTCTACCAGCACGGGCAAAATTTTCGTAAAAAATAGCACCTCCCGCTTGAAATACTTGGAGCAGCTTAGAGATTTTCTTAACAGGAGATCGTTGGCGAATCCTTTAGCGATAAAGGAGGCAGTGTATTTATCGCCAGTTACTCGGATCCTGTACACGGCGCTAATCAATCCTTCGCCCGCAGGAGCGCCTCTCGACACTTCCATAGATCTAATTTTGTCTTCACTTCTTGTACGTAATTTAAAGGCTTTGTCTATAACAGCCTCTGTCAAGTGCTCCGAGATATCAGCTAACGTTAATTGAACCATGTTTCCAACTAGATAGCGGCGAGTGGTATCGGGTTGAGGTATTTAAATGTTCTGCGTCCATATCAACTGAGATAAATACGTCGCCTTTGCTAACATTTACAGACGAGAAGGGCACCGAATAGTAAGAGTAAATGTTTCATAAATCATTGTATCATTTTGTAAGATAATGCACTAAAGTTAATGTCAACATTTAAACAGTTGCACACACTAAGGAGTACAAAACATAAAATATATTTATCAATGAAAATTTTGTTGAAATTCTAAAAATTGACGTCAGGGGTCAAATTCTTCTGATTTAACTTCAAAACGTATACTTAATCGTGCCATAAATAATATTATTTTTTTCCTACTTCTTTTTCCGAAAAAGATTAATAACTGTTGTTTGAATCAATACATTATGCATATTAGCATTACAAATATGAAACTAAAAATTCTGCATTGCCAACAAAATCATCATTTAAAGTGTTAAGTCCAGCTTTCGATGGATAAGCACTTGTTCGAAATAATCCTCACGACAATTGTTAGGGATTGTTTTAAGTACTCCAAATTATAGTGACATTTAGAGCATTTCATAACTATACCTTAGAATATAATTCGGATGAAGATCCGGTCTAGATGATGGCCAGCCTTCAGCACTTATGAAGTCGGAAACGTTTGTTTTTAAAATTACTTTTGAATGGATCATTACTGAGGGATACTGAAAGGAAAGTTTTTGCTTACTGTGAAAATATTAAAGTTTTATTTAACTTGGAACGCGACATACTGCTCTCTCTTTGAATTTTATTTTGACGTTTGGAATTTTTAGTATGAAATTGAAAATGTTCTTAAAAAACGAATATTTTTCCAAAGATTATTAAATTTTTGCTTCGATCTAGTTATTTGTTTGTTACAAAATTTATGAAAATTGTCATTCGTCCGTAATTTCTGTAAATTATGTTTGTACAGTTCGGTAAATATGAATTAGGTTGCATAACGCTATCTTGAAATGCAAACATAGACTCACCAGCGTTGCAATTAAATGGCACCTTGTAAAATTAAACAATGATAAGGATATTTGCTTATTACACCTCTGTGGATTTTATAAATGTTCCTTCGTGTCTCTTAAAATAGAATAGATATCGATAGGTTAATTAGATTTTATTGTATTTCTTTATAATAACTTAGACTTAAAAGACAACAATTTGATTTAGTTATTGGAATAATTGTAAGGAGTGTGTTGTTTTAAAACTTTACCCAAAAAACAGACAATAAGTCTGCCCCTGATCAAGAAAAGCTTTCAAATATAGTTTGTCAATGTTTAATGGTTTCAAATCAATATTGAACAATCACAGTTTTATAATTCTAATTTAATACAACTCCTTAATTTCCCCTCACTCCCATTGCGTGCTATGGACAAAGAAAAGCAATCCTGGTTGCCGCAAGGAACACGGACGTAAGAATGTTGCAAAACAGAGCTTAAATTAAGAAAACAAAGGCCTACGTGGCGATGCTCTTCTTATAATTTGTATCGAAGTGATGCCTTTTAGTATCGACATCGGATATCGATGACTGACTTTTAAATGTCAATGTAATAAATATATTCTGTCTAATAAAAGACTTCTCGAACATTCTATGTGGCGCTGTTCTGTCATGATTCAGTATTTTTTTAATTATTTATATCGTTCGGCGTTCGAAAGGGTTCGGGTGCGATTCTAGTGTCCGAAAGTGTTTTGTTTTCTTCCATTTAGAACATCAACGCGCCAAAAATTTTAACCTCTTCACTTTCAGGCTACTTACTACATGAGCCTTAGGAAAAGCAGCTAAAGAATCGTGGAAGTAGAAATACACTTCTCTATAAGTAAACCGTAGTTATTTCCGGTCGTCCTTCCGTAAGTCATATGAAAAAAAAATGTCTAGAAAATACATCATTCTCCTGCTTTAGCTTTTAGATCATTATTTTAAGACCTTACCTAGTATAAGTTTGAGACGAGCTAGATTTAGTACCATAACGCGGTTTTGTGAAATTCAAAAGTTAGGGATGTAAAAATGATTACGAGACTTATTGCTCATAAGTTAACTTAAGAATTTACAATCATAGTCGATAACAATAAGAGACGCGGTGTATCGCAGCCCAGCACTGCTGGCTGTAGTAGCAGCACTTATCATGATTACGTGCTGTAAGAGAGCGGGCAGTAAAAATAATCTGACATTAACCACTGTCCGTACATACCACGATGGGAATTACCATCCATTCCGATGGACTGCGTAATGGCAACAACTAAAATGGTAACAATAATAAAATTAGACGCTAAGTAGACAGACAAAAAGTATTCCATACAAATAAGTTAATTAAGCGCCGAATGTTTTGTAAAGCAAATCGGTGGTATTGTTATAAACTATAAAATATACATGGTATTTTGATGGATCCGACCAATATTAACATTGGCAAAACATTATTAAAAAAGTTATGAAATGTACTCCATATCGCTGCATCCGTCCGTTAAAATAGCATCAATCGTTATCCAATAGAAGCCATGTTACATATTTCCGCGCCTTACCTCTCCACGACAATATGTCATACGCTTGACTAATTAGCGTGATAGATAAATTACTAAATGCGAAGGCGTTTCACACTTAAGAAACAAAAACCTCTCGAGCCGTTAAAATCAAGTTACGTTGCTTCTATGTTATTCATTGGATCACAGGAAATTGACAATTATGTAAATAATAAAATAAATGAGATTTTTTGCGTGGCGACTTTTAGATTTGCCTGTAGAATCGCGTGGTTGTTGTGGTGGTGGTGTGTGAGTGTGTCGTGTATTTCCTGTGTCTCCAACACAAATGCATTTCAGATATCTAATAATTATCGGTGTTATAATTATGTATCATTCATTTCAAATCGTTAACGTGTATGCTATACTAGTGTGGTCGCCTTGACTTGTTTTTTTCCTTTGCAGCAAGTTTATAAAAAATATATATTGGACGACTAATATGTTGTATCACCGGTGTCCCCGTCGTTTAATTAGTGATTTTGGTCGTGTAACAAGCTGCCTAACAAGCAATAAAACTTGCGGATTATTGAAAAAGATTAACAATAAAAAGGTAAAACAAAATGGCGGAAAGTTACCTGCGCGCGCCACTTTACCCTCGCCACGTTTTTTTCGAACCAACGAACGGGCCATGGCGTCCAACAGATAAAAGCCTGTTGTAGACACGAGTAAGACAAAAGCACGCCATGTTGTAGTTTATTTTTGATTTTAATCGTCCATTTGAGTCGTGGGTCGGTGTCACAGCGTTTTTACATCTCAGATTTATATATGTCCGTTTAGTTTGTTAAATCATCAACATGATGATGTTGGTGAAGATGTCAAGAAGCAGTATGAATATATGCTAAGAAGCTTCTCCGGTTACTTGGAGATTTCATTATCGCAGTTTTTCTACAATGATTTGAAGGCCCTCTGAGACTGCACGTAACTTACAATCATGTCCAGACGCAAACCCATTCGACGACCTAGAACGTATTTGGAGACAAATCATACAGCCAATGTTTGAGTACATGATTTACACTTAGTGATTGTCAAAACACGTATTGATCAACCTACTTGAGAATTTTTTGGTTACGACAGTTTTCTTTTTCACAGAATACAAAGACACGGGCAACGTTTACGAACGAAGGAAAAAAACTAATTCTTGAAAAAGGAAGAGTCGCTCCCACAATGTGATTCGCGTTTAGATTTCGTTCGGAATCTCTCGATGCAAAAAATAACTTTTGTAGTGAGCGTGCGAACATAACTGAGCCTTTGTTCATTTCGTATGTCAAAAGTGCATCTGTCTGGATCATTATAATTTCGGAACTAAATAATCACCGCTTTTGTCTTTGACACGCTATCATTTCTTCGGTTATCGGTCAGATATCGTGTGTGAAACAAAATCCATGCCAATAAAACATGAACACTGATTTACATATCGGTTACCAACTACCTACGAGATAAAATTGTATTTTATTCTTTTCGTATCACGCTTAGTGCATGACAATGCAATCAACTTTTCTATAAATAAATGCTTTAAGCAGCTGAAAATTAAATAGTTGTCGAATGGCGCCACAACCAGGTGCCAAGAGCATATTTGCTGATAAATATTATGTTTTTATGTTATACATATCAATATAATAGAAAGCACTTTAGAGAAATAATCAATCACAAGATGTGAACAAAATGTAGGGACGTCACGCTTGTGTTATCGGTTGAAGTTCAATTATTCCACGGTTATCAGACGTAACCATCAGGAGCCTCTCGGAGCGCGCGACTCAGGATGCATATCTTCATAAAGAAATGCATTTTCAACAATCTTTGCATAACGTGGTGCAGGATCTTCACCTTTCACAAACAAATAATGTTTAAACTCTTTTAAAATATTATAAGTATGTGACATGAATGCTAATTTATTCATTTTTTTACACAATAGCTACTACAATTGTGAAAAAATATTACCGAATGTAAGTAAACAGGCGTGAGTCAATTCGAATCGAAATGTCTCGATTGTATATAGTAAACGGAAGATCAAAATCTTTTAATTAGAAGACTAGAGTTTTTATGCCACCTCGCAAGTACAAGCCGCGCAACATTTTAAACAAAACAATCAGTGAGATCGATTTTATGATCGAACAGATATCGATAAATCAAATTTTTTCTTTGACTTATTGATACGATTAAAACGAGCTGTCGCGGGGTGGCATCTGCCACGCTCCCCGGTTTCTTACCATTGCCTAACATTTGAAAAGTATTCCTTATTATTAACGCTGCATACAACAAAATAAATTGGTTATTATTTAAGCGAAAATCGACTTTATCTTTAAAGCAGTCAAGACGATTTTTAACCACCGGAGGTTTAAGGCTCACATGAAGGTTGTATATCATAAAGTCCGAATCACCCAACCCCGTCACAGTGGGGTACTGAAACTCAAGAATGCGTTTTTTATTACCAACATTTTATAATCTGCCACAATTATTAAGTTCCAACGTTTAGTATTAACGATCGGTAACATAAGTTTTAATGCATCAAGAGGCGGCAATGCTTTAACTTTTATTTTCTCCGCGGGGTCGCATACTTCTCTAGCTTTGATTGTTATTAGACTTTAAAAATTGATTGCCACGCTTCCATTTAAACATAATGACGAGACTTTATCCGTCTTCACTCTTCATTTCCATTTAATGTGAAATTTGGTATTTAAGAACACATCCACATTTACGAATATGAGAGAGGGAATTTTATTGAACTCAAATCAGGCCATTGAAATGATAACGTGATGAATGATGATGATTAAGTTGTCTAGTTAGTCTAATTCAAGTAACACAAAATTTCATAATGTATCCTTGATGCCTCCGCATTTTTTGCGCAACTAAGTAGCCCATAATGTTTTTCAAAATTCATATGATAAATGTATAGATTTGAGTTATTAAAATATTTGTAATTGACTTCAGGGAACCCAGGGAACTAATACTTGTAAGAAAACCTTTAAATGCCGCACACATTCAATGATAGATATACGAGCACTCGCATATCAATCTGGTACGTTATTAATAAACGAATAAAACCAAAACCTAGCCACTCAACATTTTAGTTTTTGTCTGTTACTAAAACAGGATTTAGTATGCTTCATTGATATGCAAACATCCCGCGAGGAATGTCATTAATTTAATTGCATCTGCTATAAAGAAAGATTAACATTTCTCGCAATTAATGTGGGAAACTTTATTTTTTTCGAATGGAAAGTTTTCAATGCCACATAAAAAAAATACATTTTTAAAAATCAATTCGCAGTTATAACCATGGTCATGCACTGTACCGTATGTGGTAGTTGAAAAAACTACTACGTATTAATAATTAAATAATTCAAAATATTTTTTGTCAAAATTAAAACGTACATATAAATGTTATTATACTAAACAGAATCTTCTATCAATACGTTATATTGATGACAGCTTTCACATACAATATTCACGTTTACAATATTAAAATAGCTTTTCGTCGGAAAAGACAAACATCTCACAATCTTGTCTAAGATGAGTCAATCACCGGTTTTACGATTAGGTGTTAAGGTAAACGTAAAACATTTTACAGTTGCATATTAGACGCTACATGTTAATTCCCCTGCAAAATTTGACTCCAACTTTGATAGGAAATTGCTTAACCGGTACCAAGTTAATTCTAACGTTCTCTTTTAAAAACACCCCCACAACTGATTCGGTGGGAAAAACTTATATGTCATTTTCAGTAGGTATCTACTTACACAAATTGAAAGACGAATACGTCATGTCGATGGCTGTGCAACAAATAATTGAAAGTATGTAATATGCGTAGTATGCCTTAAATTTCAAAAACCCTTGGATATCTGTCTAATACGTTTTCGATAATCGAAAGATAATTAATCTGTATGTAACATAGAACAGTAGGTAATCGAAAGTATACATTTCTGCGTTTGTTATCCAAAAAGCACAGCCATGGCAATCGCCAACGTTTACAAAAGTACTCGAGTTGAAACAAAACTTGGTAAGGATTACGCGTACGGCAAGGGCGGCGTAAGCGGTGGCCTGTACCTGTTCGTACAATAGACCAAATCAAAGGGCCATTGTAAAAGCACAATGCTGTCAAGTGGCTCGGCCCTTTGTTAACTCTAACGCAGCCGCAGCCCGACTCGCCGACGCCGTCCTACTGTGGCCCTTTGACATCTTCCCTTCACAATCATTAATATTCTTACACCATCATCGATATTTCGCTACGGACAAAAAGAACACACTTTACGTTCGATAATAAATAATATATAAAACAAAATTAAGTGGATACGCTCACTGACAAGTGGCTTTTTGGCTTGTTTGCTTAAAAAAAATACAAAATGTTTCCTGTGTAACTATGAGTATATTTGAACAGAAAACCAACAGTTCTTAACCTACTTCAATGATCACTATAAATTCGTCATAGTAACCAACCGACTGTTTCATTTATTGTAGACCTACAATTAACAATCTTATTGCGTGTAGTGCAAATGTATGTGTTCTATACAATGCCATTATTTGTTTTCTTAGAATAATACGGTTATTAAGGGGGAACTACCGAAAATTTACTAGCAAGCATGTATCGCGTATATAATCTATTTTTGTTATAGGTAATAATATACCTCATAAAGAAACAAGGAGGCAAATCAAATGTAATTTTTTGACGACATATATTGTCGCCATGATGTCATTGGTCAATTTAAGTATATAAATCACACTAAAACACTAAAAATCACTTGATAAGCACTAATGGCATGAAGGTAAATCAGTGATACCAAGCTCACATGTTTAAATATATGAGTATAAGAAGTTTTAAATTGATGCAAACCATTAGTCGATTGAAACATAAATGTCGAACAAGCAAGATTAATGCTACTTATATATACTTCATATCGCTGTCTCAGGTGACTCTCTGCACGTAAATATTGTAAACCATAGAACAAATTTGGTGGCGTCCTAAAATCCTAGACATGTGTTTCGGTAGGTAATGATATTTTGGGGTAAAGATTTTTGCATTTTATATAACAACATTGAAATATTGGTTGAAGGCGTGAGCAAACCATAAAAAGCAACATTTTATTTTTAAAGTTAGATTTGTCTTAGCTGCGTTAAGGTCTATAAAATTATCATATACATACAGTTATAAAGTATGAACAGCGTTAGTACTGTTCAGAAAGAATGTGTGTTGACCTGAAGAATGCGTCCGTATCCTTGGTGTAGCTGTAAATGGTGTGCGTCCAGTATTTATCGAGATTTCATTCGTAAACGCTATACATTTTCATTCTATGTTCTAGGCCACGAACGTCGCGGAACAAATTCATGTATCTTTAAAGCGGTCGCGCGTAAGACATACAATATAAAACTTGGTGATATCTGTAATTGGCAAAGCAATTGTATAAATCATGACATATTTTTAAGCTGTTGCTTTTTTAATTAAAAAAAATTACTCGAATTTGGTTCACATTCCCTTTTTGATAAAGAATTTAAATTCAGCATTTAGTTTTATTTTTTAAATTTACTAACTACAACAAAAATCTACGGAAACTTATTTTTTATAATTTTAATGCCTCGTGTATCTAAGTTCATAAGACATTTAAGCCTAATAACGTCAACACAAAAAGCCTGAGCAGTTTTAAGCCATTTCAATATCAGTAAAATCTAATTTCAAAAAGCCTATGCTACATTCAGACTTATCACTTCGTCTACCAATTTGACTATAGTGTTCTGCAAAGGAAACATTACTCAGTGGTGACGAAATTCCACGTTGAGAGTTATGTGATGTGATAATTCGAGCGTTATACATAGCAGCCATGAGCAGCGGTACAGTGCACTTATTCACCACCTGTCACACTGTGTGTTATACCAATTTATATGTGTAATGTCGTCACCAATACAGACACGTGCGTTTTTCACAATTTTTCTCACTTAACTTCTGGCTGTTGACTCAATGGATGAGGCAACTAGACTTTAAAGAATTCCGAATAAATAATTGCAAGGAAAAACAAATAATGTCTTCAAAGGAGTTAAATAATAAAAAGTCGGCTTATAAATATAGTATGCAAGATAGTTTCGCGGTAACCATCAATTAATATTACTCCACCGAACGGAAAACATGAGTATTAAAAGTATGTTACACGAAGGCATTAAGCGGTTTTAAATCAACCTTGGCCTCGAAAACGTAATATTTTAAAAATGAAGTATATAGTACAATGAACATGTAGTGCTGTAGTGAAGTTTGATCCGTGGCGGTATGTGGGCGGGCAGGGTCAACGCTCAATATCTCTGTGTTTATTGCAGAATAATATAACACGCGCGGCTGTGCAACTGTTCACCTATACAGTTCCGAAGCAAGGGTTTATCGCGGCTAATAATAAACACGAACCTCAATCGCACCACTCGAACCACTATAACTTATTTGAAACATAAACGCTTTCAAGACATCGATAAACAAAAGTTATGGCGTCGCATAAAAATGTATGTAGCAATTATGGTAGGGGCAAACTATGCTCAGTGACTGCCTTGTTAAATTATGTAATAAACAATAAGACAATAAAGTATTTTTATACTTTCATTACATACAGTCTTAATCTCAGTAATTCAAGCCTTTTTTTAAATATTTTTCATCATATATAAACCAGATTTCAACAAATTTTTTGGCCACGTTAGTAGTTTTTAAAGCCTAACTTAATAACGTAAACTTATCTCTTCTTAAAAGTAACATCGATGTTAAAGTTAGAACGTCATAGAACATAGATGTTGACAGGTTCCATCCCTGCCGTCAATGAAACATACAACGTTGTTAATGCACATTACACGAAATGACCATGTTTAACGCAAGGGTGGTGTAATTACATGATCTGTTTACTGTCACCGCTGAAGCGCGCAAGTGAAAATACTTCCAAACTTTGTCTAAACAACATCATAAATACGGAACAAAATAGCCTTCTAATTTTCTAGGTTGATATGTTTCACTTTAGTCTATAACACGGAGTGTATCTATCGATGTCCAAAATTTTCTCTTAACAGTAAAAATCTATATTTGAACAAGATGCTCATAAAATAAATGAATAGCTTATGAAAAAGTGATCATTACAGTTATAAATAAACATACACTAATTTAAAAACACAATTATAAATTACGTTTAACGGACGAAATTCAGAAACACTAAATAAGACATTGGTATTGACGTCTTAATCAAAGAATGTAATTCTATGTTGAGATAGTTTGTACGTATATAATAGAAGAAGTAAAACACATTTTTTGCATCCAATCATGTGGCTATTAAAATCCTACGCTGAGGATCGTGAGAACTGAGGCGCGAGCAAATTAATTTGGCATTCGATATTGATTTGAATAGGAAGTGTTTTTGTAAACTTATATTCTAAAGCGATTTAATTAAATCAATTTATGATTGATTTTGTATCGCTACACACCTATTCTTGTAAGTAAACTAAGTTAAAAATAGCAACAGTTTTCAGTGTAAATAAAGTGTCACTCGGCAATAAGTTTCACGGCGACCTGTATATAATAAAGTGACCGCCGTCTGCTGATCGTGCGAAGTGAACTATGTACTCAATACGTTTATAGTCACGTAAAAGAGATTTGTGAGAGCTTTCTAGACTAGTGAAGCCTCCGCGGTCCAGGAATGTGGAGGCCCTACCACTACACATCGAGCATTCCGCAATGCCGTTATACGTACAAAATTATAAGCGCAGTACACATTACTCGTTTTGTATAATAAAATAACACATCAAGTGCTACTAAACGACCATTGGACGACGATTCTATTCGTCCGAAGCTTGCAGTCACGGCGCATGGGCAACTTTCATAAAGAGTTCAACGCGCGCTCGTGATCCCACATACCTTTGTATGTAAACAAAGTTATCTAAGTGGAGTAAATAATAAATAATTGACACTGCAGTGTGTGGAGTGTAAATGTTCACGATCCGTGTCGTCACCGAGTGATTTACTCTTGTGGACCAACAAAGGAATTTTACTGGCTTTAGTATTTCTTTTTGCTATGTTTGATTTAATCCATAATAAGTAGTAAATATATATTTTAAATTATTTTCTGATCAACGAACTTATATTTTATCTCGCCTACACCGTCCACCGATTTTACTTCTCAACAAATTAAAGAGAAACAAAAAAATAAGCCTTTTTGCTATTTCACCATAAAAACCGTTACCATTAATTATGTAAATAAATGCCATAAAGCCTCCATGGTGTTTATCTGCCGATTTGTTTTCAAACCGTTTGATGCTAGATGTTTAATGAATTTCGTAAATATTCATAAGAGGTTGATGCCATGGTTGTTTTCCGTTCCATCGATATGCCGTGATAAAATCTCTCATACTATTCTGCATCTTAGATTATGCCAAGCTACTTACGGGGATCGATTAAAGCAAGATAAAAATAAAAAAACGCGTCTTTTATAATTTTTATTTCTCATAATTTTAACATCAATACGAATATTTAAAGATAGGGGTAAGTTTTTGCTTCAAAACGCAGTATTATTGTGAAATATTTTGTGAAGTAGAAGGCGACGCTCCCGAGATTTTGCGCCCGTTGAACTCCATTGCTCCTACGAAAAGCAGACACATACAAAACGCGTTTATATTAATGAACCTGTCTAATCGCACTCTATACATTAATTATTGCATGTGACTTGTAATAAGTATATAATAAATAGTAAATAAATTCTTCATACCTATACTAAAGTTTATTAGGCACATGTAATTATATACTCGAAGAATGTAATAAATGAAATATGTTTGCAGAAGATTTTTACTCAATGTTACACTTTGTAGGCAGGTTTTCTTCCGATCTATTTTTTTGACGAATACTCGTGTATTAATAATCTGAATATCTGAAATATGTAATTTTTTAAAGTCAATATTTAGTGGTCGGCCTCGAGCTTTCGTTTCATTTTCCAACAGTTTTGTCAGAAATCTAGAAATACTACATACCATTAAAAATGTAAATTAAATACATCCATGACACTGCTGATGTGTGCTTGAGGTTTAGGAATACTTCACGTACTTCAATGAATCCTAGATCAAATATCGGCGGCAACCTTTTATGTATGACTCGTATTTCTCACACATACGTAATTCTATGATACAAAACCGGAGAAAATATTAATTCCCTTCTCGCAGCATATAGATGTAATAATAGAACAATGTTTACGTATATTGAAATCTCTTTGATTTTGCCGCTACTGAAATGAATAATAATCATATTCATAAAACGTATGCATCTACTCAAGTGCAACGTTGAAATACACGAGAACAAATGTTTTTATAATAACTAGTAATAAAAAGTTATTAACATCAAAATATAAAATAAAATCAGCCAAATACGACCAAAAAATGTGATTTATTTTTGTAATTAATGTATGGAGTGTGTAGGTGAGTTTAAAATAGTGCACTTGTGAGTGAGAGCACGGGCCACAGCCACGGGCCGCGGTGCGTAGTTATTAAAACTTTTGTTACGTGGCTTTTTCGAGCGCGTATCAACGGGTACCTGCGTCCTTCTCGTTTACCTGTGCTTGTGAGAGGGAGTCGGCCACGCAGACCCAACAATGTTTAGACACGGACATTCGTACTTGATACAAATGACTTGCGCTCAACATATGCCCTATTACGTTAAGTCCACATTACAGAACATTTTTGAATAAATCAATACATTTGAAATTAGGCAACAAATAAAACTAAAGTACTTGTGTCACGTAATGGGCCATTAATTTTATTATTTACATTGGCAACAGTAATAACAAGTTAACTTGAATTTTTAAGCTGTTGGCATAAATAGTTAATCTGGCATGTTGGCATTCAATAAAACAGTAAAAAAATATTAAAGAAGTTTTAAAGTGTTATATAATATATACAGTATGTACCTATATGTTATGAACTTATGCGTATCGAAAGTAAATATTATCAAGAATAATTAAAGCTCAATGCGACGACTTGAGCGTATGGGCGATGTAGCGAGCAAGCTTGTTTATCACGAGCTTAATGTGTCCTAAGTGAAGGCACACGCTCATTAGCGATTAAAATAAAAACAAAGTTTCCCGCCCAAACGCACAGGTGTTATGGCATCACGTCTGAAAAGGCATAAGTCTGTGGGTGCGCAGGCGCAGCGCGGGCGAGCGCGAGGCTCACAAACCGGCCGGGCCAGTACACGATGGAAGTTCGTGCCGGCCGGCCGTGCTTGAGCCAGCTCCGCGAGTGATGTCGCAGCATGATCGCTGCTCGTGCGTTGTTGTGGTGCCTGTGCGTCACCGCTCTCGGGAGCGCGGCCGCTGCGCGCGACCATCGCGGACACCGCGGCCCTCCCGCCAGACACAAACATTCGGAATTCGTTAAAGGAAAAAGTAAGTGCCGCCCACGGTGCTCTCCTCTCTACACAGCCTTCACTCGGATTTTGTGTGTGCTCATGAGATTTGGCATTTCGTCGGCTCGCTGCGACCACCGTGTACACCGCTCATTACCGCGCGCAATACTTGTGTGACCTCTATTAAACAATGTAAATTAGACGCGCCGTGACCATAAAATGCCGCCATAAAACTGTGGAAATAAAGACACGGTGCCAGCTAATCGCTAGAATAAAATAAACAAAGCTTATCTCGAGCCAGGAGACGCAGCCTTATATAGCTCGGTAAGGTGTGTGCCGGCTGCCGTACACTGAACTGTCCGCAGAGGCTGCGTGCGCGCCGCCGTTGTGAACGCAAAACAATTAAATCTCATTTTGTCCGCGACTATGTTTTCCGAGGAAACGTGAAAAGGATGCGACACAATATCCTTTGGGACCAGTTTAAATAGGCAAGGTGCGCGGTTTTGTGTGTTTCGCCGCGATGCACACTGCGCACCACGCTGCTGGCTTGCAGCTTTCCTACCATAGTGGTCTTTTTTTGATACAGGACGCAGTTTATGTGTTTTGGCAGCGTACAAGTGTTGAACGTGTACCTTATTACGTATATTGATTAAGCGGCATACGAGTAAGCAAGTAATTGAAATTTTACATACAAATATGCATCTACCCTCCTTCAAAAATTTAGGGATATTAACCTCTGCAAATCATTATTAAAAGCCATGGTGGCGTTATACTTGTGGATACGTCTGCAATATATTTGCGTCAAAACTAACTTAACTAATGGGTCACCAATGATAATTTAAAATATAGAATGCGAACTGAGTATGTACCCTCTACTTTACTTTTTTGTGTACAAATGTTTTGTAAAGTACCTATAGAGGCGTTTATCGCGCTTACTCAAGGGACGCTAATTTTGATTAAGAAATAGTGGACTCTGAAAACAAACAAGGCCTTAATCTTCGTTATCAGGCGTCGTAAAGCAAGACTTCCCCGAGCGACAGCGCGGGCGGCCGACCAAATATTATGCTTTCCTAACGCCCAGCAACTTACATTTGTAGCTAGCTTTTTCGTTTAATGTATTCATAAAAAAAGTCTTGTATTTTTTTTCTACTTTTACAAGAGCTATGGAAATATGAAAACAAGCAAAATTAACTTTGAACATAAAGTAATAGTTGAAACACTTAAAGCTATCTCCCATGTAATGATTAAAATAAGCATACAACTAATACGAAAAAACATATATAAAAATGTTTTAAGGCAAGTCACCGTTAAAACTGTTTCGATAAATCTCTTATTGACTGTGCTGAAATTTACACGTATTTGTTACTCTTGAAAATAAAGTCTAAGTGTATTAGTTTTTGTCTGTTCCCTACCAAATATTAAGCTAACATAGAATACCACGGCATGATTCGTCGCGCCGTGGAAGCTTATTTGTACTTAGGCAGGTATAGCAAGGAATGCGGCGAAGAAACCAGTATTTGGCGTTGTTACTTCACAGAAATAAAACTATATTGGTGTAGTAAACAGTTCCTTACAATTAATATTAATTATATAATTTATTTTGAGCACTGCATCGTACTCGGAGACAAATTAACACTTAAATTCCACAATTTAGTTCCTTATTCAAAAAGGTCACAGAGGATTTGTTTCGATTTAACGGTTAGTAATTTTAAACTTGTTTTGACCGATTGCTATGTTATTTCTTTGGTTTATTGCTCGTGCCTTTAAAGCGCCATTGTTTCATTATAATTCGTGCTTTACACATAATTGTTTATGGAAGGGTTTCTAATTTTAAATAACACTGGTTAACACAACATCCTTTGTCCTTGTGAAACAGAGTCCAATACCACTATCTTGTGCTGTGACTGGATTATATCCCGGACGTGATCAATCGCAAACTTTAATTTTTTCGTCAACGCGTGGCCTCAAAATGAAGTTGTATCCATTAACTTTAATGTCTATGTAGTGGTCATGTTCTTGCGGTTTACAACGAGCGTGACGCAATTGACACATGAATTTTGGCATTTTTTATGCACATAATGAGGTAGAAACATTAAAACATTCCACAGGCAAGTGTTGTAAAGTTAGTGATGGATGTCTACAAATAACAATATATTTGAAGTCAAAATCAACTGCTCAAATCAAAAGATTTAGCGTATTTATTAATCAGTTGTATAATAGTGTGCCTTTGTACCGACGAGATGGTAACCAACGATATTTATTGTTGCCAACATCATCCACGCCGAACGAGTGGGAGGTAGACATAGAAACTAAATGGATATTGAATTCGTGCACAATATAATGACAGAATTATACTAAGCCGAGTACGACTTCAAACTCGTCTAAATTTATAATTAATATAAATCCACCTTAATTTAATGTACATTAGAAATCAATCAACTGGCTTTGTAAATGCATGCAACCTCTCCAAATAGTTGCTAGGTGAGATAGTTTGGTTGGAATGCCATCGGAATAGTAATATCAAACGCACGTTAAACTTGTCTAACACGATGATTTGCGCGACATCTATTAAAGGTGGGAGGTAGCTTTTTGGAGCGTGATTAAGATACTGAGCGAGCTTAATAATTTTTTTTTGGATATTAAAATCTTATGAGTGAAGTTTTATTTACATCGGCGAGTGCGACACTTCAGACTAAATACATTGTAACCTATTACTAATCGTGGTATTCAGTATTTTATTTCTAAACAATTAATGACGCTTTTGTGTTTTAAGCATATATATATTGAGCCTCAGACCGTGTGTTCATTTTATACATACAGATAAAATTGATTGGATTGTAATAATTCGATGATTACTAAGCGTTTATTAGAATTGAAAAGGTTTTTTCTTTCGTATCTCATCATGTTATGTTGTGTAAAAAGTTAAGTCGGCTACTTCTTTGATACGTTCGTAATGATAATGTATTATGTTTCTACGGTCTTAGGTTAGACGAGATGAACGTATTTTGAATGACGGTAGAATTTGAGTTAGTACTACTGTAATGTATTTTCGTTTTGTCAGTGTTTCTAATGCTTTTTATTGGATAAGATGCATAGTTTATTGTGAACAATAAAATATATTTTATCCCCTTATATTACATGATAAAGCGTAATTATTTAACAAAATACCTACTATTTTTTCTAAAAAATCCCATTCTAAACTTATTGCACTCTGTGAGTACCAAATTATTTTCTTAGACAAAGTATTTGCTTTTGTTTCTATTGTCCTCCGCCAAGGATTACTTGAAGTACGTTCTATTGTGATATGGTATTTTTAGAGAGAATTATTTCATAATGCCTAAAGAATTATATTTCATCCGTAGGGATTATTTTCGTCAGCATTTACCAGTTCACTTAATCTTTAAGTACATAAGCTGTAAACAAATGGATGTTTATAGATCGCATTCGACATTCCGTAAAAACTCATACATGATCGATTTACCATATAAATTGTGCAGGAAAATATTACACGGCCGTTATATAAATTAATTTGCTATTAGTAGCCAAGGAAAACCTGTATGTCTGTACCACGCGCGTCTTTACCGGTTTCACGGAGAGCTGACATGCCTTTGATTTCCCGCGCGACGCTCTGTTCTGGATACCGATATTCTAGAAAATTCAGCGGGTACTAGCAATTTGGTGCTGCTAATGTACAGCCATTAATTAGATACTTATTTTCTCGTGTACCGGTATAGCTCGGTTTGACGTTTAACAATTTTTATATCTTTTTTTATATTATAATGTGAAAGCAACTGTCAATACATAAAAAAACATAGTTTGTCACTAACTAACACAATTTGGACTAAACTGCTTAGGTTTGGATATAATTGTACTCGGACAAGGTTAGGCCGCATCGCAAGTAATTATTTGTAACTTGTACACACATTATACGATATTTTTAAAATAACGAACCTATTACATTTGCTAATTGAATACATTTTTTACCGAAATTAACTTAGTCAGTGACAGTCAACGGTATCATCATAATTAAATATTGCGATGCCTATTTTTTACTACAGATTGCCACTAAAATATTTTAATGTGCTTAAGCCTTTCCTGTTCGAAGCGGATTAATCAGCGGAAAGTTGCAAAAAATAAATAATCTTAATTAAATTAGAGATAGATACATTAATAATAATTTCGTGACAACAATTATTTTGTACTTAACCTTTCTAACATGACGATTTAATTTAACATGCTGGCTATTCATGAAAACGTCTTACATCGATGAAATATGTTTAAAAAATAAATATATTTACTATATACCGGTCATCTAACGCGATATTATTAGTAGGTTAGACAAATTAGTCTTCACAGACGTGTGACAATTGTGTATAAAATGAAAATTGTTATTCTCACGGGAACAGATTTAATGAACTATTTTATTATGGCATAAAGTTTTATCAAGCAAATTGTCGGATGAAAATAAGTTTTACAATATAACGTGTTATAGTTACTGCACCAATAAATATGCAACAATATTATCGGACGGTGCGCTAACTTTATGTCGCACAACACTTCAAAAGGTCTTCTAGGTTTTTGTATTATGAATACATACAATCACTACATTATACATTTTTTTCGTTATGATTTCCAATTTTTTTTTTGTCATTGCAGTTTGGTATGATAAAACTTTAAAAATTACGTATGATAAAACTTTAACTTTTTTAAAACATAGTTAATTAGGTATGATAAAACTTTATTAAAACATAGTTAATTAAAAAAAAAATCTAATCTAGAATTGAATCGAAAAAGAGCCAACCAAGTGACGTAATTTGGAGTTACTTTCGACATTATATTGCGAGCATGTAGTTTTCCTAATTTGTCACGTAAAAAGACAAAAACATAAATTTTTGGTGTTAAAGAAATTTTTAACAAGTATATTTTCACATAATTATCGCTGTATATTCTTTGAACCAAAGTGGATTTAATGTGTAATTGAAAAAATATTTTGTTTCAACAAGCATGCTCAATAAATTACTATAATGACGGCAGCACAAGGAACAAATAATGTATTTTATTTATTTACTCGCTCGCAACTCATGACTCCGTTCGAGGAAACAACACGTTGCGCCTACGTATTTTCATAAATTTTAATATGCGCAGAATGCAAATCCAAGTTTTTGAGTTTCTCATCTGTGTTCAGTTTCTACAGCTGTTAGTTTCTAACTTTATACATACCCTACTAATTTTATTTTAAAAATTGTTTTAATAAAATTATCGAAATAGAATAAAAATTTTAAATAACCATAAAAAATAACGGTATATTATTTTTATAGTTCATAGTTATTTATAAAAATACAAATGTACATTTTTGACACTATCAAAATTCCTCTTCATGAGTATGTAACAAAAGAGTATTTAAAAATCGTATTCCATAAACAGTTTCGTGGAAATTCAAATAAAAAATTGAAATAAACGGCAAAACTTGAGCTAATCAGGTTCTAATGATATGCAAGAATATTAAACTAAACTTGAAGTTTTTTGACCTGCCTCTCGTATCGAGTATCGAAACTAGAAACTGTTATGGCCGGCGTTTATGTATTTGTATGTCGATATCATTTAGATAGTAGTATTCGAATATGTTATTTAAATGTTTGGAAATCATTTCATCTCCACATAAGTTCGAGCACTGAGATGGCTTGCAAGAGATTTCAACGCGCTTTGTCATTTCCTTGCATATACGTATTCAGTAAATTATGATTTGTGTTATGATACAGATATCAACTTGAAATTTATGCGCCATAATAAAAGAATTTTCTTTTCTTATAGAACTAGTATTAGATTACAAGAAGTTAAGGTTTTTTTGTTGACACGTACTTACGTCAAAGGCGCGTCGGCTACAAGGCAGAGTGTGTATTCGTTTAATTCAACAGTATGTAAATGACAGTCTCCTGCCCTGTAAGGTCAAGGATTGTAATTTTAAATCGCTCCTTTATTGAATAATGAAGGTGAATCGGCCGGTTGCTCAAAGTAAAATGTTATTTCACTTTCGTGGAAAAGTCTGGTTTATTTTTTGAAACGGCATTCGATCGCGACCTATGGTCTGATGTTGGCGATTTGCGCGTCCAATACCTCATCTCTTCGCACACTTAAAAGGAAACTGTACCGGGGCGCGGCGAGCCACGCATTACAACAAGGGATTGTAGTGAAAGGTCGCGCAAGAACGAAATGGCTGAGTGAAACTGGTTTCAATGCTTCAGAATGCAAGTAACTGGATAAAAACATCGCCCTGTGACAAACCAGTCGGCGAGTCGAGCGCGCTGAGCAAGTGAGCGATTGCTTAACACGCTGACACCTCCCAAACTTGGCCGGGTTGCACACGTCTAAGAAGCCGGATATGTATGAGACATATACAAATAATAAATACATTTGTAATTCAATTTCAAAATAATTAAAATAAAACAAATAAAACGATTACTTTTCATACTGCTGCGCAACAAAAAGAAACGCTGCTCCATTATGTACGAAATGTATAAAAATTTCCATGGACGCGCATAACAATTGATAATATGTGTTCGAGTAAACCGTAATGTACTTACGTACTCAACAAACGGTCATTGTTTAGAATGCGTGAACACGGGAACGCGCGCGTTATTCCCATAAAACACGACGCATGTCACATCAAAACCGGTGATCATTTGGACTCGAACTCGTAAACGTTTGAATAGTATCAGCGGAGCGATCAGCCGCCGCATCTGTGTCGACCGGACAGACCTCTGGTGCCCACACTGTAACCCGCCAAAATTACAATGGCACACATCATAGGCAGATAGGCGGCATATGGCGACACGTGAAATGAGTCGCGTAAGCGTGGGTGGAACCGCGGCCGAATCGAATAGCTGGCGCTCTCGCCGCGCCACTCATCATCTGTATACATTTATAATATGAACGGTTTATTTCGCCTATGGGCGGCGTTTTGGAAAGTTTGTACTCGTATATAGCTTATTGTAAATTGATTGTATCAACAACTGTTGTATAATCGCTTCAATTCTTAATCTAACATGCTTCCAAGGCACAAATGTTAGATTTATTCGGTTTGTCGTGATGCAAAAAATGTATATTATTAAAAAAATAGTATAATTTCGAATGTTGTGCCTTATTCTCAGAAGGGGAAAGTTTTCATTAATATTGGGTACATGTTACACACATTGCTCGCGCAATGGATCTTAGGAAAGCAGCATATAAATTGCCAAACTTTGCCCGAAAATGTGGAGACAATAGTATTTATGTTTTATCTACAGAACACTAAGAATCTGATAAATTAGTTATATCTCTAGTCTTAAGTCAAACGTTAAAGCTAATGAAAACTTCATACCCTAAAATGCATTTCACATCTCAAACATATTCAAAATTTTAAGCAAACGTAGAGCGTAAATATACATTTTTTTATTTGACAAAGATTTACTCCAAAAGTTACTTGACTGGACCTTTAAACGTATCGCATGTCTGTAAGATTACACCTTGGTGTGCTCAGTAAAAGCATTATTATTTATTCGAGCAGGTAAAAATTTACCTTGAATACATTTCTATGCATTTGTATAAAAAAATGGTTTTTGTGCATGGATACACGCGCTTAACATTCGCTGGTACGTATAATAGAGCTTAATTCTATACAACTAAAGGTGAAATTTGTTTGTGTTAAAATGAGCTGGCTTAAGTAGGAGATTTGAATGTCGTTTCATGGTGTGATTGCGCGAACTATTCTTGCATAGTCTACGTAAAGAAATGCTTTATTATAATTTTGGAGTATTATTTTTCGTTTTAAGAGGACAAACAATAGATTTTTGCAGAACAATAAAGGTTCTTATAATAATGATTTACAGCGCTAGTCTTGTGAAACGTTGTTTTATGTAGTTAGGCGAAACTAGAAACAGTATTATGTCATAGATATACATAAAATTAAAGATGGAGCGCAGTTAAATTCTACGTTACGGCGTAGTATGTTTGTCTAATAAACAATCGAACGCCAGTATTGACCACGTTGTAAACATTTCGACGTTAACAAACCAATACCTTTGTATTGTGTAAGGTAAAAATAATCATTGTAACGGTAACTTTAAAATACGATGTAATTATAAAGAATTCTCTATTCCCTTCAGTTTTAACGTGACTATTTGAATTCGGAGCGAAACGGCATTGTAAAGTATTTCATCGCTTAATCACGTATAGCGGTGTCGCTTGTAACATAGTGGAAGAAACAGGCTTCAAGCCCGCCCACACGGCGCCGCCTCTTCGTTACACTCGCTCTATTCCTAACATGTCGAACACTGAACGAATATAATGCGTTGTTTTTATATAACATCGAACAATAATTCGAAAAATTCATTTGATTATGTAGTTCTTTATTGAACATTGATTAACGAGTATGTTTTCTTTTTTTCCAGTATGCATCGGCACAAATGGACGGATGTCAGTCCCGTCGAACCGCGAGACTCACTACCGGAACCTTCGCGACCGTTTTACCAATTGCACCTACGTCGACGGCAACCTCGAACTGACATGGCTGCAGAACGAGACTATGGATTTGTCTTTTCTCAAATACATAAGAGAGGTGACTGGTTACGTGCTCATATCCCACGTCAGCGTACGAAAAATAGTCTTGCCACAATTGCAGATCATTCGTGGGCGCACACTCTTCAAACTGAACGTGAGAGATGAAGAATTTGCCTTGGTAGTCACTATGTCCTCGGCGTTTACACTTGAGTTGCCCGCGTTACGAGACGTACTGCGTGGCAGTGTAGGCATCTACAACAATTATAACCTGTGTCATGTAAAGACTATCAATTGGGATGAAATAATAACTGGTGTTAATGCGACGTATGTTTATGTATACAATTTCTCAGCGCCGGAACGCGTGTGCCAACGATGTCATCCCAGTTGTGAAATGGGTTGTTGGGGCGAAGGACCAGAAAATTGCCAAAAATTCTCCAAAACTAACTGCAGCCCGCAATGCGCGCAAGGACGCTGTTTTGGTCCGAACCCTCGAGATTGTTGCAACACATTCTGTGCCGGAGGATGCACAGGCCCTCTGGCTAGCCAATGTCTTGCCTGTCGAAACTTTTATGATGAAGGCACATGCTCCCAAGAATGTCCACAGATGCAGATATATAATCCCACCACGTATTCGTGGGAGCCAAATCCGAATGGGAAGTATGCATATGGTGCGACTTGTGTCCGCAATTGCCCCGAACATCTATTAAAAGACAGTGGAGCGTGTGTACGAAGTTGTCCACCGAATAAAACGGCTGTGAACGGAGAATGCATACCCTGCAACGTAACTTGCCCGAAGACTTGCCGAGCAGAAAAGCCGATACACTCCGGAAATATAGATTCATTTAAAGATTGCACAATTATTGATGGTTCTATTGAAATTCTCGAGATGACATTCACAGGATTTCAACACGTGAATCCTGATTATTCATTTGGCGAACACTACGCAAGTATGCCCCCGGATGCCCTAGAGGTGTTTAGCACAGTGCGAGAAGTGACTGGCTACTTAAATGTTCAGGCGCACCATCCGAATTTCACTAGTCTCTCTTACTTCCGAAACCTGGAAGTGATAGGAGGTCGTCAAGTGGTTGAAAATCTCTTCGCCGCCCTCTACATCGTAAAAACGTCGCTGAAGTCCCTTGGCTTGAAGTCACTGAAGAGAGTTAATTCAGGAGCGATAGCCATCATGGAAAATAGAAATCTCTGTTACGCAGATAAGATTGCCTGGAACAAGCTAGTAAAATCAAAGGACCATAAGCAAATTATTCAGAAAAACGGCGATCCCAGGACTTGTGGTGAGTTAGCTTGCGACTAAAGTTATGAGGATCCTCTTTTTTAGGTTAATTAGTTTAGTTTTTTGCCACTTGCGATTACCATTCTCTACTATATTTATGCTATATTTTGCAAGCGAAATTCAATGTTTTTTCTGGTATTTTTATTTACCTTACATTACTACTTTCACTAACCCTTTAACAGCAAGCGCTGCGCGATTTTGTACCCCTTAGGAGTTCTAAATTAAGTCCTGGTTTCATAAACACAAATGACTTGGTTCCTAATAATAAAATTTTCTACAGAAAAAGCGAATTTGGTGTGTGATCCTCAATGCTCTGAAGATGGTTGTTGGGGCCCGGGGCCGGATCAGTGCCTCGCCTGTCAAAACTTTAAATTCGGCGAAACATGTATCCAGAATTGCAGTGTTCATCCAGGGTGGGTACTTATGTACATAATTTACGAGAATGAAATCCATAATTTGCAACGCGAATTTATTCTTACTCTTCTAAGAAATGATATATCATGATATGTGTATCTCATAACTATGTATTCGAAATAAATTTCGTTTTCCAATGCCTAACAAAATAAAAATAACTTTTGAGATCTATGTGACTGCGATAACAATATAATTGCTCCCCCATTATATTTGAGGCTTAAGTGTTTGTTTTTATATAATGTTGATTTTTAAATTCTGTTCTATTACAGGCTATACAAAGCTGGAGCGAAAATCTGCAAGCAATGTCATACAGAATGTTTAGACGGTTGCACTGGACCGAGTAGAGCGAATTGTACGAGATGCAAGCATGTGCGCGACGGTCCCTACTGTGTGGCAGAGTGCCCCGAATCCCGATATGCCTCAGAAAACGGAACTTGCCTCCCTTGTCATTATAACTGCATTAATGGTTGTACTGGACCTACAAACACCGTGGGGTTAGGTGGTTGTAATTCATGTAAGAAGGCAATCATTAGCGCTGACGCTACGGTTGAGAGTTGTCTCAAGGAGAACGAACCTTGTCCCGACGGGTACTACAACGAGTGGGTTGGTAATGTAAAACCACTCGAAGGCAAAGTCAAGGTTGCATGTAGGAAGTGCCACCCGTTATGCAAAAAATGCTCTGGTTTTGGTATCCACGAGCAAGTATGTCAAGTTTGCAATGGTTTTAAGAGAGGAGACCAGTGTGAGGATGAATGTCCAGCCGATCATTATACTGATGAAATCGGAAGAATTTGCACGCCGTGCCACTCGGAATGCAAAGGTTGCACGGGACCAGAATCAACACATTGTATCAAATGCAAAAATTTGAAGATATTCCTGAGTGATGTCAATTCTATCGATGAAAAAGTGTTATTTAACTGCACACTCACATGTCCCGACAACATTCCTCATAAAATATTTCTCGACGAGCAACTTCAAGACCCAATTGAAGAACCTTATTGCTCAGAACATGCAAACGGACTTGCAAGCACGGCTACTGCAAGGACACCAACGGTGTTGGTAATATTTCTCGTGATCGCTTGTTTAATTCTAGTAATACTCGGAATAATTGGTTATACCTGCCGGCAAAAAGCGAAAGCCAAGAAAGAAGCTGTAAAAATGACAATGGTTCTAACGGGATGTGAAGATAATGAACCACTACGACCTACTAATGTCAAACCAAATCTCGCTAAACTGAGGATAGTTAAAGAAGCAGAATTACGTAGAGGTGGTATGCTAGGTTTTGGGGCATTCGGAAAAGTATACAAAGGTGTTTGGGTCCCGGAAGGAGAAAATGTCAAAATTCCGGTAGCAATAAAAGTTTTGAAAGAAGGTACAGGTGCAAATACAAGTAAAGAGTTCCTAGAAGAAGCTTACATTATGGCAAGTGTTGAACATCCTAACTTGCTCCAGCTATTAGCGGTTTGTATGACAAACCAAATGATGTTAATAACTCAATTAATGCCATTAGGATGCTTATTGGACTATGTGAGAACACACAAAGAAAAGATAGGATCTAAAGCATTTTTGAATTGGTGCACACAGATTGCACGCGGTATGGCTTATTTAGAAGATAAAAGATTAGTTCACAGAGATTTGGCAGCTAGGAACGTACTAGTACAAACACCAAACTGTGTTAAAATAACCGATTTCGGTTTAGCAAAACTTTTGGATATAAATGAGGATGAGTACAAAGCAGCTGGAGGCAAGATGCCTATAAAATGGTTGGCACTGGAATGTATACAACACAGGATATTCACCCACAAGAGTGATGTATGGGCTTTTGGTGTTACCATATGGGAAATATTAAGTTATGGAGCAAGGCCTTATGAAAATATATCGGCAAGAAATGTGCCTGAGCTTATAGAAAACGGTTTAAAGCTACCTCAGCCAAATATATGCACCTTAGATATCTATTGTGTTATGGTTTCTTGTTGGATGCTGGACGCCGACAGCCGGCCGACTTTCAAGCAGCTAGCCGACACATTTGCAGAGATGGCCAGAGATCCAGGCAGATACCTCGTTATTCCTGGGGACAAGTTCATGCGTCTCCCGTCCTATTCAACACAGGTAATAATTATGCACATTGCTAAATCTTCCGCAACTATTATAGATATAAAAAAAACACGTTAATAGTAATTATTATTAGCCCATATATGGGCCAGGGGTGGGCACGGCCTCCTCTACCATTGAGGAGAGGGTTTAGGCCTTATTTCACCACGCTGGCCTACTGCGATTTGGCGAGGTTTCATCACGATAGGTTTCCAACACAGTGAAAGCAATACACGCATAACTTCGAAAAGTCAAAGGTTGGAGTTCAAACCCACGACCGCCGAGATTCTCGACAGTGCGCCTAAACGAGGCCATATAACTGCTTATATAACTCTTTATAGTAATATACTAATGAATTTAACTTTACTTTTCAGGATGAAAAGGAATTGATCAGAAACTTATCATCGGCAATGGAAGGATCAGAATCGCTGGTCGAAGCTGACGAATACCTACAGCCGAAGTTCAAAGCGCTACCTGGCACAGTTTCTTCAAACTCGGCTAGTGCCGGAATAGAAACACAAACAAGTTCGCTAAAACCATGCACGTCGTCATCATGGGTCAACAACGGTACAGGTCCAGACGGTGTAGTGTCTGAAAATAACGTTGCCAAACCTGAAACTTGGGACCACGAGCTATTAAGATATCATCACCAAGCCAACCCAGACGGTCCAGATATGCGCCATTATTGCAATAATGGAGTATGTGTGTCCGATAGTTCCAGCTCGCGGTATTGCAGTGATCCCATGAAAACAAGAACTGACGTTTCCATTGAGGGCAATTTTGACAGTATGTCCAAAATAAAGGAAGCTCAAGTCGGTAACTTGAAACTGAACTTGCCTCTAGATGAAGACGATTATTTAATGCCATCCCCACAACATAATCAAAACGCATCAACGTATATGGATTTAATCGGGGAAAGCGGGGAGCCTCAGGAAGTGAAAGATTTGCGTTTTAGCACTTTCGGTGGCTCTAAGAGATGTATCGACAATCCGGAGTACTTGATGTCGGACGAGAACGTACCGACTCAAACGCTGGGCATTCCGACGGAGCCTGTGCCGCTCGAGTCCATCTGCATCAGTGACGGCAGCGGCAGCGACTCCACGCCGAGGCCGGGACCCAGCAAGTACCTTCCGCAGCGGTCGGTCGAAGAAGAGTCTATGTCAGACCACGAGTACTACAACGACCTGCAACGCGAACTCCAGCCTCTGCGCAGGAACGAGACCACGGTGTGAGCATCTGTTGGAGACCGTGTGACACGAAACAATATATACAATGATCTCCCGCGTCTGTAGACTGCTTATAATATATAAAGCGCGTGCGCGCCCTTCGTGCCATTGATGTGATGGCTAGTGTTATCTCGCGTCGGACCACGAGTGTCCGCCGAGACTTCATCAATTGTTGTTTATTCTTAAATTTTTGTAAAGGAACTGTTATGTCTATAGTAATCTGTAAAAAAATATTATCTTTATTGTGCACCAACGAAGCACTTAACAAAAATCAAATTAAGTTATTTATTAATTTAGTTTAAGGATGGCTATGTTTAGGTTTCTCGAATGCTATAGTTTTATTTAACTAAGCGAGTGTTATTTTAATTTTTAAACTGTGATAATTAGTTTAATTATAATACAATATAAAGTAGCGGATGGAAAGGAGAATAAAGGTTGGATTGTGCCCTTTCATTTAAATTCTGTGAATATGCATTATGCCATTGATTCCATTTTTAACCCACGTATATAGTATACAATTTTAGGAGCATATCATTCCCAATAGCATTTACTCATTAGGATATTTCTATACATTCCTAAAGTATCGGTAGGACACGTCGAAATACTGTGGTATTTGAACATCACATTGTTTGTTACTTGGTTCATTTTAAATTATGACAATGTACTTTCATTATGCCATCTTGCCGAGTTATGACGATCGCATAAATGGCCATTATTTAAGAATATAATTACCACTTGCCAGTTACGGGGCCCAGTCTTTTCCCAACAGCTGTCACTAGATGTACATAAACGTGTAATATATAAATATTAAAATTTTAGCAAAGACAAAAAGACATTAGTTGTAAGGGTTACTTTTGTATCTTCAGCACAAATCAAGCTCAAAAGAATCCAATTTTAAAATGCAATTTTCTTATACATATAGAATGTATGTACTACTTAGTAAGTATGTTTTTGTGTAAGACCAAACCCTCGTTTGCCATTTAACGTGTAAATAATATTATATGCTAAATGTAAATAGAAAGATTATATAAACGTTTTTAATGAACGTACGTTTTCCATGTAGAAAGTAGGTTCAAATATACCACTATAATTAATGTTTATTACGATGCATCTTTGTTTTCTAAATTGTACTGTGCCATTAAATAAATAACTACTTAATCGTACGTAGCAAAACATTATTATTCTCATATATCTTTATAATTAATGAAATAATACTACTTATTCTTGTTAATGCGCTGTTAGTGGTGTCGTATGTGATTTTCCTGTGGGAACACCGCTTTCTCTCGTTCGATCCGACGAGAATGTCGGTTTTATTATAAAATTCCTTAAATATTCTTTACGTCGCAACGTAAGGAAACAGTAAGCCTTATTTACTAAATTAATTAAATATTTTTTATCCGTATAATACCGAGTGAGAGCGATGTACTTACATAATATATATCATAAAGAATACAATTGTATTTTCGTATGCAGCTTTTATCATATATTCCAATTGTTCCGCTATTAGAGCGGAATATTTTAAATTATATAATTCTACAGTGCATTTGTTGATGAAATGTTCTTAATGGCTAACATTGTTTTCTGTATAGGTAAAACATTGTAGGTACGTGTACCTTTATAAATGGAATTTAATAAACAGTTGTTTCAATTTCCCGTTACATTATCCTTAGAATTCAAATAACATATGTACTACAAAATCCTTTGTACTCCTTATAAACCCATATACGTCCCACTGTCGACCACGGGCCTCCTCGAATACTGAGAAGATTAAGGCCTTAATCCACTACGCTGGCCTAGTGCGGAGTGGCGGACTACACATCTAAGAAACTTCTAAGAACTTTTAGTTGTCCAAGATTCATCACTACATATATTCACTTTGTACTCACAACACATAAATGTCCTCCTATTTAAATGCATTACATAATTATTTTTATTAATTAATTAGGGCGAAAAAAGCAATCAATAGATACCTACCTTTTATAAAGTGCTTACTGCTTGTAATAGTTATAACGGGTTCGTTTGTGATCTGCGTGTCTTTCTATTAAGCAGCTGATAAGAAAAAAAATTACATTATACAGAATTTTATCCACTATGAAACTTTCATATACTTATTACATTTTTACGTAAATACATTCAAAAATAAACACTTTGGTACAACGACGCCTATATTAACCCACATTTCGCCGTGTTACAACGTTGTGAATTGTGATATACTATGTTTTCGTTCAAGTAATTGGGGATGAACCTATTGTATTTATTTGGTGATGCTATTGAGAATTGCCTTACGTTAAAATGCAATGTTATATTTTGTACAACCAAGAAACGAAACTCAGAACTTTAACTTCGCAAAGCACAAACTTGTTCCACCAAATTTCGAGGCAGTGAAGTTCAAGAAAATATTTTTGAAACGTCAACCCAATCTAAATATTAAGTATTGAGTTCATCCGAATCGCGCAATATAAATTTTAAGTAACTTACTCAAGTTTCACCCGTTTGATCCGATCATCGAATCAAAAATATAAACATACCTCACGCTTATAATCCCCGAAGGGGTAGGCAGAGATGCATTTCTGCACCCACATTTCGCCATTTCAAAAATATGTAACTACATATTCTGAAATGTGTGAAAAGTGAAATGGTATAGCGCATGTTACATTATCTTTTATATTTTACGTCTATGCCTTACGATATTATATATGTATCTATCCTTAGAATGTTTTATTGAAAGAGTTCTACAGAAATGCTTATAAAGCTATTATATAGATATCTGCTGCCCTTAGACTTTGATATAAGTTTTACTCATCTCCTATAAGACGTCGAGTGCTCGGCAGGCTCTGTTTAATGTATCGGAGTAGGGTCAAAGTAGATCAACGCGTAGATTGCACTTCAAATATTACTAGTATTTAAGATATATCATTGTACTACATGTAGATCTGCTTAATTCTACGACGAGTGATGAGTTGGGCAGCCTGATATTATAATGTCCGCTGTAACCAAACGCTACCACGATTCCTATGTGCGAAGAAAATAGCGTCATCTCTTGACGTGAGATTTAATCTCCATGTCATTTTTGTATCAAAATCATTAAATAAAAGCATCACAATGTATTTAAAGATTTATTTAAATTTTATAAGTTTGCAGTAACATAAATGTAGAATAGTTAATTTAATCTTTTTTCCGTATAGCATTACTATAGCGGTTATAATTTTGAGATTACGTTACGGTATTTAAACTAGTTGATAAGCATAGTCATACAAGATAATGTAATTTTCCTTGACTGGAAGAAATTATTACTAATTAATGAACAAATACTTTTACACAAATAATACTTATTACAAAACATAAGTCTTGTGTTTTCATGTTGCCATTTACCAATCTCTCTCTAATAAAAATCTTTAATATATTTTAGATGACTCAAGAGCTTAAAACAGAACACTATTTCTGCTCTCTTAACCATTCAAACCATTCTTAAGTCTTTTTAAATTAAGAAACAATATTTAATATATTTTTAAATAATCAAACATGTGAATTGACACATGCATTCATAAATAACTTAAGAACCACTAGAAACAATGGCAGTTTTATTTATAAAGATGTAACATTAAATGCATCACACAATGGTTAATAATTTAAGGGAATTATCAAAAAGAGCTTAGGTACATGGTATAAGTAAATAATTTAGCAGTCTATCGTAAGTAGATTTAATAATTATAATTTACTTTTAATAAATATAAATGCTTGTCTTACAAAACATGGTTTGTTTATCCCTTACAATATGCCACTTAAATAAGGATAAAAAAGATTTTTCTTTAGATTTAGAAACAAAACGCAATAAATATTTTTGACTAAATAAGTCAATTAATGACCCTGGAAAAAATTACAGTTGGCCAAAGATATTGCAATTATCTGGGAAGAGTAACATAAACTGGCCTATTGCGGGGTGAATACATTACATAGGGCCATTATTTATTTATTTAGGGTATTAGGGTACATTGTTTATTTATTTAAATAAAAAATATTAGAAAAAGCGCTGTTGCATCAAATGTTTCCCTTCACTGTCACTTATCTACTAGCAGGTTTACGAGTAAAGTCTAGTTAATTTAGTATAATGCTCCCTTAATAATGCTCTGTATTGTTTTCTTTGTAATGTAACAAGTCAATCAATACAGCAAGACAATGCATTATTAAGTGGCAACTAAATTAACTAATGTTTAAGAGTAAGGTCATAATAATATAATATCAATAAACCAAGCCTAAATTATAAAATTTGGTGTTAAAAATGCCATTAAAATTTCTTAAATTAATATATGGAATCTGATTTAAAACAGATCTATTAAATAAATAATTGGTAAAGTCCTAAGTTCTATTAAGCCACTGCCCACTGGCTTAAAACTATTTTATAACATATTGGACGCAATGCAATAATACACCAAGAGCTACAGTAGTATAATAAATAAAAAATATTACATTACTCTGCAAGGTTTTTAGCCTTAAAATATATTTTAAACGAAATATTTAAAAAATATAACTAATGATGGTTTTTAAAATTTATATAGAAAAATATTTATTTCTCAACACAATTATGTAATATTGTTTAAGTTGCAAAAAATCTATAAACCTACAATAATTATCTCACAGAATTCCTACAGCACTGAATGAGTAATCAATATTTATTATATCATACCATTTGAGCAAACATTGGATATTTACTAGTTAAGAGTCTGACCAATAGCAAGTATGAAATATGGAAAAATATTATGTTATTCCCAGTATATTGTTAAGTGTTAGAAATATTTAGTTTGTCTGTTGTAATTGTAAGGTCAACATACAGATTACAAACATAAATGTGTTGATAAGATACTTATTCTACGGCTATAATTGTGGTAAAATATTTTTTTGATCTTTGCATTAAAATAAGACTTTAGTATATACTTTCATTATACCCACACACTCACCATTGGCCAGACTGAACGGTAACTAGTTTACAATTCAATTTTGTCACTACCTCTAGGTTCTGAGTTATCCTTTTTGTTGCGTCTGTTTCTTCTATGCTTACTATTAGAAAGGATTTCATATGCCTGTTGGATCTCCATGAATTTCTCCTGTGCAGCCCGACGAAGCTTTACATCTTTCACTTTGTCAGGGTGGTTCTCACGTGAAAGACGCCTCCAGGTTGAGGTGATCTCTTGCTGACTAGCTTCTGGGCCGAGGCCGAGAACCTATGCAAAATATATATCATCAAATTTATATTATCAAATATATATCATCATAATAGATCATATAATACATGCCTCTGGATAGTATCTATATTTAATGCTGCATTTTGGCAGTTCTTACCTTGTACGCGTTCTGCTCTCCATGAGGGTCTGATAAGTCAATGATCTGCTTCCAAACCTCGTACCAGCCGTGATGCTGAGCATATTGATATGTGTCCAATAGGCATTGTTTGACGTCCAACCACCTTAACAAATTGAATTGTTTATCATTTTAAACATACAAATAATATTTCAAGAGTTCAATCGTTTTATCTGCAAACATTGCCGTAACATTTAAGAAGAATTGAAATTTTACAAACAGCTTCCAAAGTGTACTTACCAAGGACTTGTGAAGAAATGATGTAAAGCTTCATACACAGGCACCTCGTCCCCTTCGCTGTCCGTGATGGTGCCATGGAAGTAGAGGTATCCACACCACAATGAAAGGTACAGGGAAGCGCACAATCCCAGTACAACCACACGTCTACAATAACAACAATACAAAAAACATTGATACAACTCACTCAGTTAAGTTACCCGGTAGATTTGAAACATTTGTTATCAACACCTAAAAGCAACCCTAAAAAGTTTTTATATATAGTTAATCAACGGTTCTAGGCG
The DNA here is from genome assembly GCA_030295005.1 of Cephonodes hylas. Taxonomy (NCBI): domain Eukaryota; kingdom Metazoa; phylum Arthropoda; class Insecta; order Lepidoptera; family Sphingidae; genus Cephonodes; species Cephonodes hylas. The sequence goes on along the minus strand of AP025360.1, from coordinate 6,379,207 downwards.
TGGTTAATAGAATTATCAATCACATTCGTGTAATCTTACTTGACAAGATTTTTGTGTTGCCTCGGTGTCCTTCGCCATTCCTTGGAGAATGAGTCAAAAGCCAGTGCTGCAGCCAGCACCATAAGAGTGAACCACACAGTCTCGTCGTAGATATAGTAGCGGATAGGGTAAGCAGCGTATGCAGCCAGAAGAGGCCACCTTAATCTGCCTTGTTCTCGGCCAACATTACCTACTGTCCAAACACCTGAAAAATTTCATTCAAACAATTACATTGCATACATTACGCCATATAGTAACTTTCTAGAAATGTCATCTGATGGATATAGTAAATGATAATTTTGTATGAAAATTTTTTTGAAAAAGTTAGCTAACACTAAACATAATACATCCACAAAATTCCTGCAAAAAAGACTACAAATTGAAGCAATACAGACAAAAATGGATTTGTAACAAAAGTATTCAACATTTAACAATATTGGGGCAAACATTCAACTGCTTTTCTAGTACTTACCAAGAGCAGCAGCAAGTGGTATGAGATAATTGAGGTATCTAAAGTTGATGCCCCAGAACTCATCAGGGGGAACTGCAAACATCATCATCTGGCCCCAAGAGTAACCAACCATTAGCATCCCCGTGAACCTGTTCATGGAGAATGGTGGCTGCAAAGATAACAAAATATTTATCATAAAATGCATTTATGTGAAAGTTATGTATGATGCAACATATACAAACAAATTCTAAATGGATGAATGAAGTGATCTAAAATGACAAAGCATCAAGGACACATTCTTAAACACAGTTATGATGTTACATTGGGCACATGATTTTAAAGGCTACCCATTTTCCTTTTTTTAATTATTGTTGTACCTTCCAAGATAAATGTAACAAACACATTACTTTTTATTAGTGAAATACAATATAATATTTAAAACCAATACATGTATATTATAATCCATTGTTAGTGGTGCATCACAGTACAAGTAAAACATAAAAAAGTGATTTTAATGAAGAATTCAGCACACAGTTGAGACATGTGTATGTGGGTTTTCTGAATAATTGTTTGGTAAATCTTTGGAGGCAGCTTATTCCCAGCTGTGCAAAATGTTTGATTAGTGATGATTATGATTGTTAGTTGAAATAAATAAGGATTATTGCAACATATTGTGAAGTAAAAACTTTGCTATGACATAACATGATATAAGTAATAGTGTTTGATAAACTTTTGGTTACATTTAAGCCTTTAAAAAGTGTAACAAATTTATATTATTCAAATTTTATGCTCAGATTTTGCTCTTTAAATTACAACCATGTGGTAAAAGATGTCAGCAAGTTATAAATTTTTTGCAATTGTGTTTCTGTATTTAGCACATTTCAACGCTTTTATTTACAAGTATCAATCTTGTATTATATGTGAGTTATTTACTAACTCCAAAGTAATATTTCAAAAGATCAAATAATATTCCTAAGAAGAGACTAAAATACATACCCCTTAAATATGGTTAAAATATATAATGCAAGGTTTTCTCACACGAATGACAATATGCATGCAAAATGAGGAAGACATCACATAAGAACATGTTTCTGTTAGACCATGACAGAAGCGTGCAATCTTAACTAGTACTTACAATAATACCCATTGGTGTCCCACATTGCAGTTGTAGTCTTAAAATAGAAAATAAACCATGTTATTAGAAAAATATAATGCAATTGTTAGATACTCACACCTGCCAAGAAATATATATAACCCACAAGCAAATTTGCCACTTTCTTTTCTGAAATAATACTAATTTATATATACATGAGAAATACATATTGTTGTGCTGTATCAACAAGCTGAAATTACTAATTTTCTTAATGCTCTATAATGTTGTAGACATTTTTTAAATTTTTTCATTGTCACTTGGTACCCAGTAGTTTCTATATACTTATCTAGGTCATATAAGTTGAACAAATGGATCGAAGAGTCGCAATTAAATTTTAATACAATATGATTTGACCTCAATACCCATAGTAGGAAGTATGTTACCTTTTTGTTGCGATACATCCTTGCTGCCAGCTCTGCCATGTACTTCGGATCGTCGTTAGCGTCCCTCACGTAACGAGGAATACGAAAAACTTCGCCAAGCCATCCTATCCCAAATCCACCCAAAGTGGACCACCAAACGAATGCGTGTCTATCCCGTTTCAAATAGAAGTGGTGCACACCGAATAATCCTCCGAATAACCACAATATGTATGCCCATATTACAGACTTTTTTGCAGCTACATTATCTCCTTTTGCAGACATTTTTAAATCTTAAAAATTGTGATTATTTCGAAAAATGTGAATAATTAAGTTAAATCTGAAATTGTTTGTTCAAAATTTAGTTAACTCTCGGAAAGCTGATACTATCAATATTTTTTGTAAGTATTCTGCAAAAACTTGCTACGTGTTGTATGTGAAAAAGGAAAATTCTCCGAAATAAACTGATGAGTTTCCAAAATGCTAGTATTTGAGTGACGTGTGATATGACAAGCCTCAGACTGGCCACAAAACAGTACTGTGCACAGACTGTATTGATTACATCTAATTTTGGAATTTTTTGTTCATGTATCCGAACAAAATAAAATAAAGACGATGGTATTCCCTAACTACCACTAACCTAAGTTTTCTTTACCGGATATGGTCATTACGAAAAGTAGAATATCACCTATATTAATGTTGCCGATACTAAAAAATATAACAATTTCTAAAATAGATTTAACCCATGAACAAAAGAAATAAAAACGTTTTCAATAATTATCGAAATTAATTTGATTAAATAAATTCATTTGCGTCTGTCTGGTCAGGGCAAAATAAAATTCCTTATTTGCATTAAATGACTCATGAATACCCACTCGACAGGAAACAATGTACCAACCTTTAGATTCAATCAGCAATTTATTTCGATAGCTAGCAAAAATACGTCAATCAAACAAATGGTGTGAACGCAGCCTGTACCTTTCCTACTTTTCTGCGTATTTACAGTCATTCGCTACCCAATTTTACCAAACGAAATGCCCAACGATACGAAGCAAAAATAATTTAAAGTCATCAAAATCGATCGCGTCATCTGGCAGTATCGCGCACAATACTAATCATGTTTTCGCGTAAAATTCATTAAAGTCCTCGGTGGGGGCAGACGTAATTTCCTCGTGCCTACAAATATTATTGTTGCCAATCATGAATTTCGACGACAGTGCAAGCAGCGGGTATGTCACCACCGAGACCATCTACGGGACTCATGAGGATTCCCACGTAGTGATGTCTGAGAAGGTGCAGTCACTGGCAGGGAGCATCTACCAAGAGTTCGAACGTATGATAGCTCGGTATGACGAGGATGTGGTGAAGACATTGATGCCGCTGCTGGTGAACGTGCTGGAGTGCCTCGACTCTGCGTACCAGACCAACCAGGAGCATGAAGTGGAGCTGGAGCTGCTGCGCGAGGACAACGAACAGCTGGTGACGCAGTACGAGCGCGAGAAGGCGGCGAGGAAGTACGCTGAGCAGAAGGTAATGTTCATAACAATACCAGCATGCAGACCTTGGTTTTCTTTTGTTTTACATCACAAGGTTGCCCGTTAGAATGCTCTCAGTAGTTGAGTGAACTTCAAATAATATACACGTTTTATTGCATGTTTTAAATGTTACTCAATGTGTGTCATAATTTAGTTACAAAAACAGTTGTAAAATAAAATTAAATTGGAATGTGCCACCCATTTTGTTATCTGAACCTCAAGGTGAGCAAGTTGCTTCGTTGTCATTCTTGCATAATTATTCTATATCATGATTTAGGCCTCTGATATATGTATCAAGGCCTGATCAGTTATCATAACAATATTTTTTAGAGTAGCTGTGCATGCATGTGTGGGCACTCAGCTCATGTTGCAATGGTTGATGTTATTGTTTATTAGCAAACAGCATGATTGTGTATGTGAGGCTCATATAAACAAATGTGATGCAGACTAATTGCCAAACACCCAGTCAAACAATGCACTCATTTGTAATGACTGCTTAATGGGACTTTTTACTTTAATTTATGATATTTAACATGCGGTAATATGTAATGACTGTTAATTGTTTTCATTTGTCACAAACATACCCTTTATTTCATGAAGACTTCGTGGACCTCATAAAAACCCCTACTTTTTATTATGACTTCTATGTCTCAGTATAATTACTTAATGTGTTTTCAGTCCATTTTGAAAAATAATTTTTGAAAGAAATATGTAAAGAGAGAGTTATGATCCAATTTGTCTTTTGATAACTGATATTATACACAAAGGCAATTGGATTAAGTCTAAATTCCAAAACAGGGCCACCAGGAAGTTGTCTGTGCTTGTCATATTTTTAATTAATTTCCAATTTAATTCCGAACCTGATTGGCTAAATGTTGATAGCTTCCCTATTTATAATTATAATGATAAAACTTACAAATTTATACAATAAAGAGATTTGATATAAACAATAACTACTGGTCAGATAATAAACAAATTTATTTTTCACCAAAATTACATTCTAAAGTGAAAATATGTTAAAAGATGACATAAGATAAACATTCACATGATTGTTGTTTTGATACTCAATGACCTACCTCAATTTATATAACTTTGTTTAGTTATGGTTTTGATTACTATTTTTTTTAATCAAAAGCTATTTAAGTTTTTTAGACTTGCATGTGAATAATGCATTAACACATTTGCTTTATATTTATTCCTCCAAATGATTAAGTGCATATTCTAAAGTTTCAGTTCTCTGCACTAGGTCTACATGGACATAATACATGTGAATTTAAATTGATATTACTTTAATAAATTCTTTATGTTTAACAGTTACTAGAAGCTGAAGACCACTATGAAGGTGAGAGAAAAGACTTGACTGGAAGACTAGAAGCTCTTGACAGTATTGTGCGTATGTTGGAACTGAAGCATAAGAACTCATTGGATCATGCCAACAGACTTGAAGAAAGAGAAAATGAGCTTAAAAAGGTAAGAAAAATACATTTTCTACATTAGCCTACATTAAATAATATTGTCAATCTAGATAATTATAAAATTTGTGGCAGATTTTTTTTATATTGACATCATAATTGCAACATGCAATACATTTTTCAAAAATTATTATCATTGGTGCCCATTTCTGTCAGTAGTGATAAATACCCCTTATGGTAGTCCATAGAAGCCCAAAAGCCCAGATTTCTTGAAAAAAAATCAAAATTATATTATAATATTTTTGTTATCCATTTTATAAGTTACTATTTGGAACTGCTTTTTAGGTTTAATTAAAGCCAATAGATATGATGGTATGAAAGACAAGAATTTTTAAGTTCATAGGTTGCAGGATTAAAATTAGAAAGTATGATGTATTTCATTATAATTGTAAAGTTTTATCTCCTGATAATACAATGTGATGACATTAAGAAGAAACATTTTGTGGGACCGGAACCTTTCTCTGTTTTATGAACTTAAAACTTCCACAGATGCACACCAGTCCTTTAACTCATTAAGATAAAGCACAAAGGAATCTGAATACTATGTAAAAGGTGTTTGGAGATGTGAATATTTATTCAAGGTTTATTGCTTATAACAAACCCATCATCTCAGCTAAAGATTACTTCTGCTGGAGATACACATCCTTTTTTTTCCTCGAGAGAGATAGAGGAGGAAATAGACGTCCTGCTTATGTTTCCTCATATTTTATTAAGGAACCTTTTGCCCATTTGACATTGCACATAAAAAATCCATTGAGATTGATCTATAATTTTTATGTATCAAATTTTAGCTACGTATTTATTTTTATTGAACGAATCCTTTGGATGTTAAAAATTAATGTACGTTAAAATCATATGAATCAGATGGTCAACTACTAAAGAATTACTTTTTATGTCAACCGAATACTAAACGTTTAACATCCTATGTGGATGCTATATGTAACGGGATTTGGCGTTCCACGCAGGCGAAATTGCGCACAGAATATAATTTATATGGACGCGGCTTTGTACAACTAGATCCTGTTAGGCAACATATTGTGTTCATTGGATTAACGCGTTAACTTATAAGTTGACGAAATGTCACATTGCATACAATAAGATGTTTTTTATAATGACATTATCAAGGTGTGCTCCTAAAATATCCAGGTTAATGGTATCTTATAGGAACATATCTTATTATGCATAACGGTCTTGTTAAGCAAAAATATAGTATCCATCTAAAGGCGCCGTAATTAGTTTCTAGCGTTCCTTGCTTTGAAGGGCAAAAAATGGAATTCTTGTTTATAATTTACGCAACTATTATGCAACACGTGAAAGAAACACATTTTGAGCCCTCAACACATGAGTATCGGCCGCTCATAAAACACACGATCGTCATCGTCTCAACTACCTTAAAAATTAATTAGCCAAAGACTTAAAAGTATATGCCGTCCTACAAATTGTTACCGTTCTCATAAAAAATAATTCATTCAAAAGTCACCACTATAAATACTTCTTTAGAAAATTGATCTATCTATGGTATTTGCATAGTGATATTTTATACACTAGATATTTTATGTATTATTTTTATAGACATATGCTTGGTGCTCGGAGCGTGAAGATTTCCTGATAATACTTTCCAATTTGTGTACTAATTTCATATCTTCTATTTTTACTTCATAATTAATATCGGTAACCATTGATAATCTCAAATATAATAAGATGCTTTTATAAAATTCTAAATAGCCTATGCGTCTAGCGGTTAGAGATTTAATAAATTTGAACTAAAACTGCTTTTGTGTCGCGGAAGTGCACAAAATTAAATGTCGGAAAATTTTATTCATGTAACATTAAAAATTTTGTAAAACTGTATAAACTTGCAGCCCCCGTGGATGACGGCACTTAGCGCTTCAAGCTAATCCTCTTCAATAACTGTCAGCCGTTTCACGCAACCTGTCTCTTTTTTAAATAGAATGTATATCAAATGAGGTCACGATGCACTTTCTAGAATCGCTATTAAAACATTTTATCCAATGTTTATTTCAATTTGCAGTCGGAATTAGTATAGGCCATAATTAAGGGCCCGTCTACTATTAATTTTATTTTTAGGATCATTGAATGGGATTTCAGTGGACACAAGCTTGCTTCATTTGTTAAAACGACTTCATGACCCAAAACGATTGATGGATTTAGTTACAGAAGTATTTTTAGTTGTTAGTCAAATCCTTATGGTTCAAAAACATTAGTATAACAATTTCGTTTCCCTAATTATTGTGGAAAACTGATCGCTTACTTTTGGATGACCTTTGTATTATATTTAAAGATTTATGGTAGTGCAGATAGAAAATAAGCGATATTAATTTTCAATTAACATTCTATTAATAGGAATATGCCAAGCTGCACGAAAGATACACGGAGTTGTTCAAGACCCACATGGACTACATGGAGCGCACCAAGTTGTTGCTCAGCACCGCGAGCGACAGGGGCGAGGTGCGCGGCAGGCTGGGCCTCAACCCCGTCGGCAGATCTAGTGGTGAGTTTGGTTTTATTCCGGTGTGCACCATTTGTGGCACATACCTTAAGTACATAACGTACATATTTAAGATTATGTACTGTATGCAGCATTATAAGCTAAAATTTGCCCCTTCCCAGCTATTTTTGCCCCTGTCCTCACCATTGCATTTTTCAAAAAATGCCTTGTGATTATAATATTTATCAAAAATGTCGACGCCCTTTTTGTGTATGTAATACCTTGGTTTGGTTGTATGTTGGTATGATACAGGCTACAGAGAGGTTATTAGATAAGTATCACATTTTTTGCTAAGGTCTTATATCTGAGTCCGGTTTGTCTTGTATTTTTTTTCTTAATGTTTTGTCCATTTAATATTTGCAACGTGGTCCATAAAACGAACAAGTTTTTTATTGTTCACAATTCTACTCCCGAATACACAGCAAGTAATTATAACATTTATTGTACAACTAACACTCAGACCAATCTCAAAAGTCAAAGTACTTTGCTAGCTATTTATTGCTCAGTATCGATAAGAAACTTCATAAACTGTAAAATTTATTTCCTCATTATTTAGCGAGAACCAGCGAGCTTTCTCATCTCCAGTAGCTCAATTTAGTTACACTCGATATTCAAACTTGTGATGTGATTTCCTTGTTATATCGAGTTGAGCTACTCGATGCGAGCCGGGCGGGGTTGGGACATATTTAATGTAGTACAATGTACGCTGCTCCAATAAACCAATATTGTTCTTAGTTGTTGAAAATTTGCTAACCTGGCCACTGTTTTGCGGAAGCGTTTATAACTTGGACAGGATAGTTTAAACGGATAGCCTGCTTTATACCAGATGCATGGATTATGTCGAGCGTGCATTGTCTCATCTAAAATATGGATTGAGGCTTTCAACTAACAAAGGTACTTTTTTTTTATTGCTACCAAAGTTTCCTAGCCTTGAAAGCACAAAAGCGATACCAGCCCAACATTATAACGACTTAATACTTAAATTAGGGACTATACATGGTATAGGATCATATAATGACCTTACTATGGTGACAGCAGATTACACTACAATTGCTGCATATTACATTCCTGATCTAAATGATATAAGACCGTCAGATAGTTATAAAACAATCTCACAGGACACAAGACAATTCTATAAATAGGTGTAATCTATGTGATACCAGGACCGATATCGTTCGGGTTCGCCTCGCTGGAGAGTTCTATGAACGCGGTGGAACAGACGGAGAGCATGCCGGGCAGTCCCGTGAGTCTATCTTCGTCGCCTCCTTCGCCCCCCATTGGATCCGAACTTGCTGCGGTAAGGACAGTGGAGCGAGCGCACCAAACCGACCCCATTACACAACAAAGTCAGGTGAGAATTTGACCACAGAAAAATGACACCTCTATGAAGACTTTTTTTGTTGCCAGTGCTAATTCTGCTGATTCTTAATTTGTTGTCTAGTAAAAACTGTTACAAAAAATATGACCTTCACATTCTTGTAATGTGTTGTAATAATTTTAATTATATCATCATGCTGGTCATATTTTTACCACTTTATCAAAGTATCGCTAGTTACGATCCATTCATCACTAACGCAATTTTTTTTTTGGAATTGTAGTCTTTAAAAATCTAATTAGTAAATTCCAAAAAAATGTTACCGCTACTTTAAGGGTGTAAAGTGATGACTGCGTTTTATTTCGTTGCAAATTTGGCAATTGTTATTAATGCAATTTTATAACGCAACATGGGCATACTTATCTTTCACAAGTATTGTTTTTATATTTTGCTGTATGTTTTGGTGTTGCATCATGTATTTTTTTATAAATGGGACAACAATTTATTACCGTCCACTAAGACACCGATGAAAAAGTTTGAACATGAATGAACATAAGGATAGTTTTTCATAAAAAATAGAACATTACCTTACCTTAAATCCATAGTCACAGTGGGATAAGTTACAGCGGTACGTCGAGGGCTATTTCCGTTCGTCCTGAAAGTGTTTAAAAAGGAACTGGTCAGGTGCGGTTTATATCTGCGTGCTATCGATTGATTACTTCAAGGCCGGGGGTAAACACGAGTGCGCTCCGTTTGCTCTTATAAACGGTTTATGGTTCTCACAAATAACCTCGTGAGATGGATCCTCCTTTTTTCCGCGTCTCTAATTGCATTATTACTATCGCCGGATAGGAAATGTAATCCTTAAAGGTACTAACGAAATTTCACCCTCAGCAAAATTGTAAGGATTCGGACAGCACGCGAACATTTATTTTAGCCTCATGTGCGTGTGTATGTAAAGTAACCTACTGGCTTCGTCAATACAAGTCTCGGTATAGGCCATGAAATTTTGGCAACTTGTAATACTGCTGAGTTACATTAAAAGTGAAATCATTTATTGTCATTATTCACTCTTGTGTATATCAAATCTTCGTCAATGATGAAATAAAATATCAACCGCTATTTGGGTTAGACGAAACATTGTTCTATCGGGGGAACTGAGTTACATAAAAGTTAAATAGTCATTCAACTTTACAGAATTAACTATGCAACAAGGAGATGTACTGCGATGTATTTTATTGAATGGTTTGCTATATTGTAAAGTTCAATATAATTACTGGACGATCGATACCGTAAACTAATAAATTATACGTTATGTAGAATATTTGATTAGATTCACCGGCATTGCAATTGCTAATATAAACACTTCCATTGAGTCGTTATGTTGGGTTTGCAATATTGAATAGAAGCAAATTTGACCAGTGTTAGCAATTAGAATATATCAATGTTAAAAAACTTTGTGCAGCAATTCTTTAAAGATTTTTGTATTTTTTTACCGTTTTATTGTGCAAATAAAATTTGTTTCTTTTAATTTTTTGAAGTTTACTAATTTCGTACTCGATAAGTGTTGTTTCAATACTGTAAAACTTTAACGCTGAAGATGCGTCAGTTACGTATGAAACGCATAAACCATATTCCAGAACGCATACCGATTTAAGCGAGTACAGTAGTCGTGTAGATAATAAAAGACACAAATAAGTGTTATAGTTTTATTACTTAAAGTATAGGATACGAGTGTGCGTTATGACATGCACATGTAGAACACAATGAGCAAGTGCGTGGCGCGGGCGGCGCGGGCGGCGCGGGCGAGTGTCGCCGCGTTGCACCCGTCCCGGTTGCACTCGCACGCCTCCGAGTAGTGCAGCGCGCTAAACTTAGACTGCACGCACTCCAGAGGCTCCCGGTACAAATACGCACATTCCCGAATAACAGTCACGTCTTGCGCCGACGTGAAGTAGTTTATTTGCGACAGAGTGCGACACACCGGACTCAGACCGTGTCTGCCAGTATTCTTACATTCCTTCAAATGTCCCGAGTATAGGTTGTAGTTGTAGCAGCCGTGATCTCGTAAAGACGAACACTGGTAGCACTTTATACACGCCGTTTGCTTGCACAAAGATAATACAATAATTATTAACAATGTAAATTCGATTCCGTAACACATTTTATTACGTCTTAATGGCCTTTCGTCAGAGACAGCGGAGATGTTTCGAAATTTGAATTCCAAATTAAAAGTGACGGCGGTTTAGTTTTGCTACAGAGGTTGAATAATGTTTTATGCATGCACAGGTTATTTATTGTCAAACTCGAGAAAACGTACTTACTACATAGAGATTTATAATGTCTTGACTTTCTAAATTAGTTTTTTTTTAATATATAATAGCCTTTTTCTTTAAATTCTGCTATTTATAAATGTGTCACTAAATCGTAATACCAGAAACTTGGGTCACTGAATACGTTAAAACACTATGTATGCCCTAATTTATGAAAAAGAAAAAAAAGATAGTAACGCTTTATTAGATAAAAACATTACAAACTTCAAATTATAATAATTTTAAAATGAGGAATCACATAATATCCTCAATACCGTTTAGGTTGATAGCAGAACTGATGTTATGACGAGGGAGATGTAAGAACAACCAAGTTTATATCTAAATTATACAAATGAAGGGTCCACTGCAATAATGATGAATGTTCTTTTTATTTGTTTTAAGATAATTGGGTTTTCAATTTATAAACGCTGTAAAAAAACTCGGAACTGAAGATAATAAAATGTTATTTATTAAAATTAAAGCATATATTTCATTGGAAAATAATAATTCATTAATTTTTTCACACCGTTTATAAATTTAAAACCCAATTATCTTAAGCCAAAACAAAAAGGACATTTATCATTGTTGCAGTGGACTTTTCAAATGTAAATGATGGTGTAAATTACTGGTTGGAAGTTTTCTTTTTCACTTAAAAAAGAAATTAAGGCAGTAAACAAAAACTTGACAAAGACCGAGATTATCAGTATTGAATAAGTTTTGCATGTTGTGTACTAGGCCACGTCTCCCGTCGCGCCGCCCAATTCGAACAGCGGCAAGTCTCAAACGAAGAGCGAGAAACGAAGCGGGAACACTCTGTACCAGGAGCTGGCATTCCACGACACGGACGCCAGTATCGCTGAGGGCGACGAGGGCGCAGACATTACAGGTACTAATAATTCCTCTCATACGCATAAATATGTGTACTACATTTCAAACATTTTCAACAATCGAATCCTAGAAACATAACATAGATAACATAATATTTTTTAATGTTCACATTTAATCAGTTATAAAACACATGAAGAAAACGATCTGTGCCGTGTTTACAATCGACGTTCATGTTTTAACACTGTGTAGCTTGGCTTATGTCTTTTACATTTGTGTGGTGTTCTCTCCATAGGCAGCTGGGTCCACCCAGGCGAATATGCGTCGTCAGGTAAGTTCTTGGCTTTTTTACATCATCCTCACGTTTATCTTGTAATTATTTACACGTATTATGTACATAATGCTCATACACAGCTTTTCTTTCGTCCGCTAATTACTATCAGACCAATTACGTCTAATTGATTATACTTTTATATCAAACATGAGTCATACAATGTATTCGTTATCTTCCAAGGATCATTGGAATATGACGGTTCAAGTAAAAGACAAAATTTGTAATGTCCAGTCACTTGAAGAGCATTTCATTGATTAATTATCTTTTATCAACGTATTTTTTATGCCTATATCTTTATTGTTTCTATAAAAAATCTTCCGGAAGATGTGTTTAGTTGTTTAATTGTTACGTTCTACTAATCATCTTAAGTAGTGTGCGCTTGCGCTAATAACCTGTATATATTGCTGATATTAGTTATTTTTCCTATATAAGTTTGCTCATACACCACGCCACAACCTTCGCTATCATTGGTATCTACTCATGACGAATTTATTAAATTCATCTATAAGTAAAGGGGCTGCCACGACTATCGGCCTCGTACGACTCAAGCTCGCTTTAGATACATTATTCGTATATGTTGTTATAAATTAATTGCAAACATAATATTCTGCGGGCATTACTTTACGGGTTACAGACCTCTTGATTTATGAAGTCGAGTATTAATTCAAAATCTGAATTAAGAGCCAAAGAGAAATATATATGTATGAGTTTTACATTTGTTTTCACCCGCACAAGGCCTGTCAACGTTGCATTATTTTTAAAGAATTATTTATTATCAAAAATACTTAACAATTCATAAAATACGAGATATTGCTATATTTAATGCTCAGCAATACCGATTACCAAAGACCTAGATTTTTCACTTAATATTCTATTTTATATAGATCGGTGCTATGTTAACGCTTGAATGCTTTAAATTCTGCCCTGACGGTTAATGCAGAAATAATGCATATAAATAAAGACATCATTTACTTAACATGGCTTGCTGTGTAGTCTGTTTGTGATATGTGCATTTTTTATAAAGTATTGCGATAAGTTAACGTTAGTAGTAATGAGTGGCGTAGTGTGTGAGCAATTTAATGATTTATGATATTATTATGAACATTTATAATGTTTGTATTAATTATATTCAACACACTAATAGTATGTCCGTTCTTTTCATGCGTTCTAACAAACTGTTGCATCTACGCATTGCAGTTAACGATAACTACTTCGGTAAGTAACATGATGTATTGATATTGTACTGTTATCAATACCTCTTATTACTGGTTTATACTATACAATATACTATTGTGGCGATATTGTGTATAGAACACTAATAACTATTATCTATTTCATCAACGCGACTGGTGTAAAAGTGCTCATATTGCCTTGAATGAAACCTCTCACACATTACGCCGAACTAACTTGTGAAATCCATCGTTGCACTTTTACATTAAACGTCATTTGCCATGCGCCATTTCGTTTTACAAAAGTATTCGCCGAGCGCGGCGTAGTGTGTGCTCGCTTCGTATATATTGTTTGCCATGTATTTGGTTGCCATCTGCCAATACAGGAAAATTAATATGGACCGGGCTATTATAAATGTATTCACACTATACATTATATCAATAAGATAACCTATTGATTATTGTTCTAAATGGGAAAATTATGTATAAAAATAAGAAAATGATGCCATCCTGTGTACCTATCTGAATCTGGACGATGAATCTCTTGTGTTCATTGAAAAAATTCCATCTTTAAATAAAAATTATTAGCTTTTATTACGTATGTTTATTTATATTATTTTGTTTTTCTTCTCTCGTCAAACTTTCCAAACAAATTGGTATACGGTAAATAAATTTTATTTAATCATAATTGACGAAATCATTCACTAAATCATTAATTAACACCTTGTGGTTTTACATTCAATGTAAATATACATTCGATTTTTTTGTTCATGTTCTATGAAGTATGAAATTGATTTTTGAATAATATTTTTGTATGAATATTCGGTGGTTTAATTGTGTATTGTTCGTCAGGTATGGGTAAAGAAGTGGAAAATCTAATATTAGAGAACAACGAGTTGCTGGCTACCAAGAACGCTTTGAATGTGGTCAAAGATGACCTGATAGTGAAAGTGGACGAGCTGACCGGGGAACAGGAGATACTGAGAGAGGAAGTCACTAACTTGAGCGCTGCCAGGGAGAAGTTACGGGAACGAGTCACGCAGCTGGAGGAGGAACTTAGGCATCTCAAGGTGGGCCACTGCAACAATATATTTAAACTTCACCGTACAGTTAATAATATTCATTACAAGTATCGTAGGATCAATGATAATACTGCCTAAAATCATATCAACGGCTTGGAACGTCGATTTTATATCTAACAGGTGACGATTTCCACTATTTACTCATGTTCCGACACGGTTCTGGTTATCGCCTTGACAATACCCGGAACTCAATTAAGCATGGTTAGAACCAAATCTCACTTTACTAAGATGTCGTTCGTTAAGTTTGGTAAAGATTTTTTGGCCCGATTTAACTGCTTTGTAATTTATGTTTAGAAGCAGATGTGTTAATGGGTTTTTATCGACTAATATCCTATGATTTATATCATCTAATAGATTCCGTTACATAAATCAGCTAATTGTTTGGTGGATTGTCTCACGGATGACTCGTTATGATTGGTTTATTATTCGCCACAATCCACAAGTAAAGATAAGGATTGATCAATAACTTCGGTCGTATGGCGATATTAATGACCGCATATCGAATGTGACGTCGGATCGAAATAACTAGCTCAAAATAAACACAATGAAAATAAATTCCAGGCCATTGGACGCTCTGATTATTAAGACGTTGTTCTGGTATCACCGGCAATATCTATAAAAACTAAAGCACACCTCTACAAGAACAGACAAAACCTAAAAAGTATACGATACTTATCTCAGCATTGACCCAAATATCATTTTATAATTCATGAATAAATTAATTCGTAAAATTATAACAAGTCTGCAATAGCTGACGTCACCTCGAACAAAGCATATTAAATAAAATTATATTTTTAGCACGCAGCGATTCTAAAATCAATCAATCAATCGAACCACAAGCTTACTACTTGATTTTAAAATGTAATACCTGACGTATTAACATTTATAAGAGGAGAGGATTAGTTGCAGCTTTGTCACTAGCAATAGATACCTTTGGCTAAATAATTTCTATTATACAAATTTATTTGTGCAGTTAAAATTAAATAAGTAACCGCGCTATCCCATAGAACCCGGTAGAGAAAATAGTATTTTGTATTGTTTACGATTTAACATTTTTTCCGATTTGTTTTCTAGGAGACGATGAGCAACAACGCCGGCGGCGGAGACAACGAGGACGAGGCGGACGTGCCGATGGCGCAGCGGAGGAGATTCACCAGGGTCGAGATGGCCAGGGTTCTCATGGAGCGGAACCAATACAAGGTACTTATGTTAGCAATAGACGTCTATTTCTATGTAATCTGATAAAGTAAAGGTGAAACAACACAATTCAATATACTAAATTAAACCAGTTTTGAAGGACCAAAACTGGTTTAAACTAGGAAGTTTAAAATAAAAGCCTTGTGGCATTGCTCTTTCAAAATCAGATGATTGTGATTGTTTTTATAACGATCGTAGTACATCAAATATTCGTATCTTCAGTAGCATAAGATGGTGGGTTGCCAAGTTCAGTACGGAGGCTGTAAAAATACTTATTTTATTTTCCCACAGTCAGTTGTATTGCTAGTTAAATGAGGAATCGTACAAACTTTGTGTGTAATGTTATATGTTATGTATACGAATATGTTGACAATTGCAGGAACGGTTCATGGAGTTGCAAGACGCGGTTCGCTGGACGGAGATGATGCGCGCCAGCCGCGTCGACTCCACCATGGACAAGAAGAACAAACAGAGCATATGGAAGTTCTTCAGCAACCTATTCAGGTAAACACACCAATCATAATATATCCAATATTATCATCATCATCATCATCAACAGCCCTCAATTCATATGATGACATAGCCCTCTCTTATCTCTCAGTATCAATGTGCAAATGTCAAATAATATTTTTACTGAATTGCGACCTAGTAACAGAGGCAACCATATATCTATGGTACGAAAGTCACACATTAAAAAAGTATTGTATCGCATGCTTGCGCTAGTGCTATAAACTATAAAGGAACATGACGTCACGAGTAGTTTTTTCAAGCTATTGAACTTAAGTGATACGTGCATCATTATGTTATGATCACTAGTATTAAAATTTTACAGATAGAGTAAGCCCATTATCTAAATAAGCTCTTACGGATGCCACTAGCGGTTAGACCTTACTCCACCACACTGACCTAGTTATGGGTCGTGTCGATTTAAATATATGGTGTTTGTACCTAAATTCCCATATTATAAATGATTAGACAACATTATAATTAACGATTCGCATTTATGTGTCACTTCGATGTGACATTGTATATCTCTGACAGGACATCTGTTAGGAATGCGATGAGTAAGAAAGATATGGCGATCGCGTAAAGCTTTGTGCACAAGTACTCAGGCTTACGATTTAGTTGTAATTATGCTATTGCTACTTTACTTTATGCGAATTGTTTTTCTTTGTTTGTTGCATGCGTTTGTTAATTCTGAAGCGGGAACCATACTTAAGTCTGATGTTATGAAGTGCATTCTATTGCAGTTCGATATGATTATGTCGGCCTACACATTTAATGAAGCATATAAAAACACGGGCCTGCTAAAATTTTTAAAGATTCAGTGTTAATAGCAGCTTTGATTCGTTAAAAACATTTGGTCACATTGAATAATTTTTTTAACGTACCGAAATATATCAACTCGAGTTTCAATTACAGGCGAAATGGACTTGAGAGCTTCAAACAGTTGTGAAAATATGAATGGTTATTATTTTATTTTTGCTTGGCGATGCAGTGCGTAATGGTAAATAGTAACATAGCGAAGTAAAAACTGCTTATTATATTTTATGTAGCTGTTGCTCGAAATTACGTATGCGAAACTTTAGATGACATTCGTTGCTGCGCCAGTCCATTTCATCTTAGCGTAATGATATATAGCCTCTTACTTTAGTGTTTAAAAGCAAATACAATACTGATTCAGTATAAAAACTGAGTGAAAAAAGAAAAATGACATGTGTTATTTGCTTCAAAGTGGCAAATAATGATCGACAAAACTTTATTTCCTATTCTAAAATACTTGTAAAAGTCTGTGTTCAATGTTTCGGGAATCAGACATTTGAATCTTAATTTGCCCATGATCTTATAATACAGTTTATTCAGTGTTTGTGTACGTTGTCTGGGTCGTTTGTTATCACGTGGCTTAATTAGTGAGAATAATTGAATTGTAACTAATGTGTATTTATTACATTTATGCTCATTGCAGTAAACATTGCGATTTTTTTATTATAATCCGTTATGACACAGCAAGGAGCGAATCAAGTTAAATTTGAAAATGTAGCATATATGTATAAATAATACGAAGTTGAGATTTAGAAAAAAATGCTATGCTGCTGTGTCGTGTCTAGTACCCCAAGTATTTGGTGTGCTATATGGCCCGGGTTCGATTCCTCAGTCGGGTAAAGAGTTGTTTAGATTTTCCGTTAGGAAAAAGTCCTAGTAGCAATACGGATCTTGGAAAGGTGTCTTAAAGTCATTTATAAGCCTACCCTTTTTTGATTGCCCAAACTAGGGTGGGGTTATCTGTTGTGTATAATATGTTATAATATGATTTATCTATGTTGTTTGTGAATGTTATTTCTTAGATCATTCGTATTGTAACAATAGAATGTCTTTTGTTAGAAATTTTGTTAAAATAAGCGAATAAATATAACACAGATAATATGTAAATATTAGCAAGGAGCGAACATAGTACCTTCAAGATTTGTATTTTAATCCCCTTAAACATATTATTTACGCATGCTATTAAGTAAGAATCTGAGTACATAAGTATATGTATGTTTCCAGCACGGAGCGTCCGCAGCGCCCCCTGTCGACGCCGCACTTGCGGGCGGTGGCGGCGCCCCAGCCCGCGCTGAGACAGTCGCGCACGCAGGCAGACTTCCTGGAGACGCAGCTCTCCGACCACCACCACAGGAGGCACGAGAGAACCGAACAGTTCCGACAGGTATGCACTACATATACTGATATACAGGGTGTATTCAACCCGTCATCGGAAACTGAGGCAGGCAATACCTAATGCGACTACAAAACCCCTGGCGTTTAAGAAAATCCCGACAAAAAAAATTAAATTTTGACGTTTTCCATATAACCATCGGGATTAAATGTATGTGGTTTTTATGAAAATTGGGAATTTTTTTAACGCTAATGGGTTTGTGTTCACCTCATCTGTTACCTGCCTTAATTTCCGATCCCGGTCTGAATACACCTGCATATATATTTATATAAATATTTATTTCTAACAAACATTTCTCATTATTAGACGGCGATTATAACAGTGGTTGATGTACACCTATGGGCAGTAACACTTTGGACTTGTTCCATATAAATTGTTGAAGTAAAAATTACGTGTTTCATACCTCGATAGTGATTTGTGACCAAAGAAAAATTCAATTTTCAACAGCCGTAACCAGTAATTCAGTCCGAAGTATTACGGCACAGTGTTGAAATCGTGACTAACAAGTATCGCTCACGCTACAGTCAACCATATTAACAATAATTTGTATAAATAATAGTACCGATATGGCTTCATTACACAGTAATATATGCTTGCTTAAATGTTCACTAGTCCACGTTGCGACATGTTTGATCTGCTACAGACCAAAAGGAGTTTGGAAACCGTTACCTTCGTTTATAGTAAAAAAAAAATTGAAAAGAACTTAACATATACGTACAAAAATTTAAATGTAGTCGAAGGAGTAACAAAATGAAATAGTTGCTATGTTCCTAAAGCTAAATAAGTTTCGGTTGTGCTTGGTAAATGTTTTATGATGACTAAATGTTTACAATTAGTCCGACTCGGGAAACGAGCCGATGTGTAGATCACACGGCAGACCAACGACTTCGTCAATATCAAATGATAAGTATTCGGAACTGTGATTTAGCTCTTGTCAATAAAAGTTTATGTATATTTGCTTCTTTCTTACTTATTCTGTTGACTTACAATTTTAATTATTTTGCTTTTATTCATTTTTAATTTCTTTGTTTTTCAAACCTAATCTAAGTTTAAATTATAATTAAAAAATAAGTGGGTTACATACACAGACTTCAATATAATGTTCAACAACTACTATAGAAATGGATGAATTAAATATTTTTATAATAAATAAAACTACTATAAATATTATAACTGTTTTTTTCGGCGTAAATAAATATTTTATAGATTAATTTCATTATAAACTGAAACAATACAATTATACAGTCCAAGATTTTGTGTAGTCTAATTAAAAATAAATTTAAATTTTTATTCTACAATTATCGCAACATATTACTATTAAACGACATTTCGTGAACTCCGAAGGCATTCTTTGACAAAGAAATTAAACAAGTTTGTTCTGACCCATATTTATATTTTAGTTGCACACATTCACACAATTATACATGTATATTTATTCGCTATACTAGCTATCCGCTTTCTCCTTTGTGTGTTTCATCTTATGGTTTATTTATTTTGTGTTTCGTCACCCTTTTCCCTCACCTAATTCCTTCCCTTTCTTTTGTTTGCAGCTAAAACAGTGACGAGACGTTTATAATCGAATTTATACAAGTTCAAACGAACAGTGGTATCTAGTGATATTGTTAAGTGATATATATACTGTGTATTTTAGGCTATGTGTATTATTATTTGTATGTAGTTAGTTACCTTTACATTTACGTTTTGTGATGTTGGTTTAATAAAATAATTACATTTACGTGATGTGTGTATTTTGATTTATTTAATAGCAATAGATTAACATTTGTTGGTTTGAATAGGCAGTTATTAACACTTGATATGAATAAGTAATTCAATTGTGGGTGGTTTTGGGTATAATAAAACTTTAAATTTTTTGTTGATTGCATTGTTTCTGTTGGAAAACTTAGTGTTTTATTACGTTTTATATGTTTAGAACAAATTATTAACACATTTTGATACACACAATAAGCTTTAAGTGAACCCAGCGATATAAAAGCAGCGTGTCCCAGTGAGTAGGCCAGTCTAACGTGTGCGGCGTGTAGGTGCGGGCGCACGTGCGCAAGGAGGACGGGCGCACGCACGCGTACGGCTGGAGCCTGCCCGGCAAGGCGGCGCACAAGGGGCCCAGCCCCTGCACCTCGCTCTCCTCCGGCGGCGTGCCCGTACCCGTGCCGGTTTTTTGCCGGTAAGCTCATTATTTTACTATGCATATTCATATAGAGTCTAAAAGTAATGTTTTAGAATGCAGGGAAACTTATGAGACACTTACATTAGTACAGCCAAAGTCTGTATGCTGTATATCTAGGCTATTCTTAAGGACTTTAAAATCGTTTTTTCTGAGGCGGTCTATATCCGGGACATATTATTATGAGATTTAGATGATTCAAAGCAATTAATAATGGTCCGAAATTCTACACGAGGGCTTGTAAAACATAATTTATTATGTAAGCAGCCTGGGGTAATATTACATACATTTTATGATCACTATATTACATGAAAGATTTTATGAAAAACAAACTCACAAAAATTTAAATTAATGAAGTATATACTAGAAACATGATTATTCTATATTTTACACTACATTTTATTACCTTGAATTTCCACAAATATATGTTTCTGATTTGTATGTTTATTAATAGATTTACAATATTTTTTTACCCACGGCACAATGCTTGTATCTCACTGTTTTGTCAAAACTACATATAAGACTATTATTATTACTCCCAGTCCGATAGCGGAGAGTGAGCCCCGTATGACGCTGTTGTGTGCCGCGGGGGTGAACCTGAACGGAGGGCGCACTCCCGACGGCGGCTGTATGATCGGCGAGAGCGTGTTCTACGCCAAGGAGGACGAGAAGACAGACAACAACATGTCTTTGGGTAAGTTATCTATATACGTATCCTTCGAAAAACAAAGAAAATATTTTTAAGTATAAAGATTTAGATACTGCATTTCCAAGCTCGTATTATACCAGATTTGAATATTTATCGGTGCAGCTAGATATCTGTAAACAGTTGCAATAAATTGCATGTTATTGCTGGTTACGTTTTGTTCATTTTTAGGGCTTTACTTTCATAACGGTAATTATTATATACATAATAAAACATTACTGTTATCGTTAAGTAGAATTGATTATTCCCCTGCACTATATTTATTTGCGACGTGCTTTATTCTTGTTTATGTTATACCTGTGTGTTTGATAAATTAGATGTTTACTAAAATTGCTATATATCCTAAATTAAGTACGTATTAAAGTATTTTCCCGTTTTTTGTCTCGCTAGAAAGTGGACAGAAGCCAATATCCGACGACACAGGTATTTAAAAACACATAAACAATCCAAATGTCTATTTTCTGTGCAATAGATCAATGTAATAGCGTTTACCTAACGCATTTTTACGCTTATTTTATAAATTACACTTAAATTTATTCTTGTAAATTTTATATTTGAATATGTTATTAACTTTACAACAAATGTATAGTTCCACGCTGATCAATACTGAAACTAGTTGTATTTTCTATTGGCATTCAATATCACAATTGCACCAGCTTATTCTGAACTATAGCTTCAATGGTATCTTCAAAACTATAGCTTTTTTTAGTAAATTAATAAAAATACAACATCCAATAGCTTACGAGATGAGCAAGGCCCAGTCTGCGCATTCGCCCGAAGTGGAACAGATCAATCGTCAGCTCCAATCGACTCACAGCGTTGAGTACACCGAGAAGAATCTCTCTTCGCTAGTCTGGATCTGCTCCAGCACCCAGGCAAAAGGCGTTGTCATGGTGTGTATTTTGTTTTCAAAAGCTGTAGGTCATTTAGAAACTATAGAAATTTTAATATTAAAATCAAGGAAACTGAATTTACGGCTATTTGAGGTTTACGACGAACAAAAGAAACTGAATTGTCGTAAGTTATTATTAATTGTACCAAGGGTACTATTTTACTAAAAAGATGGAAATCAACTTTACTGTAAAAATTTCTTAATAACATATTTTTATAATAAATATAGTAATAAGACAGATAATCAAGTTTACTAAGATCGCCACTAGTAGGCAAAGAATTGACACCGAACAATGAAGATCAGGAAATCTCACATCCATCATGCAAAGATATTAAAATTTAGTAACAATATTTATTTATTATAATTCAATATATACCTATGTGTCGTGCAGATAATCGACGCTAACAACCCTGCGGAGGTGATTGAGTCGTTCACCGTGAGCGACAAGCACATACTGTGCGTGGC
This sequence comes from Cephonodes hylas, assembly GCA_030295005.1. NCBI lineage: Eukaryota > Metazoa > Arthropoda > Insecta > Lepidoptera > Sphingidae > Cephonodes > Cephonodes hylas. The sequence goes on along the minus strand of AP025360.1, from coordinate 6,356,494 downwards.
TTCGGTCCCGGGCGCCGTTGAAGAGGACTACAGCGAGTATGAGGAGAGAATGACTGGAGAAAATGATACCAAACGTCACTCGGTAAGCTTAGTCATAGTTATGCTATAGGACTTCTGAGAAACAGTAGGACTGGGTTCAAACACATCAGTGATAAATGTGGTTATGGGATTTTCATGTTATGTTTTAGGTTTGGTTATTGTGAGACTGAAAAATCTTGTGTTTATTTGACGTGGCAAAGATTTATTACTATAGGCTTTTAATTCAAGTTTTAAGTATATTTAATAAAAAAGTGTATGTTCTATTTTATTGTGAGGATATTCACGAGAGCGTTACAAAGTAAATACTAAATTATGGCCAACAAAATTAATCTGATAGTTGAGGTGATGTCAGATGATAATAATGAAAACTTGTAAATCGTCTCAACATTTATTGAATAAAATTAATAACTTATTTAAATCAATTAGCATAACACACTACAATCACTTGATTTATTTTAATGATGTATATAACTTGAATATATTTTTTTTTTTATCAAAACAGCAGTCCCTGTTCTGTGTGAGCAAGAGCGAATCTATAGAGAGCCAGTCGAATGGCCTACCGGGCACTGCTGTCAGCAACGGAGAGAACGGCGAAAAGGAAGTCGTTGTCGGCACAACGCGTTTGGTAAACACTCTTTATATGCCTTGTATTGTTCTTAATCTAAAATTATAATCATATGGACTTAAATCGGCAAGGTGTATTGTTATGGTGGTTCTTGAAGCTATGATTGATTGGGTTCTCAGTTTTTGTTACTGTCAAAATAGCCTCATTGCATGATGGAGTGATTTAAAAACTGTCTAAACTCTTAGAAAATAGTATTGATTATATTAATTTTAGTCTTTAATGATTTCTTAAACCATGTAATAATGTTGATTTTCTTATCTGACATTGCTGAATGCTAGAGAAAGATTTTATTTTGCCATTGTGCTAGCATAATATGGAAACAAACATAATTTTTTGTTGTAAAATTACATTACAATAGAATCATCCTTTACTTTCCTCCTATTCCTGGAACTTGAATTTATTTGTTGATAACTAATATAAATACACTATTATAACCAGGTGAAAGCGACTCTTCTGACCCCACCAAGTACTCCAGTGAAAGAGCCCGAGCCCCCAGCGACTGAAACCGATGTGCCCAAAGAGTCCACCGTCAAGGATGTTGAAGAAGCAGACAACCTAGCCCACACAGACAGCCCACCATTGAGTTCTACGCCTGTCACTGGTATGTTACAAAAATAATATTGATTATTTTTTTAATTACATAAAAAGAACATCCTACTAACACTAGGAATATCTTTAGTATACTGCAAGTCCGCCATTCTACATCTTTGAATTATGGATATACGCAGGACTAATTTAAGCGTAGCAATTAAATTACCAATATAAAAAAATGTGTGGGTCATTTTTATACTTGAAAATATTAAAATTCGTAGATACAAACCATGAGAAGTTATATCAAGAGACTATATGTAAAAGTGTACAAATAACACATCATCATATTAACATACATTCACCATGTCCAAATTATGCAAATAAGATAAAAAATACGGTTAATAAATATATATGGTTAACTACGATGTTTTTGAGTTGTTTATGGTCTTATGCAAACTGCGAGTAAATAAGATCACTGGAGATTTTTTTGTGTTTGCCTTTGCTGATTTGGTAGATTCAAATAATTGTAAATCTCTTTAATGATTTAGTAGAATAACTTCAATGATATTCAGATACTGTACCAATGCCAATCTATAATGTAACTGCCATCTATAACCCTTGATTTCTTTTTCAAAAAACCTACCAAAACAAAGCAAATTTCAAATAATAATAACATAATATTTTGTATACAGCCGAGCTTCACCTGAACTCCCCTGAGCCTGGCGTGGACGCGTTCGCTCAGGAGCAGTCAAACGCGGAGAGCCGCGGCGACGTGCAAGACCGCAAGATGTCCACCGTCATGGCGACCATGTGGCTCGGCACCAAGAGCGGCAACCTATATGTACACTCCGCTATGGGCAACTACAGCAAGTGCTTGGCTAGGTAAGTCATCTTCATCAGCATGCGGTATGGATACGTCCCACTGCTGGGCACGGGCCTCTTCTACTATTGAGAGTATGTATTAGTCCACCACGCTGGCCTTGTGTAAGTTGGCGGACCTAGGTTAAAGAGTGTATATGGAATTATATCAGTAGTATTATCAGCCCACAGTAGTAGGGCGTCTTCTACTAATCATAGGCCTTGTTATATCCCGCTGGCCTAATGCGGGTGGTTGGACCCCTTAATCCTCCCGTATTGAATAGACTTTTATAATTAAATACTTATTTAGAAATGAAAAATAACTTTTCATTAGCTCTACTAAATTTGAGATAGTATCATTCTCGAAGATTTTAAGTGACACCTTTATAATTCCAGAGTGAAGCTGAACGACGCGATCCTTTCGATCGTGTCGTGCGCGTCGCGCTGCATCGTGGCGCTGGCGGACGGCACGGTGGCGATATTCGCGCGCCTCGCCGACGGACAGTGGGACTTCTCGCAGTACTGGCTGCTCACGCTCGGAGACCCCAAGTGTTCAGGTCGACATCTACAGTTTATACATTAGCTCACGTTATTTTATATTCAGAATTTTCTTTGGACATTGTGTCATACGTTTGATCTTGGTAGCCTAATATATGATTATTAGTATAATCAAGATGGAACATTGAACTGTTTAGCATATGATAAAGTCGAAGGGAAACAATCTCAAATATTCTCATATTTGTATCTAATACAAATATTCAGTCCTAATTTAACCCTTTGGATTTGAATCAGTAGATCCATTTTTCATGGTAATTATGAAGGAAAAAGTATTTAATGCCAGATTTTTGGTCTATTTACTAGTTGTGATTTGTATGTGAATAGTGCGTTGTCTAAGCGCGGTGGGGTGCACGGTGTGGTGTGGGTACCGCAACAAGGTGCACGTGATAGACCCGCGCTCGCGACTGTTGCTGCACACGCTGGAGGCGCACCCGAGACAAGAGAGCCAGGTCCGGCAGATGGCCTGCGACGGCGATGGAGTCTGGGTAAGTATTCATACCAAACAGTAGTGCTTATTAAAAATATTAATATTTGGCTTGTCTTTATTACTTGATATTATCGAATTTTAAAATCAATACTACTTGAATGTTTCTGTATACATGGAATTCCCACAGGTGTCAATAAAAATGGACTCTGCCCTCCGATTGTACCACGCGCACACATACAAACACCTGCGCGACGTGGACATCGAGCCGTATGTGAGCAAAATGCTGGGCACGGGCAAGCTGGGCTTCTCACTCGTGAGGATCACGGCTTTGCTCATCAGCTCGGGCAGGCTGTGGATAGGGACCAGCAACGGCGTCGTCATCTCCGTGCCTTTGTCCGAGGGCTCCAGTAGAGACTCCATCGGCGGCTCGCTGCCTCCCGCCGCCTCCCGTGGTAATGTACCTGGTGAGTCAATTGCATCTGCTGAGCTCGATATTTTGCAGTAAGCGATATTTATATAAATGTTATTAAGTGTTAGTTATTTCATTTGTTTATATTAGTGGTCGGCAACCCGCCGCCCGCGGATGGCCATGGCTCGCGTTTATTTTTTTGGAAATCTGGGACAAATATCGCAAGTGCGGCCCGCTTTTTATTTTTGTTTTTTTTTTTTAATTCCGCGGTGAATGTCACAAGTGCGGCCCGGCTATATTACATTTGCCATTTTCTGGCCCTTGGAAGCCGAAAGGTTGCCGACCACTATTTTATATAGATTTTAACTGATTTACCGAGACATTTATTATGCTCAGGTCACGCGACACTCGCCCGCGCCCGCTCGGCCAGTCCCACCGGCTCGATCCCGTGGTGCTCCATGGCGCACGCGCAGCTCAGTTTCCACGGGCACCGGGACGCGGTCACGTTCTTCGTGGCGGTGCCGGGCGCGTCCGCGTCCCCCGCCTCCCCCGCCTCTCCCGCCCGCACGCCGGACACGCCCCCGCACTCGCCCCCGCCCATGCTGGTCATATCGGGCGGGGAGGGGTACATCGACTTCAGAATAGGTAAGTGACAGTATGTTAACTCGTGTTACAGTGTGTATGGGTGTGTGATGTTGTTGTGGTGTGATATAAATGTTTTTGTATTCAGAAACTTTAGGTATTATTTCTATGATATTAGTGTTTGAATATTGGCAAAAAAGGTATTAAGTATCGTTTTTCATTTTTTTTTTTATTTATATTATTAAAGATATAAACACAAGCTTATTGGATCTGTCAGGATTTATTTATGGTGCGACCTATATCCTCGAACACTTGTAGGTTTCATATCAATATGCCGTAAAGTTATTTTATGTCGTAGCTGCCGCTTTTTCTAGTAATATTAACTCGGTCAAAACTGACTTTGATTAAATAAATAAAATGTAGTATATTTATTTGTAGTCAGTTTTCACTGAGAGTCTGCAGTGTCGTTATTGTAGTGATATACTCAGTAGTGTACCAATAAGTTATTTCATTTGTGTTCGTTCATAAAAGATCATGCTTAAGTAATAAATACGTCACCACGGCAATATCAAAAATACAGAGCTACATATTTTTACTTGCAGTCCATATAAACATTGAAGCCCTACGTCGATTTGGGCATTTTCGACATTGCCGTGGGGTCAATTTTTATTTTAATTCAGATGACATTTTCGACGTACTTACAAACTCATCTTAACAGATTTTTCATTTTTTTCTTTCAAAACAAGCAATATGCACGTTAGCAGATACAATGTTAAGTAAGTGATCGGGTTGATGGTTACTCAACAATAGTGAAAAAGCTTTATTGCTTAGTCCATGCGATCGGAGTTCGTAGTATGTTCGCTTGAGTTGCTTCCCGTATAGTTACGCGTAGTTTTTAAGTTTCATGTAGTGTGTACCCGTCCTTTGGTGATTATTTTAAGTATTTTGTGCCTATTGTTTGATTTGAATTTCAGGTGGTGTTTTTCTACTAAAATGTGTTTTAGTGTCATTAAAACGACCCACTTGCTGGCTAACTCATTAAGGGAAAGAATGCGCTCAATGTTTTTGTTTTCCTCTTATTAGTTTGCACGAAGTCCCATTTACAATTTTTCAAATATGTAAAAGCATGTGAAAACTAGTACATTTTTTTTGCTTCTCTGACTATGCGGCTATTATAAACTGTCATTGGAATTTATTTCGAACACGCAAAATGTAATCTTAGTATTCCAAGATTTAATCACATTCTAGATGGATAAGGGTCCCATCATATAGAAATGTTTTCTTTTATGTACAAATTAATTAATTAAAAATTATTATTAAATGTGTCTTTAAACTTCTTGTACGTTTCTATTTGAGATGCAACATTGAGCGACATTCTCACTTCCCCTCGTATACAATAACCAAACGTAACATTTTAGTGGAAATACGTCATTATGGGCAATTGTTTTAATTTCCCCGATTATTTTCTTTTGCCAATATAGAGGAGCATGCCGATGACGCACGAGACACGGCCTCTCACCTCATTGTGTGGCAGATAATAAGCGAACCGTGAACGTACCTGATAGAACATAAGCAAAATATATTAATTTACCTAATGGTACGTTGTTTTAGATGCATGTGTTTGAAACGCTTGGACGAACACATCACTAACCCTCGCTAATTCATCACGAGCGCATGTTGCCCCTCACCCTCGCTAACTCCTTGTCTCATTCTGTCAGAGGAACATTGTCCAGCCTGGCTTCATCTACATCGATTCCCACTAGTTTTCGATAATCTTACCCATTGTGAGCCTGTCTATCGATCATGTGAAGTTTATTCGTATTCCACACATTTTCAAATAAATGTTTTATGCAAATTTATTACCATAAAATAAAATAACGAAACAAAAAATCATCATCATTTGTACAAGACACTCTGACACAATGAAAACAAGCATTATAATCACGCGTCTATTTCATTATTTTAGGTTTTGGGTATATTAGTAACTAACTTGAAAGGTAAGCACCAAATCCAGGAGTATGTTATGTTCTCTTATTTGTATAGCTAACGTGTATATTGCTAATATTATAGTGAATCAACTGCAACAATAACAGATAGTTTAAGTGTGTTTTTAACTTTGTCATGTTTCTTACACATAACAAATGCTATTTCTTATAAATTGAAGAATGATTACTTTTCAACTTTATCTACTTATTAATGAACGTATATCACCTATGTTTCTATATTGTACTCAATCTACAAAAAAAATCATCTCAATTAGCATCAACTAACACGGCGCAGTCTGTATATTGTCTATTATAGTTAGCACAAGCGGCGTATATACAGGGTGTATTCAGACCGTGATCGAAAACTAAGGTATGCAATAGCAACGGTGATCACAAATCCATTGATCACAAAAAAAGAGAAAAAATACATGTTTCGATGTTTTCATACTAAGGGTTGTTTGGAAAACATCAAAATTTTAATTCATTTTCTTTAATGCCAGGGGGTTTGTGATCACCTTAGCTATTACCTGCCGTAGTTTCCGATGACGGTCTGAATACACCCTGTATGTATGATGTTCACGGCAGCGGACTGCGAGATGGAGGAGAGCGTGGTGGGCGCGGAGGCGGGCGCCGCCCCCGGGCCGGGCTCGGAGCGCGCCGCCAAGAGCCACCTGATCGTGTGGCAGGTGGCCGCCGCCTAGCGCCGCGCCCGCCGCCACACCAGCCACTCCGACTCGGACTACGTGTACGTGTGCACCTCCACCAAACCAGACACGCTCCATCTGTGAGTCACAACTTGTGGTAATCAAGCTTGGATGCCGAGCAATACTCGTATACAACATTATTAAAGGGTGTAAGTTTTGCAAATCGTCGATGAAATTTTGATTAGGAATGCCAGTGAGGTAAGTAACAATTCTATATCACAGACATTTCAGCACAAATCTTATTAAATATCAACAAGTTGACCACTCATAGTGAGTATGAACATGAAACATTAGATGAAGATTGCAAGTGTAGATTTCACAGACGATTTGTAAAACATTTTCGATACAAGTTTTGCGACGTGTCTTCGCTCGATGAACGCAAGTTATTGTGAATAGGCCGTCGGCATTGGGGATGTTTTATTTTCTTTAACAGTATTATCGGTAAATAACTAATATCGAATTTGTTAGTGGCATAACACAAAATAATTCTAAAATTTGTTGAATGTGTAGCCACATCAATCAATACAAAATTATATTAATAATTTTTCGTCATCCACGGGCTGAAATATTAAAAACAATATTGAAGTGAGACATCCCCACGGCAGACGAATAAGGATTTTCGCGAAGTTCTAGATCAGTATTCTTAAATCGTTAAACTTAGAGTTTGGTTGCGTTTGGCAATTTAGGAATTGATTTGTATTAAGGTAGAGTTGGCCCTTCGTAATCCATTGTTTACCTATTCACACGAATGCAAGTTTAGGACATTTATGACGAGGATATGTAGGCACGATTTCATAATAAGTGTATGTCCTAGCTAGCACTGGAACTATGTCACAGTCACACTCACGTCACGACGGATCTGAGCTCGGAGCGGTAGTGCGCGGCGGCCCATGGCGACCACTACCTTCCAATGTAAACGAACAATGTATCTATGTACTCCGTGTGCTTCATGTTTAGCTCATTACTTGATTTCGGCGCTACTTCAAATACTGCTCACGACGACGACTTAGAGTTTACGCGCCGGGGCCGGCACATTCTACTTTCTTCATGCCGACCCCGACACACTTAAATCTCATTTAGAATTAATGTACAAGATGTAACCACCAAATAATTCATTATAATAACGTTTAGTAGTTAATAATAAAAGATATATATATACATTTATTATATAAAATATTTTATAATAATACACGAAGTAAAGTTTCTCATGTGGGAATATGTATTAGTGTTGGTTGCTGATCGTTATAACGTATGGGCTGTGGTTGTCATCTGCATCACAATTTAATAACTTTAATTTATTTGTAGGTGTTTTTGTGCGTTTCTTTGACGAGGTTTTTACTGACGTTCATCGACTAGATGTGAGGTTGCGTGCAATAAATTCGGTACAAAACGTTTTCACGTATAATTAAGTCACACACGATTCGACTAACAGTAGTTCAATTTTAATGATTTTATGTCCACATATTTTTATTGATTCACTTGTCATTGACACCTCGTGAGGAAATGCATTGTTTTGTCTCTTATCAAATTATAACTAATGGTGCAAAATATAATTTTAAGTTTAAATGAAGTCTTATTCTCTTATAATTTTTACATCTAATTTTATTTTAACTTTACAATTAAATTTATTATGTACATTTGAAAACATTATTAAGGTAAAAATGAATTTATCAATCATAACACAAAATAATTATAACGTTTGAATTAATTGTAATGAATGAATTATAAATAATAAAATTTCATCTTTAATTATGTTTTCAAGTGAACCATTTCATTTTATTTAATTTCATTTTAGATTCTCATCAAAATAGTGATGTATGAAATAATTAGTTAGTGAAACATTGCAGAGGGCGCTGGTTAAAAGTATCGCTATAGCAAGTAATTCAACCATTGTAGAATTCAAATGAAAATTAATTTTTATCTATACCATAATCAAATGTGAATTACGCACTGAGTCTTAAAAGTTGATTAGCTATGTATCTGGTGGGAGAGATGTGTGTGCCTCGTACATCGGCAAGTCCATTACTTGTAACCAGCCCTCACTGTAAGTGCTAGTCAAAATAAATCGACGTAGTGTTGTAAATTTAGCTAGGCTTACGTGTTCTGCTGATACGTAGAGTTTGGGACGAGGAGACATTCACGGAGCGCGTTATTTTGCTGCGAAACATGCGCTTGTTACACGCGGACATATTATTGGTATGTCGTCGTCACTGTGGCCCTCAGGTTCTCAACGTAAATTTACATTTTATATAAAAATTACCTTCCGCGTACACATTGTTGCAAAAATTACCCAATTATCAGCGACGATTTCATTGCTGGCCAAATGTGTTTAAAATTCAGGTCTTTTATGAATGCACTTAATAATTTCCCTGCGATATATTGTGAGAGGAAAAAATATGTTTGTTCACGTCGCGTCACGTGTTGCGCCGTGCTGCGTGATGAGCCAATTACGCTGACCTCATTCGCCCAATCCGGCCGACCGATAATTAAACGGGGCCGGTTGAAATAAACGAATATCCGCGTCAATTTGTATATCGACGACAAAGCGAGCGCCGTGCAGACACAAGGCGCGCAGGTGAGCTATCTGCGACGCCACCCATTCGGACGTAATTCCGATTGCATCCCAACATTTTCGCCAGTCATTTCACAAACAACGGTGCTCAGTCAATTGTTAAAGCGAAAATACCTATTTTGCCAGCACTGTTATTTATATTGCAATTTGTTGTTCGGTGGGTCGACAGTGACACGGCCAAGGTATAATTGCTTGACATCAATGTAAAACAAAAATGAAATTATAGCTTTCGTGTGTAAAATTGTATTCTTAAGATTTTTTAGTGTACCAAAATTTATTTTATTTTTTTTAATTTATTTTATTTTTTTATTGTATTCGTCTAGACGTGTTATTTATTCGTACTTATATTTACGAAAATTCTTTTTATTTTTTTTACATAAAATGAAATGTTGCATGTCGATTGAACAGAACGACTATCACAAATATTAAAACAATGTGTCGCAATAAATATGTGTAGTTGAATGTTTCGGTCCGTTGTAGTGAAGGTCTTATGAAATACGTATAAAAAAAACAACATCGAAAACTACAATAATTTTGTGTCATAAAAAAATTGACGTCTCTATTAACTCGACACTTGAAATTATAAAATGTCTTTTAAAATGTTTTCATAACCTTTTTTATAGAAAATGACTATAAAACATTCCGTACATTTAATTTATTTTATCATTATGACATGACTTTGTTTTATTTAATCAACTTTATTGGGAAAATTAAATTATAATAATTATTTTTTAAGACCTTAGCTACGAATTATGTTTTGTGACACGTGGATATCTTGGTTGTGTTGAAATACACAAATACAGTCTGCTGACAATGTTCTTTTCCCATGTGCGGGAATTATAAATTTCTTGCTCACCAAATGTACAAACTAGTGACAGCGACTGTACTCAAGGTGCATAATACATTGTTCTACGTGACACAAAGCGTTTTCCCTGTTGTGTGTTTACACTGCGAGTAGTCACCGAACTCAGTCCTCGTCAGTGTATATTAATGTAGAAACCATTTCGACCAACATTTCGTAGTGTAAATGCACCACATTGAGGACAGTGACTGTCGAAAAGCGATATTTTATTAAATATGCATATTGTAGATAACTCAGTCATCTTACTAATAGACATATTTTGTGATTATTGATTAATTATTTTATTTCATTGTTTGTAAATGCAATCAAATAAAGAAATGCTGGAGATATAGTTCATATGTGTTTTTATTAATACCCTGTTCCTCGGCCTCTAAGAGTACTCTTTATTGGAATTCATACATAATAACATCGTCGTGTACAATTGTATTTAATTAACCTTTTGAACGCCATTGTCGGCTATAGCCGACATGCAACGCCGTGCACTCTACGCCACGGTCGTCTATAGCCGACATTAAAGTAGCATTATTATTTAACGATAAATTTGTTCAATAAATGAGTTTCTGTCTATCATATCTTATTTATTGAAGTAACAAGGATATAATAATTCATATATACCTTAAACCTACCTATTAATATTTATTATATGTGAGAAATCCATGAGAGAAAAGATGCCAAAAAAAAGTCCGTATTGGATGGACTCCAGGCGCCATTGTCGGCAAGAGCCGACCGCTAGTGTTGTGCTAATTTTTTATAAATAATAAGCAAACTGTGCGCTAATGTACGAAGTAAATATAAAATTTTTGTATTATTTCATAAAACAAATATCATATTATATTTATAATAAAATAAACAACTCATTATTGATTAATTAATTGAAGAATTATTTAAAATTCTTTACCTACCCCCTATACAATCGATAGTCCTAGAGTACAGTGTGCCCATTCTTATTTTATTGTCTTTTATGACTGTCCTTTACGCCACGGTCGGCATTAGACGACTCACTTAGTCGCTGTCCGCGTACGAGTACTCAAATAAAGCTGTCCTGTGTTCGTGTCGTTCTTTTGTGAAATACCAATTGCCAATCCCCATTTCGGGGGATTTATCTGGCGCCTGACGTTTCGGCGAAGGTGACGGCGACTATGTAGATTATTAAACATTTTGTATTTGTCCCAAATTGATTTATTTAACATAATATAAGACGGAGACTCTTCTAAACCCATACTTTAACCGCCATTTGGCAAACAAATATTTTTGTCATAGTTATCTTCTTTTCCAAACAACAACAATCCGTCCACAAACAGTGTATTTCAAATTAAATTAATTTTTTTTACGACATCAATTGGTATGTACTTTTATGATTTAATATTACACTCGTGTATTCTTTGTAATAGTAACAAAGAAGTAACAAAAATAAAAGATTTATGATATTTTTTTTGCAAAAGCGGCTTTTACTAAAGTATTTCTTACAATACAACCATCGCATCGAAACATATTGTAAGTAAAATAAGTAATTGTATTTAATGTAGTTCCTAAAATAATCCTTGACGGATTAATATTTTATTTAATTTTTGATGCTAATACATAACATCGTGCACCGTGCCGCGCGCGTCCCCTCTCTATAATGAACCGCGAGGATGTATGAAAACACCGTGTCGACTACGCCAATGTCGGCTAGAGCCGACAACATCTATTGAGTAGTGCTGGGGTAATGTTACTGTGTAATATTTTTGACTAATGTATTTATCTTCAAGAAACATCGTTGTAAGCCATAGTATTTGCTTTGTAAAATTACTAGTTTGATGTGGGCTTAAAAAAAACTTCATTTCTAATATGTTGGTAGATTTATGCACATTATTTTTATTAGAAAATAAAACGTTATCGACATGCGATTCCCATCCCTATATTTTTTTAGGTATTTATTGCAGTTTTGAGGGCTTGGCGTGGGGGACACGGCGAGTGTTTTTATGCGTGGCGGTCAAAAGGTTAATATACTATTGCTTCTTACATGAAAGAAATATAAAAGTCTAGAATCATCCTTCTCTTTTTACGAATACACATCTACATCTTTATTCTTTACATTTCGTACATTTTGTCTTAAGGAAGTGAGTAGGGTTATTATTAACTCTTAAGGCTTAAAACGTGCGAATGGAGTCTTTTAATAGTTTCGTGTTGTTTCATTGAAACGATAAAGTAAAGAATTTGGTCCAAACTACACTGTCCAGTAAAAGTCGGCTGCCTTCAAGATTGTATTTCTGCAAGGTTTAGAGGTTATGCAAGTGAGAAAACCAAAATCCATGCTTTATTTTCTACCTGCGTAAGAAATGTTACTAGGAGAGTATAAAGGGACTGGAAGCTGCACGTAGATATGAATGGGCTCTCGAGTCGGCTAGTCTGCGTGGACTACAGACAATGGCGCAAATGCATCCTAACTGCCAAAAGAGCGCTGTACGGCCAGCCGGCGCTGAATGGATCATGCTTTGAACAGCCAACTGAATAGATCAATTTTGTTGAAGCAAACGCACGCTCTGTCGACCACCCTAATTGGAGTATGCCGCCCTCGGGCATCTAACGAGAAACTATGTTGGGCAAATAAAACACGCTTTACATAGTACACTTTATTTCCAATAAATAATAAAAACAATTTTAATACAAAACAAAATTAACACAACATATTGATAACACCCAGCCTAAAAGTAAATGAAAATCTTGAAATGTTGCCTAAAGTTTGTGCAAGTTAGAAACTTTGCGGTAATGTACATTAAATACAAGCGAGGTAAATTAATTACAAAATTATATGCACAAAAGTACAATTGATACATTACTGAACCGATCATAAAAATGTAACAACTCCATAATATTAAAAAGCATGGCAGTTTCACAGTAGGATTTTTAGTAAGTAGTTAAAACATTAGTATTAAGTGCATCCAGACATTTGTCAAGCTTGGAGGACGAAACATTAGCCACTGAGATACTTAGAGATATACAAATTACTTTAAGTTACATTTGGTTATACAGTCCACAAGAAGTCATACACTTACATAAACTCGGCAAACACAAATATTACTGATTGAAGTATTTTGTAAGTGGATAACTGTCTGGATACAACATTCTATTAACAAATTTGTCTGCTTCATCATAAAGGTGTGATTTGGTTCATTAACTGTAATAATATATCAACATGTCAGAAGGTAGTTAGAATACTTTATGAGATCATTTCTAATGAGTCAGATGACAAAATAACATTGTATTTATTTTCGTACCTACGCCTAAGTAGGACTCCATATTACAGTCGTAGCGAAATACTTACATAAAATAAGCTTGAATGGAAAACAAAAATACCTTATACATTCAAACATTAACATATATTAAGTGTTGTACAAATAAAAATAACAATAAATTATATTTAAATGTTATTAATAATTTTGTTCGTATAATAAATTAATATATCTTTCGTTTTTTTAAGACAGTAAATCAACACATTAACTTGCTTACTAGGGACGTTTAGTGTCGTTGCTCAGTATATCTTCCTTTTTCAGACACGATTAATTTAATAAAACTGCTCAAATTATATAATAAGCGACATAAAATTACACACTTAGACTTTGTCCTACTTACAATTCATTATAAGCAGGTGCGTATTAATAATTAAAAATAAAATACTTTACTTGAATTAAGTCAATGACACACAGTTGTTTCATCTACTTTATCTAGGTAACACCTATGTTATGACGTAACGCAGTGGACCCTAGGTACTTAGTATTAATTTAATGAATGTTTTTTTATAAAAGGAAGAATTTAATTTTGAAAAAAAAACACATACATTGAAATTTAAACGCCACAATTGTTTAATGAGTGAAATTGGTATACCGCTAAGTGGTGTTATCAAATTCAAACTGATTTTGTTTAAGCCGACTTCTTCAGAAAAATGATCTTAGTTTCATTAATTGTTAGGTTATTTAATGATTGTTTATTTATTTATAGAGTACGTTAATCGAAGCTATACTTAATGTTATTCAATATTTGTTATGCTATTAACACAATTTATTTGTATTCTTTTTATGTTGGAAATGTCTATGTAATGTAACTGTAGGAATAATTTATCAATGCGCACGCTTAAATATATTATTACGCTATAATACTATAATAATCATATAATTCATGCAATGTTATTACTAACTCTGTAGGTACTTTTTTGGTATAATATAATTGCTTAATAGGAAGGAATAAGTGAATTAAAAAATTGACATTCTACGTCTAGGAGAATAATTAGGTAATAACATAATAGATATAGATTTAGAGAAAGGATACAATCAAGTTACCTACTTTAATCGTCTAATCGGAGCCCAAACATTCGACGTAAATAAAAATTTTAAAAGATTTACAATCTTCAAAGTGACTATGGATGTATAATTAATGGACTTATAGTATGTACACCATAATAATATTCTTTGTATTCTTAACATGTTTTCGACAAATGGTTATAGGTAAAAAAAAATAGTTTGTATTGTAATTATATTTCCTAACAGTCACAAAAGGTATTATTAATATGGAAATTAGGGTAACTGCTGCAAACTACGAGAGCTCCGAAAGAACGATACGTCGATGAGTTTGCGCGACGGTGTTCATGAAGCCCTTAAAGTAGCCGACGACATCTAAATTGTGATACATTGCGTCAATACTCGCAAACGATTTGGTCATAGGACATAATAACCTTAATTACACTAGAGTATAAGACCACGTGAATACATCATGTCCAGTGTTTGGACGACACGTTTATCGATTTAAATCTTGGGTTCACCATGATTTTGTATAAGCGAGTTTATATTTTTAATGACTAGTATATTTTTATATATGACATCGAAATATTAAAGTAGAATGCCTCGCCTCGCTTATACAACATGTGGTAATGCAAAGCTTATTATCTAAGTAATGGTACCTCTACAAGTTCGTCGTTTAAAATACAATCTACACACCCCAACGCTCTACGATGCATCACATATGTAATAATCACTTTTCTTTCTACTTCTAATGGTATAGGTATATATTATGTACTTATATTTCTAAATGACTATGGTTACACAGTATTTGCTTATATCTAAATATTAGACTAGGCCACGAAATGTCCGTGCGATTCATATGGTATAAGTATTATATCGTTAATGCTAAAATTAAATTAAAATCCCCGTCTACACGTAATACTGACAAGCTTTAATACGTCAACAAAATGGATTAAATATCTGAAATCAAATTGGAATGTATTTCGGACACTTATAGTACATTTGGGCGACCGCACATTATCGACTAGTTCCCAGCGAGTTGTAGAGCTAACGCTGCGGACATTACATATCCTTACTTAAGGTACGTCGGCGATTGTAATCCAGCTTAATAATTCCTCTAAAACTAGACATGAGTATATTTCTACATTCTCATAAAACAATTGCAGAAGTCTCCTCCAATTGTTTTAATAATCTTAAAATTATTCGTTGTGCTAAATAAAAAGCCGCGAACAGCCGGCCCCGCACAGCGCCGCGCTCACCACTCACACTTTACAGTCAAATGACTCATTGTTGTCTGAAGTCTGGCAACACATTCGGCCAATTTTCACGAGCGAATGACTTTGTAAAGTTGTGTAACACGTCCGAGTGATGCACGCGGTCTGTGCGTGCCAATCCAAAACAATACTAATTAAAAATCAATAATTTTCGTTGTCACATTTCGTTTATTGCTCATCGTTGCTTATTTTCCTTTGTACAACCATTTATATTTGTATTGAACACGACAAAATAGATATGGCTTACATAATTAGTAATTTTGATACACAATCTCATAGCTAGTTCTGCACAAGTTGTGTTACGAAGCGACGTGTAATGCGCATATTCCTATACTATTTGCGCGAAATACTATAAATAAAGGTGTATAGTTGGCGCGGCACTCTCGCACTCGCACGAGGTGACCCTGCCAACTCATTTCATTTCCTCTACCGTTCGTCTAATTGTACCTTAACACGCACATCGTACTGCAAAACTGGCCGCTAACAATCCATGGACGTATTTCAGTGGATAACATTTGTCAATTCTTTGAGAACACTATACAAGCGTGATATAATATTGATATATATAATATATATATATATATTTGTATATTAGAAGGCATACTGTAATTATATAATTAATTGTTACAAAAGATAATTTATCATCTGCTTCGATTCAGTTTATAGCCTATCTGATACAGAGTAACGACCGAGTGGCGTTGCATGTTTCAATAAACGGAAACAATCACGAAAATAGTTCTCTTACAAATCTTGTTGCAATCAGACTACGACGTAGCTGTACGCTACGGTGTAGCACATTTCGTACTTTGCAAAGTTGTTTGGCAAAAATACAAAAGAACCTCCATTATTATTGTGACTGAATTCACATCGAGATTCTCTGAGGGATTTTGTCGTAGAAATATTTGAGTATTCTAATATTTATTTGTATATCTAAACAAGTTTTGACGTAAGTACGGAGTAAAAATTAGAAAAATTGCGTGCAACTCGTCAGAATTGTACATTCACCAAATGTAAATCACGTGATCGCAGTCTACTTATTAGCCGCCTCGTGTTCTAATTAAAATTCACAATTTTCAACTAAACCTAACGAACAGTATTGCTTTTAATATTGCTTCTCTTACGTAATTTGTATTGCTAAACGCTATAAATAATATATTATATACTAGCACTAGTATTGCTTTAGTTCCTAACATTATTGCTTATTTGAATATAATAAATTGGACATATTTAGCTTTAATTAATGTTGTAATCGATTTAATTTAGAAACAATGGTTCGGAGAAAGTCCACTTGTACATTTGTTAATACCAAGAGATCGACAAGTTATCTGTATCTTTCTAAATCCGCTACCTACATTGAGAGTTTTTTTAAGGTTTTTGTTGAAATTAATTTGCATTCTAAATAAGCATAATTTTCATGACGTCATCAAGTGACGTGAACTGATGTAAGAGGCCGTCACCGAGTGGACGTGTGACGACACCTAGTCCACTCTTTTTTCTTTTTACATAGCATGTAATTGGCGTCCTTATTAAACGTGCCATCGCTACTTGTACTTATACATATATTCTACAGCTACAAAAATTGTAAAGAAGGGAAATTTGGTACACGGGGACAATATTATTTACAATTAAGTAATGTATATATTAATTTGTTGTATATAAGTTGGTTTATATTGATTGTTACTTATCTTACACCTATAACCGCTACAATTATCATAACGTTAGTATAAATATTTGAATAAAATATCTCATTTCATTTTTTTCCTTATAAGCAATTAGATTAGCATAATTGATTTCTACCAAAGACAGGACAGCTAGATAAGATAGTTTAAAGAATACTTCGAAGATAATACGCGAAGGATGTATAGATAAAACTAGAACTACGAAGCGAGAGCAAGAACGCGACACTGAAGATGTTGAAGAAAGGAGAAGACACAGTGGAGAGTCGACAGTATGCCAACGAGCGATGCAATTTGGAAACAATATCACAATGAATCTCTATATTCGATGTCATGTCACTTTTCGTTACATATCGTAAATATATTACTCCGAAGCACCAAAACATCTAAAGTCCTACAAAACCTTATTAAATTATAAATTCTACAGTAATATTGCTTATACATTTACATTATATTGCTCATTTCGCGCCATCATCGTCACTTATCACTACTAGGTATATTTATTTTTTGTAAAAATAAACAGTTTTTATATGACTACTAGGGAGATTAAAGTTCTAAGAAGGAAGGTAAATTGTGGCACTACATCTACAATAAGTAGGAGTATTTAAGATAAGAGAATACGACGAGTAGAGTTCAGTGCCTCCGTGGGTTGTTGCCTATCGTAAGAACGAAGGGATTTTTGTGAACCGAAATTGAATTTTGTTATTCATAAAATTATTCATCATTAACCCTTTTGTAAACCGCGAAAGGAAATTATCCGTAATAAATGCATTTTAAAAATACAGGAACTTTCATCTTTTAAAAAGATTTTCGTTAATTGACAGGGTTAAATGAAACTCACCAACGACAAATTGACTTGAGGCACTAACTAATAGAGGAGCGGTGGCATCGGCCGCACAGGCGCCATCATCATTTCCACTAATGGTGTCGCTAACTCATTTATCGACTAGCTTATGCACTCTCGGGTGCCTACCGTTTGTACGGGGACGTACGGCGCCTTTATATTCATTAACACTAATGATCGTGATCGAATTATTGTTAAAAGTCCATTGTTATCTTGTACGGAAAACATGAGCAGTAAGGATCTGTGGGTGCTGATCTCCGAGTGCAGCAACAGAAGAAAACTACAAGTAGGGATGTGTGGCGCCTGCGGGCCGAAGCGGGTGGCGAGTGGACTACGTACGGGAATGTCTAGAACGCTACCAGGATAGAGATAGAATACAATAAGTCTGCTGCGTCTATTCAAGAGCGGTGCGCGACTTATTAGTGCCTACATTATTATTGCTTTTCGAATACCCATTTCTCACCGAGCACCTCGTGCTCTCTCTTACAAACTACAGTTAATTCTACCTTACGCTAAATTAGTTTATTGCCAGTTACTTTTGACTTGTCATCTAAAACACACGCTCGAAAGGCTTGCTCGCTGACGCGCGGCCCTGCCCTGTCGCCGCCACGAGGCGCGCCCGCCGCCCTCCTTTCCTCCAAACACACGTCATTTTCATACAATGGCCCATTAAATGCATTGACCTTTTATAAGAAGAGTTTGCGTAAGACACTTTACTCCGCCTAAAGATCAGTCAACGCTTTTTTATATTTTTAATTGCAACATTTATTTTCTGATTAATTTTGCTATTGAAATTTTAGTGGAAACCACACCTAAGAACATCAGGTTTTTGTAATTTATTATTTAGCATATATATAGTGATCGAAAAGAGCTGTATCGTAAGCCTCTATTTAGTAATATGATAACATCACCAAGCACATACCTTTGTGCCTTGTGAAATAATTGAATTCCGGTATCCTTAATAAAGAATCTCAGTATGAATTCTTAACGTCGCCTCAGTAGGGTTAGTGTTGCATGGACAGGAGTGGCTTTGGTTGTGCGCTCACCACGGAGACAGTCCTGCAGGCCGGCAGCATGTCGCGGCGTGGTAGCCGGCGCGGGCGTGGGGCAAGCGCAGAGGCAGGCGCAGGGCGTGCGCGGGCGCCGCGCGTGCTTGTGACATCGTGTGTGCGGAGCTTCGGACGGAAAGTTTTGGCAAGTTCCTCACCGAGACGGAGGAGGCGGCCACCCCCTCCACCGACGAGCTCGGCGCTCGGCTCTCGCATCTCGACGCTAAACTTACACCGTATTACTCTCTAACCTACATTGCGGTTGTAAAAATCACCTACAAAAGATATTAGTTTCATTCATATTTCATTACTTCTATGTATATAAGGGTATATTTTATCGACGAGTAGGTATATACATTAAAGTTATAATTAGCGGGACGTGTATTACTACGGCCCGCGGCGTGCCGACGCGGCAGCCGCGGCTCTACGGGGGTCTTACTTCATTCGTTGTTTGCGAAACGTTGCTCGATTGCGTCGCGACGCGGCCGGTCCACGCGCGTCACGCGGGCCGGCCGCGCTCGCTCCTATTTAAATAGTATATGTCTAATATTATGCTAACAATCTAAATTCATATTAATACTTTTATGTTTACTTGAGTGCCTATCGGCGGTGTTTACGGTCCCTAGTTGCATCGGCTGTCGCGGGTGCGCTGCCGCCCTAGCCGGTCGCGGAGGCGGGCGCGTCGGCCGGCGCGGGAGCCGGCGAGTCGCTGCCGGGTGAATCCTCGTCGCGCACGCACGCCGACTCCTGGTGCTTGTTCAGGTAGCTCTTGAGCGCGAACGTTTTGTGACATCGCGAGCACTCGAAGTTCTTGTCGGCGGAGTGCGTCTGCATGTGCGCGCGCAGGTTGGAGCGGTCCGCGAACGCCTTGCCGCAGTGTGCACACCCATATGGTTTCTCGCCGGTGTGCGAGCGCAGATGACCTTGCAGCAGCCACGGACGTGAGAACAGCTTGCCGCACACGCCGCACACGTGCGACAGCTGGTGCGTGAGCACGTGCATGGCGAGGGCGGGCATCGACACGTACGCCTTGCCGCACTCGCCGCACCGCTTTGCCGCCACCGAGTCTAGACTGCGATGCGTCTGTTTGTGACGCGACAGATTGGAAGACGTCGCGTACCTTTTGCCGCATTCACTACACGTATATTTGGATTTAGTCTCCGGTTGCTGCGCGCTCTCGACGGGTGCGTTGGCGTAGTTTCGCCGCTTGGAACGGCCGTCGCTGACGAAGAAAGCGTCATAGGTATAAGCGATGGTTTCTCGCGGGCGCTCTGATGTGGGCTCCGGAGCGGGTGGCTCGGGCGGCGGGGGCGGTGGCGGCGGCGGCGGCTCGGGTGGCGTGGGCGGCGCGGGCTCGGCGCGTGTCGGCGTCGTCAGGTAAACGGCATGCTGGCTCAGGTCGAGTATCGCGCGCGCCGCATTGAGATCTTCTTCGGCGCGGTTGAGGTGCGCGGCTCGGTCTCCGAGGCAGTAGGGACGGTAGATGTCCTTCTTCTTAGGCGGTAGAGAGAGTATTGCACCGGTGCTGGTGTAACACATAGAGGTGGATTTGCCGCTCGCCGGTGGCGGAGGAGGGGAGACAGGCGAAGACTGGAGTTGTACTTGGAGGAAAGGCGTTTCGGTGGAGTCTGAGGCGGAGAGTTGTAGAAGTGCGTAAGAAACAGCTTGAGGCGTCGGCTGAGTGCCGGAAGCGGGGGCCGGTGCGGGCGCGGGCGCGGGGGCGGGGCTGCCGGGGGCCTTGCTCACCTCGCTCGGCAGCTGGGCCGTGAACTGCGTGGAAGGCAGCTCCTCTGTGTATCCTGAAACAAACAGGCCCATCAACACGGAATCACAAAGCAAAACCTCAGTGTTGCACCTTATGCACACAACAAACAGCCACTCTAGCCATTAGCTAAAACGTGTTGTGTTGTTCAACACAAAAGTTATACGCAAATAGCGGCAGTGGTCTCGGGCGCGAGGTGATCGCAAGAGTTATTTCGGGTTAATAACGCAACCACCTGTGGAACTCAAGCGAACAGTTCAACCTGTGGCGCCGCCTTGCATTCCGACGATTATTATTAATTGAAGACTTAGTAGCACAATGGACACCTTTGTAGGGATTCATCGGGACGTAAACACGCGCTGCATTGAAACCTCTGCGTGCAATGCCGGCCGCGATGCTCTTCTGTTTCTATTTATACAACACTTTTTTATTTCTACATTGTAAGTAATTTAATTCCTGGTAGTGAGTTTGGATCACAATGTCATTCGTTGTATTCATGCTAAACAGAGTGAATTGCAATAAAGGCTGTGTTTATATTTATTAATCATAGTCTAAATTTATATAATAAAAAAAATACTTTTGTACTATGAGAATGATGACTTATAATAGTTTATAAAGTAATGCTCATTAGTAACTTAATGAAGGTAGAAAGTTACTGGTCATTTTCTGAATAAACATGACATGCCGCCCAAAATTTTGAAAATATTATTTTATGATGTTGATGACGATCTTATGATAATACGAGTATGAGACGGGGAACATCGAGTAAAATGACATAAACAAGTGATTGTGAGATTAACTACACGACTCGATTCTATGCACGTGTAGTCCCGAAATAGAATGAAGCCATGAAAAGATGATACTCTGCCGTTGGACATAATTACATTGGACGCCTCTTACCCTTAGCTATTTCCATTTGTTTTCGCTATTGACCAGCTAAATGTTTCAAAGGTCGACGACAATTTTAAATTAACGCCTCTCTTGTGCCTACTTTAGCGATAACTTCCTTCCAAACTCGGTAACAATACCTTACGTATTCGATTTAACCTGACGTTAAATAGTTGCAATGAAATTTTTATTTTTCATTTCCTGTCAAAAGAGAATATTAGAAGCTGATGTGAGACAGCCAGGTCTATTCTTTTTCTTATTTTACAGATTTTGTATGCCAAGATATATTTTGGTTGTCAGTTAGAGAGTAAGAGGGCCACAACTTTAATTCCCCTATCGCCCGCGTCCTGAGTTGTCGATTATAACGTGCCGAATGCGTGGGCGAACAAATGAAATTGGATTAGCGGCTATTAGGCAGAACATGAACTGGTCCTACGGTTTCGCGAGCACTTCATGCGTCAGCGCTTTGGTTTTACCCATTGCACGTAGTGCTCTGACCGGAGTTCGCACTCACGTCGACAGAGCGGAATGAAGGCTTAGTCTCACCGTCCGAATAAAACAAATCGGTAATTTGTAGCGTATGAAAAACTGAAATGGATAATCCTAAATTGTGTGCAAAATTGTTTTGTGTAACGTTTTCGTAGTTATGTCGACCTAAATATGAGCAATCACTTCCATCTGCGAATGATTATATCTATGCAGCAATCATACTGTGCAGTGTCTAGTAGCGAGTTCAAGCCTTTACGTAGCTTTAAATGTATGTTCAAAATATACTTCTGATTGTTTTTGTCTTCACTTGTTAATATTAGAAGTAACGTACATCACACGGCTTAGAACAAAACAATCTTATATTTATATAAGAACGTAAGTATTATTTATTTAATCAGGATGCTACCACCTTCTTTTTTGAAAAAAATAATTAAGTACTAAAGTCAATTACGTTACAAATGTGTGGCGGGGATATATGTATTATAATATATAAATACATGTAAGTGTCTCACTAGTGAGCGAGATTCTCAACCGCGCACCTCACAGCTTATATTCAAAGTCATCAGCGACTACAGTTTATTTTATTTATCTTTAGGTGTGAAAATTTTATTTATATCTGGTTTATGTTATAACTTTACTAACTACGTAGCCTAAACTTACAGATACTTGAGAGTACTTGCAGTAGTGGCGACAGAATAAACTAGCGAGGTGCGGGCTTTGGCTTTGTGTAGTCGTTGGCGACTGGTGAATTGGCTGTAGACACTTCGCATATAGACTTTATTCAGCTATTATCAAAACCTTAAAAAACATATTATTAATTAAAAATCTTTTGTTCAGTCCTAGTATATATAAAAAATGTTTTAATGTTTTAAAATACGGTTTTTTGATAAACCACTGTTAATGTTAGTGTCCATGCGGCTACACCAATATTTTAATTAAACATTAAGACAAGACATTTAAACAGATGCAAAAGCAGTTTCGTATTCCCGCATCCCCGTCGTTCTGGCTTTGAAATAAATACCAAATTTTAATTTAGCTACCAAATGTAAGGTAAGGTAATTAATACTCGTGAATTAAGCAGCTCTTATACAGCAACACAATCATTGATCTGTTTCCGCGGAACCCTCCGAAAGCCATAAATGAGGGCTTTGGTTGCCCCCACACTGTCTCGCCCCTCGCTTTGCTGTCAATGGAAAATGGAGGAAAGAGCCCCGGGTAATTTGTTAAATAATTTTTGATATTTTGATTACGCCCTGCATGTCTGCTACAGGTTATTCTACCTGTTTGTACTGTTTATGTGTGTACTG
The DNA here is from genome assembly GCA_030295005.1 of Cephonodes hylas. Lineage (NCBI taxonomy): Eukaryota > Metazoa > Arthropoda > Insecta > Lepidoptera > Sphingidae > Cephonodes > Cephonodes hylas. The sequence goes on along the minus strand of AP025360.1, from coordinate 6,332,776 downwards.
CTATTTGTGTGTAAATTTTTCTCAAGTCACAATAGATTTGAATTTTATCTTAATAGTTCGTTGGTATAAATAGGTACGGAAATATTGCAGCTATATCTTTCTGCTGTCAAGTAATTCTTGTGTGCTCTATGTCTACGTGAACAACCGATTAGTTTCGTAGAATATCTGGTAAGTTTCGACGGCTCAGCTTTTAACATAACAATTCAACTTAAAAATCGATCCACACTTAATTCGCCAACACGTTGCCAAATGTTGCTTAATCAGCAATAAAGTAAATACTATCGTACCGTCAAATTAATTGACAACGCGATGCTCACAATTGCAGAGAACGTATTATTTGAGTGACGCGCCGATTTCACTGATAAAGGCTCCATACACGGTACGATTCGTCTGTACGATCGATCTGATCTAAAATCGAGACGATTGATCGCGTCAAAAATTTCGACCAAAAATCGTTGACGATCTTGATATACACCATCGATTCGTCGTTCGATCGGTTTGACGCGACAGATCGTACAGACGAATCGTACCGTGTATGGCGCCCATTAAAGCGATTGACTTTTTCGATAATCACAGCCACATACGGCACTCGCCAAAAAGTGCATCCAGAGAGCAATATATTAATCCTGAATAATCAAAAGGTCTTCATAGAGGCGTCGCTTAATTAAAAACCATCAATAAATACTCCACGTTGATTTGTTCTCGTACAGAGTTAACAATTCCAAATTGCCTCATAAGTTCCTGTTTAATGAAGACATAACAAGTTGGTAAATACATAATATTATAAAAGTATGTTAAAAAATGCAATGCAAATGCTTTGCGGCGGCCAGGGTGCAATCTTCATTTCCGTACTTATTATTAGGTGTACAAATAAGTGTCCGCCGTTTTTTAATATACGCTGTAGCGGTAAGTGGTAGTCAAAATAAATAGATCTTAGACGTCATACAATAAGCTTAGGTATTCGTTAACATAACGTCATCGAAATATTAGTTAATTTGTTTCTGCATCATAAAGTTCTTCTCGATAAAAGATGTTAGCTTACGAGTCAAATTCTCGTCGTTTGCGGGAGGTTTTAATCTTCTGCCTTAATTTGAAGAAATCTGCGGCTGGGGCTCATAGAATACTTTGGAATACCTACGGTGAGGTCTCTATTAGTAAAAGAGCATACCAAGAGTAGTTAAAACGCTTTAAAAACGGTAATATTGGCGTCGAAGACCAGCATGGCGTTGAAAGAGAAAAGGTTTTTGAATATGTATTATTGGAGGCATTACTTGATCAAGGCTCGTGTCAAATGCAACAAAAATTGGCAGGATCATTGGAAGTGATGCAAAAAACTATTTTAAAACGCTTGAAAGTCAAGGGGATGATTCAGAAACAAGGAAATTGGGTATCGTACGAGTTGAAGCCAAGAGATGTTGAACGGCATTTGTTTGCTTGTAAAAAGCTGCTTGAAAGGTAAAGACGGAAGGGATTTCTGCATTGCATTGTTACTGGGGACGAAAAATGGGTTCATTACGATAATCCTAAGCAAAGAAAATAATGGAGATATCCAATATATGGTTCCATTTCGACGGCCAAACCGAATATTCATTTTTCTAAGGTCATGCTCAGTATTTGGTGGGATCAGCTCGGCGTAGTGTATTATGAGTTGCTAAAACTGACTGAAACAATCAACGGCGATCATTATCGAGCGAAATTAATGCGTTTGAGTCCAGCATTGAAAGACAAACGGCCGCAATACAACGAGAGACATGATAAAGGGATTTCTCAGCTCGCCTCATGTTGCAAAAGTGGTCAAGACATGCTTGGTATCGTTGAAATGGGAAGTCCTACCCCACCCGCTGTATTCTCCAGATGATGCTCCCTCGGACTACCACTTGTTTTGATCAATGGCACACAGCCTGGCTGATCAGCACTTACGGTCCTATGAAAAAGTACTAAATTGGATCGATTCGTAGATCACATCGAAAGATGACCAGATTTTTCAACTCGGGATTCGTATGCTGCTCGAAATATAGAAGAAAGTAGTGGCCAGCGATGGACAATACTTTGAATTATATATGTTAAATCAGTTTTTTACAATAAAGCCTCGAATTTCGGAAAAAACGGCGGAAACTTATTTGTACACCTAATACAATACTACACATTTTTTTACTTATCGCAAATTTAGATTTTGTTATATTCAAGGGCCCATCTTTTTCCATAGAAAAAAAAAACCATTCAAATCTATTGAGTAACTTGTTCTGTTGAGTGCCTCTTTAAAAGATTCTGAAACTTACCCAACCTAGCTATATAAAATCAAGCATTGTTGAATAATAATAATGTATTTCAACAATAAAGTTTAAAAAGTATGACAAACAGCAGAGAGAATAAAATTGATACATTTAAATAATACAAACATATTTCTTCGAACCATTTACATTGTTGGCTTCGGCACCATTGCTACATCGAACGGAAACTAACAATTCATTGTATATAAAATCCAGAGAATTTTACACAAGTGTTATTGGTGATGTTTCATGTGAGCGAGCAATCGGGGAAACCAGTTGAGCGCGCTCAGATAACAATTAATTTCTATTTTATCGACTACACTTTTATATGATTAGAAGTGTGAGTTTAGATTTTTAAGGGATGACTAACATTATAATAAACGATAAAGGTAATCTAGTAACAGATTTCTGAATGCAACTGTTCGAAATGTGATTTTAAATGTACATGTGTCTTTAAGTATGCTTTCCAAGAGAAATCTACATTTTTCACGTCTGAGTGTCACGGCGACGCACGGTGGGGTTGATGCGTATGAATTCCTTATGCCTCGTAGTTTCAAAATATTATTTGAATTTTATTATTCATACTCGTGTTTTCTTAACATTTTTCAAATAGGTACCCCAATCGAAACTAAGAAAAATGTTGATAATTCTCTAACACAAAACAAGTCAATGTTATGTGGGCAAAGTAAGCAAATCTCTTACCCCAATGCTTGTGTAAGTACGTGCTCGTACGTACATTTTTAATCTATTGTCGTTCTTTTTACTAATTCAAGAAACGGGAACCAAATTTTGAATTCGGTAAACAAAACCATTTTCATTTTCCTCCTACCTCATGTCATTAAACAATAAGCAAACCGAAGTCTCCCATTCCCTTTAGGTTTTCATTTTCGAGTAAACGTTGTAACAATGTTAAACTAAAATCATTGCGTTTTGCACTACAATGCCATCAATAATGAAACAATACGAGATACATAATAGAAAGGGTAATAAATTACTTTAACAGTGCAGACTGTTTCGATAAATTGGCTCGCACATATTCCGCAAAGTTAATAACCTTTCAACCGCATAAAACAGTCATAACCAACTACTCTATTGTGTTTGGATATACGTACAGAATAACCCTTTCCCGTCTGACCTCTCTGGCCGTATTTTTTTCGGTATCGGCTCTTCAAACCCCCATTGACGGCTTTGTTTCCACGTCACATCCACACATATGTGCATATGTAGTACGTACGTACATTTCATCAACAGTTGTAAAACTTTTGAATAAGTCTGGATTGTTTGTGACGTCAGCAAGCACCCGTTCATTGTTCTGAGGATGTTTTGTCGTTTCAGCAATTTCCAATGTTGCCGGTTATTTCATGTTCAGAATTTGTTTGATTCTTTATTACTAGATACTTCTATCTATTATACGATGTGTCATTCTCGATTTTTTATAATTTATGCTACTATATTCATGTCCAACCAGGTCATGAAATACCGCTGTTCTATGGTCTCCAATGTTTAGAGGCATAAAACTTTCAACCAACAAACACGTCTAACACGGTTCGTTTTTATTGAATTTTAGGTCATTGATATAGGTGAAAATACTTTGGTAGTCCCAATACTAGAACGTAATAGTCTCTATGCCAAAGAAGCAGTAATTAATCATTGTAAATAATAATAAAACCCTACAACAAACAAATATAAAAAAAACTGTTTGAAATACATATATTTTTTATCATAGCTCGTACAAGTATTATCAGCTAATACAAATATTAGGTTAATGTCCGCCCAGATAGAAGCCGCGTGGCAGACGGTAGTCGTTCCCTGTGAATGGACTCAGCGCCGTGAGCAAATGGGGGAGTATGCAAACAAAACGCTGGATCGAATCGTCTAAATATCACGCTGCGAAGCAATGGTTTAAATAATACACATCAGTACGCAGCTACAGTTGTACGAGGCCGCAGCGTCCCTTTGTCACGAAATTTTATTGTTAAAAACATTTATGGAAAACCTTTGTGAAATACGCTCCGAACGAGTAATCTCACCAGACACTTAATCGATGTTTCGCATTCATTTTACTACGCCGCGTGTTCATTGCTTTTTGGTTTTAATGAAAAGGTTTTATTCATATTGGATGGAGACTTCGTAAGCGGATTTTAAAATCATTTTGTTAAGCTCATGCGGCAGACCCCTTTATTCATATCGGTAACCAAATATTAAAATCCAATATTGCGAAACGTTGAACTTGTACTTCGAGTTACAGACACCGGCAGGAATAGCTTTTATATTTTATGCGGAATTCTTTCGTTTTACAGTACGTGAGAATTTTATCTTTAGTTTCAATGTAGATTTGAGATCTTTCTAAAATAAGTTTATTATAAAATTTCGCCATATTTAAACTAGATAAAATCGCGAGTGTTAGATTTTAAAAACTAATCTTCATTGTCTCCAGACCTTTGAAATCATGGAGACTTATTTCTTTTCACTTATTTTCCAATATTTGAATGCATTTGCATTGCATGGTTTGTGGCTTAGGAGGTGGCAAATACAAAAGAATATAGAAAAGTGATTATTTATTGTTATTATTTATTATTATTTATTGACACAATAAAGCGCTTTGGAAGTCCAGCAGTGGACGTCCTTTGGCTGATGATGATGATGATAGAAAAGTGGAAGAATAATAGAAAACAACAACAGTATTTATAGAAATAAAAATAGATAAGCAATACTTTATATTTCGTAATTATATTTCAAATTAACTATTTTTTAATTCAATTACTTTAATATTGAAGTGTGAAAACGTAAGATGAAAGCTGTTTGTGTGTAAGTAGCTGTTGTTTGGTGTGAGCGGGCGGCAGTTGATTCGGCGATAGGATGGACTTAATTACCAGCAATTAATGGACTATTCACACCTAACACTAATTACATTATCGTTACCAGCTCTAATTATGTGTAATGACAACAATCGCATTATTAGAGACAAGAGAAGGTGTTTAACTAATGACTTACTTGATGCTGGTTTGCATTATGTTTGTCGTTGGATTTGATACAGTTGATCATTATTTACGCAAAAAATATTCTATAGACCACTCGCAATTACGATTACAGGATTTAGTAGTCAAAATAAATCATGAGGCTATCTTGGGGTCTCAAGGCACATGTGCGTAACACTGGAGGTCCCTACTTCGGTGAAAGTGACCTATTGTTTTTTCTTTAGAAAGTTATCTGTAATTGGTTAATATATTGTAACTTTCAAGGGAAATAATGACGGGAGACTTAGGGAACAACTAAAGAAACGCGGGCGCAGAAGTGTATGCAGTGTGTGTATTTTATATAAGAAAAGTAATGAATAGCTATGTCAAAAATTAATCAAAATTAAGTAAAAAACCTTATTGTCACAATATGATGCGTAGAAATAAAAATATGTTCAAATTAGTCAGCTCCATAAAACTTATTATTATAATGAATGTTACATTCATTTCGTAAGATAATTAAAACAGCACCAAGCAGCCTTGAATAACTGTTAAGTACATCATATAAGATTATTTTAAGATGATATGTGAGAAAAATATTAATATATCTTATTCCAACACGAAAAGGAAGCCACGACCACATCGAGCCGGAGGTTGTCCGGTGCTAGCCGAGTACTATTCATCGTTTCTGCAAAATTCTTTATGTCATGTTTACTTAATACAGTCCGCGTAACATTTTATGTAGCAAAAATTTCATTTTTTTATGAGTGAAATTTTTCCCGCGGCGTATGAAAGTAATTTTTAATCTGAAATACCAGTGTTAAGCAGCTCAAAGTCTTTTTGACGCTTGCACGGCGAAGAGAGCACCGTAACTGGTGCTAATACATTGTATATCCTGCGGTAAAATGTTTAAGGTTCAGTTTTGTAAGTTCCGTAATGAAACTCCTTTAAGAGATGAAGACACACCTTTGAATTTTGTGTAAAGTACTGTTAAGCGCCCACGCTGTAATTAATGTAAACCAAAACCGTATCAGCAAAGGGAATGACATCGTGAACTGACTAACTTTCTTTGAGGTTGCCAATGGTGACGGTGAAAACGAAGAAGTGTGGTTTTATGGTATAGTCATAGTGATTGCCTTTCTGTTCATCATTCATCGAGCCACCATTATTGATTACTGAACCTCTATTATTTTGTGTAAGCCTCCCCATAGCTTTAGAATGATAATATCCTGCAAATTAATATCTCGTTTACGAGTACATATTATATTACTACGCATAAAACTTCAATGAAAATCGGAAAGATACATAGCAACAGATCTCAAATGCGCGCCAAACTCAACCCTCTTAATCCATTTCTGTCTAACGATATCCACAACTCAAACGCAAAAAGGTTATGTGTGTGCTCGAAATGTATTTAGGTATGTACGAAACCTCGTGAATGGAAACATGTTACAGATACAGCCACAAATAACCACCGAAATGGGTCACACAGTTTCCACTTCTTCTCCAAGCGACTCGCGAAAACAAATTCCCATAGAAACCGCCCTATATTTGTTTTATAAATGGTCATCGCTTTGATATTCTTGTGAATATGTCAGCTTTGTTCGCATGCCTGAAATATTTCGTATTGGACTAACAAATTCGCGGTTCACTTGAGCAATGTTTGCTGTCACTGCGAAATGTTATACACCACAAGTTATACCTCACAAGAATGTGTTGGTAAGGTCTAATATTACCTTCCGAATAAAATACTCACTTCTGTTTGGGTGCTGGCTTTAAGTATTCAAGACCTATTTATAACCTTGAATGCAAACTTTGTATCATACAATAACTACAACTATGGAATGCCCTGTATAACTGATGATATTTGTATGAAAATAATGTTGAATTATTCTAATATGTAACAGCATACATTATACGCCTCAATACTCGATAAAATGATCCTCTGCAATTGATAGCAATCAGGTTTCATGCCACCAAACGCGCTAATAGTTAGTCGATGGAATTTCTCTAAGCAATTCCATTGAAGGATAACATTGTGACGAATTTGTACTTTATTGATTTATTGTCGAAACAAATATTTATGTTTAGTGCAGTGTTGAAAAATTCGTCTTTAGCAAATAATGTAAAAGCAAGCCTAGATAACACACCTAAAAATACAATTTCAGTAACTTAAAATGAGTTTTACATAATGTTATTATAAAGTCTAGTAAGCAAACGTAACCGTACAGAATACTCTCTCCGAAGTAGACTAAGGAGACCCAAAGAAACTATTAATTACACCCCCATTAAAAGAAACCTACTAAGTGAGATGGTTGGAGAAAGCGGTTAGGTTACCAATAAAACATCGACAGAATTACCGTTCTCTGCGTCATACTAAGTTGGAAAGTAAAATTTAATGATACGAGACAACTTACCCTGTTAACGCCTGTTATTGAAAATATAAATGAATAAAAGTATTTGTTTAGACGGCTCCATTATCTGACACTGTGTATTTCTACTAAATTAGCACGTTTTTAAGCAGCGATAAAAAAATAAATCTCAAAATTAAGACATATCCAATTTTGAGAAATTTTCACGTAGAAACTCTCAGGTAGTGTCACTGTGATGTAATTAGAGCAATTAATATCTTTTTAATATCATAAATCTCTCTTTGAAATATCAGGTAATAGCTAAGCACTTAGCTAATAAGCTACATACATAACAAATGCATATTGAAACCTTGTCGGCTGTATGCACATTCGTACAAATAAGTGGTTGACGGTAGAATACGCGGCACTGCAGCGCGTGGCCGCCACACTGCCAATTTAACTTTAAAAACTGTCGGATGGGCCGGCGAATGAGTTTTGTCAATTTCGAATTCTGCGTAGTGCGTTGCTTTTGATCCCTGCCACCGCCGACGGCCGATTTAAAAACACATCGGATAGTGCCACTTTTGTGTGCGAGTCAAATGTCAGGCGCGCTTTTACAGTATCCCGCATGTCGATATTTATTCCTGGCGCCGATACCGTGTACGTTCCGGTGGAAAATTAATTTTTGTCAGCTCCAAACGTAAAACCGAAAAGTTATTTTTATTTCAAATACTGCAGTATTGTTTTGAGTTGTCGTTCGTTAGGTTGGGTTAAGTTTTACAAATAAATTGGTATTGTTCAATTTGAATAAATTATATAAGTAGTCATTATTTCATCAACATTTATACTTAGGCCTCAAAATACACTCTACATTCATTGTAATTTCGAAGGAGCAGTCAGCATCGAACGTCATCGACGAATCTCGTCTAATTCGATTCGCCAAGACCCTAAAATATTGAAATAATTACATATACTAATACTTAAAAATATACATGTAATAAAATAGCTCAATAATCTCGGTAGCGCCGGTGTTTACCAACAAGCTGTGAGATAAGAGACTGCGGTTTAAATTTCCTCCCCGAGGCAAAACTTGTTGATAATAATATTTTTTTGAAGCTGTTTGTTGTAATCCTGAAAAATGACAACAAACACTTTTAATTAAACGAACCAACTTAACTATAAAAACTGTACTATTTTGGGTTCTTTTATATAATCCGTTACTGTTTGTGTCCCTTTCCTCGATAAATCGATAGATTAGTGAAAAGCAGAAAGTAAAAGCAAGAATTTCCGTATTAAAAAAACTCAGTCGCATTTTGCCTGACTTGGTAATCGAACCCGGAACTCTAGGACGCAGGCAACACATTTTAGTCGGGAAACCATGAAGCTGTCTTTGTATATCAGTGTTAATTAAAAGAAAACAGTTGTATTTCTAGGCAGACAATCCTCTAGCAATTTAAATTTTATCACACCGGCCGGAAGCTCGGTTCATGCCTAACAATTAGGCTCATTACCTTCCTTTTGGAAAGCCATTAATTCATGAACTGACCGCTGCGGCAGGCGCGGGCTATAATTACAAACAATAATAATATTTTATACAGCAACCAAATCTGTGCGATGCTCACGTAATTGCGTTACGTAACAAAAGTTTGCAGCTAATGTGATTGCGCTTTGTAATTTGATCTCACAACCACTCGCCTATTTTGCTATAAGATAAAATGTTTGTATCGTTTGTTAGCAGGGCAGATTTATTGTTCTCTGTCAATTTACTCTAAATAAATATTTTTGGGAACACTTTGTTGTTTCTTTGCATCTACCTTCTGACATACTACGTAGCGAAAGGTGATCCGAGGTAATATTATCATAATGAGACATTGCTCAGGACTGTATGTATGTTTTAGTGAGCCCTTATTATTAGCCTTTAAATAAATGACCAACAAAAGCAAAATGATCATGACAATCTCGTCACAAACAGACCATTGTGAATGCCAATAGAAATGCAATACAGCATCGTATTAATCTCTCAATGAAGCCGAGTATAAAGAAAATAAACAAAGACAGCTCGTGTACGCAATTTAAAAATCCAAACGGAACAAGCGGAGCTCAGTAATAGAAGAAATGCAATTGTGTTCACGTAATTCGCAGTACGGGGCGTAGTTGTCAACGTGAAATAAAAGTGCTGGCGAATTGTGAGAGAATGGATAAAGCGTTGACAAAGTTGTGGGGTGGGCAGGGGAGCTCGATCGCTGCGGCTCGCCCTGTTGCCATTCCACCGGCGTTTCACCCGTGTTAATTTCATTTTGGGCCGTTTGAAATACTTTTTGTTTATTGTCGTACGTTCAACGGAATTGGCGTATTGTGATTATTGGTGGAAAATTGGAGTTCCGGTTGTTTTGATTGCATTCTGGTAAGCCAGAAGAATTTGTACGCAAACCCGTTTACAAACTTTAACATGCAAAAACTACCTTGTTTGACTTTGCCTGGAGCACCTTCAATAATACTGGTGGTTTAACAAACAACATGCCAACCATAAAAGTTAATTATTATAAATTGCTTATAATTTAGGGTGAATCACGAGAACAAGTTAAAGGATAAAAAAGTATTGAGAATAAACATGCCATTTCGTCTAACTAATTTTCACGTTACCAGCCAATTATCTTTGATGATCAGAGCCTCTCTCGATTTTTATAATAATTTTGCTACATCACACTCTGTCCACTATTGGGCCGTACATGGACTATTTTTGTATAATAGACAAATTTACTAATTCACGAGTCATGAGGGTAATGAAACCAATTAAAATGTCAAAATGACCAAATCATTGTTGACTGTTGTAACAAGTAGTTGTTTTTCTGCGTGGGCGGTGACCATGTGCAGGGAGCGTCCTCAAGAGCAGCTTTTTAATGTAATTGGCTTGACACAATGACGTCACGGTACCTGATGTACAATGACTAAACGGTAATGGCCGTAGAGAAGTGTGCGTCTCTCGAAACTCGCTTGTGTGACGTCACCCGTTCCTAACGCTCCTTCGCGCTTCGTTTGTACGACAAAATATATTTACATTTGGAACGTTGTAGCGTAAGTGATAGCTGTCAGATTGACATGTTTCGCATATTTTGCCTAGCAACGATTGAACACACTAATATTTATTTTGATATTTTTATTAATGAACATAATAGGCATCTCTCACTTATTGGGATAGGGAAAATATTTTGTGAAGAAGGAGTTTTTTACCTTTATTACTTAACATAACGCCTTTACATAATTTGGGGCTCATAAGGACATGGTTTATTATTGCAAATAGAAGAGAAAAGAAAAAGCTTTGCCAGGTGGACAAAATTAAAAAGGAAAATTGGTTTTCTCACAGTGGCTTTCTGTCGTACCACTTGGGTTTTTTTTAAAAAAGATTGTTTGATGATTGTTGATTTTTTATTTAAAAGATTTCATTACGATCGGTACATCATCATTAGTGATAATATTTCTAAGAATATTTCCAATTCGCTTCAAAAAAATTGCTTTCAATCACTTACTCTTAAATTGGCTTTGTTATTCAGTTTACATTCAGCAGCACGAACTTTGAGTCTTCGTCACGTTTTCATCGTCTCTAGCAAAATAGGCCTATTGGTATTTTTTCTCTTAATTCATCATTAACTTTGTGAACAATTCCGAATAATTGGAGTTCACCGGAGCGTTTTAGTAGTACCTACATTACACCCCAACAAATATGGGTAGTCAGGCAAACCCCCCACATTGGGCACATTGCACTCACTTCTATGAACAATAATAAAATAATCATCAACTTCAATACGCTAGGTAATTCTCAAAGCGAACATCAACTAGAACTTTACCTCTGGTTTCCATTGTAGCTTGTAGAGTCGTCAGGCATGAAGTATGCATGCGGCGGTAAGCACACGGGCGCGGGGCAGGTGTGGTGATTACTTCGAAACCTTCCACACATGTGCACCATGCATTATATATAGCGAGGCTCTCGCTTCAGCCTACAAACCACTCTTAATGTCAATAAGAACGTACGCGACTTTGAAATGTCGGCTTGTTGTAACATCCATTAAACTGTCAATACACTCCAATGTTTGTTTTATTTATTCACTGCTTCACAAAGGTAAATGTCTTATTTACAATACGAAGAGTCTACAGTCACTTATTTATATTTATACACTTATCGAATTAACTATGCACTATGAAACTATATTTAAACGACGAAAACTACTGATACAAGCGAGGGGTGTGATACTGTAAAAGTTTTATAATTCCTTTGAGTCATTAATCAAATTTATTAGGGAAGATCTTATAAATAATAGTTAATAATTAATAATGGCACAGTGAAAATACTTATGATTAATAAATTTTGAATAATGGTAAGGGCAGCTTTTCGATACAATAATGGCGGTTTCCCATTTGTGCCTTTAAACAAAAATATACAATTAGTGTATAACTTAAGTAAGTTCAGGAGGACCAGTAATATTGCAGGTAAGAAGGAAAACGTCTTTTATACTCAATTCCGATCCAAGAGCATCATTCAATTATAACACGTTGAGGTAGCATGAGACGAGTATAATACTGGCCACAAAATATTATCCAGCCTAGTATTGAGAAGTCGAGTGAAGCTTGCATCTTAGCAATCATTAGCCCATTGTGACGTCCTCGACATCGACGGGAATAATTAGTTTGATGTCATACGTGATGTTGCATACGGCTGATACTAGTTCAATTGACGGTGGTAAATAGGAGTACTGTCGACCATGGTAAGGTTTAATAGGATGTCAGACGTCATTGTCATCAATTGACGGGCAAAGCTGCCTCGGTAATGGGTTCATTGAGTACGGCACGTTCACTGAGACATATTACATGGTGTTACTAATCGAAGCTAACAGTTAATTTCTGCCTATGTTGATGTGTGGCCGGCATCTGCTCTGTAGGCGTTTAATTTGTTTGCGAGAATTGATGACCTACTGAAAATAATTGGTATTGCTAATTTTAAATAAAAAATTGAAATAAATTTTATTTTTCAATGGTTCTTGTGACCTTCAATATGTAAATAAAAAAGTAACATAAATCAATAGTGTGTGCAGACGTCAGCGTGACATGAGAGCTGCATCTAAATTTAATGAATTGATGTTTTCAAATTAAATCATTGTGGAAGTGGATGAAACAGTGTTATGGTGGAATGTAAAGTATGACGAAGACTTTAAATAGTTTGATACACTTGACATAATCTTTATTTTCCCCATATTATCCTTAAAGAATAAAAAAGATTTTTACTAAATATGTTAAAGGAATCCTGTTTATATCGGAAATTTAGAAAAACAAATTTAAAGAAAACTGATATCCTAAATTTTCTCTATAAAAATTACCTGTCATAAAAACCCTATTTAAAAAAGAATTATTCCAGATCGCTTCAATCTATTTGACAGTTTGTCTTCTCTTTATCTATTTGACAACAAATCACCCATACCACTTTCTCCATTACGTATATCAATCATTAGAAATTGAATGCGACGCATTTAACCCGGTATCCACAGCTCATTTATTACGCGGCTATTGCAGTAAATTATTGAAGCGAAACATGACTGGAAACTAACGCGGACGATACCATGTCACTCCAAACCGCACGATAGCTACCCTTTAAACATCCTAATAATTAACTCGCTACATCCACTGCGACATTCGGACATTTTCGTTTTAAACCATTCAAAATTGATTGAAATACAGGAGCATAAAACACTAGTCTAATGTTCTAGATTGATTCCAGTATAGAATAAGCGCTTTTGTTTTCCCCAGGTGTTAATATAACTCTTTTTATGCTAGACGGTAAACCGCGATCGTAGATGCTTCGTAAATTAAACAGAATATCAGCTAGAAATGGTTACGATTATATAAACATGTTAATAAAATTTGTATGTTGAGTTACTCGTAACTACAAACGTATTAAACTTCTTTGCTCCTAGATTAAAACTTAAAAATGTATAACAGTCAAAATTGTTTCAAACTCTTCTATAGCAATGAGATTTTTTTTAAACATAGCGTTCCGACTATTTTTGTTTCAATAGCGAAAAGATCTACATATACTCGCAAAAAAATATTTTTCTCCAAAAACGCCCTATCAGCATATTTGCTACGAGTAGTATAAAAAATATAGTACAAACTATGCATGTGCAAACGTTTTTCGTTTACGAGATCTGAATATTCAAAGGATGTAAAATCTATTGTTTCATTCCACGCTGCCGGTTATACACACACTAAAAGAATTTTATATGGAAAATATAACACGAGATTTTCACCAATTTCCGTCACCAAAGCGAAACACATTTTTAAAACAATTTTCTTTTTAGACAAATTTGGAGGTTGTTAATTGTGTACTACGAAGCCACCCAAGAAAAACTGAAAGCGCATTGTGCACTCTTAAATTTAATACTATTCTTAGAATAATGTTGAAGAAAGTATTCTTAAATATAAGGGAGAAAGAATGCGGTCCGTGATGAGGTTAAATACTATATGGCAACTGGTGAGTAGTTCAGCGTGGTGCGGCGAGGCAAGCGGGCCCCTTACCACTTAGTGACTAAGTTCACCGTCTGGCTCGATCCGCTTTACCGACGACGGGGCAAAATTGTATTCTTACCGTCTCTTAGGGTTAATTAAATTTCAGTTTTTATGCAAACAACCGAAGGAGACATCAGGCAGTTTTTTTTCGCAAACAAAAGATTACATTGTAAAGTGCATATTTACCGGAGGAAGGCCGCGCGACTTAGAGCAAGACTAATAGTAGAGTGCCGTAAGACATAAAAATGGTCAAACCTCGGAACCCAGGGCCAGTCAATGAATCTGTATATCAAGTATGAGACTGTATTATTAAAACCTCAAATAAAAAAGTTAAAAAAAAAAAATTGACCGATCTCGATTTACAACAATTTTTAACAACAATTCACTGAAAAATGAGAGACGGAAGAGAGAAAATTTTTTTATAGTGAAAAATTTAGTTTTATTTGTAATAAATTATATGTGCAGAGTAACTTCAATGTTAATTTATTAGATTATCGTAAAAAATAAGTTACAAAAAAAAAATTATCATTAACTATTCACATTGTTACATCGTGTACATTTCACAGCTTTCACTATTGCATTCTAAGCAAGCTGCAGTGCAGTTTAATCCACTTTTCCTGCACCCACAAGATGCTCCACATCCTGTTTTGCATGAGCAAAAAATAATTTTTAATAAAGATTCTGGAGCTGGTCGTTGCGTCATTGTTTGCGGTGTCAATATTCCGCATTCCAAGCCATGTTTGAACTTGCAAAAATACTCTTTTAAGTTTTAGTACAAACGCCCAATTAATTCAATATTTCGTCAATGCGAATATCGTTGCTCGAAAATTCCTTAATCACACGCAATAGCAACAAAGGGCAATATTGGCGTTGGTGACTTGAATTTCCTCAAGTTGCCCCAAAACAACAAATCTATACAACAAAATGTGAAAAAAGCTCTTAAAAAAGAATGTTTCTCATTTCTTAAATTATGAGCTTTGCAGAGCAAAAACGTGATCCCTTATTTTTTCAAAAATTCGATCGAGTGAAACAAAAAAATGGCTGGATGGATTAATTTGGCACTTTATAGGATTTTTGTGGACATATTGAACTGTAAAACGCACACTTAACATTATTGGTTTTCACAATATTTTCGATCCGGCGCTCGATTTTCCAAAACACCATCTAAAGCTCATTTTTTGATGCATTTTCAAATTCATGTAAAAAGAAGAATTCTTGTTTTTTCGAAAAAGTAATAGCTGGTGGTTAAAGGATATTTATTCAAATTCTTGAAACGCACCTTAAACTTGGTGTACAATTATTTGTTGCTGAGATATCGATAATTAAAGACAAAAGGATCCTTTTCCATTTGTAGACTGATATCTCGGCGAGAACTAAACATATCGAGGTGTTAAAAGATAGAAATTAAAGCTAAATAAACAAAGTATCCGATCTTTATAAGGGTTAAGCAAGAACATTTTTCTCCACGCCCGTATGTAAAAAAAAGAAGCATTAAAAATTTTGAAATCGTTTTGTTGCTGCTTTTCCTAAGATCACTCAAAAACCACTGTTGCTACAATTTTTTAATGTGTTAATCCAAAAACTAGAGACTTGGAGCTACAATTTTCTTTTTTTAAATTTCCTGTACGACCATTTTTCTCGAAGTTACGGCCCAAAAATGTGGATTTATTTTTTGATCCTTTAATTTTTTCCAGTAGTGTTTTTATTTATATTCATCGGTATACCTGCAGTCCCTAAAGATCCAAGATCAAGTTTTCAAGTTTGTAATAGTTGTCATTTTTAAAATATGACTTTTCACTAATATAAATCAATTAAAACTCCAAAAAATTAATAAATGTTTATAATAATAAAAAAAAAATTGAGAGCGCGAAAAATTTTTTTTTTAACATTTTTCTATATACTATTAAAAACATATTTTCAAGGTTTATATTAAGATTCATTGACTGGCCCTGGATTCCGAGGTATAAACCTTACGGCGCTCCACTATAATTAAATATCAGAAACTAATTTTATTGACTGTTGAGAGCTCCGTTTTCCACTTACACTTTAATTGATTCTTATGAATTTTTATTTTATTAAGCCGCTAGGAATAGATAGCAATCAGCCAATCAGCTGGCTAATTTGTAGACAAAAGTTAGTTGCTATTATTACCTAGCCTGGAGTATATTTGTCTTGATTTCGTAGGTAAGTTTTGTATTTACATATATAAAGCTTCACCGGTGGAGGTATCGAGAGCGCAGTGTATTTAAAATATTATTTCACAGAATCTAGCTCAAGGGCATGTATATGCAGCCTGCGATTGGACCACTGCTTTGGGAGGAATGGAGGAGATGGGCGTCCCAATACATCATAGTGGCGGTGGGCGGAAGCTTAAATTCTTCGGATTCGCTGTTTGTTGTCGTGGGCGTATGTTTACAATGTTTCGATTAGCGCGATTGGACAGCGATATCGAGTTCAATCGAAGCCGCACCAATTGCATATGAACTTTGACATTCTTTCCAGGTTACAGAGATGATTTTCATTGATAGAACTTGCTACACTATCTCTGTCGTCTTTATTAAGCATGATGTAGCCAAAACGAGATAGGTAACTTAATTAAAGCAATCACTCGATGGTGCGTGATTTAAATATTAATTTCATTTGAAAATATTTAAGAAGCTTTACTTTTACTTATAAGAAATTAAATTTAAAAATTCAAAACAGACATAACCTACTTATATTCAGGTTTTTAAAACGTAAATCTATACTATGTTATACACTCTATCATATGTACATAAATCGACCTATGCATCGAATAAGGTTACTTATGACTATAACACCAGACTGCTTTTTATGTTTATAATAGAGTCAAAATTGTTTATATATTGCACTAGTGAAGTAATAATGATCATAAATTTTGTTGTTGTTTGAAGAATATAAAAATTTACTGATAATTTTGTGCCCAATTAAGTTTAAATCGCTGAAAAAGAGAAGTTGTGCAAAAGCACATATAACCTTATTCTGCGCATAGGGCGAAATAATAATAGCGCTTTAGAAGTCTCTGGGGGAGGCCTATGACCAGCAGTGAACGTCCTTTAGCTGATGATGATGATGATGATGATGATATATACATAAACAGTGAAAGTTTGTAGTCCCTTATATACATATGCATTTTTAAAGAATATATTACAAAGTACAGACGATTGATTAGTCCTTAAATTCTAAGAGTAACGTCTATAGCATCGCTAATATTAAAAAGACTTAACATTAGCCAAGTCTAGATAAGATTTATAAGCAAAAAAAGTGATACTTATAGAACATAGATTAATAACTCACTCATCAGTGATTTGAATCAAACGTTACTATATCTCATTCACGATAAGTTGATTCTTTTGGCATGTCGACTAATGATGGGAAACAGAAAATATCGAGTAGTTCAAAAATATTGCGTTTTAAAATACTGCATTATGTGTAATTCTTTATTACTTTTGACATGTAAAACATTATTTAGATAAGCGATGGTGGGTCATAATAAGTACCTATTTAATATAACAGGGTTATTTTTAGACCTCCCGCCAAATTTAAATAGGTGTTTTTTACCACGAAAGTAAACAACTTCCCCAAAGAAACACGGGTCGAAAAGTGAAAAAAAATTCAGACCTTCTACACGAAATCGACCACGTGAGCAGTTTTCTGTGGGAGGGTCGAATTATTTATCACGTTTCGACCCATGTTTCTTTGGAAAAGTTGTTTAGTTTCATGGTCTAAACAACCTATATTAAGTTGACAGGAGGTCCAAAAATAACCCTATTATATTAAATAGGTACTTATTATGACCCACCATCGCTTATCTAAATAATGTTTTAAAAATTAAGGTTGAAAAATTAAATAGTTCTATCCTTAAAACAGTTTTTATTAAGAAACTGGAGCACAGCCATGATCATTATAGTGCTCAGTAAAATTATCGACGTGGATATCGATATGAAAGATGTTACGCCCCTTTCCGTCCGACGGATGTAACATTATACAAACGTCAATTAGTTTCAGTATTCCTATTTTCATTTTTCTTTGAAGCAATAAAGTCTCAAAATTTTCGGATAACGCTTATATCTTTAGGGACTTTTATGTTGTATGTATTTTTTTATATTTATCAAATCATTAAAATAGTAAAATAATACGTTTTTTATTTCAAAGTCATGTCTCAGAAAAATTGACATCTGCCAAAAGAATCAACTTATCGTGAATGAGGTATAAGTTGTAATGCATAGCTATTGTGTATGGGTTAAGGCCTCAATCAAATTTATTTAACAATGTCAAGTTAAATATTTTTACAGTTTGATAGTGTAGACGCAGCTTCATTTCATCATCATCATTATCATCAGCCCATGTACGTCCCACTGCTGGGCATGGACCTCCTCTTCAACTACGATTTTTCTACGGACACTATAAATTCATCAATAGCAAACCAAACGTGACAGCAGCCGCGAAATAAAAATGCGAATGTATTTACAAACTATTCAAAGTCAAAGCTATTTGTTTTGTGGCTTACACGGCAAACGTTCCATAATGAGTTCTATTGGCTGCGATGCGGTGCGCAAATTCAACTTTTGTTTTGAACACTTTTTCTATTTTATTGTGCTACCGCTAGACCATACGAGAGTTTTATTACTTTCTAGTTTTTATACAAATACGCTGAAATTCATATGTGTGACTAAAGAATTATTTTATTTTCTCGCACAATAACGTGGATTACTTGCAAGTAAGAAGGACGTAAATGGTGGCATGTTTTCGTGAAGTGATTTAAAATAGAAGGCTTTGGATGCCTGATTTCTCTGTTTGAATAGAAATAAACTAATTTCTGGCAAATTAAAAACTAGTTACTTAACCGTCCTAGTATACAAAATTACAAAATATTGTTAAAGAATTATTTATTTCTTGAAGTACGAGGCTCATTCACTAGACTTCTCCCTTTTCGCAGAAAACCATAAAAATCGTCGTGGTTGCTAATCTTTAATCCGCGCATCTTCCTTTAAATCCTTTATATCAAAAGCTTGGAGCATATCTACACATCTTTAAGCACTGAGATAATTTGCCGTCGACTTCGTAACCCTTGAAAAAAAATTCCCTATTTTATAAAATAAATTCCTAGAAACAGCAGTGTGAATGAATATCTAGTGTCAATGTTTTCGACACAAAACACTACTTTTAATGTGGTTGTTTCGAGCCACAGCACAATAGTCGACAGCGACAAAAGCGGACGGGCATAATGCACAAGTATACGCGACTATGCCGCACCCTTTCTTACCCACAGCCGGAAGAGAGAGGGCCGCATCATTGTTGTCCCGCAAGGCACATAGCTTCCCTTTGCGTCGATTGCCCTGATTGTCTAAACAGGATAGTGCCATTGTATGAACAGTGAACCTTTGTGAAGCCGTTCGTGCTGTTTACCAACGAAACTGTCGCTGCTGAAACGTTTGCGTGATTTCATACGAATAACTCAACTTATTGTTACGTAAACTCATTTATTATATGGCTCTATGCCATTATTTGAACTTGGAATTACGATTTACTTAGAACAATAAAGACGTACGTGCCAACGTTAACTGTTCTTATTTGCAAATGATGTTAGAATTAGAGAGGAGAAGACACAAGCTATCAATTATTATTCCATCGCATTGACGATATAAAAATGACATCTGTTGCTTTACGCGACAAAACAATCGTAGCACTCGGTCGAGCTCGCTGGCTCATACTGAGTAGCTACGCCGTAGTCTATGTCTACGTGTTTTGACTACGACGTAGCTCCATACTGAATATTATGGTAACGCAAATACGCTATAAAGTTCTTTAATGGTTGTGGCGATAATATTAAAAAATATATGCAGTACATAATTGTCTTAGCATTTTACTTCCCTTCATAAAATTTTAAACAATACGTAATTCACTTGACTAGGGTTAAGCGCGGACAACAAAAACTGTAACCTATTGTTTGGTACGAAATTTACTGCTTCAAATGATTTTCAATTGAAAAGAAAATACATTTTTGTATTAAATAAACTGCATTATATAATACACAATGAACCAAATTACTACAGTTTTAAATATTCTGGGATCATCAGACTTTAATTTTAAGGCTTTTTAAACTAATTTAATAAATTGGTTGGATAAAAGGTTGTTATTTTATACCATATTACATAAAGAATAAAGGTTCAGACAACAATCGAAACATCTAAAGTGTTGTGAAACTGTTCTCAGAAAACGTATTCAAGGCACCTTTATCTTCACATACAAATATCTTTAACGTGACAGGCAATTCGCTTAAACATAGCAATGAATACCCCTGTTCGGTGTGAAAGTCGCGCTTACACTCGCCATATCGTCCCTTAGCTAACAACACCGCTCAAGTGGAAAATTGGTGGTTTTTACATTTTAATCTCATTGGATAGAGCTACTCATTGCGCGTCGAACCATAGGTCACAAGATATAGGTTTCAGCCTTGTAGAAGCCGTAATTCACAAAGTAGTGGCAGCGCGCAAGTCGGTTGGTCTCTCAACACCGCACAGTTTTTTTGTCTCCTGTAATGTTGGCAAAACTGACTTACGCGGTGTTGTAAGCTAAGGGACGATATCGTATTACTTAAAGAACAGTTTTCAACACACAATTTTTAAGTACAAATAGGATCAGCGTGCATCTACCGCGGCTTTCACACTTCCTAGTGAAACCATACACACAAGTGTTACCCTTTGTTGAGCAACAATTGTTTTGTACGGCACTATACAAATAGAATGACATAAGATTGCATCGGCTCGATTATACTATCTCCTAAAATATCAGATTTCTGCGTTAGTGGCCGAAAACAAGTTTTTATGAAAAATTGGCCATTAATCATTTTTTAATACATAGTTACAGATAGTTTTTGTTCTATGTTCCAAACTATTAACAAAGGAGTCATATCCATTGTTTATGATAGCTACTTATCTACCTACTGGCAGATGATATTTTTATCCTGGTACGTGCAATAGGTTAAGACTAGACTACCCGCAAATTTAGTATCGATCGAAGACATCATTGATTGAATCGGAAAAGGACCGTAAATCGAATGAGAATGTAATAATAAGATTTTAATAAATGGGCGAAACGGTTTCGCTAAAATTGGCCATGGCAGGACAAATTCACACGAGATCGGGCAAATTAAGTTATACCTGTTGTCTAAGGCTCGACCGAGATCTCGGTCTCGGTCTCGGTCTCGGCATTCTCGGCTACAAATCCTACCGAGAATTTTGTCTCGGTTCTCGGCTGTTTCTAGCCGAGATTCTCGGTCATAACCGAGACTGTAACTTTTTTCGAATCGGCATTAAAATTTTACCGCGCGTGGCCACGCGTAAATATAGTACAAGCTCGGTAATCAAAGAAATGCTAATATTTTTGAGTATTGGTTTTTGTCACCTTATAAGTTGCTTATAGTCCATTGAAATGTTACAGGGCCGAATATTGCACTTCTTAGAGGACGCAATTTTATTTTTGGGATATGTTTGGGAGGTCAATAGAAGCTTAACCTCAAGTTTGTGGGGTTGCCACCCTTGTCCCACGGCCGCCATTTTGAAAAAACGGGTGAAAACACTTTGTCTGCGATATCTCTGAAACTATGCGTCTCACAGAAAATTTGTAAAAACATAATTTGTAGCAAATTATTTTGCCTACAAATATGTTTATTTGACATTTTGCCCTAAATTAAAAATTTAAGAAGTTATAAGCAAAAAAGTGAGAAAATATTTATAAAAATTTTCTTTTTTGCTCTATAACTTTTTTTTATACATTTTACCAAAAAATTGCATCAGACCAATCTTGTAGATTATCTCCTGACAAAAAAAAATCCCTGTATTTTTTCCAATTTAATTCATTTAAAACGCTGTTACACTTCAAAGTTGAACGGGTTTGTCAATGCTCATGAGAATCCGGTTGAAACGAAATGTTTAACTTATTTTTTCTTTATTTTTTATTGTAAATTCTTACAATTTTTTTTATTAAATTCGTACAATTTTACTTATTTATTACTAAAAATTATGAATCAGTGATGGCCTCGAGGTATGGGCGCGCGGTCGAGAATCTCGGCGGTCGCGGGTTCGAACCCCAGGCACACACCTCTGACTTTTCGAAGTTATGTGTGTATTCACATTGAATCATCACTTGCTTTAACGGTGAAGGAAAACATCGTGATAACACCTGCACATCTAAGAGTTCTTAGGAATTTCTTAGGTGTGTAGTCCGCCAATCCGCACTAGGCCAGCGTGGTGGACTATGGCCTAAACCCTCTCAATGGTAGAGGAGACCCGTGCTCAGCAGTGGGCGTATATGGGTTGATGAAGAGAGAAGAATCTCTTCTTCTCCATAATTTTTATGTATTAAAATTTCTTCATATTATAGGCTGCTGATGTATCACATCTAGAAAGTTAAATTTAAATAAACTAAATTCGGTAAGTTCTATGATACAGAAGACACAGCCTGCACAGCCTGGACCATCGAAAAAAAGTCGATTAGAGAAGCAAGCTAACCTTATAAGCAAGATGTTCGTGGAGTAGGCCTACTGGGGATACAACGTAAAAAAAAACGCGCTTAAACTCTTATAGGCACGTTTTTTAGGAATATTTTTTTTAGTAATGAATAAGTAAAATTGTACGAATTTAATAAAAAAAAATTTAAGAATTTACAATAAAAAATGAAGAAAAAATAAGGTAAACATTTCGTTTCAACCGGATTCTCATGAGCATTGACAAACCAGTTCAACTTTGAAGTGTAACAGCGTTTTAAATGAATTAAATTTGAAAAAATACAGGGAATTTTTTTTGTCAGGAGATAATCTACAAGATTGGTCTGATGCAATTTTTTGGTAAAATGTATAAAAAAAAGTTATAGAGCAAAAAAGAAAATTTTTATAAATATTTTCTCACTTTTTTGCTTATAACTTCTTAAATTTTTAATTTAGGGCAAAATGTCAAATAAACATATTTGTAGGCAAAATAATTTGCTACAAATTATGTTTTTACAAATTTTCTGTGAGACGCATAGTTTCAGAGATATCGCAAACAAAGTGTTTTCACCCGTTTTTTCAAAATGGCGGCCGTGGGACAAGGGTGGCAACCCCACAAACTTGAGGTTAAGCTTCTATTGACCTCCCAAACATATCCTAAAAATAAAATTGCGTCCTCTAAGAAATGCAAAGCTCATGTAACATTTCAATGGACTATTAGTGCTTAAGCCTGCAACAAATATTTTTTTTAACTGCGCCGCCTCCTAGTTAAGCAAGTGAACAACTGTTTAGGAGAGCTGGTCAATTTTATGTCAAGGGACATGTAGTACTAGTAGCGTATTAAAAAAATTAACAGTATTGAAAAAATCACGCTTTGTCTATTCTCGGTCTCGGTTCTCGGTCTCGGCCGAGACTTTATTTTATTCTCGGTCTCGGTCTCGGTCTCGGCCGAGAACAAAAAATCCATCTCGGTCGAGCCCTACTGTTGTCGCTATTTCAACGCGCTGTGTTCGAGTGGAGTAGCGCGGGGCATCGTCCGCCTTATTACATTTATCCCGTGTACTTCTCGCTTGCCCTATAAAACTAATCCGTTTTACAAACTGCGCATTAACGAGCACAGCTTAATACTGGAATGGTAATAAATCATATAAAATAATTAATTTACTTTAGAAGATAGCGCAGTAGGAAACGTGCTTTGAATCATTTATTATTATTATCGTCGCTGGCATTATCCAATGTTTCTCTAACTGTTCATAGAGTTGTTTTATAGGTCAAAGTAATTTTTTTAAGTTATTTTTTTTCTATTCTTCTTTATATCGGCAATGACCATTCTATACATTAATATTTGTAAATAGGATTCTATCCATATTTGTAGTCTTATAAAGATACTAAACGTTACGATTTATTTGTTTTTTTTTTTGCAAGTTACATTTTTTTTAATAAGGAAGCTTACAACAAAATTTGTTTATAGCTAGCTCATTTGTGGTATTACTACATAGTGTTTAAAAACAAGCAGGATAGCTCAGCAGGCTAAGAACTATTTTCTTCAACGAAACCGTCGCGAAGAAACACTAATCTTTACCATCCATTTTTCCTGTTCCAACTTTTCAAGGGTTATTCGGCCATCTACTGTTCTGTAGATATTTTTGCTGAAACTATAACGAGATTATAACTTTTATATTTTCTTTGACAAAATAGAGGGTATAACTTTCAGTCACAATTTCGAACCTACTTTTATTATCATTCGATTTATTTTATGTAGCAATTACAAAATTAAATAAATAACAATTTACCTATAAGTTAAGAAAATGATGGGGCTTTTGACAAGTTCATTAAGTACGTAAAATTTCTTAATACCAAATGTAACTGTTTGTAAACTTCAACCGACGAACATTCAATGGAATAAGTTGCGAGTCCACAAAGGTTACGTTGTTCGAACTTGATCTAAGTTTCACACCACTTATCCCTTTTCGCGTAGGAAAGTTTAATCTAGCAACTTATGTCTGAATACGTGTTATTTAAGCATGCAATTACCTTTTATGAACCGATTTAGTACTAATTTATTAAAATTTTATTGAACATGTAATATAAATATGGTATATAAATAATAATAATATATATAAAAATACGGAATTATACTTTGCATAAAAATAATGTTGATCAGACAAAAATATCTCAGTACAGTTCGTCGTAAGTCAGGACTTTCTTTTACTGGAAGGCGTCAAAGCGACTGTGCCTAGAAATCTTTAGAAAAATACAAAACAATTTTACATCACATGCTATATTTTTTACTCTTACACTTTTATACTATTGTATTTACAGGTTGCATTCCTCTATTCCTAATTCTATTCTCTAATGATTTTGGCATTAAGTCCACCTTTAATCTTTCTCGAACATAAAATTTTAAATATAGATATTAATTAATTACTCCATTAAATATCTCTTCCGGTCGTTAATGTATCGTGAGGCAATTTAAAAGGATAGTGGAAAACAATGATAACACATGTAATTGTGTAATCAAGTGCATTCGAGCATAAACTCTCTAGATTAAGCACGATAACGCAGACAACTAGGTAATCTTGACTTGTAATTAGTATTAACAACACAATTAGCACGCCTGAAGTAATCTGAACGAGCTAGTAGTAGCGTAATAGCTTCATCAAGTGAAACTTAATGTTTGGGCAAACATTTACATTGCATAAATCTTGTACAACATTTTATGCAAAGCATATTTGGTATGCTTACTTATAATTGATTAAAATATTGTAAATGTTATAATCTTACTCAGATTAGAAACCACTGATTAAGGATATACCGATACTCGACTCAATTGATCTTCTTTACTGTTTTTTGTACTACATGTACAGAATAAATATGTGGATATGCTTTAGATACAAGTATTATAAAGAATGGAACGAATTCTCCCACCAAAATGTAATCTTCACAATATAGGTATATGTCGTGAATCATAACAATGACATATATGACCAATAGTCAACACAAAACGGCGGTTGCGACGTCTGCGGCTTGGCGAGACAAAACAACTATATAAATGTCATACATCACAATAAACTGGAAATTGGCTGAGCGTACGTTTGGCTAAGATTATCTCAATTTGAGAAAAGTGGAGAGATGGCGGGCTAAAGTGTCCTACGAGCGTTTCTGGTAACGCAAGGAAACCTCTTGAAAGTCTAGGCAACTTGTGTTTCTCATACGCTGAAAGAATGTTATTAAGGGGATTTTGCTGACAATATAGCCCGCGAGCTCAATGACTCATGAGAGAAAAAAATATTTGGTCGCAAATGTTTGTTTCATATTTGATTTTGTGGAAAGAAAAATTTTTACGTTTACCTACTGCTAAACTGCATGTAATTGTTGATGTTGGAGATTGATTTATCACTATAAGCAGTTTCTTGAAGCCAATGCAGTGGTCTCAGCGGAGTTGCAGATTATCTGAATTATTCAACGTATTCGTTCCTTACTGTCGCGGAATTTGAATGTAGGTAATATGAGGTCAAGTGTAGTTCGCGGTCTTCTCTGGAGCAGTTTGCCAACTTAATGCTAGCAATAACTATCAGAAGTGGCGAGTTTTATCTATTCTATTTCCAGTTCCAATAGAAACTCGGGGTATTTAATCAAACTTATAAATAGATAAAGTTTCTTCGTTCCGCACTAACGTCGATAATCATTTGGGTAAGACATTTTAGCCTAAACTAAGTCTCGGTGGTTCTTATAGCTATCTACCAGGCTGGTACTTCGGGCATAAATCGGCTAAAATGAATTTTCACATCTTAGACATAAGTAATAAAAAGTATTATAGAGTACATAGGAATGTATTCAAAACATTAGATGCTACAAAGCTAAAAAAAGCCTCGCCACACCAATTACGCATGTATAAGATACCTTTAAACAGTAGTGGGATGTTTAAATGTACTCGAGATCAATCACTTTTATACTATACACAAATAAAACAGGTTCGTTATCTCGTGACAAATGAAACTGAATTTTATGACATTGTATTTTAGTTTATAATTGAAAGTACTCAAAACATCTGCAGTGAGTTGAACAACGTACGTCAGCAGACCATTAGATGTCCAACGCCAGTCGTCGATGGGGGACTCTAATACGTCATTAGCGAAACGAACTTGATGCCCTTGAACAAAATTGGCGGCAAATTGTATCAAACGGGCCTGCCCGGACAACAGGGGTGACGACAATATTGAAGTTCAGGTTCCCCCACATTATTAGTACTAAAGTTTAGTATTTAGATGCATCATAAGAACAGAGTACTTCAACCGTTCTCTTTCACCGCTTTCTGCTTTCAAAATAATATAATACATTTTAAGTTTGTTGTAACAGTATTTTGCAGCGGCTAAACTAGTGTATTACTGAAAAAGGCAAAGCAAATCAAACGCCTTATAAGAATATCCGTCTTACTTGTTACCCAGATTCAATCTATTTTATTGTGTCGCTTTGTCCACTACGACTGAAGGCTTGAACCCTTTAACTAGATTTATTTCATGCCACTTCGTGTACAGCGATTTTGGGAAATTTTTAGAACCTTACTTTTTGCAAGTCTGTGGACATAAGGACTATTCTTATCTTATGCTTTTCCAATTCGATTACATTTTCACCTCAATTCAAATATTTTGTAATAATTACATTGTAATTAAAAGTTAAATAAACATGCCTTTAACACAGCACAAATAGTGATAAGTAGCCGTAACAATATAAATTAACATTGTACAAACGGCTTCTGTCCGAGGACATAGTATCGGATGGCTGTCAATTGGATCAATTCGCTTGCGACCTTTTTATTGCATCGAGAAAAATGGACAACACCTACCGAGTGTTGTATAAAAAATAAATACGAAGAACACGATTTTAGTTCATTGACTTTTAGCTGTAGGTATAAGAGAGGGAATAAAATCCGATCCAGTATCATCAATGCTTTTTCAAAATAAGTTTGTTTGTAGTACTTTAACGAAAATACTTAACCGAATTTGACAGACACTTTGAAAGCAGTTAATTTTATAATTAGTCATTATTTGTCTATACGGTTTGTATTGTTTATATGTATTTAAAAACACGAAAATGCGTTACTTAGATACTATAAAGTGACTTCATAGACTTTTATGAAGATTTAAGTATGGTCCAGACAACCTTTCTTTGGCGAAAAAATGATTGCGTTTTTTCTAATTTTTCTCTTTTGGTCTAAAAACTTACGTTTACGTCCCCGGTCCTTTGGTAGATACAGTCGCTTCTAGACATAACGGTATGTTTCAAATGTATTCAAATTAATTATGCATTCACATGAATGTTAATTATGTATTCGTTCACATCAAGCATGTAACGGAACCTCTAATGTGGTTCAGTAATTCAATTCAGTAAATTTATATCTTACTTTAACCACGTACAAAAATATCTTCTTCTTCTTCATCAACCCATATACGCCCACTGCTGAGCACGGGTCTCCTCTACCATTGAGAGGGTTTTAGACCATAGTCCACCACGCTGGCCTAGTGCGGGTTGGCGGACTACACACCTAAGAACTTAGGTGTGCAGGTTTCATCACGATGTTTTCCTTCACCGTTAAAGCAAGTGATAATTCAATTTGAATACACACATAACTTCGAAAACTTAGAGAGTGTCTGGGTATCGAACCCGCGACCGCCGAGATTCTCGACCGCGCGCCTAAACCTCGAGGCCATCACTGCTTGACAAAAATATACTTACAGAGAAATTACCGGTATTTTTTAGATACGAATAGTTCATTCAAGACTGTGACAAATAATTTTAAAAGTTTTAGCATATTCAGTTGTTGTCTGATTTAAAATTGTGAGAATTTAATAAAAAACTACATATCTAAATTTATGATGACGTCACACCTAAGGAAAGGCATTTGTATGTGTCTGTTTATAAACAGATTTTTACTTGCTGTATACTTAAAATAATAGTGAAATTGACCTGTTTCTATTTAGAAGCAACATAGTTTCTTTGTACTGTATTAAAAAAATAACAAGCGACTTATGAGCAGCACGTCAACAAAGCATTTTCATTTCCATAATTACGAAATAATTTTAAACTTGCACTGAACTTGTCGATATTTACAACACGGCCAAGGTCATTCAACGTACATTTGCAGGGAAACTAAAAGGTCAGTCTTATTATAATCACACGTTTATTTAAGGCAAAAATAAATTTAAAACGCTTATCTATGAAAAATTATATCTTTATATTTTCTTAGTATTGTTAAGATACGCCCCAATTAATACATTGAAACTTACAAAAGCAAACAGAACGGCTAAACACTCGAATACCAACACCGAAAATTAATCTGAAGATCCACAGGCTAACATAGAAAGTTAACTAATTTGATTAAATTAATCGGATGTGCATTCACAGGCTCACCTGCGCTCGGCGTACTTCCAAGCAAACTAATGAAAGTAAGCGAAACTAGTTCTATTGGAAGATAATCCTGTGTCAACCCACTATCCTGTTAAAACGGCTCGAAACCACGCATCCCTGGATGAAATTACAACTTACCCTCCCTAGTAAATATTTGTTTTATTATCCAATAACAGAAAACTTTGATCAATCTTCTCATACTGGTTTAATGTGGTGTCTACGTTCGTAGCAAGTTCGTAGCCCGTAGGCCGCGCGACTACGAAATGCACTTGCTCAAAGCAATGATATAATATTCAGTGGTTGGAATGTCAAGTTCAGTGTAGAAAAGCGCCTGTTAAAGCACTGCAATAGTTACGTAAGTAATGGAAGTAGGTCAGATAAGTGCTTACTGCATTGTAAGTACGATTTAGCGAATTGATTAATTATGATATATTCTTAATAGTAAATTAAGTGTGGGAGACAACTTTTTGGCTTTCGGCAATGTCTAATAGTAAATAAAAACTATTATCTAATTAAAGGGCGGGTGTTATTTCGGGTGATGTATCGCAGTATATTTAAATGTTTTAGTAAACCTTCTTTGGCTTTCAAACATTTCTTTCTGAATCTGTAAATTTCTTTTCCTATTTGAATATTAATCCTAATATTGGTTATAATATAAATCTTCGATAAGAACTAAAATTATCATTATTAAATACAACTGAAAGTAATTTTAAAGTTTAATAGGCATCAAAGTTATCACCCTAAATATATTTAATTTATTTACAAGACGTGTTTAAAAAAATGCCCCAGATAAAGCCGTGATTCCAGTTGTCTATAACAAACAATCGTTGGTCACATCAATATTGAATTTTGGTTCAAAAATTATTAATTATTCGCTACAATTGCCATAGCACTAGTGAAATTCTGTCAATCACACGCAACAGCATGTTTTTGAAATACGAAAGCATTAACTAAAACAAAAACATTGATATATATATTTTTTAATTGATAGATATATCAATAGTAACTTCCACAGAAGCCCAAAAGGCGACCACTCCTCACAAAATTCTTTAAGCTTGGCAGTAAAATTTCACGCTAAGAATTTTCCATTGACGCGGACATGTGAGCGAAGGTTGCGGAGAGTACGTAGGTACAAGTCCCGTTGCGTTTTCTAAAACCTTTCCAATCCTTGTTGCAGTCGTTCGCTTCCCAAGCTTTGGCAAGTCACCAAAATGTTTTCCGTACTTTCAAATAACATAAGATAATTTTCTAGCTGAAAATATTCGATTCTAACTTGAAAATTATTTTAAACTTCTCTTTCAGCATAATAAAATTAAAGTGCATGACTGAAAAAGGAAGAAGAAGAATTATGATTCCATAAAAACAATTTCTAAGCTGGTTCTGTGTAAACTTTGCTTAGTGAGGAGGCGAGAATAATTTATAGCGTGGACTAGTCAATGCTCTTAGCCTTTTAAAATTCAATGAGCAGTTAGTACCGGCCGCGGTGTAATGTTTACGGACACCATTCAACTTTGTACAGCGATTTGAATAGAAGAATCGGAACTCACACTTGTTACATTGAATTAATTATTAAGTGGCAGATATAAAACACTTTGGATTTAGTGATCAATATATTTTATTTTACAACAAACGAATATATTGGAAAATGAATTGCAATTAATATATTGTACATATTTTAAAAGATTTTGTAAGTTATAACATCTATAGTGTTTCATAGAAGATAAATTTTGCAATAACAAGCGGATGTCTTCAATCTTGCGATAAATAAAATGCTGATATGAAACCCCAGGCAACATTTTTCTATCCTATACAAGACCGTAGCCCTTCAGACATGAGAAAAATACGGTCGGGATCAGACGACTCAATGTTTTGATAAAACGATCCGTGCGCTCTCGAATGCATGTGGACAAGATTTATTTATCAACTTGATGGTATTGTTTGCGAGAGATCTTGTTGCGGTCGCGGCGAGCACGTAACAACGCAATTTATTTTGGATTTTCAGTATTGTTTACAATAATAAGACACATTTCAATCTATAATCCACCCCGCGTGTCGCATACGTTTTATTCATTGGGGACTGATATTGTCTGTTTAGTGAACTGGGCGGGCAGTAGTAGGATTACCCACGGCCATGGCAAAATGCTGCAGTGGCAGCTGATGGCAAGCGCAGTGCGGTACAAATTTACCGTATAAACTTTGGGGAAACATTTTCTTTTAGATCTCACCACCACAATCAATCAACAATTTTATGACGACTAGTTTTCAATCTAGTATAAGATTATTTAGCTTTATGCTTTTTAGTAGGAGTATTTCTTAGAAGAAAATTCAAAGTATTTGTGCAATTAATTAAAGCATTCCGTGGTTTAGGGGCATGCTCCGTGGTACAGTGTATGTACACAATACTATGTGTTACATATTGACAGTTGGGCTGCATTCCATACACGTCGGTTGACCTATTTTGGCAATACATCGATTACCTTGCAGTGCATGAAGGCTGTGAACTGTGAAATCGCAGATTCCTGACTTCGACAATTAGGTTAGGACAACGTTTAATTTATATAAGATAAGATGTCAGATATCTAAGAAAAGACTTTATAAAGAGAATTAAATTACATTATTGTTGACTGCCCCGCTGGTGTTTTGACATCACGTCCATCCACGATGGAGACGTTACAGGTTCGACTCCTGGGATTGGCCTATTTGTTATATAGCTGTTTAATTCTTAGTTGCAGTACGAGGTTTGGATATGTGCCAGGTTTGTAGCAATTACAAAGGCCTCGTCCCATATAACAGAGAATGAAAGCATATTATATCTGGTGGTGTCTGGATATAAATCTCTTCCTACCGCTTCGTATAGTATTTTCTCAAACAAGTGTACTTAAAGGTTGAATAGTTAATTACAATGAAATATCTACTTACGCCTACATGCTTGCATGTAGATTGTAGATGTACATATATAGATCATTAGTCTATCTTGCGACTGGTCTTATTTTTTTTTTTTGTAAATTTCATAAACAGTTTGAAAATTTTCTTTTCACAACGTCTAGTTAGTTAAAAACGCTGTTTCGTTTTCTTTCCATTACTTAAATGCTAAAAAAGCCAAAGCCTTAATACTTAAAAGCCATCATGATTGTTCGTTGAGATATGTACAGATATTTCTGGACAAAAACTCCAAAAAAATTTTTTCGAATGCGATGTTATTCAAAATAGCTATTTACAGTTTTACTTTGTGCTAAAATGAAAGGTATGATTTAGGAGGGCGAACTATTTTACGGGAGGGCAGCGTCTAAAGATATTAGTAATTAATTGTCCGACGTTAAGACAAGGAAGAAAGTTTTAAGTGCAGTTGGCGACTACAGAATGGCTGGCTTGGGTATATTATGAAGACAGAAATTAATGTTAACAAGTACACTATATATTACTTGGTGTATCTTGAAGACTTGTGACGCGTAATAAAATGAGATAAAACATCGTTTAAGTGTAACATAAGTAGACAATGTCTATCAATAAGTATATCATCTTTGTATAGGTATGTTTAAAAAATAAAGTATACAGTAAATAATATTTACTTTAATTTTGTTGCAGCAGCCAATAATATAAAAGCCAAGGAAACCTTTGTTATAACTACAACCAGCCACGGCCACTAAGCTTCCCGCCAACAAATTGTGACTTACTTTCCCAGTAGACAAAAATAAACAGTTAAAGTCAAACCAAGTCTGTGGAACTGTATTTAAAAATAATATTTTGTATTGTAAAACCATTCAAACGAAAGCAATGTTTATAGAACTTTACGCTTGGGTTCATGTTAGGATCGCGCTCATCAATTATTCCTTTCAACGTACATTTACTCCGAAAGTGATATAATATTAAAAGGCGATGGAGAATGTTACAAATTATTGTGTTAAAGTAACTGTACGAATTTAAGAGTTTTGATTTAATACAACCACTAATTATTAAAAACATACAAGACATTTATTTGCACTCTTTTAATACAAATTTATAAATTTTAAACTCAAACTTCTGAAGAACAGGGTAAGAAATTTAATTCGTCCCTGTATTTAAAAAAACTTAGGGATGGAACTTTGCGGAAGATAGTGCGGATGATAAATTTGAATTTTATTGGATATAAACTTCAAATAGAAGTACAAAGTTTGGACGTAGTTGATATTCTGTTAATATCTCTCCCTTTGTGAGCGGCTGCTTGCGCTCACCACTAGACGCTTTCTTATTTCACCATTTCAAAACTTTGTCATGATAACGGGAGCCTTCCCTTTATTTTGTAATAGAAATGACACTTCAAGTAGCACATCGTGGACCAATAGTACTACCGTTATTTGTCTAACGAACTGATATTTCCGATGTTTCCAAATTGGTATTTGCTGTGAAAAATTCTGACGCGTTTTTAAACAAAAAATTTACCGCCTCCCATTCTAACATTTTTGTGTTTGGACGAGGCAAACACAACGCGTTTTATTAAAATCGGCGCCGGCCGGGTTTGCCGCATCAGACAATTGATTTGAACAATAGACTGTTTCCTGAAAGTTGTGTGAAAAGTTGGAAAGGAGGCGTGCACAGCGTTCGAGAGTTTCATAAATCAATCAAAAGCAGGAACTAGCCTCGTTCAAACTGTTTGTGTACGGCGAGACTAAGCGCCGATTGGCAGGTTAATAACTGCAGTGATTGTCGCGGGCGGCGCGTGCCACACTAACTACGGAATTACCTTTCACAAAATACAAGCTGACAATGTCCAATATTGAAAATGGCGTGGCCAATATTTAATTTATCGATACTATCTGCGTCGTGTGAATATTTGATAACCTACACCGTACGCCGTCGGTGTCCCTTTCGGAATGGTTGCGTGGGATTTTTCAGTTATACCGTTATGAAAATTCCAGTTCATTTAACGAGTTTCGGCACAAAAGCTTCGTTAGCCGCAAGTGCCCGAGTACTTTTATCTGAGCACTGCGAGGCATGTTTTTTAATTAGATTCTCCGCAAAAAAATTGATACTTCGAGTGCACGCCGATCTTAAAGTTTTTTTTTACCAACGCTAAATATTACTTCTGCTATGGATCCATAAAGTAATGATCCATGGACATATAGTAGTAATAAAATATTGCTCGAACTGTGTAATCATGTCCGTATAAATCCACGTCACGAATATTTACAGATTCGCGCGATATTTACATAGAACGGGCTTTGTATACCGCCAGCTAATTTGACCGACTCCAATTTTCAATAGCGTGCGCAAAAAAGCTGTCGATCTAACAAAACGTATAACACGTTACGAGATAAATGTCTATAGGCAAGGGGCGAAATGTTCAGCGCAGGTTTTAATTAATCGAATGGCTCGGAGGATTGAGCTGTGCTCGATTTGTCGGCACGCCTGCACGGAGCCAACAAGTTGCCGGATCGATCCTGTATTCACCACGCCTGAGACAATTCTATTGTAATCTACTATATTTGTTCGTTCAACCATTGCCTGTCTTTAAGTTCTCAAGATTTTAATTAATTGCTCGTTAATTATATTGGATGTTATTTTGAATTTTGGCGACAGACAGTGTGAAAGGATCTCAATATCAAAACAAATAAAAATGTTTCAAAATAAAATTACTTTCTCAGTGTATTTTTTAACAACAGTACAATTCTGATAAGTAAACAATTAGAATTATGTTATTTAAAATTTCCACGACATTTCATTATCGTGCCTACAAAAATGTCACAAACAACGAGTTTGTTTCGGATCAATCGTTCCGCTAGAACGGTTTATAATTAATGTATCGAATAATGAACAAAGAGGATGAAAGCCAATTTATTAAAAGTACGTGACTGTGCAGACAATTATCCAGGGCTTACAGCGGCAACTTTCATATAGCTATGGATCAGTACAGTTTTCATCAACCAGCCTGGAATAACTTTATTCGTTTTGTATTCAATGACTTAATTCAATGATTTAATATACACTTACAATTATAAATATCTACGTCTTTTCCGTACAGTTCATTTTAAATAAAGCAATTCAAATACTATTATGTGCCCATATAACTACAAAAAGTTTACATATGTCACAGCCACGTAGTGAATTATTTCATGATTAGTAGTATAGTGACATGGAAACAAATGCACCTTAGTGGAGCTGGGCAATACGTCGTAAAGAATAAGTTATAATGTTGCGAATCTATGTGTGGATCTTATAAGTTTCTGCAATATCCCTGCGGACGCCTTCGTAATGTTGAGTTAAATAAGAAAAGTGTATACGAGAACATTCAAAGCTCTCGAGTCATCTTAAAAACTGTGAAGCTTAAAATGTTTCAAAAACTATTTTTAATCCATTCTTGGTATAAGCCGCGATAAAAGAAAAGACATTTGAAGAAAATACGCCTTGCAAGTTGCTTTACATTAATCCGTCTCCAGCCGCAGTTTCGCTAACCGTGGACTCGTTAATCCGCGCTTACAATTGTTTGAATAAGAGTAAATACGAGCGCTATTGAGAGATCTAGTTAATTTGAACAAAGCCGTCGTGATTATATCGCGGAACGTGTGCAAAAAATGTATTTATATATACAAAAAATAATTTTTCTGTTGAGTTATCAATTATGTTTTTAATTTGAAAAAAAGTTATATCAGTTTTATAGATATAATTGTATATTGACTCAATAGATTGGAGGATTGTCGGCAAAACAATGTAAGGTTGCAGAAAAAAAAAGAAGTGAAAATTAAAAATTATTTGTTTAACAATATGAAAAAAGAATACTCTTTATGTTCGCCATATATTCTTTATGTGCCGTATTTAATCACATAAAAATGTAATGAATGAAGACAATACAGCTATGATTGTATAGACGGCATGTACGCCGGCTATTATCGTATTTTAGGTATGTTATGTACATATATGAATTTTAAGTTCACCCTGTTCTCGATTAAAAGTTTTGAACTTATTAAAATCGTAAAAAGCCAACGAGTAATAAGAGACTGGAATGTCTATCTATATTTCCATACATAACACCGAGCAAGGAAATGGAACATTAAATATCTGTAGACGCCCGTCCTAATGTCACGACGTCGCACATTCTATCATTGAATACACAAAGCTGAAAACAGTAACCCATAAACCAACTGAAGGCCTAAAAACAAAATGAAGTACTTTATAAAAGATAATTTTAGTGTAGTTACCAGCATTATTTCAGAGCACAAGAGCGTGGTGTGGTTTCCTCATTATGCAACACATTCGCTAAAGCTTAAACGAATTCAAAAATAATTTTCTCATCTTGCACACGACGCGGCGCAAAACAAAAACTCTTTGTTAACCAAGTGTGCGTTCACGCGAATATGAAATTTCAGTTAATTTGAACAATTACTGCGAGGACTTTTCGTTCAAATAAATTATGACCTTGCAATGTTAATCAGATAAATTTTCAATAAATACTTGCGCCAATATTATACTTGGGCTATAACATCTTGATGTTAGGTGCAATACTGGATAGGAAGATACAAATAGGATAGGAAGATACAGAACACAAATAATAGGCAACTATTACCCTCCACGTGATACAGTAGGTAATACCGGTCAGTTCAAGGCCGGGCGTATACCCTGATCTCCAAACGCGACATGCTGTGACTATCACAAACGCGTCTTACATCTCATGTTCGTTGATCGTTATTCGGCAGACATGACAAGTTCTACCACAATTCGTGAATATGGAAAACTTACTCTGCTGTCGAAACCCAACAGCACTTTTCGCATTTCATCGTTTTCAGTAATAAAGATTTGGTCGAGCCGGATTATTCGAGTGTCGAGGCTCTGCCGCTTCTCCTCTCCGTACCTGAACATCTTTTTTAACGTACGACACTGTAATATTTTATTTCACGAATGCTTAAAAAGATTTCATTTCGGAATTGCAGGCGTCACGTGATTTGCTTATTAGGCGCTTGCCTCTGGAATAAAATGCCTTTCCATTTCAACTATAAAGAGATGGAGGAAGGTCTAACTAATTTGTTGACAAATGTCCGTCGAGACATGAAAA
This sequence comes from Cephonodes hylas, assembly GCA_030295005.1. Classification (NCBI taxonomy): domain Eukaryota; kingdom Metazoa; phylum Arthropoda; class Insecta; order Lepidoptera; family Sphingidae; genus Cephonodes; species Cephonodes hylas. The sequence goes on along the minus strand of AP025360.1, from coordinate 6,295,706 downwards.
AGACGCTTACGTTCAAAGCAAATGGCGTTTCGAGATTAAGAAAGCCGTCCCCGCGTAACGAGAAGCGAGGGACAAATGAGAAAAAACCTATAAATTTATCATCCCAAAACATTTCGAGGAGTGTTTAAATTTAGACATAGGCATACTGTACGTAATTCGTTTGTTTAAATGCCTCATAGATCGGATAGTTATATCTTAAATACATTTGCAAATCTAGTGTAATAGTAACTATATTTAATTTAATCCTAAAAGGCTTATGGACGGCGACTATTTTAATCGAAAACTTGGTAATACAATTAGAGGAATGGTTGATGTTCCCTCGCCCTTTTCTGATTTGCTGTTGAGACACTTTCTCTTAACCAGTATTGAAATCTGAATTCTTATTATCGATCAATATCAATATTGTATATCGATCGATTAATTGTGACACAAATGTAAAACAAATGTGGCGGTAACTGTTCTCTCTTCCTCCAAGAGAGATATTTTATAACCATCTTGAAAAATGCAGTTGTTAAAGCTTTGAAAACTCCAAGGGTGGTTATGAAGTTTTGCTATTGGCACTTGGTTAATAAAGTCTATCTCCCTAGCGTCTAGCAACCCATATATCTGAACGCTGTAGATTAACGTTGAAAATAGTTTCCTCTCCTAGAAAATAATAAAGTCTTCTTGTAAAAGATTTTTGACAAGGATTATGTGCTCTGAAATTTCATTTTTAAAACCAACTAAATCCGACTGTATGACTACTTACCCAGTTACAATTAATGTTAAATCTCCTAAATATAAACTTAGCCACTGGGCCCTTTAATATGTCATTATTATTTTTTGTTGCAATCGACCACATTACATAGAGACGGCTAAGTTACTAAGTACAATGCTTTCCAAATAAACTAGACTAGCAAATATTGGTAACGGTAATCTACCCGTAGACGGAATTACTCTAACCGATTTAGAGTTACAGAAGTTGCTCCTTTAATGCGACTATATAGGGGTTGGAAGTTAGTTAATAAATTTTATACCCACAATACTTGTTGCTTAGCTTGTGGACGATAGGGTAATTTTAAAGAATAGACTAATTATTTTCGTTCTGATGGATGTAGTAGTTTTGAAAATGCCTAAAATAACCAATACTCTTTAGATGAGGCGATAGACATGTGAAAAAACGTAGAAAAACAAAAAAACAAAGAAATGCGGACTGCTCACGATCGGAGAGGTTGGTACTTTTTAGGGAAGACTTATGTACGAACGATTGGGCCAGATAAGTCGGGGTAAGTTAGTATTGTTTTATATTTTATTCCTGTATCTGTGCTGTACAATAAAGTAAATAAATAAATAAATAAATAAGTAACCTGTAAGACTTTTGGTGGGCAAATTTGCTGCTGATAGAGCAATGGTACCCGCGCGGACGGCGACCGCACATGTGATGTAATAACTGCTGTATTAACAAAGTAAACTTTAGCGTATGTCGGTACGTTCAGGGTACATTCCGCGTCAGGACAGCATATAAGTTTCGACTGGTCGAACATTGTCGCTTTCCTGCTAGTTGTTACGATACATACGTTCAATATTTTTTTAAATAAAGAAACAAAACTTACTTGCATAAGTAGATAACAGTATTCAATAAATCTAGCATAGTTTTTCTTACAAATCCATAATAGTTTTATTGAAGTAAATTCCATCGAAAGTTTCGCTCGGTGAAAATATTCGCCCCGTTCGCGGGATAAGTTACACCGCACCTAACGTGTTTCCATTTTACGGCGAGATTTACACGAGTTAACCAAATTGCCGAACAACTTCTAGTCGTATCGATGAAGTTTAATCGGGGCAAAAATCGACTATCGGATAATAGAAAATGTTGAAACAACTTGCGGAATCTGAAAACTATTACTCTGTTATAAACTTTATATAGATTTTATTATACACTCGCTTAAGTTGTTAAGGGTTTAATGGGATAAAAAATGAGAGCTCACGTTTTTAAATGTACAAGAAGTGATCATAGTGTATTGAAGTAATTTTAATTATAACATTGGTGTAAGTCAAGTAAGTGTCGCCCTTAACTGAATAAAACTAAATTAATATAAGGTACGAGCATAGAAAGTGCCACAGAAGTAGGTTGCAGTATTTACTATTCAATATAGTCAATGTAAGCAGTGATGGCCTCGAGGTTTGGGCGCGCGGTCGAGAATCTCGGCGGTCGCGGGTTCGAACCCCAGGCACACACCTCTGACTTTTCGAAGTTATGTGTGTATTCACATTGAATTATCACTTGCTTTAACGGTGAAGGAAAACATCGTGATAAAACCTGCACACCTAAGAGTTCTTAGGAATTTCTTAGGTGTGTAGTCCGCCAACCCGCACTAGGCCAGCGTGGCGGACTATGGCCTAAACCCTCTCAATGGTAGAGGAGACCCGTGCTCAGCAGTGGGCGTATATGGGTTGATGAAGAAGAAGAAGAAGATAGTCAATGTATGCAGCATAAAATTGCAAGAATGTTTATAAGTTTAATTTATATTTTTTTTTTTAACATAAAAAAATGCAATGCAAAGATGTTCATGTACGGTCTCGACGTCATGCCATGGCTAATGACAAAAAGGAAAAAGAAAAGATATTTCAATTCCTACTTTCATACATGTGTAGTATATCGCTTTGTGCTTTCGTGTTTTATTATTTCTTTGGAATCATAATAATATATTCTGTAATAATTAAATTAACCCAATTAGAAGTATAAAAGCTTTTTAATTATTACAAAGTGGCTGTTGCGTGCTGCGTTTCTGCGAAGCACTCGTCGCTTAATGATAACAAACTTAGAATTCTAGTAAATATTACTAACACAAAGCTTTTTACACCTACATATTTTCTGACGGTAAATTATGCGAAATACGAACAGGTTCCTAGTGTGTTTTATATTGTTTGTGTGAAATAATTTTAGGGAATGATACTTCAAAGAGTAAATGCTGTAAATTTAAGTAATTACCACAATCATAATACGCAAAATAGTTTCTTCTGGTGTAGGCAATTGGCGGTGGTAGATAAATCATACTCCCTAAAATGTGATAAATTATTTTCTAAGCATGGGTTTAGTAGAATAAACTAAGAACTACAACAGTATTAAAATTTTTCAAGAATAAATTATGCCATAGGCATGTACACATACATTTAAATATGCACGTTGCACTTGTCTTCAGGTGACTTTATTTGTATGTGTGGCAAAAGATTCTTCCTTTCATCCTATCCACTAAGACATTTAAACTATGACACACTAATGTTTTTTGAATTGTTTTAACGTTGACTACTACTTGTAATTTTTGTTTACATATCTGTAAGCTAACCAGTGATTTATTAATCTGTTATAAAAACAGTCGCTAGAAGAAGCGAAACAAAAATACCTAATTGAGAAAATTCATCACTGACATTATATTTTAGCTACTGCCTGACTAAGCAATATTTAAGGGAAACGTACGTAGGTGATGCAAACTGATATGGGATTGAGTAATTCGTGTTCTCATGTATCGTTAGGCCGGGAAACCATTCAGCCTCGCTCCGCTAGCTCGCCTAACTGATGGCAGCTTGCGGCGCGGCTCTTCTCCCGTCGAGTTACACTCATCGCGCCAACTTATATCAACAATCCATATACGTCCCACTGCCGGGCACGGGTCTCCATGGTCTCTATGGGTCTACCATAGAGAGGGTTTAGGCCAAAGTCCACCACACTGGCCTAGTGCGGGTTAACTTATATAACTAAATAACTAAAAAAACCGTATGAATCAACATTCATTGCATTTCGGCGATAGTATTTTATAAATATCCTGGTTATGGAAGCTAGAGTCTTCAGAGTTTAGACTAACACACAGGTTTCATTGTGGTTCTCGTAGCTTAAATAAAGTGTTTTTGAGTGCCAATATATGTAAGAGGAATATATCTGTGTACTGATGATGAAACTTGTTTTCAGATGAGCAACTACCTCACTACCACGGTTTGATAGCATGGAGTGCAAGTAAAATAACAGTTGCATTTGCGTACCAAAAGTACTACACTAAGTTCATAGATGTTTGACGCATGCTTGAAAATTTGATTTACAAATTACCAACTTGTGTAAGACAGCTTTAACGTTCATTCTAAGTACAATGTTCAAACGTAATGCAACCTAGAATTCCGTTTTATATTGAAGTTCTTTGTAAATATATTGAAAAGCAAAGCTCGGTTTTTCATAGAAAAGACAAGAATGAATCAAATAATATTTGTAAAATTTAAAATTAACTCTAAAAAATGTAGTACTAAAGAATGTTAAAAATCTTTTCAAAGCATAAGATTCGCACTAACAAAGGGATTTTATTTGTAAAAAAAACGGAAACAAATTTGCAGTTCTTTGAATGAATGCTATTGTCATTATTAATAGACAGGATATTTTAACAGAAATAGTAGATATAACTGTTGTATGTAGTATTGTATTAAATTGTTTTATTATTTTCCATATAAATTAGTTTTGACAATAATATTTCTGTTTGACTTTAAGTAAGCGATTTGCGAACAAAAATATTGGGAAAAGTATACGAACTTTGAAATGTTGAAGAAAAATAGGTCTAGGATGGAGATATTCCTTTGTACCGGGATGGCTGGCGCTTTCTTGGGGATTTCTTTCTTGGGATTTCTTTCTTTCGTTATGCAGTGGACGGCGAAAAATTGAGTATATATGAGATGTGCAAATCCATAAGTAAAGATTAAATAAGAAGTATATCGCTACTCTAAGAATTAAGTATCATGGGATACGAGTACATTATGCGTGGAAAGGAACGCTTATTTCATTCGTACCCCATCGCAACACCCCGGAGGAGATACCGTCAACTCGCAGAGGCCGCCCGAGCGTTCGAAATTGTCGCTGCATTTATAAACTTTAAAGTTGTTTTACTATACGTTTCTCTTCATGTATTTATTGTTAAATTACAAACATATTTAGCCCTAATTCACTGGTATCAGTAATCCTTAAGGATCAAATTAGCGCTGTTAAAGTATTCCCGCTAAACAATTATTTATATAAGAAATTTCACTAAGCTGGTATAAGGTTTAAAATGCGCAAGGTCTCAATCTCCAAGCTCATTTTCACTTTGCAAATATTTGTTTCGAAAACTACGACTGCATTGCACAAATAAGTCAGTGTCAACACTGTTAAATAAATTATTGTTGTTGACCTTTCATTTAATCGTCAAATGTTTTGCAGCTAAAGAATAAAAAATAAACTTACTCCCGTTGTTATGTACGGCCTCATTAATGGTATATACTGAGTTAAATCCATCATATAAATAAGTTTAATATTGCGTTTTATTTGACTTTACTAAATCTTACAATTTTCTAAAGAACAGTCAGGCTTGTTGATTGTCTTTATTATACAAAAGCAGTATATGGGAACTTGGAATGCTGAAAGTATTTTTTGTGGACACATTCTACATTTTTTCTGTAATACACTTTGTATGATTGCTCAAGAATAATTTTTAATTATTGTGTTATTTTTTTTAATTAAACTTGTATTAAAAAATAATTGCAGGGTTCAATTTTTTTTTGCAAAAAAATATTTGCTATGCACATATTTACAATTTCTATGAAAGCAATGCACAATTGACCACAATTCTATTTAATACTAAATCGGGAAATTCTGAAGTTGTTTAGCTTACAACAAGGCAACTGAAACTTATAGACTCGACTACACTTCGAGAAGTCATGTTTTATTTATCAGTCGACGGCAAACCTCTTTCATGCCTGATCAAGTATGCTGTTATATGCTCGTAGTTTCATACATTTTGATATAGGGCACTCTAGGCAACAAGCAATATCAAAATGTATTTTATTTGAAGGTGCAATCATCAGGAAAGGTGCAAGTTGTTTGACACGTTAGTGAAGATAATGCACTAGGTCTAGTGCCTTTCACTACGTTCTTCGCTATATGGAAGGCACAGTAATGTGTTAAATCCATATATTATCTTTGAATTTATACAACATACATGATTCTTGCTTTAGTGTGTGTAGATTCTCAAATCAAAGATATAGACTTGACTATCCAATCAATCATTGTCTTTGCTTAAAATGATAGTTCAGATGTGAAAGTTAAAGAAAGTTACCAGATTTGTGTAATTCCAGTAAAGATTTTGCTTCCGTTTAATATAATGAATCTAATATAATGCGATATAATAAACCTTACACTATCTCAGAGCGAACAATAGTTTCGCCGAGTAAGGACATCCATATTTCCTCGCGACGTACTTACAACTTATCTACTATGGAAATGGGTAACTATTCGCATCTCACGACATAAACTGAATACAAATTGGATCATAACATTTCTGCGGTTCTGCTTTAAATTGCTCAAATAATTTATTTTATTTTATTACACATTGTAAAATGTTTCAAGATGTTTATTAGGTCTGTTTTATGTACCTATAGTTTTTTTCAATGATTTGCCGAAGCCAATTTTGTTCATTTTGTTCCCTTTTTTAAGTTTATGAGAATAAAAGACAAATAAGGTGGAGGGAAGGGAATTAAGAACAAGCAATAATTAATGTCATTTATGCAGCTTTCTGTAACATGGCAGGCTGTGCTAGCCTTACGCAATGTGATCTATTGTAACAAACTTCCTATTAACGTCACAACTAAGACGATACATTGAAGCAATAGTTATAAAAGTACAGTTTAACTTAGACAAAGTATATTTCGTGTAAAAACATTTAAATTTACCAATAAAAAAAATTAAATTAAAGTAATTATTAAATTTTTAATACAATTTTTTTTATTTATATTATATTTATGAGGTAAATATTTTTTACAACTTTTTTAATGATTAATTTGCCGAAATTATCACTTAAACTAACAAAGATTACATTGATATTTAAAAAAATGCATTATGCTGTTACTGAATTGCTTACAGACGCCGGTAGCAGCAAGTGCGCACTAGGGAGTTTGTACACTAATAATTGCTTTCTTTGTTTTAGTGCCTACTTAGCTTTTCAAAGGAATTCATGTCTTTGTACACAGAGATGTTAATGATAAGAGTACAAATGTAATGTACTATCCTGATAAAGATACCTCAGAACACTAAATTACAGACGTACCCAGTACAAATGAGACGATTCTCTATTCACAATAGTTAGGTAATTATGCAACAGTAAGAAATAGAGCTCGTATAATTCATCGTCATTACAACAGACACACTTCGTGTACTTCGGACCTACACTCGAATGTTTTGAATTAAATTAGTTTATACGGTTATATTTTTTCTTCTTCGGCTTTTCTAGGCCTGTTGGACAATAGCGATTCCATTGAATTCCTGGTGTTAATCTGGCCAAACTACCATACTACTAACCCAGAAATGAGTTTAGTGGCAATAGTTTATGCAAAGCAGGTGATCAATTTTACCATAATGAATAACCGTCTTTTCTCGTTAGTCCTAGTTGGTCCGATTGATAGGTTCCGGATCGCGTCAAAATTTATTGAGATTTTCCGTCAACAATTTCTCGGTAGCCACACGAGTTCTGTAAATGTCCCCGGTGACAGGCTCGCCCCTTGTTTCAACAAACAAAATAACTCGTGAAACGTGAATGTAGACATACACCCTACCTTTCATACATGTAGGTATATGTGTAGTATAGATGTATGAAACGCTATTGTCATTAGCGCAATATTCGCCCCGCGGCACGGCGCCGTCTCCCCTCGTACACGAGACGCACGCTACCCCAATTTGGGATAGAGATCGAATATTGTTAGTGGCTAGACACAATTTTAACCACACATAATTTTTCTAGCGCTCGATCGTGAGCTTCAATTTTAGAAAATTGGAATTTTACTCGATCAACGGGGATCTTGTCACTTCACCGTTCACATCGAGATTTGACTAGGTATTGTAATATCAGACACAGAAGTTTGCTGAGGCAAACTGTGTGAGTGAAACCTATCAGATATTGTGTACACGTATCAATGTTCTTTTTTTCATTAACAACCCATATTTAAAAGTATTTAGTAATTTAAAAGTAATTAAACTTACTTTATTAAAACAATATTGGATGACTCATTATATTTGCGTCGGAAGATTGTTTAGTTTTCATGAAAATTTTGTTTAAATCAATAATCAGACAATATATAATAGGTAATTATTTTGTGTTAAAAAATGGGGCGTTTCTCTAAATTTACAATGTATATTTATTAAAAATTAATTCAAAAGAAACAATTATTATGTATAATTTAATAATCAATAAACAAATTAAAGGTACCCAAGAAAATTTGTTCGTTGGCAACTAGTCATTCCGGTTATTTTCCAATGTTGCACCAAAATACAAATTGGCAGTTTCATTGGGAATTAATTAAACTACACAACAGTTTGGAAGTGGATGTGCATTTAGCTCATATTAAACTAAATTCGACTTTATTTTACGATGCAAAACTGAACAACAGAGCACAGTCGCGCTTTGTGTTGTGCTGGGCGTGAATTTGGATTTCAAATAGACGTGGAAACCCCGGCAAGAATCCTACGAACGCCGAATTTCGCGTTTGACGCAATTAACAACAATTTGAGGTAGTTTTTGGTTTAGACTTCCGATGTTATTCGAAGCCAAAAGATAAATTTCTCTGACTACGATTAAAGTTTAGCTGAAGCAACAGTCTTTTGTAGAAAAAGATAAGCGACAGTCAAATGTTTTTTGCCTGCAGTTTCATTTTGAGTTATTTAATCTCTATGAAACAACCTGTATGTAACTGTGTACTTTTCTTCCAACAAATAATAAGTAGGAAAAATCAACGACATTTTTTGTCGTGTTAAATGCGTCGAGCGGGTTTATTAGCATCCTTGGTCCCTAATTAAGGGTGCTTCATTTTAGGGCTTATTAAATACGAGGCTGGGGGATAGGACGTAGTTACTTTGAATTTTTTGAGCATTAAAGCAGAAAATTACAACTTAGACTATAATTAAATTATTAATTAAAACGTAAGGCGCAAATGAAAGTATGTAGTGATGGCCTCGAGGTTTCGGTGCATGGTCCAATATATCGGCCTAGCGTGTTTGAACCCTAGCCAACTACTTACTATAAGGGTGAAGGAAAACATCGTGAGGCAACATAAACATTTTTATATGTGTAGTCTTTCTACACGCACTAGACTAGCGTGGTTGTCTAAGACCTAAACTCTCAATTGTTTGAAAAGACCCATGCTTAGCAGTGAGATGCATGTGGGTTGATGATGATGAAGGTGCAAATAATTATGGTACTAGGTCATTTGCAATTTAATATACAAAACCCGATGATTTGCCTGTGTTTTGTGTGCCTGAATCGTCGAATAAAATTCAAAACTATAGTGAAACTCAAACATTCAATTCAACAACAACCCTGTGCAAAACGTGAATGTTTAATTACGTCAAAGGTGTTGTGATCACGTTCAATTTCATCCGTATCATATGAATGAAAGGTAGTTTTCGTGCATTTTACCCGACACTAAATGATACCAGGTGCTCTGAAACAAGAACAGGCTGAATAATGGTAGAGGAACATTTTATTTTTACCGTTTTAATATGCACGCTCTTTGACTGCTTTTGAATTTCGAAATACTGAGTTCTACGCTATATTCGAACAACCCCGAAATTCAAAACGGAGCACAATTTTATTAACAACGATACATGCCTCTTGTGCCGAAAATTATATGTACTAGTACTAGCTTATGTTTTTCGTTTTGATGGTAAAGTAAAGTAACCCCACTGACACTTAATTATAAAACAGTTATGAAGTAAACTAACCGAGAATCGGTTGAGATTTTCACAAATTGACCCAATTAGTCGGTTTGGTGATGCTGAAACCCACAATTTCTCGGTTACAGTACCAGCTACATCGACACCATCCTAGCGGACACGGTTATCTACCACCAGTAGAAATTATACATTCATAATTTAATTCCAAATTTAGATATTTCAAGCTGCGAAAAAGACATAGACACAAACAAATTCAGCAAATTAATACTGAACTTTACCCTCAGAAAATAATAAATAAATTTGACACTTGAAACACATTGGCAACTTAATATTAAATATCGCATAAGTGAATATTATGATACTTACGAGACCGTTAAAAAGTTTTAAATTCTCGATGGAACAATTTGCTTGTCAGGTCTACACTTGATATATCCATATGTATTTTAGTGAATACACCCTTACCTCTATGCTGTCTTTGTGTCTATTTTGAATGCACACCCTACCCGTAAACAAAAAAGGGGGTCCCTTTTACTGTGGGTTGGACATGAGCTGATTGGGTCACGGTTCGTCGGTCAGTATCTGGTGTATTCAGACGTCCTCCTATTACGTACTAAGAACAATGTCTATTGCTACGGAATGGATTTTGAAGCCACAAAGACGGAACGTATTGTTTACACGCCAAAGGAATAGTAACTCGATACACTACCTACTGAAATAACTTAAATAAAGACTAGTCCATAAGGCGATAAGTCTTTCAATGTGTAGTTGTGAGATTTTTGGTATTGCATGGCTCCCGATAAGATATTTTTGCTGCGGTGGCTGATATACACCTGGATACACCTGGTCTACAATGGATTGAAGAATATTCTAATGGTAAAAATTAAAATCTGCATTGGAATATCACGTTCCGTAATCAGCCTGTGTAAGCCAAAAACTTCACAGTCCAAGATGGTTGTGTTTTTCGTAAGACATGGTCGTAATCGTTTGTTTTATTTGACCTAAACTGAGCTTTCCAGCTCATTGGTATTTATTTATTACCAAGTTGAAACTATTAATTTATTTATATCCTATACATTGCTGATAAGAATACAATAGCGATGAACAAAAAATACAATTGGCTATCGAGATTATCAAACTCAATATAAGCATTACAGTGACATAGCGTCCAATATATATATTTAAGTTATCGGTGGTCAACTTAATTCATATGTAACCCTTGTGTGGGTTCTATTTCAACATATCTACATATATGTATAGTGATATAGAAAAACATACAAATATGTATAATGTACATGAAAATCGTTTCGTGTCTGTCTAGACATTTATAATAACTTGGGTAACTGAAAACAAATGAACCACTATCCATTTGAAACACAATATGGCTCCCAATTAAAATTAATTATTCGGTGCAGTTGTGCCGAATGTGGTTTGTCCACCATTAGTTCATGGTGTATTACCAAAGTACCCTTATAGCTACGTATAGTTTCATGAAATTTTCCCTAATAGCGTATTCAATATTGCATAAGCCTTTACATTGGTTCGGTCGATGCTCTTTGGCAGGGTTCCGAACACATTTATTTTTATAATGTGAAATGTTTATGAATCGGAATGCAGATTGGTGTACCAATTAGCAAAAAAAATATCCTGCCATAAATTTAAGTATAGTACACGGAGTATTAGAATTCCAAATAAATTGAATAACGCTTAACATGTTTGCAAAGGAAAGCAAATTAGAACGCACGAAATTTCACGAAAGTAGTTCACATTCGTTTGGAATCGTAAGCGAGAAGGAAATAAAACTATTAAAACCACAGTGATGGAGGTAAACGAAGTGCGATCGCCGAAACTTGGCCCCGCGGAGCCGTGCGCCGCCAGCCCTACAAAAATCCGCATCGACGAAGCACGAAAGGCCGCGGTGAAGTCACGTCCAACTTTCCTGATCGGACTTTGAGTCGTGATCTGCTCAAAAACAAAATGTAAAACGCCCTTGTCTGCGCCCAAAAGCGCTGCCGGCTTATATAAAGCAGCGAAGTGTCCAAGAGAAAGCAATATTCTTTATTGGAGCCCCCATGACTTTATCGCCTTTGGACCGAGCCGCTTTTGCATCGAGAAATTGTTTTGCCAAAAAAGGTTACTGCCCGCCTTTTCATCTTGCTTTATTATGAAAGCGCTCATTTTCGCCTCTCGACAATATGTCCTCGGCTGTTGTTGATTTATTCTAATACGAAGCACACACCATATCTGCACTTTAATCCGTTTCACGGTTGTTTGTCGCGTGGAAAAATTATTCTTTTCAAGTTGGAATATGCAAATATTTCAAATGGAAAGTAGGCAAAAAAATTCTGCATAAACGTCGTATATTGTTATATTCAGCACACTACAGAGAGTCTAGATGCAGACTACCGAAGCTGATAGAGAGTAGAACAATTAGATGAACTTTGAGAGTATATACGCTCCAAGTTCGTCGTAAACTCAACAAGGACGATATCTTATTTAAATGCAATTGTATTGAATCGGGTGGAATGAAAAACTAAATGATCTAGAGAAAGTTCCTTACCCGCCGGCCGTCCGTCTCATACAATAGTTTCAATCTAAAGAGCCTCGACGTCTGCCGTGACTTCAGATATTCATTTGTTTTTTTTTTTATTTTATTTTGTCTGCGAATCTTCAAGAAGCGCATAATTTTAGCAAACTCATTATTGTCGGTAGCTATTAGTATTATTCATGTTTGAGATGAGAAAAAAATGGTCTTATTATTTTATCGTTTTGATATATTCGGTGTGCAACAGCTTTTTTTGTACGCGTTTGTGTAATAATTTCCGAAGTACATATTTGTTATCATTCTTAATGTGACTCCAACGTCGAATACTGTCAAATACGTTGTATTAAAAACGCGTGAAATATTTATCATTGAAATATCAGGTTTATGTTAAAAAATACAATAAGTACAGAAATCAATGTTATAAGTTAAAGCCCTTTGTTTTTAAGGCTTCATTTGTTTTCAGGCTAAATCATCGCGAACTGGACGGAAGAAATTGGGACACCCGCATAACAGGGCATGCCATTGCGCCATGAAAATGACGGAGGCCGCAGTCAATACAGTCCTCATTGGCATCATTACAAATTCATATTATTACAAATTATTACAAAACTTACGAGGTCTTTATAAAGATCGTCCATCCGGTGTGTTGCCCGTGCCGAGCGTAATACATATTCGCAGTTAGTGACGCATTTTGTGATTTTATTGAAAGGTTCGCAACTTTGACTACACGTCTTTGATGGTAATAATGTTAGCAACAGAACAAATCTTATCGATCTTTCACAATCGGTCGTTGCGGGATAGTTTTCATTTACGGTTTACCTAAAAGATTGCATAGTGAAAACTATGAAGAAGGAATTAAAAGAACAAGAAGATTTCGTAAAAGTTTATTTCGATTTATCATTCCGATAATGACGCCGTAGTAAATATTTAAGAGGACTAAGCCTTAACCTCTCCGTGTAAAAAGTACGTAAATTTATTTTGCAAATTAAAAAAAATAAACAAAATGCGAAATTACGTTTTCTTTTTAATTTTCTTTTTAAACAAACAGGCCGATTACTTTAAAACTTTAAACATTCCTCGCTTAGAGAAATAGAAGAAAATTGCGACAGACCCATTTAATGTGTTGCTCAGTACAAAATCAACGCGCAACGTGCCAACTCCGCGCCATGGCTACAATAGCTGAAAAGGTGGCCAAGGACAAAACACGAGCCGCGGGCAGGGTTCTGTACAATATTGGCGTTTTATTTAGATTTTATGCAAGTTCCTAAATTCTTCATAATGAGAAAAGTTATATTATGTTTCTAAATTGACGTTAATTTATTACGTAAATAGAAATATACAAATATGCAAGATCTATTTCTGAAAGCAATATCAACATAAATTTCAATTTCATCTTATATTTTTTACTGCGTTAAATTAAACATCCTTAATTTCGGTGTTCTTCGTTTCACAACATACAAAATTCTTATGACATTGTTTAACGACATAAAAATTAGTTCTGAGTTCTCCCGATATTAAATATTTCAACATTGAGTTACGAAACAAAAAAGTACAAATCGGCGACTGCGGGACCCTAACGAACCCCGGCGGAGGGATGAGAGGGGTACGCCGCATTGCACCAGTTGAATCTCACCCCCATACAACACTAGGGTGAAGACTCCGACCCCTCCCCCCCTCCGCCGTGCCCCCGCCTGCGACCCTCGCTCGCCCCCCTCCCGCGCCCCCCGCCGCCCGCGCCCCCCCACGGCACGAGGGCGAGGGGACCATGGTACTTGTTGACGCCGCGCTATATGGGATCAGGGCGCGTATTGCGTATTCGATTGATTATTAAGAAACTTGTTAAACAAGCTCCTACTTAAAACCGCTTCATTCACTTATAATATTTTCTAAATTCCATTTTTAAATATTTATTTTGTCATTTCTACCGCAATATCAGTGACACGCATGAACAAATAACGTTGTGTTCAAAATATATTAAGTACTTGGTATGTTCTGTTCCTTTGAGGAGAAACTTTCCCCGAGGAAGCGGTAGTAAACAGGAATAGGGCAAAGTTTTTGTTGTTCCACAAGCGAAAGATCTCTAGACGTCGTGTCGCTCGAATTCACAGAAAAACACAAAATCCGCTACAATAAACTGTAGCAAACAACTGCTAACGCAATTCAAAGTGTGTTACTGTACTTTGAATATCACTTTTATGTACGACTAAGAACAGCTGGACTACTTAGTACTTAGAAGATTTCTTACCACTTCTAAGTCAATTGTCGAAGCTTGCATATCGTATTAATGATAGCTCGTATTGTGCGAAGTACAGAAATTGTGGTAGATTTACCGGTGATACGGTATTAGAAAACGGAGTTATAAAATTAATCGTGTCATGCGCTGCGTATAAAGCTAGGGGGTGGAAGCACACGAACGCGTGTCGGGGGCGAGTAACACATAGATAGTTTCTACTGTATTCGGTCATAATCGTCTCGGGATACCGAACTCGCCGCCTTGATAAATAAGTATATAAAATACGAAAAAGACCGATAAATTTGTGATTATTTAGGCTAGCGATGCAAGTTTTAAAGATATTTGAACGAAACAACTGCATATTTAAAAAGAATTGTCCCACGAAGACTTTTCTATCGATTTGAAATTATTCTTACACTTCCTTATTCAATTAAAAGTAGGTATGTTTTAGATACTTAAAAAAAATCATCATTCCTTCATCATTTCCTTGCTTGTAGCCATCTACGAAATCGGGAGCACGTCTACATTCTTCGCCAATATTTTGGGTCTCTTTCGATAGTAGCTTGGTGGAATAATTATTTGGTGTAATACAATATATTTAAATTAGTAAAAACTTACATTGATACTAAAATTCATGAAAATTTCATTTTCAGCTTAGGATTGAAAACGAAAGAGACAAAATGATATTTGTACGGTGCGATTCCACGGGACACGATTTGAGGATTAAAGAAAATTTTCTATTCCGACAATATGTTAGACTCCTATACGGATTACCAAACAAATATATAGATGTAGGTTTTCTATTACCCCTTTTTCATTTCTCTCGGTATCTAATTCTAAACTCGAGGTAAACGATGTAGGGAAAATGTATTTAATATCATTGGCACAGATTTATAATCACTTACAAGTTATACTGAGTACTTTCCTAGAATAGGTATCACCCCGTCCGATGCCTCTATGGGCGCAGGCGTCGCATGTCGACCTACAGATATATACTTTTTAATGATTCATCATGGTAATGGACGGGGTGCACTTATCTGCGCTTTATTATTACCCTTTTCTAATGCATTTCATTACACGCAAGTTCGATCACTGCTGTTAGTCGACAGTTTCTATATGCATAATCTATACTAATATTATAAAGCTGAAGAGTTTGTTTGTTTGTTTGTTGGTTTGTTTGAACGCTAGGATCTCAGGAACTACGGGTCCGATTTGAAAAATTCTTTCACTGTGAGATAGCACATTTATCGAGGAAGGCTATAGGCTATATAACATCACGCTACGACCAATAGGAGCGAAGCAACAATAAAGAATGTTTCGAAATCGGGGACATTTTTTCCTTTTTGTGAGCTTCCGCTGCGTGCGCTGCGAAAACGGTTAAAGTTTCGCTAAAATAATGTTTGAGAGAAACGTTCCTCTTTAAAAGTTCTAAAAAAAAGTCCGCGACAGCATATGTCTATTTTTTAAGGTTGGCTCACTATAACGTTTTTTATCCTAACCAAATTTATTTTAAAATAAAGTTTTATTTGTGAAGGTGTTTTTATAAATATGATATTGATCCTTATCCAAATAAATACGTTATTCATTACAAGTATTTAATTTTAAATAAAATTGCTCGTGACATCATTTAATTTCACTGAGTATCTTAGAAGATATTGCAGTTTTAAAATATTGATCAAGCGCGCAGTAATGATGCACAAGGCGCCGATCGACGCGTTACGGTTTCACGTTTGAACAATTTGACCGAATTGTATGATTTTTGGTATGGACATAAATAGGACTCTGAGAAGTAAAATAGACTACAACTTATTTTCCTTCTGAACACAACCCTGTAGTCTACGCGGACGGAGTCGCGAGCAAAAGCTAGTGATGTATAAATTGTATTTCGGAATTAACTAGAGTATGATTTTTTTTCGTCCTAAATTCTTATTAATTCGTGACTATGTAATTTTAAAAGTACTAATAAAATAAGAACTTAGATAAGAATGGACCTGCTCGATGGGATAGTACTGTCTAACAGAAAGCCGATGTAAAGTAGCCCTATTACGTATTGTTCGACGAGTATATCTCATCTTCAGCCGATATTATTTACTGAACAACAAGTCGGGCATAGCTTTTCGCAACGATACAATACACTATATCTGTAGATGAAAATCAATGCAGCTGTAAATATCAATGAACTCTAACTTACAAAGTCACGGAGGTTAACAACCTTTTGCGTTTTATTTCAATGACGTCGCAATGTTGGGAAATTTCGAAATTGAATTACTAAAACCTTTACATCGAAATCGTTAACATTTTCTTCTCAATCGCATAACTGAATGCATTAGGACTGCAGATAAAATATTGTTTTATGACTATTTTAAAGAACGATTATTTATTAAGACAGTCATAAAGTAATAATACATTTTATATAACAACTAATTAACGATGGAGAGTTGGCAGTATGAGCTCGGGCGGGGCGTGAGTTCCACCCTGCACTGGCAAAATGCCACATAAAATAGAAAGATTCCAGCGAACCCTGGCACTTACAGAATAATGCCAGCCGAGAGAACTGCGATTCAATACAAATGGATGTAACCGTTCAATAGCAGCGCCTCGCCGAGCCAGCGAGTGCTAACTTCAGCCGCAACCACTCCGCACACAACATCGTCTATCTCTCAAACATGTTTGTGTAAATCTTTTAATGTACTTACTTTTGTGTGTCGCGAGCTCAAAGATTCCGTGACAATTGATTTCAGTGCTTCGTCGATTTTCGATTTGAATCAGTATGTGTTGCTTGTTGTAATATTTACTGGATACAGCTTAAATAATTTTGAAGTATACAGATGAACAAGTCAATCAATATTTAAATTCAATTTCATACCGTAATATCCATTTAGATAATACTTTTTTTTGTTTGTTGTCTTAGTATCTCCGGGCGATGAAATTAATCTTTCTTTTCCTTAGTTCACTTTAAGGCCGACGGCAAGGTAATGTTTTTCACGGAATATATACGATGAGATTATATTACGCTTAGATTTATTTAATATTCTCAGTTAATATCTCTCTCGCTCTTCGATTCTCAATTGGTAATTCATTTAGTTTAACATTTCAATAAAAAACATTGTTCAGTACAAACACCAGAATAAAAACTTTACATGTTTTGCAGAATGAAAGAACAATTGACTTAAGAGTCGAGAAAATGATTTTGTTCTATTACTAAGAATTGGTGGTAAAAACTTACTCACCACTCACCCCCTATTTAGCATACTTAACTGACAAATAAAATGTAAAGTTTTTATTTCATAAGCTGCAAGTGCTTAACTTTTAAAGGAAAAAGCATTGCTAAATAAAAACACTCATTTAAAACATTTCGTTTACCAAAGCAAAATACTAACTGAGCAAATAAAACAATATTTCGAAAACAAAATGAGCGCACCATTTAAAACATCATGTCTAATTCACTGCAAGTCCGAATCGAAGAATTGTTTGCCTGTAACATTTGTTTTCATTCAAGTGTTCCGCACAAAAACAGACGAAGGCGCATCGCACCGATTTATTGGATAAATAAGAATAAAAGCGCAGAAATGAAATCTTCATTCTAAAGTGTCTTTGAGGTCGAGCGCGACTGGGGAATATCTTCGAAACGGTAAATTGTATGAGAGTGCTCGGTGTTATCCCACGAGGTGTAGGAAATTGCACGGATAATGCAAAAAGAGCATCTTAGCCCGTAAATAACTCAGCATAATTAGTGCTAATGATCAGGCCGACGTAAGACCCTTCGTTCTCTTGCATTCTGCGCACATTTCAAACGTTAGACTGACTCACACTGGATTTTATGAATGGGTTGTATTCCATTCAAAAAATATTAGCGTGCTTAATTTCAATAATCATTGATGAACCTGAGTGAAAAAATATATGTTTTACAAAATTTTAGCGTTTCTCACTATTAAATCGTCAGAAGTGAAGTTAGCCACATCATCAACATTATATTTTTAAACACAGATTTCTATTTCCACAGATTTTTTTATAAATTTTATGTAATATCATATAAACCGTGTTTCGTTGAACGCGTCAACAATCCGCGGCGATCTCATACGACATACGTGGAACAGGGATGAACACAGCTTTAATTAAAACGAAAATCTATTGAATTTGAAAATGGAATAACGAAGCTTTGTGCGTATTCACAGAATAGACTGAATTTTTTTTTATTAACTAAGCTGTGAAATTGATTAAATATCTGTGTAATAAATGCTTTAGATTCGACCTACAATTCAAGGACATTGACGTCTTAACCCTTGACGGCTGTAGATTGAACATAATATGCGTCGTGTCACTTAAAAGGTTAGCAGGTTTATATACATAGATTCTTTTTTATTTTTACTGTTATACATTGACTTATACAACAAAATATTCGCTTAAATAGTTCACATAACTGAACCGTCAATCATTTTCTAAGCGCTATATTTGTCGACTGATCTCATGATTGCGTTCTGGTTATGTTTTTAATTGTCACCCTTACTTTCCATTTAACCATTTTTACATAGTAAATAAACACATGAAAACTTCTGACATACTCCTCCGAACCAATGACTACGGACAAACGAGTTCTGTGTGCAAACTTCATGCACGATTGAAAGAGACGCCGGCAAGATATTGCTCCGAAGCTCACGCTACAGCGAGCCATTAGAAATGAACTATAATTCCCGCGTGACAAGCAAGGTCTATCTTTCATTGAAAGAAGGAAGTTATAACGGACAATTAATGGCATTAAATTCTACTATCACAAACCTCAAAGTACTATTATTGTTCAATCAATAAATCTTACCAAAATTTAAGAAAGAATGTAATTCATATCATGGTTACTTAATTGCATATTTAATAATCATTTTATGTTAAACCCTTTAGTACTGCACCGGACTCGTCATAGGAGAATAGGAAGACAATATATGAAATAAAATCACATTGAAACATTTTGTAAAAATGACAGATGTAACATCAGATTTAGTAGAATATAGTGCACGTAATAAACAATAACTACAAGGGCGCACTACCTTGCAATAGTGTAAATACAAAGCTGACCACCTTGTCGAACTCACATTAAAATTGTATTGGTCCATTATTTCCATCGCAGAACCAATAATTAAAACGCAATGCTCTGCAATTACATGAGAAATTGTACGGACAGCCGGCGAACCTTCATTTTACGTATGCGATATTAGATGTGGTTTTGTTCTAAACTAATTTCGATGTTTAACCGCATTAAAATTCGATACAATGAACAAAACTATTATGAAACCAGGAAATATTTGTTGACTCATTAAACATTAATAATTGCAATTAATTCATTCTAAAATCTTACTTCAAGGTGATAAATTAGATTTTAGAATTGTTTATAGTAAAACTCCTTGATACTAAAGTTTTTAAAGTCCATTTGTAAGTTACTTTTGGATTGTTGCCTTCAAAGTGGCTGTAAGAATATAGAGCGGAAACTGAATAGCCGAGACACAAAACATATCGAAAGAGATCTCAACAGGCCGTCCTTACACGGTTCGTGGTTTACACAAACTAAAGTAAACAAAATATTCTAATTAAAAATGATATTTGGATTTCCGTATCAATTATATATTTGTAAATAAAATGGGCCAAAATAGTAGCATTAATTTTTAAAAAATAAATTAGTTTAAAAATATTGTTCGCTGTTCAAAATAATTGTCCAAGCAGAAAATGCACGTATTGAAAGTAATTTTCTCGTGGCGAAGCACGATAACAACTACTTATTAGGGGTATGACGCTTGCCATACAAAACACGAATGCAGAAACGTGTAATTTGATCATTTATTCATCGCAAAATGTTGCCACGATCGCTTTAAACTTCATAATAGGTAAAATTGATTGGAAAATTGTCTCATTTAGTCGACGGCAGTACTAATTTCCTATTCGACAGTTTACAAACAATCGAATTGTATTAACCGAACATGCATTTAAATTTTCCGTTCGATTCGTTTCATATTTGCTCATTATTTCATGCCATGTCATCTATTAAAATAAATAGTAATAACTAGGGTATTTTATCAAAACTTTTTTTGTTTAAAGTTTTTAATTAAAAGTTATTTTTTAAGTTTATTATTATAATCCATCCACAAGGTGGACCCACGATTTAGTGAAAATCGCGGGAAGCGGCTTCCGATAGAACATTGTGGAAGTCTTTGGGGAAGGCCCATGTCCATGTCTATTGGATGATGATGATGACAATCAACTGTAATGTATTAAAGAATATTTAGAACATCTGGAAAAAAATGTTTGCAGGTTCAGATAAAATTTATAAAAAACTGTTGTTGTGATTCCGGCAAACGTCAAGAAATAATTGATTTCAGAAACAAAGAGTAAAACATTTTTCCATGTCAACGGAAATATAGGCAACGTCCATTCGAACGTGATTTCAAGGCCGACCTTGGCTGCCCAATTCGAAGCTAAAGCTATGCAACAATATTATACATAGCTTTAATACAATAACAGTCAAATTTATCTTGAACCCACTTTGCTCGAATTTAATTTAAACTTAAAAATAGCATTTGTTTCAACAATCAATTTGTGACAACATTTTATGAAATAATATGTTATCAGAGACAATGACTTTGTCCAGTTGAAAATTGTGTGAATCAGTAATTAGATTAATGTCAGATAGTACAAATGAAAATTATTTAAACTGGAATTTTGGCATACTTATTGCCAATATTTAATCTATCAGATTTTGAAGTATTACAGTAATGTGATTAAAATGGCCCGTGAATGTAATATGATGCTATCAGTCGCATACACAGATCGAGCAACTCATTGCGAATAATTTCGCTATTCAGCAACCCTCATTAATAACTAGAATATTTACTTATTGCAAAAGGTCCCGCTGTTTAAATGCCATTTAAATAAACACACACCGCTCGTTTAATATAAGTAATTGCTCTTCCAACTGAGCATTTAAATTAAATTAAATATATTTATTTAAATTTGAAACCTTCCGCAATTAGTATAAAATTACAGAGCTGGTGATACAATTGCTATGCGTTTTTATGACGTACTGTGAAATAGACTAGACTCATGTACCTAGTGACTATTCAATCATTTAAGTATAGTGACACGGGTCACAAATTAATTAATTCCAACTAGTTTGCGCTTGCAGCGGGAGCGCGGTCGACGGAGAAACGTAAAGCAACTCAATATACCAGTTTGTATCTCAATTTTGATTCCAACACTAAGGTTACTGGAGAGATTTCAATAAGAACTTGCGAGTTGTGTCCAACTCTTGGGTTCACTAGTATTAGAAGATTAGTTCTCAAGTTTTGAGTTTTGGACTCGATGCTCGATAAAGAATCTTTTTAAAGAAACAGATCCTGGAAATAGGTAGGGAACTAAACCTATCAATTTGATAATAAATCTATTGATTACATTTTCGAATACACTTCCTGTAATTATTAAATAACACATCTAAATTTCAAATGTGATGACAATACAACAAAACACAGTTCTGCTTAATTTTCCAATATAGTACAATGAAAGCAACGTTCTGCGAATAGTAAATAAAATCAAATTATTCACAAAATGTAGGGTATTGATATAGCTTCATGAAATGGGTTATGCATTATTATGAAACATACCAGCGAAATTAAACAAAGTAAATTTGAATAGAATTGAATGTAATACTCGGAAATGTAATTAAATGAATTGCAGATATATATAAAAATGAAATAAAAAAGTATTAAAATAAGCACTGACAGGTTGTGTAAATTCAAATTTAGAAGTCGATATTTGGAAGTCGAATTTGAAATAAACTCAAGAATAAAGATATAAAGTGTAGCACAGGGATGTAAGCTGCAGGTGCTCGCTGAGTTGTTTCTCGTGTTACCGGGGAAAGCTGAGGCAGATGCCGGCCAGGCTTCAGTTCCCACGACGCATGTGCCATTAATTACAAAACCGACCCAAGGATCAGCGGCTCAGAGGATACGGCCGCGTGAATCGACAATCATTATTATTTATTTGCAAATATACTTGCCTTTTATTACTAAGCTAATTTAAAAAGATTTTAAATTTAATCTTCGAAAGTCAACCCGTTTAAATTCAAGAGATTAATTATTTATAACAGCACTATTTTGTATTTGTCATTAATTGTTTTTTTTTAATTTTTTAATTTAATTAATTCAGATGTAATTAAATATATACACTTAAACGTAGGTGGCGTATAGAGGCGATGTTGCCTTATACTATCGCCAGTTGACATAAAGAGATATTATGCAAGTTATTTAAAGTTCGTAATAATTGCTGCGTGCATCGAAAATCGGACGTCCGATTGGGAGTGAGGCTCGCGGAAGACTAGGCGGCGTCAGCGACGAGCGGGCTCTATCAACAGCGTTCCCACTGAATGTCAAAGGGCTACCGCGACCGCCTGCGTGCAACACACTGGCAAAAAACATTTTACTTCATTCTTTTCATGGAAATATTCAAATATATTTTATTGCATTCATTCAAATAAAATACTTTACAGTATGATTCTTGCGACTGATTTTTATTAACTCTTTTTTCGCAACCCATACCACTTTTTCTCCTTTTATGCTTTTGATGGGCATTAATACTTAAACTATGAACAGATTTAGCTGGATTTGTTAAGACATTGGACAGCGGTTGCCGGAATACGTAGACGTCATGTCAACATAGAAATGAAATGGATTTTCAGGACCAATGTACCTTGACCTGGTTTGGGTTCAAATACTACGGCTCTCCTGGGAAGATGTTAGGCGTGTGCCTCGTTTGTTGA
This sequence comes from Cephonodes hylas, assembly GCA_030295005.1. NCBI lineage: Eukaryota > Metazoa > Arthropoda > Insecta > Lepidoptera > Sphingidae > Cephonodes > Cephonodes hylas. Next base: position 6,272,425 of record AP025360.1, on the reverse strand, counting down.
ATTTTAGGAATAGTAACAGTTAAACCTAATTAAAAATATATCTCATAATCTTTTTCTTAGTTGGAATTATTAATATTAATTGATATTTATTTATAGTGTATACTAATTATGTACGTACGAACCAAATACCTATAAGATCATGCTGCGAACAAAACACTTTTGAGAAATGTATGGGTCTAAGTCTACCGTGTACATTAAAAAAAAAATAAGAGCATAGAATTAGGTTCCCAACCAGAAATATCTGTGCACTACTGAGAATCCAGCACGGATTGTAATATTTCATATGCCTTTTCAATCCATATTCGCCAAACTAATCAATTAACTGTCCAGTTCCCTAAATTCAATTAGATGGACAAAAGCTCGCTCTAACAAGCAAAAAACTAGCAGTGGAGGGGCATCGGCGATTTATACCTAGAGTGCATAAGCCGGGAGCTACACCCCTTCTTTGTAAATGAATTATGAACCCCACGCTCTAACCACAACTTGTTGACGTACACATTCAATCTTCCAGTGCACTGCTTTACCTCGGGATTAAATAACTAGAAATGTTTTGAGATAGCGTGTTCTCCGTACGAATTTCTCTAGCCACATTAACTTATTAAAGCGGCAGTTTCTAGTTCACTAAACTCGGTTGCACGTTTTCAACGAATCTGTCACATCTCATTTGCCCTAATGATATTCACTAGAGTATGCATCCCCACAAGCGTAATATACTCCAAATTTCCACGACACTAATCTAATCAAGCATTTTGCTGCTTCATTTTTTATTTTCACTTAATTCATAAAGTAGAACCAGAATGTACTCAGATATAGTAAGTAAAAATTGCTCTTTTGACAATCTTTGTGGCCTTTTTTACTTACACACACGCACGTGTATCTCCCCAAAGAGGTAAATTAAAATGTATCAGCGCGCCAATTAATGTTGTCGGCCATTTTTCCAGGATGCGTCCCGCTACTAATAATTTTATTAGTGTAAAAATTTAATAACGCTGGAGCCGGGGGACGTCCAGATTCTGCGTTCAACACTAACGACGTCAGTTTATCGAGATTTTAAAGGGATATTTTTGTTTATAAAATGTTACAGACATCTAGTAGAACATTTGAATTAAGCATAGGAGACGTCTACAATTCTAAACTAATATTCGCGTGTCAAGTTCGAAGCGAACAATCAGCGTGGCCTAGAAATGTGTAAGCACGCTGAAGCGAGTACGACGCGCTGTTGCCATGGCAACCTCTGATACAGATCTATCGAGCCACTGATCTTAACTCCTAGGTATGTGCGTCGCCAGACAGGTTCACTTTCACGCGGATTAAGTCCCCCGTTACACACTGCTCCTACAGGACTAATTGAGCAATACTGTTCCGAGCAATATACGTATGTCAGAAATTGGAATGGAGTGAATATTGACATGAAGTAAAACTTAAACCTGTAATAAATTTAATAATCTTTTAGTTAAATACTAGTTTTGTTTATGTAGCACTTCAAATCGTAAAATAATATATTATTATTACTGCTACCTCACGGAGCCTGAGTAGTGCCGTCCAAAGATCTCAAGAGCGATTACCGATACGTGCAAATTTTCACTAAGACATTCTTAATTGCTATATGGGGCCTTCAAATGTAAATTAGTTTCACCCCCTATTACTTTAAACATAAATTAATTACGTCACTACAAATGAATAAAATCAATATGTCAGTAATTTTTTTTCCAATTTAACCTATCCTTACTCTTCTCTGTTACCTATATGCGTCATCCACGACTTGAGAAGCGAGTTATATAGGGTGAGGTACAAATGGTTGATGTAACTGTGCCAGCCCTATTGTAGCAGATTCATAATAAAGGTTTTTGAATTATGTTTTAGGCCTAGGCAGTCTATTTATCAACAGTTATCAGAAATAGGTAGATAGTGTGAATAAACATCACTGCAACTCTAAGGGAATCCAGTGACGAAAGATCGGATTTTTTTCCAAACACATTCGTGATGTCACGTTGTCGTGCCAATTAACAAAAAGACAAGTTAGACAGCATCTCTCCTGTGCAGCAAACACAAAATATCTATTCACAAAACATGTGACCGAATGCATTTACATAACGTTGCTGCAAAAATACGTAGAACGAAAATATGACGTCAACAAAAATACGTACTCGGATAGGAAGACATGTTGTCACCATCTGTTGGCTATAAATTATAAGAGTCGCAGAAAACACCGCGGAACGGCGCTCCCCGAGCGTTCGTATGTGTGCCCTACACCGCTCCCTGGCGACCCGCTACTGTTCCTTGCAAACATGCCGATCCAGTCAAGCTTCGGATTTTCGTTAGCACAGTATTTATTTTGTAATTACTTGCTCTCAGTAGAGGGATTTATTGAACACTGAGCGTACGAAATGTGCTCCAAACTATGGCTTTTTTACAGGTTTTTGCAATTTAAATCTTTACATATTTGTTTCGATTACTCTTTTGTAAGAACAGTTTATGATTAAAAATACTTTAAATAAATTCACTGACTTTTCTCTAGCTAGGCTCTTTGTGGCAAAATATATTAGCACTTTTCTTTTGTAATCAATTGGTTTGCACTCAGCGTTCAATATATTTGCCTTTATTTTTCCTTTAACAAAAATCATAGTACGACATCTATCAGATAGGATATAAAAAACATAGGCCTTTACAGAACAAAATGTTAGAAGGAACACTCATTTGTGATACTTCCATAGTAACCCAAAGACATAACTTATTATTTGGAAAATGTGTAGTATCGAATTGTTTATTATGGGGTTAAGGATTTTCTCATTTTTATGTCAAATTGCATTTGTTAAATAAAGATTTCATATTTAAGGATTATTATGCGGAATGTCCTAAGGCAAACAGAGCTTCTGGGCTTCTGTGGAAGTACCGCCACTGTTTACAGTTATAAACATTGATTACGAATACAATACGAATATAATTGAATCTTAAATTGAATTATTATTCAAAGGAACAAGAGAAACAGTCCTGAGTCGAAAATACGTGAAAAACGTTTAGTTGCAATAAAGTCAATATCGGATAGATGTTGTCTTTTCGCACAGCATTACAATGTATGAAGTTCCTGCATCCAGCTACGCCATCGACTCGGTTACGAACGCGCGGAAAAAAATCACTTTAAAAGCCTTTCCCGAACGTAACCTATCCGACAAACTCCGTCGATATACATAATGTCGATGCAGTAACGCAGCATACATATTCTCAACAGTATTGGAATCCTAAAGCAAACCCCATTACTGTATCACCATTGTACAATTCAATTTATTTGATTACTTCGTTCCACGCGGCGACATAAAACCACGAGAAATATCTGCGCAAAGCTTTAAATAAAAACAGAATACAGACGTTGAGTGTTATTTCATTATCGCGAGCATAAATGTTTTTAATATGAGAATGAGAAATAAAAATACATCTTCTTTGTCGTGTGATCGCTTTATAATTAAGATGAAACAAAGGTTTCTCAACGGTTAAGAGCAATTAGGCGTGTTAATTTTTCACAAAAATACATTTAGTATAATGCACCAAGCATTAAATTTTATTTGTGGCAAGTATTATGCACCAAAAAATGGTTAGGAATAATCATCAAAATCAATGAAAGCCTGCTGTCTTTTGTCGCTAACAATTACAATAAGAAATAACGTTTAAAATATTACGTAAAAAACTAAATTAATAGATACTATTTAAATATGAAATTTAGGATAAAATTCATTCAGAAACAATTCAAGTAACTGACGTTTTCTATAGCTATTTATTTAATTTATGGTGGCTCGCAACCGTACTTTCCGGACACTTTCCTCTGTGAATGTCTTTCAGCGAGACAAGAAGAAAACATTCGCCCGAATGGAATTCGCTGTGAAAATCTGTTTATTTTTACTTCCTAAATGGATTTCTTTTGACGGTATGCTTGCAAGGCTTGAGTGTCTCGGGAGACTCGTCGAGTGCATTCCGGCGGCTTGGTTTTTACTATTACCTTCTTTAGGGAACATTCTTATACTTTATTTTGCAATTTTGAGTTTGCGGTATTTTGAATATAAAAATAACAAGCATACACAAGGACACATGGACTTTTTCTGAAAATTTAAATTTAATATCGGGCTCATAATAAACATAATGTCGATTTAAATTAAAAAAAAAAAACAATTATCTAGAGTACTTTTTTCTTTTGATTATGAATAAAAACATTTTTTCTCACCAGTGAAAAAAGAAATATTTTAAAGTTATAGAATTGCTGTCATGGTGAAATTTTTGCAAAAGCTGAAACGCCATGCTTGACGGGCTCGGGTAAATAACTTTTGGAGTGGAGATCGCGTTTCAGCAAACAGCGTGGGTCAGTCCGGTAAATGGAGCATCGACCTGAAAACGGCGGCAATAACTGGAAGAGGTACGCAAACCTACGAGATATTTTTCAAAGTTATTTCAAAAAGAACGAATAAGAATGTTTAAAACTAACTTAGCATATTAAATAATTTCATGGCAGGTTTGCTTCAAAAATCAAAGATTTCCCTAAGTAGGTAATATTATTTTTCTTTAAAACTTTAAATGAGTGGGGCTGCTCGATGCGTGCCGTTATATTTCCCTCAAAGAAAAAGTTTTGCCGTGCTGGTTGGTTTGACTTGAAAAAACCTTCACATTTCAAAATTTACTAATGTTTAATACGAGAACGAAAATCAACAGATGTCCTTTAACTGAAAGGCAAATTATTTTGTTGCCTAAAATCAATTCAGTTCGAAAATATCTGCTGTCGAAGATTTAGTATTCGCTAATTAAACTGTCGAGACAAGGGAATCTCTGCCCCTTTTTACAGTATTTTTGAAGAGCGCTGAAGCGTTGATGTTTATAACTGTTTACCTCGTTAATAGCAGTTGAAAGCCACGGTAAACAAAAATATTTTCAATTCCACGTGCACAAAATCTTTTTACTAATCGTCTCAGAAAATAGCCATAAAAATCCGCGTTAGGTACCAACTCGTGCTATCAAAACTGATTTACTTCATGACGACTATTTCAGCCAATCAGACCCTTGATGGAGAAAATAGCAACTTTAATCGGCGCGTCAACGCAGTGGTGTCGAGGGCTGGGTGAGGGGGAGGAGTAGAGACGGGGGGGGGAGATTGGGAGGGGGGGGCGAGCATCGTGCTCCATTTCTTACGACAATTGCAGTGGCAGTTCTGTCACAACCCCGCCTCGGCAAATTGCTGCGTGGATTTGGATACAAAAGAATAAAAATAATGAGTTAATGGAGTTTGGAAGGCCTCGGAAACCTCCAGTTTTTGAAACGGAAATAAAAGCGCCTTTGTACGCCGTATGATTATATTGTTAAATGTATGATATACACATTTGTTTATTCTGTGTTTATTGATAGATAAGTGTAAATATTTTTCGAAATTTTTGGTTTTAACATGTCTTACTGCTGCTGGATTATGGACCGATGAAACTTACTCACTTAAGTCTATGAATTTTTATGAAACACTGTATTTCAATAACGAAACATTAATAATCTTGCCTTTAGACATGTGTTTGAACGTATTAACCCCATTTACGCTAGCAATTATACCGCGAACATAATCAACACTTCAACACATTGTGTTTTTTTATCATACATTTTATTTTCAAATGGGATGGCCTCTTTTACAATAACCTTAAAGGGAAAACAAAGGCTATTTATAAAGCTCGTAGCGCCCCCGGAGCGTCAAGATTATTTTGATGTAAAAAAGAGGAGTAACAAATCGTAGTGCGCTAGTAAGATAAGCGGCTTCTTAAGAGCGACGTTAAGAGAATAAGATAAGACGGGACAATAAAATCAGAGGACCGCGGGTAAAGCCAGCCCCCGTAACCGTATCATAAGGTCACTTGCAGTATATATTCATTACTCTACACTGTGGTCTGTGTTATACATATCGCTTTAAGTTGCTTTATTCCCACCGGTAAAGATTTTGTAAAAACAACATTGTATACATTACCTTTAATTAAATGTGTTAATAGACCGACAGTATTTTGTCAGGTACTTTTAAATTCACTCTTTATAAGTACTGTTAATTATGTGTTAACTGTTAAACAATAACCGACTCGCGAATACTACAAATAAATATTTTAGTATTTTTTAAGTCATGATGACGCAATTGACACTGTGTTCAGTCAATTTGTGTGTTTCATTCTCCATTGAAAAGTATTACACGTACTAGACCGCGTCGTGCATATAATTTAGCAATATTTAGGGGCCATAACCAAGTTTGAAGTTAAACATAATTCTAACTAAACTGGAAAAGTAAAATCTCAGTCATTTTCATTGCAAACACGAGTTGATATTTCATAAATCTAAAGCGTATTCATCTCCATGTTTATAGTATGTGTTGCCCCCAATTAACTTTCAATGGGGCCTAGAATGCTCGACACAGTTGTGCAACTGTCAAAACAGCCGAGTGTGCTCCAGCGCGGGGGACAGGCGACGCCGGGAGCGCAGTGCTAGCGCGGCAGACAACTGCCTGCGGTCAAAGTCCGCTGTTGGATTTAGCAATTTCACAAACAGCAAGGAGCGAGTTTCATATGTGTCAGTCGACACTCCGCCTTACCTTTGTCGATCTCAAGTGAGAGTAATTGCATTGTGCGAATTTCGACAGCGTTTACGGTACATGTTTTAGAATCCGCCCGGGTGTGTGTCTGGCACCCGCAGCTGGATGCCAAAGTTTTTCAGTTAATAAACATTGCGCTATTGCATTAGAATTTGTTAAATGGTTTTACGTTGTTAATGTATTGAAAAGTTAAATAAAATGCAGAATGTTTTAGTGCGCAATGCCCTATGAGAAATCGGGAGCATCTCTTTACGCTTTTCTTTCGTTGCTTTCCCCTTGGGTGGCCTTTCATCTCCAGCCATCGTTTCTAAAATCATTTCCGACTATTCGACGTTCCTTACGTCGTTTTATTTCTGCTTGGTGCTTGATTCTTACTGACAAGATGTAAGATAAAAAATGTAAATAATATTAAATATAACATTTTATTTATAAAAAAATTAAATAAATTATTACTTTTGAAATTAAATAGGCTAGTTGTGATTATGGTGGATTGTTATCAGTCAAGGCAATATTAAAAATATACGCATTTTTTTTTATCAATTTATGCATAAATTAACATGTTTTTGAATTCGAAGTATGAATGTTCTGGCTACAAGGAATTAATCATTTTTTTTTGGTCTTAGTTGTTGGTAGTTAGACACGAAGTTCACTGTCAATATATGCAGCGATTTCTCATTTGTCCTCAGTTCTATGGAATGACAAAGAGGGGTTCCCCGAACTAAGCTGGGAATCCACCAATAATCCAATTAAATTTTCATATTTTACTAGCTGCAATAGATTTTTTTTCACGGGAACTAACTTCAATGAATATTCATAGAATTTTAACAAATAATACAATACTGAGTATTAATGCTACGTTGCTATTACGTAAAAAATACGTCTAAAAGTGACAAAATTTTATATTTTTCTACTCATTGGGAGGGTGTAAACTTATGGAGTTATGACGTGTACTCGATTTTAAGTTCGTATTACGCCAACAGTCGATAGGACAAAGTTTCGATTACTTTACCACTTATGACTTTGTCAGTACGAACATACCTTATAAAATATTCTTCCTCACTGTATTTTAAATTATGTTTTATTAATGTTCTTTGAACTTTATTAATAGGAACACAATTGACTTGTTTTGAACTCAAACTTTCGCGTTAAGGTAAACCTGGCGTTCACGGGTCATCTGTTATTTAGCGCGTTTTAACGCGTATTGGGTTTAACTGTAACGTAGACATATACCTGAAGTTTGATACAGAACTCCCTACATCTTCAATAAATATCGTTTCAAGACGGCGTCACAAAGATCCAAAAGGCACTGAGATCAATGTCGTATCAAACAGGAAGAGGGCACCATTTGCCATTTTCCACAACATTCTGTACATTTTCGGATGTTTTGCCTTGACAAGCAAGCGAACGACTAAAATGTTAGCTGTACGTCTGTGCAGATTTCTTTTGCAAGCTCTTCTGCCCTTGAGCCGGAGCACGGCGATATTATCGTAATATATTGATATTGCTCGTCGGATATTGTCGGCACGCCAATAGAAAGGAAGTTTCTGTTCGATCGTATTTCCTAGCGACAGGGTTCATCCTCTATTATGAATGTCTAGCCCCTTTGCCAGATCAAATTCTTTGAGATCCCGTGAATGCAATTCTTGTTAACATGTATTTTGTTAAAATGAAAAGTTCTTTGTAAGTATCGGATGTTTAAAGGTCAGAAGTTTCCTTTGAAGCAGGGAATTTTAAGCGCAAATTATAATGGTATTGGCTAAAAACACAACAGTGTTCAACCACCATTTTTATTAATAGGTCTTATTTATCTATTAGTCAATCTGATAAAAAAATACTATATTCATGATTACTGTATTATAAATAACCGTAAGGCATAACCTACATTTTTATTTTTTGAATAATTTTAGCTGTTGGCGCAATGCACCTCACTACCTAATTTATAGTATTGAAAAGGGTTAAATATTTTTTTCCAAAGTTAAATTAATAAGGTTACATGCTACATGCACAATAGCACTGCGTTACAAATGCTTATCCAAACATCCGAAGTTTCACGTTTATGGATATTGAAATCGCCTGGACTGGGTACGTTTGTTTTGGCTCTACGTTTGTGTACAGACGGTTTTAGATAAGCGGCCAGCTTACCGCTCGATCAGCGAGCCGAACCTCAAGCCTAACTTTCTGACGCATTGTGTCACCACATCACTCTCCCTGACGCTGATCTCTAAATAGAGGTTTTTTCTATAAAAAGGTGGGATTTGTTTATGAAAAAAACGCAGTTCAAAGATTATATTTAAGACATAAATTACAAAATAAATCAATCAGAGAAAACCATTCAAATTTACACATAAAATCGGATTTGGGACCAGCCATAATAAATGCAGTTATTCTAAGCGCGACATGATAATTAAATATTTAAATTTTCCTACATTTAGACATATATCGATTAGTAATATTAAGGGGAAAAAATATTTCCGGCAACACTGTACGTTTTGGCTATAACAATAATTGTATAATTTATTTCTCGTGAATCATAATCCCGATATTCAGAAGTACGTCACATCAAAAATAACAATAATTAAAAACAAGTTTTTTTAAGTTCCAATGCAATTTGTATTGATAATGGAAATAAGATTTAGCCATTGGTTTGAAATGAAATTTTCACGTTTTATACAGGCATCAAAGGATTTTAATTCAGAGGAGCGCTCCCGAACCGTTTGTGAACGAATAGTCATCGATTTAATTTCAATCTGTTTGAAATTGAGCGCAATCTGGGAGATGCATATAATCCCTTTGGGTTCCGGAGATCTTTTCAAAGGGGATGAGATTGTTCCGCAGTTTGTAACAACATTTATAAAGCAGAGGAATTACTTAGTTTACCAAGAACGCGATTTATATCAAAATGCTATTTTAAAATTATTTTTGCATTGCAAAAATTAAACCTTGTTAATTTATAGTATTTATTTGTACACTAGACCTAAAATATCTTTAAGTGTGTTTTTTAGATTAATTAATCTTTTGATTTTCAGTCCATTAATCGAAATACTTGCCTAGATAATTAATCACTCTTTGGTAATAAAAAAAATATAATGGCTTATATCTGAACGCATAACTGGGAATAGACTTTGAAACAACAACTGCATGTTCGTATATATGTTCGTCAGAGAGAAAGTCAAAGTCAATCGACTTAATATAAGTAAGTTATCATTTATTTGTGTGTTTTATTATTAGTTTATGAAATGGTCTAGTTTTGTTGTGCTTCAGAAATAATCTCAGCGAAAGCGAATGAGTAAACGCAATAATTCAGACGTAATTATACCAACGGGCCATTTTAATTGTATGCTCTTATGCAAATATATTTAAAACAGCGAAATAATTCGGGCGCCGTCCGAAATGAATAAACAAAATTAATAAACAATTCGTCGGACACATTCTCCTCTTTAGCAGTTAAGCAATTTATTCTTCGTATTTTAAATGACGATACTTTGAATACGCTGAATATTTTCCCTTTACACAAATATTTTAATTATAAATTATTCCCTCGCTTGATTAAAATAAACAAATGGACCAAACAATCAAACAAATAATTTGTTTTAGCAATCCTCGAAACTCGATAGTGAATGAAAATAGTCGCAGTGAAATTCAGCAAAAGCGCTTCGTCTAATTCCAAATTGCATATTTCAGAAGCTTCTAGTGAAATTCAATCTACTCTCGAGGCTTTCTGACGGAAACCTTTTAAGATATTAGCGACTATTGTTCTTGAGAAATTAGCGCTTGTCTTGTAACAGCTTTGTTAATTAGACGCGACGTTCCCAACGTCTTTTGCAATGACCGCGGATGCTGTCTGCGGAGCTTGCACTCGGATATTTCGCTGCTGGTTTTAAAATTAAATTAATATCCTCAACTGGAAGGGTTGTTTCTCGCCTTGTTGACGTCTTCTTCTTTCGGAAGTTGTATTTCCTTTTCATATCAGAGTATTTGCATCGCGCTTAGTACAAGAATAATTAAGTACAATGGGTTGACAGGAGTCTTGAGTCAGTTAAGATGTTAAACTGTTTACTGTTACTAACATTACTGTGGCTTTTTAGATCTTGTGGGCAATTGAAACGCTAGACTAGTGCAATTAAACCTAACCTTCTTACCAGTCAAAAATTATCTGGACAACACAAGTCTAGTATAATCTCTTTTTTAATCAGTGTTGGAGGAGGCCTTGTACTCTAGATTTGGTAACCAAGTAAAAATTACATTTAGTTATATAGTATATCGGCCATAGATTAACACAACACATGGAGATAAAGGAAATAAAAATATAATTCTACAAATGGTATAGGAGAGGCGAAAGAAAAGGAACACCCCACTGAGAAAACATTACGAAAGCCATTTATTTATACCTATTCTGAAGTGCATAAGTTCTTTATATAACCACCAACTAAAACACGTACATTTAAGCGTGAAATATGGAAAGTTCTAAGTAAAAATACAATGTACGTCGTCTCTTGTTTCTTTATCAGCTTACATGTTCCGCCTAACAGCTCAGACGCCTCTAACTTTGCACAAAGAGTTTGAAGCCATGCACCTTGAATGCATTAACACTACTTACCTCTCTCGTGTCAAAGTTCCACCATTTATGAACGTGATTTTTATTCATAATATGTATCTCAAGTAAGTTCTTATTGGAAAACGAAGATTTCAACTTAGTACGTTACTATAATTATAAAAAGCAAGTAAGCATATTGCAAAATTAGCAATGTATGAAAGCATTCATTTTTCATCCTATAATCAATGATTTTCTGACTCTTTCCCTTATTTGAATAAATCCGGCAGCTGATTGTTAAATCTGTGCAGCACGTTCGTCCTACAGCAGATAGAAGGTGGCACGTTTTGTAATAAAAACAAAAATAAACCCGGCCTAAAATACATATCAAATTAAACATCCAACATTAACCCAAAAACGTCGACGTAAAACTGTATCATTTAACATTTCCTTTAAAAATAGAGGGTCTGCCCTAATAAAAAGGCTGTTTACTAAACAAGGTATGCCTGTAATTCGGTGCCCATGCGAAGGTAACCGCGACTCCGTTCTGGAGCGAGGTTCCACATCGCAACGTATAAAAGCCTAAAAGGTTGAAAAGGAGGTTTTACAACCAGTTTAAAAGTACCCCAGCATAAAATTGCGAGTCGGCGAAACTTACGTTTTATGTGGCGGGTTACGCGTTTACATGTTATTTTCTTGTTGATTTTGTGTTGAGACTTATGTACTAATGGTATTTCGTAATTTTTACCGTTTAAGAATCATTAATGCTGTAGATAAAACCTGCAGGCCTGTAATTATTTCAATATGAAAAGTTAGTTGAGTTTTGTTTATATTATGTAATAAAAAATATTTTAGTAAATTTAACTACTTGTATGAGGCCTTGTTATGTTGTTAGGGTACACCGGTTACATAATATAGATTTTTCTAAGACACAATTTTACCAGATGTATCTAGAAGTAGTATCTAACAGTTATTGTTATATGCAAAAGGTCTAATATTAAATTTTTGTACCGGCTTTACATTAAGATAATAAAAATGGCGTGTTTACAAAGATATACCTATTTTGCCTACATTTGTACAAGCAGGCATGATTATGCAATTGCTACGTAATAAAATCCTGCAGACAACTCATAACTGTACTTGAGCATCCAGTCGATAATACACACCAAAAGACTCATAAAACAATGGTTGAACGATGACAAAAGCAAACGGATGCAATACTTCAACGTGTTGGGAAAAATCGCGGCAATCGGTGAATAAATTCGCATTATTGGTGCACAATCGATGCGGCCCGCTGTCCAGCCACTTGCCACCCCGGGCAGGCTATTAGCGCTTACAATAGACAGGCTGCCCACAGCTAATGGCCTCACTAATCCGCCTCTTAATTCCGCTTTTGTCGATTGGTCCCTATTCTAATTATCAAACTAACGCCTGGTACACAGGTTTCCAACACCGTTGACAGGTATGTGGACAATTCTAAAGCGATCTATTGGCCGAGATTAGTCAATCGACAGGAGATCGGCACTTCATAAAGGTAACGACAGTCAGCCAGGTGGATTTTATTTCTTTTTTGGAAAGGAGATGCTATATTACTCAATGACTGGATGTGCACAATTTGTAAATAGTGTGATATCAAATAAAATGAAGAGTATTGATTGATTGATTAATCTGCATATTAAATTTGGTCTTGTCTAATTTATAATTGATTTTTTCTGATTCGTAAAATTTCAAAATCCGTCACTACGATCTTTTTGCAATGTTTTGTGCTTTTTTGGATTGGTAAATAAAGATTTTTTTATTACTTTATGAATTTGATAGTTTCTATAATTGATACTATTTAATTAATTAAATGTACTTGTATGTGTACAGATTTCTATTTTTATTTTACTTGATTGAATATTAAATTGAAATATTTATTAAGTAGCTATGTGATGAGTTACAATACAATTTGCAAATTTCTAATGAAATACTTTCGTCAGGCCAGTCAACTGAAAGGGTAGGTATCGGCCGTCTACAATCCATCTTCAGCGGGCAGACGATTGAACAAAGAATGCCTATCAATATGCTACATTCACTCAGCCTCAGTAGGAGGGAAATTTATCATTGGCTTTTTTGTCATCGTTTTCGACCTTCAGGAGACATGCCTCAATCTTCACAGTTGTCACTTCATAATGTTAGTATCACACGATTTAATCCACGTTACGGTGACTGAATTTATCTTTAATTGTCAATCCATTCCAATATTATCTACGATATTATAATTATACCTCATGTAGATTAGAGAGTTAGGGTTTAATAAAATAAATACGAAAATTTTGCATGTGACAACTCGTCTTCGATATTACAAACGTAGCGTAAACGTATGGTAGGAAATTTTTATGTCGCTACAACTAGAACGAAAGAGAGTAACGTGAGGGCCCGCGATCTAACCGAAGCAATTTCCGCACGCTATGACACGAGCATCTGTGAAATAAAAACACGACAGAAGAATGTGGGACGTTTTATCTACATGCAATCCATGAAAATGAGAAATGAGAAAAAAATTAAAAACCAACATTGGCATTTGAAGCTGCGACGGGCTCAGGTGATTGGTTTCTTCCGGACGAGCGGACCAGAAAATCAATAGGTTGGAAGCGTGACCCCGGCCCGCGGAAACGGCTATCGAAACCCGTCCTGATACGCGTTTTGGTGGCGTACAGCTAGTTTCCAACGTGCCGTGAGGGGAACGGCAGGGGCGTGGGGGGGGCACGGGGGCGCCAGCTCCCGTCGCCTCTAATACTCCTTTTAATGCAAATCACCTTCTAATATGTAAAATGTGGCCTTACTCATCTCTTAAATGGGTTCCATCTGAAATAAAGTTAAGACTCATGAGGAGCATACAAATTAGAATTTATGAGGTAAAAGGTGTTATGACGCTATTTCATCATCAGTTTTATAATGAGCTACTATGACAGTGAAAAGAAAATGCTGATATGAGCAACCCGTTCCGGTATGAACGCTGATATCAGCAAACTTCAAAGTATGTAAAAATAATGAACAAAAGTTTTAATATAAGAATGTCACTTTTTAAAAGTAAAATGTGATATAAAAAAACACATGTGGGACAGATTCGTAATTTTATGGCAATCCATCGGTCACAAGGCGATATCGAAGAGCAAGTTGTTTATGTATGAACTTTGCTACTTGGTTATGCCTATACTAGGTTAGCAACATTCGAACAACCTGAAATGACATGCCTGATTGATTCTATGCCTTCCTTTGGAATGTATTTCTTTTAGTTCTTTGTCTTGATAACTTTTTTATTGTAAAGACATTTTCCTCAAGTAGGTCGCCAAAACCTAGTCAAGTCACAGATGCAATCATATCCACACTGGGCCCGTTAAGAGCTCGAAGAACCGCCCATGTAGCTCCTTTCTTTCCAGCTTCAACTCTCTTTGAGTTTGAGTACACAAAGAGTACATGAGAACAGGAGTAACCCAGCCGCTTAATGTATGAATCTCCTTTCCTTCTGACTTTCGGTTAAAGAATCGTTTCTTAAAAGACAGTTTTACATCGGTCTCCAATTTAGATTCCGGCATTCCCGAATATTTGCAAGGCTTCAGATAGGGACATTAACTTTACAGATTATGACACATGTCTGCTGTCAGAGGCTATTACCCCTACCCACTTTACATGTATTAACCGCACATTTATCTACGCCAAACGCCATATTAATTAAAATGCTAAATTATTAATATACTTGTGGCTTTTTATTTTTTTTTTAAATATGTAATAATTTGGACGGCGATGTGAATGAAACTTTTGTAATGTGAGCCCATTCGGGTAAAATACTGACTTTTTTTAATAAAAGCTTATTGTACGTGGAGCGAAATATTTAAACAGAACGTGTCACTCGAAATTATTGGGTTTTACGCAGTATAATTATCTGCAATTTCAAAAAAACACAATCACCAAGCGCAATAAAACAATAAAGGGGTAAAAACGATGCACGTTGAACGTTACGTTGAAATATTCGAGCGTTAATTATTCGGCCTATCAATCATGCGAATGGCAACACGAGGTTTTAAAACTTTTCCGTGATAAATGGACGAGTTTGTGTCTGGCACTTGTCGCCGATCGAAAGGCCTAACAAAACATCGGCCCGACAGCTCTCGGCGAATGTATCATATGTAAAAAAATGTGGCGACATTTTTTAAAGTTTTCCAATAAATAAAAATATGTCGGTGTGGAAGCGATAGGTTAATAACGCAATTTGCCCACGACCGCGACGCGTATGAATTTTGCGATTGCTATTTTCGTTAAGCCCATTGCGGCGCGGCATGAAAATAAAGAGGCCAATTTTTCGAACAATCGTTTTAGTTTTTACGAAATTCCGCGGCGACCGCGTGGCGTTTTTAATCGCTGTTCGCGGTGAACCGTTGATATTTTGTGCGGACTTTTATAAACCTACACACAATCCAAAGTGAATAATATTTGCCGCCAAATACGATTTGGGTCGCCATTGATTCGTGTAATGGATAAAACAATATCTATTCTATTTAGTCTTTGAATCACATTAACTAGAGGACAAAATACTGATAAATAGAAGTGAGATGAATAGACATGATCTTTTTGGCAATAAATAATGCAGATTTAGGTTGTTGGGCACTCGTATCAACTGAAGGAATTATGTCTCTTCCAATTAAGCTTCATTATTGTTTAAAATGTAGCTAATTTTTATGTTCATTTGTTCTTAATCCAAATAAGTTGCTTGAGCCTCAAACGACTTCTGTTATTAAATAAAACAAAACAAATATAGATATAGTTTTGGACCAAATAATGAATTGATCATGCATAAAATGCCCAAGAGTTTTAATAAAACTAAATGCATATAAACATACATATAGTATATTGGCGGCATTGGTGAAGCAGTAGCACGACCTTAGTCGCACCTTGAACCTACTGTGACTGTAAGTCTGCTTATTGCAGTGAAATACAATCATATCAATTATACGAATTGGAATTAATTACATGATTTTTTATTTTTATTGCAATAAATAGGCATTATATTCATGTTTATCATTTAGTCGAAATATACGTACAGAATCTTGCGTATGTCCTTAAAAGGCTAAGATATATTTTTTGCACTTTCGCTCTTTATGCCATAGGTCCAATGTAATAGGGGGCAAGCCTATTACCATTTTTCGGACATGTTTACAGCGTTTAAACTTGTTTAAACTAAACTTGTAGAAAATACTGACTATTGTCAAACGTATCGCAAATGAAGTAGAATTTTATACGAGCATCTAAAAAATTATTAATGCGTACTTTCTTATCTATGCCATTTGTTAGTCGGATAAAGGAATTCTTTATGGACTGACATAGACATAGTACGGTATTCCTGTGTGATGTAGGGTATCAATCCAACACCCTTGTTTGTTTGATTTATTTTCGAGTATATATTAACTTATTTTTATTTTAAATTGTTTCGATGTATAGAATTTGATCGTGAGATAAAAATACAGAGAAAAAATATATGGAAATGTAAAAAAGCGACAAAAAAACAAAGCGATGCTGTATCGAGCTGCTGTTTGTTAGAGGAACCTTGATAATTTTACTGATAATGTTGCTGCATTGTTAAGTACCTTATTCTACTTAATAAAAAATATTTTATTATCCGACGGATAGAAAAACTAATATTTGTGAAGGCCCTTCTTACGGAGAGAATCATGTGTCAAGGCAATAATTTATCATTTTACGTAGCCCAAATATTTCGATCATATATGATATATTGAAAGGGCTTATCCTTACATAACGTTCAAATGTCATTCATTTTCATTTATCTTGCTTTTATTGATTATCTTTTTGTTTTTTCCTTTAAGCGCTATATAACTTTTGCAGTCTATAAGTTATTGAAAATAAGTAGCAAAAAAGTATAGTTAATTTCAATTCGAATTAAGGAATCAGATTTATATGCAGATAATTCGTTTTATGCCAATATTTTACCTCACCTTTAATTATTGTGATTGATAGCTATCAAAATGAATTTTCATTTTGAAATATAGGGGTCGTTATATATCGATTTTTTTTTTACTTCTTCATAACTCTTAAGCGTATACCATAAGTTATTCTTTCTGCAATTAAAAAAACCAGCGAATGGCACGGTTTCATAGTCTGACCGTATAATAAATGGACATGAAATAAAATTTGATATTCGTCCGCCTGCCATAACGTGGGTTGTTTTATTTCAAACTAATCCATTAAAAAAATTTATCTAATTGTATTAAGTTTAAAAACAATGCAGTGACTTAAAATTATATGTTACGGTTTAAGGCAATGCAGTAAATAAAAAAAATATTGAGTAATGAAATGCATGAAAAAAATTTAATGTAGCGAACGAAATCGTAATAGCTAACTTTCGATTTTAGCCTGTTCATATTTCTGTTAACTGCAAATGTCATTTCCAGGAAATGGAAACACGAGTAAGGCGCTGTGGCCCGGAGTAAAAGTGAAAGCAACTGGTTCAAGGGCATAATATCAGAGTGATACCGAGTTCATCTGACCGCTGTGCCGGAGAGAGCAAAACAAAACATGACCCCAGCATCATACTAAATAAATACAAAGATTTGAATGGTGAACATAATAGTTCACATACATTTCCGTAATATATGTATTTAAAGTTGACTCATTCATGCTATTAAAGTTTGAAATGCATAAAATAATTTGTAGGGGGACTTAATGTCATGATATATATTATCTGCACTGTCGATCTATACTGTAAAACTGCGGAATAATGAGCACCAATCAATGAAGGACAAAAAAATATATAAAGAAAAATATCTCGCGTTTTGGATTGCCGATTTTTCGATTCCATTTCTTTCTTTAACATGTGTCGTAGTCTGAACCAACAATCGGGATTTTGTTTATATTGATTCAAAGTCGAGTGGTGATCGTAGACCGTACAACTAACATCAACCGCGTACCGTAACGACTTTACTCATCATAAAATATTAACAGACCTTCATAAAATAGACGCAAGTGTATACAGATTTTATCATGGTGTCGGTTGTTTATGGCTGATTTAGTGGCTGTATCTTGTATGGCTTCGATTATGATTAATTTGTTCCTTATCCCTTCTGTCTATCCAATCGACATATCATTTATGGCCGAGATAAAAGGAATTCCTTCAACATTCGATCATGTTTACTATACAAGTATTGCTTGTGTTGCTGGCGTATTTTTATCGTCATCAGTAATACGTTCTATTGTTTGTTGTTCAATTATAATTAGGTCATCGAAGGATAGCTCCCTCGAGTTTATGTACTGGAGGTTCTCTTACGACTTTGTATCCCTTTCTTGCATCTTGTTATATATTGTGCACAGTTTTACTTTTGTTTCTTCGTGGTTGCCAATACTTCTCTCTCATCAATGGCGAAAAGGACGCCTTTCTCTAGAGATTACGTATTTTTGCTGTAGCGCTGAATACACCCGCAGCGATGGCATCGTTGCGGTTTCAGAATTCCATATGGCATCGTTCCAAGTTTCAGCGCGGAGGTATATAGTTTAGGAAGGTAACTGTTGCTTATCGTCAGGCCTTCGCATTCATGCACTGGCGCAATGGTCAGGCAAATACATGATTACATTTTTTTGTGGGGAGCCAGTTCCGCATGTGGATTTTAATGATTTCATATCTCTGATATCCATATCTCTTTCTTTATATATTTTTAAGTAACCTCTCATAAGAAGAATATTGATTTTATTTATGTTTGTCTATTTTCTTTCAATCAACAAACATCTCACATACCCAAGTTTTTATATATGGATTTTTTAACGTAATTATCTTTTTGTAGAGTGTCTTGGTGTATACTGAGTAAATATAAATTATTTCAAATGTATTATAAAAAAAATCTCGCGCGCGCAGTTCCAAATGGTTCAAATTATATTCGCAATGCGTGGATATCGCATTACTGCAAAGTTGTTATAGATTTGACATGACAACAAAATAAGCATGTAAACTATCCGATATAACCTCTGCTCCGTGAGCCACGTGTTCGCGGCGCGCCGACCCGTCGCCGCGGCCGGCCGGAACCCGCTGGCTGCAGGACCTGGGTGCAGGGGCAGCGTGACAAGCAGTGACAGAACAGGCACTTACCGTTATAGAGGAGCGTTGGCTCGGGATCTCGGGGCGAAGGCCCTGGTGCGGTGGCGGCGGGTGCAGGGCTGCGGCCGCGCCCCTCGCCGACCACGTCGATCTCCTCGTCGGACTCGTCGGCCAGCTCCGCCGCCGGGGCCACCTTCCACTTCTTGGCCATGAGGCAGCGCGGCATGGCGGCGCCCGCATCGGCCTCAGCGCGGCCGCATCAGCGAGAGACAGACGAACAGAGAAAAAGAGAGAAAAAGAGAAAGAGCGGCGCCCCGGGCGAGCGGCGTTGCGGGCGATCGCACGCGTCCTCTTGCGATTGTGAGGGTCGGGTGCGAGGGTCGCGGTATATATTGGGAGCAGGGTGGTGCGCGCGCCGCCGCTTCGATCGATGTGGGTGGAGGGTGGAGAGGCCCACCCCACGCCGCACAAACTTTGTCCGCCGCGACAACTTGGAGCGACACTTGACGGAGTGAGTACCCGACACCACATACGATCAACCGGTGGACGCGCCACCGAGCGACCGCAGCACGCCGCGAGTGCAGCACGCGCCGCGCCCGAGCCGCTGCCTGCCCCGCACCGCCTGCACCGTCTGCACATGCCGCGCCACACTCACAACAACAACTTACTAACAACAAATCCAACACTTTTGTTTACTTGCCGACGCTTCGCAAAATACACACGCGAACAGCGTTCCCAAATTGGAGTTGCATTCCTCGGCAAATTAATGGAACTTGTCCCGATTATTTTAATTTTTTCAAACAATACAGAATATGAATAAATCCTTCTTATTAAAATTATATTATGCAAAATTTAATTTTACTACGAATTCCAATTTTAAAAACAAAAAGAGAAAGTTGTAAGACATCGTTTTTTTTTTCATTTTAGCATTTCAAAGTTTGTTCAATGTGTGTTTTAAAGGATTTTTTTCCAATATATATTTATTTTACTTCATTACTAATTATCGAAGCAAAGAATTTCAACACGTCATCAAGCGATAGCGCTCTCAGATTTTATCAGCAAACTTTAATATTATGTATAAAGGTTAAGACTCTGCATTCTACCTTAAATACAGTTAATTAATAACGTTTAGGGTTATAGACGTCCATATAATAAGTAAACAAGAATAAAAAAAAAATAGGTTCCAAAACGTACAATTTAATTAAATTTATTTTACTGTGGCCCATGCATTGCAGGCTTGTCTTATGATAAAATAGTTCGTTGGTGTTTATTTATCATCTTAACGGTTACGAAAAATTATTCTATCCATACAAAAACTTTGAAATCGAAGGAGCTCATTACATTTAAGTGCCTTAAAACCCTAAAACAAGGCGTAGACGGTAGCCAAAACTCTCGAAACTACGGATTTCTTAACAAAAATCTTTTCGTATTAAAGGGAGGCACGGCGACGGGCTCGCCTGTCTTTGTTTTATGTATGTATGCAACTTTGTGAAAACAACAGCGGCTTGCTCGTTTATTAAGTTTTTCGCGAAATACGCTGTAATACCTATCCGACATTAAACGAAGAATACTTCAACTCTGCAAAATGTACCTACTGTAGCAGATTGCACTTCACTGTTCCTATCGTTTAAAACAAATTAAAACTCCGTTGAGCGTTTTCCGTTATCTGTTTTGCTTCATTTTTAATGTAATTTCCAGTTTAATTGGTATACCCTGCAATCTTTATTCGCTCTAAATAACTTAAATACGGCTCCCGACAGCATTAATGATTATTAAATAAAGCGCGGGAGCAAACTTCTGCTTTCTACAAATGCGTAATACAATGGTTAGAAACTTCTTGACTGTCGGCTCACATTAGTGGCAAATTGGAAGCTATATGGACGCAGTCGCTGTTGAATTTATCACAACATTGTTGAAATGTATTGTAGGAATGCGGCGTAGGAATAAGCTAACTGCAGAGTTGTGTATCAATGACATTTATAGAGAAGGTAATGTTTTGAAATTGGGTTCTATCTACGTAAATAAAACACTGATGTAGATTACTACAATTTTATTCTATTGAATTACCAGCTAAATTATACATAAGTAGTGCCTATTGTAAATGAAGCAATTTAATAATTGCTGTAAACAGCAAAGATCATTACACAGTCCGACTAAGAGTGCTGCTATCAACAACCTCACCTAGTGATACTTTCCAAAATCCACGCAACACCTCCGCAAACATTCATTTAATTACTTCATATAATATGGTATCGTACTTGAACAATCTTGGTACATATTAACTAACAATACATGTTTCAATACAATATTGCGTTTACAATATGATGAAAGCATTTCTCGTAGCAAAACTCATGTTTCACATATAACTATTATATATGTACTAATTGAATACAAAATGTCATTGAACTGCACTAAACACATTACTCTAAATCAGTTAAATTAAACACTTAATAACAACAAATAATACTCGCGTAAAGACGTCCGTATCCTAAATTATCGTTACCACACATATAATATAGACAACAATATTTGGCAAATGAAAAATGCTATGACACGTAATGTGAAATGATATTTGGTATGTTCTGCAGTTCTTAATCTACGGTTATAAACATCGACTGGTTTGAGAGCGCTCAGGGTCGGCCTCAGGCGCAACACGTGTTCCAAGTTCTTTTCAAAACTACTGGGGGGTTCATGTTGCCAATTCTGCGCCGCGTTTCGCCGTCAAAAGGCATAACGTTTTTGAGCGAAAACTACTGCTGTAAAAGCTTGATTTTATCGAAGCGAAATGTGACGTAGAGAACAAGGAACAAAAGAAGTTCCACGTGAGTCGACCACGAGCCCGCTCCTCTCTAAACACGGGTATATGGTTACGTCTAATATTAATTTTATTATTGTTTTCTAATTACACCATCGTTGTTGTTAAATTGGCCGTATATTGGGACACAATTACAATACATAAAAAAATAATTAGACTTATTATACAATTTTAATTTTCGTTGTTGTACGAACGAAACAAAACTTCATGTATAGATAAGGTGTATCTTTCAGATTTGTGATAAATAGAATTTCCTTTTTTTTCAAAATTACATTTTTTTGAATAATTGACGTAAATAAATTTCAAAAATATAAATAATTGATTTAGTATATAAATAAACTGTAGACTTGACCCTTTCTGTGCTGCTCTAAATAATTTGCTTTTTTTTTAATAGACGCACCTAATAAATGGAAAACTAAAAAACGATTTATACTTTTTTTTATAGACAATGAAAATATATTCGCGAGTTCTTATGTTCAAACAGGTCAACATTTTTATTCTACCCAAAAATTTTAGCACTGTTGTCAAGGTTTTTGCAGCAAACCTTAAAAGTCAAAATATTGTAAATGAAGAAGAAATAAGCAAACAGTTGTTTGCATACACAGAAAGGGTTAATTAAAAATGCTACTGTAGAAAATACGAGTTAATTGGCAATTACAACGTATTGTCGCCACAATATTTGTCAATCACGGAGTTTTCGCGCCGATTTCCCGTCGGCCTCGTGGACCGTAATATTACCTTTTATTTCCATCCTGAAAAGAACTTTTGGCGTGTTCGTAATGGTCATCAGCTGTAAATTACTTGAGCAGTGCGCACTTTAAATATATCAAATGCGCGCTCGTCCATGAGAGTGATGTCAATACGTGATTTGCAGTTCAAGAAAAAAAAAACTCAACTCAAAATATAAAAACTATCAATTTTGCTTATTTTTGATTGATTCAGGGTGAACTGAAAATGGTACTTTTATCAAATATATATCGACAAGGTCAAATTTTCTGTACATACGTCTTCATATAATCTTAAGGTAGAAAAATTCTGTCGTAAATATAATTTTCATTATTTGGTAGTGAATAAAAAAGTTTTTCTTTTTTAATAAATACATATCTAAGGAATTGTACAAAACGTATTGCTTTTGGGTTATATTAATTAAGGGTTAATATACTTTCTTATACATTTAAAAAATCTTGAAATGTGACTAGTTATTATATATTTACGATAATTTATACGCGTAATCTAAAAATGCAACGGCAAAAAGTGAAAAACTCTATTGTTGGTACAAAATACAAAAGCTAATTCGAACATTTGATAAACATCTTCTATTCCTATCTTTAGCAACGTGTGTAGGTTTTAAAAAACAAATACAACATCCCTACGTATACATACTGAAGACTGCGTCAATCGAAATGCTGTACTTAAATACTGCGTGTAGGCGCCGGAGGAAATTAGACATAAATCCCCGGCCCTTGAAAAAACCATGTGGAATATACCAGGGTTTTTGTACGTTGGTGATTATTAATATAATCGTGTATAAAAATTGCTAACAATTTAATATTACTTCCAATCCATCCAGTCAACCATCCAACTTCATTACTTTGCCCACGATCCAACTCAGCAGATTCAAATCGAACAATCTCAACATCACGCGCCGAGCAGTCACGCTTCATGTGCTAATTGGGGAAAGGCTGCGGACTAGCGCCACTCTCATTCGGTACCATTTATCGTCATCGGAGCGGGTCTACGCGAAACCACGCCAGAGCAGCCTGCCTCGTACCAACCGCCCCCACGCAGCGACGCTTCGGTGGGCAATAGCAAGGTTGGACGATTGTTTGAATGCACGGTTAGACTTTTCATACGGTCGGCAAAGTGCTGTAATATATTTCCCTATAATAACACGATCTAGCGAGTTTATTCACAAATAAACTCTATACTAATGGTTCCTCAACTAATCTGAGAAACTAAAAGTAGACATATAAGCAAATTAAGAAATTGCATTAGAACCGTCCAGTCTCTATTTACGTCAGCACATTTTACATCCCGGCCGCACACGATTCAACAATCGCATAGTGCATGCAAATAATTAAGGAGCACACACAGCTCGAGCTCTGCAGATTCAATCGCGGAAATGCACGAAATTGCTCTCAACGTTGGATACACGGCGTGTTCATCACCCGAGGCGTAAACAATCACCAGTAGTGACGGCTTCCGTGCCATTTATCTATCTCGTCCTCAGCTGTCAGTTAGACTGGCAAGCAATGTCTGAAACGTCGAAGCTCGAAGTAGCTAATATTGCGGGGTAGAGCAAAGCATATGCGATATACGGTAGGGCGGAAAATTGACGTGAATTACCAACTTTACGAAAAATTAAATGTCTGTCATCGGCACGCCTGCTTCATAAAATTGTTATTTCGTTTGATAAATTAAACGCAAACTTTTGAATACAAAAGTTAACTACTAAATATTTCTGTGCAACTTTAAAGTAGTGTAGTTACTTCCGAGTGTTTTGAACAGCTGAAATATGAGGTGAATATTCACATCGCCAGTTTAATTAGAGAATGAAAGTGTTGAAAAGAGAAACATGCACAAATTAAGTTAATTTAATACACTGGTATACGAGTACATATTTTTGATTTTCCATATGTAAATTTCATTTGGAACAATCAAGTAAATCCCTTAAATATTATAGTTAAAATATACTAATATAATTGATTGGTCCTGTACGACCACACATCCGCCACTGTAACGGCACGCACAATGTTTTCGCCAGACAGTGAAGCTAATAAGAAAAAAGAAATAAAGAAAAAAGAGTAGTTTATTTCCCTCAAGTAAAGCGGGAGAAAATATATAAAACTACGAGATTCCACTTTCATACAAGAAAACAATTACAAATATTAACGAAATTCGACCCAATTGACGCACCACGTTTAAATTAACACATGTATTAATTACGTAAAGTATCATGATACTTAATAATAAATTATTATATGGGAACTTAGCTTGAAATGCTTGCTTGGTGAAAAGAATTCTTTCTAGATTTAACGAGATCCGTATACTACACAACACCAGACGTGACGTGTATACATACTATCGTGCCTATTTTTAAAGTCATCCGACCAAAGATTGCACTCTTATAGGTCATTATGTGCGGATTGTTAATATTCGTATTTATGTGTTGAGCATTGGCACATGGGAGAATCAACTACCTAATGAGAATACTATTTAATATTTTTATCTAGAATATTGATATTTATTAAAATAGGGAGGCACTGCAATCAATAAACTATTATTGTATGTGGGGCATAGTTAATTTTATGGTTAGGCAGGTAATTTCCGTCACTCACGCTAGCATACAGAATTTTTCAAATAGTTTTCTTTATCTTTAAATTGAGGACAATAGACACTTAGCTTACGAAAAGTAACAAGTCTGTTCCATATAATCCATCGATCTAACGTTACCACAGACCGGTGCTTTTCGAATGAGGCTATCGCTAATTTAGACAAAAACTACTCAATAAGTGAATATTTATCTCCATATATTTTATTGATTGAATAATATTTTTGAACCTTATTATTATTCTATCCGTGTTTCGTTTTAGTGCGTTAAATTTAACAAATTGCATGCATTGTTGCTTCTGTACAACTAAGAGAGAAATATCAAAATTCATAATTACGTCGCGGCGTCGCGGTCAAACGGGTTGTAGCCGTATGGAGGGAGGAAATAATATGAATGAACATTCTGCCTGCCTTGCATGCTTTATTAATTTGGTTTTCAGCTTGATCTAAATTATGGTTTGTGGTACATACACAATCTCATTAAAATCGTGATGGCTAGATTGTATTTGCGGGATAGAAATTATTATAATAATTCCTTTGATTTAATTTAACATTTTCGTGTTTGTGCATAATTACCACTGATTTTATCTAAGAATAAAAACAAAAGGATTTGAAAATATCTGCATCATAATTTATGAGATAATGTCTACCCTAATCTATCGCAACAAATCACACAAAACAAAAGACAAGTATTAAGTTTTCAATGAAGACAATTTAGCTGTCAATAAAAATTATGTAATCAAAAGAGACATAGTTGAAAATAATCCCATAATTACGGAGAATATTAATATCCGCAAAAATTAACATTCTCATTCAGTGTCTGAATAAGACCACTTGAGTACAGCTACAATAATATTTAAATTCAACCGTTCTTTTAAGAAAATTTTAAAACTTGCATACAATTTAAAACCTTGTAGCAGGTACGAAATGACTGGTATTAAACAATATATTATTTGTTACCACTAAGCTTTCGTAAATTCACTTGGCTCATAACACGAGGCTATTAACCAAAAAATAAGTGGGAAATATGCATAACAATGTGTACTTTATTGACTTCATTAATTTGTAACGTATCATTAATGAGTAGAATGTTTCCAATGTGATTTTAAGCCTTACTTGGTGCATGTTTCTCGCAAAAACGATTCTCATTATTTTTGGGAATAAAAACCTTAATCATGTGCTTGATTAATTCATTTCAGCTGTTGAATGCATTTACATTTTATTATTTTATTTATTTATTTATTTTATTTTATTTTATTTTGTAAAATATAAACTTTTTTTTTACTGTTATTTAGAATATTTTAACCTCGACGTGTAGTTTTATTAGGAGTGTTTGCCGTCGATTATATCTGATTGGTCTACGTCATTACTATAGATAAGAATAATAAAGAGAGAATGTGAAACAGTTTAGATAGAATGGACTCGTTATAACGTCTTAGACAATTCTTTGTGGAATGCAAAAGTCGGTTAGCTAAGTTCGCGTCTCGGAACAAAGCAAGCGCAGCACAGCTTTCAAGGCGACTATTATTATTGTATCGGATCCGGTCTAAGCTTAGAGATAAACAGAATTAAGGTGCATTCGGGTGATTTCGAATGAAAATTTGATGAGTTGACTAGATGATGGAATTATTGATTATAAATCACAATTGGTATATTTTCTGTTCACTGTTTCAATTATTTAGACATTTAGAGTATTTGGCCTCGAGGTCTATTGGTAAAGTTTTTATGTAATGTATTTGGAGTCAATAAATAATCATGTCTGAAAATATATAAATAATTTTGTTGTGCTAGTATAATTACGAATTATGTTCGGCTAATGTCCGATAATGAGGAAAAAAACCCGAAAAAACAAAATAAAAACGTGTTTGATTATTTTAATCCTACTTAGAAGTACACTACAACGCTAATCTATTAGAATAAGTGACAATAAGTTCAATAACTTACCAGGTTTCACAGTTATTACTGTTCAGGTAAATCTGAAAACGCAAAATGGCCCCTGTGCACATAAAATTGGCTGTACGAGACATGCTTTCACTCGAATCGTCCTTGGGCAAATGAAGCGGGGAAAGAATGAAATTCGCGTTTAGATGAGTGTCGTCCGAGCCCGAGGTATTGCCGCGTTTGTTTGTAAATAGGTATTATCGGAATATCCCGATTTTCGGAAATAGCCGAATGCACCTTAATCAAAAGTCAAAGAGTTTAATGTAGCTACTTTAGTTAGAAAGCTTGTTATACATATGAGGAGAATTGAAGACTGTTTATTTTACCCACTGAAATTTTTCATTAGCTAAATATCTGCCGGGGAGATAAACTACAAACAGCGTGATCTCCCTATGGTGATATAAATCTATTGACAAGCTCTGCCATTATCATTTTATGCCATCAAAAAGGAAACAAATTGATCCTTTCATAGGGATTTGAATACGAAAATCTCATTCGCATTATCCATTTCAATTGTAAAACTTCCAATAGATGTCGAGCTCCAAAATGGACACTTTTTGTAAGCAAAACGTTCCCGCCCACGTTGACAAACTTTTAATGAATTGGAACTCAATAGAGGTCCATACTAAGGATACACATGTATACGTACGTTGCTATTGTCTCAATTCATTATCGTTAGTACTAAATAGATCCGTATATATTTATTTGGGTATGTAACGTCCCATTTGGCAACTGAATCAAATTTCCGCCCAAGTGAATGCGTTGCGTTCTCACTCTTGATGCCATCATAATGATGCTATTCTATGGTTACACAAGCAATAATATTTAAATATTGCAATCTATACGCAAAGATAGCCTACACTTATGTTTTTTTAAATAATAATTATAAAATTTGGAGTAAGCAACACAGCCTGTGATAATCTTTAATTCTTAGTTTTGTTTTTGAAGTATGTAATGACTGTATTATATATTTGACTGAATAATAAAATATAATGCGAGTGAAAACGCAGCGAGTTGTACTAGTAATGTACGAGTAGCTCTGTGCCGAGGGACTAACAATTTGATCTTCAGGGGATACATTTTGGAAGACTTCGTCTAATCGATAATAGTTTAACTAATCGAGCCTGAATCGAGCTGATTGACTTAATTAATATTCTAACGAGCACAACAGAACCGTCCTCTCCTATCAGTCTTATTCTGAACAGTTTCGTTCGAAACTGCGATCACATATCTGAAGGTTACTCGAGCCTACGAAGTCAAGAGAAGAACAGCGAATTAATAGGTCACATTCGTCGTGTAAAACACATTTATAAGAACGTCAAAAGCGAAGGAAATGAGATTCACGCTAAAAGGGCGAGTGCACTTAACTAGAGGAGATTAATTGTGAGGAATTGACGAAAATTAGTTGGAAAATTGACATGAAACATCGATTATCATAAGGACACTACTCAAACATACCGCGTCTATCGAGATCTACCGTGTATACTCTAGTACCTACAATTTAAGTAACGTCGCGTACAAAATATTTCTCTGGGTAATTTCGCCGTACCGCGAGAACCATTATGCGGCAACCGTTAGGCCTACTCTTCAATCAATGAAACTACGCTATCTCTATATATCTTGTTGAGCAACACAATATTCTTTTAAAATTTTGATTATATGTTTCAATTTCTATTATATGTTTCAAATGTAATTTCGATCTGTTAAATTATGTATATCAAACCGTAACGTGAATAAACTTTTCAAATATCCAAGTGTGTTTCGTTGAATTGTCGTACTTTTGATTGTTATTATTGATTACGTAGGTCGCATAGGGCAGGATGATGGTCGCGCGTCTTGATTAAATCAATGAGATCGGTTGTTTATTGTTCAACACTTATAAAATAATATCACGAATACACGTAACATCAATAACGAGCAGACCGAGTATCACGCTGCCACATGTGTCCACTACCCGTCCTTCACCACGCCTTATCTTATAACTTACAGGTATTGCTTATATTGGATACATTACTTATCAATACTTATAAGTCCGGCGGCAACCTAACTTTGATTTACAATTTTGCCATCGTTTTGCCGCAGAGTAATCTTACATAGAAATGAGTCAACGAAGATTTCATGTAATAACCGTTTCGGATGTATGAAAATTTTTAATACTTATGATTAAGCTTAGAACGTTACCACTATGCTACGCTAATGTAACGGAAAGACATCGTGAAATATCAAATATCCACTTAAAACTGTAACCTCTATAAAAATACATTTCTTTTCAATACTCGTTACCATTGCTACACTTTCCTCATGTCTTCACTTTATCCAACCATTCAACCACAAATCTCCATTACAACATATTTAACAAAAACAAAAGAAAATCAACAACAAAATACATAACAAACATAATAAATTATTTCTATTGTGATCGACTGTAACTTACAAACTAAAACAATGTACGGCACGTGTGTTCGTCTACAATATGGCAACATTTTACAATCACAACAAATTAATCTCACGGCTTGGTACATACAGCCTTAACTCAAAATATTGATTAGATTTCACATCTTATCACTTTTTGTTAAATAATCACGAAATAAACACATTACCGTTCCGGTGAGACTTTCCTAGACATGTCATCGACATTGAAATTATCAATGGCAACTGACCAAACGCAGTTAAGCATTTGGTTAATCCGGTATAAACGCATCACGTCGTATCGCAGTCCTTGTCGGTCAACACAACATCGAAAATGTATTGCACTTACGTGTACAATAACCAAAGCCAGCCTACGATAAGCCACAAGGCTCAGTCGGCATCCGTCTCCGCATTTGATATGAACTGGTGGGGGGGAGGGGCAGTGTAGGCCTCACATTGTGACGTATGCAGGTCGGTTCAATTGCGCGCTAAGGCCTCACAACAGAGCGCCGGGCTCGACTGCGCTCGGACACGTACTTGACAGCGACAGTGTGCCACCGGCGCGGAGATAACAGTACTGATAGGCGACCTATCCGTGACGTGTCGGTGACTATGCCGGTCCTGCCCCCCGGGCCTGCTTATAGGACTTAGATTTATTTTTCTTGCAAAGAACGTACACGACGTTTTAGTTGACGGAATGGTTAAGAGCTTTATAAACATTCTAACTCTGGCCTAAATAATGTGAAACCTTCGTTAAAAATACAGTCCCGATTTAACCTATGTATGGAAGTATAGCTTGGTGTTTGTTTGATTCTTAAATTTAGGCTGTTACAAACATCGAGTTGTGTAAACAACGGACGCGCAGTGCTAGCGACAACGGTGGCGACTATCTAATATCTGTACTACTCTAACATATGTAAAATGCAAAAACTGTGTAAACAATCATCAATCGGATGATATTAACAAAGTAAGGCTTTTTAGGATTTCAACTTGCAAAAACGTTCAATATTTACGTATCGTGAAAAACATCTTATAAATCTGATAATATACGTATCAAACAACTTGGTCATGAATTTATGCTACTTACAGTGGTTAATTTATTTTTAAAAACGCAATAGCATAATTCCAAATGGTACTGTACCTCCTGTAAGTGTGCGGGGCGACGGCTCGCGGGTCGTCGCCGGGGCAGCTTGCGGCGGCTCTAGTGCGTGTGGCGGTGTGGCGCGGCGCGGCGGGCGCGCGGCGTGCGGCGGTGCGGCGGCGCGGCGGCCCCGCCGACAGATTGGTCCTCCCGCGGCCGCGCGCTAAGCTACTCGCTACGCGTCGTACGCTACTCGTGCGCCTATCGTTTGCACTCTACGCTCGTTACTTTATTGCTCTCTTTGTACCACAGCTCGACGGTTTCATTAAGTCTCTACGTATCACCGAAACTACAATCTAACCACGTCACACGGCTCGCGTGCGACGCTGACTTACCTAAACGTCACTATGTAAACGTTACCCTAAGCTGTAACATTGCAGGCTCTGGCCATAAATTGACACTGTTGCCTCCGTCGATGCCGGACTAATAATTGAAAAAATACATTTCACTTTTACTTTATTTAATATTTAAAAATTATGGAAAGAGCCATAACGACTTTAGGTACTTTATTATTGCTTATTATTCTTTCGACGTCGCTGTCGAAACTACGAGCCATTACCCTAAAAATTATCTCGTTCCGTTTAATAAAAGGTGTAAAGAAGTTCATAGAGAAATCGTTCGTTGCAATCGTTCATCGGGAAGCGCGATTTACTCATCGTCAGAGCGCACGCACGCGGATTCCTGGTGTTTGTTCAGGTAGCTTTTGAGCGCGAACGACTTGTGGCACCGCGGACACTCGTACTTCTTGTCCGAGGAGTGCGTCTGCAGGTGCGCGCGCAGGTTGGAGCGGTCCGCGAACGCCTTGCCGCACGCCGCGCAGCTGTACGGCTTCTCGCCGGTGTGCGAGCGCAGGTGTCCGCGCAGCAGCCACGGCCGCGAGAACTGTTTGCCGCACACGCCGCACACGTGCCCCATGCGGTGTGTGAGCACGTGCATCGCCAGCGCCGGCATCGACACGTACGCCTTGCCGCACTCCCCGCACCGCTTGGCCGCCACCGAATCCAGGCTGCGATGGGTCTGCTTGTGGCGCGACAGGTTCGACGAAGTCGCATAACGTTTCCCGCATTCATTGCAGTCGTACTTCGTGACCTTGTCTTTTGGGAGCGGGACTGGCGGAACTGGGGGGACCGGCTCCGGCGCGGGCTCCGTGCTTTCCGGATGTTCTGGCACCTGCGGCTCCGTCACCTCGGCCACATACTCGACTGGCGGCGGCGGAGGCGGAGGCGGCTGATATGGGGCATAGCTGACTTGGGGCTCGACGCTGTATTCCACTGGGTGCACTGGCGTAACGGTTTGCACGGTGTGGTAAACGGGCTCAGGAGCTTCTTCTGTTATAATGTAGATGTTAGTGGGTTGTATGGTGTAGGTGTAGAGCGGCACGAGGGGCGCGGGCTCGGGCGCCTGCAGCACGGTGACGACGGCGGCGGGCGGCATGGGCGGCAGGCTCTGCGCCAGCGACAGCAGGTCGTGCGCCGCCTCCGTGTCGGCCGCCGACCGCCCCGCCACCGTGCCGATGCCGAGCTCTGCATATTCGGCGGCACTCGGTTCTGCAAACAATAACAAACTATTTACTCCTGACTAATTGACTTCATTCGTTAACGAGTATTTATTAAGCACTTAATAATACAAATCATTAGACTGCCTCCAACAGGTCACTGTGAAAATCATAGGGGGGAGGGGGCCACGTTCAACAGAGGGCTTATTTTAGCTGATAGATAGATGAATGACATACGCATATTATATTTTTATGCTATTGTAGTTTCTGACGCCCACAACACAGGAATTGTATCCGAGTGTGGTGTCAGAACTATGTAGGTATGTGATTTTTGGGTGTATTTATTTATTTATTCGGAAGAACAATGTAATGTAATGTAACAAGTGTAAAAATAATGGTAAAACGTATACTTAAAATGTAATGAATTTCACGCAAGAAACATACATACATATCCTCATAAATAATGAATAAAGTAAACAACGAATACAATGCAACGAAATGTCGATAGAAATACATCACTGTTCATTTCAACAGACGTAGACGTTTTTAATATATCATTGTTTCATGAAAATATGTATCGAATGGATTCGCGAGCAAACTTTGAACGAATTCAAACTACAAGTTTTTGTTGATAACAAAAATTTTTACCATGCACATGGTTCTCTCTGAAAAAAATATTTTAACTTACTCCTACACTAAGCATCAGTTAATTTCGATAATTATTAATTAGAATGAACGGAAGTGACATAACCTGTAATGTAAATCCTTATTATACAAAAATGAGAGAAAAAAATTATTAGAACATTTTAAAATTAACACGTATGTTTTGTTTATATGAATGAAGGTATCAAGCTACTATAGATTTGTAGTTTATCACAACTTGCCGTAACATTTGCAGCGTTTTGCCTTGCAAGTATTCAAAAAATACGACGCAGTTAATGACAAATGCTACAAATGAATATTAAATTGTATACGGAAATCGGTACGTCGAACCGCCATTACAAGACCAGCTAATATTACTAGAGCACTCGCGCGCCCGCGTTCACACTTCACCCGCCAGAAGCCTAATATGGAATGGAGTCAGAATGCATCCGATTTACGTAAACTTCTCGTTGCATGTAGCTAATTCAATGATTCCGTTTTGACGATAGAGCGCGAGGATCTCGTTGTGGAATTGCTGAATTGGTACATAGTGTCTGCCACTTCGTACACTGGGCCAATGTTCACTATGCAATTTCCTTCTGCCTCAGTTTACTTGTTACATTATTATATATGGCTTCTGTCTACGCGAGGAGCGCTTATTGAAAAATTACTTAAGTTCGTTCCGAAGCTTTCCGCCGAAAATGTTTTATGAATTTTTATTTCATCCAAATTTGTTTGCGCGCCAACATTGTGTAACGTATTCGAGCTACATCGTTATGATAAACACATTGTAATGTAAAATAGAGGGATGTTATTTACGGCAGTTCTAGTTAACTAAAGTTATTTAAGCGTTGGCAAATTAAAATAGTTTAGTCCCAAACTGGAGATGAAAATGTACAATTTGAAGGAACTTATTTTATTTACTTGGATTTCGAATTGTGTGCGGTAATTTTAAAAGTATTTTATCGTATCTTGATATTAAAGATACATTAGGAATTTTACAAATATTTAATGAGGCGTATTTTTACGGCCCTGTTTTTAAATCATGACCTTTAATAAAATGAAAATTAAGAATCAACTTGCAATTAATTTAGTTAAAAGGTATGAAAATATCCGCTTTCAGGTGTTACAGGAAGAAGACTTTTTCATATACGCAGAAAGCAAAGGAGATACTGACATAATTTATTTAAAAAGTTTTGAAAAATTAGACTGGTATAATTGACGAACTTGTCGTACGTAAAGTTAGCGCAATGGAGGTGCAACTGGGTACGTGGATTGTGATTAGGTTGTATATGTGCACGTCAGAGGCCCGCGACAGCCGTGGACCGTTCAGGCCCATCGCGCCAATAACGATGTTACCACTCGATGATGCCGACGAGCGAACGCGCCGGTTTGACTGCCGACGTGAATCATGAATCTGAATACAACCATGAAAAAATCTTGTCATCAAATAATATTCTTTTAAGCATCGCAGAAATAAAAGAAAAAATCCTGACATATTTTATTTAAAGAGCTTTTAAAAATTACTCTGTGATGATTGATGAAATTGTCGTATGTAAAGTTAGCGCAATGGGGGTGTAGTAACCATGGGTACGTGTCCACGTATATCACAATCCTTTGATTAGGTTGTAAATGTGCGTCAGAGGCCCGCGACAGCCGTGGACCGTTCAGGCCCATCGCGCCAATAACGATGTTATCACTCGATGATTCTGACGAGCGAACGCGCCGGTTTGACTGCCGACGTTTGTCTCGTTAACAGCCCACTTTTTGTGTTGCTTTCGTATCTCATGTCCGATTTATTGGTCGCCGAGCTACACGTGTGGTGTTGCATTTTAGTTCCATCATGAATCTAAAACCCTCCTTGATTGAACCACGGAGTTCATAGACGTAAGGATAAGTAGTTTCTTGTTTTGATTTGGTTCATAACTATACAATAACAAAATGTAACTTTGTTCATGTTTTAAATGGGGTGACATAATATTTAGAATTTCTTTAGGACTGATTTAATAATAGCCAACTAGCTAAATAAATCATTGATATGACCATTCCATAGAGTCAGTTAGACAGTTTTATTTATTTTCGAATTAAAAATTCTGATATTTTATGTTTATCAGCCTCATTTCTTTTACAAATCCACACCGTTGGTTAAAAATAGCGTTACAATATCTCAAATACGTCAGATTTGTCGCGACCTGACAATATCCTCGAACATATTCAACATATTAGCGCAATAATAAACCAAGTGCATTGAATCGTTCAATCCGGTAAACAATTACATAGATGCGTCTGCAGCATCAACGGAGCTGTTTGAGTTCGTATTTGATACTGAACGTTCCAATGAGCTATTTGTTAACTCAGTTTGTCGAACACACACGGTTGTAAGTTAAAGTGTCGCAGTTTGCATTGGCTATTGGTGACTAGGCTAGCGTTGCGTAATTTTGTCGCTCGATGATTACAGTTGACGCGCTTTGCAATTTACATAGCTCCCGGTGTTTGCCTCTGTCCATACGGTGTTGTGTAGATTCCACGATGCCGGACCGTCCTTTGTGCACATATCGTTTTGTTTGTCTTGCTCAGGTATGCTGGGTGTGCCCAGGAAATCCACTGAGTGTTCTCTGATTCAAATGTACATATCAGCTGCTAGTTTTGATGTATTCGAACAGACGCAACAGGTACTGATTTTGTTATACTTATGTACCTTTTTTCTCGCGCTTACGTCCCAAACGAGGTAAGCAGAAGTATGTTTACATTCTCGTTTCATTTGCCTCCATGCGTCTGTGATGCGCATTTTAAATTTCAGGCGTCATGCTGCTATAGAGAAATTCTTAACGGAAAAATATTTTCCTTGAAATTCAACGTACTAACTAATTTCCAATGCTTGATCTTAAACTTATTTGCACTATACTATGATTTAACATTTCATACTTTAACGCCACTCATACATACTTTCGATAAATTTAAAAGTGTTCGTACAAACAACGGCTCGTATAAAGTTAGACAGTTGCGATTGGTATGCTGTATCTTGGGACGGCCGTCATAAGTTGCACACCAACCTCAAGTTGAAAATTTATGTACATTACACGTTCACAAATTTTCATACAGTAATATTTAAATAATGAAAAAAAAACATTCATAAATATTCTATCCATTGATTTGCCCCATCCCTATTCCAAGAGATTACAATCGTCACTCTGTGTCATTGTTTACATAAATTTGGGCTCACTCCGTCCAAAATTGGTTAAATTGATTGCGGCTCTCGATGAGCATTAAGCTACAGGCACAAGCAATTATCTCTTTGGTACTTTGGTATTATATTGATTGCACGGCCGATGTCTGCCCAACCGGACCAACCCTTTGTAAAATTTGTTCGAGTACATAGGAGATAATGAATTAAAAATCCACGAATGCTATTTTGCAAATTAATAATACCAGTATAAACGAAACATTAAAGTGCACTGGAGTGATTGGATTTAAAATGACGGATGACGATTTTATCTGTATTACCATTATTTCGATTAATTTCTGCTGCCTCTTTTTTATATAAAATTTTGCCTTTAGGTACGTCTAACACATCCTGCGATAATAAAAGTCACATAACCCCTCGGAACTAAATATAACAGTGATATAATAAATCGATCTTAACTATAACCCTTGAAGACGGCGAATAGAAGAGAGAAAATGGAAGAGAAAATTAAATCCAATCATATAAAGAACCGTTTACCGGTGTCGGAACACACTAGTGCACGCTTCACGACACATTCCCCGTTTCATATCACAATAATGAAAGATTTCCAATACAACTTCCCCTTGCACAATAAAAAGTCTAATTGTTCAAGTTATATCGTTTTTGCACAGCGCTGCACGTTGCGATTCATGCGCAAATCACTTTGTCAAAGTTTAGCCTGCAATGCGTATGTGGCATTGCTTATCGAGATTGGACGACTGCTATACTTTACTTGACGTCATACGTTGCTTCAATTGAAAACGAGGACAGTTTTAGGATTATATTTACAAATGTTTTTGTTGCTTTTTTTCAAAATAGAATTATAAATCATATTGTTAAATATTTTAAAAATTGTACTCTAACATTCATTTTTTTTATTTATGCAGTTATGTAGCTAAAGCCTTTATTGAATTTTGGTTAGTTCTGAAGGTCACGGGTTCGAAACTGTAGTTGATTTCATTTCATTTTCAGTATTATTAACAAGATCTGTACGACTCGTCTGTACGAACAAATTGATAAAATTCAAGCCCCTTATACAATCAGGTCGAAATGAGTACACAGAACTACAAGGTGAAAATGACGATTACTCCTTACTTAAATGACATGAGAATATGACGTTACAAGAGGACTTGGGGGACAAAGCTCGCCATCAGTTAAACAAAACGAAAAATTTACCATCACCCAAACTTTATACGCCATACTTGTGACCGCTGTTATATAGCTTACCATTAAGCTATTATCTGCTTTTACCAAATTCTAATAAATCTAATTCAATATGTATCAATTGAAAGTCGAATGGGTACGGAGTATATATTGAAAGTATTCAATATTTTTTGTAGTCCGAAGGTATAAACTGTGAAATAAAATGCTCACAGATAGTTTACTTTTTTTACCGAGCCCGGTGCTAGATTCGTTGACAAAAATTCAAACAAAATACCGCCCATCGCTTCCAAAGCTAAAAAATTGCATAGTGTAAATTCATATCGACGATACAATTGCATTTATTTATTCATTTCCCATGCAAAACTTCCAAGTATTTAATAATGACATACGTATAAAAAATTTCGAAAATATTTTTAATACTACAATCTTTTTAATCTTCGTCTGTTTGGACTTGAGGGAGAAACAAGAACAGTGTAAGCATTAAAGCTGTAAATACGTCATGGAGCACGTATTTTAATGCCACAGGATTTTAGATTTTTCCGGAACAAATATTTAATCTCCTTCAAAGTAAAGGACCAACTATCGTACTGACGGCTTTAGTTTTTACTTATATTTATTTTTGCATCTGTAGGTATATCCTTTGGCATGTAAAGTGTGGATTGAAAGATTTTGTGCTTTCTTTTCTTTCATAATAATTTTGGCATTCACAAAAAATGGGTTTGAATAAAACGATAGTGACCGACGATGATATTCTCAGTTTGACCGAGGCAATAGCGTGTCGTTAGTGATCTTCACCTTTAAAATACCTGCTATTTGAAGAAACTGAATTAACATTTGCAAACTATGGAAATTTGTCCAGCACTGGACGTATTTCGGCTGGTGATGATGATGACAGGAAATATGATTTACGACTATCTATACTATCTCAATTAAATCCCTAAGATGTTGTTGTCTTTAATATAAATTATTCTGCAAGCATATAAATAAATGTAAGTTAAACGCGAGAACTTTGAAATAAACCGCCTCAAGGATATCTACTGCAACAAGACAAATAAAAGTTTTGATTCCGTCGCTTAAGTGAACAATCGCTTCTTTCTAACTCTCTCCCGAAGAGCTACCGACTTACTACAACTAGAAGATTAAAATGCGGAGATGAGTCACTTTTTACCTTCACTTTTTATGTTTGTTTGCTGAGCCCCCGTGACCTACATTTATTTGATGACTGTTTTCCTTTATTCTATTACATAAATGATAACTTGATAAACTGAACAGAATTATTATAAGATGATAGAAATTAGAATCCAAATATAACAGTCAATTAAATTTACTTCAAGTTTCTTACTTTAAAACAATGTGTGACGGAAATTGCTTGGAGATGACAAGCGCAAGATGGCAGTAGTAGATATTACACAACTTACACAATAGTATGCAATGTAGTATTTTTTAGAACTGTGCGCCAGTAAACCTTAAAAATAAATCATTCAATATTTTACAGTATATTAAAAGGATTAGAGCTTCTTTTAGTGTGAAATAGCACGAAGATATTTTGCGTTTACTACGGATATGAGAATATTTACTTCTCAGGACAAAGTGAATAAAAACTGATTTGTAGTAAATTAGGGTTGTAGTCCGTGGACTACGGATCGTGATCCGGGGCTCATCTTTACTGTTTATTATTACCAAATATTTTTTTTATTTTGATGAGACGCTTAACTTTTTCCCTTGGAAAATGTTTCGATTGTTTATTTGGGATTTAATTTAATCATGAATATCAGTCTCAGTATGTCTTAGTTTTCTATCATGCTTTCCAAGTCTGTATTCTATAACACTCAAACTTTTCCTTTTGTTTGAATCAAAAATAATTTGCTTAAATATTTTCATTAATAATCACGTAAATTCCTACATCTCATAGTAACCACATCTAAAAAATCGTTACGTCAAAGATATTCGCGAAATGTTAATAATAATCAATTTATCAATGTTATCGTAATTTTGGAATGTTTCGTACGGAATAATTGAAAAACATAAGCGCAAATCGAGCGCAATGATCCCATAACGTTTTAATGATCACAATTTATTTAAATTAATTTAATGTGTGATGTTTAACAAATGGAATTAATAAATACATTAAGCCATTGATGGAATGATTGAATTTTATAACGTTTATTGGCCTCACGTAATTTTCAGCCCCGAGCAATTTTAATTCCACCAAATAAAACCTTAATGCGAGTCACGTCATGCAAATTATACGTAAACGGAATTCTGTGATTGGCTGCTCATTCAATGAGATTAATTCCGCCTTAACCATATCGGGAAATTAAATATTTAACAATATTTCGCATACTCAATCGAAGAATTTTAGGGAAATTCAATTTCTTATTTTAAAAATAAAGTATCACAGACGTGACTTGTCAAAGAGAACACGATCAAAGGAATAAAAATTAAGCTTCACGCCAATCACGGGGTTTAAATTATTTGCAAACGGATGAAGTTACATTGTCTTGATTGGAAACTTGAGTTTTAAGATATTTTTAGAAGAAGAAATTAAATTATTGGCAGTAGGTAGGTATGAAACCTTTTCTATTAAAATTTCTTTTTATTTATTTCTATTATTAATGGGGCAGTGAGTAATTTTAATCAACAGTTTGATGAAAACAAGCAGGAAGCTCCGTCCATTCTTCACTCGTAAAATACGTGTAGTGTAAGTAATAGTAACACGCATGAAATAACCAGCTCCACGAAATCCTATTGTACAATATTCCGTGGACATTGCTTGCAGTGCACAATATCAGAGCCGTGAATGTGGTCACAGCTTTAAACCCGAGGTACATATCTCAAACTTTTCAAAGTTGCGTAGGTATTCGTATTGTGAGCACTGCTGCATATCCGGGAATTTACTACAAGGAATTTATTGGAAATATGCAGCCTGCCGGAGGGATAGAATAGACGATTAGGCACGCGATGTGTTGAGGCACTGATTCCGCATACGAGAATTCAAGTTACGTAAATCTTGATGTGAATCATTCTCTAAGATAAACAGTGAAATAAGAAACATAAATCGTGCCAAGTCATAACCCGAAAATATTCCTTAGTACATACGATAAACATACCCGTAAATACATTTAACAAAAACTATTGACTAAAACAGGCCAGGCCCAGCCCCCTTGGACGTTCGAAGCTGGAAGTTTATAGTTGATGCAGAGACTGACAAACCATCGTTACATCAGGTTTGACGTCTCCACATAGGCTGACAATTGTTTCACGCACAGATTCGGAAGGCCAAAGACCCCAATACACCCGTTTTGGCCGTTTGTAAGGGGAGCTTTGGGCGTTTTCCTCACGCAAATAATATGTATGTTTATAGATACATGTAAAGTGAGGCTACGGGGCTGAGTCCATAGCGCAGTTAAAATTTACATGACACAATAAGGAGACCTAACAGTCCCACAACAAACCGACAGGCCATCCCATTAGCATTAAAGAAAGCAATTGTAATCGCGGCTGTCGTTAAGCCAACTTACAAAGGCCGGGGGTGGCATGAAAAACGCTGCTTTACATTGACTAATTTAAAAGTGTTTTTGTGCTTGAACCCGGCTTCAAGGCGCCATTTTAATTGTTCCGTCTTATCTTCCTCTGAAGTGAGTGCATAGCCGAGGTCATTGGGATTTACCTTCCTTACAAAATCACGGGCTACCTTGCCCTCAGTACAAAATCACAGGTTGCATAACTATGCGCTTATTACTGCCGCTACTCAACTATAGTATTTCACGCAAAAATTCAGGTTTAGATCCAGTCTTTAAGTGTTTAATGCATCGTCTGC
Organism: Cephonodes hylas; assembly: GCA_030295005.1. Lineage (NCBI taxonomy): Eukaryota > Metazoa > Arthropoda > Insecta > Lepidoptera > Sphingidae > Cephonodes > Cephonodes hylas. Next base: position 6,231,245 of record AP025360.1, on the reverse strand, counting down.
ACAAAAGTTTGATGTCAGCCCACTGTACACTATTAGGAAACATCGTATTTTTGCAACACAAGTGAAAGTAAAAGTAACACGTATGAGGGAAAGTAAAAGAAGTTGTAGCAACCGGCTCACCTATTACTGAGTGAACACCAACTCCCATTAACCTGAACGTAAATTGAACGTCGTTTGTTTGCTTTTAATAATGAATCGGAAAGCGTTGCCTTGCGTCAGCTAAAAGTATCTATTATTACTAGAAAAACTAGAGCAACATACATCTTGTATAGCATGCATACCATACAGTATAATAAGGTTATATCACAGTGCCAAAAATAGAACTATCAAGAATTATAGACAACGTTTAATTACATTACAAATTACTTCCACAACAGCCATAACGCTTGAACTTAAAATATTAAGATTACAAAATATTCTACGACAAAAAATTTTAATTTACCTCGTTGGATTGACATGTAAAATAAGTTTTCTGGAATATTTCCCATGGTAAATATATCAGCTTTACATACTTTTAAATAGGAGAATAAAGTGCCAACACCATATCTGATGTATATCACGATGCTCTCCAATTACAGTAGTAACTCCCATCTCTCGACTATATATACTCTTATGCCGAACTGTGTCATTTTTTACCATAACTTACTTGAGCGAAATATGTGTACGGTGTTGCTTATCCGTAAGGAACTAAAAATTTATTGTGCCGTTGTTAAGATCCGGACTAATTCCTCTTATGCAATCTGCGAACTAATAGCCTACTGATATGTAAATAAAGCATAACATTTCTCCAACTGACGTTTCTTACCCTACTAAATAACACCAACTTCTGCTACCTATAAAAAATCAATACGGAAGAGATAAGGAAGAACGAAAGATATTTTCAACGGCCTACGGCTACAACGACATGCGTATAAAAATGGACATAATTAATTTAGTATTTAAAATATTCATTCGCCACAGAGACTGCCAGCGGCAAGACAAACGTGCACCGGTTCTTGTTTGAACTCCACAAAGAGTTCAATTTATGAATTTATGTATGCCGACAGCAAACAAAGCGAACAATGCGCACCCGGTGAACACTCCACGTATAACTCAATAGAGAAGTAAATACTGCTCGTTATTGATAACTGAGACGTTAATTAAACACGTGAAACTTTAGCAAACACTAGGTGGCGCTGCGTCTACCGAAAGCACTTCCTTTGCATCCATTGTTTAGTTGCATTAAATACAAACCACTAACTAGACGCCATCGCAAAGGCTTTTGCTCGCTCACTAATAAGCTTAATTAGTATGCATCTGCGATATTGATCCTTTCAAAAACTCGAATGACGGATCCTGAAATAATCATCAGGAAAATGTTCATTAAGTGTAAATAAATCTCATTCTGCAAGGCAATTCAAAGTCTTGCATTTAACTTATGTGGCATTTTAATTAAGTTTCACATTATTGAAAAGAACATTAAGAGAACGTTTCTTTTGATATCTCTATAGAAGTTGCAAGCTATTTAAATAAAAATGATGCCGACTCCTAATCTCGTAGAAGCGTAAAGCGTTTCTTTTTAAGGCAATTCAGTATGGCGCATTTTTTGCTGTGTAAACTAGGAGACTAATAACAAAACTGTATTACATAGCTATTAATAAGTTTGTCCTAATTGTTTTATATGTGGTCCAAAGACACCAAAAAACAACAAAAAACACAACAGGCGTTTTTATACACATGATAAGTTTTAAGTTAGGGATTTTTTTTTAGTATATGATTTGTATTGTGTTTAAACTCTCGCACGATTAAGATATTATGAAAGGGCAATATTTTGATAGGTTATTATTATAATTTAATATCTCATTGTTTGAATTCCGCCAAAATGAACATTAGATATTCAGGCAACAGAGAATGTCTATGTGGGAAGCACATACAGAGTCGGATAATGTATGTGGCTTTATTGGAAATTCTATTTATTTCATTTAATTAATACTGAGATGGAATGACGGGAATTCTCAAAACAAACAACATCGCGTAACTTAAGTTCGAATGCTAGAAAGGCTGAATTTATCCCTGGACAGTATGCAGTATTAAAATTGTAACAGTTTTTTTTATAGAGCCACTCCATCTCACGTGTCTTTTCTAATAAAAATATTATTTAAAAAAATGAATTGGCATATAAATCTAAGCTATCTCACTATAAATAAGACGAGCACCCCGAACGCAACAATATCTCCTATTAAAATGATTATTACACTTCATAGAATACCCGCCTCCGCGTGTCGAATGTCTCATTTCTTAGATCCCTGACTTACAATAAAGTATTATGACTTATCGGCTTCATTCTATTCAGACCAATTATGCTGGTTACGAATTATTTGGTACTATTTTACAAAAATCTAACGAACATCTTTAACTTTCAATTCTCTTTATTTCATTTTATCTACAAAATACGATTTAAATTTATCTAAAAGATACCTAAAATTTAACAATCAAAGGAAACGTTGAGTTACACAGTGATTTGAATGCTTTTACGCCTTCCTTTAAATATAGAAGATTATTTAACTTTAGATCTCTCATGCCCGCTAAAATTAATCTTTTAGAACCTAGAAAAACATGTACCTACATATATCTTAATAACGCTGGAATAGTACGAGATTTTACATAACATTGAGGTTACCTCATCAGTCGAGCACGTTGTCTTAGGCTTCATACACTACAAGATATTTGAGTTCCCTCACTATGGAAGCTTAGCCAGAACAAGTGTCCCCGATATTAACGGCGTCACGCACTCTGCCGTCGCTGGGGATTTTATTATTTATGGAGGTCTTACATCTGTTTTGGTTATTTTTAATAAAAAGTTTATTAGAAATTGTATCGCCTTACACTAATTACGGTTGCCGTGGACTTTAAAAATAGATGCATGAGGTGAAAATCTCAGAGACACTCACCTCGAAAATAAATAAAACCGATTTTTTTATTGGGGAGGTTGGTTTGGTTACCGTTTAAAAATTCTTTTTCTAGGACTCATTATGAATGCAGAATGCGTTTATAAAGCCCAAATTTTCCATGTAATATTAAATCCAGTGGGAACATAACATTTTATGTATACAAATATACAAATATGTTTCGACAATACAGATTTGTTTAATAACTTCGTACTTAACAAAAAAAACCCGCACATCGTAGGGCACATACTTGTGCCGCGAGACCACAAAGCGGTAATATTGCTTTACTGGATATGATTCAACTAATGGTATCAAAACAAAAATAAAATAAGACACCTGAGGCATATCTGGTAAACGGCAGACAAAAAGCAAAGCACAAAAACGCAGTCGCAGTACGAACATCGAGACAGCCGCGAGATATCACCGTGTAATGTTAAATTCAACGAGTTTCGACATTATTACGTTATGAAGGCGATAAGTTCCGGAGCGCCCGTCTTCTTAGTTAGACATGCAAAGCGCGGGAGTTATTCAAATTATTCCTTTAGTGAAATGCTTACGCGAAGATGAATTCTCTCACAATCATGTTTTCACTGTTTCCTGTACTTACGGCACATATTTGATAATGCAATCAACACGGGTCGCGTCTGCAGATAGGACATATCCGTAACGGACGTGGAATTCGATTGAGGGACATGAATGCAAAATGGCCGGTTCATATTGGCTGTCATGAAAGCTGTTGCATTGGGACAATGCGGAATCTAAATTAATAACTTATGTGTAACAGGTAGAACCGCAATCAAAAATGTTTTACACTTATCATAAAACTATAATTGTACATGTGACGACGATCAGTACCAGATCGAGATCAGAATATTCCAAAACATCTACAATTCTTTTTTTTTTATTAAAAAACAAATAAAACGCCAATTTCTATTACTTCTCTAAGTATGACATATTGTTACGCAGTTCAGTGTTTTAACATGTCATGATAAACCTGCTTAAAATGGTTGCGAAAAGATATTTGTTACGTACGTGAAGATTATAAATGCGGACTAGGGCAGCGGGGTAGACTAAGATCCAGATAATGTAAGAAGGGAACCCAAATATACTTAATTCTATGACAATTAAAACATTAATTGATTGAAAGTGCAAATTCGATGAAATAATCGTTATCCTATTAGGATTCTAGTACGTAAATGAATAAGGATTTAGTACACGCGTAGTGTAATTGCATCAGCTACCACGACCGTTGTGCATTTAATTTGTGGAATTTGATTTCACGGAATAGAATTTGTCCTGGTCCCTGCATCACGCAAACTGAACGCAAGCCAAATTTAATTACTGGACCGTGGAGTTACAATGCTCACACTAACTTTCTGTATATTACATTAGACACCACACGTCAGAAAATAAATAGTTGGGGAATGGAAAGTAATCTACATACCTTCGAGATATCCGGCGTTAATGCTACATTTTTGTAAGACAATATTCGCCCAACGATACGATCTAAGAAATAAATACATGAAATTATGGTGAAAAAACGATTGTTTTAACTTCGCACATTATTCAGAATTATAAGCAGATCTCGAGGTGCCTCACAACAATATAACAAATACCAAGAAGCATTTAGAAACTATAGGTACCATAGACTTTCTTAAACTATTTCTCTCAAGCAGTCGTGTAATATGCAACCCCGGGAAGATGCAAATTTAAAAATTAATCAAAATACGGGGCTACTGCTCTGAATAAATAAAGCTGTTTTTTAGACAATATCACTCATCATGACTCTGGCTAAGGGAACTAACTTATTGTTGTTATATAACTGTACTTATAATTGTCACGGCATGGGCTTCATACTGCATTATATTGAAATTTACTGAATCCGTAATGTAAATCCACTTCGAATAATAAATTTGTTTCTACGACCAACAAAAACTGTGGCTTGGTGGTCTCCCAGCGTCATAATTTATTCGTTTGTAAATTTGGATGCGATATTTGTGGCGTATAAAATAAATAACATGTTCGATTTTATCACTGGCGGCACCTCCATAGAACCCCAAAAGCCCTGTTTACGTCACAAAAATACGGGAAATTAATCTTTAAATCTGTATTAAACATAAGCAATTTGATAACTAAATAAGAATATACTGACCCGGGAATATAAAAATCTAAACTAGAACTTAAACAATTAAGGTGTCAGGCTTTTTTAACGAAGTACTGCCAATAAATTCTATTGATTTTATTTAATACAAAGACATAAAGTGCAAAGTTGATACGCACAGAGTCCCTTAGCTATCTGGCGTGCCGCGTGACGGAAATATCTTAAAGCAGCTTACGACGTTTCACCTAATTACTTTAATTACAGATATGCTAAAATCACCAAATATATTTACTTACGCTGCTCAGAAAATAGATTCAGCGAACGAATATTAGTAGAAGGATATACATATGTGTATCTACCAAGTTGCTTATAAATATATGGCCGGTTGTATATAAAAAAAATCCTAATCACAAAAAAAAATTAACACCACTCGATGAGTGCACTAATTCTGCAGCCAGATGTCGTTTTAAAACTACATTTCGCCATACAAGCCAATGAATATCAAAGAGCCAAGACCCATTGTTTGTCAAGAACTAATAAACCAATTCGCCTTATATACTATGCTAGCACGCCATTATTCAATTGGATATATCTATTTAATATAAATTGTAGGAAGGAACGTCGTATTTAAACCCAAATAAAAAGCGTAGTCGTGTACAAATATCCTGTGCTCGTGTTTATATCCCTTCTTATTCGCGAGGCTTGCATCGGATACTACGATTGAAACGCTACTCGGTAGCTGTCTGTTCTCCAAACGAAATAAATCCGACACCGAAACGTCTCAGCTCAGGTATTTATTATATTTTTCAACTTCCACATTACGCCAATCTGTTGGATATTGGGAGGGATTCAACGGAATATTATTGAATTTCTTATTTAACGTATTTATTTACTTTTATCTGCTTTTGAATGAAATAACAACTGAAATAGTTGTCTTGAAAATTAATACTTAGAGTTCGTTCCTTATCCGAAAATTAAAAAGCAAGAATTTTTTCCTTTCAAATACTTTCTTTTACATTTATTCAACAGGTAAAGGTTAGCGCCGTGCCTATAATTCGAACTAAAGTATTATTCGTTCCGAATGGAATATTTATTTACATAGGTTTTTTTTGTGTTGTTACATTATTTTTCTTTTTAAATATCTTATAATTGCTTGTTAATTAAACACTTGACTTAAAAAAATAATCACTTAAACAATACGAAACAATATTTAAAAAAACATTAAGTGGACAATTTATAAGATTTCCGAAGCAAAATATTGTTAGGAAGGCGGAGCAGACCTGATGTAGGTTAACTATAAATTATATAATAACATAATTTTTATGAACCTGTGACGTCTATAGGTCCCATTGCTGGCTAGGGGCATCCTCTATCGTTAAGAGGGTTGTCCTAAACAAATAATTATTATTAAATTCACCACAACTGCTCAAATGATTCCTGGGTATTTGTGAGCAAAAATGAAACGTCTGAATGTGTTGCACGAGGCCAGGTGGTAGTCGGCTTATATACGCGGCATCACTAATGCATTTTAATTAAAGCTACGCAGACGTACGCCCGTGTTTTGTTTTACGTTTATTGTTCAGGTTAAAGTATTCCAACATTTTAAATTGTGTTTTCGGAGCAGATCTGATTCACATTCCGCATCCACTTTCACCAGTACCAGTTAACTCGCAAAGCTAATTAGGGCATTCTAATATGGTAAATTAGTACTTAATTTATGTCTAAACAATAGAAATTAATGTGTTTTAAAGAGTAATGTCGCCTTCAACGCCTGCGATTATAGTAATCGTCTAATTTATTTCACGAACTTACCTTACGTTTAAATGATCGCTTCACACCATTAAGCCAATACTGGCCAATACATTACAGTCAAATCGAGTACATATTCTGAATCGAACAATGCAAACGGATTAATCTTGACTAGCATGACAACAAAACGGACACTGACGGGTGATATTCAGGAGCAACTATCCATTGTAGCCCCACAACAGCACCTCAAACGGGAGGAAGGCATTCCGAATAGCAACACGACTCACTAGAATTCATTACTATACAACTATGTATATTGTCTCACGTCTGGAGGAATCTAAGTCAAAGAACATTGTCTATTCTTAGGACAAAACAGATGGAAAGGCAAATAGATACTTGTAAAGCAAGGAAGTACAACTGTTTGGTTTGATCTTAATTTATTCTGCGAGTAACTTTGTTATAGCATGCTTCCTGTAAGTCTTGAAAGCGTGTGTTATGTCGTTGATACGTACACAAAAGAGTGCGGTCCTACAACAAACTGACCGCCAATACATGTGTGTCGCCACGAGGGGATAAGCCCACACAACCTATTCCACGATCGGCTTCTCATTTATCTTTCTTTTTCTTCATCAACCCATATACGCCCACTGCTGAGCACGGGTCTCCTCTACCATTGAGAGGGTTTAGGCCATAGTCCACCACGCTGGTCTAGTGCGGGTTGGCGGACTACACACCTAAGAAATTCCTAAGAACTCTTAGGTGTGCAGGTTTCATCACGATGTTTTCCTTCACCGTTAAAGCAAGTGATAATTCAATTTGAATACACACATAACTTCGAAAAGTCAGAGATTCTCGACCGCGCACCCAAACCTCGAGGCCATCACTGCATAGTTATCACTGCATCTCATTTATCACAGATGTATTTCTGATTTTTCTACTGTAATTCACTGAAGAATTCCAATATTTTATACAGACACAATTTGCCAAAATGATATTTCGCGGTCGAGAATTTCGGCGGTCGCGGGTTCGAACCCCAGGCACACACCTCTGACTTTTGTGATGAAACATCGTGATGAAACCTGCACACCTAAAAGTTCTTAGGAATTTCTTAGGTATGTAGTCCGCCAACCCGCACTAGGCCAGCGTGGTGGACTATGGCCTAAACCCTCTAAATGGTAGAGGAGACCCGTGCTCAGCAGTGGGCGTATATGGGTTGATGAAGTAAATAGATGATACATAAGCACCACAATACTACTTACATAAAGTAGTATATGATGCAATAGGCATAACTTTTTTATCAGCGGCAAAACAATTTTGTAATTGCGTACTAGGCATCAACATTTATTTTAATGATAAATATGTGACAGCGAAGGAACCTCTTGCTTTTTAAAAATCAAAATTATTATTACAATCAGAATAAGTCAATTTGCAATTTAAAACAATATTCCCATCCACAACCTTACGTACAATCTACTACTTGAGCATTTTTAGACAAAATGAAAAATCGTATGGCCATACCACGTTCACTAAACACGATATCGATATTAACATGTAAATATCTTCCCGAATACCTTTGTTTGTCGTGTGTCGGCTATCCCTTAAGGCTACGAACTAAACGGCGATGTCATATAGCTTTCCTCCCGTAGAAGTCGGGTACCTACTCCGAGTTCGTAAACACCATTTTAAATGCCTTTGAAGATGCATTAGAGTAAGTGCATTCTCCTACATAAAGAATAAATTGGCTTCATGAGGAACTTATACTTTAAACTAACATTTTTATTACCTCTTACTGCTGTTTCATTAAAAAATATTTTCCTTCCAGGTTTTATTCTTAGGAAACAAATGAATTTAACTAGCAATTTTAATTACGGTGAACTCAAATTCTTCCACATTTTATGAGAATAATTAAAAAAACTACTAACGATGAGAAGACTATAGGCATGCTGCATTCATAGTTCATACGACTTTCGTATGCACCAAGTAATAATTCACTTATACGATTTCTACATTCAGATGTACACAGTTATTGTTAACTATTAGAAGAACCAAAAATACTTTATTTTATGATAATTTACTTTATTTATACCTTTCAATAATTTTGTATTATAAGCGTAAATAAGGCCCGCCTGGAAAATGAACAACAATCTAAAAGTTTCTGACGGGTGTTCAAAAACAGATCTATTAATACCCGGTTCATTATAAAATCAATTCTAAAAGAGGTTTGAAGCAAACAGCTGTCAGCTGCAAATCTAATTTCCTACCAGATGAACTTTGCTTACACCGGCGGAGCAAGATGCAGCTGCTTCCGAGTTCCGTGGCCCATTCCGACCTTTACACTTCGCGAGCGGGGAGCGACAAGAAATGTTCAGCCTTTACCAGACCCTGTCCCCTGCCTTATTTCCTGTCCTTAGCGTTGATGTAAAGCTTAGCGAAATTAGCGCTGACCTATTGTTTGCTTTGTCTGGAATAATTAACTTCCTTGACTTCAGAGAAATCTCTACAAATAAATAGCGGTTGATAATGCTTGTCAAGGACTCTTTGCAAAGTTAAACTGCTACAAAATAGTAGTGTCTCTTATTTAATATTCATGATTAAAAATTAAATGTAATAATCGCACAAACTAGTTTCCTTCATATTGTTTTATTCACGAGTAGCTTTGATTGGTCACCATATTGCTTTCTTTCAACAGTTTGAAATAGTTTACGTCTAAGGTCCTAATTCGTAAAATTGATTCTGTGATTTTAAATTATAAAACTTTTACATAGATTCTCTTTCGCATAATCAATTATTGACAGCCCCGTGGCGCAGTTGGCTAGACACCAGCTTGCGAAACGAGCGGCCGCGGGTTCGATCCCCGCACCGAGACAAATGTTTGTGTGATCCACAAATATTTGTTTCGGGTCTGGGTGTTTGTGAGACCGAAAAGTCTCTCGTAGTTTCTGATACCCACGACACAAGACTCGTATCTTAGTGTGGGGTCAGGACTATGTATGTGACTGTTGGGTGTATTTATTAAAAAAAAAAAAATTAGTTTTGTATTCAAATGCATGATTCTTATTGTTTATCAAGGTAAATTTTCCGCCATTAAGACTTCCTTACCCTTATAAAATTAATTTGAACCATACTGCATTGCAACAATGTGAGGCAACGACGGACCGCTTCGCTTGTGTTTTCTCATTTAATATTGTTTGACCCTGCTGCGTTGTTACTTTGAACAGTACAGTGATATAACAAATGTCTACGTCCTTATTAAATAAAATTTTCAAAGCATGCCTTAATAACGTATTTAAAATTAAGTGTCGTAACAAAATAAACAACAATTGTTACCGGTAAAGAATAAAAAGTGCAAAAGATAACAAAAGAAATTAGAAAGAAGTGTGTGAACATTATTGTGACTCCATTGTAATGAATGAGGTGTCTGTGGAAGTATTTATTCAATAACCAATGTACAAAATGTGAAAGAAAGCTTTTGAAAAGCGATCTGTAAACTCTTCATTGAGTTTTAAGAATGAGCATAGTATCACTCGCGGGTAATTTCTTTACTTTAATATATTTTATTGTTGTTATTATATTAATTAACGAATGGAGCGCTTTCCGATTGCACACAAAGTTTTATTGTAAAAAGAAGTTGTCAACGAAGACATAAGCTATTTATATAAAATACCTTGAACTCTGTCAACCAAGTTGCATACTGCCGCTGAAAAGTTAAGCTTGTAAACTTCACAATAGCCTATATTTTCAGCTTGAACCGTTACTTTGAAAACCGTATTATGCACGAGTATTTTATCTTTTCCCGAACGAATAAAGTGGTAAATAATAATCTATTTTTTTAAATATTTTATTAGCCTATACAAAGAATAACTGTATGCCTCGTGGTCTTGCGGCAAAGGTACCTACTTGATATTGATTTATTCAATAAATTTTACTGGATATTTTCACGAAGAATTATCAAGTAACTAGGTGAATTAACAGTGACATAAATTCTAGTAACCCAATCTAAATTCCACGATGGTCTCGCGGTACAAGTTCATGCCATGCGATCTGGAGGTTCGAGATTCAATATGCGGGTCAGTCGAAGTAGTAAACTTGCATACCCCTTTGAGGACGAAGGCGTGACGTGTGTGTACTTGAAAAAATCAAGCCAAGAACTCAAATCTTACGCAGTTTACTAAAGAGACACAATATCATTGTGCTTGACATGCCTTAATTATAAATCTCATTTGTGCGAGAACCGATGCCCATTCATGAATTTTAAATAAAACTATATGACGTAATGTATGTATATTTACCTTTTGACAGAATGGGTCATTTATGCGTGACTTGCCTGTTAGATGTCAAGACATTTATATAAAAGATATGAGGCATGATCGATAACGAGATTGGAAGCCACTACGCTATTATTACTGGAACTTGAAGGGCAGTAAACGTGCACTGATACTAATTGCACAAATACCATTTGTATCGATCGGGTTGACTTGACGGGTATATTAATATCTCTATGATGCAGTACGATGTTTTTCTCGACACTATTAAGCACAGTAGACAAGTGTTTTGTTATTCTCTGCTTGACGCCTACAAGACTATCTTTGTCGTAAAGATTTTGGTGGGAAATTTATCCAACCGAAACTTCTATAAATTATTGCAATAGGTCAGGATAGTAATATTTAAAACTATCTAATTAAGGATATGTGTGTTTGCAGTAAAAATAAGCGATATTGAACGCATACGCAATAGTATGCATGTAACGTCTGGTGTTGTTTATTATACAGACCTCGTTGAATCTAGGAGGAAATTCCGTGCCTTTCAGCGATTTTACTATGCCTATTATTGGAAGCCTGTATAACAGTTCGCACGTTAGGTCCAATTTAAGCAATAGTTATTTATCCGTGGTGCGTTAGTTGCGTCATTTTTTTGGTAATTGTAATTGTCTTTCTTTATGTGATGTAAAACCTCATAGCCCAATGTTTTGTCATCCGCTTTGCTGTAGAGGGAAGTGGACAGCTCTTTGTTTTCCAACTCCTCCTTTACATTGCTTTTCTGATTAACTTCGTTGCGGGATTATGACAATTTAGGTCCCCTTAGATTCGCTGAGCTTCATTGCTCGGCGCCAATACTGTGCGTGCCGCTGTTGATCCTGGAATACAGGAGTTGCAGTGGCGGGTGTGTGGTGGGATAGGGCAAAATATTGAACGCTTTTTTTTTGCTGTTATAGGGGTTCAGTTTTGAATGATAAAAAGTATAAACTAGATTTTTTTGACACCTTTGACTGTAAAAGCAACTGGAAAAAAGTGCAATTTGCAAAGCATTTGCCCCCCTTATTAAATTGCAATAAAAATTAACAACATGTTATGTAAAAAGTTTTTTTTTTTTTTTTTTTTTTTTTTTATGAGAAAGGAGGCAAACGAGCAAGTGAGTTTAAATTTAAAGTTCAGTTTAAATTAGAAAAATCTTCGGAATATTAAATTAACAACCAATAATAAAATCCTTATTTAATTTTCTCAAGCTTAGAATAGAATACCGGACTTCAAAATTACCAAGCACACACTTGTGACACAACAGCAATAAATAGCAGACAGAATTTGTGTCGAGCACAAGAGATAGTCGTTTTCCATACAATCAACAAGTACAAGTTGTTGCTTTAACGCGTCTATGAAAAATCTCGTATTCTAACTTACTGTATGAAAGAGTTTTTATTTCTGTATATTAATAAATTGGTCACTCTTCAGTCCGGTACACGTATAAAGTAACATATGTAGCCAGGCATCTAGTTCATTGTATTGTCGTCGTCGGCACGTACACTTTGTGCAGTCTCGGTAAAAGACGATCGGGAGATTCCTCACAAGCAGACGGCGGATACCTCGCCCACTTAATACTAGAGAATATTTCAAAACGCCGTATAATAAGAAACCTATACCGTAAAGGTTCACATACAAGCTCGCATTTCTTACCAAGAATTTGAATATTGCAGCGAATAGAAGACGAATTTATATCCGCATGCAGTTCGAGAGATTGTCGATAAAGGAAACTTTTTAAATATTTGCACAATAAAATAGCCTTTCATGTTCTGTGCTGGCAATTGTGACGGAAATAACAGACTTCCCCAGACGCATCAATAATGCTAAACAAACATTAAATGATTCCCCACACGTTGAAACACGTGTCGGCCGCGCTAGCCGTCCTTTCAACCCCCACTATCGCAGCTGAACTGGCCCAGTTTTCTAATTGCCCATTTTAATATTTAAACAAGCAGCTTCGCATCTCAACTCGGCCGAGTACATCTTCGAAGCTATCTTTGTAAAAGTAACAAAACCGTGTCTGTAAAGGCAAAATAGATTTCGTGAAACTGTTGTGAATAATCAAATAAACTCTACGTACAATATTGGATGTGCACTTATACTATCGTCTTAAATGAAATGAAATAGGAAACCTAATCGCTAAAATTGAATTGATAGAATAATGAGTATAAGTATGCAGAGACGAGGAAATCGCGCTGCCACCCGCCGTTCATTTGTTTCATTCAAGTTGAAACAAAGCGACTCAGGCCAATGGCACCGTGGCGCTGTGTCGCCGAGGTTTGGGCCCCATCTCTCCCGTTTGAATTATTTCAATGGCGATCACTGGATAACCAAATCCGTGCTTTACGTACACGAATCCAACACGTTTATTTTTTTCGTTAGCGCGAAGATTTTATTGGTACTATGTCATTATGAAACGACAAAACTGGTTTTATGGAATGCTAGTTTGCGGCGGGCGGAGTGAACTTAGCGAACAAAGCGCACGTAAATCATCTTTTCATATTTGAGCGACGACGCTAGTTTCCACACGTGACGCTTGTTGGCGCGCCGGAATATTGGCGAATCCTGACCGTCAGTTTTCCATCTAGAGCGAGTTATTAAATTGAGTTTGTGCTAAAGCCCAGAGTATTTCGCCTCGTTGTGGCGACGATTGCGTCTACAAATAGAGACTATCCGTTCAACTTATTCAATATTAAATACAGTGTCAATTATTCCCTTGTAGTGATTTGTTTGTTCTCGTATAGTACCAAGCGTTACGTTTCACTGGGCACGCTTGAACCAATTATTATTACTGTTCCGATGTAATAATATTGACGCTTTATTGACCTATAAATTATTAGTGTTTCCTTGGATTATATTATGTGAATGTTTGTGTTGTTGCACTCGGGAAAACAACTAACAACCGCTTCACTTTATAATCTCAAACATTGTTGCGCTTTATTCCACGAGATGTTGTTGGAATCGAGGCCGAATTCATTACAGCGTGCTTTCGTAGTGTAGCGCTGTGGGCTGTTTTGCAGCCGTATTCTCAGTCTTATAATTGTTTCTTCGCACATTTTTTATACTCCTTTTTTCTATTTTCGTTTTCCCCTACATAATGCGTACTACTCCTGTCCACAATTGTTAAGCAGTACATGATAGGCCTATTCACTCCGATACGAGAAAATATCAGCCATATCAGAAAAACATGCGATTCAGCTTAGAGAATATGAATGGGCTGACTCAGTAGGTGTGCTGCCATTGTGTTAATAATAGTCATAAGACACCAGCTGATATTGCATCTCATTCTTAGAACATTGTGGGAGTGACAACAATTGCTGGCTCGTGACCTAAATAATACTTACACGAAACTGGATCGCTGTGTTTATTTTACAGGCGTATTGGATATGAATATCATCGTAACGTGAAAGTGATTTTATATCATGCGCCGGGCTAACTTCACTAAAAACTTTTACACGAACCTAATTTGATTTCTTACTGTTACGCCGTGAACTTTCAAAGTTGTGTTATTAAATCCATACATCACGGCATGAGAAATATAGGCCTTTAACTCAACTTTCATACGTTCGCAGTTTTAATTGCTATTTCAAAACTGTCGTCAAAATAACTCGTAGAGTTTTTTAATTGCCTTGTTCGTTCTAAACTAAAAACAAAAGTGTCGCGTTGGAAGCCTCGCCTAATAAAAATATAGCTTTGTATGGTATTCTAGCACAATTCAATAATGAAAAAAAATATGCAATAAGAAATCCAATTTTCTAAATATTTCATTAATACACAACTCGAAGTAAATAAATGAACCGCTGAAAACATGCATGTGCTTATTTAATTCTTTTATAACAGTTTCCGCTAGAGAGATACAGTAAATAATCAGTTTTCAATAGATTTTTTATTATACTAAACATAACTATTTAATTTTATGTAAGTAACATATTTTCCTCACAAGTTAACTCATTGTCAGTATAATGCCATAATAACTGCAATTTCAACGTAGCAACATCGTATGACCTACACGACTATACAGTTCATTACTTATAGGCAGTATTGCCCGCACTTCGATTGGACAACGCTTTTAGTTTTAAAAAAATGTCTTCGTTTTTTGCTTAATTTTGTACATTGATAGTGGATATCGTGACTAATAATCTGTACTCAAATACTGACTACAAAGTGGCTTTTTGCGTACACCTGGGTAATTAATCCAAATTTTAAGACAAAATGACGATCCAAGAAAGGTAAAACACACAATGATTATTTTCATCAGTCGACACAATAACGCCAGCATGGTCTTAAACCTAATATACCTAGGTATATTACTCAAGCCATGTGACACAAATGGACCACGATAGTCAGTTTTATTATACCTTATGTACGGCGGTTAGACTCCAGTCAAATACGAGCATACATCCATTAGCAATTTATTTAATTAATGCAGCGTTGTACAAGGTGGTCCCGTCATTTATAAAAAAGGGGTAAAATTTGTAGTTTTTCCTAAAAATCGCGATTTAATATTGAAAGGTTTTTTCAATCGACACCACTTCCTATGAATAACTAATGTCGACTTTCTCATGCACGCAATAAAGTTACATTACCATGGTTGAAACGAGCAACAATTGAGATGTCCCGTTTTGTCTGACGAGTACTTGTAGGATTCTCAACCATTACTTGACGCAGCGTCTCCTTTCTATTAAGTTAGCAGCGAGTTTTTGTACTCGTAAGCGGCGGGAATCATTTATCAACAAGTGTTTTGCTACTTTGTTTATTTTGTTGGCCAGCTAGCCAGAAAAGAAAATTTCAATGGAAAAACAATTCAGATTTGTTACAAGCCGACACTGATGCGTCTTAAGCTGTGCTAACCAAATATTCAAGTTCAATAAAGCATTTATACCATAAGTTGTAAATTCAACTGAGTTTATATAAGTGCAAAGTTTATATAAGTGGAAGGGATGAAAAACAAAAGAAACCCGGATTCGAAATAAATTATTCAATAAACTGAAGCCATATCTCAAGGTCAGTAAAAATAGATCCGAGTATTCCACAGACGCCGCTTACTCCGAAAATCCCATAAACTCGTCACCGACAGAAAAGGAATAAGACAATAGCTCTCCACAGCATGACTATATTTAAAACCGTTGGGAATTTTCATCAGGCTCGCCGGTGGCCCTTGTTTTATTACGAAGCGTTACAGGTAATATTCGGGCTCAATCGATAATTTCATTACACTCTTTTTGTCGTACAATTATATGCTCTTTTCGTGCTATAAGTATCTCGTGTAGAAGAACTTTTTTAAAACAGTGAGTGTTTTATAGAATATTTAACATTTATATCATTGGTGTGTGTATGGCTGTGTAAAAATCTTATGAATTTCTTAGATGGGTAGTCCGCCAACCTGTTGTATGCCAACGTGGTGAGCTAAGGCCTGTCCCTTCTCAGTTGTAGAGAAGGCCCGTGCCCAACAGCGCGACGTATATAGGCTGCTGGTGATGATAATCTTTATTCTTTATTATTAAAAACGAATCATTTACGGCTTACAGCAGTTAGGCTTTAATTCACATGCACCTGTGCGGCCTAGTAGACTTGCCATATATAAGAAATACCTCATCGTTATCTCTCAACCAACAAGGTTTTCTATCGATGCATTTCTTCAAAGGGTGCGTTTCATGATATCTAACACGCTATGGCCTAGTTAGTAAGATGCCCTAAAGGAACACACATTCTCTACCGTTGAGATGGAGCCTTAGACTGTTACGCTGCCTAATAGAAACCCTATGCAGATTGGTAAAAGAGGCAATCAAATATATTTTTTTATGAACAAATTCATTTAAATTTTTATATGAATACTTAACATTAATCAATGTCTGCGAAAAATCCAAAAGCGTATTATATTAAAAAGAGAGGCTTCTAAGAAAACAGATTTGTTAATCATATCAATATTTATCTACTTTTGGAATCGAAATCGTAACTTTTTGTTCAAAGTATTTGAATTATGACTCGAAGGTTTCTAATTTATTGTTTTCAAAAATACTTTAGATAATAAATGTCCGTCATCGTCTAAAGGAATGGGCGCAACAAGTGACAATGGAACGTTAAAAAAACAGAACATGACGTAATTAGATCGTCCTTTGAACATATTTTGACAACGTAACCATGTAATCGCTTACCCGGGGAGATGTTATCGAATTACCGTTAAGTCACACATTGCACGCATGATTTAACATTGAATCGGTGAATGTTTTTGTCAGCTTATTGCTAACTATTCTCGTAACTGGCTTAAATCATTCGTATTTGCGCTCCGAAGCGTTCCATTAATTAACGGTGGCGCCACCGGCGTATTGTGATGAAATCATTTTCAATGATTCAGATGGATGAACACATTTGCAGCCCTAGCGTGAAATGAGAAATTAAGGCGCACAGTCTATTGTCTAATTTTATGATCGCGATTTTAAATTCTATAGTGGCTATTAACGATGAAGCTTGAGTACCGAAGCCTAAAGTCGGGCTAGGCGTAAATGCAACAGCTGATAGCTTGCATTTTAACGATGGCCCGTTTCCAAATAAACCAATCCCCTCTTAGCCATACAATTAGACAATCTATTCCATTTCCATTAAAAGCAGTCTTCGGTGTCGAATTCAACAGCACAAAGCCGGAGGACTAATCAAAACAATGTAAGCAAATTTAGCGCACGGAAGTTCTACGGCCAGTTGAAGACAAAGGTAACACACAAAAAAAAAGGAAAGCCATGAATGTTTTCTAATTAAATATAATTATATCATTATGTGGAAATTACCAACCAGACGCAAATAATAATTAAGTACTAAAAACTAAACCGCATCTTTTAATAGGAGAGTAGCAAGGCGCACATTAACAATTAAAGGCATAAATTATGACGAAATGTTTTAATAAAGACAGATATAACGTGCCACCATCTAAATAATACAAGTTTAGTTCGCGTGCCGGTCGAATGAGAAAACTGCGGGAGCTAGTCGAAACTGTAGTGCGAGTCAAACTGTGAACGCATTCAACACTTGTGGGAATGCAAATGCTTTGCGTGCGATGTGAAATACTTTAAATTTCGTCGGAAATTCGTACCGCAATACGGAAACATATTCCGCTCGAACACAGTTGGTAATTGAAAACATGAATTACATCGCTGAGTACATAATCTATCATTAAAACATTCACGGAGAAAACTTATTTCACAGTTACTAAATTCAAAGTTTCGGAAACTAAACCTCTTTTAAAACTTCCACATATTATATGTGACATGAAAATTATTATGAAATTAATCCTGATCTCAAATTGCATATCGTACTGTAAGTTTTGTATAAAAACATGATTTCCATATAGAATGTATCGCCTCAAACGGCGACAGTCACGGTGCAGTGAGCTTTAATCGCAGTATAAATTAAGCGCCTATACCTCGATCGTATCTGAGCCGGAATATTGAGCCGGAGCTATACATTTGCCGTCGCAACTCGTTTGATGAGAGAGATTTCGTTTCCCTCAAACATTTTAAAACGTCGACAACATGACGTATACAAACGCTATTGATATTTTTGCTAGTGATCACTCAAAGTGCTTAACGCAATTCAATCATTCTTATTGATATTTGCATCGTCCTATACGTAATTTTGTTATAGAAGTGAGAACAAATGACTGTCAAAAAAGGCAACACGGCGTCAGCCTGTTACGTGAGATTAAAGACACGATTGGCGAGCTGTCTGTGTACTTACCCGTGTGGGCTGCATGCTCGGCTGGGCTGTAGCAGGGCGGTGCGACTGTGGCCTCAGTAGGGCTGCAGGGCGGCGGGCCTTCGTGCCGCTGGGTGCCTTTCTTCACCATATAGCACCGCGGCATCGCGGCCCTCGCTGCAATCACACATCCTTGTACACATGTGCCTCAAAAACGTCATCAAAATGGAAGAAACATCTGGTGCATGCGTAGACATTTAGTAGAAAAACGAGGAAATACAACATGATCACTCAAATTTTGGCTATTTAACGTATTGAGACATCTTGTAAAACCTTGTGGATTTGCAATGAATCACTAATAATTACTATAAGTGATTAATAAATGAACACTTCATGAGCCCTCGTCGAACAACCAGATTTATGAATAATAACTGCTGTGGGTAAACAAAAAAAAAGTACAATAGAGTATATACAGTCACTTAGCTAAAAAATGACATGTGACAAAATAGTTTATCAACTACCCCAAAATCAGATTATGTTCTTTTTAAGTATTAGTACATATTGAAATTGCTATTTAATCTTTTGTATAACCTATATTATTTTTGAGTGTCTTTCATATAACAAATATAGTGTAGAATAATTTAGATGTACGCATGTAAAAAATCCTGCAACTACAAAGGAAATTATGCGGGTAGTGCGTTAGAGTAATGAATAATAAATGGCACGCTGTGTCCATACCCGCCAGTATACATGCAAGTCACGAGGCGACAATATTGTAGTCATGGTTATTACAATAAAAACAAAAAAGTGTTGCCCCTTCATCAATTGTTTCGTCATAAAATTTAAAAAGTTAAGTACCCGGTAATTTTGTTTTTTTTTTTTACTAAAATTCACCCATCAAATATTTCTTTATTTACTAATTTTTATGGACACGAGTTTTCACGACTGTGTGTTAAATTTACAAATTGATATATCGCAGTTGTATCCGGATTAAAACGATTACCTCTATTTAATTTAATTCTTAGGGCAATGAAACGGTATTATAAATATTATTGTTGTATATGAACAAAAAAATAATAATGTGATTAAAATTTTACTTCCTCGTTATCTTTTACAGAAAATTACGACCTACCCTCTTGTGTGGTATAGCTGTGGAAGTATGCATGACCATAAAAATTTTTACTTTCACTAGCCTGGTATCGACGCAAGATATTTTAGTAATAAGCTATATTTATTTATTATTCTACGGGTCAGGTGTTCCATCGAACCCAACCCCTTGTGCGAAATAATCCATTGAGGGGATATGCACATGGTTAAAATTTTAAAAGCGATTTCACTTTAGATTCGTGAACCAAGCACACAATCTTATAAAATAATTACAAAAATGCAAGCAATTAAAAATGACCTTGCTCAAATCAATGATATATATAATGGACCTTTGACTACAAATGGGTTTTTACAAAAATAAAAATTAATACCAAAATGTAAAATATTTTATTTTAGTCAATTACAGAGAAATCGCACTAACCGTCACATTTAATCGTGAATACAGTACAAAAGAGAAGTATATAACACAAGACAAGTGGGTACGCAAAGTAAAACAAAGTCAATTTAAAAGACCCACTTAGATCGCATATTTTTCCTGAGAGAGTGCAGCTTTTTATAGTTCCACATATCGGATGCTCGTAAATGACAAAATAAGATTCATAAGCGCATGTTTGTCAAGCACTTTAAAATTTACAATATCCTGAAAATTAGTCCAACCGCTTCTCATATGTCCCCAAAATATACAGGTTTACATTCACCGAGAAATATTCTAAGAAAACACTTACAAAGTACAATTTGCTTTACGTCAATTAGGAAATATATTAAATACTTCCAATTAAATTAATTCCTCTTCACTGATAGTTTCGTTTTTCAAACATACTCTGAATTTTTATGATTATATGCTCATTAATAATTATATACTAGACAATTTAAGAGTGAAATATAAACATCGAGGGCCAATCTACACAGGTTGTCACACAACCTTATTTAAGCCTATACAACCCGTCATAACTATGTATGTGGTTAGGGATGGAATGATTACGAATAGTGTTCTCTCATAGACTTAAGTATTATTGTGTTACAATGAGAGATTTCTCAGTAGCAACACCCATTAGTTAAATGAACCGGAAAAACTGCATCACGCTCGCCTCTACTACGTGGAATTTAATAATTCTAATATATAAATTCACTTATGGTTTACACTTCATTGAAGGCGTGTGTTTACAACAAAGTGGTGGTACCTACTTTCATAGAAGTCCAAAAGTGCAGTTTGCCTTACCAATTTCGAAATAATTCTTTTTTACAAAAGTACATAATTTGACACATAAATGAGAATATAATGACTCCACAATAAGAAATTTAAAACTAGGTATTACTTAATTAACGATAGATGCTTTTTGTTCTCTATGGTAGTACCGCCACTATAGCTGTGTGTGTATGTATATGTGTAACCGTGTATGTATGTGTCAAATACGAGTATGGTATAAACGATCAAAGTCTTAGCTCTATCACATGACTGCATTAGAACGTTTTAGCGCTAATATAATTCAAATAATATTAAAATATCAGCTTCATTTCGATAACTGTGTAAAAAAGGCTGAGTAAACATTTCCAAGGTTCTTGTCTAACAGACCTCTCGCGGCTATTTCTTTGCTTTTGAAATAATCTATCCGCTGTTACTGCTGAGTCTACTGTGTATCCGCTATGTCCGGAGGTACGAAAGCGGGAATATCGTAGGATTTTTGCCGTTTTTCCGGTGTAGATTTAACCGTCAAGTCGGGAACTTGTACATACCTAGAGCTCCGCCCTTAGCTAGAAGAAATCCTCAACGGATTTTCAAATAATTCGACTCGGAATAAGCTTGTATTATTATTCTACTGCAGAACTGCATAACAGTTTTTTCATACATTCCAAGTCTTACTAAGTTATCCATTTAAATTTTTAAAAATAAGCAAGGGCCAGAAATACAAAAGACCAGCGACTGGTTTTTAATCATATGACGATGTAAATTAATTCTTGTTTTATTGAAAGAAGTTTTGTTAGAAAAAAAAAACTGTTTTTATCATTACTTCTATGTACATACGTATGTATTATTTATTACGTATACACGCATTATAATTTACAGGCAAGAAGTCGGGATCAATACTTAATTCCAAGTACTTCAATAACTGCCTACTACAGCGCTGTCAAGATGTCTAGTTCAACTGTCAGTGTACCTCGAAGGGCGTCCAAAACCAGATATGCAGCTTTCAATCAATGCCCGTGTTACATCCAATCAGCTCCTATTATTTCCGGTAATATTAGGAGTAGACATCTCGTCCCTCAGTCTAACATTGTGGCGTATCGATTATATCCGAAATTGATAGTTCTACTATACAAACATCGGACAAACTAGAAGCGAACGGCGAGCGAGCAGTTTAGCAGAGCAACCTAAGTTTCCAAATGTAGGAAGATCATAATAAAGGTTATTTCAACAAATATGATACATGTAGTCTCTTTCCTTTTTTTATTGGCCTATTTGGTTGCAGTTCTGACACTATGTATTCTACATTGCTTCTGTTCTACAGAACAGTTACAACGAAATCTTGATGCCGACCACAAACGACGGACTTTTCGGACGAAGGCATTTTTTTTGGGGACTAACTACATACCTAACAAATTCTTCAAAATTTATAGGTATGTAGATTTCCTACGACCTCCGAGCTTTGACTCGGCGCGGGCCTTGACCTCGAGGCCATCATGAAGATGATGTGTGATATACATTATTAATCTTTTCACCGCCACTTTACACATTCTAAGATGGAAATTTCTCTTCTGCGCAAAGTATATATAACTTAAAAATTCTCGTTTAAAATATGTCCGATACGCAAAATCCAGAAAAAAACACAGATTCCTCAGATTTTTAGACGCATCGAATAGACGTGACCCATCTTATGAAAATACTGAGAAACTGTCCGTATCACCGACGTAACATGTAAACTCTTTAGATATTGATAAGCCAGCAATAGGTTCAGTTGAATTACGTCACTTATAATTGGTATTCAAGTCTACTGTACCGATTATTAATACATCTGAATTATGGTAACAACATACACACAAAACACGTGTGTTCGTCAGGTATGTAGAAGCCATTGGGGCTTCATGGAAGCATGGGAAAGGAGAAGGCTACTTTATCACCTATTCACACTCAAAAAAACCCAATTACGATTTACCCAACACAGGAAAAGATCTCGTAACCTCTAGATCGCACTAATACTCGTGTCACCAGACCAAGAGATAGATATTTAAAGGCATAAGTACTTAATGACATTCATTTAGTATCTAGTATGACACTGTTCCCACGCTAAGATGCGAATTCTGTGCGGTTGATACTAAAGACTACGACAGACTTCTCTGTCTTACAAACACCTATTCCTGATACAAATATTTGCGGAAGAGCTCAAGTCGCCACTCGTTTGCGCTTGTCCTCTAACTAACTACGCTACGGAGCTTGTTAAACTAAAACAACCGATGCAGTGGCTCTTTGAGCTAGTTACTAAGTGTCAATAATTTAAGCACGAATATCTGTTTCTAGGAGTTAGAAATGTGCGTCTACTTTATGTTCCTTATATTTTTCTCTTGTATATCTTATGGGCCAAGTTACAGTACGGTTATATACTCGTACTGCCCGAAAAAAAAATACATTTAAAAAAAACTATCACAAAACTAAGTTGTATACCTATACTACAGGGCTGTAGGTAAGTATCTGCTCTTCTTTCTTGTGAAAGAAGTAAAGGCGTGAAAAGCAAAAAGCCCATTAAATCGAATGGTTAATTTCCTACTGAATTGCACGACACGTTTTTTTCCATTCTGTGTCGCAGCCGTGTTCCAAAATACTTTATGTTAGAACGTCATTAAGCGCAGTCTGTGCGCCTACGATGACGCTTCAATTTTTAATCTGTGGACCGTCGACTACAGAATAACTGGTCGGTCAGGTTGTCGAGATGACGAGGTCAGCCAGATTGTTTTAGGGTATGTATAGTCTATGCGTAGGTCACCGCACTAAGCCCGCGAAACGAATAAAAACCTTATCTGCTGAGGCAATTTTTTTTCTATCTTATATTTTGATCTAATATAACTTAGGTGATTGATGTACAATGCGATTTAACGTCGGCTTCATTACAGTATCTGCAGTTATTTTCTAGTTATTTCTTTCAAAA
Source organism: Cephonodes hylas (assembly GCA_030295005.1). Lineage (NCBI taxonomy): Eukaryota > Metazoa > Arthropoda > Insecta > Lepidoptera > Sphingidae > Cephonodes > Cephonodes hylas. The sequence continues at coordinate 6,207,241 of AP025360.1, read as the reverse complement.
TATTTACTTTTGTGGACATAGGCTAAAACATGACCATATTTATGACAGGATATATGAATGAAATGATCAAAAAAACGTGTTAATGCTACCATACAAAAGTAGATAATAATACTTAATAAAGTTGCTATTTTATTGGAATACACTGAACAATAAAGAATAAAATAAAAGTTGCTGTCTCAATTATCGGAAAAAGCTATCGTGAAATTCGAAAAAGAGAAAAGGATTCTTAAAAAAAGCAATGCCTTTGAATTGGCATTTCCCTATATTATTCTTTGAAAAATGTGTAATACCTTTGTTGACTAGATTGAGAGCCTGTTGAGAAAAGCTGATTAACAAATGACACAAAGGGACAGCGAATGTTTATTTTTTAAGTAGAAAAACTAATAATATTAAATTGTGTTGTGTTATTTCTTATTAAGAAAACTGTTGCACATATTTGTATTAAGGATTGTTCTTCTGTTAAGATAAAAACCTTTTGTATAGAAATTCGTTCTGAAATACCCAGCGAAGCTTCATAAATAAGAGATTAAAAAGATTCAGATATCATAATATACAACAGAAACTGACTTTCATTATCCTCGGTACTCATTTAGATCGTTTCATGCCGAACTCAAAAATGCTCTAACTGCAATAAACCGTTTCAATTTTATTCATTTCAAGCCGGAAGTACAATCGGCCGTCCGTGCTGATGAACTAAAAAATCATATTGTAACTGAAGTGCTCGCAGTGGTGAATGAAATAAAAAATATAATTGAAGCCAATTCGAATACAATGTTCGCGTGGAAAAATTCGCAAACAATTTGCATCGACATTCGGGTATATCTGGGAGCAAATATGTACTCCGCTAAACTTTAATCACCGACGGCTCATCGACGGGTTTCCAGATAGTTTTTTTACCGAGCACAGTGCTCGCCCAATCACGCGGGAAATTGTATTCCGGACTTTTTTTACAACTTGTTCTTTTCAATCATTTCTCGCGATTGGTATAGAAATGCAGCCCAGTTGCGAAACGTTACAAGTGCACTGCACGTAATGTGCCAGCCGCCGCATGCAACTAACGCTTCATTAAACAATAAACGTGCGATGTTCGCAACGATCTCTCGTGGATGTAAGAAGCACGTTTTCTTTGAGCTCGCGTCGCTGGAGTGCACATTTTAATCCCCTAAAAGTGTATTCAAAGATTCCCTCCCGTCGCGAATGTAATGAAGTTTACGAGATAAATTTCCGGTACATACTCGCATGATGCTTAACTACACGTCTGGTTTTGCGTCGTTCAAAAATCAATCGAACCAATGATTTTCCCTAGCTGAGTAATTTTTAATACTGCGTTCCATTCATGTTCCTAGCCGTTCAGTATTTTGCTTCTCGCTTGAACAAATTAATGTGAAAATTTCCGCGAGTAGATCCAAAATACTATAAAAAATAACATAAAAGGAGTTAGGAGTAGCCCATATTAAATATGTTTTTGAATAAGGAGTAAAGTTGCATATTGCCTTTTAAATTTTTCTTAGGAATGGTCCAGTCCATACTATTTCTAATTCAATTTTTAATAACTTTGATAATTTGGTAAAGAATTGTCGGTCACCCAAAATAAAATGCACACCAATTTATTGTAAAGATATACTGTTTATATATTTGATTGGTAAACGCGCTAATCTTTCTAAAACTGTCAGTCATCGTTACCAACAGAAGCATATATAATAAAGTATGGCACAATCGGGGGAACTATGGAGGTCACATCTTGTATAGGTATAAAATAACGTATCCCTAACTACAAAATATTCTTCAATTCTGGTGTGAAGTAGAGCGAATGATAGCATTTTAAAATTCCACATCGCATGTAATGATCATAACTGACGACATTTCATACAGAAATATGAATGCTTCCAGCTCGGCGCTCTGTTGAAAGTAATGCCAGTAAATTATTTTGAATAATTATTATTTATTTTACTTCACTTTGCATTTGTATGACAGGAGTGTATAGAAGAGCTCGTGAATAATTACCAGCCAGCTCAACAGTTGTGGTGTTAAAATTAGGAAAATGAATAGTATTAATTATTTTTGTGTGAAAATTGTTTGATTATTAATCTATCACAAACACTTGTAGAGCGTTTACTGGCAACCTTTTAAAGCAAAGCCAACAATAGGACGGTAATTATAACATAAGATATGACTCAGGATTTACATACATATAACCAGTCTATTTGGTGTACATTGGCGCATAGGACGAGATGGCAGTGACACAAGGGGATGGTGACTGAATAATTAGTTTTACCGCCGTTGCTCGGCAAACTTGATCCATTTTAGGGTCTTGTAAAGGTACTATCGCAGAAATCCATGATTCTCGTGGTAGTAAATCCATTTAGTTTCGGCATCAACCCATATTCAACCCGCTCCAGGACGAGTGGCTACTCCAGGGCGATTGAGTGAGGAGGCTTAGTTCATCTCAGTAACACGGATTAGTTAGCACTCGGGTAAACTTGATTTATTCTATGAGTTTGTTTTGTAAAATTGGTCACAAATGTTATTGAATTTATAATATAAATAAAATAATACAAACGTTATTATAAACAATACTTTATGTGTGATTAAATGAGTATCAGAAACTACGAAATAATTTGACGACGCACACTCACAAAACAAATATTCATGATCACACAAACAATATAAGCTTAAGCAACATCTTGTTTGATGTTTCATAGTCAAACTTCTCACCAACTGCGCCGCAAAGATTACGAACTAAACATTGTGGCGTTCTGCGAACAACTGCATCGAAATTGCTTGAAAAATCAAACTTTATTTCATATTTTTAAGGTGGCGATGGAGGCGTAACAAAGACGGCTTACTGCCGCTCCTACACGAAAAACAGTACTTTTGTACAGACAATGAGTAAATTAACTTAAATTTACCTCGGAGAGGAATAACTTTGTACAACAAAAAATATGAAAATAAACACTTTAAATATTTTATATTCGCAACGCTATTTTATTTGTAATTGTTCCAAAAATCTATTGCTATATCTATATCTGTATATTTTTTTAATTAGGTCCGATTGGAACCCACATCGATATAGATCACATTTACGAAACATACATAATATATGTATGTATATTGTGTAGTTAAGAAAAGTAATAACACTGACAGGCATTTTGTATATTGAATAAAGTGTTCCTATGGGATGAGCACAGGATTCGAAATAGCGACTTATTAGGTGTCGTTGTTCATTTTCATCTGTTATGCGGCATTTATTAAAATAAGCGATCGTGCGAACTAAAGTTTTATTGGAAGAAATTTTCTTAAATAACAAACATCTCATCATGAATTTCGCCTCCAGTACTTGGCTATATTGAGATGGCGCAAAGCCCTTGTGAGTTTCGGGTAACGTTTTAAGAACCTTCCATCTCTCCGGTATAACAACTATGTTGCGGCCCAAAATAGACCCTGGTTCTTAGTAAAACTTCAATTTCATTTTAGATTTTAAAGCAATTTTCCTAAGTATCGGATTTACTTCACGATCTCTATTAAAGTTTAGGCATTAAAGTTTGTATATAATAATAAAGTTGTTAGTATTTAAACATCGGCGCCATGATAGTTCAATAGTGATAGTATACATAAAATACAAGATATGTTACATATGTAATGTTTCAAAGTGTAATGGGCAGACTAGTTATGGTCCGCAACTACAAGCACTTGGAACTTAATATTATAAGTTGCCCGTTTCAGCGACTGCGTGTAAGCTAGTTTTTTATAATTAACTCTACCGTACTTACGTCGTATCTAGTCTAATCTGCATGCTATTTTCGCTATCAATGTCCTATTTAACGCTATTTACATTTATGTTTCAGAGATACTGCCTCGTTGTCTCACGGCACAAGTATGAGCGGTGAAACCTAGAAGTCCGGAGTCAGGAAAAGTGTTTTTGTGTTTTTCTCTAGGAAATTCAGAAAAAAAGAAAGGAGTCAGAAAATATGCCCAAAAGTCCCACAAAAGTATCTTCAGAAGCATAAATCTACTAAAATTGCCTACCCCTTCGGAGAACCCAAGCGTGAGTGTGTGGACGTATATATTATGTATGTAAATATACAAAAGTCGCAAAAACCACTATAGCATAAATGAACCGGATTTTCTTAAAGAAGTAAAATACTTATATGCGTACTTAACATTATGAAGCTAATGAATTTCGATTGTTGAGTCAGAAACGAAGGATAGTGGTTCAAATTAAAGAAATATTTTTGGACTAAAAAGTTATTTCTTGTTAAAAATGTATAACTTAAAAAAACATCATGATACAACTAATAGAAGCTGTTGATGATAAATGTAGGTAGACGGGGAAAACATATTCATTATGCAGTCCAAAGTTTACGAAGTTGTAGGCAACAACCAATATATAACCAGATATAACCCGATAAGATCAATTTGGGATGAAAAAACATATAAAGAGATCATAAACAGAATAATAAATAAAGAGGTGTTCGCTTTTCCTCGGAACATGTGCAGCCGTACACGTAAGACACACAGCGTCACTTCCACTAAAACACTTTTACAACGTACATTCACTCAAAGATGACAGAAGTACTAATGTAGACGTAAATTCCTAATAAAATTTCTAAAGAAATTCACTACACTAAAATGACAGAACTGAAGGACTTTGAGCCCGATCCATTTATAAAATTGCGTCTCTTTTTTATCCGTCTGTCTTAATATTTTTCCTAAACGACACATCTTAGATATTTTATTTCTCTCACTTGCTAGGTTATTTTGTTTTAGTTTCATTTATATGCTTATTATGCTAGGGAAGTAGTAATCTGAACCAATGCTATCAATACAAAAGCTACTTTGTATCTACGTCAAATATATTTACATTAGTAAACTGCGGAATGTTTTAAACCAATTCGGATGTAGGCTTAACTAGGATTTGAAAAGGAAAAAGCGACTACTTTTAAAGATTAAACATAGACCATACTGCCATAAGCCACAAATCATGTACAGAAATTGCCTTAAAACAAACATACATTGATACAAATTTAAATTTAATCCGCTTACAAGGATTCGTCAAATTAAATTTTATGGGAGGCTATACAAACTAGTCATTCCTTAGACTGATGCACAATACCACCATACTAATGCTAAACTCGCGCAAATTTCAAATGCTCGTCCTGGAAGGATTACATCGACGTCTAGTAATCCCTTCGAAGCGAAATCCGCGCGCTGTGTGCGTCATTGTACCTCGAATTATTTGTTATGCACGTTGTTTAATTTTATTTGTAGAAGCACACCGCGTCCGCATAAATGAGTGAGCATTGCTGTTATCTACCATGTACATACGTACACTTGTATAGAGTTTTAGTTGAAACATTCGCTACAGTACTAGCTCACTTAACACACAGAGAAACTGTCGCGCGTTAATATCAAATTACATTGCTGCGGCTCAGCTTGTTTATGCTAACGTTTTAAAAGGCGGAAAATTAAACGCTCTTTTTAATGTGTGTGCTTAGACTGAGTTAAAACGTGTAGTATAATAAATATGAACTTTTTGAAAATAGTGAACGTGCAATGATATCATGTAAGTACACCTTAAATAGAGAAATATTCTAAGCTCATGAAATGAAGAAACAACCCCTTAACAATAGATTTAAAGAAGTGACAAGATCGTTCAACAACTTTTACTCTTTTTTAACTTTATACAAGTATGTATTTTTTTCCAGGAGAGTCGTTAGAATGTTAATATCGAAAAATTCAATGATCAAAACTTATATCAATACAAATAAAAACTATAGATCGCATATCGTTAACAACTTATTTAAAATTCCAGGAGCCTTCAAAAAATATTTTCTAAAAGCAAACAAGGCTACGAAGGACTAACAATTACGGAACAATTTTAATTTTTCACACAAACAGGCCCCAAGGTTTGTATGGAGCGGTGGTTATCCGCAAGGTCGAATTACGCATTCGGCCCACAATGAAATAACACGAAAGGGGAGAGATAAAAACATAAACGCTCCATCCTTACCGGGGCCGTTAACGTAGGTCTCGTGCTTGTGCGCCTACAGGCTTCCAATAACTTGTGCGAGCAACAAGTTCCCAACTCGCCCGCCATTATTACTGCGCCGCAATATTTTTGATTTTGTTGGAAATTCTCCAAGAGTTTACCGAATGAAACTACTTCCATATTTGAATAGATATATTTTTTTAACTAACAGCGGCTAAGGCCGGTCCGCAAAGCGATTGTTAATAAAAAGTAGCTCGCTCAGGAAACGACTCGGCATAATCTGGGTCGCATAATATAACCAGTTACAAAGGCTCAGAGGGCAAATTAACCGAACCGAGCCATGTGGCCGCCTCCAGGAAATAATTCCATACGCTGCACGGCTTTTATAACGGCTATTAATATTGTTATTTATTATATATTAATAATTTCCATACAGACCTCGAATAATCATTTACTGTATACTACCACTAATTTACCCTGTTTGAACATATTAGTGTCATCAGAGCTTCCGGAATAATTTCTCGAAAGCTATGATAGTTATCAGGAATACCGTCATTGACCTTTATCCTTTGACCTTTTACCTTTTAGCAAGTTGCCAATCATGCTGTAGTTTTGTTAACTGAACCTCATTTTTTTTAACTACATTCGATTACAAATCCTTCAATTTTATTTCTAAGCGATGAAGAATTGCAAATTCTTTAAGCATTTAGTCCTGATCTATGGATACTGCGGAAAGGTCACACGTACCTCTCAGTGCGTTCAATAATAATGGCGAGGACGTAGTAAACGTTAGACGAAGCGGGTTAATGGGAAGAAATGATATGTTTCCACTTACTCCTTTCTAGCTCTCCTACCCCTTTTACCTTTCTAAGTTCCCCTCCTTATCCACACTCACAAACCACTGATCAATGATGTAATTCTATTTTCATACAATTCTAATTAATGTTTTATATTTTACAAACATTGACTACTATTAGCCCAACCAATGAAAATGCATCAGAAAAACAATTCTATTTGAAAATAATGTTTTTCGTTTTTCATACATCAACTAATGAATGGATGACTGGCGTCAAAAGACGCTCCGTAGCAAAACTTAGTGTCGCAATTTCTTTTAACCCGGAGTAGTTATAAATAAAAGTTTACCAATGTATTTCGCTTCGCCGAAGTGAAAAGGCAGGAAAGCCCGAGCCGCAGCGGTTTGATTAGAAATATTTATTGAATCTTCCTCGACAGTATAACTTTAGATTGAGGTATTTTTTTTCAATCTTCAAACTAATTTGAAAATTGATAAGTAAAAATGTCCTTTGATTCATTTTGCTCACATATTCATTGATTTAATATCACTTTTCCTACAAATCTTCAAAATGTATCAATAGGTAGAATATATATGTATTACAAGCAGCTGGAAATATACCTTCTCAACCCAGACACCCCTCCCCTACTCAGGTTGTTATACATATTTCTCAATAATAAAGAAATTCTTTGGAATTCGGTTTGCTGGCTCTGTAAAACACTTAAACCGGCCTTCGGACTGTAGAGGCGGCACGCGCTGATATTTCATCAACACTTGACGCTACGATCAAACAGACAGAACCCAGACTGTATGGCATCTCCCCTACACGTGCGAATACTCTCAACTATCGACTATCCACCTCTTACGCTACCTGACTTGCAAAATCAGATGTTTACATCTGTTTATATAATATATGTGTGATATCTCATCCTAACGTATATGACTGCAACATTGCTCTTAACCCAACGCGTGCATTAAGTAAAAGATTTTATATCGATGTGATAATTATGTGATGCAGTTCTTATTATAAATCATGTTTGTCCTATTACATAATAGTAAAATTTTAAAAACAACACTTTTTCCGTTTTTAAACTCTGAGGAAACTAAGTTCTTAAATTAATAATGTTATAAATTAAAAGAATAGCGTAATCTACAACAATACCAAGCTATGCCGGCTTAAGCCCGCAGCCTCTGCGCGAGTTGGAATTCTTGGTCGGAACTTCGTCAAACTTGTTAGTAGAAAGTACGAGAAAAATATACAGAGGATTCATAACCATGGCTAATGAATAATGCAAATGCTTACGTTCCGGTGTACGGTACATTAGACGCAGGTCATCGCGTCTGCGGATTTTACACCGAGCATTGCGCTACATATTCATAAAAAGGTAAATATATACATACTTTGAGCGGTGAGGCGCGCGCGATGAAGGATTTAAATGGGGCTTTATAAGACTTTTGTTGGGGCTGACCGAATGTATTATTGCTGCCCAGTTAATGCGGTTGCTAAGTGTAAATCTAAGTAAAGCTTAGAAACGCATTATAGTGTAGTCAATATGCTGTTGGTAAACCAATGCCATGAGTTCTTACCGTAGTTATAGATAAAACTTATGAGGTGCAAATGTCTCGCAAAAAAATAGGTCATGAATCTGTTTTCAGAACTTGTGATACTGAACTAGAAACTTTTCGAGAATGTTGACATTACCGTTAAAAAATCAAAACCATGTTCACCACATATGTCAATCCCTCGTTGCAACAGTCACGACACTGCTAACAAATAACCTCTTTGGAAATAAAATTACAATTGATTTTGTGTCGGTCTCAATGTACATCTGTGTTCTTATTCCGATATAACAAAAGATAACCTCAACGTTTTGCAAACGGTCCATTCAAGTGTGAATATACGAAACTATTAATAACTTTGGTACCTCTCAAGCCGTTACTACCAATGGCTATGAATATACTATCTAGAGGAGAATTCTTGTTTTAATAAGCCTTTCTTGTAAGGAATTATGAATAAATCCTACGTCTGACTGACTTTTCATTTTCATTGTTCACAAATCACAATGTATAAAGGATTAACATGTTGATGTCATTGATCTTCGAACATCGGTGATGTAAACGCGTGTGACGGTCGACCCGGGAATCAAATCCTATTATTTAGTGCGTCTACCAGCCTGGACCTAACACCTTTTAACTATAGTAAATACTAGTCATCAAAAAATCTTGAAAAAAATGAAATGTGGCTCTCCAGGGATCGTTAATTTCCTCCATAGTCATGTTAAATTCACCAATATTCAGGTTATGCTGTTTAGATAAATTTGATTAATACTATTTTTCAGCATACATAAAAATTACCAAATGACATATTTGAATAATTATGTTTAGTCATCGCAGGTGTTATTACAACGGAAGATTTCATTGAAAATCTTATACCTCATTCACGATAAGTTGATTCTTTTGGCAGATGTCAATTTTTCTGAGACATGACTTTGAAATAAAAAAATGTATTATTTTATTATTTTAATGATGTGATAAATATAAAAAAATACGTACAACACAAAAGTCCTTAAAGATATAAGCGTAATCCGAAAATTTCGAGACTTTATTGCTTCAAAGTAAAAATAAAATAGGAATACTGAAATAAATTGACGTTTGTATAATGTTACATCGGTTGGACGGAAAGGGACGTAACATCGTTCATATCGATCTCCACGTCGATAATTTTATTGAACACTATGATGATCATGGCTGTGCTCCTTTTTCTTAATAAAAATTGTTTTAAATATAAAACTACTTTATTTTTCAACCTTAATTTTTACATATTGCATTATTTTTGGACCTCCTGTCAACTTAAAATAGGTGGTTTAGACCATGAAACTAAACAACTTTTCCAAAGAAACATGGGTCAAAACGTGATAAATAATTCGACTCTTCCACGGAAAACTGCTCACGTGGTCGATTTCGTGTAGAAGGTCTGAATTTTTTTTTCACTTTTTGACCTGTGTTTCTTTGGGGAAGTTGTTTACTTTCGTGGTCTAAAACACCTATTTAAATTTGGCGGGAGGTCTAAAAATAACCCTGTTACATTAAATAGGTATTTATTATGACCCACCATCGCTTATCTACATAATGTTTTACATGTCGAAAGTAATAAAGAATTTCACACATAATGCAGTATTTTAAAAAGCAATATTTTTGAACTACTCGATTTCTGTTTCCCATCATTAGTCGATATGCCAAAAGAATCAACTTATCGTGAATGAGATATAGGAGCTACACTCATTTCGCCATATTTTATTATTTAAGTGTTTACATTGACGTATGTATATAAATTTTACATCTTTTTCTAATTCAAGTTTTGGAACACGTTGTAAAAAATTTTCAAGCGTATTTATAATTCTTACTTAAAACGTGAGCATGTCTATACCACATACAATACATCCGAAATTACTCCGTTGACTAGAAGACTGCAGTCCGCAGGTAAAGTGATTGACAAACATAGTGAAGATGTCTCGATGGCAGTCGATGCGTTCTCGTGTTTGGCTCGGCTGCCCTTTTGCATCGAAAGCTACTGTTATTAGATTAATTAAAACTTCGTCCCGTACCGAACACCGGCATGCAGGTCATAATTGAAAATCTAATTAAAGGCTCTCAACTTTCAACATTGCCCAACTGACCTTTAGTCACATGTCATATTTTCGTATATTCAGGTTACTAGGCTTCATGGAAATAATTACTAATAACAACGTTAATATAAACATTTTATATGAAATTTGAGATTAAAATAACAAAAAACAAGGTGCTTTTACGGTGTGATAATATGTAGACCATTGAAGGAAGTTTTATTGCTTATCCTTACTACGTACAATATCTAAGTGTTGTTCTCAATGAAATATATTTTTAGAGAGCTAAGTGTTACTGAGTATTTATTTATAATCTTTATTTGATCACATTGCTGGACCATAATAGAATGTTTTGAAGAAAGAAAAGGATCCAAAAGTGGGTAGAGCATAAATAAGGAACGAAGAGAGGCTGGAGTAGGTTGGACTAGAGCGAACCGAGTAAAGAAAAATAAGGTTTTATCCATTTTATTCTGCCCTGGCTAGTCTTCTGAATGTTGATCAGTTAATTATACACAATATCACAGCAATAATTTCTTAAAGAATTATAAAACATACAATAAAACATACACTCGATAATATTCAAGAGTTTGAAAATCTGCTATTTATACTGGCACGCTGAATTGGCCTTCAGAGACCTATGGTTATTATTGTTGATTCAACAAGCAAGGTTTTGAGATTTTTGCCGCACCAAAAATAACATTCTATATTTTTTTGTCCCAATTCAAAGGTTGTAGTGACGTAGAGCACGAATTGCTTTGGTGACTGTATTTGAAAAATATGTGCGAGTGGTTTGAATAAGCAGTTGAAACGAAATGGTACATGATCGATACCTGCGTCGTGACCGATACAAATGATCACGGTTCATTTTTGAGTTGTAAAATCTTGTATTTTACTGGTTTTAAAAATTATGTTTTGTTCTTACTTCTTAAATAATCACACAAGTAAAAAATCGTCTGAGAAACTACCAATGTATTTAAAGTTTCATTAACGCCTAAAGCAAAAAAAAATGTGTCTCACACAAACATTTGTCTCATGTGGGGATTATCATCATCAACAGCCTTTCACGTCCACTGTTGGACATAGGCCTCTCTCATGTGGGGATTATTTAATATAAAATATTTTACTGGAATGTCTTTGTATATCAAGTATTCTCTTGAAGATATAGGTAAGCAAAATCTCTAAATTAAATTTTCCTATTTACGAATTATGCATCTCCGTATGAAAATTTAGCATATGAAAACCTTTGTTTATTAACCCTTTTGATCAAATATAATTATAGTCCTCTAAAGTCACGCAGAAAATCTAATTGTATATAAATGCACAGTTCTAGAAATATCACCAATTATTCGACGAAAGTGTGGGATGAATGAGAAACTACAGCTAAAGTGTTTCACAATGAGGCGTTATTATATTTGTTTGTGTGTGGAGCGACTGTAAGAAACCTGCGAACTCACCGAGATCATTACCGCCCACTCCATTCGATACAAGTCGCGTTATTTTTACAAAACAGTATACATTGTATTCACAGGGTTGATCTTTCATTATTTAACAGTTTGGTCCCAAAGCAGAATTGAGGTTAAGACGATTACATGTATCTAAACCCTACAAATATTTGTGTGGGTGACTGCGTACGTAAAATTTGTGTCCGTTACGGCGTCCCTGATTGAATGGGCGAAGGTTTTTAATTAAAAATAAATATAATATATACAGATTGGTGTTTCAGGGTTTGGTATTCATCAATCTTTTTTTATTATACAATAAACATGATTGTTCAACCGTTTAAACTCTGTTACCCAATATATAGTTTTATTATAAGGTCTACGTATAATGGAACTTATGAGTGCTTAATTCAAATCAATGTTTATCAACAAATTTTACACTTGTGACTTTGATGACAAAAAACTATAATATCCAAAAATTGCTAAATTAGATCACGCCATATTACAAATAGACTCTTATTGACTAAGTTGCTTTTTATCTGAGGCTGTAGGTGTTAAGATATAAGTTATAATTTTGTTGAAGTTTGATAAAGTTTTGGTGAAGGTGAGATGCAAGATATATATAGTCACATATGCAAGGCTAAACTAGACGTAGGAACTCGCACTTTCAATATACAAGCCTGATCCAGCCCTGTAACAAACATATTGTATATGTGTGTATTTGTACCGCGACCACTCGCTACACAGCCAGCTCTCATTAGCAATAAGGGGCTGTGTGAATGCAGGCTTAGTTTGCAAATGTTCACCAAAAACTCGAATCACTCCTTACCGAAAACTGCTAATAGATTCAATAAGAATAGATTTATTCTATTGTTGAATTATCATAATGATTAACGTTGGGGTCTAATAATAAATAGAATTTAATTTTTAAATTGACAAAGGAATTCGACATTAATACGTAAGAAGAACCTTAGTCATATGTTACATAAATCGTAGCAGTATTTGAGCCATTCACAAAATCTTTACTAGTATTTAAATATATAGAGAGACGGTTAGCACTCCTTTTAACAATTTCGCTAACTTTAAAATATAAGAAATCATGGAAAGAAAAAAATGCACCTAACAGTTACTTCTGTTAGGCGCAACTTCTCTAACAGCTCTCAGTTCTTTTTTATTCGTTTATCACTGTACTGTAAAGAAACTGTAGGTAAAGCAGAATGATAACATGAATCCAATAATCCCTGTATTCCACATGATCCACTCGGCCTGCGGATATTAATTGGGCCGCGGAGTTCCATTTGCCAACCGTTAAGACCATTGTGAATGTACCATTAAATGATACCTTTGAAGTATCGGCTGTGAGCCGCGCAGTGTAAACGCAACCCAATGCAACTATAACTAAATATTAACAAGTAAGTACGAGGATTAAACCGCTGACGAAATTTAAATTATGTTGATTGTGTTTTGTTTGTTATACAAACACCGAGCCCATTATTCGCACAAAGCCTTGGACTTGCTTACAACACGCCATGGGCTTGCTGTGCAACTATTCTTCTTCTTCTTCTTCATCAACCCATATACGCCCACTGCTGAGCACGGGTCTCCTCTACCATTGAGAGGGTTTAGGCCATAGTCCGCCACGCTGGCCTAGTGCGGGTTGGCGGACTACACACCTAAGAAATTCCTAAGAACTCTTAGGTGTGCAGGTTTTATCACGATGTTTTCCTTCACCGTTAAAGCAAGTGATAATTAAATGTGAATACACACATAACTTCGAAAAGTCAGAGGTGTGTGCCTGGGGTTCGAACCCGCGACCGCCGAGATTCTCGACCGCGCGCCCAAACCTCGAGGCCATCACTGCTTACCACTATTACTTCGACGGACTAGTTGTTTTAGGCTCCCTTTTCTTATAAATCCTTAGAGAATAAAGGTAGTAAGAATACGTCAGGGTCACCATACCACCAGCCCGGCAAGAAGAATGATCATATCCACACAGATGCCTATACCTAGCTTGGTGGGGAACCAATCCCATGGTACAAAATCCCTTTGCACGAAACAAACAGATCACTAAAAAAGGAAAGATAAGAAGGACTTATTGACCCCATACTAAGTCCTTTATGGTAAAGTGCCAGGTATGTTAAAATTGTAATGTTTTGTTGCGTGTGGTATAAATTAACTAGCCCGTAGATATACATTAAATTTGTTTTAGGAACCTACTCGCACAAAGTTATTAATGGAATTAGTCCGATGTTTACGCTTATTATACACAGATATATATTAAAACGAGTTAAGATAGAATGACACTGACGGTTTATAAAAAATAGCTGTATTGCCAATTTAATAATACAGTTGAAAAGGAAATCGAATTTGATATGTATATTTGGGGTTAATGTTTTGTTCACCATTTAAATAGTTTTCAATACCCTTGGTGTTTGACGATGATTTAAATCAGAGTAATTAAGTAACCGTATGGAGCTAGTACCCCCCTCTCCCCGTATTATGATTAGCGTGGGCGTAACAATAGGACGCGTGGTCGCTAATGTCAAAGCATTGACTGTCGCTAGCAACAGCTGTGATGAAAACCTCATTAGCGGCTCTTAATTAAACCCCAAAAAGGCCAAGCTGTCAAACTGAACCACAATACGAAAATTCAAGCCAGCATCGAAACGAAATTCGTTTATTTTCCACTTTACTTCATTTTTTGCGAAAGACGTCATCGTTGAACACAAAAGTTGTCTATTTATATACCGAGATTGCTGCATCGAACTTGAACTTTTTTAAACAACATCGGCCCATATTTATTTGTTAAGATAAGTTGTGTTTTCAAGTATTACACAAATGAAAAACTGCGAAGTGAACGATTTCGTAAAACAAAACAATTCTTTATTCCGCTTGCTACTTTATTCGTAGCCAGTTCATTCGCCGTAGACCCGCGTAGAGATTACGTAGTAGCTACGTAGCTCTACGTTGTTAGTAATACAGAATATTCAAAAGCCAAACGTAAAGTTGTAAACGTGTAATGTAAAAAATTCATTTTTTTTAATAATATTTTTAAACGGTCCCGCAATTAAAATAGACCGAAGTTTTTAATACAAAGACAGTTCTTGAATAAATGCGGGAGAATCACTATATTCTCGGAAATCGCTGAAATCTTTTTTCCACGAAAATATATCTGATGGTTAATGATATTAAATTTTCCCAAACAACTATTCAATTTATTTTAATTATACAGAAAAGTTTAATCATGAATCGGTTTTATTTTGCATTAAATGTTTTTTTGAAAACCTTTGTTAATGACTATTTAATAATTAATTAACCGTAATTAGCTGATGCGTAAACAAAATTAATTTACTGTCGCGTAAAATTTATTCTTGCATAATTTATTTTATAAATTAACTCATAAAAGAGCAAGTATTCTATCATTACACGCCATACTATCATCCTATACATATCTTATCCATCGAGACATTTATAGACAAATGGCAAATATATAATTTATAGTTGCCAATATTGAAAATTCTCGTGCATTTACAAAACTTATCGCCAATGATCTCGCAAGTTTTATTTACGTAGTATGTACCTTAAGTAAGTTCCAGTTTCGGGCTATAAATAAGCATTGAAGTGTTTGCCAACAACTTTTTTTCCAAAATAGTATAATATTATTCATGAAAAATTATATTACATGAAATATATACATGAAATTAGACATAAAGTCCACCTAAACAAACTATAAAATATGAAGAAATAATCAAATGTTAACTTCATTAATTGGTAGTAGGCGATAGTCCTTATAATGCTTTACAGAAGTTCCAAGTCTGTATTCGTGACGCCAAAAAATCCTTCGATAAGTATTTGAATCCAGCACCGGACAGCTCCGCTAAGCCTACAAAACGTCGACACAGATTATTCTTCATTCTAGCGTCAATATTCGGTTCCATATTCCGGCGGCGCATATCCAGATGTACCCAAATTTCAACATCGCGTTCAATGTGTGTGCAGCACACACAGATCTGTCTTAATGAAGCCACGGCGCTTCGTGCGGTCCCGTCGCCATGTGATATAGCACTTCCATTTGTGAAAGTCCAATTCGAAGTAAGCAATACCAAACTACAGGCTATATCTATTTTGACTGGGGCGTAATTGTTTTCCGCAGTTTTTAGTACCCAAAAAACAGTGGCAGTTCAATCTGACAGTCACTAGATGGGCTAGTAGCAATATAGTAGATTTAGATTTACAAAAAAACATTTTTTGGTCGTATAAGTCTGTTTAAATTCATGTTATTTTTTAAATGTATACGACTTAAACTACAAAAATCTGGAATAGGAAAGGTAATAGTGGGATCGGTTCACATAATAAAAGAGCAGGGGAAGTAAGAGAAGATAAGTCAAGGTTCACATAATTATAATGATTGGCTCCCTGGTTTATATGTATCTAGATTTTAGATGAATATCGACAGGTCTCGAAACATAACACACTTTCGCTTAATATTTAGGTTACTCTTATTTAGTTTCTAAAAACTATTAGCACTGCTCTGGGAAGCCACACACATACATTATTACTAAAACCTCAGTGTTTCTTCTCGGAACAGCATGACCCATTTAGAAATACCCTATTCGATTGAACCCTATATAAAATTGTTTCTAGGTAATTTAAGCGTTTAGGAGTGCCCGTGCACAATAAAATAGGTCAAAATATACTCACTATGAACTTATTTGCCGTATGGGTAATAGAATACATGAACAAAACAAGCAAAAGATATTAATTAGTATATCGCAACCCGTTAAACCTCAAAGTGTTGTAGTGGAGACTGCGCTTAGGACGACGACTTAGAGAGGTGGCAGATAACGGATGGATAAGGACTACTCATGACCAATGGTTGACGCTTTCTTGGGAGGCCTACGTTCAGCAGTAGACGGCGATACGCTGACTTTATGTAAACCTCAAAGAGATGATTACGAAAATGCTAAAGATGTCGTGTTTTTCCCGGTGTACACGGGAGAACGCAAGTATTACGCGCCGTAGATCACAGCAGCTTATAAATTATAATTTATCCCCGCGCACATTATGCATTCTTGAACCAAACATTACTTTCAGCTGTCCTTGGCGGTTACTTAGCCGTGTAGCCGCCACATTCTTATGAATTATTGTCGCAACAGCCCTCACGTTTTGTAAAATATTCTTCCTAACGTAAGTTAATGTTCATTTCTTGAATTTATTTTAAAACCCAAATTGTACTTGGTGTTTTTAATTCCCCTGCTACCTTAAAGCCTTATTTTGGTCTAACGCTACACCAACTAGGAGGCCGCAGGTTCGAATTCCCAATGACTTTTTTAAATTCGTTGTAAATTATCGCTCATTTCACAATTGAGAAAAAAAAACATTCATAACTCAGAGCTAAATTAAGATTTAGCCAGAGGCATAGTTTGGGATAAGGCAATAAATTTTCAATGCACGTATTTGTGATCAATGTGTCTAGGATATGGGTTGTTGTTTTTTGTACATTTTTAAAAAACTGTACATTTTTTGTAACAAAAGATATGTATACGCACAGCTTGTTACTACTAAAAACAATACATTAAATAGATGGATCGCAAGCGCTCAGCAATTTTTTTCTCAAGTTATGGAAGGATATTAAGTTCGCAAAGTCAACAGACAATATTTACAAACGAATAAATAAAATCAAACAACAGTTATAATAACCAAGCGCCTATTTCATTTGTACATTTTTTCATACTTATTTCTTTAGATACATTCATTCATGGCTTTCTACGGTATCTTAATATTTTCAGTGAAAGTCCGACGACACTGGTGATTACAAAAAAAGTCAATTAAATACAATTTACTCCGAACCAACTAAATTCAATGGTAAAAAAGTTGATTCATCAGAATCAGAAGTAAACAAGGCCGGCGCCAAACGGAAACGTAAATTTCACAGTGCGAAGGCATTTTAATTACACAGCGAGCACCACGGTTGAAATATCCCAACCTTTTTGATTGTTTATGGGTATGGACGCTATGTATATACTAAAACTATTTCACAATCGTTACTCAGGAATGACGATCATTTCGTATTACTCATGATATAAATATTATCTTACGAAAATTTCCGTTAATTTAAAAATATAGTGTACATAAAAAAATCATGTGTACAGAAATAGTAGCATTATAAAATAAGGAAATCTGTCCAAAAATGCCAATAGGCTGTTTACATCGCAACAAGATTTACTTCTCGTTAGTAGTCTGTGAACCCCGAGGGCTTTCAGCTGGAGCTTGAAAATCGTTTCGATTGTCTAAAATGCAATACTGTAGCCGAGATAAATAGTAAGGGCTGCCTCACTGGTGGTTTAAACAGCAACAACGCAGCAGAAGTTGTGCAACGTCAGGATGTTAATATTTTAGACCTTGCCGCAAAAATAAATAAACAAAAGATCGATCCAGACTGTCAACCTCATGGCCGAACAATCTTTAGCATTGCTGTCTTCAGCTCATAGCCTCAATAAACAAATTTTAAAAGCGACAAGGTCTGCGTGCTCACACCAAAATGAGCATAAAACACAATTTAAAGGAATAAAGGCTTCAAAGTGTTTGTAATAGACTAGTCTATTGGCTGAAGCAGAAGACCCATTTACTCCACAACCCCATATATTAACAGAATAAGTAAGCTATTATTAGTACTGTATAATTTCTAGGTAATTAAATGTGACATTAAAATCTATACCCATGTTATTTCTTTAAAATAAATACCGACGTTACTTACTGAGAAGCAATATTACTTAGAGCTAATTAACCCTGACTTTCACACGGAGCAATTACGGGATAATAAGTGTTTAATTTCAGTTGACAAGCGCTTTTCCCGGCAGAAAAATACTGCGGACAAAGCCAATCATAAATCAACATGGCTATTTAAACTATACATAGGTAGGTACATTCACTAACTTATATTTGTTTTATAAGATTTCGTTAGTCAATTGTTTTGGTTTTGAAGATGAAGCTCCACGTTTCCCTACTTAGTTATATTCTATTGGATGACAGGGTTATCAAAAAAAAAACAAAGCCCCAGTTGCCGAATAGGCTAACAACAATCATCATGCGTCCAATCAAAAACATTCAAAAAATTCAAAAAGTTTGGTCGAGAGAGCCGAATTAGTCGGCATTCTTCGAAGCCAGTCAATTAATCGATACCTACCCAAATGCAGCGGGACCTTTACCTAAACGATTGGAATCGGAATCCGGATTATCTGACAGCAATCGCCGGTTGTGACAATAGTTCTGTTATCCAGCTGTAGCTTCAGCAGATCTAACCTTTGTTTCGGTCATTTACGATGATTTGCATCAGTCATGCTATCTTAATTGAGTGTTTCATCATCATTATCAACTTAAAGTCATCCACTGCTTAGGAACAAACATTTCTTACGTGTCTGTCAGTGAGTTCCAAAATTAAAATATAATTAATGGGAATGTTGTGTGACACTTTATACAATTCTTTTTTTTTCAAATACTTTCAAAGTCGATGCACTATATGAACTTCTATTTCGTGTATTACCCATATCATACAGGGTGGCGAAATTATGTATGTGGGTTGGAGAATAGATATAGTTTCCTCGCTATTTGAACTGTATTGCAGTTATTATTTGTTATGAGTTACCAATGTACAATACAACATTTAAAACAAACTGAAACAAAATTAACTAGCTCACTCGAATGTTTCAGAGAGAAGCACGGTCTGTACCAAACTCTGTAGTTTCAGACAGAAATTGAGGCATTTATAATTATAAGCAAACAAAGAATCCCATAAATTTACAAATCCTTACATCGAAAGCTTTAAAGTTGAATGTTGGACGGGAGACTTAAACAAATATGAAAATCCTGTGTGCATGGTGTATTTAAAATGTTTTTTGCGCAAATGTCCAGCAACAGTTAAAGTCGTATGATTATCAAAATGAATGACAAACAACCTTTGATGTCATAGTGCTCTGCGGGGGAACGAAAAATGATTAATATGAATTTTGCCACTGTAGTCATCCGGGAACGGTAATAATGGTACAAAAATGAAATATTTTGAGAGAAATTTTGATTGCGCGGTTTCATGTCGACATATTGTTGTGACCGCCAAATTATTCCACCCTGGTTCGTATACAATTAGTGTTATATTGTTTGATGAAGTAACACCGAATTAGTCTGACATATGTATGTGGAAATTTCATGACTATTAAGCATGCCACGTTCCACCATGGTGTCCTCCATGTAAGTATTAACTGCTAAATGTATTTTTGTATTCAATTTTTATATTCGTCACAATTACGCATCACTGAACGGAATTACCAATTCCATCTCCAGCAATGTCCCCAAAACCCTTGTGAAAATGGATGTCAATTTATTTTATTACGAAATAATAATAATCGAGAGCGGAACATAATTAAGATGTAAAAAAGATTACCTACATTCTTCATTTTACATAAAATGCAAAGGCAAAGAGGGTTTTGACGATGCTCTCACAAAAATCTTATATTTAATCTCACTAACTTAGATACTGCAATGCCACAGATTGCAACATCATCATCATCATCATCCCATATAAGCCCCACTGTTGGGCATTACAACTTAGATGGTTCAGGCCTTAGTCCACCACGCTGACTTAAAAAACCATAAGAAAAGTAAATTTCGCAAAGTTCACACAAAATAAAGGAATAAAATAGTCGGTATTCTAAAAATAACAATATTCTTAAGCTTTGAAAACGTGAGTAAAGTATACACGCTCGAACGATGTCTTCTGAATAGTGATAAGCAGTTTTGTGCAGCGGAAGATAACCACGAGGCAAAGGTGAATGAACTTAGAGTTTTGCACTCACACATATTATCTTTGGCTGCCACGCTTTGTCACGAGGCATAAGGGTGCGGCGTAATGTTTTCCTGGGTTCGATTCCCGTGTGATAAAAACAAGATTTTGTTATTATTAAATCCTTAATAGCAGCTGACTAAATGAGGCTGTGGAAATTCATTTCTGATCATCCGTTCAGGGGTATAAGCGTAAGGCTGTGTATTGTGTGTATATAAATAAAATATATTTGTCATGTACTTTTTATTATTGAATAAAATATATAATTTTAAAATATCAAGTTTTAAATTTATTGTTCAGCGTTTCTTAATCTTATCAAATAACATGGCTTTAATAATATGCTCATCTATTAAAAATATAAATTTTAAATTAACAATTGTGTGCCTACAAAAGTGCAACCAACAATCATTTTCATTAAATATAAAATTAATTCGCGAAAGTAAACACCTGAATGCACTTGAAAATGCTTTCTCTCTTCCCCACGTCTTACAAAGTGCAAAGTCCGCAAAACCCACTTCTCGCATCACCGTGCAAGTACATATAAAAGTTGTATTAAACGTCGGTACCGCAACACAGTTCCTGTATAAGCGAGAGCTAACACTCGTTGAACTTACAGCCGAACTAATTGAGTGGAAGCGACCAACGAAACTATTTTGAAAAGTTTGACTAGCGCAGCGGCGACACGTCGCACGTTCTTTACAAGTTCACAACTCTTGTCGCTCATCAACCTTTTTTCAGTCTAGCAAGCGTTTTATGTGAACAAAATTAAAATACGGACTCCGCGAGCTGTACGGTGTAACTTTGCCAACTTCGCCATTACTGCACTAACCTGCAGTTTGTGTTCCCAAAGAAAATTAAAGTGTTAAACCTACGCCTCGCCACAACTTCAAACTTGCGTTAAGTTTAATCGGTTTTGATATTCCCCAAAATTGCGATGCAAAAAAACCTTTCGTTCTTACTTGCATAGTAAACTTTTCTAATATAGTACAAAAACCACCTATTTATTGTATTGGCTGATTTGTTGCATACAATATGAGAAAATGATTTTAATACGAGTATGAACGACGCAAGCTCGTTGTAGGCATCATAGCCAGCCAAATGTCTTTGGGTACAGACTGACGGGCTAACCTAGTATTTAATCAAAGTTCGTTCATTTTGACAAACTCCTTTCAAACAAACATGTTATAATTTTTTGAATAAAAATAAAAAGAACTATATGGTTTGTTTATCGTAAAATAAGGCGTTATGTCAGTTTTATTCTCTCTTTATTCCGCCATCATCAAAGCGAGTGTTATAAGGAAGTTTATATACTGACGAGAAAAGAAGTTGCAAAAATATTTATTTCTTAGCACATTTTCTTCTAGTTCGAGATATAAAAGAGCTAGTACCTATTCGAAGCATTTACAAAGTTTACCTGAAAACCTTCACCAAATGAAAGGTGAATCTGCACGAACATTTTCAACAAGTCAAAGACCACGATACATTCAAAAAGTAGTTGCTATCTATAAATAAAGGGTCTCGTATGCAAGGCTGCTCTTGGATTCCGCTTCTCTTATAAAGGATAGCTGTTGAAAGCTTTTTAGAGTTAAAAAAGTCACTTTAAATAGCTGTAGGCAGACAATTTAGAACTGTTTGCATACGATAGCATTAACAGCGATCAAAAATACCGGAACATTCCGCATTAAATTTGATTTTTAGTAGCGTCGTCATACTGATGGCAAGAAAAATATCTTAACTCCTAACTAAATACTCTAAAAATTCTGTTGCATGTGGTAAAAATTAATGTTATTATTAATAGAAGAATATTATAATTCTCTAGTATAATAGGTTGCGACATGAGAAACCAGGAGTTTAGTCATTAACGTTCGGTTCAGTGAGATTGGATATTATTACTTGACTTGTAACAGCCACTACCTTTGACATAAGATGCTAACACGACTAAGGAATCAAATCTTACTGTGATCACCAATATTGAATATTAAGGTCTTAAGGATTAAACCAGGGGCGGTTAGGTTGCAGGGCAAATATTTTTACCGCAGGAACAAAAAGGCAACCTTAACCTTTTTTTAAAAATTGTATGTAGCATCTTTCGTATTTAAAATCATCATGAAACTGCAAACTTGAATTATTAACACATGACAAAAGAGTACATATAATTCTCCATATAGAAATGCTTGCAAATCATGCTAGCGCGACAATTGACATATTTACAGGATGCAATATAAAAAGTTGCCCGTGTCACATACATTAACGAATAAATGGAGTTTGTAACAAACTAATGCTGCTTGTGGGACGTCCATTCATTTTCCACTCCAGAGCAAGCACCTCCGAGATTTATTAATGCGGTGAAGAACATTTTCGAACGTTATTAAATGCAGTTAGTATTGAAATTGCTGCTCTCATTGTGGACTATCGCGTGAATTTCCGTATAAAGGTTTCGGTTTTAACTTTTAAAACAGCAATAACAAAACACAGATCACGTGAAAGGTTTTAGTTTATTTTGAATTGCGTAGGTGATGAAAAGCTATAAAATACTGCAGTTGCGAAGCACTTTCATCAGATGGCAGTCGACTGTTGATGTCAAAAGTGTCCAGTCAAAGGGATAGAAATAGTATTGCAGGAAATTTAGTTTATTAAAGGCTGCACTTTCTTAATTGAATGGAGTTCACATATGTTACAAAAGAGCGGGAAAGTACTTTGTCAGGGAATTATACAGTTTATTTTTATACTGGCACGCAAAAAAATTGTCGTATCTGATTGTAAATGCAGCGCGGGTTAATTTGAATTGGACACAAATAGATGTATCTAGTGAATCGTCATAACACAAGTTGCATGTTATACAATATTATTTCAACTACACTTTACCAGAACTAGATAGTCATTTAAAAGGTAGACAGAACGGATAAGAATAAAAAATAAGATGACGCCTTTGCCGGCCAGTCCTCGCAACCGTTACACAGGGAAAACTATTTTATCAGGTTCACACTTCGTGTCCGACACTGGGCATCGAGCTAAATATAAATGCCCCGAGGACACGTGTGGCGCACATAATACACACGTGCAAGTATGTGTATTATTAAGCTCTGCCCTGAGATCTATACTTCGTAATCCTCAATAAACCTGGACTTGACACTATGAAAATGTTATTCTCAACTTGAAGACGAAGTTAAGCTTATGAATCCAACCGGCATACCGCTAAGTCTATAAGAAATGGAATCTTATCAAGAAATGAGATACAACAAGCATTTATGGTGATGACGTAGTCCCTACCTATGTTCCTCATTAAATGCATGGCACGAGTAGCCCCGTTTCATAATACGACTCAATTTGTATACACGACGTCAATACAATTATGAAGACTACTTAATGAAAACTAGTCTGATCGTCACAGAAAACAAATGAAGATTAATTAATTAATAATGATTACAGCGTTGGTATAAGTAAAAAATAAAAAAATCTATCATCGAAATTACACTTGGTAAGTCAATTAATCTGAAAAGGTCTCAAATCCGTGTTCATGTCACTCGTATTTCGTACTGACTCCGGTAATTGGCACTCAAGAATTTCGCGACTGAACAAGGGAATAAATAAATAGAGCAGACTTATCAGTGATGACTGCACTCAGAAAAGTGTCTGAGAACGTGTCACTGTCTGTGTATATAAAAAGTATATATTCGTGTGATGCGATGACTCAAGATTACAGGTTACAGTATCTTAGCAAAATATCGTGAAAATTATTTTCGTTGAAAAAAAAAGTTTATTTAAGTTTTATTATAATAATTTGAGTATTAATTTTGTATTGGAGTACCACACTACACAAAAAACTTCTAGATCGCTGATACGGCACAAGACTTATACACATATCTATACATAATATATACTTTGTTGAATGCCGCCTTTATACAATCTATACTAATATTATAAAGAGGTAAGGTTTGTGAGTTTGTATGTTTGTAAGTTTGTAAGTTTGTATGTTTGTATGTTTGTATGTTTGTGACGTTGTAGAAAGTAAACTCGCGATCTACTGAACCGATTTTGAAAATTCTTTTTCCAGTAGAAAGCTATGTTCTTTGGGAATGCCATAGGCTATATATTAGTTCGAAAAATAATAAGACTTTTTCGTTGTAGCAGGATTTGCGAAGTAAGTCGGAGAATAAACGGGCGAACGAAACCGTTTTTTGCAAACGCTGCCTTACCCATGGGAGATATATAGTTGAGTCCTAGAGAAAAGTTGTAGAGCTTGATAATATCTACAAAAAAGTCAGCGGTAGCATATGTCTAACTTTTAGGGTTGGTTCACTATAACCTCTTTTATGCTAACTAAATTTATTATAAAATAAAGCATTGTTTGTGAAGATATTTTTATAAAGATTATATTAATCCTTATCCAAATAAATACGTTATTCAGTATAAGTATTTAATTTAGAAGAAATTTTCCCTTTACATCACTTGATTTCAATGAGTATCTTAGAAGATATCGCAGTTTCAAAATTATCTATAAGCACTCAATAATTATGTACAAGGCGCCGACCGGCGCGTTATGGTTTCACGTTTAAATTATAATTTTCCCGATTTGTATGATTTTTTGGTATGGGCATAAATAGGACTTTAAGAAGTAAAATAGACTATAACTTATTTTCTTTTTGTAGTTAACCCTGTAGTCTACGCGTACGAAGTCGCGGGCAACAGCTAGTAAATAATAAATATATTTATTCAAAGAAAATCGAAAAAGAAAATAGGTACATCCGAAACAGCCTCGTCAGCTTACATTATAATTTTGCGAAGTGCGATCGAGACTTCCTGGATGCGATTTCCGTTTCACACTTTCAGCCATTCTTTTCGTTTCAGCCGCCACGACTAACGTCTGAATTTTAAATACAGCTGGTGAAACTTGCAATAAAGAATCACACTTTACTACTCGTACAAAGATACTGGCACGAATACATGTAGATATTATAAATCATTAAACTAACATTACTCTCGACCCCTTAGTGTAACTCGAGATATGTATTTGTGCAGTATTTTTAATATTTGAATAATAATTAATGATTTATTGGTGGCTAATTAACATCAATGCGAGCTCATTAAATACAAATATTGAACGGAACACAGTACTTGATCGAAGCGCTAATATTTGCAACCAAACGTCGAAATCTGTTTTGTTTTGATTGGCTTAATCGGCTCACAGAAATAGCTATTATCAAATGCATTTGGATGGTCCAAATTATAATTCTAAACGGTAGCCGAATTCGATTTGATTTCGAAATGATTTGGTAATGTTAAATAGAGCCTTCGAAATCTGAACATTGCGTAGAACTCATTTATGGAAACAATTAATTAATATTTGTGTGAAATTGTTACTTTCAATTTGATTTTTTTTACTTTTTTAACAAGATAAGCACATAATTTTGAAACATAGCAGTGATCATTTTTGTAAATCCATTTTGTTGTCCGTTTTAAAAGTTATCAAAGTGAAAATAGGTGAACTTCGACTAGCTATATGTCTATCGTATACAGACAGCTAGTCGAAGTTGAACATTATTCATTTCATCATTACATTAAAATATGCAACACTATTAAAGAATCATAAGTTCTTAATACGTACCATATTTCATGCAAAGGTCAAATAAAATCAATTACATTTGAAATGAACACATTATATTTGACCTCTACCTATATGTATAGTCCAACAAGCCGTACTAAGCCAGCGTAGTGGGCTAAGGCGGAAGACAGAAACTCTCTCAATGGTAAAGGAGGCCCATGCCCAGCACTGGGACGTACGAGTATATGGACTGATGATGAAGATTATATTGATAGTTTTACTAACAAATGCATTCAAGTAGTATTTATAGCTATTAAGGCAGATAATAATTTACTTATATAGCAACTGTTCGGCGCGCATATATTAAAAACGACGGAATATAAAATACCACTTACTCAGTGAGACGAGTGATATAAGTGATTGTTGAATGAGGTCACAGTAAATCCAATATCAGTGCTACGACTAATGCTGCGAGATCGAGCTCAACTCATAATGCCATTGCATTCACAACGCATGACTGAATGAAGATATTACTCTTCCATTTTTAGACGCAATTGCGCACAGATTGCATTTCCCTCTAGCCTTTGACAGCGATAGGAGATTACATATATTCTCCAAGAATATGTCGGTTTATTAAAGTGCAGTGCCCATGAAATATCGAATGGCATATTCTAATAATCGGCTGTGTAACTCGTAAACCTGTTTCGTCATTTTAGCAAATACGGATAAAACCTCGACAGCACAGCATTTTACGAAAAAGTACCATATTTACTTTTCAAATCTGTTTTGCTAAAAACAGTAGCATTCAGATTGGTTGAACAGTTTCTGTGTTTGTTGGCTACATTCAAACTAAAATACAAATATTCTCTCTTCGTACTAGTGTACGGGTATATTAATTAGCACACATAATACGATTCCTTAACTTTGTGATTCTAAGTCACCATCCTTGCGCATGACTCTGTGGAATAGCCCGCAAGAAGAGGTCCATCTTCAGTAGTGGACACCAAAAAACTAAAGTGATGACAATCATAAAATGTAATTGTAACAATACTTTTACAAATGGAATCTCCAATGAGAAATTAAAAAGTAATCTTCTAACATTGCCGTCGAATCTATGCAGGATATTAACGTGCCGGCTCACACAGGATGTTACCTTTCTTATGCCTTAGAAAATAAGAGACGCGATGACGATATCACGACGCTCAGTTGAGGCAGTGACCTGCTTATTAAGCCAACTTTTATTTTTAAAAATAATCTTTCCCCCTATATCTCTACATACTATCTTACTATATATACATCCATACATAAACTGAAAACTCCCAACTAACTTGCGAACCACCGAAAATCTTATGAAATCTCGTGAACATATTAATTACTCCATCATTTTAGTTAGGGTAAGTCAAAACTTTCTTCTGCCTCGGCCGATGACGGTGTATCTAACTTTAGACGGTTCCCTTAATCGGAAAAAAGTTGAGATGGCGACATTGGGATGAATCGCGGGCAGACTCTGTTCCCGGCTATAGAACTGGGAAAACGAATGGTTTACGACTTAAACTGGATTTATCACTCTTTTTACAGTAAACTTAAAAACTATATTTGTTATCATAATTCTACATATTATAAGTGAAAATTCTTTCCTTTTGTTTTAGAACACCAACATTATTAATATTAATATAAACTACTAAGATAGAATGTATTTCTAAAATATTTTTTTATTATATAGCTACGGATGCTTACTCTTAATTCTCACCTAGTGATTTGTTAAAAGTATTAAATCATGAGTTATTATAATTTTTACCATAACTTTAAATAGCGAGCTATCGTTTTATACCCCAATATTTATATAATATTTCTGAATGCATTTAAAAAAAGCGTAGTATATTTTTTTTACTGCAGCCAACCGAACGTGAAAACAATTCGACAATAACGCAATAATCGAAGTATATCTTGAAGATAAACAAACAATAGGTGCTTCAGAATGCATGCACGTTGTAGAAAATCAATAGTAAACAAGAGAATGCACAGCATTGACGGTCAGTGTGAAGACCTATTTTCTTATTTATGACGCGCACGTCAAGATTTAATTAACTTCGCTCCATTGTGCGTGACTAAACGCCGGCCTACGTTCTGTCCGTCATGTGACGGGCATGAGTACTGTCATGTTATAACAGGGAATCGGTTGCATATGAACAGTGTATGGGTGGTAATGCCAGTATAATTACTATGGGTAGTTCTATGTTTACAATGCATTTGTGGGTGGAATAGCTGGATATAAGAGCAGTTAACTCCTGTTCAAGGCCCACACTTATATTTCCGAGGATATGTGTGTATTGAACTCTGTGAGTGAGTAGGTATTTGAAAAAATGAAAACAATATACAGCTAATGGCTAATAAATAGCTCAATAGCTACAGTTAAAAGTAAAACGAAACTGACATTTTCTTCAGTTCTCTCCTGATTATTAGCTTTCTATTGCAGGCTTGTAGCACTATTGCTACCGCCTAACTGAATATAAGGCGCTAATAAAAAATATAAAACTAAGATAAAAAGCTCGCTCTCTTAGACCTGATCTTATACTACGTTAGTTGTTACTTCTCGTCTATATTGATACACTTCTGCAGACACAACTCAATACTCTCTTCTTTATGCTCCCGTCCTATTCATTTTCAAAGTAAAACGAGTTAAAAGGCAGTAAAAAAACACCCTCAACCTTAAATTTCCTATCATCTTTTTAAACGGCTTGTTTGCCGGCAATTAATTAAATAACAAGACAGTTAAGTGAAGGCATCCTATTTATTCCCCTCGGAGTAGTTTATTTAACGATTTGAATTGCAATGAAAGAAAAACTTGCATTGCGGAATAAGAAATTATGTAAGTAAATTTTAAAAGCAATCAAAGAAGAAAAATCAAATGTTTTTGTTTGTTAGGAAAACTTGCAATTTAACGTATTTGCTATTTATTTTCGAATCATTTTTCATTCTACTGTTTTCATTTCAACTTTTTAAATGTAACAGATTTATGCACATTTGATACAAAATGTACCGAAAACATATCCACTGTGGAGAGCAGTGAATGAACAGCGAGCTGAACAGTACTGAAAGCCGTAATTTAGTTATACTAGGCTTTAATTTCGCAATAGTCCGTCGCTCAATGCCAATTAAAAAAGAGCGGCGACGGACGCGTCGGCCGCTGGATGCGTGACCCTACTGAGAGGGGAGCGTTGCAATTTGGTGGACAACGGGCCATTGGGTAGTCTCGTCAAAAGTCCACCCTCGAAGGGCGCAATCAGCCGCCGGCGCGGGCTTGCCGGTACTCGCCCGACCGCGTCAAACGAGAGCTGATTAAAAATTTTAACCCTTCTTTCCCAGAAACATATTTAGTTAAGTTATGAAACATGTATTGTCTACTAATACGGTAACTAGGGGTTTTACGTTGCTATCAATGCAAAGAGTAAATACGATAGGCACTATGGGGCACCGCGGCGGGCACGGAGGCCGGGGTGCCCGAACACTACAGCTAACTAAAATCCGATTTGCTCCCCCGACGCAACCGGTGCGGTCAGCGGCTTAGTACACAAATCTGGGTGCCACTTCCCATCTCACCGTGTGTCGCGCTACATTACACGTTGTGATTATGCGATACAAATGTCCACTGCGCATCTCGTGTATATAAATTGAACACTAACTATTTGTAACATATTCTAATGTTATGAATAAAATAACAATGCATTTCTGTATGACATTTCCAATTTTCGTTGCGCACAACGAACTGCAATGGACGAAAAATACCAAACCCTGAAGAATTATAAAACAAATAAACGTTAACTCCTAAAATTGTTTTAAAAGCTCCCTCGGCATGCTAGGGTTGCCAATAAAAAAATTCCAATACCGGCACAATGGCTTTGGAAATGGAACACGTCATCACTGGTTTATTCGTATTTCGACTAGTGAAACGAAATGACAATCGCATCCGCGCGGCGCGTGGCGTGTGGCGGGTGGCGCGTGGTGCGTGGCGTGGGACCAGGGGCGCGGGGCGGGGGGCGGGGGGTGCCGCGGGAAGTTTCCACTCCACTATGTCGCGTCAACGTTTTTCGGATTTCTCGGGTGCGGACGGAGCAAGTTTCGCTGCATTCGTGTGTTTGGAACACAAACAGTGTTCTTTATAATCGACGCAAGCGTTTTGTTGGAGAACCAACACGATTGCACTGTGTTTCTATGTATTTATGAATTTATATTTTTAAATTGCCGTTGCGTTTTGACATGACACTTTTGAGTATTTTAAGTGAACAAAAAAAGAAAAGAATATGATTTTGTTTCAGAGAGTGACACGTCTGAAGCTGGTTCAGTAGATAGTAAACTAATCAAACAAAAGTTGATACTCGTAAAACAGGATAACTAGACAACTTAAATAATTCTACACATCTCTTTTAATCATAAATGTGTAGTTCCTTACCTACATATTTATACTTGGTATGCAATACATTACAATATTTGGCGGTCCGAGGTTCGACCAACCGCGGTTGCTCTTATTTGTAGTTAAACACTGCGCGCGCTTTGCCCTCCATCTCGAAAATATTCCAAAATATTAAAAAGTGTTTTTAAACAACAGTTATAGAGAATTGATTAATCATACTGCAATTTACCAAATATTTATGGTTTAGTTACAAAGATGTTTTATAATTTTTAATTTACTGCTAGATATGAGCCATCAAAACTACCAACTGTAATCTTAAGCATTCAATTTACAATGTTGAAATGCTCCGGTAGTAGATAAGATATTCAGTAAGCCGTGGAAGCAGCGAATAAACTATGAAGTAAATACAGCACGAAATGTGGGGAACAGCCCTGCACTATATTAAAATGTGGCAACATTGTAACACAAACGACGACACGCGCAATTTCTTTAACCATAACTTATTCCAACGTTTAATTTATAAACTACTCAAAGCTACTGTGTGCATATAAGGACACAGTATGATAGTATGCTGGCAAAGATTATTTAACAATGTACATAATATTCTAAAAAAGTTAACGGTACTTCGTAAGATTATTGTAAACTAGCTTTTGCCCGCGACTCCGTCCGCGTAGACTCTAGGGTTAAGTGCAGAGAGATTTTTGCATTTATAACATGTTTATCCCACGGGATTACATTTTCCAGGATAAAATTATCCCATGTTAATTCTGGGAGCCCTACCTACCTCTATACCAAAAATCATTCAAATCGATTTGGTAGATCCAGAAATACCCATTCCCACGGAAATACTTAATTTTCCGGGATAAAAACTATCCCATGTTAATTCTACGAGCTCTACCTCTCTCTATACCAAATTTCATTCAAATCACTTTGGTAGATTCAGAAATACCCATTTCCACGGGAATACTACATTTTCTGGGATAAAAAGTATCCTATGTGTTATTCTGATGTATAAGCTATATTGTGGTAAAGTTTCATTCAAATCCATTCAGTAGTTTTTACGTGAAAGAGTAACAAACATCCATACATCCATACATCCATACTTACAAACTTTCGCCTTTATAATAATAGTAGGATAGTTACAGTAAGGAGCTTGGGTTGGTCATGGCTTCTATACTATAGAACGATAAAGCGATAATAATTAATAACTATTTTAACAGTATACGCATGTCTCGCTAAGTAATTAGAGCATAAGAAGAATGCTTCTACCATAAAACTTGACCTGCTGTGTTTTTTTTTATATTTAATACAGGAGAAAAAATGAAACAAAACCCAAGATAGGTATGATAAAAGTATGCAAGCAACGTAAACAAATTGCATTTTAAAAAATCATACTTAAATCCAAAAATAACTTCTTTCAGCTACCTTTTTAAACCAATAAATATCAACGTCGGCACACTAATATGCGTCTTTACATTTATTGATTTCGTGTGTTCTTACAGAATGTACACGGTAAGAGTTTAGAGTAATTCCAAAGCTACGCTGTAGATTTTTATTTAATACTTCAAATGTTATGATATATATATTTTTTTATGTCACACAAAATCGTTGTTAAAGTATTTTCAACTATTTTATTCACAAATTTTACTCATATTCCTTACTGCTGTAGTGTCCTAATGGCCATACCCCGAGATGTCAAAAGTAACAAAAAATTATTTCAACGCCTCATAGCCGAATGAACGTGCAAATAATGCGTTTGTAATACAATGCGCGAGGTGACTTTCCTTTGTCTATTTTTCATTACTATTAAATTCTGATTCTATTTCCATCCCCATCTAATCTGGGCAAGTGAACGAGCTTGCATCACCCGCCTTACCGAGGGAACAAAGCGGGGCCTAAAATTTTAGCTAATGGATGCCTGTTTTGCATTTCAATGTTCCGAACTCGGCAGCAAAGGGACTACTATGTGTCGCTTAGTCGCCACTTACTCGATAATTAAAATATCCACCGAGACCCCGCTTCACAAATTTCTATTAACGTTAATTTTACTTAATATTACGCTGACGTTCCCGTGGTTTCGCGGAATATTCCGAAGTGAATTTTACTAACGCAGTTTCACTAAATTCGCTTCCTAAAACGTGTTTGTAAGAATGGAATGACGTTTCGAACTTGTAATTTTTAAATTCGTTCATTTAGACATAGGTACGCGTAACGTACAAACACAGGCTAACTCTACAGCTGAGGTTGGTTAGACTTTATTACTGTGCTAACCTGATATGTCACGCGGAGAAATGCGCATTTATTATTTTATTAGTACTGTTTCTATAACGCACGCGCCTGTGCTATATGTGGTACAAAATCTCCAACCCTTAGGAGCATACCACTGAAAATCAACAAGGTCGTAATTCCTTATACCTAAAATGAGCGGAAGTTTCGTAAATTTACGCAATGTACATGAAAATTGTAGGTGATTCTATAATGGCTTCGTTAATTATCGCCCATTCGACAACCGGCTTCTTGGGCTGTGTTTGAGAATCCGAACCGTCAAATTAGGACAATGCGCCCGTAGCTGCCCTCTACGACTATCTGCCCGCCTACGGATATTCGATATCCATTGATTGAATTGGACATGAATTCGCCGTGACAGATCAGCCTTATTGCAAAACTTATGCGCGCTCAAAATAATTTAGCAGAAAGAAAGCCTGAAAGTTGTTTTATAAAATTGATGGTATAAAACAAAATGGACGTTTGGAGACATGTGCACACTTGAACGCTGTTTGACCGATCGCACTGAAAATTGACTGGCTTAGATATTTTTCTGCTGGAAATGTAAAAATGGGCTCTTTCGTTCAATAAGGTCATGTAAACAGATAGTTCAACGAATGATTGTGGAGAATAAGCAAATCAAACTGTCCAAAAGCAACTGGGCAAAAGCTTGCCAAGAAAGTTGAAAATAAAGAAGGTACACGAAACACGCTGAAAAATGAATATTTGAGTATTTTTAGTATAAAATCTAGTGGTGGGTCAATTTCCGAGCGTAGGCTCGGAAAGCCTTCGGAAATATTTACAAGCTTAACTGCAAGCAAAACCGTAATGAAATATCACGCCGATTGATTAAATCTGATCAAATACATTAATTTGAAAAAACATAAATTTGAAAGTCTCTTTGCTCAAAGGCATCAGTGAGGTAATTTTCAAAAGCAAGAGACTATAATGTCTACCAATAAAGTCGCACAAGTTTAAAATCATAAAAAAGCGAATCCAACGCATTACTCACTGAGTCATTACAGTATAAATATTTGATACTAACACCGCAAACAGTAATGTGTGGCCGCGGATCCGAGCGCAACAAACCTAATTTTAATTATCAATGTTCTACCGCAGGCAAATGCAATCGCGTCGTAGCTCCACGCCGGATGTGTACCGATCATACCTGCTAATGGTCTGGCTTAGTGCTAGCAGTATTACCAGGTGCACGCCAGTATTTCCTCATTACATCAATACTTGACCGCACTTCCGACATTGCGATGTCAATTGCCAATTTCGATCAACATCAAACATTTCAAATTAGTGGAGTAGACCGTGCAATGATCGATACAAGCATAGGGAGAGTGAAAAGTCTAAAAAGTATCAAATGAATCGAGGAATTCGACCGGATAGCGAACCTGTATATTGAGTGTTAAAGCCGTGTACCTAAGCTTTATACTGTGACTCGACAAAGGGACAACACCTCTGATGGTCAGCACGATGCTGTCCAAAAAGAGTAAATAGTTCCGGTAACGAACACACCGGCTTAAAGGTATAAACTCGTGAGGAATTGTAGCAATGGTTGCTGCTAAAAATGTGTTTATTATTTATTTAAACATTAATACTGCAATGCTTTAGAGCACTTTTAATAGTGAAATCAATATTTGTATAAATATAACATTATTACCAACCTTAGCTGTTCAACCGATTGAAAGAAAATAAGCTATTCTTTTACCATTATTTACTTGATATAACATTCTTTAATACAAATAAATAATTCTACTATTAAGCACGGGCTAATCTTTTTTAGAGTGCCTTCAATATACGAATAAATCTAAGGTACCTTTTTGTGGAGGTAGAAGCGTTTTTTCGATAATTTAATTTAATTCATGCATTTTACGAAGGTCAAGTCCAGAACTCTAACTATTACCATCTGAAAATTATAATAAACATAATTGTTCCGACTTGTGGAATATAAACTTTAGCGTCTACACTCTACATTCTACATATTATCGCTGCAAAAAATATACAACAACTGTACTGCACATTAAAAAGTTAATTTGCCGGGATACTATTAAGTTTCAGAAAAGAAAATGGCATGACAAAGTGAATAAATTACTACTTTGTTTGAGGTCCAATACAAAAAAAACAGTTTGGTTGTTGATCTTAGATAAGAAAACTACTACTTTCAAATGTACCTGTAGGCTCTCAACAAAAAAATTGTGTAAACAATAAAGTGCCAGGCGAACGATCTTGAGCTCTCCCGCTCAATTCCCGGAGAATATTGAAATGTATCCGAAAAGCAACAATAGGCTTGCCCCGTATTATCTGGGACCTAAAACGAATTTTGGATGCAGAAATGCACTTTTACGTACCTCACTACATAATATTAAAAATGAACATAGAAGATTTTCTAAGATAAGTTAGAAAGTTTTAATTGAATGATTAAATTAACCAACAAAAAACAACTCAAACAAATTTTATTACCTTTTTTCTTGCGTAGGTATCTATCAAAAGCAGCAACAAAAATTTGGCGCCCATTTAATAGCTTACTAGGTCAAGTCGGACAGTAAAACGTTTATTGTGTCAATCACAAAGCATCAATTAGTACCCGTCGATTTAAATACAAGTATTTCGAAATGTTTTTGCCAGTTTCTGAAGCGGTGTTAATGGCTGTTGAAAGAGGGGCTAAAGGTACGTACTCTATCCACATTATATTTTTGTGTTGCCTCCGTTTTTTGTTTATTTAAATTGTAATTCTTTAACAATTTCAATTAGCACTGAAGAAGTTGCGTAATACTTACATTTTTAATATTTTTAAGTAAATTATATACCGAGCCTATAGCCGTCTACTGTTGAACGTAGACCTCCCCAAGAAAGCGCAAACCATTCCGATCTTAAGCAGCCCTAATCGATCCGTTACCCGCCACCTTTCTCAAGTCGTCGCACCATCGTGCTGCAGGTCATCCTACACTACGTCTGCCTAAGAGCGGTCTCTTGCTGACAAATATAGAAATCTTCACTTTTAAATGCAAAAGTAATTTCTTTTCTTGAGGTTTCACACCTACACGGGAAAAATGTTGACTATTTGTAATAGCGAATCAGGTCCTAAAAATCACATGATAAAGTTTTAATCGTAAATGAGTTCCACTCGATATTTAAAATTCGAGTCTAGTAAAGATGACTCAATTATAATAATGGAGCACTATTCAGATGCATTTCCTTTTAGTATGACTTGCGTAGAATAAGTATTTTATATGTAAAACAGGGCTGACAAAAAAATATAACTGGCTTCTGCTGCTTCCCTCAACGCCCACAGTAGCGAGCGCAGCGTAGGTGGTTTGCCGACCTTGAAACCTGAACAAAAGTTTAAAAGAAGACAGTGTTTTATTGTTCTGTCTTAGCTTTAAATAATTGTTATTCAATAACACTGAACATGACTTCTGAACATTATTATAAAAAGATCAGAGTAGTGTTTATAAAAAGAATAATTTTGACTCTGTCATGTCCTGTAGGATTTAAGCTATCAATGTTATTTTTCCTCCAAAATCTGTTCATTCCAAAATTTATGGGTGATCTTAGAATAAAAATGTGAATTTGGGTTTACGTTAGCGTTTCGTACAAAAAACAATACACAAGGGATCTCAATCTCCATAACTAGTCCCCGCGACGTGTATGCTTAGAGAAAATACTAATAAAGGAAATAAAAATGCACATTTAAGCCTCAAGATCAAATAAAAAGACAAACTTCACGATGTCCTCCCCGAATTTAACCGTGGAAATAAAGAAAGTTTGACTTATACGGTTTTTTATTTGTGTTCTCGCTAAAAAAAACTGCACATGATGGCAATACGAGACATGCTGCTTCATGAAATTTTTCTCCACGCTTCGCTCGAGCGAGCAATTTTTACTCGAACATGTAATATGGATTGATAAACTGTTCCGTATAAAATAATAAAACGATGTATTCTTATATACATAACGGCTTATGTTCTATTTCAAGGAAATTGAGGGTCTGTCTCTATATGAAACTAATGTGAACGATTAAGTCATAGATTTAAGCATAATCAACGTCAGACAGAATGAATACTACTTTATTAGCAAATAAATGTTTTGACAATGACAATGGTGGCCTTTTTAAAATTATTCTCTGAGATAAACCTATACATTAATTTCTAGAATGTTCGATATTAAAATACCACATAGCTTCAGAATTACTTCAACCATTTAACAAAACTCCTGTAGTAATTAACCAGATGTATAATAAAAAACATCCCTAAGAGGTTATTCAAATAATTTAGCATCTTACATGGTGTTCTTTAGTTTGTCTGTAAAAGATTCCATTTAAAGTTAAAGGAAGTATGCAGGTCCAATTAGTTCAAGGTTCAATAAAAAGTTTCTTGTAGGCGACAACAACTTGCAAATAAGTAGACTCGAAACCGCAGCGCCTACGACTAAAGAAGTGACGTCTTGTACAGTGAAAAGTTATTTATAAAACATTTCACGACATAGGCGGCATATTTTAAGCTAAGAATATATTTTGAGTTCAATGACCACATAATATTTATATTTTATTTGCTGATTTGTACATAATAATGTATTAATTTAATTTAAATATTATTTATAATTTATATTAATTATTTATAATTTAATAGGCCTATGTCCAGCAGTGGACGTCCTTTGGCTGATGATGATGATGATGATGATGAATGTATTAATTTTGTTTTTTCGTGTGGGAATTAAGATTATTTTTACTTTTCCTGCCTGCTTTACTGTGCCTGCATTTTTAAAAAATATAAATTAATTTTTCGTTCATTAAATATATCCTATATGCTAACTCAAACTGTATTCTATCCATGTACTGGACTGAAACTAACTTTATAGTCAGGTAAATAAGTTGGGTCGTGCGATCTATATATAGATCCCGTGTTTGATTCCGGGTCCGACAAAATTTTCGTTACAAAATTCTTAAGTCAGGGCTAGTTCATTTATTTCATAAAGGATGCAAACAGACTATGAAATCAACAATTAAAACTACGTTAAGCCGATTAGGTAGATCTCATTTTTTTTTCGGAACTACTTTTAACGTAATTATGTTTATTATCACTGTAACCATCATAATCTGTGTTAGTTCTCGATCACAGCTTTCAGTATTGACTCGCTATCGTGAAACATCGATAAACAACCGAGGAGCTGAGTGTAGTCCTGTATTATACATTTGTAACACGTTCATTGTGATTACGTCGGGGGTTAAACTAAATGTTGCCCGCGGCAGTGCACGTGGGTCGAAATAATTTTGCCAAATGAATAGACCCGGCCTACGGCTAAATTCACGTGCACCTCTCGGACCATTTTCAATTGTGCCCGTCCAATGGCGAATCACGGCGACTCTTGATATATTTAACGCGCGAGCCGCCATTCAATACTATCATTAATTATTAAACAGTAATTGAAACATCATTAGCGAGATGTTGATTTATTAAATGGGACGTGATTTCATGATATTTAATGGTAGAACGACGTTCGTATTTAACGAGACAAATTATATTTCATCTGTACTGGTAGTTCTCTTTTTGCCATCGATTCAAAAGTATTAAAAAAGTATAATATCGGTGGTTACTTTAGAGTACAAAAGTTTTTTTCTTAATATTAAATACTCATAAACTATCCACATGTCAATAGAAAATCATAGGTTTAACATGAAATCGTTGTTTACTTAGTGATAAAGCATGTTATAAGAAATTAAACAAAATGTTTCTTAAGAACATTCAAAGTATATGGAGTCTATTAACCACTTCAAATCGGCTGTGAGAAATCAGTCTCGGGGGCGTAATCGACAGGTACAGAATTATTATGGGCGCTTCTGGCTTTGGTTAGCGATCGGGTCTAGTAATAACGTCGCCGCGCTTTCACTCTCTTTTGAGCAAGAATAATAGACTGATGCCTAATAGAATACATTTTTCTAAAGTCATAATATACAGGATGTATTCAAACCGTGATCGGAAACTTAGGCAGGTTGTAGATAAGATCATTAGAAACCCCCCAGAAATAAAGAAAATCCCGACAAAAACCACTTGACATTTCCATACAACCTACGGTATTAAATGTGTGTGATTAATAAGTATATGCAAGTATGAAGTACAGCAGATTTTAATGTCATTTTTGTCCATTTTACTAAGGACTTAAGTCTAAACGTAAATAAAGAATAATCAGTTCAAATAAGTGGCATAGGTTCACTAGTATTTAGCTCCAATTTCCCTGTACATTCGGTAGCAAAACGCATATCGATCAACCAATAGCCCGCTAATAGTTTGCGGCTAATGTGAGCGACATTAGCTCTTTGGGCATCGCTGCTCGCGGTATCAAACGACACTAGTTGGCTTAAAGAGTAGTCAATACAATTGTGTTATATTATTTTAAACAGGGTGTATTCAGACCGTGATCGAAAACGAAGGTAATAAGCTAAGATTATTACAAACTCCCTGACGTTGGCAAAAAATATAAATTTTGACGTTAACCATCAGTATTAAATGTATGGGGTTTGTTTCTTGTTAAGAATACTATATATAAAATTAACGGTGAAAAACACATTTTAAAATCAAGCTTTTATTATGCACGAAAAATTAAAAAAATAAACAAAGAAAACATTCATAAAATTCGTATTTTTTTAAACTTTACAAGTAACAATTTACAAAAGTGTTCGGTTTATCAGTAGAAGTATGATACATAAACATATATTATCTATAACTAGTATATTAATATTCTTAAGTGATCTAAAAGCTCGTCGCGGCCGAGGTCTTTGCATCAACGAAATTGCGCGACAAGCTTTTAAATTACTTAAGAATATTAATATACAAGTTATAGATAATATATGTTTATGTATCATACTTCTACTGATAAACCGAACACTTTTGTAAATTGTTACTTGTAAAGTTTAAAAAAATACGAATTTTATGAATGTTTTCTTTGTTTATTTTTTTAATTTTTCGTGCATAATAAAAGCTTGATTTTAAAATGTGTTTTTCACCGTTAATTTATTTTTTAATTTTTTAGTTGGAAATATTTCTAAGTCTATCCATTTCGTAGTCATACCGAAATTCAACTCAATCGGTCCATGAAAACTAGTGTTCCTATGGGCACCTTCCAACTTCTCATGACACCAGATCAACGATACCTTGTTATTATGTTGTCACTAAAAATACAAAGGCATACCAAATTTTAGCTTACTTGGTCCACAGGAATCGGAGTTCCTATGGGCTTCTTCCAACTCCTCATCAGATCAGCTTCATGATACCATATTTTTGTATTATTACCGAAGTTACGAAGACACACCAAATTTCAGTTCAATTGGACCACAAGAATCGGAGTTCCTATGGGCATCTTCAACTCTTCGTCAGATCAGCTCTATGATACCTTGTTATTATATTGTCACCGAAATTACATAGGTATACCAAGTTTCAGCTCAATCGGTCCAAAGGAATCGGAGTTCCTGTGGGCTTCTTCCAACTCCTCAATAGATCAGCTCCATAATATCATATTTTTCTATTGTTACCGAAGCTACGAAGACATACCAAATTTCAGCTCAATTGGACCACAGAAATCGAAGTTCCTATGGGCATCTTCCAACTCTTCGTCAGATCAGCACCATGATACCATATTTGTGTATTGTTGTCGAAGTTACAAAGACATACCAAATTTCAGCTCAATCGGTCCACAAGAACCGATGTTTCTATGGTCATCTTCCAACCTCATCATCAGACCAGCTCCATGGTACCATATTATTGTATTGTCATCCAAGTTACGTAGGTATACCAAGTTTCAGCACAATCGGTCTATTGGAAGTGGTTCAAATCTTCATTGCAAGATTTGTAAACATACAAACATACATACATACATACATACAAAAGTGAAGTTAAATAAAAGCTTGTAAAAAAAATCTTAATATCTATAAAAATACTTCACATTTTTTTGTAAATAAAAGAAACTATAAATAAATTGTTGCTTTACCAAAGGTACTATTTAAAAATCCGTGTATTTCCCAAATGAGTGTTCTCGCATCCAGACCCTCAAATGCATGCATTAACCTATATAGG
This sequence comes from Cephonodes hylas, assembly GCA_030295005.1. Taxonomy (NCBI): domain Eukaryota; kingdom Metazoa; phylum Arthropoda; class Insecta; order Lepidoptera; family Sphingidae; genus Cephonodes; species Cephonodes hylas. Next base: position 6,166,268 of record AP025360.1, on the reverse strand, counting down.
GGAATGCACGTTAGTGAAATGAGCGAGGATTTATTAATTTCATTCCTATTTAATCCGTGCTATATTGTCGTAAAAAGATTCTATTTTGAACCTTAACCGCATAGGAATAAGACTACAATGATTTGCGGCGTACAAAGAATAGTCCGATCGCACTGATGCGACACGTATAATATGGTACAATTTAATCGCTTTCCCTTTCAATATCCGCCATGCCGTATTGCGATGGCTAATTGGGTTGTGAAAATTTCAGTTATTGTTTTTATAGCCAATAAATTATTGTCCGCTCGGTAAATTTAACGCGGCGAAATTGCATGGAAATTAAGTTTTAATTTATGACATTTATCGACTCCACACGTTTGACACACGAAATTACATTTGTATTGTAATTTAGATGAGGTTTGGATTAATTCTTAATGTACTTTATTTTATTTATCTAAGTCCAAATATTACTAAATATCATATTACTTAAGATGCCAAAACATAACTCTTTGTCGTGTGAAGAAAATAAGTTTTGCGAACATTATCATTACGGTTATATTATCATACGGTGCTACAGAAGACATAATTCCATGCTACGATAACAGCTGCCAGTTGCAAGATTGTTGAATTTTTTAATATTTATTCCTGCACTAAAAGATCAAAAAATGTCTGCGAGAAACAATAATATATAATCATTTTGTTTAAATGAATGATCTTAATAATCAGGAAGGTAAACCCTACCGAGAAGTTAGATAGTTGTAAAGCTATTATGATATACGATTCGCGTCCCCTCATCCAATGATCATAGAGACATAAGTCAGCCCAGTCACAATACCATTAGCGCGTAATCAAATATGATGCATCCCTCCATCAGTCTCGCCATTCAGTACTGAGGCTCGTGTTACAATTTGTAATACTCTCGTGTTTCCAATGCACTAGATTGACATGATTAAAGTTCCACACGGGTTAGGACCTTTGGTAACTGAGTTACCGAGCCCCTCCATGCCTCGCAGAGCGGTAATCCCACTACGCGGTTATATTTTAGTCTGTTAGCACGTAAATGCGAAAATATCATCAACAGTCTCGAACAAAAGATAATTCTGCTGCCTCATAATTCTACTATAAAAATGAATGAAAACGCATGACAAATTTTGTTTGAATGAGCTGACATTTTATATTTTTTATGGAAATATTGTTTTCCATGGATGATAATTAATGACACTTCTTTCAATCAGATACAAAAATAATGTTGAAAATCCGTAATATACATCCGAAGGGAACCGAAGATTAACGAAGCCGTATTAAACACAGCAGTCATGTGTTCGTAGCCTTGACCCCTTAGACCCCTCGGTAAGATTTTGGTTACGTCATGATACTGACGGATTACCCAATACAACAGATCACATAAATATCTATGGATAGAATGTATTTTTTAAATACTTACACAAGTCTGAATTTTTTTTCTTTGTTATTTGGTGTTTCATTTTTGGCAAATTGTCTATATTATTTAATTTTATTAGCTTTTTGTAATAATAAATCAACAGGAAATTAGTAAAATAGAGCAAGTATTGAATAATTTCTGAAATATTTTCACGACTGCTACCGCAACCACAATTGATAATATCCGCTGAATCTAAAACAAGCTGCACAGAGCAGTAGTACCATTAATTTAATTTTTTAATTGGTTAATTAATGCGAGCTAGTCCGAGTCTGATAGTTTAAAAACATCACTCCTAACCAAAAACCTGCCGCGTTCGTAATACAGGTACAAACTGGCGCTAATGTAAAATATTTAATTCACAGAAAGACTACAATCTACACTATACTGATAACTGAATTCTTAAAATGCGATTTTTATTAACGGCGCACCAGAAAGTCCTACTTATGTTAAATTAGTTCTGACTAAAATTAATATAATGCTTTGCTAAGATTCGAAGAAGCATGAATAGTAATTTATTTTTCTTATTTGTGTTCTGTGAATAGCATAAAACAATTTTCTTGTCTTTCTGTTTCTGAGTCAAAAATGTATTCCTGAACTATGTATTGCGGAGATGGATGTCTGTCCAGACACCAGCTCCTACGAGGAATTTATAAATAATATGACATTTTGCAAAACGATCGTTGCCCTGCGTGGGCAGATAAAGATATTAACCTCACAATAACACACCGAGCTACAAGTTTTGCTTCAGAGACATCAAAGACTACGTGGGAGTATGCGATCTTAAAGACTGATTTGTACAAATGTTTAGACCTCACTTCTATACGACTACGTAATAGGACGGAGTGTAAATATCTTTTTTTTCTTAGCCTGGGGCGGATTTTGCAGCTTACGAACGAACGAACGCACGAACTGACTGTGGCGATCCTCCTGCTTGTTTGTCTAACTATATATGTTTCGTTCTAAATTGGTCTTCCTCTGCTTGTATGTACATTGTACAATGTACATACATCCTTTAAATTTCGTACTCATGAAATTTTCTCATTCACATTTCTTCTGCAAGCAGTCGTCTCTGCGTCTTCTCGGAGGACCAGACTGCCTCGTATTTAGAAGAATTCAATATCACTGTCTCGACCAAGAAATAGAACTTATGATTGCTAAATCATGCGACACACAATTATTGTAACCTCAAGGCGGTAAAAAATACAAAAAAAATCGGATATGGAAATCACAAAAAATCTCTTTATTGTGATATAAAAGCATAAATGCAAAAAAGTAACAAAACTATTCAAACATTTTACTTAAATCAACAGTAAAATTGTCGCTTCCCGCTACCTAGTGTACTACGCACGAAACGGCTGTTTTATAGGATTACTGTATTAAAAAAATAAAAAAATATATATTTCATTTATTCTCTCAAAAATCATTTACACCGCTAATAGTTTCCCCGAAAACTGAATCGTTCAATTTTAAAACTGATAGTTCCAGTTAGAAATAAATTTATCATTTTGTCGGCAATATTTTTATGCCAGACGGGCTTTATATTAAATAAAATAATAAATAATCTGCACTCACATTTCATCAGGTATCAGTGCCACGTAAAAGGGGGGAGAGGATCTTATGTCCGTTTTTCATGCACATTTCCAGACTTCATGTTGCGACTTAAAATGTTGTAATTTAAAAACCTAATAACACTACTCAGGAATCGAACCATTACTTCCAAATCACAGAGTACATATTAGTACCGTGAGACTAAGAGGCAATTATTTTGCATCATACAAGGAATATCATTTCTAACTGAACCCGTTGCTACACCCGTCAAAGCGCAACAAGCGAACTCTATTCGCAAGTGAATCGCATTTTTATTGTAACATTTAAAGGATTTTGTGGCGAAGTGATTTGGCTCCATTGACACCCCTGGACAAAAAGGTCCAACAAGTAGCCTTGTCGCAGCCCTCGTGAAATCTTACACTTTCGCCAACAAATGCACAATACAACACGTAAAGAACGACGTAGCGTTTATTTCGCTCTAACTGAGTATTTAACCATCAAACGGTGTAATCGAGATTGATTGGATTGTGATTCCGCTGAGAACGCCGTTTTGGGGCCAGTCGAATATTGAACTTATTCCCATCGTATAGGTTTTACATTTGCATGCGCGAATAAAATGTGTATGCAGTGTGAAAATGCAAGTTGATTTTAGATTCATTCTGGGCGCACACGATTTTTTCAAATACCTCTTAATACAAATTCATTGGTTAACCGAGAGAACGTTTTGTGGCCGATCTCGTCGGCGACTTTTACTAGCATTTTACGGTCGTCCCACGGAGCAATCCTGTGATAATATTTGCTCTTTTATGAGTAAGTTGAAGCTATTTTGTATTAAGACTTTTTGGAAAAAAAAATATAAGTTATGAACGTCCATGTAGGATATTCCTATATTTATTTTTAGAAATACCTCGCGACTGAAAGACTTCAACAAATAAGATTTGCTATTTGCTTTGAAGCTCGGATTATTTTTATATCTCGATTTTATTCATAGTTGGAGAGGAAAGAAGCGACTAAAAAAATGAATGCATTGAGTACACATAACGGCTTTTAAGTTGGTATACAAACATACATATTATAGATACAAAATAAATAAAACTGCATCAATCGACACAGACTACGAGGGGAAATGAAACTTTAAGGCTGTATCTCCGCCAGAGGTCCTGAGTTCTATTTCCAGGTCGAAGAAACCTTTACCAGGATGTTCCATTGAGAAATATTCAGTACCAGTACGGAGTCTGAATTATGCCCAAAAGACTGTTCTAATTGTATAAATTTGATCTTATTCTTCTAATTGTGTGAACTATGTATGTGACTGTTGAGTTTTTTATTATAAATGAATCCCTGACTACGCCTCCGGAGATAAAAGATTTAAAAAAATATTCTTATGTTGAGAATAACTATTTTATCTTAAAAGTATTATAAACATGAAATGACTTAACAAACAGATGGAGTTGCACGAAAAGATTTTAAGTTTGTTAAAATATTTTTGTTTGATACCCACTTAACATCACAATTTCAACATATCAAGAACAATTATTTATAATTAATTATTATATATAATTATTATATATAATTCAACTACGAAAATGTCTATATAGTGAAAAATCTTTTCAAATTTCTTCACTACATGTCTATTCAATTTAACAAAAGAAATTATGAAATAATTCCATGAAGGACGATCTACATAAAAAGAAATTTACTAACTTCGCCACATACTAAAAATAGGGCTTAAAGTTGCGCCATTTAAAGAATCACAAACAGAAATCCATTAAACATACAGTTAGCAACATTAAATAGCTTCAGAGCAAAGAATATTTTCTAAACCGATAGCTCGGTTGGAATCCGCAAGCCACACAAATCGGCCGCAATGAAAAGCTTCCGCTTTTTCATATAATTACTTTCTTAGAACCTCAACGCTAGCAAGCCCTAATTTAATTACCACTGAGGAAGTTTCTTAGTGCGTTATTAACAGTTAATATGTATTAAATTTATCGGCAGACGTAAATTAAGCGGCTGAGGTTTCAACGACCTCTTGGACAGCTCTTATAAACTTTATCTTTAAAAAAAGAAATGGACCTAACAATAATTTCCTTTAGTTCTTATATTTATCATCAAAATAATATATATAGGTTAACTCCAGCAGAAGTTGATTTATATAGCTCCGTTTTGCCAACTCATTTTTTTTTTCACTAAATAAAAGGTAATATTTTCCTGTTTCCCGAGCACATTTCCTAATTCCTCGTTTTTTCAACCAAAGTAAACTAACACCTTGCCCGGCCAAAGTATCAAACTTGAACCCTCTTTGAAAAACTTGAGTCTGGAAAAACCAATTAGGCGGTAACAACCGTTCAGTTGTATACTACAAAGAAATAAATTAAAATCTTTTTTTAACCTGCCCGATGAGATTATTTTACTTTACTAGGTTTTTATCTTCATTTCATTCGGCTAGGTGGACTATAAAATTTAAAAGATAAAAGGCAAACTGATCTAACCCATTAACTTTACTGCTTCACTATCAAACCTTAACTAAATCCCCCTATCTCACGCCATAGTATCTTAGCTCGTCCAAGCAACGCATCGAGAAGCGATTCAACGGGCCAATATAATTGTGTCAAATGGCAGATTATCGCCTTAGCTAATAGACGCTGTGGACCTTGCTTATAAACGCCGGTAACTGCTCCATTAGCTTAACTACGTTTTCAGTCTTGCTCTACTGTATTCAGTAGGCTATTGCCTACGAACATAGAGTGAGCGAGATAAGAAGTAACAGATTGCAATCAAACTTCGTAAGGCACTGAATGAAACTACATTTATTATTAGAACACTTTACCATGCCAATAAGTTGGCCGTCCGAATCAGAAATAGTTATGACTGTTATGAATTTTCTCCTTAAAAAATGTATAGTTTTATATTCTCGTAAATATGACTAAAGTACCTATGGAGTATTTCCCTTAATTCTGCGAGCTATGAGCATTCTGTGTGAAGGGGTAAGTGTAAAGTAAACTCAGTAAGTCTAATTCCAGTTTTCTAGCACATTTCCAGAATCAATGTTATTCTATCAATGATTTTTGGATAAGCCCAATAACACTGATCCGTCAAAGTCAAAGTCAAAGTCAAATTTCCTTTATTCAAATAGACTTTCACAAGCACTTTTGAATCGTCAATATTTTATGCTATTTTTTAAAACTAGTGCCGCTTCGAAACGTGTTATCGCGTGTTATCAGACTGCTCAACCCGGGACCTCTAAATCGCAAGCCGTACCAACCACGGAACCAACACGACGATTTATTTTGAAGTGTAAATTAAATATTTTTCACTAAGCTTTTCCAACTGTAGCAGATTAACCGTCGTCCGCTGCTCTCAATGTAAGCTAGCTCTTTATTTTCCAGGAGCTGATTTAATGACTTCTCGGGAAATACCGTTTAAATTCTATTAAACCCTTCGGCCTTTATAGAATATTAAGAACAAAATCCATTGCACTGGAACTTTCTTGGCGTTGATAAATTTTATGAAATTGCGACCTATAGAAATCCTAATAGTTAATATTTTCTATTTACTTTTCCAACATTTACCATAAGCAGGATATTTATCATACATGAACATCGAAAAAAATTATGTAACTATTTTTAAACGTTTTTCCTTACATGTTATAATTAAAATAGTCAACAATACACAATGCGTGTATTATTATTTATTACATGTTGATTCTATGCTTTTTGCGATTTCAATGAGTAATGTTTTGTAACTTTATTTTGACAGTTATGCCAAAATAATGATAATTATTTATACCTGTATGTATAAAATGGTTATAAAAGTCTAAATGACAAGAGGTAATACATACATCTGCATAGAATTATTACAATATTTTGAAGTAAACGAAATGTGCTAGAAACTGTGCGTGTGACTCGGGTTCATAAAAGGCAATTACTGCTGATAATAATTGAAGGCAGAAATGAATCAGAAAGAAGTTTGATTGAGAAAAGGGACAATTCGTTGGAATATGTTTTTTTAATTACAATACCCTAGAGATTTTACATATTATGTTGGCATCTCATGATTATATCATGCCTCCGATAAACTCAGCAGCCATCAAAATTGGCCAACGTTTATTCACGGTTGAATAAAACTTTATTATAACTGGTATGGTCTGCTTTTCGTTTATAAATTAAAACCGATGAGGTTCCCACCTGCAGCTCATGTGTTTGTAAATACAACTACGTATATATATCACACGCATGCATTTCATCACGACTCCACTCTGAGCTTTACTAATTAAGCCACTGCAAATCTAAATAATTAACTAACCCGGTATTCAACAACGTATATTTTTGTTTGTTGTGTTAAACAAATACGCAAAGTTGTGCGGAAAACAGATTTTGTAATGCGTCAGTATTTTTAAGGGCCCGTAGCCAGCTGCAACACTTATTTATTTATTTTAAACAACTTCATCAAAATTGTTGCGATCACAAAACAGAGTCTGGTGTGAACTGCTTCTGACCGATGACAGTCCCGATATATATGTATTATGCATATGTATGTTTTTAATAAGCTTGTATATATGTTTGTATCTTCTTTTTGTTGTTTTTTTTTTTTTTTTATAATTTCACACCAACCATACTTCATCTCTCCACCACCCTAAGGTAGACTGGTAGAGAATGCCACCGGCATTAAGTCCGCCTATATACAGTTTTGTGTATGAAGTTTTAAATAAAATAAATAAATATTCATTCCAATTTTATAAAAACAAATTGATCACGTATGTCTTTAGTAAAATTACATGGACTGCCGTATTGGTTCGGCAGTATTTTGAAAGTAATTGCTATTGCAAGTTCTGAATTGATATATATTCTGAATTGATAACGATAAGTAACGTAGGCTCTACACAGACTTATAGCATACATTATGACCCTGTCTCATACATATGAGAAAAAATAAATTGATTTGATCCTTATCATTGACTCTGCTTATTCTATACTAATTTATCATTTTAGTACTATTGACGTATACTATTAAAATTTCCGTATAAATTAAGGTTCAATTAAATTTTTCATTATGGCAGTAATAAATAGAACCAACATTTATTCCATAATATTCTTTCTCGGGATTCATGAACCAACATACATTTTGAACTAAACTTAGGTAATAGCTAGTTTTATACTGGAAAAAGCAATGAGAACTTTTATAAACTTTTTAATGGAAATTGATCTGCTATTTTCTACAAATATAAAACTCACTCTGACGTGAGAAGTATAAGGCAGGTTGCGACATTTGCGAGCGGCCTTAGCCTATTGTGTATGTCCAAAATATTGGAATTAATTAAAAGTAAAATTTGAATTACTAGTAATTAAAATTTCAGAAGCGTTTTTAACTAGAAGAAATGTTCAAATTACTGTCTCTAGTGGGGTTACATTGGAATGGCCGATTGCCATAACATCAATCGCACGCCGAGACCATCGGACAGGTCAGGAGCGCAGATGAATCGTGAAATTTTATGTGTGGATGTATCTATTGGGACTACAAATCGACATAAACGTTCTTGGAAGCGAGAGGTTATCCGAATAGGAAATCAAGTAGCGAAGCACGTCATCTTTCGATGTCTGCTTGCCAACCTGCTCATACGCTACTTTACAATTAATAGAATAGCAGGTAAATTTTCTTTTTCTTTTGATAAATTACATGATGATATAGAAATCAAAATCTATGCAAAGAGATATTCCTTGTAGACGATCCTTAAATTTTGAGCTGAAATATTCTCAATAATATATAATCAATGAATACTTTACTCACTTCCAATAAGTAATTCATATAAGACAACATCAATTGAAAAACACTATGTATGTATTGGCGGACTCCACTTGGTAGAAATTTCAAGTAAGCGCTGAAAGTGCACCGTAATCAAGTGCATTTAATTCATAACCTTTAATAGCACGTACTAAATTAATGTATCGATATATTTTTTTGCATTTTTAATGACAATTGATTTCTCAAACTCATTGATCATAAGTGTAGACGACAGATGGAGAACAGACGACTTTCAATTCCCAAATGAGGCTTTTTAGTGATTTTTTTATAAAGAAATTCTGTGCACCAAAGCATAATAATAAATTTTGGTCAAAAGACGACGATATTCTCATCTTCTATTACGTGAAATTCAGAAAAAAGTTCGCCAAATTAGTCTGTACTTCTATGTTTGTACACATGTAACTAGGTGAGATTTCCTTTTCCACCACAAACTTATAATAAAATCATACCATTATAACACTCATACATAACACTCATACTGTATAACACTCATTATATATTTCCGATGCTGAATTCAAAATTCTCTTTTTACTGTGGTAAAATGATTTTTATGTCGTTAAATGTTAAAATGACTGTAAGCATATGAGTACGGTGTCAGAAATTAACGTTTTAAAATTAAAAGCCGATTCATACCGCATGCTTTATTAGCGGCTATTAATTTTAATTATCACGCGGGTGAATATTTAATATTATCAGCTCTGTTTCATAAATTATTTAAATGGTATACTTAGATAACTCGCTTGTAGCAGCGTAAAAAAGAGTATATCCTGACAATGCTCAACATTATATATTGACGTCCCCGTAGCGCTGTTGGATAGACACCAGCTTGCGAAACGAGAGCCCGCGGGTTCGATTCCCGCACCGAGACAAATGTTTGTGTGATCCACAAATATTTGTTTTAGGTCTGGGTGTTTGTGAGATCGAAAAGTTCTCGTAGTTTCTGATACCCACGGAACGAGACTCGTATCTTAATGTGGAGACAGGACTATGTGTGACTTTTGGGTGTATTTATTTATATATTATTACAATCAAACCCACGACTTCACGGTAGTACGAAATACCGCAGAATCATCAAAGCAGACTTAATTACGTGTGAATCGTGTTTATTAATTTCATTTGCACATCGAATCCAGTGGAGTACACTCACAGCAAATTAATAGACTCATCAACAAGAACGGACTCTCGACACACTCTCCACTCAGTGTGTTATTAATTAAATAATAATTACATCAATAAACATTATTAGGCTAATGTCTTAGAACGTGCGCAATGGGACTTCGGGTTTAATAGAAAAGTCAATTGGAGTATACATCGTACTTTCCTCCTTATTACAATTTTGGAAAGAAATAAACTGTTCTTTCCAAAATTTTGGAATTTTGGAAAGAACAGTTTATTTAATAAAGAATAAACATATTTCAGAATATCTTACAATCACAGGTTAAATGGTTGTATTTGTTAGGAAAACGTATTCTTTTTGCAAAGATTTTTGAACGCTAGCAATAGATTTTTGAAGCACCTATTACATGTCTTAATTATTGATCTCGACCTGAATATACCCTGTAAAACTAATTCCATATGGCTGCCAATATTACCCAGTCTTTGTAAGATAAAGCAAAATTAATTGAGATTAAATTTTGCTTACTACGTAGTTACAGCTATTGTTTATGATTTCCCCAATATATCCATAGAGTAAGCTCAGGTCGCGAACTTGATCGTATTGGTATTAAGCGGAGCACAAACACTAACGGTCTATTCACTTCGATTTACTCTCATTCACATGTGATGGAGTTCCTTATGAAAATTTTTCATACACAATATTTCGAGTAATTAAATATCTAATAATTTAAAAAACGGATCTAAGCTACTTATATTTCAAGACGTACCTAGTAACTATTATAGATTCGTTACAATGACATCAACACTGTTCGCGCAATTACTAACTAAAAAAATGTATATACTTATTATCGCAAAAGTAATTTGTGTAAGACCCTTAATTATAGGGACTTATAGAATTAAAAGAAATGCTTTTTCTTTCATGCTTTTGTTTTATTTCATAACTCAACCTAAAAGGTTTCGAATTTATTAATTAATTGATTTAAAATTTAGTGTGACGCCAAATACGCTTATAAAGTAGAAAACATTTTATAATCTTATTCGATAGCTTAATTTGTACCTGTTTACAATGATGATCATTTCATCATTCCCCTGCCTTGGTCCCAATTAATTCTTAGGGTCGGCGCAGTATATCTTCTCCTTCCACACATCCCTGTCAGCTGTCATGTCTTCATTTACCCCTTTCTCTTTCATATCTTCAGTCACGCACTCCATCCATCTCTTCTTTGGCCTTCCTCGACTCACCCAGCCATCCACAATCCACAATGATAATTATCATGATCAAATTGAAAAAAATATAGTATTATTTTTACCTATTTATTATAATAATATTTTTATGCATGTTTGTACACATATTTATTATATTTATTTAGCACACAAACGAAGTAATTATATAGGACAAACAACAAGTTGAAAGGTATTCTTTTAAGTATAATACAATGCAATCACCTAAACTGCATCTAAAATATCGCCAATGGTACTACTTGTATTTCTCTATATTTTTATTTTGATATTTTTCTCCCTGTCTACAATAAACTGCTAATAATTATAATATCGACGGGGTTTTAAAGTCTGAATAATTTTAAACCACCAATGAATGCAGAAAAAATTCTCATTAAATATCTCATCTATTTTTAAAAAACTTGTCTTCCTTGGCGCTCGTCGCGTCACATAACTCGGTGCAAAATTAATCAGTCGAGTCGTTTTTTACGAACCACCAGCGTCTGTGTAAGTGTTTTATTTAAGTTGCGTCTACCCTGCAATGCTTTGAAGAGTTCAAACGAGTAAAACAACAGCTATTTTCCTTGCCGTATTAGCTCAATGTAAAGGAAAATTTCTCATGTGAGAGAGGCAGAATGTTTATGAAAAAAGAATGTGATATAGAGAACATCGTGGTTAATGAGTTTTCATATATTTCATTAAAACTTTTTGACAAGCTGACAGGTGGCATGCGTGCATAAATACTTCTAAAACGCTCCACGAGGCGAGTGGAATCGTACACTCATCCACCATTTGAGACAAGATATATGTATTGGAAGTGTGCGAAACAGCAATGGATACGAGTGATGGATATGATTACTAGCGCCGATACCGAGGTAATAGGTTGAAACTTTAGACATACTTGTTTTACATAATTATTTATTTAGAAAAGTTCCCAATGTAGATTAAAAAAGTGAACATTATTTCAGTCAAAAAAAAGTATAGTAACACAATAGTGTTAGCATTATATATAGCCTTTGTATTATATTTTAGATCAAACCATTGCCCGAAATTTTGTCAGCAAAATTTCTGACTTACATCCAGATAGAAAAATAAAAATTTATAATTGTAACCACAAATCCGAACGACGACTGTCGATAGGGGTGATATTATTATAAAATAGTTTATTCTACTATTCTAAAATTATATATGTGGAGTTTTTTTTTTACTATTAAGGCAAAGTTTGGCTCAACAGGTCCTTATTACAACCTCTAGTACGAATTAAATACATACAGTCTGTTTGACAAGAGCGTGTACGGCAAAACTCGGGAATGAATTGGGATAAAAAATAGAAAAAAAATACACTCATTATACATGATATAGACAATGATGCTTTATTATTAATAACTTGTCCAGTCGCCTCCATTATCAATAATTGACTGGAGTCTTCGAAGCATACTTTCTACTAATTTTATTGCATAATCCAGGGACAAAGACCTCCAAATAAGTCTAATTTCACGAACTAATCGTTTTAAAGTCCAGATTTTCTTTCCTCGAAGCTTCAACTTCATGAGTGCCCAAACATTTTCTATTGGATTTGCATCCGGCGACTGTGATGGCCAATCTAGTACTTCAACGTCATTCTCTTGTTTCCACGCTGTACAAAGACGACTCCGATGTTTCGGGTCATTGTCTTCTTGCAATAGCCAATATATGTTTTTCCTTTTAAACCACTTTTGAGCAGATGGTAATAAAGCCATTTGATATATTTTGACCATTTTAGCTGCATTTAAATTACCTGTAAATATGTGCAAGGTACCAAATCCCTGTTTTGAAAAACAACCCCAAACGTGCACCTTCACCGGATGTTTAACGGTCCGCTGGATGAATTTATTGGCGTGGGTACACCAGGTATGAGTGATAGAAGAACGTGCCCAAAAAGAAGCTTCGTCCGAAAAAATTACATTGTCCCAATCCCGGTCCAAATGTTCCTGCGCCCAAGTGAGTCTCTTTTTAACATGATTTTCCGACAGTAGCGGTTTCTTTATTATGCTACGAAATTTTACATCATGAGCCAGTAAACGTCTTCTTATAGTATCACATGACACATTAAGGCCTTTTTTAAGCAAAACCGCTTGACCACCACGTAACGATAGGCGAGAATTCTTCTCGAATACCCGTAAAATCATTTTGTCCTCCTTTTTCGTTGTTTTTTGCGTAGAGCCACGATTAGGCAGATCGTCGACATTTTTTACTTCAGAATAGCGTTTCACCCACTTACTAACAAATGTCTTTGACTTTTTCATGTATTTTGCAGCGGCTGCGTATGACATTTTGGGTCCTTTTGGATGCAAACACAAGAACACTGCTTCATAACGTGATGCGTACGTAGCACTCATGACGAAATGCGTCCTCCTCTGACAAAGATCGAACGACAACTGAAACTCTATACACAAAGCATCTGAGGGGAAGGGGCTAGCTACCTGCCAAATTTACAACCAAGCTTCTAGCGGTACCTAAAAAAAAGTTTTGCCGTACACGCTCTTGTCAAACAGACTGTACTTACGAGTACAATACTTTTATACCTGTGTCTAGTTCCTATTAATACCATTTACAAAAGCGCTTCTCCTGATAAAGGCAAGTTCCGAACATTATTGAACAAATACAACTCATAATGCAGTTTGCGAAACAGGAAGGAAAACAACATGGAAGTCAGACTTCTAAGTCTAACACACTTCTAACAACACCTTAGGGCTTTAAAGCATAAGAGCACATATTGCTTTTTATCGATCTTCATTTAAAGAAAAATAATTTTTTTTTGTTTATTTAATACAATAAATTGCATTTTCGCATAAAATAAATTACATTTTCTGAAAATTTTAATTTAAGTCGATAATTAAGTTTTTACTGCTTTCTTCAAAAAATGCATCTTACTTTTCGCGTTATAATTGGCCACATAAACAATACTGTAACATAACAATAAAAGTAATAATTACTCAATATAGGCGGCAAAAGGATCTGAAAAATCTTCTAAATAAGTTATGTAACGATGAAAGTACTAAATTATAGAATTATAGAGTCGTAGTAGGGTGCACTGGACTAGTCTAGTGTGGGTTTGATTAGTGGCTAGTGAACTGCCACAATTTTATAACCGCAACCGCACTAACCACAATTGAACTGAAAATTGTGTTAGACTAAACATCAAAACTTTGTACGTATACATATTATGGATTTATCCTTTAAAATCAATTTGGTTTGTTTTTATATATAAGAATGATGAAATTAGCTATTTACATTTTTATTTCCTATATTGCATTTAGACCGTGATCGGAAACTAAGGCAGGTAATAGATATAGTAATAATAAATCCCTTGGCGTTAAACAAAATCCCGACAAAAAATATGTTATTTTACGTTTTCGTAATAACCATGGGTATAAAATGTACGTGGTTGTTAGAAATACTAATTTTTTTTTGTCGGGTTTTTCTTTAACGCCAAAGGGTTTACAATTACGGGCTATTATCTGGCTGTGTTTCAGATCTCGGTCTGAATACAACCTGTGTATTTGCCATTCAGCCTTTAGATTATACGAGTCGTTTAGTATACCAAAAAGCCTATAATACCGTAAAACATCACATATACACATTTTTCTAGATACATCCACAAAAACTTTCCACATAAAATACACAATAATATGGAATCCTCTCTCAAACTATGTTAAATCTATACCCCAAATGGCAGTGCTCAGTTTTGTGGTCGGATTGTATACGTGGACCGTCTCGATTAGTTATTTCACTCTGTGTGTGGAATTTCATCATCATCATCAACATCAACAGCCCTTAATTCGTCCACTGCTGGACATAGGCCTCTCTTATGGCACGCCACTGGGCATAAATTAAGCCTTGTGTAAAATATATTATCCAATGATATTTCAGATAGTCTTGTTATTTCAACAAGAATAAGGCAAATGACAACAAATATTCCCCTGCAAAGAATTTGATGGTGCAATATTATAGTACGAGACAGTTTGGAAGTAAGACAAAAGTGGATTAAAAAAGTTTTTTAAAGATTCGAATAACTGCAAGAGCGAGGCAATACCTGTCATATGCCTACACTAATAAACTGCACTGGTCGTAACGACAAAATAAAATCGGTCACTTGCATAAATCTATACTAATATTATAAAGCTGAAGAGTTTGTTTGTTTGTTTGTTTGTTTGAACGCTAGGATCTCAGGAACTACTGGTCCGATTAGAAAAATTCTTTCACTGTTAGATAGCACATTTATCGAGGAAGGCTATAGGCTATATAACATCACGCTACGACGAATAGGAGCAGAGCAGCAATAAAGAATGTTTTGAAATCGGGGACATTTTTTCCTTTTTGTGAGCTTCCGCGGCGTGTGCTGCGGAAACGGTTAAAGTTTCGCTAAAATAATGTATGAGAGAAATATTCCTCTTTAAAAGTTCTAAAAAAAAGTCCGCGACAGCATATGTCTATTTTTTAAGGTTGGCTCACTATAACGTTTTTTATCCTAACCAAATTTATTTTAAAATAAAGTTTTATTTGTGAAGGTGTTTTTATAAATATGATATTAATCCTTATCCAAATAAATACGTTATTCATTACAAGTATTTAATTTTAAATAAAATTGCCCTTTACATCATTTGATTTCACTGAGTATCTTAGAAGATATTGCAGTTTTAAAATATTGATCAAGCGCGCAGTAATGATGCACAAGGCGCCGATCGACGCGTTACGGTTTCACGTTTGAACAATTTGACCGAATTGTATGAATTTTGGTATGGACATAAATAGGACTCTGAGAAGTAAAATAGACTACAACTTATTTTCCTTCTGATCTCAACCCTGTAGTCTACGCGGACGGAGTCGCGAGCAAAAGCTAGTTATACAATAAAATTAGGAAAATGTAAACAACAAAAAGCAATATCCATGATAATAAATAAGTAAATTTTATTTATGTACCTTTTCTGATATCATAAGAATGGGCTACGACTGGTAGTTATAATAGGAAAAACTTTAAGAAATATGATACCTCTTATTTAACAAACAGACAGCCGCAGTGACTGGCAACGTTTTTTTAATGGTCCAAAGAATATAGTATAGTAAAGTGGTATATTAATATAAAAAAAAATCATTATTTATATTATTCGTTCAATAAACATGACGCCTTTATCGCTTTTAATTTTTTCTTCTCGGCGCTTAACATTTCACGTCACAAGTGGTCACACTATTGATTTTTCTGAACATCTATTGGTTTAGCTTATTGAATCATTTATTATTGTTACTTTATCGACATTCTGAGTCAAGTTAGTTTTTAGGATGGAGTATGAAAATATGATTAGTAACAAATTGATTGCTAAATGCCAGAGAAAATAAAATCTTAGAGCATTAAAATTTTCGGATTTATGTAAAGAACTGAACATATATAAATTTTTGTATATCTGCAGAAAAGTACAGATACACTAAATTGCCGTTTTGCCTTTAGAAAGATGTGAACGCGCGTATCAGAATCGGCGCGCTGCATATATTTTCCAAAATGTTTCATCTGTTACATGTCCACTGCTGGACACGGACCGCCTACTACTAAGAGGGTTTCGGCCTTAGTCCACAACGCTAGACTAGTGACGGTTGGGAGACTACCTAAGAAAATCCTAAGAAATCTTCGGTGTGCAGGTTTTCTTACAATGATTTCCTGAACCGTTGAAATGTTATAATAAAATGTTTGAACCCGCGACCTTCGAGATTTTCGACCGCGAATTTAAACCTATAGTCAAATCTACTCCTAATCATGACAAATAACAATGCCTATGAGTAACTATATTACAATAAAATTGACAAACTGGTTTTCATTGAATTTCGGATGGGTACAGAATCGGGATCATGTTTTAACAAAACAACTCCAATAGTGTGAAAAAATTACAGAAGCGAAAACATTCAATTGAATCTTTTATGTCGATGAATGTCTTTACATCCTGAGCTTTATTCTACGGAGAATTCAAAAACGAAAATCTCTAAAAACACCTCAAATCGCACGCCAGATAGTTATGCCTCCTAGCTATCTGTCGTAATCAATTAGTGAAACAATCCTATCAACAGTATTATTATCAGCAGTTGTCTACAGAGGAACTGCTGTTAATTATCGAATACTAAATAACATGTAGAGCAATACTAAATAACACGGAGAGCAGTGATGGCCTCGGGGTTTGGGCGCGTGGTCGAGAATCTCGGCGGTCGCGGGTTCGAACCCCAGGCACACACCTCTGACTTTTCGAAGTTATGTGTGTATTCACATTGAATTATCACTAGCTTTAACGGTGAAGGAAAACATCGTGATGAAACCTGCACACCTAAGAGTCCTTAGGAATTTCTTAGGTGTGTAGTCCGCCAACCCGCACTAGGCCCGCGTGGTGGACTATGGCCTACACCCTCTCAATGGTAGAGGAGACCCGTGCTCAGCAGTGGGCGTATATGGGTTGATGAAGAAATAACATGTACCACATTTATGTATTATATCTCAATAGCTAGAATTACGTGCGAAGTCCAAACCATTACAATATTCATTATAATATACCTAAAGCTCGAAGTTCTTCATTCGGAATTATTGAATATTTTTGTGAAATGAAACCATATGTATATATTTCTTTATTTATGTAGCTTACTCCGAAATGTTATTAATCCTTAATCGTTTCAAATTGTTAAATAAAAATTATAATTTTACAGAAAAACTTTACGTGAATCTTATAACGTTCTATCTAATAAAAATATTTTATTTCTAACAATTTTCTATACAGAGCGGAGTTAAAATAACAAAGTTCAATTTAAATGTGTCCATAATTCAATAAGAATTTAGTGAAACTAAACGTCACTGGCGCGAGGTTATTATTTCAACGTATTTGTTAAAACTTTTTCATATTTTCCCCTCACGCCTTGCAAAAAAACTGATAAAGCTACGGAACGCGAAACAAATAAAATGTGCACGCATTCGCTTTGCACTTATTGTGGACGTGTGGATGTAATTGGACGCCGATTTTCGTAGCCTACAAAGGGGTAAGTACCAATTTTCTACCCTTCACATGGGGTTGCCAGTTTTTTACCCGTACAACAGTTACAGACGCTTATGAATGTATCTCTTTGTGAAACAGCATCCGTCTCGTTCGTCAATACCGAATGTCAGATTAATTAACTCTTTCGTCCACCCTGATATTACGCATTGGAAAATACTCTTGGGACCGCCACATACATGAGCAGCTGACCTTACAGTTGTTTATCGATTTGCTTTAAACTGTCCTATGCACGAATCAGTAACACTTTACAAAATAATAAAATAAAATGATTATTTTATTACTCAAGTAAACACCAAAGTCTGCAGCACAGCCCGCATTTCGAAAATGTCAATAATATACATTCGTAGCTGCAAATAGCGAACCTGTCTGTTAACTATTTGCTTCATTAAAAAGCTCTTTCAATTATTCAAATAAACAAGTTCCTCTCGGTGTACGAAAATTAATTCCGATATTAAAAAATAAGATAAAGAGAGAAAATAAACGAGGGCGAGTGAGCTATCGTAAACAAATTGATAAATGAAAATAATTGCGCGCGATCAAGCATTCCAGCTCGTTAGAGAAACTCTACAGTCCAAACACGTAAAAATTATAGATGAAATACGAGTATGGCTTTTATAAATATTTCAAAAACATAATTAAACGCTAGCCGCCGCTCTAAAATAATTGTTTAAGTCATAAAAGACAGGTCGCCGAGAGCTCGTATCGCGAACAAAACACTGTGGCGGCGGTGAAAAAAATTGTGCCATCAAGCAAAAGGTGAGCTGTCTTTACTTATCTCCGGCCAAAGCGGGGTCAGTTAATCCATGCCCGCACTCGTGGCGGCACCACGCGCGGGCTGCTGTGTTAAGGCACTTTTAATACTTACTTTTTTACTTTCATACAGAATTCAATTTGCTCTAGACAAATTGCATTTTTCACACGCCTACTGCAATTCATGGGATCTTTTCAAGCGCTACTTTATACTATTCTTAACCACTGTAATGCGTCTTTCTTGTTGGTATCGAAGCTAACGCTTGTAGAAAGCGATCGAGAGGACTCGCGTTGGTTTCCTCGGCAAGGCTAATTGTTTTTGAGATTTTACATAAGAAAAAATTAAAGTAGAAAAACTGAATCTGAAAATGATGCTCCATAATATGGGAGATTTAAGCACATTTTAATACTAAAAAATCTCACATACGTAGTAGGAGTATTGTTTGTTTAAATTTATGTACTCGTACATCGACAATAGATTCTACCACTCCACAATTTAGTATTAAATTTCCCGTCTATGGCGAGCACTTCAACCTATGATACACAAAGTTCAGTGTTTATCTTATTCATGGTACTGGCTCAGTTCAGCTGCGTTTTCGTTTAATATTGGTTTCATATTGAACCAAGTTGACTTTATCTTGGCCTCAAATTACTACGAAATTTGAAACTAACTTCCGACCGAAATATGTCACTTATGTAAGCTTTAACAAAATACATTTGAACGTTAAAAACTACCTACTCCATTAATTGAAAACAAAAAAAAGATCAAAAGGTATAAACGTATATAGTATCGAAGAATTTAACCATGAATATTCATATATTCGTTAATTAATTATTCCTATAAATATCTTCTATTACAAAATAAAATCACATTAATGCTTTAAATAAATAAATTTGCCCCGCTTCTTCTGTTACGTGAACTTTAACTTAAGGGCACAAATAATTTCGGGCGTTGAATATTGAACGTTATAACTAACGTTTACTTCTGCTCATATTGATGTCACGTTAAAAATTATGATGCAATATTTTTAAACCCAGTACTAACATAAATCGCCATTCAAATATCACAATGGTTGTTATTTTTTCATTTATATACCTTAAATAATCAGTAGTTATTATTTATAATAATTCTATGCGGTTTCATTCACATAATTGATGGTCGTAATTTTCCCAACTGTATTAGCATCGCTAACAGTTGTAAAAACGCTATAAAAACAACTGATAATGTAAACCATTATTAATTTGTAAATAGACATGTCATGCATGATAGTATTGTGCGATGCGTTTCTAACATCGCGTGTTGTGACAATGAATACTCGGGAACAACGAGTGCGGGTGGGACGGGTACTGCGTGTTCGCATCGCTCATCAATCTTTACATACCGGTTATTCTCCCGCGAGGGTTGATTGTGAGGAAGCAACTACATCTAGTCTACGCTATAGCACGAATGCCACAGCATAGAGCGAAGCCATGCCAAAAGATAACATACACTGCCTTAATCCGAAAAAAAGTAACATTTTCTTTCATAGGTGTGTGAAGCTGGAAAGTTGAAATAGCAATACAGATTAATTTTCATCCCATGGTGAGCCTAAAATAAAATATCAACGGTGAGCCTAAAATAAAATATCAACAGAATTTTCATGGCACAAAAATATTTGAAGACAGTGCATTTCGCGCAGCAATAATCTTATTGTGTTCCCACAGCTATCCAACAATTTTGTAACAACCGATGTTGAAAAGTTTTCCACCTAATCCTCTTAAGAATGAACAAATAAAATCCTTTTCAATTATCCGCTGTAAGATTCGGTTCGAGGCAAACGCTACCGTAATATTTCTACCAAGCTCTCGAAGTGAAGCTCGGTACATCACGCTGCACTAATCCTGACACACCTACAACGATATTTATTGGATAAAAGGGAAACATGCCGAGTGGATTGCGTATTGTTCGACTTTCGCTTGGACTTATTTATAATGTAGGCCTCATAAACTGTCCGTGGCTCGGGCCGCCGGTCCGCGGTGCTAACTGAATAAATAAAAACTTAATCAACAGGTTGGTTGTAAAACAGTAAGTTAACGTGAACCCGGCACGGAGGTGTGCCGATATCAATTGTAAATTGCTCTGCTTTGACGTAAACACACGCGTGGAGTCCACGCGCCGACACTGCTACGCCAATTGAAATACAATAGCGTCTAATAAAATAGGACAACACCATTCTCAAATCGAACCGTTCAATTTGTACATTATTTCACTGCACCGTATAGTTTATATGTAAAACTACTTATTAATGCGCATGGAAAAGGTTAACACATGATTTATAAAACATTAATAGACCAGCACCCCAAACCTCCTATGATAAATAACAAATTTTCTAAGGTACGCGAAAACCACACTTTTTTAACTTGCTTCACTAAACATGGTGCTAGTATTAGTCGGAAATGCAATTTATATAAGAAAAAGCTTTACATTCGTTGTTACTGAACCGCTACAAAAAATCACCAAAGTCATTTGACCAGGCGAAAGCTGTGTATTTATTTGTCCATTTACTATACCTAGCTGAGGCGTATATGGAAATGATTCGAATAATAATACCTATATCCAAGTTACGCAAGTAGTTACGTTGTGTGACTAGAAGTGACCCGCGGCGTCATCTGCATGGAACACGTGGATATGCGAATGAAGGGCCGCACAGAGCAACCCATTGTAGTCTGTTGTTTCACTGTCTAATGCCCTTACAATGATGGATATGTCGTATGGATTACGTCAACACACTGCTTAGCCTCTGCATATTTGGTAGATGATATGCTCAAGCAAATGCACACGATTTGCTCCTAAATATTACTAATTAAAAACAAAAATATAGGGATGCTTCCTAATTTTCTTCTCAATGTCATGTTACAACTCTGTCTAATACTTTAATTATGAGTTTATTTACTATTTATGTAACAGTAAAACATATACGTCGTGTCGTGTTCATTGTCGGGTTGGGAAAAATTGAAATGTGCCAGAAAAATGATAATAGGCTGACAAATTACTTGGAACCTGACGAAATGTGGAAGCAGAAGTGCACTTCTGGCTAGCCCCCCCCGGAGAAAACGGGTGTGACATTGTGTATGCATGTGTGTAAATATGTTTAATTGTAGATAATTCTTAGTTGAGCACAAAACGACCTAAATTTCATTAGGATCTATGTAATATGAAGGTATATTAAATATATTTATTTATGCCACGTACGATGGCATCGATTAACAATGAACAAAATTTAAGCTAAAACCATCGTGTCAAAAATTGCGTTGTTAAGTTTGAACATTTTCCTTTCACTTTTCATTTCGCAGGGAGTTCTGTGGCCACTTTTGTAAGTAAATAATGCTGTGGAACTGTTATACGTTACTGGACCGAAGTTTTGCTGGTATAGGGCATATTTAAATAACTTTTTTGAGTTCAGTTTTGTTTCAAAAAATCTTTTATATTTTGTATGACAAAAGGTGAGTGTATATTTTATGCAACGTTCAATTAGTTGACGTGATTTATATAAAATTTACTGCTAATGAACTAAACATATTAACCTACACGTTGACACGGCTGGCTCTAGAAGCGTAAAATTTTGTGCTTAAGTCCAGAATTTGACGGAAATTAACACGAAGGATTCTTTTTTTTTTTAATTTTCCTTCTAAGTGGGTCCATAGTTAGTACTGAGCAATCGAACCGCAATCAAGTGACATCATCGAGCACGCCTTCTTCATACACGACAAAAACCTATTTGATGACAAAAGAAGTAGTCAATCCAGACTCTGAAAAGTACAATCTCTCATTGAAAACCTCTTTGAAAGTTATTTCATTTAGGCGAAATCCTGGTCTACTTTTAAGCCAGACATCAGAATAATTATTTTCAGTTTAAAAAATAAACAAGAAAGCCTAGAATCCATCACACGGTAGTCTCAATGTAAATGTGATTATCAGCTCTGAAATTCCGGGGATACAACGCGCTGGTTTCCACACAGGTTTATGTCAATGTCAATTACGAGAATAAGGATTAGATTTTTACGGGGACGCACGAAATGTGCCGTTATCAATCTCTTATTTCCTGATACCTAGAATTTTAGGCTTAAATGAAAAAGCCATTTTAAGGACATCGGCTGATGCAATTTAATTAAATAAACAGAAGGGAATCCTACTTCCAGTTTTTTTTTCATGCAATGGAAGGAAAAATGCCTTTCCTATTTCTTCCTAGTTAGTTACCTATGCTATTTCTTTTTTTATGACACTATGCTAGACTGAGAAGTCGGTTCTTTGAAGTCGCTTAGAAATTGTTAAACCGTCCTCAATTTCTTGTGTGTTTCCTACTGCTCTCGTGAATGCCCCCAGCGCTTACGAGGTTTTAGTGTGCAGGTGAGGTACTCTTTGAGAAACACTACCTCGGCATTCAGAACAATTATTCGACCTGTTCATTTATCCTTTGACATTTTCCTTATAGACCTTTCTGTTCCTATAGGGTTACAGAAATTTCAGTAAATGGTGAATGAATTACATTATTTCGTGGTAAACACTGTTTCATAGAGATCTTTGCGTCGCCTATGTTTTGTCGAAGATTCTGTTTTCGATTGTAATTAGTAGTGTTTAACTACGGCTCGGTTTTATTACTCGGATAAGCCGTTAAACTTACGATTTTAGCAAACAAAGCATTTTTGAGAAGGTAAGAGATAGCTACACTACGCCCAAGTTCAAAAC
Organism: Cephonodes hylas; assembly: GCA_030295005.1. Lineage (NCBI taxonomy): Eukaryota > Metazoa > Arthropoda > Insecta > Lepidoptera > Sphingidae > Cephonodes > Cephonodes hylas. Next base: position 6,142,624 of record AP025360.1, on the reverse strand, counting down.
TTTCTTCCCGTATACTTGTCAGTTTGTGTGCACTTACCACGTAAAAACTACTAGATAAACTTTAAACTTTCCTACATGAAATTTGATCTAAATTTTTAAATATGTTTTAACACGTTACAAAGTTTAACCTAACCATACACAAAACCGAACTAGTCTTTCTATTTAATCGACCTTTGTGTTTTAGTTGCAACAGGACACAACCCTTTGGGTAATTTTGGAATAGTGATTTGGGCCTAATTTAACATTACTTGATAGCTAATAATAACTCAATAAAATTAATACATTCTCTATTATGCTTTAACACTTCTCAGTTCAGTTGTAATAATGGTTTAGAAAATATCACGCCATTTGGTAATTTACTAAGGAGTAAATATACATTTATATGCTGCCTATTGTGAGTTCCGGAACCTACACAGACGAAATTCATTTATAATCGAAAAGTGTCAAGTAAATTTTTTCGTAGAATTTTAGCCCTTGAGAACGGTATAAAATTCCGGGATATAATTATTTCAAAATGTTACGATCTACTATTTGCAGCAAAGAAGAAAAACTGCAACATCGCGCTAATAAAATATGTTTCGTCACATACAGGCGCTCTTAAGCGGTATCCACGTTATGATATATTCTTGTTAATTACATTTTTTATTATACAATTAGGTTTTTTTTTTTGCAGAAGTATGAAACCTAATATTGTCGAGAATTATCGGTTTAGTATTAAAAAACTTTTATAATAGATATCTATACAGTATACACTATAATTTATCATCGTCATAACCGTCAGCCTATATATATACGTCTCACTGCTGGGCAGGGGCCTTCTTTCCATCTGAGGTAATCCTAACAATGCAATATTCCAACACATTGGCCTAGTGCGGATTGGCGGACTACACTCCTAAGAAACACCTAAGAACTTTTAGTTCAGTACCTTTCCTCACGACAATTTCCCTCACTGTTAAAGTATAACTGTAAAGTATTGATACATTACTAGGGTAAACTTCTAGTCAATGGACACTACTAGTCATTGGACAGAACGCAATAAAACTATATTTATTAAGGTTTCTTCGAAAACAGGAACACTGCAACTGATCTCTTTTTAACATCTGGTTTTTGACATTACATAATAGTTCATTTTTTACTTTCCGTGGCGTCCTCACAATCGGCGTGGTTTCTAGTGAAAAATAAAGAATTTGGTAAGTTTATCTACAAAGTTTTTAACAATTAATTTTCATACCGTCAATTCTAAATGCTTAGTCGTTTGCACAGTAAAGTATTATCGTCTTTTATGAAGTATTTAATAGGAATTGGCGCCTTTAAACATATTTTTAGGTTGTAATGTGCTGTCCAATGATTCGATGTTGTTTTATTAAAAATCTAATTAATGGACAGGTGTTAGAGACAAAAGTAAAAGAAGAGAAAAAGAAGAAAAAGGAAGAAACTAAACTACAAAAAGAAAAGGAAAAAATAGAGAAAACAAAAAAGAATACTAACAGAAGTTCTCAAGCTTTTTCGACAAATATGTGCATGATATGCTGTAGGTCGATCAAATCGAGTGGTATGTGATATGTGTTCGGTGATATTTCACGTAAAATGTATACCACAGCAAAGCATCAAGAACACTTGCCTGAAGATACAAGGATTGATCTTTTCGTATGCCATCATTGCTATAAAGAAGATAATAACGACACTCTGGATCTCAGCTCTGAAATGAATAGCGAAGATAGTGGTGACAATACTCAAACATTGTTTGATATGATAATCGAATAAAAGAAAAAAGAACGATATTAATTTAACTGATTACTGAAGATAGATTCGGTAAGACTGATTAATACAAGTTTTGTTTCGAAAAGTGATTAAAAAAATATTTTAAGGTATAAGAATATATGTTATTATTAATAATTTTCCTATAAATATAATTACAAACAATTTTTAGTTCTTCACTTCCCTTTAAAACCAGATTTCATTGACCAATCTGATGATATAAGAGATCATTAAAGTGCTGTCCATTGACTAGTTAATGCTGTCTAACAATAAAAATTCTGTCCAATGACTCTATATTTTTTCTCGTCTTTTTTAAATAGGATTTTAGATAGGATTTAAATAGGATTTTAAATAGAATTTTTCGCGTTTTTTATGTTAAATGTAGTTTTTAAGAACTTATTATAAAAATATGCATATTAAAGTAATATAATAACAATAATTTTAACAAGGATCTTTTTAAACGTCTTCATTAACTATTAAAAACCATAAAATGATCGTAAGTGTCCAATGACTGGAAGATTACCCTATTCATATTTTTTTTTAAATTTGCAATTTTAATAATTCGAAATATTTTCTAGTCCCTATCCGATTTTTGTGCTCCATATCCTAATTAGGGTTGTTGTGTTATCCGCAAGGGGAGGCGTTACGAGATTAATTGACTGATAAGCTCAGATGGATGAGGTTTCACGCGCGTTCAATTAGACATAACACCATTAAATATGTACCAACAAGAAATGTATAGGGATAACGTGTACCTAATACGGCGGAGACTCGATCGTGTCGCAGTAAATTTGTAACAGAATAGATAATGAAGCTCGCCTATACATATCATTTGCATCCACGGGATAATGTCGCTGTTGTCAAGTGAACATACTAAAGGACATCGGAATTTTAGGTTTTGGTCAAACTAACTATCATTTGATAACATATATCATAATATATAATATATCATAATAAATGATAGATAATATTAAATTGAATTAAGTTGAAATTGTTTAATAATTAAATTGTGACCTATATGACTCTAAAATTTCGCTTTTCTTTGCAATCACAGATGAGTTGGCACTACTCCCCTTTGTTGCGTCCTACGAAGTACCAAATTTTCTATTTTATTAGCAACTGGGACCTCCCGAGATAATTTTCAACTATACATAGACCAAAATCAATTCTCTACGGGTGATCGATGTTTTAAACTATTCGTTTTTTTATGCTTTTATTAAATTGTAAAGTTAACCAATCTATTTTACTTTTATGTATGCAGAATTTAATAACAACCAAACAAACTGCTAGTATTATTTTCCACATTTTGTATTTCAAGGTTACTAAGATCACCTAATTAATTTTAAAACGTTATTCCAAAATATTCTTAATTTCAGATAATAATCACTAAGAAAAGTATAGGTATACCTAATATTAAAGTTATGAAAATTAAGATGTTTAAATTTTTATTAATTAATCCCAATGAAGTCAACAACAACACACCTGAACAACAGATTAATCGATTATTTATAATCTATTATATTATTTTAAAAAGTAGTTCAAATACAATTATGAATACTATTCAATAACAAATACATTTGTCTTAAGATATCAACTGAAACCATTACAAAATGATACAAAATTCGATTTCATCCGACACAGTTTAAGATTTCAACATCGAAATTAAATTCGCTATTTAGTTTTATAAAGGTTAAATATAGAAGAAAAAATATCAACTAAATAAGTTTAATAATAATTCTTATGTGATTTATTTAGAAACGAGGCAAAATCAAAGTAATGAAATTATTTTTAATTTCATAATCGTCCATTCCAATACATTTCGTTATAATCAACCTTTAGTAAATAAGAGATGGAGACATAATAAAAATGAAGTGTTGGAAGAACGGTTTCATTAAACTACTAGGCAAAAACTTCTAATGAAATTATTTTGCCTTACCACCATGTGTAATATTTGCTTTTTAAAATAATTTATCTCTCATAAAATATATAATCAGCTTTCAATGATACATACCCCGATGTTATTAAAATATGTAGATATGTCAAAAAAAATATCAACCACAATCACAAACTATTTTAATCATTGGCGAAGGTTTTAATAAACAGAAATAATTTGAACAAAAAATTAGTTATAATACAGAATCATTCAAAGAAGTGTACAAGAAATTATAAATAATATTTACTTTTACTCAGAGTGAACACTTAAACGTTAACCATGTAAAAGTTATATCATGATAATGGCAGGTGTTGAGAACTTGGTGGCTTAAGTTATCAAAATACCCGTCCAATTCCTATCATAAAATTTATAAATATATCTATACCAATGTATGAAATTGGGCAAAAACAAATATATTTTTTTATGAATAGTTTCAAATAATACTTTAATTTTAGTAAATAATTATAAATTAAAAACATAAATATTCCATAATTGAAAATCGTTCCGTATATTTTTATCAATGCGAAAAAATAAAAAACCATAACTTATAACGAACGTCTCAAAACGTTATAAAAATAAAAACGAAACGTTTCAAACATGATATAAACAACATGTTTTTCTAACTTTAGCTGCAATTTATCACGCCGAAATACCAATCTAAATTATTTTTAAGGAAAACAGGCTTTAAATACATAATTTAGAAACTTTTTATTCGAAACACCACTGGATACTCTTTAAAAAAAAACACAAATTTAATCACTTACGTAAAGTCAATCACCGAAAATTCCTTTGAACTTTAAAAAGTTTTGACGATAAATTTATGAAAAGTATACAAGCACTCTTAACTCACATTTTAATTTTTTAAAGTTTAATTTAATTTAAAGTTTCATTATATCGTAATAGTTAAGAAACACTGAAATATTTTTTCACTTTTAAAAGTATTTATCCGAAATTTAAATTCGCGCCATATCTACTATAACGCTCACGCGAAACACAAACTGCCGCGAATTCGAAGTTAGTTTCAAAGTTGACGTACTGACGTTACGCGCTCCGGAAAAATTATAAAATATTTCGCACGAGCTGTGAGCGTTATGCGGAAGCTCGGCAAACTTACCTGAGGTTCACGGTACCTCCATGTGTTAACAGGTGGCGCTCGCAACAAGTCGAGCGGTGCGTTCCACAGGTCACAGCGTGCGGCAGCGGCGACGGTCCGGCAGCGACACGCGGCCGGCACGCGCGGCACGCACGCGCGCCTTTTCACCCCCTCCCCCATCGATTTTCAATGTACGCCGCCTTAGGCGCGTTATTTACTAATGCAGAGAAACTCCGAGGGTTCCTCCTCCATTACACATCTCCGAGTACGATACCATTACTTAACGAATAAAGATGTCGCCCCGGAAGCCCGCGCACTGATCTCAATTCAATGACCAACACGCCGCACCAACTTCCCACTATTCCAAAATGGCGGACCTTCCGGTAAAGTTTGCATAGATTAGTTCGCAAGAACAAAGTATGTGCAGTCCATTAGGAACTTCAAAACATACCACCAGGAAAACTTTTATACTAAGTGTGAAGTATTTACAATGCTTGAATAAGTAGCCCGGACAGGCAGTGACCTTGTCACGCAACTTTTCAACTTTTTAAATGTTGTTTACAAATAGTTACGGTGCATCGTAGCCGTCACCTACGGGCGTGCGCAGTCTAGATAATATGTTACTTCATAGCATATAATATTAAACACCCCTTCATAGAAAAAATATACTTTTATATGTTGAAGAAATAAATAATTACCATTGATAGCGAAGATATAAATTTCTCGTCTTAACGATTAATGTAGTTCTAAAATTAAAATATGAAAAATTAATTGTAGAAGTAAGAAATTTTTTGTTGTTGAAGTTTTAAAAAGGCGGGAAAAACTTTAAATGTTAAAAAACTCAAAAAAAATACGAACATTTTCAACAATTTTAGCATTATCCTTATTTTGAAATAAAATAAAACTTGAGACAAATACGCTCTTTTTACTATCACAACCAAATGAATCCATTGCACCTGATGATATGCAAACTAATAAGGCTGCTGTTCATCTCTTCTAAGTTTGTTTCTTGGGTAATTTAAGTATTTCTGTTTCATATTTATCAACGGTTCTAGATATTTGGTATGTTTTCATTAGCCAAATTAGGCAAAAAACATATATTTAAAAAGATTTTTTGCATAGCCCCAAAAGCAATCCATATTGTTGCATATATTGTATTGGTACTTGAAACATTTTAATTATATATATTATTTCAAGAGCCATTTAAAAACAGTCACTTTTGGTGATTCGCTAGACATTCTCCAGGACAAGCGGCAAACGCCGTTGCTAATTTACTATATTAACGACAGAGAACAATAAAAACCTACTTTAATTAATTACAAACTAGCTTTTATGAAGTTTATGTCGTCTATTCGTTACAATCAAACATACCGTCTAAACCCAATAATAAAATTTTCAAATAGAGGCCGTTTAAATCTTTTGTAGGTAATTTTTATGTTCCATGCATCAGAACAACTTTTTATTGTTTAAAACTGATACAAATTTGTTATATTTGTATAAGTTAAATTATCCCAATAATGAAATAGGGACGTTAAGGTTCCTGTTAAAAGAAAATAACTTCGCGACGACCGCGGTAATGCCGATTATGATGTAATGCTCTTCTTATTAATGTATCATTTTGTCTGCGACACAGTTAAAATTCTCCTGCAGGCGTCATCGCTCATTCTAAATTTTCATGTTTTTAATTTATTTTAAATAAATAAATACGCAAGATTTTATTGAAGAACAAATTTAATATATAAAAATATGTAAAAAAAAATTAAGTAAATTTTCATTATAATTCCTAATTACTCTTGATAACTATGTGTAGAGGACACACGCTGACTGCAGACATTTTGGCAGACGCAAGTTTTCCAAACACAAACTATGGATATCTCTTAGCAATATGCATAAATGATAGATTAAATATCAATATCAGCATTTTGACATAGTCCCACTGTAAAATAAATAATATGGGTTATGTTTTCTTTATTTTTTACTTTCAATTACTTATTTTATTCAATAAAAAACACAAAATCACCCGTACATTCTCAACACCGCAAAAGGAACAGATCTTAAGCATGAAACTTCGCATTGCTTATTTTTTTTAATTCTTTTTTTATACAAGTAGTATATGTAAACTTTGTTCATTACCTGTTACAGTAATTTGCCCTATAGATTGACATAATAATGCTTCCGCTGTTTATTCATCTCAGGACATATTATCAACGCAGAGGTAGTTTAGTTTTGAACGTCCAACGAAGGCGGGTGAGATAGGTACTCATAATGTTCAATACTGATGACATAAACTGCCTGATGGACGATCAGAACGACAAAGATAGAATTTTACTGATACAAATACATTCACATATTAAAACAACAGAGCGTTTCAAGTTCATTCAGATATCCGAGATGGCATATTGCAAGTGTTATAGCAAAAAACCTCCATGGCACAAAAATTTAATATTCAATTTCTAACACCAAAATGCCAAAACTGAGTGACGGCAAAAGGCGTATTGTCACCGGCCTCATAGTAAAACCTATATAATTTAAATTACGAAATGTTAACTTTAAAGAAAAATGCACCGTTTGGTTCAAACGTGAAAAGGTTCTGTAGACCCACATCACATCCCGGATTAGATCCGAGCGGATTCTTTGTAAACCGTCCGGGCGGGTGTGACCCTTGCCTTTACACACCTATACCTATAAATAAAATATTCGAGATCAACAAGAATGTTACAATAGAACCATGGAAGTACAAATCTGAACTAGAGGCATGGTCTAAAAACTTGGGCTATAGAAATCAGAAAGTTCTAGAAAAAAGACAGTGGCAGACAACTCTACTAGGCCCCGCTTGGCACACCGTCACCATTCCACCTAAATACGAGCCGGCCTGTAAAAATGTCGGCTTTGGTAGAACTTCTCGAACGAAGCCTATAAAAATCAGTTATCCTGGACCTGGCACTTATTATAAATCAGTACCGTTTAAGGCCCCATACGGCCCGCACTCTCTGCGCCCTACATTCGACAGAGAAGAGCCTTGCAGATTTAAAGACACTGCACCAAAATGGTCCCTCGCTCCTGACCGTTACAGAATCGTAGACCACGATGCAATAGAAAACAAGTCTAAAAAAGTCGTTTCCCGGCGTGGCCCTTACGATCTTTTCACTGGAAAAAGAGACGGAAGCACTATCAAAAACCACTTCAACACATCTCTTAGGTGTGCAGCCGCCACGTGGCCGATCGCTTTACCAGGCAGCTTTGAGAAATACAAAAAATCTCGTTTAGGCGTAATGAACAAAACGAACAGGAACCTACCGTACAGAGGCAGAAACGCATTGGTAGATATAGTAATGTGCATCAAGCGGCCGGAAGAGCCCGGACCCGCACATCTAAACGTTGACAAACCGAAAGAGTTCAAGAAAAACAAACGTGGATTCAACAGCTCATATGACAAGGCACCGGGGTACCAGCGAGTGGTGGTGTGGCCCGGAGTCGGCCGATACAACGTCAAAGAAGTTAGCTGCGGCATTATGGGGCAAGGACACAGGCACGTGTTTCTCAGCAAACAAGGTAGGACTATTGGGGCAAACATTCCACAACCTATGAATTCTTTCTAATTAAACTGTATGTCAACCACTATACCAAAGTTAATAAAACAAATATTATGACTTAAAATTCTAAAATTTTGTGTGTAGTTTTTTGTTATAGGATCATATAGAAAAGAAAAAAAGAAATAATTTAATGGCCGTTTAATTGAGGAACAAATCTAAAGCCATTTTATAAGTCAATGACTATTAATTTCAATCATTTAATCAACATTTTACACAATATCAAGGACACATTCGTGTACACATTTTTTTAGTTTTGTTCCCCAATCTTCAATTATCGTTTATTGTAATGTCCACTGATAATACAGTTAAATACAATATTATACATTACATAATGACTATGTGAAGTGCGCATTTGGAGCTCTCTGCCATGCTATTTCCCTAGTAAAATCATAAGTGATATTTAATCCTCGAGTCCAAATGCCACCACACAACACGGCGTCCACAATTAAAATAGACTATATACAGTATTCTAATCCAAAAGCGAGATGTCCTATCCGTTACAGCGGGAGGTGCCATTGTTCAATTACAAGATTCTTTTATTATTACATTGTCAGTAAAATGAAAGTGTCGACCACCAAAGGAGAGCGGCAGCACCGACCCCTCGTCGACGGCTACAACATGTTTAATACGTACATCTAAGCTTATAATAAACTAAAGTAATTATTCTTACAATGATAGTCGATAGCCATAAAATAGTTTTATCACTACGCTGCTTCGGTTGAATGTCCATGAATATTACAGAGATTAGGTAAGAAAAGGTACAGGAAACAAAATTTGGACGTGGTTTTAAATCGCAAATTAGTGTTTGAACAAACAACTAAAAATCTTGAAATAATAAATTATGAAATGTGACCTACACGTGCCCAATGAATCTTTGGCGATAAAAATTTATAATATCTTTATAATCCATCATCCGAGAGATATAAATATTTAAAACCCTTTAGACTAAAACTAAATTATTAAAAACCGAAACGACAACGTTCGCTTATAATGTTGATATTTTCACATTAATGCTCATACAAAATTGTTAAAAGTAAAATTATTCTAGCATTTATGAATAAGTTAGCCAGTTAAGAAATCGAGAACAGGGTGTCTGTGGCGTGATTCTATTACAGATAAATAGAAAATACAACGAAATTCCAGTATCACTTATACAATAATTATTGATACGACGAAACACTACAGGATATTTATTTCAAAATCTAATAAATCAGTTTAAAAACTCATTGACACATACATTATGCTCATTACATGGTATCAATAAATAAGTTAAAAGTTGTATATTCTTGTCTAATTGTATGGAAACTATTATTTGAGACCTTACTTTCTATTAAAAGCGAGAGCTACACATATATATTATCAGCTTAACAACATTGCTTACTTATAGCTATAAATTAATTTAATGTCTGTGTAAATCGAAACATTTGCAACAAATTGAAGCATGGTTGAGGCAATAAAACAGTACAAAATATTTATTTCAATAGTAGCAATATTACTTACTCGTATAAACTGTACCACGTCCACAACACATTACACATCGTAAATTGTTCGTAACTTTTATACATACACATTTATTACAAAAAATGACAAGAGTATCAGTTTTTTAAGAAAGACCAGCTTCCTCCAAATCAATTTAGTTGCATCTAGTGGCATCGGAATGATCATCTAATTAAAATTAATTGGCAATCTGTTTAAATTAGAAGAATAGTTGGTGAAAAACACTTTGGAGATAAGATACATTGCTTCTAGTTTGATTATACTGCAATAACAACTAAATACCGTAACACAAGTATCGAAAGTACATAGATAACACGAAAGTTTGTTTGCCTGAAAAAAAAATCTTCTATAAAATTTTTATTATCTTCAACATTAAGAGTATTTCAAAAGTTGAAAAAAATAACAAGTCACTTAGATCGAAATAAAAATAAGCCAGGCATTGGTAAAATTATTCCTGTATTAAACATTTGAGGTTCAGTAAAATGCCACTATTTATAAAAGCAGGTCTATGCTATTGCAGTCAGATGGCATTACAGTACAATCACACTATTTCAAACTCCGGAATTGTTCACCAAATCTTACACTATACATTCATAATCACATAAATAAAAATGGCATACTTACAAATGAAAAAGAGAGTTCGTAAAATTGCAATTAATGCTAAACAATCCAGTTAGTGCTGCAAGTCTTCTTGATGAAGAAGAAGGGCTACGAATGATATATTCAACTCATAGATCTAATATGAAATAAAAGTGTTTCATGATAAATAACTGTAAACCTCTACTTTTCATGTAATCTCTGTACTGTCTAAATATATTTTTTTAAAAGCTAAAAATTTACTTTTACAGTAACACTCATTGCTTTTTAGAAATTTTATTAAATCATAAACTGGTTGACATTGCAACCACGCGACAATATTTGCGTCTAGTTATGAAGTCAAGTATATAAAATATAAATATTCTGTTGGCTCTATGGTGTTAACGATCTACATAACATCTTCATATTAAAATCACTATTTGTCTCATACTTACTTACAGTAAATACAAAAGAGCGTAGACTGAGTCACAATATCTAGATATTAAAAGAAATACTGATACCATGAGAATTAGATACTCAAAAGAAGTCCTCCATATTGGTTACAATAAAAAAGGTCAATGGCATGAAAGCCGATAAAATCCATTGCCATCAATACATAATTTTTTAAAGTTAGAGATTTACAGTTGCCTAAGTAATTTGTTAGTAATTTTAGCAAACATTGACTGCCTATACTATCAATCTATGTAATATAAAGAAAACACTATTGTAAGGTATAAACAAGCAGAATGATAGTGTTAATCACGTTAGACTAAAAACCTAATGTGACTGGTTTTCTTAGCATGATTACTTCTGAGATATATATATATATATATTTAGAAGGCATCCCTTACACTACAATAGAACGATAACCATAATCAACAGGATCTATCCTAACACTGTTTAATTTTCGAAAAATTATTGAGACATCTAAAGCAATGAAATGGATGCCACAAAATTTATAAGCAGTTACTTTTAAAATACAGGCAATGAACAATATACAATGAATTAATGAACAATGTAACATGAAGAATCTTTTTCAGACTTTTTACTGTCTGAATTCTAAAGCAGTAACACTAATTTGTAGCAAAGCATAATAGGATTTTATTTTTTAAATGTGCTTCAATGGAAAAATAAAAGATACTAATTTACTTCCTGTGCTAAGTCCTTATAGTTTGAAATATGCAAAGTAATAAATATTTCATATGTGCACCTTAATACTGCTACATATATATGTATATATAAAATGGCGAATTTATTACCATTGTTTATGACCATGACACATGAAATAATATTTATATTTGCGCAATGAGCTTAATAATACTGCACTGACCTGTACACCATTAAAATAGAAGTTCCTAAATTTTAAGTTTATATTTCAATATTTATATACAATCTACAATTATTATAGGAAAGTAGGCCGCCAAAAGTATTTCTGGCCGTAACAGGCTAACACTGTTCTAAATTGATAAGCAGTATGTGCACATAACCTCATTTCGTGTATTAAATTGTGCTTCACAAATGATAATAAGTGGCGACTAATTTATTTTTGTAATTTTAATAAAATTCTGCAAATATTTGTCCAGGTATAGATTTGTCAAGTGGTCAGGGGATGCCTTTTCCATTGATCTAGCCAGTCATGGAACAGGGCTACGAGTACGCGACCTCGGCCTCCCGAGCTGTTGCAGTCTCATACTACTTCCTTATCCGGGACTGTAGCATCCTTACCATCAGGCTTAATATTCTTAACTGCGTTATCCTGTACCCAAACACACGCTATCCCTACCCCATTCCTAAAAAAATGAAAGTCCCAAGGAGGGTTGGCGTCAAGCAGGCGGCCGGCCGTAAAGCATCTGCCAAAACTCTTACACAGTATGTTTGTCCTTTCTTCCTGTGTGGAAGGCCAAAACATGCTGCGCCGATCCCAAACAAGAATTGGGAGCAGGGCAGGAGAATGATGAAATATTTGTCAAGATTCAGATCTACTTAATTGAAGCCTAAAACGCCTAATACGTGAGACAGTTCAGTAAGTCTGGAAGTGCATAAATCACAATTATAATATTTTTCTTATGACGATATCTACTACCTGTCCTAGTTTTCAATCACACTCAGTTTATACCTGGATATAGTCGCAGGGTTCTGACAGGCATCAAGTTATTATCAAATTTTTAATATATCTCTATATAAGGGTTTCGAAATTACAACACTTTATGTCCGGAACTGATCGTTTAGACATTACCGTAATAATTTATCTGATATTTAACATATGTAGTGAATAAATAGTCTAAGATTGTTACATAGTATTTTATAATAACAACACAGGTAAAAGGTAAGTTTTTTAAAAAAATATTAAACTATGAATAAACACTGCATGTAAAAAATACCATAAAATCACAAAGAATTTTCAACGTTATGAGTCACATTATAAAAATTAAATAAGTTTACGCGTGTATTATTTTAAATAAATCAAATTATTAAAAGTGAAAATAAGCACGATTTTTGTAAATATATAAAATATACATATTAAAAATAATGCACGCTAAACTACGTCACTCTACATGTAAAACAATGTAAATTGATAACACAGGTCTACAAAAAATAAAAACGGTTTTTGCTGGCTATACTACAGCCACGTGCAAAAGAATTAGGCACCCCTATTCTTTGTCTCTATCTCAACAATGAGCGCTTAGATAAGTTTTTTATGGTTTTACTATTGCATCGGCGACACTTTTTAACAAAAATAAAACAATAACAAATATTTATGACACCCAGGTGCAATTTAAAACGATATTATTCCAAATTTGCCATTTAAAAGTTTACACTTTTAGTGTGTTATCAGTGCTTGCAGTGAACAGACACATATCGTATGCAATTGTTGCTACCATATTTCTAAAGACTAATATTCATCGAGTTAATAACGCCTAAAAAAACTGAACTTAGTGCAGAACAGCGTGTAAAAATTAAGATTTTAAATGAACAAGACATGTCTCAAATGAAAATAGCACTAAATCGCTTCAAAGAGACCGGTACTCATGAGAATAGGCCAAGAACAGGGAGAAGAATAATAACCGCAGACCGTGAAGACCGATTGTTAATTAGGCAATCTCTACAGAACCGTAAAAGAACTGCTTTAGACCTCACTGCAGCTTTTTCTGAAGTAAAAAGCAGATTAGTGAGCGCGTGTACTGTAAGAAGAAGGCTTATTGCAGCTGGAATAAAGGTTGCAAGGCAAGAAAAAAGCTGTGGCTATCGGAGCACAACAAGTAAAATCGGTTGCAGTGGGCCCTCAACATGGACATTGGAGGATTGCGCCAACGTACAGTGGTCAGACGAATGTAACTTTAAGGTATTGTTATTTAATTTATGTATTATATCAAAACACATAGCCATCTTTGAAATTACGTTCTGCGAGGGAAATAATGCAATCTTGAATTACGTTATTTTTTTGCTTGTTCCATAGGAGTTTGGAACACCCGATATTACTTATGTTAGGCGAAGGGTAGGCGAAGAGTACAACCCAGATTGTGTAGTGCCCACTGTTAGACACGGTGGAGGCTCAATAATGATCTGGGTTGCATGGCTGCCGATGGACTGGGCAAAATGGTGTTGTGTGAGGGGCGAATGAATAGCACCAAATACACAGAAATTCTGGAAACAGCTCTAGCACTATCTGTTACAAAGATTTTTGGCGATACAAACACCGACGGCGTAAATTCCAGCAGGACAACGCCACTTGCCACAAGTCAGCACACACTATGGCATGGATGGCTCAAAGCCTAATAGATCTTTTGGACTGGCAGCCACAATAACCCGACCTCAATCCTATTGGACATATTTGGTTTATTTTGAAAAAAAATATCCGTAGACACTCGATAAGCAACAAACAATCACTACTCGCCGCGTTAAAGCATGAGTGGTAAAAGATATCCCAAGAGGAATGTTTTGAAGCTGGTAGAGTCAATGGCTAAAAGAGTGGCTGCTGTCATTAAATCCAAAGGTGGACCGACAAAATATTAATTATTTTATTAAAATAAATCTTAGTAATCATATGTATTGTTTTCTTTGCATTCCCTCTGCTGAAGCACCCTAAAGCTGACATTACTATAGGATGCCTAATACTTTTGCACGTGGCTGTATCATATGATTTAAACAATCTTTTTTTAATAACGGCAAAACGTGTAGTTTCAAGCTATCCACATAAAAATACCAATTTTGTTATTTTACTGTATTCGCTTCCACCAGTCTTGCAAAACAAAATGAAAATGAAGTTAAAAACGAGTCGCGGTCAAAACTAGTATGAAATAAAGAAACTCAGAAAGGACTCAGACCGGCCGTGAGTCGTAAAAGAAGCTTCCTACCTGTAAAATAACGTGATTTAATGTTTACTTTTCTTTATTTTTAGACTTATCTGGAGTCTTGTAAACTACACGCAGTTTTAAAAAATAACTAAACAATTTTCACCTGGATCACAAATATTCTAAAAATTTACAATCGTTTTGTCATTTCATGTCAAAGTCATTGTAAACCTGTGTAACAAAATAAACCTAAAAATTTAGTAACTAAACTTAACAGTAATCCACCTTAAAGGATACACTGGACCTTTGAAATGTAGGCATCCTTGTGTATACTTACAGGTTTACAAAGTGTGATTTGATTATTGTTAGGACACTTACGGGGCGCAGGGTTAAGTCCAATCAATCCTTACGCTCTCGCAGGGAGTCCTTATTCATCGTTGCGGATGCCTGCGCACCGCCTTTCTAACGCGTCGCTGCGTCGTGTTGGGCGCGCTGCCCATGTTGAACTGCACTTGCGGCGCCGCGCCCCCTGTCGCGCCAAAACTATACACACCAGATTGCTGTGGTACTTGTTGCTGCAACAAATATTTTTTCAGATTCAGTTGACATAACTGACATTTGACATAACTCAACAAGAAATAGATGAACATAAATTTATAGACTACCCACTTAATTCATATGTTACGTATTTAACCCTTTCAGACCCGGCGAACACAATTGTACACATATAATATATAAAAATAAATCTAAGTATTAATTTCACATTATTTGCAACTAAAAACGGTTGTGTTCATTAGTTCCCATAATAAACTACCGAAAACGATACTCCCAACGCCATTTCTTGGCGTTTATTGTCATTTTTTGGCAAGTTATTACCAGTAGCCGGTCGAAGTTTGCATTTTGCTGGTAAGTTCATTATTTTATTTCTAAAAAGTAGAAAATACTAAAGTATATGTAATGAAATATTTATAGGTCGATGTGTTATATAGTTGTCGTCATATTTTACATACATTGTTGGTTTTAGTTTATTTTGTACTAATTTTCGTGATTTTTATATTTGTACTCATCAGGCGCATACGATGTATTTCTGATTTGTTGTTGCACATCGTAGGTATTACTAAAATACATTATAATTACTATTGAATGCTCGGGGTTTCCCTACGTGATCGAATCAGAAATGAGGAGATCCGTAGGAGAACTAAAGTAACCGACATAATCCAACGGATTAGCTCGTTGAAGTGGCAATGGGCCGGCCACATGGCGCGGAGAACTGATGGCCGATGGGGCCAGAAAGTTCTCCAGTGGAGGCCACGTGCTGGAAAGCGCAGAGTGTGACGTCCCCCGACAAGGTGGTCCGACGACCTTGTCAAGACCTGAATTGGCTGATAATGATGATGATTATTGAATTGTGTATTTTTGTTGCTTTTGATGTTACAAATTGTGTTAATACTATTTAAAAAAAAAAAATTACCAATATGTTTTCGCGCGACGCTATTAGAGCACTAGAAGAATTAGAGCCTTTCTGATTTAGAGTTATCTTCTGATGACGAAGGACCAGTTGGACCTACGTCTGAACGGGAGCTACGATGTGTCCGAGTGGGAGCAGATGTCATCAGCCGGAACCAACAAGAAATATTCCCCCCAGTTTTGGATGATGATGATGATAATGATTGCGATGGGAGGAGTAGATTTGCTAGGCCAACTCATGAGTCACTTTAGGACGTTTAAAATTCCAAAAAATGGATCTTACGCATGATATTCCATGCATCAGATTTAGCAGTAGTTCGAGCATACCGTGAATACAAAGTAGAGGCGCTTAGCATACTTAAAAACAAACAACTGACATTTCTTCACTTTCGGCGTCGGTGGGCTGAAAGTCTGGTGTTGCAATATAAAATTTCGATGGGTAAAAGAGGCCGTCCAAGTCGCAGTAGCCCAACTCTTCAAATTGTACCTAGGAGACCAGAAGAAACACGCCCAGAAGCTAAAATAACTCGAGACGGTTTTGGGCAATTTCCTGCACACAATGAGGGGCTTGGGACGCGATGTAAAATGATGGGATGCAAGGGTAGAACTCGAATCAAATGCATTATAGATAAACATCCCGTAACACTAATATTTTCATTATGTTGGACGGATGTGTACACTTGTACACTAAAAAAAAGCTGTTTTTTCTTGAAAAGCTTGTAATCAGGATTTATTTATTAACTAGCTTTTTCCCACGACTCCTTCCGCGTAGACTACAGGATTGAGTTAAAAAAAAAAGTTTTAGTGTATTTACTCCTTACAGTCCTGTTTACATTCCATACCAAGTCATACTAATCGGTAAAATTGTTTAAACGTGAAATCGTAACGCGCCGGTCAACGCCTTGTGTATCATTATTGCGCGCTTGATCATTATTTTGAAACTGCGATATCTTGTAAGATACTCATTGAAATGAAATGTTGTACAGATTAAACTTATTTTGTATTAAATACTTGTAATGAATAACCTATTTATTTGGATAAGGATTAATATCATATTGATAAAAGCACCTTCACCAATAATGCTTTATCTTAAAATAAATTTGGTTAGGATAAAAAACCTTATAGTGAGCCAACCATAAAAGATAGACATATGCTGTCGCAAACTTTTTTTGAGAACTTTTAAAGGGGAACAATTCTGTCATACATGACTTTAGAGAGACTTTAACCGTTTCCCCAGCGTACGCAGCGGAAGCTCACAAAAAGGAAAAAATGTTCCCGATTTTGAAGCATTCTTTGTTGCTACTCCGCTCCTGTTGGTGGTAGCGTGATGTTATATAGCCTATAGCCTTCCTCGATAAATGTGCTATCTAACAGTGAGAGAATTTTTCAAATCGGACCAGTAGTTCATGAGATCCTAGCGTTCAAACAAACAAACTCTTCAGTTTTATAATATTAGTATAGATTTTTCCTTAGATCTATTTACAATTGACAGCATTTTTTTAGATCGATTAGCGAAAATATAAAAAATCAGGTCTGAAAGTGTTAAGACATTCCTACTAATTTTTGAATACACACAACCTCAGTCGTGTCGGAGGTGTGTGCCTAGGCTTTGAACCTGCGACCGCCACGGTTCTCATCGGTTCATTTTGAAGTCATAACAACTTAAAAAGTTAATTAATCAATTGCAATTACCTGTCCGAATCCAAAGACTCCTGAAGGCTGTGGTGATCCAAAATTGAAAGCCGGTCCAGGTGTCGACGGCATCGATGGAGTTTCAAATGATTGAATCGGTTGGTTCATGGTCCCAAATGTTGGTGTAGCGGAAACGTTAGGTGTGCCGAACATTCCGCCCATTGATGGTGAGGGAACATGACTTTGTGGTGGAGATCCAAACACAGTCGGCGCCGTTTGGCTGGACGGTGCGGGGAATAATGTCGACTGAGCATTGTTCTGAGGCATCCCAAATATATTTTGGGTTGCTTGCGTGTTGCTTCCAAATGTAGGAGTAGAATTATTGTTAAATGGTGATGAGGAGCCAAATGTGAATGTAGCAGGTTTTTGTAACATGTTTGTATTACCATTTGACACAAATATATTACTTGCAGAGTTGTTATTATTGTTACTGTTGTTGTTGTTGCTGTTGTTGTTATTGTTTGTGGACCACATATTTTCTTTCACTACTGGTGAGCCAAATAAATTACCAGGTATGCTACTACTAGTCTGCAACCCATTGCCTCCAGGCATGTGATTTAACGTCAAACCATTATTATTGCCCAAAATATTTCCTGTGGGCATGTTTGACGTAAGGGGGTTCGCTGATGATAAGCCATTTGCACCACCCAGAGGATTATTAGACAATCCATTACCTCCAATCAACAGGTTTCCAGAAGGTAAGCTAAACTTGTTTGTATTGTTATCACCCAAAGATCCAAATGTAGGTTTAAATACTGCTGGTGTTTCTGGCTTGCTACTCATCCCAAACTGAAAGTTGAACTTTGGCTTCTCAGCTGAAGGCTGCGCTGGTGCTGGAGTGTTTGTACCAAAACTGAAGAAAGCACCAGTCCCAATAGTAGGTTGGGATGCTGTTGTTGTCACCAGTTTATTTGGTTGAAATAGTGACATTGTGGATGTTGTAGTAGCATCTTTGTTTGTAAACATAGTGACTGTTGAAGTTGTTGTATTTTCCGGCTTTTGGAACATTGGTATTGGAGCCAATGCAGTTGTGGTGATGCTAGTTGGCTGGGGTGACGGGAATAAAGCATGAGTGGTCGCGCTGACAGCATTTACAGATACGGGTGAACTAAACATATTCATACCAGCTTTAAGGCCACTTGCTGAAAATGTAAATTTATTTTCTGATTGCGATGTTTGGGAAACAGGCTTCGATAGTGATGGGGAAGATTTAGCTGGAACTTTGGTAGTTTCCGAACCTAGTAATGCAAGAACTTCGGGTGTTGGCGCAGCCGTGTTAGCAGGTGGTGGTGTAAATAGCACTGGTATCGGTTTAATTAAAGTAGGCGCGGCAGAAGTGACTTCAACTTTTGGAACTTCTTGTAAATTTGGCTTGTTGTCAGGTGTTTTATTAAACTCAAACAAGTTATTTGTAGCAGGAAGTTTATTTGTCTGCTTAGGGATGCCAAAATTGAAGTTTATTTTTGGGGCTTCTGTTTTATTTTCATTGATTTCACCTCCATCTGATTTCTTGGTTGGCAAAACAAATGTGAATGTAGGAATTTTTTCTACGACATTATTATTTGTTTCACATTCGTCAATGGCTAATTCATCACCCATACTTGTATGCTCCATTGTAGTGACATTATTATTTTCGTTATCATTGTTTATGCCGAATTTAAATGTTGAGTTAGTATTTTTTCCAAAATTAAAAGGTTTTATTCCATCATTTACTTTCTCTTTGTCAGCTCCGCAACAGATACATATTGTTTTATCATTATCATTTTTGACTAAGCAACTAGTGCATTCCCATTTACTCTCTTTCTGGGCTAACGCAGTTTTCTTAAATACATGATCTGCTGATTTAAATGGACTAGAGGCAATTACACCAAATTTGAATGTAGAACTAGCTGTAGTTGTTTTAGATCCAGGTCTATTACTACCACAAGCATCACATTTCTCCACATGGCTCTTATTTGTGATCCAACACTCATCACATTTCCAATCTTTATTGCTAGGCTCAGTGGAGTTCTTTACTGATTCAGTTCCAACAGCAACATTCTTCGGATTGGCTGCTCCGCAACATACACACTTCTCTGCAGTTTCTTCATTGTTGACCCAGCATCCATCGCATTTCCACTGTGGTTTATCTGTTGGTTTAGATACACCAATGTCAATTATTTTTGGTTGAACTTTGTCACAATTTACACATTTATTAGAATTAGGTTGACTATCTGTCAACATGCAGACTGAACATTTTGTTGTTTTATTAAAACTAGCGAATTTGCGACTATTGCCACAAGTGCTACAATTATCTTCGTCGTTTTTGTTTGTCACCCAGCAGATAAAACACTTCCAAATGTGTTCACCGCTTTTGGAGTCACTAACGTTTGGATTAGGATTATTTGCGCCACAACACACACATTTATCTGCACTTTCCTCATTATTAACCCAACATTCACCACACTTCCACAATTTGCTATCAGATTTGAGTTTATTGACACCTGTACTGTTTGATTGTAATTTCTCGCAATTAATGCATTTATCAGCATTTGGTTGACTGTTACCTAGTTTACAAACTGAACATTTTGTAGGGGTTTCAGCAGTTACTACAACACGTTTGTTACTACAGCAGACACATTTGTCAACATTTGGTTTGTTAGTGACCCAACATTCAGAGCATTTCCAGTCATTAGAATTGTCTATTAATTTAGTAGTTTCTTTGACAGAAACAACAGCAGAATCAAGTTTTTTATCATCTTCTTTTGGCCTGTCTATGCTGCGATCAGGGGAGCCAAATGCAAATTTAGGGGGAGTCTTGCAGTTTTCTGTTGTCTCAGAAGACACTTTAACAGGAGAAGAAAATTTGAATGGGTTATTATTAGAGGTAATTTCGGTATTACTTGTGCTTGAACTTGAGCTTGTTGGGCACACTGTTATGTAATATGGTGTTGAAAATACAGAAGATATAGCAGCACTGGTTGCAGACATCTTGGTAGACGTTGATGATGTTGTGGATACAGTGTCAGCCTTCAATGCAGGTGTAACCAATGTCGGAGCAGTTATTGCAGATACTATAGGTGCTGCAGTTGACGGTGTTAATGTTACTGGAGGCACAATTGCGGCTGGTGCTACAGAGGCAGTGACTGATTTTTCCAGGGTAAATTTAGGCAAAGTGTCAATTTTCAACACAATGTTAGGCAACTGAATTGGTGGAGGAGGTGCTTCATTTGCACTGTCTCCCCGTAATTGCCTTGTCACCCTTGCCTTGACTTTTGTAGTTAAATTACTTGTCTCCTTGCTGTTGTTATCTCTGTAAAAATATAGTTTGGTAAGCTATCAGCATAAACTAATAAACAAAACATATCACAATTCACAACTATGCATTTGCACAACTTACTTTTGTGTGGTATTATGAGATGATTGTGGGTATGGATTATATTCAGCTGTACTGCTATAGGAAGCCATCAGCTGTCTTGCAGCACTGGTTGA
Source organism: Cephonodes hylas (assembly GCA_030295005.1). Lineage (NCBI taxonomy): Eukaryota > Metazoa > Arthropoda > Insecta > Lepidoptera > Sphingidae > Cephonodes > Cephonodes hylas. The sequence continues at coordinate 6,121,252 of AP025360.1, read as the reverse complement.
ATCCATAAGACGTGACTTTTGTTTAAACCTCATAATGGATGCAATTCCAGGAACATGTAATTCTTGCATTTTGAATGCTGAAAATATCAAACAGTCAAAATATGTTAGATATTATCAATTATAAATAAATCCAACAGCCACATACATAGTTTTGAGTCCACACTAATCCTAGTACCACACAAGTCCTGTTATGTGTATCAGAAATTAGGCGAGACTTTTCAGTCTTACAAACACCAAGACCCGAAACAAATACTTGTGGATTAGAAAATGAGATAAAGTAATATATGAGTGGTTATTGCTTACGATTTATTTTGTTGTTTTCTGCATTTTTGTTAGTACTTTTGACAAGTTCACTCCTTGGTGTTTTGACATAATGTGGAATTCTCTTAGCCTCTGTCAAGGGAGACGAATAATTTTCTAATAAATCCATTATTCTTCTGGTTGAATGGCTCATGGTTGCTGTATCATTATTGTTTGACTCATTTACACAGGCTACTTTTCTCTGCTTAATATTTGGCTCATTCATATATGATGCAGCTGCACCACCATACATAGTTCGTCCATGATAAAAAGGGGAACCCAATAAAGCAGGTTTAAAATATGGTAGTCTTTGATCTGTTGTATTCATTGTAGACTTTACTGTAATTAATTATATTTGTTATTAAAAAAATATGTAGAGTGAAACATTTTATTTCTAGGCGAGACAAAATAGTCAATACAAATAAATGAAATACAGAACAACAAGTACCTTTGGATGAATCACTTGGGGTCAATGCCTCAAATAATGATTTTCTTTTTGTTACTACAGACTTTCCTAAACCAGAGACAGTGTGTTGAGCTTTAAAATGTTGGGTATCTTTTTCAACTTTCTCCACAATTATCTCTTCATTACTCCTTACAGGAGTGGACACAAAATTTGTTTCTCGTCTAAATGTATTCCTTCCTGGAGGAGACTGCACTGTATTATAAGGTAATGTTGGTAAATCTTTATTATCCATATTTCTTGATACGGAATTCGCCTGCGAAATAAATGTACCGTTTTAAAAATAGTAATTAAACTTTTAATATAAATAATATGTTGTTTATACTATCTCACATCAGCAGAACCAAATCGGGTAGATTTTCCTGGTGTACTAAAACGCATGCGCTTAGCTGGAGGTTGCGAAGATATTGGACTCTCAGGAGCTTCATCTTCAGTGGATGAGTCTGTAACATCTGCTGCTGGAGATGTTCCATTTGTATTGGATGAGCTGGGGCTGCTGAACCATTTTGTAATGGTGGCTGGTAACAACCCCGAAACCCTGGATGTTACATTCTTGACAAAAGACTGAAATAAAAACATTTATTGTTGTTGTCATCTTTTTAAACACTTTTTATAACAAGTATATTTAGTCCATATGGTAGTCACTCGCAATTTTAGATATATGTTTTGCATTTTCAAAATAGTAAGATTTAAAAAGCAAAGTAGAACGCCCAGCTTCACAAGAATTACAAAACATATTAATCTAGTGCACAGCTGTTACATAGGTTCACATAAATGGTACATTTTTCTATGCAAATTAAAATTGGGCTTCACCTCCACAGGCTTACATAGGGTTCAAGAATTTTGGGGCTGGATGGGCTCAGGTAATACTGTGATGCAAAATTTTCAAGTGTTATAAAGTCTAGTAATATGCCAGTACAGGGCAATAGGTTCGCCTTTTATTATAATGGTTTACATTACATCGCAAAATGTGTGTATAGAGATACATAGTAGCATATTATTCAAGGGATTCAAGCATATAAAAATATATATTAATAGTATAAGAATACACAAAATAATTGAATAATCTACTGTAACAAACTTAAAAATAAATTTATATGCCACAAGTGATTTTTTTCTTAAATAAAATAAGCTCGCGAATGCTTCGAAAATATAAATGTGTAGTAATATGCTAATATGCACATATTTATGCAGATAATGGCAATGAAAGTCTATTAAAATGCAAACAATCAAATAAATTTAAAATAAGACAAATGAAAAAGAAAAATTGATAAATAAAACTGTTACTATTCAATAATTCAGAGGCAGTGTCATAAATGCCCCTATTATTTTATTGTAAAACCTTGGATGGATGCAAGTGCAAAAGTCAACCACCTAGAAAAGAAAAGGAATATATCCCTCCTTATATATCATATTTATAAAAATTTGCAAAGATTACAATTGCCCCCTTCCAACTTCTCATGGGTGCTGTGTTAATCTTGATTTGTTCTAAATGTTTTAGATTAAAACCTAATGTGCCATAATTTATTATTGCCAAGTGAAATGATATAGTTTAATAATAATTAATAAAAAAACAATACAGTAAGAACAATTATTTATGCAAAAAATCATTTACAAATAAAGCTTTGAACTAAATTGGAATATTAAAATCATTTATTTTTCAACCTTGGTATAGTTGGATAAACACCAGACTGTAGTTTTGAAAAATAAGGTGTTTTCTAAACTAAAATTATTTATTCACCATTTTTCATACCAAAAAATGTCTATTTCTTTCTTTTCATATATTAAAGAACTAACATCAAATTACCATTTAAACACATCTGGAAAAAGGAATAAAGGGATGTCAGTTTCATTACAGAGATCAGGCAGTGATTGAATTTCCTTAAAAAAATATTTATGCACCATAGTTTTCTATTGAAATATCTTAAACTGCAATGGACTGATACTAAGTGAGCCTAACTTCAATCAACAATATTGTTATACAACACTTCACCTGATGTTTCCCATAATTAATGCTACATGATCCTGATGATGGAACTTGTCCATTATTTGTGTATTAAAATGTGCAACAATGGCTTTTGATAGTAGAGACAATTACTCAAAAAACCAAGAAAGGTCCTCAGAAATAATAAAAATTAATATTATTTCATCTGTTTTTTATTAAAATCTCTGTTTTTCATCATTATCATGTAATTATGAAAATCATTAATTTTATTGATAATTGAAAATGCTGTTAAAAATAATAAAAAATAAGGAATGTATTTTTTAAACAGTGTAAAAATTGTATAAATTTATGTACTTGCAAATTGACTTTTTAACTGTTAGTAAATACTTCTTTACAAAATTTACAAAAGGCTACCCTTGTACTTGGATTTTATTCTATCATGTTTATGTGTGAAAAGTGTTCCAGAAATAAATAATTATAAGTGCATAAATTTACAACTATATAAAAGAAAGATTTAAAAAATATATATGATTAAGTGAACTGAGTAGAATGTAACAAATGTAATAATACTATATCCTTCAATTTTGTAAATTAATTTCTAAAGTTAAACTTATTTATGAGCAAAAGAAGGAGATGACTGCAGGCACAATGATAGATAGCGTTTTCTCTTTCAAAAGGTCAATTTAAAAAACTCGGACAAAACTAACCATTTCCAAAGAAAAACAAAATTTAACTGACTACTGTACAAAAATCTGATTCAGTCCAACTTTTTGGACCAATGTAGACCCCTACTTGTACAATAAATATTCCTACATTTTATTGCAGACTCATTATTTTAAATTCATTTCCATGAAAATGTTTTTCTAAATGTTTTTTCATTACTTCATTGGTTCTGGGTTAGATTCTAAGGTTGGGCAAAAACATTTATGATGTGATTTATGACACAGAATTGGAAATACCATCTATAAATGACAAATGGCTCGCTTACGATTATATGAAACATGGCTAGCACTAAAAAAACACATAGAAAAAGACTTCTGCATTTCCCTTCAGGTAAAGGCGTAAGTGTATATATTTTTTTTCAAAAAACTTGTTAGTTCACTACACCTATGTGTAGTGTGCCATTGAGACCATCTTAGATTCAACTCTTAGAATGAGCTTACAACTAAACTGTTTAGGAGATTACCACAAACAAATACAAAACTTGCCCTGTGTTTTCAAGGCGTAAGGCACTTTTAGTAAAAGTTTATTACTGTGATATTTAATACTGACATTTCACCCTTTATTAAACAAACCATTTCATCATCATCATCATCATCATCAGCCAAAGGACGTCCACTGCTGGACATAGGCCTCCCCCAGAGACTTCCAAAGCGCTCTATTGGAACCGGCCTGCATCCAGTGGCTTCCCGCAACCTTTATCAAATCGTCGGTCCACCTTGTGGGTGGACGTCCAACAAACCATTTATTAAGGGTAAATCTAAACCAAATTTTCCTGTTATTTGTTAATAAGATTATTGGATTAAACTAATTCTCCTTTTGTTTCTATGGGCCAAATAATAAAAAAACATGGTCATAAACTCATGATATATGGAAATATACAATTAAATTATATTTAGTGATATAAAAAAATATAGCTGACTATCCCTATATGAAGTAAAATCATAACCAATATGTCAGTGTAGTATATTTTTAAGGTAATATAAACACTTCGTTCATATTACATGTAAATGGAAAGGCTGGAATGGCATCCACAGAAAACATATAAACATCAAATTTATAATAATCTCTACAAAGGTCAAGTTTGAAGTACCTATAACCAATGTATGTGTGTGTTAAGTAAATAGAGTGTTTTAAAAGTTTTGATACTCAACTACACCTGGGTGATTTGGGTGGGGTGTATATTACTCGTTGTTTATAAACATATATTTAATTTGAAATAATGACCGTACTAAGGTATATTACAGTTTTAAAATTTGAGTGATCAGGAAATCACTCCTAAAGAAAAATAATAATATAGTAGTTTTTTTTTTAATTATAATAAATCATTTTTCCTTTACTTTTGCATAAAGTATTGTCATAACTGCCAAAAAACATGTCTTATGGGCATTTTTCCAATGCGGAGGCCGCTACCAAGTGGTTAGGACATGGACTTTGACAAGACAAATAGTCGCAAAAGCAGAAAGTTCAACATTAAACCTTTAAAATATATTGTTGATAATTAATAAAACAATGCGCATATTCATCGATCGCTGTATACAGCATACATGCAAAAATATTCACATAACAACGCGTGAGGGCGCGTAATAGCTGCAAATTATAGCGACATAGACTATAGAGCGGGAATTCGTTACAAACTCACATTGTTCGATTTGCTCGTCGACGACCGAGGCCGTTTTTCCTTGTTCCTTGAAAACACTGTACTCATTGTGTACCACGTGTACCTCTCTTGATTATAATTAGGTACGAAAATCTTAATGCAAACAGAATTTTTGACCAAATTTATTCACCCCTAGCAAAAACGTGACAAACATGGCGTCTCTGAAAAGTGTCAGAGTTACGCTTGAAGAGAGGTCCCGATTCCCGAGTAGTAAATCATAAAACACTAAATGAAGATAGTTTAAATAACACTTGATTAAATTTAAACAATTACAATCAACTCAATACATATTTTACCACATGCAACTAATGATAGAATTTTAAATTAGAAGCACTTGGCGTAAATGCTCCGCGATGTGTAATGTTGCTATACTTAAAAATGAAGTTTCGATTAAAATGAGTTGCTAGTATCGCGTTCTGGGAAAAAATGTGTTTGTCCCCTCTTGAATTAGGAAAATTTAACATTCACAAGACTATTTAACAAAGAATTGTTCTAATTCTCTTAAATGTATTTTTTACTTCTGATTAAGGAAGTAAAAAATACATCTTTCTATTGTAAAATCTTCTGGCATACGGCTATTTTTAAAATAGTGGTAGATTGAAAAATCAAAAATTAATCGATCACGTCATAGGCCATATCTAACTGAAATTCGAAGAGCATGGAATTTAATATCGATATCTCTTTGTTACGATGACCTTAGCCGACGAATCCATCATATTCTCAGAGATTCATCAAGTGACTGTTCAAAATTCGTTACTGAAGTATATATTGCTATGCTTGATGATAATCACTAATGAGTTATCTCTTCAGTATAAATATACTGTTGAATGCAGGCTATAGAAAACATCTGATTTGTACGAATCTGTCTGTCAGTTGTCTTAAAATAAATACTTACTTATACTTATAAATTTCACTGAAAGTGAATTGAACAAAATTATTCTAATAATAATAGTAAATTGAATACGAATTTGTGGAGTTATTAGGATTTTGGTGGTAATATGAATCAAGGATAATAGTAATAACGGGGTAAATAAAACATTTATTATTGTAAAACGTTTTTATAGCAAATCAATACTTCTAATAATTAATTAATAAAGCCGCTGCTGATATCTAATTATATTATATTTATTAATATTCCTCTACTGAAGTTAAATGTTTTAAAAATGACATTCGTTCATCACTAGTAGGTAACCTTTAATGACGTTAAAATAGGTGTTATAAGCAGCGGCTTTGTTAATTAATATCCCTCTACTGAAGTTTAATTATTATTATTAATTCAGAAATAACAAACATTAAGACATTGTTATTTTTGAATTACAAAACTTAAGGCATGAATGGATTTTGATTTTTTGTCCTAGTGTTATGCCCAAAAACATTTTTTAATACGCTGAAATTTTGCGAATACGAATATCCAAAAATATGTGAATATTCGCGTATGCCAATACGTATATTCGTTACATCACTATTACCTACATCACCGTTTAGAATATTTATCGGTGATAAGGTTGTGTTCCTGTGCCGATGTTTGATGCCAGATTGGATTATGAAGTAGCATGCTTTTGTCAGTTGTTATGTATTCAATATTGTTTTGTTTCCGGCTGTGTATGATAGTTGCGGCAATAATCGCTGTTCAAAGTTCTTCGCGAATTAGGTATACATATTATAATTCCAGTAGTTTTTGGTGCCTATGATTTTCTTCCGATTTAACTAGAAAAATAATCCTACATAAATCAATTATTACACTAGCTATTATTAAAGTTATGAAATTTTAATTTAGAAAAGTAACAAAATCTAAAACTTCTACTATTTCAAATTTATTACAAAGCTAATTATTTATTCTGGTAACCGAAATATAAGCGTCAAGTTATTTTTTAATACAAAAATGAAACATAAAGGCAGGTAATATACTTTCGGGATAACACTTTTCTTTAAACTACAATGGCTATTTAATTCTGTTCTGTGTTTACTTGTACTTACTTCCATTTTATTTGAAATAAAAAGTGGCAATGAATTTATTTACTCAATGATTTTCAAAAGCACCAATTTCAATTATTTCAAGAAGTTAACTTTTTGATGAGGTTAACCCATTAGGTACCAACTTTTTTCTGTATTGTTTGACATATTTTTCAAAGAGTATATATAATAAGGAGCACATAAAAAAAATATAAAAAAAAAATAACAAAATAAATTTTTAGTCCATCAGTCCAATGTTCCCATTTGGGAACATATTTAAATAAAGAAATTCAATAAGTACTGCCATCCATTGAATCAAATTACTAGTTACAAGCTATTATTTAGATACTAATTGATATTATTTTACAATAAATATAAAATACTTACATCGAATTACAGAATAATCAAAATGGAAACAATTGAAAATTTCGAAACTCGTAAAAACTACGTTCTTTGATCAACAACACATAAATGACAATAATTTCAAGTGAATAATTGGCTTGATATTTAGCACCACACAGTGTAGAAACTAATGACATGAATAATTATTAAAACATTGCAGGTAGTTATGAATGAATCGACAAAAAGTGAGATGTCCCAAATGGGAACATTGGTACCTAATGGGTTAATAATAAAATCTATTTCCGCTATTGATATTTTATAATTATGTTATTGAATTTCTTTGTCATCACAGCCACGATTTGAACCAAAAAGCTTGTATTAAAAAAAAAAAGTTTCTATTAAGTATAACAACAGGCACTCTTTTGACTTAAAGTGCCGACTATCTAATCAGCGACTGCCACGCCGCTATTGACATTTGCCGACCATCCCACGACTTTCGGGGCCTCCCGCGGATCGGCGGTGTTGCAGGAGTGCACTTGAAAGCTTTTAGCTTGAAACTTTCCCTAGCAAGTTACGCGGATTACCTATGTTAATTTATTGGCGCTTGGCCTCCTTTGTAATTCCCTTTATCATTTACCTAGCTGTGGCCCGCGACTTCGTCCGCGTAGACTACAGGGTTGAGTTCAGAAAGAAAATAAGTTATAGTCTATTTTACTCCGTAGAGTCCTATTTATGACCATACCAAAAATGATACAAATCGGTAAAATTATTTAAACGTGAAACCGTAACGCGCCGGTCGGCGCTTTGTACATAATTATTGCCCGCTTAATGATTACTTTGAAACTGCGATATCTTCTAAGATACTCATTGAAATCAAACGATGTAAAGGGTAAAATTCTTTTAAATTGAATATTCATACTAAATAACGCATTTATTTGGATAAGGATTAGTATAATCTTTATAAAAATACCTTCACAAACAATGCTTTATTTTATAACAAATTTAGTTAGCATATAGTGAATTAACCCTAAAAGTTAAACATAATATGGTACCGCTGACTTTTTTGTAGACATTATCAACTCAACTATATATTTCCCATGAGTAAGGCAGCGTATGCAAAAAACGGTTACGTTCGCCCGTTTTTTCTCCGACTTACTTCACAAATCCTGCTACAACAAAAAAGCCTTATCATTTTTCGGACTAATATATAAACTATGACACTCACAAAGAACGTAGCTTTCTATTGGTAAAAGAATTTTCAAAATCGGTTCAGTAAATCCCGAGTTTACTTTATACAACGTCACAAACATACAAACTCACAAACCTTCATCATCAACATCATCATGTCAGCCCTGAGTTGGTCCACTGCTGGACATAGGCCTCCCCCAATGACTTCAACTGCGCCCCCTATAACTCCGAGACGGCCGAGACGTTTACGTCTCGGAGGCGCACAGGGCGGCTGCGGTTAACGGTGGGCGCCTATCGCCCGCGTACCGTGGTCGCCCCACTCGGCGCGGAGATGGCCACCGGGGGGTTTTGGTCGGTATGCCGGTTTAGGGATTTCGTTAGGGACCCAGCCCGGCACTAACATCTGCGCGGACATGACGTCGCCGCGCGCTGGGCTGGAAGACCGGTGACCCCGACATACGCTTCCCGCCCCCCACTGCCCCCGGGCTGACGGGAAGTAGAGCCATAAACAGCTTTCCCCTCGATAACAAAAAAAAAAGGGGAGTATACATTTAGTACTACTTTCCCTTATTGTAAACAAAATAATTAGGTTTATTAATAGAATACTATGTGGAACAAATATAACACATAATGATGTATTAATAAACATACAAAATAACAACAATTTGATTAATTTAATCGTTTTTTATTCGAAGGGCATCAAAGTACCCAATACTGTATAACGACCAACGAATTAAAAATAAGGAAGTGGGCGTAAATGAAATAATTACACAGTCACAAAGGTTTTGGTTTGCTACCTGGTTATTCAGTTAACCAGGGATACGTACCTATTAATTGCTAGGCTACTTCGTCGTAACATTTTTATAATATTGGGTATACGAAAGCGGCAAAATGTCATTTTATTTTCCCTTAAATTTTCGTTAAAGGTAACAAACAGTATTATGGTCGTTGGATGTGGTTATCCACTGTGAGGGGATGCGGTGACTGTGTCAGCTGTAGTAGCCATAACTAACCTATTGGATCATCACGTTCCTACTATAGGAACAAAGCAGTGGAATGATGCGAAAATAATACTCTATTACTGTAATATCCAAAAGTGTAGGATCGATGGAGATCAGCCTACTTGTGAAAAGATAATAAGACATTTTGTGAACTGAATTAGTAATTGCGTAATGTGGTCTCAAATTATTGTTCAGAAAGAGTGGTCTTCCTATGAATATTGAAAGAGGAAAACATGTAAGCAAGTATTTCCTTCAAAATTAAAAAGGAGATCATGACCATATAATTATTACCTACAACACTACTAGTTATCGGAATGTCTCTTAAACTAAGTGTGAAATTCTCCTTTGTGATAATTATTAGATCGATATCGGACTGTTCGGGTCTGCGCGAAAAATTCGCGAATTCAAATACGCATGCGTGAAAATGGATAGATGGTATACTTACTTAGGTACATTCATTGTATAAAAATGTCGATATTTCAATGCATTCCCCTTGAATAGAATTAAATATATATACTTACAGTTTCCGACGAATAATTAAAAAAAAATTACATGACTATGAATTAAAATGCACAATCCTTCAAACAAAATAGTTTTAATTGACTATAATAAATATTCATACGCTATTTATATTAAGTAGGTAAGTACTTATAGGTAATTAATGAGCATCCATTGTTGAATCGAATTGTAAAAAAATTAATATCTAGGTAGTTGTCCTAGAGATAATATTATTTCGCTAATTGATCAATCAGGAACTTGGTAAGTACTTCCGAGTTTTCTAGAAAGCTTTCTGTGGAGGGTAATATAATTTTCTCTGAACATGAATGGTGTTAAAGGTTTAGCTGAATTTTAAAATTTCTTCTGTAGGTATAGATACAGTCCTTTCTACAGATTATCAGAAAATAATCCTCAATAACTTAATACAAATTAAGTAGGACTCTATTAGGTATAGTGTTAGGAAAACAAAACAGAAAAATTAAAATATATTTGCTCTCGTAGGTTCTCGTGCCTGAATAGATTCACTATTTATATGCAACAGATATTACAGATGATGCCAGAGACATTATTATCTCATGAGTATGTCAATACTTTGAAATCATAGGTGCTATTGTAATTTACTTAAATGTTTAGTCACTTTTGTTAATTTGATGTCCTTCTTGGCGAACATCGTATAATCATCACCAGCCTTTCACTTCCACTGCTGGACATGGGCATCTCCTATAGCACGCCACTGGGCTCGATCTTCGGCCCTCCTCATCTAACGGCTGCTAGCGACCTTGCGAATAACGCCACCCCCACTTAGCCAGAATTAAGCCTAGCCGTAATTTAGGACTATGAAATTCGTAAATAACAATAATAACCCGACGAAGACTTGAGAAAGGTGGCGGGTAACGGATGGATGAGAGCTGCTTAAGACCGGGATGGTTGGCGCTATCTTGGGGAGGGCTACGTTCAGCAGTGGACGGCGATAGGCTGAGTTATTATATTATTAATAATAACCCGATATACTCATAATAAATGTCTAAAAGTGAGAGATGCTCCAGCTAGGACCGGACCTGATTTCCGGAAGTAATTTTTAGATTTGTGTTGGAATTAACCAAAATTTTTACTGTCAGGCGGGCACTGAGTTAAGAAATAAAAAATATCTCAATCTTACTATTAAAAAATATTGGATAAGATTGGAAGTCTAATCAGCTGTAATCTCCTGTATTATTCCTTCTCTTATTTTTTTCCTTTTATTTTAATAATAATGAAATTGGAAATATACATTAGATTAAGAAATAACACATAAATTTTACTTTTATATAATTTTATATTAAGGTATGTAAACTTTCTAATATAATTTGATGGAATAATGACTGCATATAATATGCAGTGTTGGTACTTCTATGGAATCCCAAAACCATTGCAATTTAACATGTTGCCTGTATTTGCACCACATGTGGGGCATTTTGGGAGGACACTCATACCTGTGTGTAGACCAAATTACGGTCAAAACACCTAAGAAAAAATGTATTTTGTATGTGTGTGCAACATATCCGGCTCCTTAACCAATTAGAGAATGTAACTTATCCACTTTGTAGCTGCACAGGGAATGGTAATTGTGTAATGTCTAGTTTATAATTATTGTTTAGTCAGGTTAGTGTATTCTCCTTTGTATCAAATTGCTTTTGTTTAGTAAATATTTAAATTATAATAATATTCAAAATTTTGTAAGGCAAGTTGGGCTCTTGGGCTTTTATAGAAATATTGCTACTGATTGTATGAATAAATAGCTATAAAGTGAATTTTTGAATACATTTTTTACAATAAGAGTATGCTTTATGGCAAATTCAATCAACAAATGAGAGTGGAACAGGTAATTGAATTTACATGCATTAAAACACACTTATACATATAGAAACAATTATATAGCTCAATTATTTTAAAACAAGTTTTTGACATAATCACATTGTGACTAACTGCAGCATCAACCTATTATATAAGTAATTGGACAACCTTTGCCTTATTAAGGTGCTTTGTGCCACATTTTCTATGAAATAAGGTGATTATTTCAAAATTATGGTTATATCAACCTTCTTGTAACTATACAATCATCAACAACACCGTCAGTCAAAAGATGTCATCAATATTCATTATAAATAATTTTATAAGAAGATAAAGGTTGTTAAATAGGATGTTTATACATTGTGATCAGAAAGTAATGGTCGAATACTGAAACGCTACTTAATTTTAAGTTGATAAAAACCAACTGAAATAAGACGGGATTAGACATTTAAGTTCACCTTAATTTTTAAGTTGCGTTTAGTATTTGGCCATATGGCAGGTAATAGGTACAGCAATCACAAACCCATTGGCGTTAAAGAAAATTCCAATAAAAAATAAAAATGTTGATGTTTTCCATACAATCATTGATATTAGATATAGGTTGTTTGTATGTAAAATATTATTCTTTTTATCTTTTGTTGGGATTTTCTTTATTGCCAGGGGATTTGTAATCACTTCAGCTATTACTTGCTTTAGATTCTGATCATGGTCTTAATACACCTTGTATAGAGTATCCATGGACTAGTAAATTTGGTCTGCATGTCACATGAGCTAATAGTTCCTTATTAGTTACCACTAAGCTAGAAAGAACACAAATTAGTAAGGGAAAAACAATTTCTAACAGCCGGTTCAATTATGGACAAGCATGGACTAATGGCAATTATATGTAATAATATGTCTATGAATCATGTGGGATGAGAACAATAACAAACTATCCATAGTTTACATTATTTATTTATTACACTTGTTTTTTGTATGAAGTCTCTTTTTTTTCATCAATAGGTTGATAAATCACACTTTTCACAATATACTTTATAATTCTTAAAACAATATTTTACAATGTGTATGTCATTAGCAAAAAAAATAAACTTAATGTCAATTTCCACATTTCAACAAATAAAGAATTGACAACTGAAAGTCATAAAAAGTTTGTTTTGTATTAAATCTTAATGAATGATTATTGGCCTTTTACTTAGGAATATATGCCCTTTCTATGCGAACATCATCTACTGGGCAGTCATCTTTGTTGCATTCCACTAAGCCTATCCTTTGTACAACAGTCATTCCTCGCTGAACGCGTCCAAAGATAGTATGTTTTCCATCAAGCCACTGTGTAGGAGCTAATGTAATGAAAAATTGAGACCCATTTGTATTAGGTCCTGAATTGGCCATGGACAAAATTCCCGCTCCACTATGTTTTAGTTCATTTGTAATTTCGTCGTCAAAATTTGAACCGTAAATAGACTGTCCACCTTTACCAGTACCGGTTGGATCGCCGCCTTGTATCATGAAGTCCCGTATAACTTTATGGATCTTTGTATTGTTATAGTACCCTCTACGAACCAACTCCATAAAGTTTCGGCAAGTAAGGGGAGTATGCTTCCAATACATTTCTACCACCATACTCCCCATTCTGAAAAAAGAAGGTAGTGAACACATAAACAACAATATAACCTTAATATATAGACACGGTTGCTAAATTATTTTAGTATGTAAACTCACGTTGTTTCCAGTACAGCCACTGGAGGTTGCCATGATCTGTCTGGAATTCCTGCACTAGAATAACCCAACATTTTTACGTTTTACGATATTTTAACAATTTCAAATACCAATACAAACAAACGCAAGACTAAGAACGAACGACAAAACAAGAGCTCTCAACTCAGTGAGAAATGGATGCGTTCATGCTTCATAAAACATAATGCGCATTCATCGCGTTCAAAAAAAAATATATTAGACTGATTGTTTGCGTTCGGATATGTTTATATAAATTTTTATTGCTATATTACAGAATATGAAGATGATTTTAATAAAAAATAAGTGAATTGGCATGGTTATGAATTATTTATCTGTGCATCCTTAATACAAAGCATTTTGCATCAGGGTGAAGTAATGACGTCAACTGTCAGATTTTGATAAAGGCTGTTTTGTCTGTCACCCCCACTAGTAACTACACTCATAAAAAACAGATTTCCAAATATTGTACGTTTTTTAAATCTATGACTTTCTAATTTTAAGATATCTTACTGAATTGGCAAATTGTAATGAGTTTTTAGTTAATTCTAATGTCTACAGGGACTCATCACAGGGTGTGAAAATATTTGTGTCGTGCGAAGAGGAAGTGACATTTACAAATTTTACAAGTTGGTGATAACAAGAGGGTAGGGTCCCACAGCGCGACTAGAATGGAATCAGAGCATCAACCGAAACTCAATCCAGTGAGGGCGTTTCAAGGTATTAATAATTCTGAGCTACAGGTTATATGCTAATGGAATATAGTTTGCCAGTGCTGACTGCATCTCTGTTGAATGAATCTCACTGGCCCGCACGCACTCATTTTTCAATTGTTCATGTAACTCGTTATTGAGTCGTCGCTTCGAGTTGCGTCGTATCGTAAAACCGTTAATACTTTTATTTGGAATGAGTTATTGGCTTCGATTTCGTGAGTAAATATTTTAAAAAATCGTTGATTTATTCACAATATCAAGATCCTGATAAAGGGTGCATACAGTAAAGTTAATAAGCACTCAAGTCTTTCATAGTTATCTTAATGAGAAGAGGTTGAAATGAGTATAATATGAAATCAACATTACTCAGTACTATAATTTGAAATATAAACATCACATCATACTCTAACAGTTACAATATAATAGTGAATAATCTACCCACATATGAAAATTTATATTACACAATTATTAATTAATATTCATTTAAACAGTTCTCCATGGGTGCCAACAAGATCCTGATGAATCATACACAAGCCTCTCTGAATACCATGATTACGAGCCAAGTCTAGAGTTTGATGATTCAGAGCTCATTCAGAATGCAGGGTTAGGTAAGTAAAATATGTCATGTCTACAGTGGTCATTAACATAATTGGTTGTCACTAAACCCAGGTGTTGGGACAGATATAACTGTCTGCTAGATATATCAAAGACTTTTATCTGGTATCACAAGAGCTTGTAGTAGAGCCTAGTGTAAAGAAATAATCATGATACATATTTTACTGCTTGGCTTTAAAACATTGGTTGAACATATTACAGTGGTAATGTTAAAACTGGCCATCAAAAAAGTAACATTACACATTGTAATATTGGATCTTGATAAAGAGTTCAAAGGCAGTACTCCATATTTTGAAATACTTGGTCTGAAAAAAGGTCATTCTTCATACTGTAATATAACACCCTAAAAAGTAGTATTTCAATACTGCTTTGGTTTAATGTTCATGTTGTAATTTAGTCCTCTAAGAGAAGGTAGTTTATTCAAATTGTAAATCAAATCATGAATAAATTCTTGTTGTATTGTAATACAAATTCTCAGAAATGTTTTCGGTCCTACTTGTTGCTGTATTCCTTGTGCAAATAAGGTGTACCACATAATACAATTCCGTATTGCAATATTGCAGTACATACAGAGCCAGAGTAAAAGACTGGACAGTGCCATAATCCAAAATGTAAGGGAAGGAGTCAGATCTTGCTTGAGGGAGCTGTACATACCCACCCTCTCACTTAATTCCTGTGACTTCCGCATATGTACTATTATAATATCACAATGTATTCGCTTTGCTCACTCACCCTCCAGCATACTGACCCCTATTCCTTCACACAACCATAATTGACTATGGTACATAATAGAGCAATACCCTACATCACATTCCTTTAACAGTAGAGTTAAGACACAGCACTCAAAACAGTTAATATCATTTCACAAAGAAAGTCAAATATTTGAAGTCTATGGATAACTTTGAACCTGTTGTATTTATATTCTATCTTTTTAAGATGTTTAACACTATTAATAAAGTAATCTGTATAGCTACTACCACTAATAATATACTACTATATCATTCTGTATGTATTGTCTTTATATTATAAATATGTATATGGTGGAAAACCTTGTTTTATTCCAAGTACGTATTTGAAATTAGCAAGTTTTCTTGTCATGTAGTATGTGGTAAGTAATAAAGAGATGTGAAATATTATTAAAGTTTTATTGCTTGATGATCGTTTTTATATTGTACCCATACTTGGTATAATAAAATAGTTGTTTTTATTTCAAAATTATTTTTATTAGGTAGGCAAAATTTCACATTTCCTAAGTTTTTTGTAGCATAATGTGCTTGGTATAAGCTTTAATTTGAGAATGCTCCACATCTGGCTGAAAAAACTGTAACACTGGCATAATAATGAGATAGTATTATACACTTGTAGTTGGGTTGCTGCTGCTCATCATAATACAATGGTGTTGTCACTCCTTTGACACTGGTTAGACACTTTTAGAAGCATTGCTAAAACATAGACCATAAAAATAATGATACTATTAATCTATTCATGAGTATGAATATGGTTGGACAGGCAGCTTATGAAGTGGTATGGGTACACTGAAACTATTTAGGAACATGTGTGGGACTATACTACTGGCTGAATTTAAACCCGCATTAAGTAGCAATTATTAATATGCCATTTAATTATAGCACTGGTGGCTACCTATCGTGTGACTCAGGTAAGTACAAAGAAAAACCTAATGCAAGCAGTAAAATTTTAGCTCTGATTGTCTAAGTAACCAGTAAATATCAGCAATTATCTGTGATTTGTGAAGTATTA
Organism: Cephonodes hylas; assembly: GCA_030295005.1. NCBI lineage: Eukaryota > Metazoa > Arthropoda > Insecta > Lepidoptera > Sphingidae > Cephonodes > Cephonodes hylas. The sequence goes on along the minus strand of AP025360.1, from coordinate 6,104,532 downwards.
TTTTAGAAACATATTGAAAATAAAATATTAGAATTATATGTCCCATTACTGAGCTTGATCTTCTTGTATAGTTAGAAGAGGTATAGGCCGAGTTCTATTACAATAGCCTAGTCCACTTTGGTGTAAAATTGAATTAATAATAAATTACAAGTACCTCAAAAATCTATTATAGGTACTCCACCTGTTTGATAGCATATTATTTATTGTTTTATTATTTTTCTCTAGTAATATTTATATAAAGTTCTTACTTTATCACCTTTTTTGCTGGATTTAACTTTATTCCCATACAAATACATCACATCCCTTGACTAAGTTATAAGCAAGACATGATAAATTTCATTTGTTTTAAAAAATGTGTATGATGAAGCCCTACAAGAAAGTATTAAATTTAAATTTATTAAACCATATTTAATTAATTTACATAAATCTCAGTCATCATGTATGTTTTTAATTTTTTCATTGCTCAGTTAAGAAAAATGGCGGTTCTATGAAATTCCTTGTTTTATTGAGTCTATAAACATGACACCTTAAAATTTTGGTAGCTTTTCCTGCAGTAAGAAATTTTGATACTTATAGTGTTTCTGCTGATTACAATTATAAAATTGCTATATTTGTGGGTAAAGGATAATAATAATGTTTTTTAAAAGATGAGATCAAAATATGGGTCCCGACCTAGATGTGGAAATTTTCTCATGAGTGGGTGTGGTCCTTGCGATATTTACATTCGCCGATAAAGTTACGAACGGAAGTCAGTTATTTTATGGTGTCCTAACTCTTGATCAGGTCTCCTTAACTGATATAAACATAGAGAAAGGCTTATTATTCTTTTATCATAATATTTTACTATACTGAATGATTACGATAACATTAATTGTAAAATCTTTTAAAACTGGGTCGAGTAATTGTAAGCCTAGAACCTTTCTATTAGTTAACATATTAACCTTTCAGTACTTTGATGTAACCAAGTTAGTGAAGAGTTTAAAGCGGGCTGTGGCTAGAATTGGATTAAGGGCATAACAAGTTGCAGCTCGGGCGTATGCAAAAGACGGGTTATTTCGTTTATAAAGTCGACGTGGTAATTTACTACTTTGTGATGCGACATGTTGTTAGCAACAGGTGTAGAAAACTTAAATAGTGTTACATATTAAACATTTTGTGTCACATTTTCGAATCAATCTTTAATGTTATAGATTTAAATGGACCGTATTACTGCAGCACTCGCATTTTTTGGACTCAATTAAATAATCACGTCTTGTATTTATAACGACATATTGAATAATAAAATGTAGGTCAACAAACAGAAAATTGTTTTTTTATGACACATAAAAAACATATAAGCACACTGTTTTGTCTAGATATCGGTTAATATTGTATTTTTATTAATAAATATATCTCATTCTATCGCATGCGTTCCGCGGCTTAAAAACAATAGTAGGGACATTTATGATAGCCTTTTCTATATACAATGGGAATGTAATTTGCACGCAACAAGTGCGACACTGCATCCAAAAATGATTCTAAAGTTATGAACGCTTTAAATGTATCATTTTGCTGTTCTATCGTTATGGATAATAACTGGCATCTTCATCTGATGTCTTTCAAGCCAAATATTCGCATAGGGTGCGTAGTTCAGTTTTCTATCCAATATGCACCGGCCGTCGGTTGATATGCCCTATCCTATTATGCGAGTTTGTAGCTTCCTCCATTCGGACAGAAGTAGGTCGCTCTCGTATGTCGTGAATACAATCTTTGTATCGATAAAAGGTAATTTTCCAGATGAAATTACGTTACATAAAGTTGAAATTAGTTTAAACAAGAATATAAACAGTTGAAACAAAATTAAATATAAAGGTTAACAGTATCATCACCTACGAAATGTGATTGTTATCGTTTTTTACTATTGTGGTTGCCGTCACATCTTAAAGTATTTTTTTAATTTAATATATAAGCGGATAATGTAGAGTTTTAAAGTAGTAAATATATATATACAATGTATAGGGCTATTTTAACAAAAAATAACTTTTAAATTTGAATAATATTCAAACGAAAACATAAGTAAAAAAAAAAACAATATTTTTAAAAGACCTACTACGAAAGGCACCCTAAAAGAACTTTTTCTTTATTTTGTTTAAGAACTTGGTCAGCGTAGTAGATGGGACGGAAGAAGGAACATGACGAAACCATAAGGGTTTAGAGACTCGTACTACGCAGCCCGAAAAACGTGTGCGGAAGCCAAATTTTAAATTCTATCAGTAACCATTTTAGTGATTCGCTCGTTAATCGGAATTGTCATATTAAAATGTGCAGAAGTTAAAGGTGTTTGATAAAAATCCTGAAGTGTTGATAATAAACAAACACACTGATAGACGTAGATTGAAAAATTGCACTCGTAAATCTATTCTGTGAAACGCTAGTGTATACCTATCAGTACTCATCCTGATTACGCAATGCTACAATCGCTCCAGCTAGGATAATTTATAAGCTTTTGTGGAGACGGGTGGACTGGTAAAATACCAGAGAAATACGATACATGAAAGATATAAGGGTTTTCATTTTATACTTTAAGGCAAAAGTCAGAGGTGGTAGATTTTTAAACATTCTACAACAGCTATGTTTAAGTTTAATCATCGAGGTTTGAAATAATCACATGACCGAATACCGTACCTCCAGAATGCTCACTACACGGCCTAAGGAGGCGTGAGGTATCAAACGCTACGTAAAGTGCTATTGATTCTAAATTTGAAACATATATCTTAGAAAGGAAGAAATGTTTACGCTATAACGATGGGAATTGGAATGTTATATAAAATCATTTGTCCAGGGATCGAACCAGTAATCTTTGCGGTAGACATTTTATAGATTTGTCATTGCACCATCCGGCCGTACAGTTATCAACAAATAAATAAAAATTATTATACTTATCAAAATAACACTATTCGGTAAAAGTATTTTTTATGCCAGGCTGTGTTGCTGAATCGATTAACGTTAGTTGTTAAATGCCCTAGGCTTGTTCCATATTTATTTTTAATTAATCGAGAACAACAATAACAACACTAACTAAATGGGTCTTAATGTACTATCTAGGTACAGATAAAATATCATTAAAGAGTTTTTATTCTGCAGATAAAGTTAGACTATGCTTATACAATCCTTTGACATGTATGTTGCAGCGGCTAATTTCTCCGACCCTAGAATAGTGTATTGGCGTCTAACTTACCTACTCTTTGTGCGCAATATTTGTAATATCACGTTCTGCAGCAAATAGATTGTTAACAACGCTTCGATTGAGATCTGGAAGAGAAAATGATTGAACTCGACACATATCACATATTTGTGTTTACAGGGGCAAAGATACAATTTAATATTTGTGCATTTTATACTTCCATTATATTGTACAAATTAATCCTCTTTGTCGTTCCCGACGTAATCATCCAATAGTGCTCTGAATGATTTTAATTCAATTGCAAATGGATTAAAAACTGTGTTCCTTTGTGAGATTGGAATTATTTTGTGGTCAATAGGTATTATATTTATCAATATAAGGATACGTTCGGACGTAGCGAAGGTATCGCGAAGCGGAAATTTAAATGCGATTAATAAAATACAGCAGCATAAATTATTACTTTTATGTAATAATTTACTAATAATAATACTAAATGTAAAGTAATCTTCGAAAAATATTATATGCAATTGAATCAGTCCGCTGTGCACCCAGTGATTGGCGAGTAAGCATAGGATCGGAATAAATACTTACAGAAAAATATTATTTTTACCCGTGTACTCGGATAGGTATTTATTTATAAACGTAGATTGCTTTTTACTGTTGATATATATTCTAGAAGAAAACCTTCAAAGACCATTGCGGATGCGATCCAGATTTCAAAAAGCTAAGATTGCGAACTTTATGTGGATATAACCAGTCTATCAACACTATTGAGACCGAGCGTGGCACTATTCTTCAGGCGGTAGTTCTCAGTATGCATTATGTTTTTTTCGAGGTTGTTTATTGTAACTAAACAGATTTGAAATTTACACATTTTTTTTTATTTTGCATGTAAACAATAAAGCTTAATAGTATACCTACTATTTCCATTTTCTTCAATTAATTACAATCAAACTTAACATACATGTACAATGAATGTTTAATTAATTTATTCGATTCCCTATAACATGAATTTTAAATAATATGTAATAGCTTAATAGCCAAGACACTCATCGGTTGTCGCAAATACGTATGCAAAGCCTTTGATACATTTCACTGTTCATTAGCGGTCACTTCGATGGTGTATAAACATCATAAAGAAACTAGTATTAATAATTTAATTTTGGGGACAACTGAAGTCTAGTTACATTAATAAAGTATAGTTATGTGTTAAAAATTTAATTTTTGAAGTGGGTAATAAATATTGTAAGTGATAAATGACAATATTGTATCGCGTCCTAACGGAGCGTGATAGAACAATTACTGTCGTAGTAAATTGGCAGGGGGAAAACGCAATCCTCAAAGCTACGCTCGTTCTATGTATGACAAGCACATGTGACAATTGTAAATATTTTTTTTTAAACAAATTTAAAATATTCGGATTGGTAAAAGTAAAACCATGTTATCGCCACTAAAAGTCAGACATTCGATGCGCTCCCACACAATGCATGTTTTATACATGAAATGGCATATTGTACTCAATCATTACGCTATATATTTGTCAGTCAATTGGTTGAAGATAATCGTAATGAACTTCGCCAGCGCAAGCGGTCTGTCTGGTCACTTTGTTATGCCTGAGTAGGAAAAAATATTAGAAAAAGGAGTCCACTTCTCAGTAAATATCATTATATTTTTCAACTAAATTAAAATTCATACCTGTAAATCACACTGACAAGTTTTTAGCCTGGTCAGCAGGGACACATTTCTCTTCTCAGTATACTAACAACTGCTATGTCGTGATGTCGTAGTCCAGTCGCATATATAGGCCAGGAATCCAATTCCAAGCAAATCGTGTTTCTGTAATGATACGGTACCACCAATATGGATTATTCGATTTAGAGACAGATTAAAGCCATTGCAAATTGCAATTATATACATGTACAGATTATATTTAACTACTGTCATATTATACTGTAGATGAGGCCCGAGCCATGGTAGGGCATATATGGGTACGATTTTATGATAAATATTACCAGACTTTTTGGCGCGGTAGCAAACGATTTACAGTTTTTCAATACGTTAAAATCTAAGCGACCAATGATTAAAAGTTTAAAAATTAATAACAAAATATTATGTTCTCTAAAATAAAAAATGAACTGTATATAATTTCAAATTGTCACCTCACTGTTATAGCAAGTGATATTTAATTGAGAACACACACATTATAACTTTGAAAAGTCAGAAGTGTGCGCCTGGAGTTCGAACTCGCGTCCGCCGAGATTCTCTACTGTGCGCTTAAATTTCGAGACCATCACGAAGTACTTAATCATGTTTGAGAATTAATTAAATTAAGTTGCATTAAAAAAATATATAAATGAATCCAAGAACTCAGTTTAGTTAAAGCAGAATGTGGCAATATATGTAGACTAGGCGCAAGATGTCATAAAGACACAGATTAAGTTAAATTATTGATAGATTATTGCAAACTGTATGGAGGTCGGAGGGCAGAGGCCACAGACACACAGAGATTACCTTTGGCTTTGGTTACCCATTGTTATAAGATTTAGAGGGCTGAACAAAATGTTTGATATACCCTTTAACCTATTTCAGGTTCAGTAATTATATGTCTGTAATGATCTTCCGATACCAGAATTAGTTTTGTATTTTTCTAAATTAATTTTATTATAATAACACTATTACTACGAAGGATACTTTTGTTGTAGGCATATACGATTCATTGGCATTTCCTTTTGTTTGCTTCCTTAGGCGGCTTAAAAATTAAATCATAAATCTTCAAGCACAAAAATATAGAACCTGTTGCGCCAAGTCAAGTAGGTTAGGAAGCTGCGAGTGCGAGAAATAAAAAACAAAAAGAACTAAAAAGAAAAAATATTTTCATTTCATTTAGGTGGCTATATATTTTTAAGGTGTTTATGACCTTTTTTATATTTGTACAGCGGAGTAGAATACCAACTGATGCTATGGCACGATTCTGTTCAAATATTGTGTGACGTAGGCAGTAATAAAAAAGGATCCTGCAATGCTGTACTGAAAGACAATAACTAGTTTTAGAGGATACATTTCTACACTGAAAAATATATTGACTAACTTAATACACTTAACACAGTTTAAGATATCTACAAAAAACTAACATCAATAGCATAGATAATACAAGCAATGTCATGTTAGAATTTTCAGGCTAATGGCCGAGTTCCTAACTAGGCTTAATGCCTGTTATCATAGCTAACAGCATTGGTTGAGAGTTTGGACCGTGGCTTTAGCGTATTCCCTGAACGTAGGGTTCCGTAATTGTGCCAATAAAAGCATTTGCACTAATTTTAATTTGCTCTCATAATTCTCCATGACAGTGATCCAAAAAAAAATACAATTAAAGACTAAAGCTCCCATCCCAGAATAGACGTTGTAGTTTAGGTTTGAACTCTCGTTTCTGCAGTTATGTTTTAAGGTTAATAGGTTCTTCTCGTTGTTGTCGGGCACATGTCTTGACGTTAGACCTCTCATTTTCTAACCATTTGCACAAAGTCGCTGAGATAGACTTAAATGGAGGAACCCACTGCCAACGACGACATATTCCAAATGAAGCACCTTTTGGGGATAATTTATATAAAAAGTGCTTAATCGACATCAAGTACTAAGTCATTCAACATTCTAAATACTAAGTTTTTCATCACAACTATTTTATTTTGTATTGGTGTAATGGCTTTTTTGTTTCATTTAAGCCTTTTTCTTAAATATTTGATTTGTTGACTATTATTACTTTTTTAATATAAAACGGCATGTACTTGTATGTAAATAATGTACATCTTTTGTTGATAGAACGGAATACGCCAGCTTTTTATATAAATCCCTAGTTATTTTCAACGAACGAGCTTAAAGGCTAGAAATCATATTTTTCACCTGTTGCGACGAGTGGGCGGCGGAGCTCTGTTGAAAAGCATTAGCTACTATGCGTAGGTTACACTTAGCTAGCTCTTTACTTATACTATATTAACGCCTATGTATGTTATCATTAAAACCAATAATCTTAATGATTACGAATTTAATTTTATTTTTTTTTGAGTAATATTTAAAAGGTGCTACTCGTATATATCCTTCTTACTTACATATGTAGTTGTATTTTTCTTTGGTTTATAATATAATGCTTCGTAATCTATTATTTTATCTCGTGTTTGCTTTGGAATAGCCTACCTACAGAAATATTTCTGTGACTCGTCTGATAGATATATGCTAGAAGCCTGCAATCAATTGTTAGTGACTTAACATTGCGGTCGTCTATAACGTTTGTTGTTGAGGTCGAAGTTTCCGGCACGGAAGCATTCAAACCAAATGCTTCCCGGTCCTTCATTTGCGGTATCTCACATATGCACTGTACTGTATTCACTTTGTGCACTGTCTGCAGGATTAATAGTTCGTAAGGACTCATGCATGGTCCTTTTTATGGTAACGAATATATCTTTACCATCATCATCATCATCATCAATAGCCTTTCACGTCCACTGTTGGACATAGGCCTCTCCTCACTCACATATATTACAGAAAAATAGGAATAAAAGAGTGATTCTAGAACATTATCCGTGCAATTCGTTTTTAAGGTGCCAGGTTCAAGCGAACAAAATCCTACCAAAGTTGGTTCTTACAGTGGGGTGCAGAAATGTATAGGGCCTGATATTTAACGTCAACTGGGATTTAAATTAGCGTCTCTCTAGAGCAGGGTTGTTGCGTAATTGCGTTTTATCGACGGCGCTACAAACCCAGCTAACAAGTGCTACTTTACATTTTATATTGAGCTGCGTAAAAACGGATCGCATAGGACCACGAGGATTCGATGGCGTGTGAAAATAAACACAACCTCATCGAGTTTTTTGCTACCGTTCGACCATAAAAACTGCACTCTTTTAAATTAAATTTATAGTCCCACTTGACTATTCCGGAATCTCGCGGTATATGTCGTACAAAGATCCTGGCTTAGATTCCCAGGTCGGACAAAGTATTAGGTATTGAGCCTCTTATTAGAAAATTCTCAGTAGCAAAACGGAGTCTAGAAGTGTGCCCCAAATACGCGTCGCCCCCTTTTACGCGGGATTGATGTCCTGATCTGTCCAACAGATATTGTTATATAATATATATAGGTGTGTATCAACATACCTGTCGGAATATGAGTGCAGAAATGCACCTCTTCGGGTAATAGGTACAGACTTGAGTAAGTATGTATGTTGATACTACTATAATTAACAATAATCTGGGCTTAACGATCTGCGATAGAGGATAAATAAAATCAAGTCAAAACAATTTAATCCCACTTTTCTTATTAGCAATTTTTCAGAAATTCTATTATAAGATTTTATTGGAAGGATTAGATTTAACATTTTTCTAATCCTTATTAAGGTTGTTTTTCGTAATTGCGAAGGCAGTTTACTTAAAAAAGCTCAATAACAACAATTATGAAAAATGTATAAATCTTGAATGAATTCACAGAAGTCCCAAAAGTTATCTATAAATGCAAATAAAACGTACGTGAAGTAAAACGTTTGATTTTTAGCAACTTGAATAGCATTTCTATCTTTGGAAATTAAAGCCATAGATTTACTTATACATTTTGTTCGGTGAATGAATTTGTTGGGAAGACAAATACTTCTCATATAATTTCTTTTCATTATTGCATTTTTCAAATGTTTTGAAAAATCGGCAAATGATCATCACTATTTAGATTAATCATGGACGACTCGTCTGTCAAGAGTTGTCAAAATTTGTAAGGTGCTCGACTTGCTATATTTAGATACTATTGTGACCGAAAGTCAGGTCTCTCTACTTGTCGAACACTAAGATATGGGTGTTAGTGCTCGATTAAGTTCTCTTTTTTCTTACGCTTCTTATCTTAACGGTTAGGTTGATATGCATTTCTTTCACCAACCGTATTTTCGGGCTCGTATTAATATGCAGGGCTATTTGCTATAACTTACGTTACCATATCGATAAAATCCTCTCGGTCACCATCTTCCCATTAGGCACGATAGGGATTATCTTATTGAAAGCACCAGGATATTTTTACCATCCTACGCATGTTCTCATAGCCTTTAAAAGCTGTTGGTTACTGCTCAGAAATTATATTTTCATGTCTTATTTAGTGCAGAGTCAGTTTGACTGCAAGATGTACATAATATGTGATGTTATTACCTGCAGTTATTGGATTTATATCAGCTATTGGGGATTCATTTAAAATTAAAGAATTCACGGATTGCAGGTAAGATCATTGCTAGCGAGTTGATTATTTTGTTAACGTATGGAGTAAATATTTGGCAAGTCTATGGATATGGAGCCAAGTCTGTGGATGCAAGTACGGTGACGTGCTTGGCTGAACTATGTGAAGGGGAGTCAACGGTGGATGTGTACCTACTCGGTATTAGTTCCGTGGCAAGGTATTACAGATTGGAACCTAGCATGTTAGTGTTAAGCTTATCGTCTAGCCTTTGTACGAATAGATTGTAACGTAGCATAATATTCACTATGTAGTTTGCTGTAAGCCGGCTTTCGCTAACACCTCTTAGGTTTAAATATGAAGTCGTTACTTAATAACAACTTTCCTTGTTCTTATTGCAACCAACTCTATTCTTTTCTTGCCTGAAAAAGTGAGCACATTGGGTCTGACAGTAACAGTATCGCACAGGTAACTCATGGAACAATGCGCGATTATATTATAGATATATATGTTTTATTTATATCGGCCTGCACAAATGCTACTTGATGCTTCGCTTAGTAGGCGCAAACGTTTTTTTACTATCTAGGCCTTTTTTAATTGAGTTATTGTGTTCAAAACGCGGAACACAATATGCAAAATTGCATAAAAACATTGCAAAACAAGAATTATTTTCAATATGATATAGTCATGGAGAAAAAACGTCACAAAAGAATTCGTATGTTATGTTCGAATTGTCGCTTTAAATGAATTACCCGGCATACGCTTCACATGTAGGTGTTTCAATGTGTGTGTACTGGATTCACGTCGGCATAGTTTTTATTATATGCCGTCAGAAAAAAATATGCAATTCTAATATTTAGCTTTTATAAAATTGTTTATACCATAACAAAAGGTATTTCTGAAACGTTGCAGAAAAATTAGACTTGAGCTGTACTTGAGCAATGTTTTCAAGAGGAGAAATGAAATATCAGTGCACTCCTATGTTAACTTCTTTGTAATTTTATTCAATTGCCGTATCTATTCTTGTATTTTATATCATGAGATACTCATCTTTAGCACTTTCCTATTTTCATCACAAAATGCGATCTACTAAGTATGGAGAAATTGAAGAGCACTTATTCTGAGTTTTTCTAATAAACGTTTGAAGAGACGTTTAGTGCACGTAGAGCTTGTGCCGGGACGGTAACGATCTGCATATGGCATCGGAACAAAATGAGTATTGTAATGATTCGGCTCTTTGTCGCGGCAGCGAATGTGATAGCGCGTGTGCGAATGCGACATATTAATGTTGCCATTTCTTAAGCCTCCATCTCTTCGAGCTATTTTTGTTCTCTTTCGCTTTGTAGGAATTTTAAATGTTGTAGTATGTAGATCGTATACTCACGTTCAACATTTTACGGAGTATATTTTTAAGATTCATTTTCTCTGCTCTGACGCAGGTGTGACGGAGGGCAGCTCTAGTCTATACAGTATTTTTGAGATGTACATAAGAAAAAATCATCAAGGAATCAGATTATTGGGTTTCAGTTGTATTGAGCATACCGACATGTGGGGACGCTCTTATATGACGACACGTCACCTTTACCTCATGTTGCGCGCAGTCGAAGTGGGGAATATAGTCAAATCGCGACGTCGGTATCGCTAGATAAAGTGGATGCCTTCAAAGAAACATGAAGGAGAACGATTTGGGTATGCGCGCGTCAACACCGAGCTGCACCGACCGCCAGGTGAGTCAGTGATTGAGCGCAGTCCCACTGTTTACATCTTTGTAAATTATCAAAAAGAGAATAAAACTTACGCACATATGACCACCGGCTGATCGAATAAGTAATTAAAGTAATTGGCTTCCTCTTGTCATATTAATAACTTTATATGAACGTACTTGATGCTTCACAGTCCCGGGCGTATGGTTGACAGCTGTTAGCGACTTGATAAGCCTTGCATTATGACGTAATATAAAAAAATATTATTTCATTTTAACGTATTTATTCACTCATACATTTCTCAGTGCGACTTATCTTAAAATACATATACATGTATCTTTTTTGTTAATATTAAATTAAATATAAAAGCACTACCCAGGCTAAAATGGTAAAAAATAATTATTGATAAACCTTGTTTTATATACGTTACAGTGTATGTAAATATATAAATATATAGATACAGCTCATAATACCACTTTGAAATTCAAAATATTTTCTAAAATTTCATTTGCACATAAACACTAATATAATTCATTTTCTTATAAAAAAAAAAAACACAAAAAGTGTATAGAAATCATTATACATTTGGATTATTATACTTCTCGTAGCAATAAAATCATGAATTTTGTCACAGTCTATACTATATATCAATATTCCGTCGCTGGTGCGTGGGGCATTCACTTGGAGATGACGGGTTTGGGACGGATGTTAAGATTTTGGCCAAAACCTTCGGTTCCCACAATCTTTGTGATCCAATGCGATTTTTCATTCAAAAAATTTTAAATGTTTATTCTATTATCAATGGGCCCTCAATATTTTCTAAGGGTCTATAAAATTTAACAATAAATCCACGCTATTCCATCGCAGTGGTCGCAAGCCTCGCGCGTTCTAAACTTAGTTACTAGTCACCCAATTGTATGGTAACGTCATACCGTCATCGGAACCACACGTGTATGCAAATTTTCCATTTAATTGGGTGTCGCGAAACGGATCAAAATGAGTTCCAATGATTTTATTATCACGAAAACAGGCGGATTGACAGGCGCCCAGTCGACCGACATACATAGCTGAATGAAGCCCCTAAAAATGGTAATATGATTGTTACTACACGCTCCACATTTAATCGTAGTAAAAAATGCAAAAACTGAAAGTTTTATGAATTCGAATGCGTATGAATGAGTTTGTAACATTTCACGGAAACTTTCAATAAGTAGATATTTTTTGTTGATAGAATTTGTGCGCTCTATGAAAATGTGTTCGTAATTTTTCGTATACGGCATTTATGACGTATTTTATACGAGTCTCTATTTTGATTTTAATTTAGCTTTTAGGGTTCTGTGCACGGAGGTTAGTCGTATTTATCGAAAATTAATGATACACTAAATTGTACCACCTATGTTTCTTTAGACCATATAAAGAGCATTTCAATAATATCGTTAATAATTACAAAAGTATAATTTTTGTAACGATCCAGTAAAAACACCGAGAAATTTATAAACTCGGGGGAATCTATAATTTTTCTAAAACTTTCATTTGCACATTCTTTTTCATAAAATCAATATGTGCAATGTGCATACAGTGCTAAACAAAATAAATGAACTGCTAAGCCAGGTCGTAGAAAAAATGCATTAGCTGCTGTTCAGGCAAAGACAAAGTGAATTAACACCTTTCATGTTAAGTGTAGTGCAAGCTAGTGTTCTGCCAATTAAAGATGAAGTACAATTATGCATACTTGTCTCTGCCCATAAAGCGGCTTCATATGACATTGCTTAGAAAATGAATGAATTTTACGCTAAATATCATCATCAGTCTTAAGAAGTCCACTACTGGACGTTAGTTTCCCCCCAAAGAAAGAAAGATGCCAAGAGAAATAAAGTTTGAAGTCGCAGTGTGAAGGTCCCAGATCTGTCAAAGAACAGACAACCATTAAGGAAATCTGTTCTTAAGCGGAGCCCACGACTTGGCAAAACAGTGTAGCGCACCTTCTGGCTATGTGGGGTCACATTCGCAAGGTGTCTGGCAGCTGTTAGGTAAAAAGGGCTGATATATAATATGCCATTAAAAAAAGGTCTACTTCCACCATTAAACGTGACAAAGGCTTTTGATGATGATGAGGATGATGAAGTAATAATGTTGCACTTTGATCTAAAAGCAATTTTGATGTTAGCCTTATTTTATACTCCTCCTTACTCACAATAATGCAATTTAAACAAAACAGACGGACATTCATGGGCGACGATGACGAGTTGCTATCAGGAAAGATAATGTTATTTTGCTAAAGGATTTAATAACGATGTTTTCCATACCAGCGAAAAAGAAAGGAATTGTATATGTTATATTTAGGACAACTTGTTTATTTTCTATTTGAATTATTTATTATTTAAAATAAAACGTGTGTTATCCGTATGTAAAGCAGGAATATTAAAGTTTTCTTCATTAGCTCTTTTGAACAGTTAGTACGCGTCAAGTGCACTGCAACCTTCATTAAAGTTTTGCTTTGTAATTTCTCTGACTGCTATCAGACCGTAAATTAAGTAAATAAACTTTGAATCTACACGGATATGAAATCATTTCTCACGTAATATCTAGAAGATTATTCTTAGAATCTTAGACTATTCCAACTACGTCATCCATTTATTTTAATAAATTCTTTATCTAAATTCAACCAATTTTCAAAAATAAAACTAAGCTCGAATGTCAAGCAAAGGCATTATTTTAAGAATAGCCAGGAATAAAACTTTGGATATCCATTTTGATCAGACTAGTCTACACGAGGGTGTCTTGATTCTTGTAGGTAATCGTAGGCATAACCTTTTAATGAAGCTTTACGTTGTTTTAGCCCGTTAATATGTACAAAGTAATAAAAAATAACTTATTGGATCAAATCGAACGGTTCCGCAGATTTCGATAATGATCAGGGCGGAATATACAACTTTCCTCTTTGTTTCACCCCTTATATTCTTTTTCTTATTCTTTAATTTTTTATTCTTTCATTATTAAGACGTGAGTGATAAAAAAGAATGTAACGGTTTTGAAAAATTCCTCCCAAAACAGCATTATTAATCATTGTGATCCATACAAAATAATCCGTGCAAAGGAGTGTATGATATGAAGGTCATACATAGTTAAAAATGGTTTGAATATTTATGACGTAATTGAATACGTGTCAAAGGCTTTGATTAATTCCTCCACTCGCCTGATAGTTTGCATAATGCAAAGCTTCGCCTATTAGCATTAACACTCGGACGTCTAAGTAAACCATTTTCAATCACCGTTGCGCAAAGGTTAGATAGCTTACAAGTTTGGTACTAACTTTTCATCCCGTGTGTTTGCAAGACCAAGTCTCCCGTAGTTTCTTATGTAGCTTTTAACATTTGGTCGCAAATAGCGTAACATTCACAATGCTTTTAACTAATTAATTCCGTTTCAATTTCTATTTTACGGTGAAAACTACGGCGCAGTTTGAAATAAGCTTAGATATTATCATTGTGTATTCTGCTTTCACCTTTCATTGTGCCATCGTTTCAAAAACTCAATTGCCTCAAAAGTCTATTTAGTTGACCCTGAATGAGATGCATACAAACGAATAGAAGAGATGCGGGCGCATGAACTAGCGTTATGTTAATTACAAATTATCGTTCAAAATATGGAATTTATTATGCGCTTTGTCAACATTTTCAGTTTATAAAAGACTTTATTGTAGTTAGTTTATTAACATATCATCTGTGATACACAAGGTGACTTTAAATACTTGTGATGGACAAGGTTTGAAGCCTTTCTCTCTATATATGTATTAGAGTGTATTACATTGTTCTTGTGAAATTATTCTGTAAGTATGTATGTATATTAATAAGTGTATTTTTGTGTATGTCATGTTATGAATCATTATTAGTCGTTTAATTATGTATCATACCTCAGTTACTGCTTTATATACAGCCATTTTACTATGCTTAGCTAAATAAAATATGCAATGCAATACCTTGAAAAGATAAATTTATAAAGGTACAAGGTTGATATCATAGATACAATTTGTACGAAGTGAAGTAAATTTCTAAGGCTCTGACGGAAATAGTCGGCGCTCACCTCGGGGCCGCTCCGATGCAACCAGGGGAAAAGTATTCAGAAATATTTCTTCTTTTATATGTAAATAAAGTTTATAAAATGGCTAGCGATTTATCTGTTGCGCGATGTTCATCAACGCCCGTGAACACAAGCTGCTATTGGACTATAGGTGTCTTTTGTAAAAGGATTTTAGGGTGCACAGTGTGCAATGAAGTAGTAAGTAAAAGCTTTTTAGGTAGCTGTCGATACATATCAATTACACAACAATTTCCACATCATAAAGATTAATCCTAATTATTTATTTGAATACTATGTGATAAAAGTGTTTAAAAAACATCATAGTAAAATCTAGACTTAGATTGTCAGGCCGAGTGATGTTTCTAACTTAACAGATTAATAAAATATGCCTTTTAACATATTATACATAGAATAGATAACAGTTGTATTAGCTTTTAAATTTCTTTGCTTTAACCCTATGTCGGCTTCTCGATATTTTTTTTCGGTGACCTTAAACACCACTATCTTACCATCAGTATGGGAGATACAGAAGCAATTTATAATCAACTGCATTAACTATTAAATTTGCTTTCTTTAAAATCTATTGAAAAAAGATAATTTTACCCGCCAAACAGAAGTAAAAAAAATGATCTTGGGGAACGATGTACTTTGGTGGCGATTACTACAATTATTAATTTTCAATTACAATTATTTAAAATTATAACTCTAAAACTTACCGGCGTAGCGGCAGCCCTGTCTAGGTCGGTAGGAAAGGTTAAGCTAATCATAATTGTTTGTAAAATTCATTGCCCTAGTGAACAGCAGCGTACCCTTAACATTAGCTACACCCTTGATGTCTACTTTCGTAGTCAGTTCCTAATCATTGTGCATGTAAATATTTATAGTATTCTTCAAGGACTATCGACTATAATGACCTTAGCGCTGTTAACAGTATTTATAACATGAATAAATTAACACGAAGTTGCAATGACGTCCGTTTCCTATTGCATTAAATAGGAGGTAGGGGAAATCTAAATGTCAAAGTGAAATTAAACGTTATTTAGGCGGAGTTTATACTGA
The DNA here is from genome assembly GCA_030295005.1 of Cephonodes hylas. Lineage (NCBI taxonomy): Eukaryota > Metazoa > Arthropoda > Insecta > Lepidoptera > Sphingidae > Cephonodes > Cephonodes hylas. The sequence continues at coordinate 6,088,331 of AP025360.1, read as the reverse complement.
TAAAGTATACGCTTACTAAAGTGTACTATCGGCGGAAACATTGCATACAAAATAGAAAGGAATATAATTTCCGAAGGAAAACGCAAAAATACAGACTTGGACAACTGATGCTTTTTGCTGTGAGTAACACCTACCACCAACGCATCTAACAATCCATTCGTTTAATACCCGTAGTCCATTAGTATATGAATATTCATGCACTTTGAAACGAAAAATTCATACGTGAACGTGGGTACACTATTTTATTATTTATTTATCAATTACATTCGTAAGCCCAGCACGTTCACACTTTCATCGTAATCCCGGATTTGCCGACCTATTTGCTGTCATTAATACAGTAACTCGCCCTTGTCAGTTGCAATCAATAGTTCGCAATGATAATAGGTTTTAAGCTGAACTGTGTAAAGAGCACGTCCAAACCGTGTTTGTAAACAAAGCCAAACCAGCGAACGCGCGGGGAACAGGAAGTTACCGGGGCTAGTGGCTCAGGCAAAGGGATTACTCGTACCTCATTTTGGCCGTTTTAGTGCAATACCTAAAGTAACATTACATAGTGATTACAATACATCGTATTACTTTGACACTCTTTCTAGTAAAGGTTAGTTTCCCTCTACTCGTAAATTCTAAGTTAATGTTAAGACTGGAAAGTCTTGAGTGTCGTGTGCTTGTACGTCTGCCTCGGACTCTATCAAAGGTTTTCTTATCAATAAAGTTTTATTCATAATAGTAGTGTCATAAGTAATATTGCGTAATTAATTTTTTTTTTGTCTCAAACGAAATTTCTTACAGAAATCTCTATATGGAATCATGATATGACTACAATAATTTTTCAGCGTTCTTTCTTGCAAGCACTGAAACATGTTATAGAAATAACTAGCGACCCGCCTCGGCTTCACACGGGTGCAATGCTGATATTTAATAGATGTTATCATACATATAAAACTTCCTCTTCAATCACTCTATCTATTAAAAAAACCGCATCAAAATCCGTTGCGTAGTTTCAAAGATTTAAGCATACAAATCGACATAAGGACAGAGAAAGCGACTTTGTTTTATACTATGTAGTGATTAGTATTAACTCTCTTCTTTCATTTGAATTTCTTTCGTCTCTTTTTGGAAGTTGTAATATTTACTTAGTCTTCCTTAATACTTATTTATTTTATTTTAACTTTGTACGGAATATATCAGTTCCGTTTTTAACTTATATTAATTATTCGCAACCGAAAAAAATATATAATTTAATTACGCTTCCGAATCCTGACTTCGGAGTACCTGCTGGTTAATAACGTAAATGTTGATAAAAGGAAATTTATAAAATGTTCGGAATTACAATTGCATATCGAATATTTCGAATGAAGTGGATTTTATTTTGACTTCAAAAGAAAACTTATCTGAATTACATGAATTTTTAATCTTTACCAGTTTCCCTTGTGTATCGAATAATACGCACGAATCAGGTGCTAAGCAGGGTAAAGTTATTATGTTAACGGGTCGATGAAATGAATGCATGTCATTTGATTCACCGTTCTGTCCGTAATGGTAGCCACTTTATAATTCACCTGTTCCAGTTCTGTTTGTCGTTCTTCTATTATTAGTACTGATATTGACACTAAAATATAGATCGAATTACATTCAATTGCACATGAGTTTGACGAGGGAGGTTAAGTTCGATTTTGAGGAAACGGTGTAAACAGACGTGGAATAATATTGCCTACACTTCACTAAAAAACATTTATATGTATATATTGCTTTTTACTATATGTAAGCATTGCTATTATTATGTTATTATAATTTATCTAAATAATTATCATATTACTATTATGTTAATGCGTATTTTATATATTAGTGACTGTGTCATATTCTATTGGATAGGGTTAAAGGAATCTTTCAATTTCCGAATGAAATGATTAGTGACAATAAAATATAAATATAAGCAAAGTCTTGGTCCCAGTTCCCCAGCATATCTGTAATAGGTTTGTTTTCAGCTCCTTTGCCGCCCGAACTGCTGGACATTCCAGACGACCTATTGGACAGGTCTACTAGCGACGGCACTATAGAAGAAAACTTCGAAGAGGAGCTTGCTAAAGGGCCTCAAGGCTGGCCGGAGGCTTATACTGAGGTACTTTCTTAATATTCATTTGAATTTATCCTAAATAAATATATTCAATAGTATTAACGGCGACTATGACCTTTACCTTGCCTCTCTCACTCCGTTTCTTGGAGCTTTTTAACCCCCGCCGTGTACAGATTGTCCGTGCTTACGACATGGAGCATTTGGTACGTCTCTGATACCGCGCACGACGAATAGTGATAACTCAGACCATTGTCTGGACGGTACTCTTCGTGACGCGCGCGGTACAACCACCATCAAATACAAATTAATCCGTTAATCTTCACAAAAGCGCAAATATCTTTGTGTGGCGTCATAGTCAACGAATTAATTAATTAACCGCAGTGGTCATTTAGCGATCGATCCATTTTGTGACAACCGGGTGACGAATAATCGATATTATGTAAGTCATGAATAAATTTCATTACATTATTTTATGGTTGCTTATTTAAATCAAATAAACCATAAACAAAGTTACAACTAAGTGGAAACTTTTTATACAAAAATTATACAATAACAGTGTTCAGCATTTCAGAATTTAAAATCATATATGCCTTTGTTTGTGAGCAATATTAAAGCAGTACATTCAATATTAACCTCTATATCTGACATTTTACATGATTTAACGTTTAAAAAAATTCATAATTCATGAGGGCAGCGTGTCCTTTTAAACTTTCTGCAAAATACAGTTCCTTTTAGTTGTTTTGAAGCCTGTGTCTATTTGAGAAAGTCTAGATGAGCAGTCTAAGTGATAAGTATCGCAGCTAGCCGATGGGTTAAGCTTCACCCGACATCGGCTTGAGCAAACTTAAGGCAGATGATGCTATCAGTTTTATGAGACTCCCGGCTGATAATTAAATATTGTTATGATGTTTCAATTTGATTAAATTATTATTTTTTTGTGTTATATGTTTATAAGCAAATAACAAACGGAGGAACAACAAAGGATAATGAGGCGGATGTTTAAGTGAATGCAGGTGATTTTCAGACTTAGAAAACACTAGCTTTTCATGATTAATTTCTTTACACACTTCATTTCTCATTGGTATAAAATAGTAATAGAATAAGACATAATAAATGCAAATATTGCGATGTGAGACAAATATATTAAAAGAAGAAAAAATATTCCTTTAGTAGTATTTTGTTTGCCCTTTATCGGACACGGACCGTTTATAGACGGCTAATTCTAGAAAAAGTTGCATCTTTCTCCGTCTTATGCTCCCGGCATCCTAAACATGGAACAATTAGTATAAGATATTCGATTTTCCCTATCAGCTGAACTAATAACTTACTCTTTGTATACCAATACAAATTTACATTTCGAATCCGTCTCGAAAATAGCAAGCGATCCCCATTATTTTTCCATAAAATAAAATTTAACTTTTATTAATCTTTTTTTCGTTAAATAAATGAGAGGAAAATTGATTTGCAAAGTAAAACAGGAACTAATTAACACATTTTAAAAGTCTAGTACAAGTTAATTTTCAAAATATGCTTGAGGGGTAGGGGGGTTCCGGGCGCCCTACGATGCATTGGAGCCAGTATAGGTCCAGCTGTGAGATAGTTAGGACTATTCCCCGTAGCCTGCAGCGAGAGGCGTCCTCTTCGGGCGCACGTATAGCGCTAGAGCCGTGGTACAGCGCGAACGGATCGGGAGCGTCAGTTACAAAGTAACAGCCAACACCGCGACACCAGACCGCGCGCAGGTTCAAATTGGGTTAGCCGTGCAGCCTCCAGGCTCCATGTGAACTAAATTTAACGCATTCGCACCATTTATTTATCAAGCACCGCAATGTGCGATATCGCATCATATTTTCACCGCCGTTTAACCAAATTAAGAACCGAGGTTGGTATTTTGCCGTAAATTTATAGTAAGAAAACTTTGTAGCGCATATTAACCAGAACTATTTTTGGAAAGGATTTTCTCTGTTTACTAATGTATTGCGTTGATAGTTTCCGGGTTATTTGCGACATTTTTCCATAACCAGTAGTTTACATTCTTCAGTGGCGGGTACTTTTTTGGTTAGGGTTTTTTGAAATTAACTGAATATGTTTTTATATTTGTATAAATATATTTAAAAAAATAAGAAAATATGTTAATACTTTTATTTTTTTGGTAGATCGCGACTTCGTCGCTAGAACATGAAGACTTCGATGACTTGGAGGGTACTGGCCTGGTGGAAGTGATCGGTGACGACGCGGTAGGGCGGCGCGTCATCATCGTATCGGCCTGCCGGCTGCCTGCCAGCAAGGACCTAGATCCCGACAGATTACTGAGGTAAGTGTAGCGAGTCGTCTGAGCGCTAACATTAAGATAATTCATTAATCGGATTAGTGAGTGCAACCGCAGTTCGCTTTGTCGATGTACTATTATTAACTGTTGGGCTTTGAACAATCATCCTGAATACATGCTTTGTTTTCAAAGAGCAGAGTGTAATAATTTGATTTCAAGAGTAAAGTACCTACGGCTTAAGAAATTTAATCTTTTGATATATGTTATGGGATGTACTTATTGCGCATCTCATCGTTCTACAATACAAAAGTGTTTGTCGATAGCGCGCGGAAAGTTCTGGATCAACGACGCATTTTTCTCAGTTACAATTGCAAAATTCTATCATAAATGAATGATGAATTTTATTTTCGGTAACGAATAAATTGGATTATATTAGTTGGATTCATTAGGTATTCAAAAAATGAGCTGAAGTGGCAAAGGGTAGGCAGGGTTGATGAATATCGCGGAAAGCCGCTGGATGCAGGCCGCTTCCCACTGAAAACTTTTGAAAGTCTTTGGGGGAGGCCTGTGTCGAGCAGTTAACGTCTTTACACGGATGATGATTTGAATAATAAGGTAACATTAGCCCTTAGAGAGTACGAGTGGACAGCTTTAAACGACATTATAAGCGCATTATTAGCTACGGACAATTAACTTGAATCAACCATCGGAGCCTCAAAATGTGTAACCACCTCCTTTACTTTTGCTCAACTACACACCAATATTTGTTATGCTTTTTTATTACCGACGACAACTAGGGTACATCAGGTAAGTCTCTTCCCCTTTCATTGGAACTGTGAATTAAAAATATACTTCACTGTCGCATACCGATGCAATATTTCCCCGCAATAAAATTGAATCTAAAATGCTTGTTATGATTTTAACAGTGTACAAAATATTTCGATATTTAAATATTGCCGTTTGAAATGTGGATTCATAATGCTGTACACGTGAGAAGTTATCACCGTCGGTAGTCCTTCACTTACTGTTGGGTATAGGCCAATAGAAGAATTACATGCATTTTATAAACAAAACCAACTCGAGTATCGAGTGAGATCCTAAGCACACAAAGCTTGAATGATATGTATGCGCGAAGGTACATTTCAGATCGCGAATCGCGTCGTAGGCTTTACATTATATCGATGCTGGTGGATTCGGGTACACTCTTGACGTTGAGGCGTTAGAATCTCCCTGTATCCCAATGATTTATCTCGGTCCTCGGGGCTACTACAGTACGCAAAGCAAAGACGGGGTGCCTTCGCCTAAAGTGATATAGACACAGGAGGCTGCTCTGGCGAAGTGCCGTGACGGCAGTCAAACCGAGCTAGTTGTTCTCCAACTACAACCTTCGACTCCGAAATAATTCTCGTTCTTTTATTATGTAAAAAATATTTGTGGCCAACTTTGTTCGTTCGCCCTGTTTCGTTCGAAGAGGTATTGGGTTTTGATTTCCTGCGTAACAAAGTAAAAATCTTGGTTGTAACATTCTTGCCTAACTTTGTCCTTTTCTGGAAGGTTGATAATTAGCTTTTTCCTATAACAAAAATTGTTCATCCAAGATTATAATAAACATGGGTGATGACCAATAAACTATTTATTAAAACATAATCTTGTAATGACTGTTCGGCCAACCGATACGAAACTGTGATGTGATGCTTCGAATTTTAAAGCTTAGTTCTGCCCCATACTTTGGAGTGCACGTGAATGTGGACGGCTTTTGCACAACAGCACCCGTTAAGTCTGTATTGGCTCATATAGGGAAAGTGAAGCTGAAATTCGGGACGCGAGCACATTCGATATAAACAATAACTATTTTGTTATTTGACTTTAATTTCGTATATTTATTTTTCACGGAAATGATTTTTATGAAGACTTATAGATTTTATAATATCTAACCCGATTTCTTGGAAATAAAAATAAACTGAAGGATTGCGAGAAGTTGTCAATATTTACTTAGATTTTTCATAAATTTAACAAAACAAGATGTTTTATTGGGAAAAAGGAGAAAAAGGTTAAATTTATTGATACGAGCACTTATTTCTTTGAAAAATGCGAGTCTTATGTCCGGTGTAGGTACGTACTTCGTTCATGTGACTGTCACCCCGATACCCGTTGAGCGTGTAATTAAGCTAATGCTGCATTCATTAAGATTATACCACGTCGGTACTATTTGTATTCGCTTTTATCTTCTAGTTACATAATCGTTATATATTACTAAAAAGGTTTTACTTTTTTTAACAAGAGAGAAGCTCTTTATGCTCCTTCTATAACGCCTCGATAGAGGCCAAAAGAGGTACGTCGGACCAAAACCGTTTGTTGAACGTCACGCGTATACGTATTAATGACCTATTTTGGATGCTTGGTTAGGATCCGCGTCTACGGCTGTCATGACGGCTCTGCCGTATATATTGGAAATTGTTTCAAAGAGGGCACTCCAGATGACCTCCCGTAGCCGTCTTTTATGACAGGCAGAGGATGCCCTAGCGGAATTCTCGCGCCAACCTAAATGACGGAAAATGTTATTTCCTACCTATCAGATGTTTTACTGTTTTAATTTTTTGACGTTGAATCTTTTGCGTTGATTCACTGTTTAAAATTTGTGGGCGCTTGATTTTGTCGGAGTAATTGACGCAAAAAAGTAGTGATGGCTTCGACACTTAGACGAGTGGTCGAGAATCTCGGCGGATTATCACGTATTTCAAAGGCGAAGGAAAATACCGTGAGGATTGGTCCCAAAAGCTCCTTCCCCTTTACCATTGTTAAAACCTACGTTAATCCCGTAGTTTCATTCTCTGAGTTTAACCCTTATGATAATTCCATTGACGTAGTCCTCAGCTTTTCAATGCGACGCAGAAGTCGTCGAAATTCAATTTTGGGGAATGTTACAATGACTAGATCGGGACGTGAACATTTTAGCGCATTTACCGCAATCTTTGACATGAGTGGGCTCTTGCACGGTTACCTATAACGAACCAATTGAATGGGAGCATGCACTACTCTGACGGATTCATTGGAGTCGTAACACTTCGTTATTACATGTAGTTTTCATTTTAATGTGTTGTACGAAGATGTTAATCGCTATCTGACCCTTTCTGACAACCCCCCTGGCGCAGTTGGCAAAACATCAGCTTGCGAAACGAGAGGCCGCGGGTTCGATCCCCGCACCGAGACAAATGTTTGTGTAAACCACAAATATTTGTTTCGGGTCTGGGTGTTTGTGAGACCGAAAAAGTCTCTCGTAGTGTCTGATACCCACAACACAGTGTGGGGTCAGAGCTATGTATGTGACTGTTGGGTGTATTTATTTATTTATCTTGATTTGATTGAGTGTCTATTAATACATCAATTAGATAATAATTCTTTCATCGCGCCGCTTGGTACGTGCTGACAAACATGAAATTCTTAAAAAGTTAGTTAGTGGAAAATCTTTTTAGTAGTTGTGTATGTATGTACCTGATGTATCTACCTTTTTATGTGTGCTTTAATTCATGACTATTACTCACATACATAGGGTATTTTTATAAATTTTCGCTTCTGGAATAATAAAGTTTAGACTGAAGTTTAGACGAATAATTTACAATTGATTCTGCACTGTTCTAAAAAGATCTTATTTATTCTGTGTTTTATTCATTTACCCCTCATGTGGATTGCGGGTTTTGCAGAAATCTGCGTCTTAAGGGAGTTGAAATATCAATGGCATCTTTTTAAAGAAATAAACACTTTTGATAGTTATTCATTTTATAATATAGGCTCTAAAGAGCCTGTGGCAAAAAAGCAAGGATACATTGAGTAACATTCAAACACAAAACAAAAGTGTTCATCTGAGAAAATAAGTCTATAGTTACGGGATTAACTTTAATGTTCTTTATTTCGGGAGTTTTTAATACATATTTTCACTATTAGGTTAGTTTAGGCCGTAATGTCTTAGACATTGATAACTCATCGTCCTGCACTTTCAGTCACAAGAGCGACTGAAAATTCACGGAAGCTGTCGACTAAAAACAACATTTTGTGAGATAATTAGTACATCCGTCATTCTTTTTAGGTACTTGATGCGCACTTTGGACAAGTACGTCGAGCAAGACTACAGCGTGGTGTATTTTCACTACGGATTGACAAGCAGGAACAAGCCGCCGCTGTCCTGGCTGTGGAAGGCGTACAGGGCATTCGACCGCAGATACAAGAAGAACCTGAAGGCACTTTACTTGGTCCACCCCACAAATTTTATTAGAATCGTATGGCAGATGTTAAAGCCTGCGATTAGCGTGAAGTTTGGGCGAAAAATGATGTATGTCAACTATTTACATGAACTGCAGCAACACCTGAATTTAGAAAAGATCTCCATACCAGAGGTGGTGCTTGAGTGAGTAGATTTCTTGTTTTCTCTTTATTCACGTTGGAGATGTTACTAATTACATGCGTGTTAGAACAACTAATTAGTAAAATCGTAAATGCTGGTCATAGTGGGCGGTTCGTCATTGTGGTTGCGGTTCGCCTGCCCACTCATCGGAATGGGTCAATCAAAATCCGTCGATAGCCTGATATATTATTTCCAGGAGATAACGGGAAATGGAGTTGACTTTTTAAGACAATCACGTTTTATGACATAAAAGATTCAGCTATGAAATGGATTGCCGAGCATGCACAGGATTAAAGTGCCTATTATAGAGGTGTGACAAAAAAATGACATAAATTATTTTTTTATTATTATGTTAAAAAAACTTTTCATATTTGTATTCAATATTGTCTTCAAGGCGGATAAGCCTTTACTTTCATTATAATTAATACTAGCTTTTGCCCGCGACTCCGTCTGCGTAGACTTTAGGGTTAAGTGCAGAAAGATAATACGTGAATCTTTATTTCTTCTCATAAGTGTCCAAAAAAGTTTTACTTTGAAAAAGCTATTTCCGCATTTATAACATGTTTATTCCACGGGAACATTTACTTCACAGGGTCCTATTTATGTTCATACCTAAAATTATATAACTTAGTCGAATGGTTTAGGCGTGAAACCGTAATAGACTTACAGAGTTACTCTTGCAATTATAACATGTACCCATACCCACGGGAACACATTTTCCAGGATAAAAGTATATCATGTTAATTCGGTGGGTTCTACCTATCTCTATACCAAAATTCATTTACATTGATTCAGTAGATCTTGAGTTTACGGATTCCCACGGGAATACTACACTTTCCGGGATAAAATGTATCCTATGTTACTTCTGTGGGCCCTACCTTTCTCCATACCAAAAATCATTAAAATCTTTCAGTAGATCCAGAAAGTCCCATTCCCACGGGAATACTACATTTTCCGGGATAAAATGTATCCTATGTTACTTCTGTGAGCCCTACCTATCTCCATACCAAAAATCATTCAAATCTGTTCAGTAGATCCAGAAATACCCATTCCCACGGGAATACTACATTTTCCGGGATAAAATGTATCCTATGTTACTTCAGTTGGCCCTACCTATCTCCATACCAAAAATCATTCAAATCGGTTCAGTAGGTCCAGAAATACCCGTTCCCACGGGAATACTACATTTTCCGGGATAAAAAGTATCCTGTGTTACTTCGGTGGGTCCCATCTAACTCCATACCAAAAATCATTCAAATCGGTCAACTGGTTTAGGCGTGAAAGCATTACACAGGCAATGTTACTTTTGTGTTACAGTATATGCTCATCCCACAGGAACCCTACATATTCCCGGGATAAAATGTTGTTCATGTTACTTCATAGGATCTTTTTTTATGTTTATACCAAAAATCATTAAAATCGGTCAAATGGTTTAGGCGTGAAAGCGTAAAATCAATATAGCGTTTTATACCCAATCCCACGGGAATACCAAATTTTCCGGGATAAAAAGTATCCTATGTTACTTCGGTGAGTCCCATCTATCTCCATACCAAAAATCATCCAAATCGGTTCAGTACTTTTTGAGTTTATTCGTAACAAACATACAAAAATACAAAAATACAAACCTTTCCTCTTTATAATAATAGTATAGATATGTGGGGAATTTTTTTAACTTAGCATTTAAGTCACTTTGTTCTACAACTTTACCTTTGCACTCAAAGGATAGGACCAAAGTTTTATACGTATTTTTAATACTTTTGACTCATTTTCTCTCACGTCTCAATAGAATCTTACGACTCAATAGAGCAAGACAATATCATCTTTTTTGGAAAGATCTTAGCAACTCTCATATTATGTCAACTCGCAGTATGGAGGTAATTTATTAACTTTTTGAAATAATAGTTGTTGTGTGACATCAATTATGAAAATTGATGTAATATAAGAACGATATAAGGATTTTTGGTGTAGAGTTTAATACGCGATCGATCAATGCTTGCATGCGCCCGTGCTGCTAAGATAATGGCAGTTTAAACTCGGCGGGAAATATATTTAAAATCGGTTGTAACTACTTTGCTGTGTATCGTGAGCTACCTTACTTGGTGTTTAACACTTTTAGGTAAATTCGATTACATCTGCTTTATACTACAACGAAAACTGTTTAGAAATTCATTAAACATTTTTAAAGCAGTTTATATTACCATTTACCTAAGAATTATTTAATGGACTTTTCAGTCTCACGATGCTTAGGCCTGACACAATAAAAACAGTTATTTCAAAGCCCAGGCTCGATCGCCGCGGCAGTGCATTTGTCCTTTGGCTTCTGCGCAAATCAGGCTTAATTTGAAAAGCATTTCATGGAGAGACGTATGTTGTTTTGTTCCTTAATGTCTCTTACGAAAATATTTGATAGTAGTTGAAGAAATAATAGCTAAATAAATTTTAATTGCATAAAATTTCCTCCCCAAATGGATAACAGTTTATAAATAGCTTCGGAAAGCCCGAAGTTTAAAGTTTTTGTATCGGATTGAGTCTCAATTTAGAGTTTGAATGTTTTATTTTCTTCAGAACTTTGATACGATTTCTCATTCGATAGTAACTAGCCTTTTAGAGACGTAGACTTGAAAGGGCTCCGATAGTTCTGATAACTTCATTTAAAATTGTATACGTGCTTATTATGGTTTCGATCTATTAAAAACAAAATTAAAACCTTTAATTAAAAGATTGATCTCGTATTTGTGTTGAGAATGTTTACTCATTTATTATTTATTTACAAAATACATTCTCGTGAAGAGCATGAATTTCAATTAAATTTGGTAGCGGTCGAAATTCGTGGAATAGAGCATCGGAAATAGCATGAAGACAAATGCATTTCCGAACGGGACCGCATTTTATTAATAATTGAATAGTAATGAAATATTGAGGTATCTTTGTTTATAGCAATTAATATTAGTTCTTTTGGGTGGTTTTGCCTAGACTTGGATTTGGCGCAATAGCTTTGAATTATGATGTAAAATACGATTAAGGGACCTTCAATTATTATTCTCGAAGGGCGGACGCAGCAATGATTCCTCCGGTATTATGGGTGTCCATGGACAGTGTTGATCACTTAACATAAATTGGCTCACATTGTAATACACGAAGCTGTTTCAGTGTTATACATTGTATATTTTAAACTTCAAGCTATTAAGAATAAGAATCATAATAAATGCAATTATCATCTTACCCTCGCATATTCCTTTCGTTTCCTACTTCTACGACTAAAATAAACAATTTTACTCTAATCATAAATTCACACATAGATTGATCAAATCTTTAAACATGTTAATGCGTACCTTTGGAATATAATAATAGAATTGCGTGTACGTTTGAACAGTTACGATCAAACTCTGCTGTCCAAGAACGCAAGGGCCGCCGAAGTCGCAACTCGCCAGAACATGCCTCGTTCGAAATCCTCTGAGCAGAAGGGAATTAAAGTGACGAAGGAGAGCTTATCGCCACCTCCTACTCAGCAGTTTGGCGTCTCGCTCCAGTTCATCAAGGAGAACAATCCCAACATGGTCGAATGTATCCCACCTGTGGTCAGGGAATGCATCGAGTTCTTGTCAAAGCCGGATGGTAAGTATATTCCAGAATTTCAGGACATTCAATTCAATAAGTCCCCTCTTCCCAATATTCTGCAGCTCGTTAAAATAACTTATTTAAACCTACATTAAAAATATAAGAATTTAAAAATAAAATCTCTCCTGGTCGCCTTTAAATTTTGAAGATTTTGTCCTTAACATAAGTATTTTCCCTAGCTCTGGAAACCGAAGGCATATTCCGTCGCTCGGGCAACATGTCGGTGGTGAAGGAGCTGCAGGGGTGCTGCAACCGCGGCGAGCCTATTGAATTCAGTAACGATCCTCACAATGCCGCCGTGTTGCTAAAAACCTTCCTTCGCGACTTGGAAGAACCGCTTCTAACATTTGAATTATATGAAGAAATCTTGAAGTTTCAGAGTAAGGACTTTTTTATTGAGAAAATATCAAAACATGTACTTAGCTAGTTTTAAAAGAAGATGCGTAAGTGACCGTGGCCGTACCCTACAAAGCAGTGATGGTTTTGAGGTTTAAGCGCGCGGCCGAGAATCTTTGGATTCGCGGGTTCAAACCACGCAGGCACACACCTCTGACTTTTAGAAGTTATATTATGTGTATTAGGGTGTCCCAAAAAAATCAAAGTCTTTTTTTTTCAACGCATACCCCCTAATTATTTTCGAATGGTGTTAAAACACTTATAAATAAAATTTCATGAACTTAGGACCACTGCAACCCGTGCCGACTTGCATTCATGTGTTTCAGTACTTACATACTTTGTATGAACTTCGGCGCGTCGCTATATTCCCATGGAAGTTTCGTGGTTGCTTGTTTATTGTATAGGTAAACGCCTCTATTTGTTTAATGAATATGTCAGATTAAGATTTAAGTTTGCAAATTTTAATAGGGGGTGCAAAACATTAAAATAACGTCTTAAAACTTCTCTGTAAAAAACAAATATTGGCAGTTCTGTTTAATAACATTTGTGAAGTAAAATTGAATTTTGTACAAGCGCAAATCTAACTATTCGAGATTAATTATTTTTTGTTAAAGGGCTTGTATGCCTATTTAAGCCTTAATAAACTAATTTTAAGAAACAAGTTGCCTTATACCGAGTCTGAAGAGATCAATAAATATAATGCGGAAAAATCGCAAGATATGTTCGTAAAGTGTCGTCAAGAATTTGTTACAAGCTTGGACTACTTTTTGTATATTGCACACGCCGGTGCCTTTTAATTGATAAAAATAAATGTAAATAATAGATATAGTTATATAAATAGATATGCATAGTTTTACCGGACAGAATTATGAAGGAAATTTAAGGGTTGGCTATCAAGAATTAACAGTTATAATCATATTCTTTGGTGGTGATACAGAAAGAAAATTAACAATTCGATCTCCAAGTTCTATGTACCAGACACCATGATGGCCGAAGCAATTAATTGATTAAAAATGTGGTAAATTATTTTTAATTGTAAATTACTAATAAAAAGTCACACTAGATGTCTAAACATCTAGATTTGCATCGCTATATACCATGTTAAGGCTTGGATGCAATGTATATTATCAGTGACGGCATCTTACCACGACTTATGTTTGCTTAATACTTTGAAACCCTGGAAAACTGTCAATAAAATTAACTCAGAAATGACTATACAGAATATTTATCAGCATTTTTGGTTTTTGGTTCATGAAGTAGCTGTCTTGTCTCTATATCACTATGATGGAGACCAGGAACGAAAAATTATAATATTTTAAAGCTTAACTAAAAAGAATCCATCAATTCATATCCCTTCGAAAATATATCTGCGTGATTTAGTTTTTTAAAAATACATGAACGACTTTATTTCAATCAAAAACAAGTCTTGGTTTTCTTTAATCGTTTTAAATTTTTTGACAGTTTTCTCAATGAGTTGCTTACATTACAGCCTAGATATACTTCTTTTTAAGCAGTTGAGAAATAGATAATGACACTAAAAGTCGCTAGTGATACTGCAAATCGCAGTTATATTGATACAAAATTTTCGTGAAAAAGTCACCTTTAAAGGGAAACTAAAGCATTTTTTCCTGTGATTTATCCTAACAGTAAAAAGAAAACTTTAAGACTAAAATATCACAAATATTCTTGTTTTAATAATAAATATATATTACCGGTGAAATAGGGTATAATTTTGAAAATAAAAATTAAGTTTTTATATGTGCTCTACAATTTCCATACAATTTTTTTCTTAAACCTTTGCTATCAAGTCGGCACGGGTTACCGCTATCCAATTTTGATAATATTTTGTGTTTGAGTTATTAGGGTCAATTAGAAAAAATATAGAGGGTATGCGTATCTAAATTCGAAAAAAAAAAATTCGCCCTACTAGGCTGGGACACCCTAATGTGTATTCACAATAAATTACCACTTTATTTAACGTGTAGCAAAAAACAATACAGGAAAACTTCGCAATACGAGTAAAGCGCTAAAAATGATATGATGGATTTTTTAGGTGTGTAGTAGTGTAGGTGTGTAGATCAGCGTGGTGGACTCCCTCTCAATGGAAGAGGAGGCCTGTGCCCAATAGTGGGTCTTCTATGGACTGATGATGATGATGGGCGATACCTATGACCGCATCATCCAAACCACAAGAACATATAATAAATAAGGATACCTGACACATACTTTGAAAATTACAGCATTTGAACTCTACAAAGTTTGCGTGAATCCGTAAATGAGACCCAAATTAGACAATAGAAAATTGTCTTTTTTTTGTAGAACTTTTTTTATGAATTTTTTACTTTACTTTTTTTTTAAATCAACATGTTGGTTTAATCAACATTAGCACTGTAATTAATTTTTATTTTAGCATGGTCTAACCGCGACAAGCCGAGGAAGGTAAAAATTTTGGTACTTGAGCGGCTGCCTCTCGACAACTACAAGCTATTGAAATACATTTTCCAGTTCCTGTGGAAGGTAAATAATGATTTAATTGCAACGTATGTTTTTTATTACTACTATTATTTAAATGTTTTGTTGCTATCCGTTCAAATTGCTGATTTTCAGCAATAAATTATTTGATTTTAATCGAAGACCCTTTTCCTAAGCAGAAATATCTATACATGACATTACAAATATCTTAAAGTATAATAGTTAGACGCCAATGCTTATCACGACACTAGGTCAATCGATATATATCCGGTACCATCAGGTCGATTTAATTTTGCCAGTCGATACCGCATTTCACTGGACATCAAGTTCTGATTGTACTTGCCGTACCGCCAATTAAGATATAAATTAATTTCATATTGTAGTCCTCAACCAATGTGAAATTTTCCTTTCTAACTAATGGCTTAATGATTATGCTGTATTTTGTTTCTTAGGTGCAAGATAGGAGCTGCCTCAACAAAATGACTAGCAGCAACTTGGCCGTAGTATTCGGCCCCAACTTGGCTTGGCCACCAAACGGTCAGATGTCTCTGCAAGCCATCGTGCCGATAAACGCCTTTGTCGACTTCCTGTTAGAGAACCAGGAAACCATTTTCATTATATAAATATGCCGGCTATGCCAAATATAAAGTACACTATTGCCTGAAATAAATAAACGACCCTAATCTATGGATTAATCCCAATCTAATGAATGTTCGAGGATGAGTTCAGTTAATAAATGTTTTTGGATCAAAGCCCAAACATAAGGATACGTTATTTTAAATTCGGTCGTATACCTACATGTTTCGTCTTAGATCTATCTGTCACCTTAAATAGACTTTTCCAAAACTGTCAGATTCAATACGACTTTATACATACTATTTCTACATTTTAATGGTGCGTAGCGGTTTACAATTTTATATACGTTTACGGTAGTAGATTTTGTGGTATACGTATCGACGGTAGCACCCATGTAGCGTCTAGGTGATATGAAGTGTGCGCACTATTAGCGCATGACGACATTGTCACAAATCTTTGCTGAACAATAATATGTAGTGTATGATGGAAAGACTGGCTGTGTTGTATATAGATATGCCAAATTGTTCCGAGCGCGACATTAAGCGACGGTTTGTTCACATTATTGGTTTAGTATGTTTTTTATTTCACATATCATGACACAGTTTCCACTTAAATTATTTGATGGTATTTTCTATATTGCGCTCAAAGAATTATCGATGCGCCGAATCTAACTTCCTATGTTTTAAGTCCATCCACGATTCCATCCATGGACGTCCGCCATCAACCGTATATAATATTTTATTAAGAGTTTACGCGTACGCCATCTATTGTTTATTAAATTGGTTTCATAAAATTTTGTAATCGCACAATTAAATAGAAAACAGCGATTGATTTGTTACAAAACTTTTTATTAATTTTAGGTAATTTTTAATTTTTTGATCACAATGTACGTATTATATCATAATAATTAAGCATCGCGTAATATATTGTTCAAAAGCTAAGTTATTATTTTTTACTTTGAAATATAAATATTTTTTTTGGACTGATAGAAATAAAAGGATCTGAATGATAGGGGAGATATAATATGGATCCGGGTTTGTTTAAGCTTTTGGAACTTAGCGATAGACACTTCCATATAAATAGCATTTAGCTATCAGCGTAGTAAGTACTAATGAATTTCGATAAATATACAAGTCACTATTATCGCAAAGTAAAATTGAAACGTAGTATTATATGATCTCTAAATAAAATGAAGCCAACAGGTAAGATATATATCCAATGTCGCCATGCTCCAAAAGCTTTATTCAGAAAAAAATTGGTTTCACTCATTCGGTATTTATAATACTATTTAGATTTATTGATGTACTAGAGTCTTTGAAGTAGTAAAAATCATATATCTATATATACACATTACAGTACCTATTTACGTTAGTTGCCTAAC
The DNA here is from genome assembly GCA_030295005.1 of Cephonodes hylas. NCBI lineage: Eukaryota > Metazoa > Arthropoda > Insecta > Lepidoptera > Sphingidae > Cephonodes > Cephonodes hylas. The sequence continues at coordinate 6,071,146 of AP025360.1, read as the reverse complement.
AAATACAATAACGTCGTAAAGGCATAGGTGTAGTTATTGAACATTAATTTGTGTGTATGTAGTTTATGTATGTTAATGTATACCAAAAATAACAAGTAGTAGTTGAGTAGTTGTAAGAAAATTTTCATATTTTTAGTTTGTTAATTATATATCTCACTTCTCAGTCTTATATGAAAAAAAAATTACAGAACTTCACATTTCCTTTCACATTTTTTTGTATTTTTGAATAGACGATGTAGTTGTAGGCTATTTTATATATGAATTATAACGTCCAACCATAACCCGATCGACAAGCTTTAACCATAGAATTCGTTCACATAAAGAAATTTTAAAAAGAGTCACACATATAAGTCATGAATGAAATGTTTTAATTTCACCAAAAATAATCTTAATGTGGGTTTGTGGTTATGGGTAGTTTTCCGTATTCACTGCTACATTAATGATTGGGCACAATGCTTTAAAAATATGCACGGTAAGATGAAACAAAAACTTAAAATTATTGCTCCATAAGTCATACATTTTTATTATATGGTTTTCGTACCTCAAGTTAGCGTCAAAAACATTATTGTACGCGCTGATATCAAAAATATGTAGGGGAAACTGGGGACACTTGATCCCCCCTTTTGTTTTTCAACCTTCATTTTCTTAATACTGATCGGATTTTTAATTTGTTGGTACTGAAGCACGTGGAATTTATTTGGCTATACTATGTGTGATACCCAACGATGTCAGTGTATTAATTTAGTTATAAATCCACTATAAGTTCGAATAGGGAAATGTATCTAGTGTCCCCTATATATGTACGACTTGATCCTCCCCATCTGGAACTCTTGATCCTTGGGAATCTCTCCCGAATTTGGGGTCGATATGATACCATTACAATAAATAAATACTAAAAATATGTTCAAGATTGCTATAATCAAATTTATTTGCAATAATTAATTTTCTAGTATTATTTAAATCAATGGCATATGTTTTTATTTTCATAACTGCTAACCGGTACCCTTTTATAACTTTTACGACCAATAACATCATTCATAGCCAACGCCAAATATTTGTTTGTCGAATGGACTCTATTTCGTGAACCTCCTCTTGTTTTGTACATTCGAGGCACTTGATCCCTTAATAAAATTGAGGATCAAGTATCCCATAATACCAAGGATCATGTGTACCCAACAGCACTTAGGTTACAAAACATTTATTATATAAAAGTATTTAAAGAGTATCACTTTTCTCTGTTACAAAAGGCTAAAAACATGGATAATGATTGTATTAAAGCCGTACAACCTCGTAAACATCTTTTCTAAATAAAATAAAATTTTAAATTAAAACTTACGAAAAAAGTTTCAGCAACACAAATCACACATGGTCCGCTATCTGCAAAAAGTGTCAAATCTGGCAGGTGTACCACTATTAAAAGTTGGCGGGTAGTTTAGCCACTCTAACCCTTTTAATTGCACTTGGTTGCTTAGTAAATTTAGTGTACCTAGTCTCCCGTAAGGATCAAGTGTCCCCAGTTTCCCCTATTTGATCGAATTTATACTCAATTTAAAAAATATCGTTTACTTCGTAGAATCACACTAACGAGGTTCCATGTCTTTATATTTCTAATTGTTCTACTCAGAGTTCACCGACGTACCTTTTCGCTTTAAATTACATTCGTTTTGCGTTTGTTTATATATGTGTGTGCAGTACTAGCGCATATAGGTTCCATTGATGGACTTGAATATATAGATTTCTACTGTCACAGAGGAGTAACTTTTAAATGCATTCCATTGTGGAAATTAAAAGGTTTCATATATCTATTTTTTCAAATTATTGTTAATATGTAACATATTTAATTTATTTCTTTTAGCAAAACAAAGATTAATATGCAAAAACATAATTTCCCTAAACCAATTTCAGCAAAGTAAATGTTTTCTTTCTTTTAAACCCAAAAGTTTTTAAAATTGTAACTTGTATGAAAAACCTTTAAATCCTTGTATTCACAATATTTTATTACTTTTTAACATTAGTATAGTTCAGAAATAAGATAAAATGAATAAGAAATTTAAAAAGAAAATTTTCACACTAGAGAAATGCTTGAGGGAAATATGTGCATAATTGCAATGTCATGGTTGGCTATATAATTCAAAATTTTATTCCATTATCCTTTTAAAATTATTTCAGTTCAGTTCTGTTGCAAGGAACCAAAGGAAATTATATAACATTTTTTTATTAGTACATGATGGAACCTCAAGTGTGATTGTACTGTATTTTTTCTTGTTTTGTTTTGTATTCTAATAGATATTTAGGTATAATTTCAATAACATAGTGCCATTTGTTACAATTTATATGTTTACAAAAGATCCTATCACACAGTTGTTAAATATACTTTATAGATTAACACTTTTGATCAAATTATTATGGATTAAAAACAGCCAAATATGTATTGTTAAATATTTTTTTAGGTTTCTAAGTAATAATAATCCCATCGTATTTCTTTTAAGAATCTCCCATAACAATCTACTTAATTAACATTCCATTCTTTATAATCATTTCTATTTTATATATTACTTAGTTTCCTTTTATTTTAGTTGACAACGAAATTTTGTTGAATATAAAACAACTTTAGTCTAATTTTCATTTATAGCCGGCAAGGGTATTTTATAAGATGACAACTTTTAAAAGTTTAAACAATAGTATGTAATATTATTTAGTCACATATATTTTTGCTTTATGAAAGCACTAAATGTATGTATGAATTCTAAGGCCATCACAATTAATTTTAAGATTAGTTAAAATAGCAGACTTGTACTACAAAAAAATAATAATTTTTATTTTCAGTTTATTTTAAATATGCGGTTTTAGAATATTCCAGTCATTAGCAATGGTGGCCCTAGAATTGACGCAATATTACAATAAAAGCTAAATGTATTTATAACCTATCTCTTAGTTGTATTAGTAATTCTAGATTTATAGGAGTTTCAATAGTTAATATATATATGTGTTAACAGAAATATATCTTCAATAAAGTTTAATAATTGGTGACACATTGTTATTATTTGCTGCTTCCAACTGATTAACATCCTCACATTGAGTAGTAAAACTTCACTGTTCATGGCTTTAATTACCCTTATATTTAGATTCATACTGTGTAGTTGTACAGGTGGATAAATATGCTGAAATATATAACATCCATCCATAATATTTAAGCATACGTAAATAATATAGGGGTTTGATTTAAGCAACAAATAAAAGGTAATTTAATAAAATTATCTTTAAAAAAGTTGGTGAGTGGTGACACAGACGTCAGAACAGACAATACAACTTTCCAAGTATTGTAAATAAGTAGGTATAGCACAAAATTCGCAGAACACAAACAAAAAAATATCTATCTCTTTTCCGCATTACGTGGCGCCTCAGGTTGTTACTTCGCTTCTCCGTTGAGGAGGGGTATCTAAATCACAGAATAAAAATAACACAATAAAATTAGTCAAATAGATACCAATTAAGAGTTTACATCAGTACCTAGTAACTTTTTTTAGACAAAGCAAACATGTTCCACTTTTAAAACTTAGCTAATGAGTGAATGACTTTACTTATAATGGTTATGTGATCTTTTATTATTGAACAATATTCTGATTGTACAATATTATTGAACGTGTACAAAAGATTGAGGGAGCTTAATTTTTATTAAACAATATTTTTTTATTGCGCTGTGTAGGCTTAATATTGCTCAATATATTTCTTTTTTTTTTCTTTTCAACAAAATCACCAGCGTGGCTGGCGCCAAAACTTCGTCGTCAGACATGTTGCTCGCACGAAAATATTGATCAGAGTGATTTATCAATTTTATTGACAGATTAATTGAACGTCTGGAATCAAAGGGGTGTTCAATATTATTGAACAATAAAAATATTGTGCAATATTATTGTAGGTGTATGGGGCCCCTTAGATAGCTCGAGCTAGCAGTAGTTGTTGAGTTTCATGGTAGATCGTATTTTTTTTAATAATGTGATTTCCGGACGTCTATGTGAACTAATGGTTAAGTAGATATTATCTGCGTCAATATCATTTTTGGGAATTAGACCGACATTGAATTGTGGATGTCAGAATGAGTAACATAAGATAATTAGTTAATAGAATAGTTCTATTATATAAATAAAATATATTACGAATATTGATATTACTTCAAATTAAAATTTGAGTAAACTGTTAATACCCACTGATTTACATATCCATAGAAATTTTGTTTAACTTAAACAACTTTGACATATTTACAATGTACTGTTGTTAAAAAGTACCTTCTTCAGTAACGCATAATATATGTCATCTTTAAACGAAAGATGGATAAACAGTGGTGAGTTTTAAATAAATCAGAAAAAAAATATCATTTTTGATGCATGTGAAATGCTGATATGAATTTGACTTTAGGTTTATATCCAAACTTATAAATGATTTATCACCTCTTTCATGTTTAGGCTATATATACATTGATTATGAGTTTACTTATTTATTCTTGTCGAAATTAAATATGATTCCACAATGAATAATTATGTACTTTAACGGAAGGAACATGATGGGGAACCTGTACAGTTAAATGTTCTGAGAAACTCTTAGAAGTGTAATTTTTCAATCATCACTAAGCAAGCATGGTAAGTTGAGACCTAAACCCTTTCAATTGTAGAGGAGGCCACTGCCCAGGGTTGGGAACTATAGAGACTAATGAAGACGAGTTTATTCAAACTATTCGTAAGAAAATTTGATAAGCATATAAATGATATAATCTTAAAAAAGGGTAGCCTGTAAAAATATATAAAATATCAATATCTGGAATAATACTTTCTAATAATAAAAATAAATTTAGTAGATTGAACACATTCTAGGGTTACCGTTTATGGTTATTGTTTTGACGTCATAGAAGATACAATTATTTTCAGTTTAAGGTTAAAATAATAATGAATTCTTAGGCCATGAAAATAACTCAAATGTTTATATAGCTGCAAATATTAATATTTAGAAATATGAATTATTATTGATTATTCTTCACCTGTTCATTGCGCATGTTGCTGCAAGTGGCAACATTCAAACTTTTTTTTAGCTGAAAGCGCCAACTGGTGGCGAATCTACAAAACTTCTTATTGATATCTGTCGCTCTATGGCTCTATGTTCATGTTGTAATTAATTCTTGGTAAATTGTGTTACTTGCTGACAAATTCGAGTTTTTTGAATATGTGCTCGTGTTTGATTCATTATTTGCTTTAATTAATTTAAACCTTATCTCGATGTATATGTTATGCGTCAAGTTCCTTTCAAAACCAATGACATTATATGAACTCGATGTGCGTTTTGGCCATTTTACTTGGCTTGCGTTGGTGATTCGTACATAGTCACGTGACCTAAGTGGTTTTTGGATCAATGGCGCCAAATGTCTGTAATAGAAAATGTATGTAGAAAATGAGGTATTTCAACATATTACATTAATACAAATGGATGTCCTATCGACTAGCGATGTACATCATATACATTCATACAGAATTAAGGGAGAAAATTATGCGTAGAGTCACGTCAATCTGGCAACAAAACAGTGCTGCTATCTATGTTGTCAACTTTGTTATGTAGGTAGTCTACAATGGAGACTGTCCGCCAGATAAATATTTACGGTTAATCGCAAAAAAATGGAATTGTGCAGCCTGTTGGCGATGTTTTGTGAGTGCATTTTGAATATCAGAGTGCGAAGGAGTGCAAAAGCAAAGCGGCCGACGGCGGCGCTCGATTCGTCGCTATTTACCGAAAATCCTAGTACTACTGGCCCGCCATACATTTTACTCTCGCAATAAAGTGAAACGTCAAAATGTATTGTTGATCGTTATAAGTAGTTTACGGAAAGATCCATAATTCTTACATATCTTTTCCATATTTCTTAATGTTCAAAAGAAAAATACGATGTGTAAGCCAACAGCAGCCTACTAGAGCTCTGTAGAAACCTGAATTGACAATTTTGTTCCTTACGTCAAAGTGCTTTTTTACGCGATATTATCGCGTGTAAATGTGCATTTGTAGTGTTTATATGTGGTCAGTATTGTTTAGGGTATGTTTTATTTGGTAATCAATTTGTTTTCATTTCATTATTGTCCTTTGAGCATGTTTTCGATGCTGACAAAGATGATATTAAGTCCGCGCACGGCGCTACACAGTGTTTTAATAAGTTCCGTCCTGGATGACAGTAAATCGATTTTGCACTCTCAGTTAGTTTCTTTCATTCAAACATGATGCGTTGTTTTGTTTTCAGGTATTGGGGACGCAAATTGAAGTGCCATCATGTAGTGAACGATGTGACATTCTACACGATGTTACTGCCGCGCTCTAAGTGTAAAGCAGTAAGAGAATCGTGAACATGTAGTTTGTGAACAAAAGTGAGAGAGATGTCGTTGAGAGGCACAAAAAGGGCGTCTGGGGCGCGTGGCGAAGAGCCTAGCACCTCCAAACGCCGCAGGATGGAGCCAGAGGATGCCCTCTGGCAGCTCCGTCCTGTCAGTGACCTCAAAATGTCATCAATATATAACAGAAGTGCCTCAGAGGCACCTGCTGAACTATTCAGGTTTGTGTGGCCAATTCAATATAGTATAATTCAAATTTGTAACTTAATATTAAGTTAGAACCTAATTTTAGTTGTAGATTTAAGTAATTTATACATTACTACAGAAGTGTTACATTATAATGAATGATTCTTTACAGTTGTTTTTAAGTTAGAAATCTATTTGTGCAAGCGCTATACTACTAAAAGTATTTATAGGATTTTTATGTACTTCATTTATTACTCATAATAATAAAAAACAAAAAATATAATAATCATCATTGTCAGTAAAAATATCATCCCACATATATAACCTCACTCCAGTATTTACTAAAAGTTGAGGCACAGGTAAAATTCTGCATCTACGTATTGCCAGGTTTGTATCAGTCACATAAAAAAGCTGGCAAACCTATTGTTTTTTTTATGAGCAAATTTAAAAACAATAACACAGGCCTTACCCACAAATTAAACCCAGGACCATACAGCATGTACTTGCGCCATTTTACCATGAGATAGTGAATAAGTATAACCAAAGTTCATATATCTCAATAAGTATAATTACAGTCTAGACTGTGTTAGTGATGCATAGAAATATTCCTAGCAATTCAAGTTCTATTATAGATTTCAAAACCACATGTAAATATAACTTTTAGACATATTTGTGTTAAGAAATGTCATTAGATTATAAGTTAGTTTTGTGCGAATTAAGATTGTGAAAGGCTGTGCTGTTGTGTGTCAGTTATTGTTTGCTGTGCCTTTGGAAAGCTTTGCCATCTTATAATTGTAATGACATAATATAAAAGATATACTTAATTCATTGGGGTTCCACTCCACAACCTTAACCCTTTTAAATCTTTTTTTTACTAATAAAATAACTCGTCTGACTATGCAATAGTATATATACAAAGTGAAGTATCACAATGTATAAACAGAATTGGAAGATTCAGTACTTGCAAGATATGAGTGAGGAAGTTAAAGTCAAAAAGTCAACAAGCTAATGCAAAAAAAGTTGTTAATTTGCTTAAGAGAACCTTTCTAAAATCAAAATTAAAAACTTATGCTGGTCATGTTTTTATGCTTTGCGAGGGCACCTGTTAGCCTCTGCACTTATAAGCTATTGTTAAAAAAAAAGTTAGCAAAGGTTAGCGATGTTAAATTGTGTATAATCTATTGTATATTTATTAAAATAAACAGTGACATCAAAATATATATTTTATGTTTGACCACTGTTTATTTTAATTTTTGTGTATGAAATATTACTATTTGCGAGTTGTCACAAGCTTGATATTTTTTGTTATTTCTTTTATTTTATTTTATAAGTAAGTTACCAAAGCTGTGTTAAGTTAAGAACTTATATTAAGTAAAGGAATAAGTGTAATAATTAATAACTTCCAGCAACCAATTTTTTATTAGATATTTTGTAGTTCCTTTTACGAGTGTAACCTAAACAGCTTTCTTTTAAATCAAAAACATAATTAATGTTATTTTTTACTTTTATTATTTGTATAAAATTAATTGTTTTGATTTAAAAGTAAGTGTACCCTAGAACCTAATAATTGAAATTATTGATATCTACTGGTATAATTGTTGTTAGGTCATATTGTATTTTAAGAATATACAAACCTCTGATGGTACAGCCACTCAGTAATACTTAGATCTCCTGATGCAATAACTCTAGTCTTAATATTTATATGGTATTTGCTTATATTGTAAAAACTGGTAAGTTATAATTATTGAGAAATTAAGGTTTTTCTTGCAAAATATAAACTTTGCCATCATTTATTATTATTCTTCTGCTTAATAAAAAAAAAACTTGAAGAAAAAGAATGAGAGGAAAAAAAATGTTCTGCTGGAGATTGACAGTACAACTGATGCAGTATTCTAAAGAAATGTATGACTAAAACTAACTGTTGATTGTCAATATTTCTTAAGTGCTTTGATCACATGACCAATAACGCTCAGAAATTACGTGACATAGATTACAGACGTCACTGGATTGGACTGAATGCAATTTTTTAACTTTAACCAGTATACCATATATATTTGGCAACGAATTGATTGCATATCGACATAGCACCTTCCGGTAATGCAGTGTATAAAGGAACACAGCATTCGTTTCTAAAGTTACTTTTTTAAAGTTATGTTCTTTAAAACGTATAGGTACCTCGATAAATTTTATGTCGTCGATATCCAGTATACAGAATATTTTGGTAATGGTGACGTCATAACTTGCATCAGCATCAATATAAGTACGCTCAAGTTTTGGAACTCCTTTCTTATGTAACCTATTCTTATGGAAACAATTACGCCACAAATAACATTTTTTCTTTTACTACTTTTGCAAAATTTAGAGGACGAATATTGAAGCATAATCTAATGCGCCTAGTCAAATTAACAGATCTGCCTGAATGAATTTATTGCCCTTAGTTTGTGATATTCACCATTAGCGATGGAAACTCCAAGCCTTTACTTTGCGTCCAAAAATGCCTTACAGCAAAATAATATATTTTGGCTACCAAAGAAAGGAAAAAATATCTTGGAATTAGATTTAGATGTAAAGGAAAACAAATGCACATACAAGTTTATAATATAAAACCTGATGTTTCATCTTTTCCGCCCTAAAAGGGGGTGTAACATTAGAAATCCTTACTTACTTTCAATGACATAAGGAAGGTTTTTGCAAAATTACAAGTTTCTAAAACCAGAGATTTCGGCAATGTTTTCATGGATTAGTCAGTCGGTCAATCTTTGTTTCATATATATAAAGCACAGAATGGAATAGAATAAAGTAGAGATATCCGTAGACATTGTACACAGTCAATCAGATCGTAGTTCCACGGCCGTGCGTTCAACGCTTTCTCAATTGACATTCATATGTTACCAACTATGGGATCTGATATTATGTTTCGAGTTTTGACTGCAGTTTTAAGAAGGTCTGACTTAAAAGTCTTTGTAAATCTGGTAATATTTTGGTCCACTTGTTATAGAATATCCTAGATGACGACTAATACGTTCAAGGATTCATTTTCAATGAGATCTGATTTTCTTATTCAAATTATTATTTGGTATATTGTATTTGGGTTTTTAGTCTTAAAGAAATTCGCTATTTCATATAATAGCAATAGGTTAAGGTGTAAAGTATATTATTCTTTTCAAAATATAAGTATGTAAATAAACATACAATGTTGGACGTAAAAATATGTTATGCGTTTTAATAATGAATCAATCAGTGGCCACAGCATTTGTTTTATATAGGTAATAATATCTAACCAATCTCATGTTAGTTGTAGATTGTAAAAAGTTGATAATGTACAAGAATTTTTGCGATGAATCAAATGATAAATGTACAGGCTTGCGTTTTACGTTCTACTTCGCGAATTATTTGAATATCTGCTTCTATTCTGGGCAAAATTCTCACAAGCTTTATTTTGACCTATCAACATTATCCAGGAATGGTTTTGGCCCTGATGTGGAGGGTACATCAAGGTGTTTCTAACTTACTCCCTTATAAAATCGCTGAGACCACTTTGATTCAAATACGGGTAATTGAGAAGCAAAATATAAAGAAAAACTCTCCAGTAGAATATGAAGAGGCTTTTTACACTTTCTCCTATGAAAAATGAGGCAAATTATCTGTAAACGAAACAATATACAAAATATCTAAAAGGTATTCTGTACTTATTACGATTCTCCTAACAACATGCTGTAAGAGATATGAATAAAAATATTGTTTTAAAAGCAATATTTGGTCTAAGTGTGACATTTATGGGCATTATATTATATATGTCCAGTATTGCATATTGTTTCTGAACCTAAACAAGGGTTGAATTATTTAGAATGTATGTATGCGAAGTTGCAATAACATTGACCTAACAACATATGAGCTGTATAGCAAAAACTTTTGTATAACTTACTAGATAATAAATAATTTAAATGAATAGCCAACCATGTTTTTGTGGAATATCTTCATAAGTAACTATTATAGAAAGGTTTTTGCAAACAATCAATGTACTACTCAAAAAACTAATTCATATATCTTAAATTTACTTCAAATAGAAATTATTAATGAGTATAGTACAGAAATGTGTTTTTAATGACATTGGTTGTGGCAATTACAGAAAGGACTTAATCAGCGCCATGAAGTTACCTGACAATGAGCCGCTGACTCCCAGCGAGTACTGGATTATCACTGATACTTGGAAACAGGATTGGGAAAGAGGAGTCCAGGTGCCCGTTAACCCTGATTCACTGCCCGCTCCTAAAGTCAAGATCATTGAAAATCCACAACCGCCAAACTTTCAAGAATTCAAACTGTAAGTATTTCAATTTGCTTGTTTTTTATGCAGAATACATAAGCTCTATGTTGTATGTTGCATGCATTATTTTATATAAGTTTTTATGTAAGTTTATATTATCAATGTTACATTATGACTGAAAAAGTAAATTGTTTTTTGTTGTGAAATATCCTTACTACTCTTCCACCACGGCTTCCACTTTGCTTCAAGGTGTGTGTAGTTATGAAATAACTAATAATTTAATGAACATATGTTGTCGGCTATATCAAAATATGAACTAAATGTTTAAGAATAATACACAAAAGAGATATTTTATTGATAATTACAGAATTTGCGGAAAAATTAATAGTTTCTATTGCAAAGGTAATCAATGGCTTCTAAAACATTATTTCTTTACATAGCTTTAAAATCGTTAATGATGTTTACTTGCTTGTAATACAATTTGTTCTCAATGCTTAAACCGTCTGTGAAATGTTGTTGTAAATTTAAATTTTATGTTCTAGAGCTAGACAATGCTTTTTCGATAATTATATGTTTGACGGCCCCCGTGGCATAGATGGGTAGACTCCCGAATGTAAAACGAAACACCGCGCGTTAGACCCCTGCGTCGTCACAAATGTTTCTGCAACCTGTTAGTATTTATTTCATGTGACTGCTTGTGCAAGATTGTTAATGTTTGTTACCCACGACACTAGACTTGCAGTGGGATAGAATCTATATTTGTGATAATAGGTGTGCTTATTTATATATTCTCAAATGTGTGTAGTTTTAAGCACAAAAAACTTGTGTCGGGCATAATGCTGTTGTTAAGTCAAAACTCTACACAATGTACTTATTTCGTTCTCTAAGATAATAAAACAGTTGTTGATTTTTATAATTTCTTAATTGATCATATTCATATGTATGGTGATACGAGAATTTTTATGCTTCGTGTCGTTTCAGTGCTCAATACATGTTCACCGGAGCTAAGGGATGTATTCAATGAAAAAGTGCTTGAATGGCCGTTGTATTATTTTTAACGGTAGTAGAGAATAAGAGCTTTCATATGACAAGGTTTAAAAATCAATAACAAGAAAATATATTTCAAGGATTTATTGCAGCGTAGCACTAATTTCTCAATTTAAAGTTAAATGGTGGCACTTACTGTGCACTCCAGGATCTCGTGGTCCGCGTGCATAATGCGCAGTGCGAACACTGCGTTATTGTGACTCGTCGCCGAATCTCCAACGAAGGATGACCTTATCTCACGCGTGGTTCTATCTAGCAGTGCTCAATCTGTCGGAAACCATGTAATCTGTGGCATTTATTAGTGAAATTTGCACGAAAAAGCTAAAATTTTTGAGACTACAATAAATAAATAACGCAGGTACAGTAACATTAAAAATAAATTAACAATAACTTTAAAGATTCTTTAATAGCAGCTAAAAACTTCTGCAGTACTCTCTCAGGCATAATGTCAAAACCAGGTAGTCTTCATTTACAATTAAAGTAATTGTAATATGAAAACATTGCTGAATATAATAAAAACTAAAGTAGAACATACATAGTATGGACTAAGGCCTTAACCCCTCAATTATAGAGGAGGCCCGTGCCCAGCAGTGGAACATAAATGGGCTGATAAGAATAAGAAAAAGCATAACATATAGTTTAAAAAAATAAACAGAATAATTATTATAAAAATAAGTGTTAGGAATAATCGTTAGGGAAAAATTAACAGTATAAAATAATTTCCAAATATATCCAGTTTTGAAATTTAACAATAATCTCAAGGCGGACGTTGTGAATCAAGTCCTAACTCCTTCCATTAGTTGTGGAGGCGTGTTTTTACAATTTTTAACTGTAGGTGTTCAATGTTCATATATGAAATAATAATGTTAGCTGTAGTTCAGTGTGACCGAAAAACTAATTCTTCTCAACTGCAGAAGAGACCCGAGCCCACACTCTTAGCATTGGACCATTGATAATATCTAACTTTCGAGCATATATCAACAAAATGTAATGTAAGACGTAATAATTATTTTATATGAAAAACAAAATTATAGAGACATATTTTTGTTATAATAACATATAACGAACAATTATTTTTCAATACTTAAAGAAAATCATTAATTATTATCTGTACGGCACGATTCAAACAAGCTAGTATTTAGGACGAAAAGTTAAATTAAGATCTTTTTAACAACAGCATAATGCATGCATTTGCAAGTAATATGTTTTAAGTACATTTAATTGCTATTAGTAACGCTATAGTATGTTATTTGACAGCCCCGTGGCGCAGTTGGCTAGACACCAGCTTGCGAAACGAGCGGCCGCGGGTTCGATTCCCGCACCGAGACAAATGTTTGTGTGATCCACAAATATTTGTTTCGGGTCTGGGTGTTTGTGAGACCGAAAAGTCTCTCGTAGTTTCTGATACCCACGACACAAGACTCGTATCTTAGTGTGGGGTCAGGACTATGTATGTGACTGTTGGGTGTATTTATTATTTATTTATTATTATGTTGTATCACGGATTGTTATATTCACATGTCAGGTCGACACCATATCAAAAACAATGCACGTAAGTACAGACACACAATTTCATTTATGTTTACTAGGAATTTTAGTTCTATACTTCATTTGGGTGAACATTAAATTAATTTTCGTATCTGACAAGAGAAAAAAAGATAAACCTAAACAGTATAGTTCGAGCGCTTTATATAATTATTAATTATAGGAAATATCACAGTTTTTTTATGAGTACGACGACAACTTATCGTTACGTAGTTTATGAATTGACAATTAATTTTGCTACTTTTATTTTACAATTCCTGCTTCAATCTAGAATTTATTTTAGCTTTCCTAGCATTCCACGAAAAAATGTATTAAACATTTCAGTTATTTTGCTAAAACGTTCTTATTTTTTAGGGACTTTATTTATTTTAATAGCGCTTTTAAAATGTAAGTTTTCATTTAAAGGATACAAAGTATCAATATGAATTCGATTAGCATAAATGTTCCCAAATTATTTAAATTTGCTTTAAACAAAAATTAAAACTACATTATTGCGGCTTCTAAAGCTTTAGTTTTTGAAGTCCACTGGGCCTATGTATCATAACATTAGCTACGTTGATGTTGTTATAAATTACCCATTATTTGTCTCTAGCTATCTGTCGCGCTAGAGCGGGAAAACTTCTTAGAAATACATGACATCAAATAAATATACTAAAGCTGCGAAGGGAACATTGCGTAAAACAATGCAAGTTTTAGATTGAATTGAATTAAATGTTACGTTATTACGATCGGAATGCTCGTATATATTGATTCGCATATCCCTCGGCACGAACACGAATATTTTTTTACATGCATTATTGTTTTACCATGTATGTTATGTTTTACTAACAAGGACTATTTGTAGGTAAACCAATCGTCTTAGCTTTCGTAGAATTCAATGCGTAAAGAGGAAAATATTATTTAATCTGCGGGGATATTTGGGATATTGTTGGGTATATACAAATCGTAAAGATTATTATTATTTATAAACTTTCCATAAGGACACATTTCAGGACATTATCATATTGATTTTTTTTATATTATAGACAATCCTTCAAAGATGCGATGTTGTTATATAATAAGAATGTTCCTCAGCTACGTTACACATATAGGTATGTGCTTTCAATATCAGATCTTCTATCCAAGTGCTCATTGTTCGGTGTCCTAGTGCGTCAGCTGAGAGCGACATGTGCAGGGACTCGTGTTGTTGAACAAATTATTCAATCACCTAACGTTGTTGTCGAGTGTTTGTTAATCTGCACTAGAAGTCAACAACGACTTTTAGCGCATATATTTTATATGATACCTTACTACGAATGTAATACGTCAATAACTGCTGGAATACAACCTGTACTTTTTCATAATACTAAATGTAATTGATGGAAAGCTTCCTGGCCTATACAGTGATGTCTTTACTTAAATTTTTAATACAAATACGACAGTGGTCGATATAAAAAAATTGTTTGTGTCGACGGGAAGCCAGCAATTATAGATTTGCTTTATAAAATATTTAAGAATTGCGATTATGACCTTTTTTATATTGATGCACATTTATGGCGATTAGATGAGTAATATGGATACCTAACGAAATACGAAAATATGGACATAATATGGACAAAATTTTATGATGAAGGCATCATAGGCGATTCTTGACCGTGCGTTTAAACTTCGAGCCCAACACTGCCTTATAATTTTTTCTTGCGTTAAGTGAAACCAGATAAATTAAAAATACTGTAAATGGATATAACATACAAATATTATATCTGCTCTGTGACAGTTTGCTATAAATTATCAGTACCTATAGTTTCCATTTCATACATTTTTAAAACCCGCCGTTAAAAAGGAGGAAAATAAATTCCGAATTGCTGTTAACATCTCCCACAGGAAAGATTTAATAAAAACATTCAATCGGAACGGCAAATCTAGGAGTAAGTCAACATCGTGGAATAAACGAGTTTGTTAATATTTAATAAAATATTCATTTTATATTTTATTATCTTTTACTTGATTTAGATTTTATATGAAATAAGTAACACACACATCGAATGTTCTTGAGCCAATTTGAAGGATTCAATTTCTCAAACGTAGGATGGTCACGGACAGATGTATGTAAATAGTTACAGAAGAGATTTCAGTAACGCCATCTGTGTGTACCGTTCTAATATCTTACGTTACTAAAGAGAAACATAGTTTCGGCATACTATTAAAACACATTTACAACCCTTGGTTACAACTATAAAACTAACGTGCTTACTTATTATTCAGTAGATACAAATAAATAATTAAATTTACATCCTCATATACTAGTAGTCCATAGAGTACATAAAATCCTGCTGCTTTACTAGATTTGCTTTTAAAAAAGGTTTTGTAATAAGAATTTTGAAATATAGATTAGTGCGACTTTATAAAATTTACATTAAATAGTGCGCTTTATTGGAATTACAGGTATTAAGCATGGATACGTATTATATGTAAATATACATATGACTTTATGTACATACATAATCTCGTGCCTGTACCTCCAATGGGATGGACAGAGATTTATTTCTACGCCTACATCTCGCCAATTCTTTTTTTTGTCCAACGTAGTATTGAGAATAACTTAGCTTCTTAATCGTTTTACTGTTTATGGATTCCACAGATCGCCATTCGCTTCTGCTGATAGAAGTACACAGTAGTTTGGACTATAAATTTGTTATGGACTGGTGACGGATCATCGTTGCTGTTTTGTGCCCGTAGACACTTTATTTGGGCCACACTTTACTACTTATCATTACGTGTGTAATTCTTACTAGTGTAATACTTACGTGTGTAATATGCCGAGTCAGTAAAACAACTAAACTGCTTTGTGGCGATAAATGTATTTATTAATTTATTCATTTTTGTAGATAAACACCTATAGAGGTGGACTTAATGCCTAAGGCTTTTCCTACCAAATAAATAAAACATTTTGATGTTATAATGTACAAAATTAGTGCTAGGTTGATAGGTATATTGTTTATACATCGTGATGTGTGGGGCTTTATTTCCAAATCCAGAAATCTTATTCGTTTTTACATTAATTCTTCTTCTTCTTCATCAACCCATATACGCCCACTGCTGAGCAGGGGTCTCCTCTACCATTGAGAGGGTTTTAGGCCATAGTCCACCACGCTGGCCTAGTGCGGGTTGGCGGACTACACACCTAAGAAATTCCAAGGAACTTTTTAGGTGTGCAGGTTTCATCACGATGTTTTCCTTCACCGTTACATTAATTACATCAATAATTTTAAAATATCTGTGCATATCTTGAATATTGGAATACATATCTATTTCTATTGCTGGAAGAAATTATCTATACATAATAATTCCTTCGCGCCATTCGAATAGATTCGATTGCCCAGCTAAAATCAGACGTATCGTATGTAAATTGTCAGTATGGGTTGCGTGATAGGGTACCGATCGTCAATTTATGTCAGGGACAGTCTGATATTTTAAAATTTAAGTAGGGGTAGAGATCGCAGGTACACGAGTCGCAAAAGAAAAGAAAAACCATATATCATCAAAAGGAACAACTGGTTTCGTCTTGCTTTGAGACGAGTATTATTAGAATGCATATATTTGGGTGCTACGGGCAGCATTGAAATAAACAAAAACAATAATAATGATTATCGTAAGGCAATAAAAAAAATGCAGTCTCTTCATAGTCTTACTCTTAATATTCGTAACATAGCTCTGATCTCGAACTGATTTATACATAATACAAGTTTAGTGTTGTGGGTATTAAAAATTGACCTGGTTGCACAAAAATTCGTTTCAGGAGCCAAGGCAAATACTCCAAGGAAGCTGTCATATTTGGCGTTACTTATTTTAGCAATTTGGAAATTTAATTTGCCTATTAAATATCGCGATGAAAAAAGTTTTAAAGTCTACGGTGCACATAGACATACTGCGCCAGTAGATAAATAAAAATAGTATTAAATATTTAACTCCGTAGTTAGAATGCTAGGTCTCCCCTAGTTGAAACTCGTTTACATTGTATTGATTTGTGCTTCAAGACCTTGCTGAAAGGTTTCAGCGCAGCCGGAACAGTATGAAATTTCAATTTATTGAAATAGTTATATGAATAAGTGAAGTTATTTGTAATTCGATCAAAATTTTAAGGTGACAACAAAATTTACTTCAAGGGTTGAAATCAAGCTGGTTTTGTGCGCTTTTGTATAACAAAACAAAATGAAACCTTTATTTCCGTGTGGTCAAATGTTATTATATTAGAGATATTATCTGAATTTTAAATTCATGAATGCGAGGTGTGCTTCAAGTGAGAAATAATATAACTACCATTAATCCCATGTCGTTGGTTAGTTCTGAGACTCTGGTTCTGAATATTTTTCCTTAAGAAAATTCTCTATTGCTGCATTAAAACTCCCCGTATTAATTTGAAAACCCAGTTTATAAAACGTCTGTGTAGAAATAACAGGTCGTTGAGTTATCTTATTAAAAGTTAACATAGATTTGGTTCTTATTTCCTTATCGAATCTTGCAATTTTATTTTGATCACTATTTGAAATATCGGGGCTTGTTATTCGAGGCGGGAGTCTTAAAAAAGAAAAACCACAGCATTGATTGATTTTGAAAATGATGCATAAATATAATTATGCAACAGTTAGTATATTTCAGACCCCTCAGTATTTAAGTTTTTTGATAAAAATATTACAACAATCGGTTTAATATGCATTTTTGCAGATAGACATTTATGCCGAGCGTTTATGGCAAACCTGTGATAGATTAGTTAAGCGAATAATTACAATTGAATATTGGAAGTGAAATATACAAATAATTTTGATCTTCGCTCTACTTTATCCTCGCCACTATAATTTATACAAATGGTAATATTTATATAAATGGTAATTAGTAGACAATAACCTTAGCACGAATTATTGTCAATGTGAATGTTATTTTTACACAAGTAAGTGTTTTACATGTATTATTTTAATTTCGAATCCTCCGCATCACCTACATTGAAAAAAATGTTATAAATGACACTCAGAGTTCTTTTTACTGGGCTCTAGCACGTACACCTCTCGATAGATGGCGCTAGTTGTCAAAGCTTATTGCTGAGGGCATTCAATCTTACAAATATTGAGAATGATTACAATTTTGTTAATTGTTTGTGCTTTATACACACTCACAAGAAAAATACGATTCAAGTGACGGAGCTGACAATTTCATGTGAATGTTGTTGAAAAATATAATGCTATCAGAGAGCGGTAGTGATCTAAAAAGGTTCACAGTTCTGCTGGTAGATGGCGTTGCCATATTTAGAATGTACGAGAACTTTATTGGATGTGCATATTCAAATTAAACTGAATCGTTTGAAAATTTGATTTCTCCTACTTAGTTTCATTTATTATCCTATAAATTCATTGCAATATGGAGTGTTTAAATAGGGCGGAGTTGTCAAAGTTATATGTTTCATATAATTTCTTGGTATGTCATTAAAGGGATGGCTAAAAGCAAATATGTATAGCAATTACAACTTTATTTTCTCAACAACATTTTTCTGGGTTGGTGTGCTTGGGTAGGTATTAGTGGGCTTTTGTCATTTTTATAATTATACAAATATTCATAACGATGGAGATGATTTAGATTATTAAATATTGCTAGTACATTTAAGTATAAACCATTTATATCTAAACGTCGATTAGACGAGTTGATTCAAGAAGAAGATAGGTATATGAAAACAATTAAATGCGAAGAGCCGTGAGCCAAGGATATATATTTATAGAACTGGTCACTGTTGCATTAGATAAAGTGTAGCGCTTAAAGCTCTTCAAGCTCTAGGAATGGTTAGGATTCGCTACCAAACATCAACGAAGAGTACTACAAGACAATCGCACTCAATTAGTGGGCGATATATTTTTAAATTAACATTTTGAATTGAAGATTCGTAGAAACAAGGAGATTTAAGCAAAAAAGGAGAAAAAATTGATGTATATAATATATATATATATATATTTATACATAATTGAAAATAAAAAATTAAAAAGATGTCTCTTCTTTTGATCTAAAGTCGAACGACGGGTTATTTGCATGAGGCAGTATATTGTGTTTGCAGCCTAGTCTACGCGCATCTAAGAAGTCACAAGAGCGGCCGGTCGAAACGTATGACATTGTGATCATAAGTTTGGCACCCTCGGCACGCTTATATTGCTTATCTATTATTATTATTAAACTGTTATGCGGTAATTGAAACAAATAATGTTATGCGGGCAAAATAACATTTCGTTTTTTTTTATTGGACATTCAAATATTTCGAACACAGCGCACGTATTGGCAAATGTAGCGTTGCATGTACACTAACAAGGTGGAAAACGACCTAACAAAAGATGTGACATTTGGGGAAATGTATGCCGATTGCAACAGGTCACGTATTTATGTAGCAATACATACGAGGGTTGATATCGGTCGTTTTAGGAGTTACAAAGAGCCCTTGACGTGGGTGTAGACGTGTTCAAACCTGTTTACATTTTCATTTTGTTACCGTAATTTCGGCAATGGGTGAAGATAGTATCATCATCATCATCATCAACAGCCTTTAATTCGTCCACTGCTGGACATAGGCCTCTCTTATGGCACGCCACTGGGCTCGATCTTCGATCTCGATCTCGATCCTCTGGCTAGGTGGGGTGACGATATCCGCAAGGTGGCTGGCAGTGGTTGGATGAGGAGAGCCGAAGATCGAAGATAGTATGAACAACTAAATTAAAAGCAGCTTTAAAATGACGTTCATGTTAGTGGGTGCTATAAGAGCTTTATGAAGTTCTTCGGAGTTCAATGATTTACGTCATATCATTCAGCTGTAACGAACTGTTGGTTGGAGTTAAATCGATAGTTAAAATGCAATATCTTTTAATAAATAAATGTCTAGTTTGCCAATCCAGACTTGGTCAGCGCGGGTTATTTAGTAAATAGAAATAGAAAATAAATCATATTAACTGTCATTTTGTGTATATGTATCCTTAGCGAATGATACTGGAATTCATGTACATATAAAAGCTATGGAAGGCCCTTCAATTAATAATTTAATTGCATATTGATTGCATTGTTTGTAACATCTTTTTATAAGCCCTGTTCCAATGCGATTTTTTAGTTTTCCAAGCCAACTCCGATTTGATTGCAAAGCTTTTAAAATAGAAACGGTCCCACCAAGGGATTAGAGGGAGGTGAGCTATATGCAACGTCTATTTTCGTAAATGGAAAAAAGAAAACGCGTTATCCTTTACCCATATTTTTAGTTGTTTTGTGCACATAGTGGGTTACGAATTTAATTGATTAAACGACACCTTTAATGGATTCATACTGTACTTGAATTAACACCACTTTGAACATATTAGCCATTAGTAAAGATTTAATTCAGTTTAATGATAAAGATTTGTTACGTTACAACCGAAATTTGACCAACAAAGAACAAATTACTAGCAAAACCCAGAAAATAGAGTCCTGAATAGTGCCCGACCCGGGAATCGAACCCAGGACCTCTAGGTCGCGTGACACATGCTTGTACCGTAAGACCACATTGATAAATTAAGGTATTACGGCATTAAGTACGCCTTTATACATACGTGTATATAAATATTAATTTAACGCTTAACTACATTTATTCATTGCCTAGCAGACTAGCTAGTCTGCGTAGTTTGAAGCTTCAAACTCTCTTTTCTCTCTAGCGTTCAAAAATGCGTTGTGATTTTACTTATGTTTTTTCATCCCTCAATAAAACGTAAATTAGCTACGAATTAAACCTTGAACCAGTTGAATCACTTTGTATAGTCGCCTAATATTGTGTTATAACTTTAAAGACTCTTTAAGGATTCCTAAAGAAAACTCGTTTTAAAAACTTGTGATGGAAATAATTTTTCTGATTTTATAAGTTGTTAGAAAATGAATTTCTTAAAGTTATGGGCACGAATGGAAAATCTGAGATGATACTACCTGTAAAGGTACTTTGATTTGATTGCTTCTTCTACCAACCGTTTCAGGATGATCCGTTGAACTAATCTCACGAATGTCGTATTTTTTATTTTGAATATGGACCCGCAGTTTCGACCGGCACAAAACAAATTAAAAAATGCAGATTCAAAGTTTATTCATGATCTATGTGTTCCCTGTGTATTGATTTTTTTCAAAGAATGGTACTATTGTCTGTAACCACCTGCCGATATTAATAATGCTTCATAGGCGTGCATACTTCAAAGGGAGAATAAATTCGCGGAAATGGAACAGTGTTGCGGTCGCTTCATTCTTGGGTTCAAAAGAATTTTCGCAGAATAGTGCTGTATAACACGGCGATTAGATTAATCTGTTCCTGAAATATAATGGAGCGTCGCCTAAATAGGATGACCCATAGAACTTATTGTTTATAGCAGCTCCGCCTAATCATTGTTATTTATCAATCAGATTATTATTTCCAGCAAACAAAACCATCGAAATAAATTTTCAATGTTGTATATAGCGGTTCGAGCACCCTAGAAAGTATAAAAGATATAAGATAGGTACTAAAACCCGGTATGGTTCCAAAAGTATAGTGGGGCTGAAACATATAGTCAGTTCAGCTGTGAAAGCGAAAAATGAAATACTTTCGCATTTATAAGTTCCGAGAATAGATTATGTTATGAGTTGTCAGTGGTTTAATTTATGGTTGGCGCTTTCTGTGGGAGGCCTACGTTCAGCAGTGGAAGGGGATAGGCCGAGTATATAATGAGTTATCAATAGACTTTATCTCCGTGTTAGTGCCACGTTTTTTTTCCTAGTAGGAACCAATTCTGCGATCGTTGTCTAAATGCTTCTGTTTGCCTTAACAGGATCATAAGCGTGAGTGAATATATTTAGATATTTTGCGTTTAATAAATACAACCTCAACAAGTATTTTGCTAACGGTTAGAATTAAATGGCTCTGCACGAGGGTACATCTACGAGGATAATGAAATCGGTTGCACCCCACCGAGCGGCATTAAAAAAAAAACGAACGGGTGCCTCTGGCAAAAATTACGGCAAAACTGGCCAGTAAAATAAGTTAACGGTAATTAAATGCAAGATAAATACGTTAACTTTCCGGTTTCTACAATATTTCATTTAAAATATTCAAGGTTAAATGTAGCTGTTTCGTGTCCCTGCACGGGATTATTATGTTTTGTCAGCCAACCGTGGCGTGCGTGGTAAACTATGGTCTTAATCCTCTCAGTTGTAGAGGAGGTCCATACCCAGCAGTGGGACATAATTGGGGTGTTAATGATAAATAATTTGTATATATCCTATGCTGGATATGGGCCTCCCCTAACATTTACATTTCTCATTATGGTGAAATAGACTAATTAAATTTATAATTAACTAATTTAGGAAATAATAAAGAATTTTAGAGGTTGCTTGCTAAGGATTCTACTATTTTTAATTTTGTGTTTAGAAGGTCGTCATCGACGATAGTTTTTAGTTATAGTAATAACCAAATCCATGTTTCCGAAGTAGGCTTAAAGTTAAAGTTCACTTCTTTCACTAGGTCAAAGAAAAATAAGGATTTCATTAACTTTTTATTGCCAGTAAACAATAGGTTTTATCGAATAAATATGAGCATTTACTTAAACATCATTTTCCAATGACTAACCGTGTAATACAATACGAAGGAAAGGAGTTGTTTCAGAAGTTAAAGTTTATAAAATAGAACATTGTGATTTGAAGCGCACCTCGTAGTTGCAAAGTAATCAGCGATGAAATATCAGTTAACGAAAATACTTTATAATATTTATATTCGCAATTTTAATGCGGAACTAATATAATTAATCAATGCAACTATATGTTGCATGTTTAGTAACCGCTACTTATATTTACGCGCCAAGTTTGGAAATTAATTTTAGCTATCATATTTTTAATACCTCTAGACTATGAAGTAACTATTGTATTATTACAAAAGTCTGGCCTAGGGTCTCTTCTGTTGCGATTCACAAACTAAGAACATTTATTAATTTAATTATATTTTAAATCTTATGACTTAATTGTAAAAATATTTGTCGGCTACGTTAATATTACCTTAATAATAGTTAATATAAATTATGAGATGCATAGCAACAAGACAGAACCTCTTTTTGTATAAAAGAGATAGCAAACAAAATTGCAACTTGTTAATAACAAAAGTCAGTAAAACGTATAACGATAAAAAAATGAAATGGTGAATGTTAAAAATTAAAAGCATATAAAAGTCGCTTCAACTAATTCATACTCAGAATTCTATAAAAAAAATCTGTGACAGTCACAGTAATTTTTACAGACTGAGTAAAAATTGTCTACGGCGTCACATGATTTTCCTTTCCATACGGAAATGTTGTATTGTTGCGGAGTCTATGAAGTAGAAAATAAGCCTAATAAGCTAAGCTGAAGAAGTAAGCTAAGCAGTTGTCCATAGTATTTTTTTTATTAGAATATAGCTTAGACTCCAAACTTTAGAGCATTACCAACCACTGTTACGACTGATAACATATTCATTAAAATTAAAGTTTTATAAGATTCAATGGAAAAAAATACTTACATTTTTCCAAGAGAAGAAAAATGTCTAAACTATACACCACACAAAAAATCAGCTTGATTTATTGTTGCACTCGAGTCACATGAACACAAAAATAATAGCACTAAGCAAACGTTTTTTATCCTCCGAGCACTACAATGTTTGGTTTCGTATATAAATTTATACCGCAAAAGTGTTTACATCTGAAATAATAGAAAGTCACTCGGCCGTTGTACGTATATAAATTTTGCGTATCGCCACTCAACTTTAAGCGTGTTTCCTCTCCCGCCCTCTGGCCGATAGTGTGCTCAGAGTGCTTCCAATGAACTAACGTAGTCAGTATGTCACCCAACTTAATTTCGCCTGAATAATGAGTTCATTTAATACGCTTATTTATACTATACTAGTATAAAACATATACCATAATATTTGCTATTATTAAACATAAATGTATTAGAAAAAGATCTTAACAATAACTAAAATATTTGTTGGTAACGCATAGGTTCATATATCAATGAAATAAACGGCGTTCAAAAACCTTTTATGCGAATATTTTAAACAGCGTCATTGGATAAGAATTTAATAAATAAATCTGATTGTTCAACAGTGTTAACTGCTATACCCGATAAAGAAATAATTGTGGTAAATGAATACAGAGAAACTATTTATATTATAAAATTTTACGAATTTTCACTGGCTGTAATAAATGCCAATATGCGATGTTCTGATAGCTCACCTGAGTCTGCGTCTCTGCTTGATACGAGACAAGTGTTTTGTTTACGACTCAGGGAATATTTGAGAGAATAAACTGCTTATGCCTCTAACAAAAGTGCAATAAACAAATTGTCGGCCAAAAGGTCGAGATCGCCTTTTCAGTAGATAAAGTATATGGTTAAATTTACAAATAAGAAACACATTTATAATATTATTTTATAATATTATTATAAATGTAATGCGATATTAATTCTGAATTAAGTTAAAATTGGTCATGCTTATAAATAAAGGCATAACCATATCAATGTTTAGGGCTTTCATGGTGCAAATTGTTAAAAAAAACATACATTGATATGACTTTACATTTCATTGGGGGCCAATTTTTATGACATGATACTTCGCAGACGTGAGATCAGAATAAATGTATCACTCCTAGTAATTGACAAATAATAAATCAAATAGTAATATGGAAAATAGGTTTATCATTACCATTTTAGATGACTATGTGCAATATTTGTCTATTTTTTATAGTTAATCCACTTTCCGTTATGCATATATTCTATTGGAGGTAGTCAACATATTTCGGTCATGCGGTTAAGAATTATCTTCCAATTAATAAATGTAATGGAAGGAGCACAAAATGTGCATTAATGTTACTCTGTTCTACATGCTTGCAGTGGATGATTTAAAGGCATCCACCGGTTCACCGTTGTTACGGCTTAGTAAATTCCACGTGTTTCCATCACTGTTAATTAATACCGGGTTTGCTCCATGGTGAAATTTTGCGAACTATTACCAATGTATAGTAATGTGATTTATCTGTAGATTCCGAGCTGCTGATAAGAGTGCGAGCTTTGGCATAATCAAAGCTGACGCTACACTGAAATTCTACAGAATTAAGCTCGTAGTGTGACGATAGCAATTGTCTTCAAGTTGCACACAAACCTGCATGGCTTGAATAGACTAGACTAATCCCTTACGGAATACTAATTGGATTTTTCATGGTTTGCTGTGAAGCTATGGGGCCACGACAATAAAAAAAATAAAAAATACGCCTCCACTTTATTGCCTTTGCGTGTAGCGTAAGATACTTTTTTATTAACGGAAAGGGCCCGGGTCCCCATCTTAAAAATTCCTAATGCCGCCAGTATACCGATCAAAACTCCCTCATGGCCATCTTCGCGCCAAGAAGGTGCCCACGTTGTGTGGGCGAGAAGCGAAAGCGCGAAAGCGAAAAGATACGGAGGGCGCAGTTACACCCACTAGCTTGTTCCGGGCGGCCCGATTTTGGATGGGCGTGAGTGAACCCCCTCTCCTTCCTTCCCTACACTGCGTCTAGCGAGAGCAAGGGTTCGTACGAGTCGTCTTTTACGACGAGCAGGGGATGCCGTGGTGGGTTTCCGACGCCTTTAGCCAACAGGGCAGGCTAGGTTAGGTCCTAAGGTGAATGAAACGTGAATGGAAACATACCATAACATACCTAAAATGAAGAATATTCACGTCGCAGTACATGTAAACTCGTCCAAAAACTTATAACCCAAAAAATCGGTTTAAGTAATAGCGAAAGCGATAGCTAACTTAGCTTAATGCGATGCGGTGCAAGTTCAACGAATATTAGCTAGCTTATTTACTCCGTAGCCGAGCGTAGCAATAGCGTAGCACTACTTTACTACGTTTTGTATGTCGAAGTTGACGTGACTATTCTGTAATAATTGCGATGAATGTGAAACGATATATGTAATTAAACGTTCAATCTAAATTAAATTTAATTAGATGTTAAAAATATTTTTGTAAGAAATAGCAGTTATTGATTCTTTCCCATTCATTATTGTGCTAAATTCGCTGCAGAATTTATTATCAAATATTACAATGACATAAATTATGAACCACATATGAAAAAGTTTATAGTTTCCATTTATCAAGTTAAAGTTAAGGGTGTAGTAGGGCGAAGTTAGCTCAGTTAACACCGCATACGTTAAATGATATGTAGCGAGGATTATTTCATTAGAAACATGCATCCAACTACTAGTTGTAATTGGTTCGAGGACGATCCTTTGAAAACGGATTGCGTGTGGCCGGGTACTCGCTTCATTGCAAGGAGCGAGTTTACGTAGTAACTGCAGTGAGTGCTAACTCATCTGTTGCCTTCGAGTTCACATGGTTGTCACTCAGAATTGCATTGAAAGATAAACTCTAGTCAATGCTAATAATGATGATTGCGTCATAGATCGGATACTACCGTCACTTCTAGGGTGCGTTATAGAACAATACTATTTATTTCTCTAACAAAGCTTTGACCTATGTAAACGGCAAAGTAAACCATATTATGACTGATTTTGTTTTGTTTTCATGTTGATTTTTTTTACTAGTGGTTTATATTGTACTCTCTAAGAGGATATATTGTAATATGGTTATTGTAACGGCAAAGTATATCATACGCCACAAGGTTTAGACTTTTGTCTGCCTACATTTAATAGTATTGTGTTGGGTACGGATCCGCCGTATTATGGACGTTGTTTTTTTTAATATATCAAATGCTTTTTGACAAGCCAAGAGATTTCTAGGATTCTTTAGTAATTTATGCAACTTTAGAATAAACAATAATTGAAATTGGGGGACTACGTTAAAATTAGATTGTTGTAGCTTATGAGAATGTACACACATTGTTATTAATAAAGCAAACAGTTGTGACATTACAACCGTATTTTATTCATAAAGTGCTAGGCTGGTTAAAGTCATTTTAAGCATTTGTTAGGCCGTTTAGTGACATCTGTATGTAAGTGCACGTCTTTTATGACCGCTGGTGGTTTATACTAATGGTTGCAATGAGGACCAAATAATTTAGCTTCGTGTGTTTATATGTACTAAACGCGTGACTGTGATGACGGAAACAGAACTTCATAATGAATCTGTATAGTAAACACTTGTAAATAGAGCGGACTTTAGGCGTGACCTTTAGGTGCACTCGCATCAATATGTTACACTGGTACCAATATGATGGGATATTAGTCGTACCGTAGCCGCTAAATAATGAAATCCAATAACGCAGTCGGTGTATGTATTCTCAGTAAAACCAATATTAACCGCTTGGCCATTTGAACTGTTAGGCAAGCATAAACTGATCTCTCGAATTTGGATACTGTATTACAATTTCAAGAATAATATGAAGGATAGATATTTAGAATACGTGATACTTATAAGTACATTCTTTCGCAGACCGAGGGACAAATACATCCATTTAACGCGAGACGCACACTACCAGGCCGATAAGCACATACTAAGCACGACGCCGGCACGCGCTGAGGCCGCTTGTAGCTATGACCTGGACGCCACAGATACAGCGTGGTTGAAACTGTTGAATGCAGAACGAGCCAGAGCGGGTGCGCCGCCCATCACGGAAGATCAGCTCGAGAAGGTCATCGAAGAACTAGAGGTAAGTTCTTTCAACTTTGTTAAGTCTTTTTATTTCTCCTCGCATTACTTTGCAAAAGCAAATTTATAAAAGTAAATTCTAACTTGAATCCACACAGTGCTAGTGGTGATATAAAAAATCTCTCTGCTAGGTATTCTACGTTTTGGAATCCGAATTCAGACTTTGAGTATCCGAGGTATTACGTGTAGCGTGTCCGGCCCCACAGATACCATGTTTCAAAATACACACAGCATTTCAATAGGTTTATTCCGGGTACACTGATTACTATGCGTACGGTTTGGGAGATGCATGGAAATTTCAGCTTAGATTAAAATTTTACCTAGGCTGTTGGGAGGCAGCTGTTGGAGGGATTTTCGTTACCCTCACCACAAAGAGTGAAGATAAAAGTCTTTGACGAGTGCGCTCTTCCTGTCATGGCTTAGGGAGACGAGACGTGGACACTGACGGTGCGACTGATCTAAGGTCACTCAGCGGAATATAGGGTGGGATATGTTAAGAGTTTCTCCGAATTATCATCCGACTGGAACAAGAGTTGTGGACATAGCCCAAAAGATTAGCGAGTTAAAAGTGGCAGTGGCCACATCTGTCGCAGAACAGACAAGCGTTGCGGAAAATATGTATTGGAGTGGAGACCACAGAGACACAGAAGGTGCTTTATGCCGTCTTCGTTTTACAGACGTGGTTTGGATTCAGGATTATTTGTTGTATGGATAAATCTTTATCTTTTTCAATAACCAACATGATCTTTTTATGAATATTAACCAAAAAAAATATTAATGTAACCCAATTCGTAAAGATAAATTTTATGTATAATTCCCCATTTGTAACGAAAGTATATTAAATATTTTGCTGGAATTACTAGGAAATGCGATGTGCAAAAATTGTAAGTTATATTAATGCTGTCCAGTTTGCGTGAATTGGTCAGAGTGGTACTTTAAACTTTTGTGTTAAATTAATTCTTGTGCATCTTGTTAAAATATTTTCAATAAATTCATTCAATTCAGACCATGGTAATCAACTATTTTAGTAGTCGACAAATGTTAATTGCAAATTTACTCGGGAGTTTGTGTACCTACAAATCAGTTGTAATAGTGTTTTTGTAAGCTAGCACCTACCTTGTGCCAGCGTTCCTTTTTAAATAAATACTTTCTTTATGTCCGTTGATATCTATTTCTGTGCGCAATATTCGCTTGAAGTTACTTAAATAAACTACAAATGTCAATAAAGTTAAAGGTAGCAAGACAATATGAGTAGCAGTCACAGGATGTAAGTTATATATAGCATAGATAATCTCTGGTTGTTTATTTTTTAACTCTTGAGGGCTGATGATTGAACTATATGACGGCTCAAAGAAAAATTGTTTGAGAATAAAAATAATATTATAATTATGTAAATATAATTATAGTTGTGTATACACGTAAACTACAATTATGACGTAAACCAAGCGTAGTCATTATGCTATATCGTATGTAATAAAATCGCACCTTCTCTAGAAATGTATTAATTTGTAATAGCTAACAAACAAAAATACAACATTATTAATAAACATTTAAGTTAAAGCACGTTCTCACAACTTTCAGTTTATTCAATAGATAATTCAATTTACTGACATTATAATTACTACTTTAATAGGCATATTGTCTTTTTAAGCACTATGTTGCGATCTCACTAGACTACATGTATTGACGTAGACATAAGAAATTACAAGCAAACATTCCTTCTATATCAAAGCGGATACTCGGGACTCACTCAAATATTTATTCTCTTCCACTTTGCTCATAATCTTGCAATATAAGTGTGTGTAGTGCGGTTTAGACATCCTGTTCAATGCTGAATCGGGGCAATTTTTACTAAACTGTGTCATTTTGTTGAGATTTCCAGTAGTGTTACTCTAAAGGAGTTAGGCAGTGTGCACGAATAAATTACTTGAATAAATACGAATGAAAATAAAACTATAAATTACGGACCGTTTATAAAAAACTATCCACTTATAAATAAATAAATACACCCAACAGTCCTTACCCCACATTAAGATACGAGTCTTGTGTCGTGAGCATCAGAGATTACGAGAGACTTTTCGGTCTCACCTACACCCAGACCCGAAACAAATATTTGTGGATCACAAAAACATTTGTCTCGGTGCGGGGGATCGAACCTGCGGCCTTTTGTTTCGCAAGCTCTCTATTCCAGTTTTTCTATCCAAGTTTATGGCGCCAAATAATATCTTTGTTCACGGATACAATGATGATATTTAAAACTAACATATATATATGTTTTTACGAAACTACTAAATTTCTTAGTTTTAAATGTTAGGAAGTTTGAATATTTAGTATAAAATAATTTAAAAACTAAATAACGCTTGTTAACCAAAAGCGTTAAAATATTTTTGAAAGTCTTCCTACTTCCTACAGCTGTTTATTTTACTAACAATAATTTAATTTACTGAAGCTTCATGATATTTACTAGAAACCAACTTTTTTCTGCTTAGGGTTTCATGAAAGAGGTCAAGGGAGGAGGTAAAATGTTCAATAAACCCTTTATCAACAATAATGTGTAGTTATGAATACATAGATATACACTATACTATAATGAAGTAAATAATTTGTGCTCCTTTTACCTGTACTTTTGAAATCCCTTTGAAAGATGTTAATAGCAGCTTCATCTTCAATGTTTCACAGATTTCTTGCGTCTTAATAAAAGAAACTGCACTTTAGATCTCTTCAGTCACATCGGCTGGGCTTACATTTGAAAGTAAACAAAACATCAAAATATGGAAGTGCGTATAATAGTGTGACAAACCAACACCGCGCGTAGGAGTATACTGACGCAGAGAGCGATTTTAAATAAAATACAGTAGTTATCCGACGAGAGCGTGGCGCCGACTGAACTTTGTTATGTTCCCGCTATCAATAATTTCAATTTTACACTTCAATGCATCATTATACGGCTATCGTCGAATCTAGGATTCTTCATCGATATCACGAATCAGCTAAAACAAATAATTGTCCGATTATTTTCACCGGAATATAACCAAACCCTCAATTTAAAAGAAAAAATATGCTTTTGTACTTAATACAAAGATAAGTTACAGACAGGGCTGGGCAAAATACATGCTTAACTTTAATTGAAATACAAAATACAAAATACTTTATCACAAGTAATTAAAATACGAAATACAAAATACTTTTAAGTAAGGTATTTGAAATATAAAATACAAAATACAGTATTTTAGCTATTTGTAATTAAAATACCAAATACAAATTACAAAATATTTAATAAGTAATCTGCATGGTCTGGAAAGGTAAGGAAAAAAAGATTCATCATCATCATCATCAGCTTATTGAAGTCCACTGCTGGACATAGGTCTCTCCCAATAACTTCCACCGGGATCGGTCGGAAGCCCCCTGCAGCCCCCCCCCCCCTTTGATAGCGGTCACATCCCTTCTCCCCAAGGTCATGGAGCGACTTATTAATACTCAGATCCTGAGCTACCTTGAGGATCGCCAGCTGATTAACGACCGTCAATATGGCTTTCGACACGGTCGGTCAGCTGGCGATCTTCTTGTGTACCTCACGCACAGCTGGGCGGAGGCCTTGGAGAGTGGGGGTGAGGCTATTGCCGTCGGCCTAGACATTGCGAAGGCGTTCGACCGAGTGTGGCACGGCGCCCTTCTGGCGAAGCTTCCAGCATATGGGATCCCCGAGGGACTCTGCAAGTGGATCGCCAGCTTTTTGGATGGTCGAAGCATCAAGGTCGTCGTTGACGGCTGTTGCTTCGAGACCATGACCATTAATGCTGGCGTTCCTCAAGGTTCGGTGCTATTGCCGACACTCTTCATCCTGCATATCAATGACATGATGTCTATCGAAAGCATGCATTGCTATGCAGATGATAGTACGAGTGACGCGCGATACATCGGCCAACAGAATGTCCCTTGGAGTACCGTTGGGGAAAGACGGTCACAACTTGTGTCTGAAGTCGATAGCTCTTTTGGATATTCTGAGTATGAGGTACACTGCCTTGTTCGACACACTTTCATTGGATACGATGTTAATGAGAGACCTGTGGATGAGAAATCCGACTCCTCCTCGGGACACCGGACTTCAGGGTTGTCATGTCCTCTCCGATTTTTCGGACTTCCGACAACCCCAGTATGTCCCAGTGTTATCCACTCAATTCAATCAACAATCTTCTTGTTTGTCCTCAAAGTGCGTATGTTGTGTGTAACCATGGCCAGTCGTCGTTGGGTGTGGTAGCCAGGGCCAACCCGGGGATTCTTAGCCCCCCTGCCCCGCCCTTACCATGGCCGCTACCATAACCAGGAATAGTGGGGCTGCCGGGGACTGAAGGCCTGGTCCTAGTTTCACTCATTGAGAGGATTATGCCGTTTCTCGCCACTTACCACTATTGCACTGATGGTGGTTAATTGTATTTTAATATTAATGTATTTTAAAGCCTCAAGTATTTAAAATACTAATTACAAAATACCTCGGCGTCAGGTATTTGAAATACGAATTACAAATTACATTTTAAGGAAGTAATTGAAATACAAATACAAAATACGTATTTGTATTTCAATTACGTATTTTAATTACAAGTAATTAAAATACTGCCCAACCCTGGTTACAGACCGTGATCGAATACTTAGACACGTAATATTTATTGTAATTACGGACACAATAATCCGTAACAACGGCGATATAACTCTCAATCACTTAAAGCTCTCGCGCATTACTCACATTTTACAAAAGCATAAACTTGAAACCAAAAAACTATAGCTGATGACGTCGAACACGTGAGAACATATCACGAGATTTCAATACTCGCATTAACTTATTTTGGAAATGTTAATAGTTAAAATCAATAACATCAAGTTATTTATACAAATATTTATCTATACAAAAAAATCCCACGAAAAGCTTATATATAATATTAGTTATGGATGGAAAGTTTTAAAGTAAAAAAAATATTCTATTCGTTTTAGCGCATTATTATAAAATTTAATCGTATTAAGTGTATCCATTTAAGTATAACGCACATAAATAGGATAAACACCTCACAGGCACAAAATTCGGGTTTACTTGAGTAATTTTGAATAATTAGTTTACAATACTTAGCATTTTTATTTTACAGGAAAAATGAATTTTATTGAGAAATATGATACCTAAATATCATACGTTTAAAAGAATCATAATTTGTTTGTGATATGTGACGACTTAAATGTTTTGATCAAGTTTAGGTAATGACAGAATGTTTGTTCTATATAATTAAAAATAAACTTACCTTTCCCATCATTCACCTTGTAGAGGTAAAAAAGCTGTAGTAGTAGCGACGTCGCGTAGCGTAGGTTGAGACGTAGCTTTAATATGGGATTACATATACTCGTAGCAACACTTATCAAGAGACAAAGAAATATCCTCCGTTTTCCCTTCAGTTTCTTTCGCAGTTAGTGTACTCGTATAGTTTTTTTTTTGTTTTTTTGAGGGATCTGCCGTATGCAAAATTGTAATATATCGAATATTGGAATGTTTTCCCGGTTTTGCCGAATTTTATATTTCTCTTACTACCGGTCGTAGCGTGATGATATGGCCTATAGCCTTTTTATAGCCTTTCTCGATATTCAACTTAAATATATATTTTTAATTGGAACCTGCAGTTCGCGAGATAAATGTTGTTGACAAGGGTATGAACAAAGAAACTCTTTGCATGTTAGTATATAGTTGTGTAGATAACATCACATGTATATATATAGAGTAATATAACATATTAAAATCTCATGAAACGACCTCGCTTACCACTTACCAGCGCGTGGTGGCTAAATGTCAACAGAATTCACCACTCGACTAACTGATTAACTTGGGAAAAAATTGTAAAATCCCGCGTACATTTTAGATGCTATTAAAAAGCGATCGTAACTCAATATATCTCAATATGATTTGTTTATGTTATGTGTCCTTGAATAGGAATCGAGCACTTAGTTGAAGGAAACAGATTACTGCTAGACGTCAAAGTCAAAGAGGTGTCTAAGACGCTCTTAGGAGGTGGTAAATGCAGCCCCTGCAAATCGGGTTTGCACATGAACTTGCATAAATAATGCAAAAGAAATTTTATTTTCAAGGATATGCATATTTTATATAACCGTCGAATAAGTGATCTGACCTGTTTCATGTTCGCTGACAAGTTATCCTTGCGATTGAAAGCTCTTTAGGGTCTTAATGCAATATGTGATTGAATCTTTGCACGTCAATAGAATAATTTTTATGCTATGTTTGTTATGTGATTTTCAACCGTATATGGATGGTAAAAACCCCTTTTTAAATTCCCTTCACCTAAATAATATTACTCAAATAAATACTTTGGGGCATCTTACAATTCCCTTTTACCTTTCACAATAAAAATAACAGGTTTTCATATAAAAAGGATCCGTATACTTTAGATGCAGTACGTATGGTCTGTGTAACGCGAGACACTGGGATTCTGGGAAAATCTTATATCAGTATTTATGTTACTTTTCCAGAAACTTAGTCCGACTTGCCTCAAGGGCTAATACTACTACGTAGAAATTTGTTAGGGGCACTGAAATTGTTTTAGGAAAATATAGCATTTACTCAACAAACCTTGTTGATAGTTTTAAAAACAAGTCTAGATTCTTATACATTAAGACATTGATATCCAGCTTTAGCTGTAAGTTAAAATTACTTTGGCATCAGCTAGGCAGCCGTCAGTTTGAGCCTAGCTCAAATTGAGAAATTATTGTTGGTGTGCTCGTATTGAAAACCCCTTAAAAAAATCTGGACATCAACAAGTTCTAGATTATTTTTTAAAGGAATCTTAAAGAATGCAACCCTGAAAGAAGTGTTAGCAGACTTGATTTCATCACTATATAGACTGATTTCGATACAAGTGTTTGAAAATAGTTCATACTACACGTATGTAGGTACATGTAATAGCGGAAAAAATTGTTTTGAAATGCTTATGGTTATTAACGGATGTATTATAATTTATGTAAGCATGACCTTTATTTAGTATATTTGTATATTGTAACAACATTTAAAGTAACCCGTTACATTATATACAATAAAATATATTAATGAATGTTGGAATGAAAGTATTATATCGTATTATAACTTTCCTCTTTGCCTAACCTCGTGTAGTGACATAGGTTGTAAATGCTTTATGTTCTTAATAAGCGGCGGTGAATTATTCTTTTAATATAAATTAAATTACCATATGCGCTATGCACATTTAAGTATATGGAGAACGTTTTATCTTATGAAAAAATAAATGTTTATTCGGCTTGGTTAAGTAAATAAATGTAACTAAAATCGTGTTTTTAAATGTAACATTAGTAATAATAGTGGTGCTTAAGTACACACACATTTGTAATAGTCCCTGTTGCCTTAGCGCTCAACCAACCCCTAACTGAATCTGGATGCATCAGTCCCGTAGTGACCAGCGCAGCTACCGGTCGCGCGCGTGCTGCGACTTGACCTCCATCAACGCATTACATATCAATCAATTTATTGATTATTATTTTGTCTCATTAATAAGTAAAGATGCAGTTTTATTTTTAATTCTCTTTTTCTTTTTTTACGAGTGGTAAGCGGTATCTACATCAAACGGTAAGGTTTACCAAATAGGTTCTATTACAGATGGCGATAGACAATTATAAACAAGTGACAGTCTCCACGGTGGATATCGTAGCTTATTCTGGCGGCGTTTTTTTTTTGCCTCGTTTTCTATTTATTATTTTATTTCCATTTTCACTGGCAGATGTGCACGGCTGCAATCGACTTACTTCAGATTAAATTAATCTGACGAGGATAAGTTAGGTGCGGATATTCATTCCTGTCAGTAGAGGTTTTGTTTGACTATTTATTATACGTATAGTATAGTTAGTGTAGTTTCGTAAAAAATAGACAAGTATTCAAATATTTTATTTAAAACTTTTTCAACTACGTATTAATGTAAAACGGACATCAGATTCCAGAAAGATTGATCTATGTGAATATATACTTATTTCCTATACCATCTATTTATTCCTATACAGGGTGTATTCAGACCGTGATCGAAAACGAAGGCAAGTGACATATAAGATCATTACAAACCCCCTGGCATTAAAGAAAATCCCGACAAAAAATAAAAAAATTGTCGTTTTCCATACAACCATCGGTAATAAATGTATGCGGTTTGTATGGAAAACGTCAAAATTTTTATTTTTTGTCGGAATTTTCTTTAATGCCAGGGGGTTTGTAATGATCTTATATGTCACTTGCCTTCGTTTTCGATCACGGTCTGAATACACCCTGTATATATACACAATTCGATTTTCGGTATAAAAATTACTGAACTAAATTCTTTTGTTGTGTTGAGTCCTGCCAAGAAATAGTAGATAATTTTATCTAATACATATAAAGATTTTATGTAATCCAATTATATATTAGTGCCGGTTTTGCGTGATTAGATGTTCCATTGTCACCACAATTCACACATAGGCAAATCGAATGGAAATGAAATTGATTTGACATTAACGTATCCATTTTTTACTTGAATTTATTCCACTGA
This sequence comes from Cephonodes hylas, assembly GCA_030295005.1. Taxonomy (NCBI): domain Eukaryota; kingdom Metazoa; phylum Arthropoda; class Insecta; order Lepidoptera; family Sphingidae; genus Cephonodes; species Cephonodes hylas. Next base: position 6,034,516 of record AP025360.1, on the reverse strand, counting down.
ACTTGATTAAATGTTTTAAACGGACATTAAAATTAGTTATTATTCCCACTTATACTTAACAGCACTAAAAGTCATTATATTTCAAAATAATTAATTCAAGTTCAATTAGTTTGCATTTTCCATTTTGGCGTCATCCAAAAATTATGAGCCAATTTTCGTAGGACCCGTCGCTTTTCAAAGTAAAAGTAGCTGAAGAACAAAGGTGTACATTATCAACTTCGAAAAGTGTCCAATAGCTGTAGCGGAATAGGCAATAATAGTATTTTTCATGTACTGATGTATACATTAAATCGCGCCTGTATCACCTAAATGGATAGGCAGTAGCATCACACGCGGCACGTTTAATGTTTCCAAGTCCTATGTTTTGGAAGACGATGCAGCAGCTTAGAACGTAGTAGGTGGCGGCTCTGTTGTCATTCTTCGGTATATTTCCACATTGTCTCGTTACTTTAACGACAACATTTTGTGATCCGTAGGTCCTAGGTTTAATGTTGAGTAGGGGAATGGGCTATTCAATTTTACTAATTAAAATCTTATTTATTCATAAAATTTAATATCAATTTCTTTGTAAAACTTCAATGCACTAAAGGTCCCTTTGGCAACTTTATAAAGCACTGACTAGGCTAGTAGATAATTTTAATTAAGTAGATGTAAAGACGCCGGCTTTTACCAAGCGTATTTACTTCTTTCAGGAAAAATAAAATAATTAAAGTCACATTTCTAGAACTTCTGATTTCCGCTGCATCTGCGTTGTTGTTACTTTTAAAGTCTAGCTTTAATTAATATTAATAATTAGGACACTGGTATATTCTATGAAATTTCTTTTAAATATGTAATGCTTGAATTAATAAACTCTTATTAGTAGAAGCAGCAATTCATAGTAACGTTTCAAAACGTGAAGTCTAAAAACTTCTAAATCCGCCGGTTAAGCGTCATATACTGGTATGTACGTAAAAAAGCATGAAAGTAGCTATGATGCCCTCGGAAATGTATACTTCTTATACTCGTACAGGAAAATAAAAGGGTAAGTCGCGCCCACTTGTACATCAAAGTTACGAAGACTACAATTCTATAAATAGTAGAAAGTGCAGAGTGTAAGCTCCTTTGATTTCTTATAGATTCTCCATAGAAATTTTTCAAAGCGTTACAATATTGGAATTTTTTTCAGTGAATTTTGCTATTAAAAGGAATAAAACTAGTGCGTGGGTAGACAATGCTCACTAACAAAACAAAATGGTGACGTTTCACCCTTTTGTCCATATTTTTTAGCCTTCCCTTTATAACATTTCGTAATAAGAAAATTTCTGAAAGACATAACATAATATAAATAACTAGAAAAGAATGTTATTAAAACTGTCTTTAATTTCGGGGAAAAATCTTCAAGCATTGCAAGTATAAATTATTAGATAATAGTACATCATGATGCAAAAATGTTTAATCTGAAGGATATTAAAACTGCTATTGACGTTTTTGACGTGTTTTCCGTTGACAATAATACAATGATGTCGTAATCATTGGTAGAATATTCAGCGTGATATTCCATTTCTTGGTCTTTGATTTTGAGAAATATTTTTTCTTCCATACAAACATTTACTGTTGTGAAGAAATATCTCACGCGTCTTAGAATCGGCACAACAGGTGTCCCGATGTCTAACGACTTCAATCGTAAACAAGGTAAGGCGGGAGTATTGTAACTGATTCAGTAGTTAATAAATGGTATTGTATAAATTATCAGGCTTTTATAATTTGTTCTACTTACAAAATATGACACATAATATGTCGCGTTTAACGTTCTCTATACTATTCGTTATCGATACTATTATTATAAAAAGTTTTTTTTATCCTGCTTTGCGTATTTACTCAGTTTTCATACACGCTCTCAGTTCTTTGAAAATTCATTTTTAACCCTATTGTGTTCCAATCAAGTCTTAACTAGCATTCGCAGTAATAATAATGGTGAAGTTATTTCAACGTGATTTTGCTGTGCTTCTTATCGTACTGTTTCTCGCTTTGTAAATTTAATTTCTACAAAATAAAACTAATTAATTGACGTTTCCGTTTTTTTACTTTATAACTTTAAACTATTATAATTTTCCATTGCGGTTGTAGAGTATAAGAACTTGTCATTATAATGTTATAATTTATTGTTTCCCAATCAGCTATAATCACTACATAGTACAAAACAAAGTCGCTTTCTCTGTCCCTATGTTCCTTTGTATGCTTAAATCTTTGAAACTACGCAATGGATTTTAATGCGGTTTTTTTTAATAGATAGAGTGATTGAAGAGGAATGTTTATATGTATGATAACATCCATTAAATATCAGCATTGCACCCGTGCGAAGCCGGGGCGGGTCGCTAGTTCGTAATAATTTAGTTACCGCGAGACCCAGCTCTTTGTTTCAAGACAACGCTAATTGATTATAAATTTTCTAAAACGAATTATCTGAATAATGTGAAATCAAAATATACATATAACTCAACAAAGTTGGGTAAAATAATAACGTTCTGACCATATATTTAATAAGTAGGTTCCATCTTAGGATTAAAATCAATGATTTATAATATTTCTGTAAAATTTCTGTAACTCATTAAATAATATTACGGTAAAAATACGACTTTGAGTGCGCTAGGATTGATTCTGATTTCCTGTTTATTTATTTAATATACATATTTGTTTTAAACGTAATCCTGCAATGGTGGATCGCATGATTAAATCCATATTCGTTTAATATAAGGCTTGTGTAAACTTATCTGACACAGTTTAAAATATTCATTTTATGTGAACTGTATAAATTATTTTTAAACCAGTAGTTGGTATTTAATTTATAAAAATAAAAATATCATGTCAAAAGGTTTAACCTCCGCTTAAAAATGACTAAAGTTCGATTACAAATTTAAATATTTTTTTTAATAAAGGGAACCTCATTATACTTTTTTTTAAAGTAATAGGTAATTAATTAATTTGACTTTTTGGGTCTCCTTTATAAAGGAACATTACGAAAAACCTCACTTGATCGTGTCTGCATAATTTTCTATGGCGGCACTTTTAACTTTCTACTCGCAATTTCAACTTATGTCTAAATCATTTCAAGTTTAGTATTATGATATACATTGTAAAACAGCATTTTTTTTTTAGTGAAATCTGTTCTTTGCTGTTAAGGTAGCTAGTTTCTACTTAACAAAGTAGTAGGATAAGTCTAAAGACTGTCGAATAGTAATAAAATTTGAATTCGTTATTTCGCTGCGTCGTAGACAGGTCAGCGCTGTTGTTGTCATGTCCAATGTATCTCAAAGTTTATTCGATTGTACGTGTGTTAAACACATACCCACGCACTGGAAGTCGAGGAAATCGCATTATCTACGACGGGGGCATATTCGTATATACCTCCGGAAACAGGGCGGGCTAAAGCTTTTAGTCTAGCTGCGTTTTGGGCTAATTGCATCTAGTTTTTTTTAGCTTATGCGGTTTAGACTCGATCTGGTCGAACTCTCTACACTCTAAAATAAATCTTGGATGGAAGTACTTTCGTAGATGTTAGGAACTTTTAGGAAATAAAGGAGTTATTTTATGATGACTGACGGTAGCGAGTTAATGTTTAATATTATTATCTCGGAGAATAAAGATGTACATTAACTTTTTATATTCTACTAGCTTTTGCTCGCGACTCCGTCCGCGTAGACTACAGGGTTGAGTTCAGAAGGAAAATAAGTTGTAGTCTATTTTACTTCTCAGAGTCCTATTTATGTCCTATTTATATATTATGTCCATACAAAAAATTATACAATCCAGTCAAATTGTTCAAACGTGTGACCGTAACGCGTCGATCGGCGTCTTGAGCATCATTATTGCGCGCTTGATCAATATTTTAAAACTGAAATATCTTCTAAGATACTCAGTGAAATCAAAAGATGTAAAGGGCAATTTTATTTAAAATTAAATACTTGTAATGAATAACGTATATATTTGGATAAGGATTAATAACATATTTATAAAAACACCTTCACAAATAAAACTTTATTTAAAAATAAATTTGGTTAGGATAAAAACTTTATAGTGAGCCAACCTTAAAAAATAAACATATGCCGCCGCGGATGTTTTTTAGAACTTTTAAAGAGGAACATTTCTCTCATACATTATTTTAGCGAAACTTTAACCGTTTCCGCAGCGCACGCAGCCGAAGCTCACAAAAAGGAAAAAATGTCCCCGATTTTGTAACATTCTTTATTGCTGCTCCGCTCCTATTTGTCGTAGCGTGATGTTATATAGCCTATAGCCTTCCTCGATAAATGTGCTATCTAACAGTGAAAGGATTTTCCAAATCGGACCAGTATTTCCTAAGATCCTATCCTACAAACAAACAAACAAACTCTTCAGCTTTATAATATTAGTATAGATTGATTTATGTGCAAATATAATATTCCCAAAGTATTGTTTATTATTAAACGAAATCAGAACGCTCGATGAATTCAATAACTAGAACTCAAGGTTTTTTTTTATAGTTATGAAAGTATGTTTTCGTAAATTTTTTACCTTTTAGTTTTTCTCCATATTTAGCATTAAATTGTTTAATATTCAAGTAAAATTGTATTATTTTTTTATTTTATTAAAATTGGTCTCCAAACTAATATTACACATGCCATGCTTAAACTAACATATTAAAAAGAAAACTTTGTGCATCTTATAATAGGACGTCACAGCTTGCAAAATTTACAGGAAATATAATCAGATATAAAATTTAAGAATAAAAAAAGAACATACGACATAAGCTTAAAATCATAACAAACATAACATTTTAACAAAATTGAGGATATAATTAAAAATAATGTAATAACAGATAATAGATAAACAAATGAAATCAAATAATTAGTAATCAAAATAACTTAAATTTAAATAAAATGAAATGCTACTAAAACTAAACAACAAAATAGCACTAAAGTAAAATTAAAATTATGATTAAAATTATAACATTATAAGACTATATTGTTATTAATATTGTATTATTGGATATATGATAATTAGTATTAATTAAATGAATAATCTTGTTAAAATTTTAAACAAACTGCGTCATCAAAGTTGTTAGTTCCGATATAAATAACTTTTAGGTTTACAGTAATAAACTCATCTTTCAAAATAAAATCTATGTCTCAAGTTGGACCGAATTTTGCACAAATTCCAACTTAAATGAAGTTGACTTTTATATAGGCGGTGTATATGCGTAGGTATACGGTAAATTCACATCAAAAATATGAATCAATATTGTAAATCTAAACTCTAAGGATACATACCTGAACTATTTCTAATTTAAGGATATTCGTCTATAACGAATTAAATTGTTAGCAGTTATTTATTTAGCTTGTATATAGAAAAGCTATCAAGAGTATGTGGTTGATCTGGGCTGAGAATTTATTGATTACAAATCCATAAGGTATATTTAGAATAGATCGGCGTTCAACGGATAGAGGTCCGCCCTTGATGCTACAGTACTGTGAGGTGCGTGAAATTACAATAGGCTCATGATGTATATTGTATCACACCTTCACGATTTACTTCTCTCCTCTTCCGCTGGATTTTAAACTCCAAAGTGAAACTAAAAAACTAGATCATAGGTTTAGGTTTGGCGAAATTCCCTTTACGTCGAACTCCCGAGCTTTTATTTCAGCAATAAAAAATATAAAAATATGTTATTATCAATTAAATATATGATCCAATGGAAAGAGACGACTGCCAATCGTGGAAACTTGTATTTTGGCAAAACCGTGAAAATTTTCACAATCTTCAATTCATTAAAATGTATAAATTCCATTGAACGTGTTTGTACCTCAGTAAAAAAAAAAATCTAAATTAAAACCACGAATACTATTTCAATAATTAAGAAGTTCATTTCTTGCAATGTTGTCCGATACTTCGATTTTATCGGGGTTAATGCACAAGCTGTACCTACAGTTTTCTCCATAACAAAATAATAAGCTTTAAGAAGTTGCATCGCCATCTCTTAAGTAGAATTACCTATTTTTATCACGATTTTCTTTTTAATGCTTGAGGCGGTACGAAGTATCAACATTTTGTTACTAATGATATATTATTTCTTCTAATTACGGTTACATTTTTTGCTTTCCGTCTAATGGTAGAACAAGAAATCACACATTTTTTCATCAATCATAATGAAAATTATAGTTGTACTTTAAATTTGTATGCTTATTTGTTTTTTTATTACCAAACCGTGAATGATACTGCTATTTTAAATAGGTTATAATAATCCTTGGTTAAAACTTATTCATTATTATGTAAATTTTTTCATGTAATTGATAAATTTAGCGGATTTGAGTGATTTTGATTTAATTGACAAAGAGCTTGCTATGTCCATACGGCTGTGTCGGGCGTTGGAATGCTACATTCGACAGTACGCACAGTTGGAGTGGAAAAGCTCTTGTGTTAATTGTCCGTTTGATACGGTCCCTTTAGAGTCGTGCTTGATCGTTTGATCAATCTCACTATAATTTCCAATGTATAACACTTACTATACTAACTACAAAATGTTTTTTTAAAGTGTCGCCCGAGACGCGATGATTTTTTACGGAAATTTCTTTTCCGACACATGCGCTATTCTACTCGTGTAGACGTATGTACTCGTATGGTACCCGAACCATATAGATACTATTAAAATAATTCAAATTATATTTTGTCTAATAAAATTTACTACCTTGTGGTAGACGGCCCAAAAAAAATCGATTCCTGAGACGAAGGGAATAAATCCCATATAATTACTCAGTATAGGCAAGTGTAGGAATGTATGGAGAATGGCAATTGGCACTTAATACTTAGAATTTAAAACCATTTGGAAATACATGAATCCAGAAGTGCGCCTCTGCTTATGTCTTCGGGGGAAGTGATGTGAGTGTGTGATTTCGAGTAGTATTTATTTACGTAAACAGTTTCTGGAATAAATTGTTTTGTGATGGTGTTTTAACCAGAGATTCGCTTGGTTTGTTGACCTTTGAAAAGAACGTATCGTATGTGAGAGGTAAAAAAGCGAAAACTATCGTACCTGCGATTTTGTTTTTGGATTTCTATCTCTCTCTTTAAAATTCTTTAAAAATCAAATATTACGATCAGAAATCTGGTATATTCATTAGATTGCTTTATTTTATATCTTCATATACTAGTTCGTTCAACCGCAGAGAGCGTCCGTTATACGTCGCCAGATAAAGTCATTTGTGGTACCCTACCATAGGACCGGGATGGTTGGCACTTACTCGGGGAGGCCTACATTCAGCAGCAATTAGGTACAATAAATAGATATTTATTGACACCAATGATGATGATGATGTCTTGACATCTATCTATTATATATCTTGATATGACGGTTATAAATTCCTATGACTATTTATATAAAGCGTATTAGCAATTTGAATGACCGCGTAGTATGAGTAACCACGGCTGATGTACGACCCTTTTGAAAGGCCACATGGTATGAAAAGAGTTCTTAAAATGATTGTGTTACATTTGTGGTCCGTCACTTACAGCGTGCGAAGATCGTCAAATAGCTGTTTACATGAAAACGTATATAGGAACCATAGATATTTCCGAAAGGACACAAAATGTGTATTTTGAAACATGTATCGGATTTGAACGAGTCCCTGACAGTATTTTTTTTAACACCGTGTCGCACTGTGCTTAAATGTAACATAATAATATCAGTTTTAGTCGACCTTTGCAGTTTTGTTACTTTGTTTTTTTTAATGGTAGTTTTTTTTTGTTACTTTTTTATGCTTGCCGCCGATAAGTCCAATGTTATATTGGAAACATCCACCTTTGCAGATTCGCACATGGGATAAGATCCAAGCTATTATGAAATCTGAAGAGGGGTTGGGCATTGAGTACGACGAGAATGTGATTTGCGACGTGTGTCGCTCGCCCGATTCTGAGGATGGAAATGAAATGGTCTTTTGTGACTCTTGTAACATATGCGTGCATCAGGCCTGCTATGGCATAACTGTCATCCCAGACGGTAAGTGCGCAAGGTAGCTGCCACGTAAGACAGTCTATAAATCAACACAATACACGGTGTTGTATTTTTATTTAACAGCCAATGTAATATCAAGATCTCTGTAGGTGATTATTAAACGAATCACCATTATAATTATCTTTTCAATTATAAAAATAAACCTTATTTATTATAAAAAAATCATTTAAGCAGTTTCTTTTTGAGATCTTTGAGAAACATATTTCTAAAATCTAGATTCAAATAAGATTCAACTTTTCAATTACTCATTCGGTCACTTCTTCTACCTTTACCTTTAAACTTATGTGTGGACAGAGACGATTCCATACTAAATATATTTTCATGAATATGGTCTTGATATTTCTTTGTAGCGTGTAATCTATGCTTATGAAGACGTCCAGTAACGCTATGTACATTTTGGTATGATTAAAGGACTACTTAAGTAATTTATTTCATTAAAACCGTTGAATTACTTAGTATAAACATACTGATTACAATATCAGCCAGGCCATAGATATTACGATTCGTATAGTCTCAAATCTACGAACAATGTAATATACCATTTCGCGAACCTGTATCCAAGAATATTGATTTTTTCGCATACCATAGCTGTGTGTTTTGTCCTAAACAATATGATATATTTTGTAAAATCATAAAAACATAAACACTAAAAGATCATGAGATATATAATATCGTTAAAATCCTGTTGCGACTTCAGTTGTGGGTATTCCTTATGACTCAACCCGGTCTTCACTAAAAGAAACTCTATTGTGAACACATACCACTTACCTGCATTTACAGGACGCGGTCACTTTTCGGTGCACATTTAAAAAAGTACTTCAGACAGTGTAATTAATCAATGGCTTTATATGATTTCAGGTCAGTGGCTATGCAAACCGTGCGATGATGGTGTCAGGCCGATTTGCGCGCTCTGCCCCAACCTTGGCGGCGCCATGAAATGTACGCCGACTGGATCAAAGTGGGCTCATGTAAGCTGCGTTCTATGGATCCCTGAAGTATCTATTGGTTGCGCTGAAAAAATGGAACCCATTACCAAAATTTCATCTATTCCATCGTCTCGCTGGTCGCTTTTGTGTGTCCTTTGTCGCGAACGTAAGGGAGCCTGTATACAGTGCTCTGTTAAAACATGCAAGACTGCCTATCATGTTACATGTGCATTTAAACATGGACTGGAAATGCGTGCTATCATTGAAGACGAAAACGCAGATGACGGGGTCAAGCTGCGTTCTTATTGTCAAAAACACAGTGTTAATTCGAAAAAGGAGAAGTGTCCTGGATCGGGCTCTGATGAAGAGGAGGTTAAAAGAAAGAGGCGGAAGGATATGACTTCCGAGGAGAAAACGCAAGCTCGTGCTGCTCGCTTGCAGGAGATTGAGAGAGAATTTGATCGACATGTTAGCGTCAAAGATATAAGCACACATTTACTAGACGTCGATCAAGATGCTATTCAATACATTTATAACTTTTGGAAACTAAAGAGGCGAGCTGGTCATAACCGACCATTGCTCCCGCCCAAGTTCGATGACAATGAGCTTCTTACTCATCGTCAGGAACAAGCCGATATTGACAAAATGAAGATGTTTGTTCAACTAAGGCAGGATCTTGAGAGGGTTAGGAATCTGTGCTACATGGTAAGTAGGCGCGAAAAACTTTCACGTTCTTTTTTTCGTATGCGCGAACAGACCTTTCACAAACAAGTAGCAGTCTTATCTTCCGGATGTAACATACCCGAATTAGAGTTAAATGCTATAATTGAAGCGAACCATGGCCCATCAATTTATGACAGGTTATATTCCCATCCAAATGCTTTGGATCACAAAAATGACTTCGAAGAATTGTTAGCGCGCATTGCTCCTTTAGAGTCAGGTGATGAAAAGAAAAAAGATAGGAACGGCTTGGCAAGGGCTTCGAAGTCTTCCAATCCATATAAAAAGCATTACGTTAATGGATCACGACGCAGCGGTAGTATGTACAGTGGCTTATCGAGTGAGGAAAGCGCTCCGGAAATGACTAGAACCGGCAGATTCCGTGGTAGGGCGATAGGATCAAGCACAGACGAAGATGTTAAGAAGGCTACGCCATCACCAAAAAAGAAGGTATTACCCAAAGGTAAGGGTAAAAGATCTCCGAAAAAGACTGAAAGGAAGAAGAAAAAGGTTCCCCAATCAAAAGCTCTAGTAGAGAGCAGCAGCGAGGATGAGTTATTAAACTCACGACTGAAGAAGGATAAATCTCGTAGCAAGACTCTTCAACAAATGGAAAAGGAAATGACGGCTGGGAAGTTAGGACAATCTGGCACGGATAGCGATGAATTAATGCCAATAAGATCAACAAGAAACAACAAATTCCCTATTGATATTTACTCTGATAGCAGTGATGAATCAACTAACGTTAAACCTGAGATTAAAACGGAAAAATCAAAGATTGATAAGGTGCGACCCGAAAAAGTGAAACCAGAAAAATCTCCCAATGGTAATGATTCCCAGCAGCCATTACCGAGAACTAAGGCTGCTATGAAGGAATTTATTTCTACTCAGCCTGAAAAGAAGGTTACAATCAAGGAAGAAGAAAAGCCAGCACCTAAGAAGAGGGGCAGGAAGCCATCAAACAAGGACAAGAAGTTGCCCATCAAACAGATTCTAGATGAAGATGTTAAAATTAAAGAGAATTCAAAATCGAAACAAAAAGACAATCCAACTGATTTAATAGTTCCGCAAAGACAAGCGGCGAAGAAAGCATCAGAGAATATGAGATCAACTGCTGTAGTGAAGAAAGACGAAACTGGAGGGGATAAGCTGGCAAGTCCAGAAGAAAACAAACTGAAACCCAAAATCAAAAGCAAAGATAAGGAGATTAAAGATATTCCCACCAGATCGAATAAAAGAAAATCAAAGGAATTAGAGAAAGAACAGATTGCTTATGTGCCACAAAGACAAGCAGCAAAGAAAGCGGCTGCCCATATTAAGAGTGGTTTGGGTAGCAAGGCACCAGTTGTCGAGAACGAAAATGACAAAAAGAAAGAAATGGAAAAACCAGAATCCTCGAAAGTATCTCCCAAAAAAGACGAATCTAAAGTTAAAGCTCCACAAAAAGAAAGCTCGACTTCTTCTTCAAATTCCAGCAGCAGCAGCTACTCATCATCATCAAGTTCCGAAGAAGAGCAAGATAAACCTGAAATAAAACCGACTGCCAAAGCGAGGGAAATTAAACCATCAGTTAGACAGCCATCTATGTTCTCACCCCCCGGCACTAGGCCAACAGTGGACTTGCCCTTTCTCGACAAGGTGTCAAGACCGCTGTCTTCGACTAGTGCCTCGAGTGATTCTGACAGCTCTAAAGAGTCCGAGAGGTCGGGGTCGGAAAGTCCCTCACCGAAAAGGCCTCGGAGGCGTAGAAAGGGCAAAAGTGTCTCGACCGATGCGTCCCCGCGCAAGGCCCCGGACAAGAAGCTTAAAACTTCCGAACGGCGGTCCGAGTGTAGGGTACCATCACCGACTGCTAAAGGAGAGGAACCGAGCCGACCCAACGACACGCGTGCTGCCACGCGTGCTCGGACCAGAAGCACTACTGCAAGCGGAAATATGTCTGATAAGCCTGATGCCAGAATTAGAAAATCATCTAAAGACGACTTCAACATCTCCTCTGGAGCCAATAAAGATTCCAAAGAGAGTTTCCAGCCCAGTGAGCTTCCACCTCCGGAGCGGAAAAAGAACGAGGAGATAAAGACAGATATTAAAGAGGAAGCTGAAATAACTGTAAACAATGACGTAAAGCCAAAAACTTCTGCAATTACTAAATCAAGTGAATCTATTGATGAGAAAGAAAAAGTTGAGATAGAAATTCCACCCATGACTACACCCAGTCCAAAGAAAATCGCAGAACCGAAACAAAAGACATCAGTTACTCGCCGTATGAGCGTGATGGAATCTCCTAAAGATCCTAAACCACCGGTATCTGAAGTACATGACAATAAAACAGATATCAAGATAATTCAGGAAGCTAGCTCCAAAGTTCCATTACCGGAGCATAGTTTATCACCAATTAAAAAGTTGCTTCCCGTGGATAATGCTACTGTGGCTAATGAAACCAAAAGCCCTCTGAGAATAAATGATGATTTTAATGATAATGACAAACACTGGTTGCCCAAAGCACCTAGTCCTACAGAACATCCAACTCCCGTTGAGAAACCGGGCGGCAATGAAAAATACATGACGGAAGATAAATCACTGGACTCAGATTCAGCTGATAAGAGCAGTGTTAAAATGATTGCTAAGATACAAGCCAACCTTAATGAAAACACTATGATCAAGTCACCTAAGACACCAATGGATGCTCGAACAATATCAATGGAACACATGGATTTGGATAATAATATGGCAAGGAATAAGAGGAAGCGTTCAATACTAGATTCAGAAAAGAAATTTATTACTCAAGATGCTAGCCATGTTCAAGGAGTAGAGATTTCAAAGAGTGCTAAAATTCCATCCACAGCTAATCCATATCCGAATCGTTCAATGTTTTCGCCTCAACCAAAAGAGAATGAACTTTTCGAATACGAAATGGTTGCCATTGACGATGGATTTAATCATGATGACATAATGAAACCTTTTGCTTCATATCCTGAGTTCTTCTTTAAAGAGGATTCAAAAGAACAAGGTGTGCAGGAAACCCTTAATTTGGTTGATCGTCTAAGGATGCAACTCAGCACTAAGAAGGTACCAGCTCAAGAAAATCCGACCCCCTTGATTGAGAAAGATGAGAAAGAAGACATAGAAATTGAAATTGACTCTAAACCTGTCAAGGATATCCAAGAAAGCGAATCTCCGCAACCAGAAAAAGAAGTCGCGCTAGATTTGCACGATAAGAAAGTTGCGGTTAAAAGCTCACCAACTGACGATACTCAAATGTCGCGACCTATCATGCCTTTGGAATTATCTACAAGACGTAATAGTAATGATAGCAAAGATTATCAGCCTATTGCCATGACCAGCAATGAAAAGTGGGCGTCTGGATCAGCAACTTCCCACATAGACCTGACAATAAATCAAACCAGTGACAGAAAATATGAACATACAAATTCTTTCAATGAAGTTATAAAAGAACCTGCCACGGTTCAGTCGGATGCGCAATCAATCTCTGAAAATGCCGATACAATATCGCTCTCTAAACAAAGTGACGATTCACAACCGCTGTCTGTCGTTGACCATTCAATGCATAGTAATGACCCAGAAATAACACAAGATAATCAAAATTATGATAACAATAATTCCTTATTACATTCGGATTGTGCCACTATTTCCTCTCCATACATAAGCCAAGAAAAATGGAGGGAGAGTAAAATAACAACCAGGAGATCATCTGCCTCAAGCACGAATTCGGAAACTTCCATAATTTCTCACAAAGCAGATATTAAGACTCATATAGGTGCATGCACGCGACAAATACCTATTATGCCCGAAATTGATTCTTACCCGCCAGTGCCGGCTTATTCGTGTCCCGTTGAGCCCTCGATGCCTCTTAATCAATATTCTACATATCCGCCTGACGCGTCACCTTTTTTGCCAACAATGTCCCTTCCAATATTTGCAACCGGGCCACCCTCGCAATTACCGTTGCCTTCGCCTGGGCCTGGACTATATGCCACAGGACTAACATATGCTACTACCCCGTTACTACCAAAACCCTCGTTTCCTATGTGCGCAGCATTTACATCTTCTTCTCAGAATATAGCACTTACTACAGCGATGATAGCTTCACCCACTCCCAAAGGAATAGAATCTCCAAGAGACGAAATTGATGTGACTGGAAGTGACAAATTTTCCATCCATGTTGTATCAAGTCCAAGTATCAGTGTTGATTCGTATGAGGCAACAAATAGGACTAAAATGTCAAATGATAGTAACGAAGCTATGATTAGTTTACAGATTCAGGAACCTAAATCGCCTCCTAAGTGTAATAGGCCCTTAACGAGATTTCCAACTAAGTCACCTGGCAAAAGCCCAGGTATTTCACCAAAGCAAAGTGACGTTCCAAAGGGCACTAAACGCCCAAGTAATAGAAGTAATAGAAGCCAGCGTGGACGAGGCCGTTCTAAAAGTCGCGCGCAAGTCTGTGTTAATTACCCTTCGCTCGATTACGCAGGTAATTCTATACAAAGTAAGTTGGTCGGCACAGTTTACGATTTCGACGAAGAAATTGCAAACGATGGTGTAGACCTTAAAGCTCTCCGAGAAAGACGTAAATCTGTAGATGTGTGTAAATCTGAGGAAAGAAAATCTGAACACTCATATAAAGACGCGTCTCGATCTCCTGACGTAATGAGTCCGCAGCACAGCATCAAAAAGACTCCTTCTGATGATGTTAAAGATATTAAACCTCCGTCACCAGAGCCTACTGACAGGATAGCTTCTCCTGATAACAGTTCTTCAGAGCGTGGATCAGGATTTTCCCAGGTTCATCCAGTGTTGCCTGGCCCCGTTGATATGCGTACTTACCAACCTTTTGAAAACCCCGTTCCTGTAGTGGGCGACGGTTATCATAGTCATTTACTCGCGTTCGCCAGTGGGACCGCGGATCAGCATCTACCAGACATTGACGAAGAAGTCGAAAATCAACTACACAGTGCCCTAATGTCGAGCAAGCCCAAGGAAGGTTCACCGTCAGCGCCGGCGGTGCCAGAGCCGGTCGAGCCGCCTAAAGAAGTAATGCCGCCGATGCCAAAAGTTTCGCTTTCCGATTCAAGGAATCAACTAAAAGTTAAAATCAAGGGGCCATTCTTGGATGCTAATTATGCAAGCTCTTCACAACCAGTGGCGCCACCTCCTCCGGCCCCCGTTCTCGATACAAACCCGAGTGCGTTTAACAACTCTGGTATAACGGGATCGAATATGATGACAGGTTCTACCAATTTGAGACGTATGAGAAAGAAAGAGTTGCTTCGGCAGTATTGGACTCAAGACATGAACATGGACGATCCAGCCGCTTCTTCTGCTATGGTTGCTCCGCCGCCAGCAGCTCCTTCTCCGCTCACGCGCGCAGTTATCACCATTCCCAAAGCGGTGGCATCTATGACCAGCATTCCTACTAGAGAAGACTATAAAATTACTGAGGCTCCCGTGGAAAAGAAAAAGCGTAAAGTCGCAAGTGGCCTATCAAGAGAGTTGAGACACTTAGACGTTACCATGAATGTCGATACAGACCCTTCAGACGATGTTAAATTATCTACCATAGCTGGAACGTCTAATCAGACACAGAAAAGACGAGGTCGTGCATCTACAAAGTCCAATAAAACTGCTACCACCCCAGTGGCTCCAAAATTGAAAATCAAGATCGGGGCATCTAATGTAGTTCAACAAGTAAATGAGGAAACATCTGGTGCCCAGTTTCGCCCGCCAAAGAAACGGTTAATTCATAAACCTAGCTTGGAGGACATCCGTCGCGAGAGCATGAAATTCCGACGGAAGGTGATGGCCGATTTCGAGGAAAATGAAAAAACTAAGAAAAGTAAACCAAGCAAAACTGAGAAACGTAAGAAGAAGAAGGATAAGAAATCCGACAAAATGGAAGTCGTGAAAAAACCAACAGACGGTGCTACAAAATTGATAATAAAAATAAAACGCACCAAAGAGGATGACACCGGAATGACATCAGGACCAGAAGGGTCCGCCACTGATCCGGGGCCGAGCGGTGCGACCGCGGCCGCCGTGGCGGCCCCGGAGCCACCAGTCGATCCCTTCGAGTATGATCCCACGGCGCCGGACCCGCTCGCGATAGACACGCCGTCGTATTTGGAAGCGAGCTCCGCGATGCGCAAGATCCGCACAGCCAAGGTGACGCCGATCCGCTTAAAACTGTCGCGCAGCTCGCAGGGCTCCGGGTACGTGATGAAGGACAGCGGCGACAGCGGCGCGGCCGACGAGCCGGGCGCCAGCGCGGCCGAGCCCGACGCCGCGCCCGAGCCGCCCGCGACACCCGCGCCGCCCGCGCCCGCCGAGCCCCTGCCCATTAATGTGAATAAACACTGTGAAGTGAGGTGATACAAACGGCGCAACAGAAAGAAGGACAATGGCGCTGGCCGCATGAGTCTGCGTAATGATTAATTTGTACAGTTGCCGTAATTTAATGTCTGTATATTTTAAAAATAATACTACTATCTTTATAATTTAGTTTATTATATTATTTATTTGTATAAATGGAAAGCTCAATGATTAACTTAAAGTTACTGTAAGAATAGAGAGCATTGTGTGTCGCATGATGCACAAGTAAATCTTTGATATGAAATAACATATATTATACATATGTATATATATTTTTGTTAATGTTACTGTTTTCTTTGTGCCTCGTATGGAATCTCATTAATTTGTTGCAAATGGTTTATTAAACTGTATTGACAATTAAGTAATGTACAGTCTGAAAGCTTCGCTATCACACCATATTACAACATCGCGCGTTACATACGTGATAAGAATGTTTCTGTTTACGATTTCCTCTTTTATCGTGTTTGGCTCGGTGTGATTGACTCGCCACTTTGGTACTGTGTAATTGTTTGTACATTGAACACCTTCAGAATATTCCTTGTGCTATTTAGTATGATGGGTCAGTACAGGTTCCGATACGAGCAGCCTACGACGCCTCGAAATTATTTTGCCACAAATCAATTTTCCTTGTGATTTTTGCCAGAAGATTATAAAAGAATTATTGTACAAAGGAAGTAAATGAAATTATTTTTTTTATTAGACTACTTAACGTAGGTATTCATGATGCAAGTCGTAATTAACTTATTTCCTTTGCGTTTTGAAAAGTTACCTATCTTTTAAGATTTTATTCCTAATTATATATTTTTAACTTTGTATCTAAATCCTATATAAATAATTCTACATTTTTGTATTATACAGTATTTCCGTAATTCTACGTTTATAAATGGCGCATATATTTTTACAAAGGCTATAATTTTATTACTTTTGCGTACTATATAGTTGAAAAATTATTTTTATAGAACAAATTCAAATTTAAGATTTCAATTTTCAGCGATAGAAACAGATTTTATGTTTTATGTTTGTAATTATTTGTTTTGATATTTAATTTATTTAATGAAATAAAATATAATTTTCAATCTGTCTATGTGTAGATATCTCCACGTAAAATTATGTCACGGTTTTGTTTTCTTTTTTTATTATTTAAATGTTTTTTCTCGTAATAAAATCATTTTTAAAAAAATACATACAGTTTTTTTATTAATTTTAAAATATTTATTTGAGATTATAATTTAAATTTAAATGAATAATTAATTATTTGTAATTTAAATGGTGACAGCTGCAAATAATACAATCATTTTAACTCATGTAAATATATTAATTATACACATACATATATACATTCATACACATATATATTAGTAATTATTTTCTAAGCAATTTTGCAATATGAAATACTAGGCGATGTTTAGGAAACCGAGTAAGAAATCCAAAGTGATTAGCCAATCTCACTGACAGCCGAGTTTTCATTCCAATTTACCTTAAATTTTCGAAAATCACCAAAGAATGGAAAATAAGTTACTCGATAGAAATGGGCATTAATTGTTTTAATTTGAAGCACAATTTGTAAATTATAAAATGAAAAAAAAAATCACTGTACGTTAGAATTTGCTTTAAATGTATCTCTTATAGTAATTTGGTCACATGCGGCTAACGTACGATTTAATGAAACAAATATTTGTGGACGTAGTTATGTAATGAGCTGACATGCGATTGAAGTGGCACCGGTATGCATTGTTAGAGCAAATTGTACTATACGAACGCTGGTCGTCTGTTTACATCCAATTGTGCAGTGAAGGGGTGTGATTCACATACACTTCAACGCGTGTCCGTATAATTTTAAAAGATCAAGCAAGCCTCTGAGGCCAATGTATATCTATAGAGGGCTCTTTTCGTGAATCATTCGTAACAATATAGTCATAAGCGTTCGTCGCGAAAAGTTGATAAACTAATTGTAATTCCTGTCACGAGCTTTGGAAGTCATCGCAGCTCAGCAAAGTAAAATAAGATTTTACGATTGGGGATTGCGAACTGCGATGTGTTGCTTTGCAGTATTAAAACCTGTAAATAATTGTATGCAAATGTTTCGAAAATATTTTTTTTAACCTGTAAAAAATTTACTATGAGCTATGGTCGACTTTTCGCAGATGAACTGAATATATTTAACGTTTTAAAGCTAACGGTGTATTACTGACAAATTCTATTTTCAAATTAGGGCGATGAAAACTAAATCATATTCTATGTAAAATAAATAAAATTCTAGTAGCGAAGTGTGCTCTGTAAGCTTAAAAGTCTGCATCAATTTTTGTATTTCCTCATTATTATTACCATATCATTGTGACATGTAATAATCGTATGTAACTAAGGACATAATTTAAATTCTAGCGTATGGCGTAGTAACAGATTCGAATTTTAATTTGGCTTAAAAATTGTTATGTTTTGTGCAATATTTGGCAATACTCATCGCGTAGTCAATGTTTCGTGGCAGTAGACAACGTTTGTTAGCTTAAGTACATGTTCTTTAAATGTAAGAGATATCTTTGAATCGTTTTGTGTTGTAATGTAAATATTAGTATCGTGAGTAGGAAAGCTTTGTTCAAAATATGCGATGTGGTTCGTCTCCATGTAACGTAATTTACTAATGTAGACAGAACTGTTTTAATAATTGTGCAAGTAAATACTTGGTGTTTTATATGTTTACCGACTACTGCGTATACATGTGTCGGTGTTTAATAAGTATTGCGTAATTTGGACACTGTCTTTAAAAGTAGATGGAATAATGAAATTGTAATGTAGTCTCGGTTAGGATGTGACCAGACTGAAACGCCAAAGCGATGCGGCGCGGTGCTGCCGCGAGTACTCTACTGTACGGGTACGTGTACAAGTAATGTCAACTGTGCAGCGACGTGCCTCATCGCTGTAGCTTTTCCGTATGGTTGCTGTTTAAATGAGCTTAGTAATAAAAATAGGTACACCACAATTTAATGTGAAATATTAACTTAGATCGTCTAACTGTTTAATTCGATGAGGTAGAATTTGAAAAAAATATTTTTAATATTAAATGTAACAATTTTGTATTCAGTCGTGTAGTTTAAAGAGACATAATGGTAGCACGGTTAAATTCGCACAGTTAATTGGGAATTTAATGTGTACATTAGAGTTATAAACCAATCAGGTTACTGGATTTAATGAATTTCGCACACAAACCGAACCATAAAAAGTAAAAATGTTAATATATTTTGATTGATAGACAACACGCGAATATAAAATTATTCTAAATGAAATGATTAAATGTATATGCAATAGGTATTCCATGCCATTGTGTAGCATCGATCGTCGCCTGCTGTGTGCCCGAGCCACGTCGGAGACAAAATATCTTTATACAAATTACAAACACACATTACAAACTTGGATAGTAAACGAGTTTCTTCTAGATACATTAATCTTTGTTTCGATGAATATTTTGAAATTTAACTTACTCTACTTTTTATACTTTTATATTTTTTTAGCACATTCGAAAACGAAATATGTGTAGTTTTCTACGTACTGAGGTATTTATTTTTGAATGATACTATGATGATTAAAAAAATCTTTTTATCATGCATTTATTTTGATTTGGTGAATGGTGCCGTATGATGCCGTATGGTGGCGAATGCTACTTTTAATTTAATCGATAAAATATCCACATTGATCACACGAACGCCGCAAAGTATATAATGTATAGTAATTATTGTACTTTGTGTGTATCTTTTGAGAATATTTCAAATAAATGTAATCTTTTGTGAAAAGAACATATTCTAGTCGTAAGGGTCACCGGAGTATGAGAGAACTACGACAGCGTTGTGTGTGTGCTTGTGAGTGCTGACAATCATTTAACTCGTTTAGTTTCTCCTTATATGTTAGTGAAGTACATATGCATCGTATAGAGTATTCTTTTATGATATATTAGCGTTGGTGTCTACGAACCAGTCTCCGCCTAGCAGGGATCATATACCCTCGGAGGCGCTCTCACACACTATTTGAGATTCCTTTTAAATGTATCGACTGGTCTCTCTTATCGTATGTAATTAGTATTTACAAAGGTGTGAACAACTAATTACCTTATAAGGTCTAAAGATAGAATTGAATAATTAATTTATTCCCGTAATTTGTACATAGTGTGTTAAATGAAAGTATTCGTGTAATTAAATATGTATATTTTTGATTAGTAGAGTGATAAATGAAGTTAAGTTACTTTATGCCGTGAGGCTTTTTGTCCAGACATAATAACTTTTCAGTTGTATTTGACACCGACCCACGATATTCTCACAAATATATATCTCAAAGAGATCATTGAATAAGTTCAAAAGGTAATTGATGTTTGTATAGTTTCAAATGTATGCATAAATTTTTCTGAGTGGAGTGTTGCGGTCGTAGTGTGATGTTTACATGAAAGCCGTTAGAGATGACTGTTCATTAACATTGTAGGTTTAGATCATTAACTAAAACTGACATGAGCACTGTTCCTTTCAATTTTGAATGCAAGTGCCATACTAGACAATTCCTTATATGATACATTAATAACAACAGAATATAATAATAACAGAATAAAAGTGGTTTGCATACAACTTGTTGGGAGTTCGCATTCATACATGCCACAATTCTATTTTCACTTTTAGAATTTAATTATTTCACCTGGCTGGAGACGTTGTGTTGAGTGATAAGAGATTGTCCTCTATCTCAATAATTGGTGAAGTTTACTATCAAATAAAGTGCAATCGGTTTGTCATGCCAGTTTAAACTGATACAAAACTTCTGTGGTTCTCATAATTCGACCTATGCATAAAATAAGGTTACTTATGATTTGACCAAAGTACTTTTTATGTCTTTATAGAGTTAAACTTATTTATATATTGCACTAGTGAAGAAATAATAAGCATAACTTGTTGTTATTTGAAGAACAAAAAAGTTACGGATAATTTTGTGCCCAATTAAGTTCAAATCTTTGAGAAAGGGAAGTTGAGATTTTGCACATATAACTTTATTCTGCGCATAGGTCGAATTCATGACTGAAACTATTTCATTGTTTTTATATATAGTCTTATATGTTCGGAGAGGATAATGCAGTAGTAAACAAGAAGTGCAGGCCTCGCTTCGATTCTCAGTGGATAGTCATCTCTGAACAGTTAGCGTTAAGTGGGAACAAAGTATATCTGATGATACATAGTTTTACTAGGACGCACAAACCACATAACAGCTACTCATTGGACATCACATTTGAACAATATTATTGTATCGACCATTACCTTGTTACTGTGATTTGAGTTAATTTATAATATTGATTGATTAGGTATTAGGAATAACTGTATTCTAGATTCCGAATGAATGGAATAAAAATAATGACTTTTAGAACTCTAATATATTGTTTTATGACTTTGTGTTAATGAATATTTTTTTACTCGATGTTTAGATGAAATGCGAACTCTGCATGTAGGTACATGTTTAATATTTTGAAAGATACATATGTGTGTATTAATCATATTGGTACTTTATATTATTGTCGCGTTATTTAGATTTCGTGCTTTAAGCGCATGATATAATATTGAGTATTTTATTTCACTGAGTGTTAGTTATTTGGAGAAATGTTGTTTGGATTCGTAATTTACGTTTGCGTAAGCGGAGTTGATATGTGTGTGCGTTGTTGACATGTTAGGCGCGCCTCGGCGCGGGTGCGAGTGCAGTGTACATACCGCGGGGACGCTGGACGCGACTCTCGATGCCCTTTCGAATTTGGAGCTTACTCAACTTAGCAATTTAAGCCGACATAATTTCCTAGCATTAGTGTGTAGTGTGAAGCTTGCATCGACCGCCCCAGTCGGCCGGCCGGTCTCGGCGGAGTGACGCGTGGCGCGGGTGTCGGTGTGTGTGCGTGTGCGCGTGTGTGCGTGCGCGTGCGATGAGCGCCGGCGACCCCACATCGCGACCCATCGCGCTCGCATCGCCTCACTTTAGCTGTAAAGCCATGGCTGAGCGTCTCGTACCAGTCATTAGCATAAACAAAATCAAACATATTTATATTATTAGCCGATGTAATCATTTAAGTATTAGTTTTAAGAGATTAATGTCTTACATCCTTATCCTTTGAGTATTAAGAACAATATTTCTATTTGTTTTGAAATTAGATTATTAGATTTGATGTTAAGTGTAACTTGTACAAATTACTTATGTACAGTTTGTAAAATGTTAAGTGAATGATGCTATTGTATCGTGTGGGCCTCTCTGCCGTGAGAGGAAAATTGTAACGCGGGTCTGTAAATAATGTACAAGCGGTCTTGTAATATAACAAGTGTTTTCAATGTGCACATAGTCTCTTCATTCATTAATAAATTTTTTAGATCAATTAATCTTAATTTTGCGATTTGTTTTCTTTGGTGTACCAATTATTAAAACCTTCCCCAATCCTATAGACAACCATATCAATAAACAATATAACTAGTATGTAACATGGGTTGCAAAACTAAATAGCGGTCTCAATCCTGGTTGCGATTTGGACAGGGTATTTGTATTTTTAATAAACGTAATAATAAGTTACATTTTATTGAGCGACAATAGGCATATCCCTGATTCATTGTACCCGCCGAAATGTGGGTGAAGAAATTCACCTTTGCCCACTCATTCGGGGAATATATGCGTGAGACTATCCTCCCATAATGGATTCTCCTGCCTTACCACGAACTCTTCGCGTCATTTGCCAAAAAACCTATACTTTTCCGAAAATTTGCAGAGAACCTTCTATCTTGATTTAATTTATACCAGATCTTGGAACCTTTTACACGTTTTAATTGTGTATTAATAAAAACAATGAAGCCCAATATTCAAAATAGGTCACATTCATTCACTCTGTGTGAGTACTTTAGTAAAAAAAAAATCATATTTTACTTTTGAACCCTATTTTTTTTTGGATTAAGAAACGTTACTTATGATTGAAGACTGACTACCTTGTTACAGTCAATAAAAACTAAAATTCTTAGCTTTGGTTATTTATTTCTGGAGAAACATCGATTATAATGTGAAAAAGAAATTTTTCCAAGTAACAAATACATGAAATATTTTGATTGATTTGGACCCTCGACCGCAAATATTATGTTGGTTACATACTCATGCATACTTACATGCTATTTATAATAATGACGAATACTATTTCTTGCAATGCGCCATCTCTGGGATTCTGCTAGTATTAGGTTGTAAAGGTTAACATTGAGGTAGGGTTTTTAATATTGTATTTATACATCTGTCAGTTTCCGGTGAACTAAGTTGCATTCGTTCCACAGCCGCTAGAGGGCTCTGCTTCAGTTTCAGCAAATTGACATATCAATTAAGCATTAATACAACCAGGCGTATTTGAATCTATTAACTGTTTCACTTCATCACAAATGTTAAAAATAATTTTTCAGTCACACCCCCGAAGCGATAAAGACTAGAAGGGTTTTTTATTGCAGGCCAAATCTTTCCGACGTCATAATACGTTCCGCATTATTTGATGCAACTCTATTGGGTAAATGCCTGGACTTCGTACAGCAATTCCTTAAAAAGAATAAAAACACAAATTAACCGTCCGACACGGGAACCGAACCTATCATTATCCCTAGTACTTGTATCTCGCGCTCTCGTATCTCGTACTTGTATCTTGTATATAGCAGTGATTATAGTGATGAGGTAGATATTCATTTAAATACTTAATATAGGGAATTTAAAATTAAGCTAATTTCTTGCTATAATATAAAGAGAGTAATTAAAGTTTTATTTCCAACGGACTGAAATAATAATGAGTAAACCACTACTACCTAAATTAGAGCTTAAGATTTTGGCTACCGAATTGTTCTAGAGGCTTAGCTTCCTGAGCCAGCAAGTGCCAGTTTAATCTAAATGCGGAATGATATTTATCTGTTTCTGTTGTCGTAACTTACAAATATGCTGTAGGTTATAACTTACAGTGTATGGTAGCTGTATCATTACATCACATCATCAATCTTTTGCCATATATTTCAGACTGTTATCGCACGAGTCCTTGAGGCATTTTAAGGATAGATACTTTACGACGAAACTCCGAGGTGATTATAGTTGGAAAAATTTTCTTGATCATTTTTGTACATTTATATTAGGTTTACTTCATTCAAATACATTTTTTGTTAACTATCTATAATTGTAAATGTTCGGTGTTCTGGCATACACCTCAGTTGTAATTAACAAGGTATTTGAACTAAAACAAACATACGTGCTGATTGATCAGGCAAAGATTGCTCAGTATCTTTAACAAGTAAACAATGCACTCGATTACCTTTATCATAATACTTTCAGGTTATCAGATATCATCAATCGTTCAATTACCTATTAATCTTATACGTTATTAAATAATGAAATAATAGTATTAGAAATGTGTAGTGTGATCGGTTGTTCATAATTATTTATTTCGTTTAAAAATTTGGAGATTTATGATAATGTAAAAGAGCTGTGAAGTGACGTATGTATGAATAAATCAAAACTAGTTACTATGAACGGGACATCACACAGAAGTTACTTCCAGAAGAAATATAATACCTCCCGGACGCGAGTGCGAGTATTGGTGAGTTTATTGTAAAATTTATCTTGAACTTTTTTTAAAGATATCTTTGTATACAAATATGAGTTTGTGTACCCAAACATTCAGACAAGGATTAATTACAATTATCTGCCATATAAATGGTGAGGCCCCACTAGGACAGAGCGGTGGACTGAAGCATAAACCGTCTCACCTTTGTAGGAGACCCGTATCCACCAGCAGAACTGTATGTAGGCTGACATAGTAAGCCGGTCTCTGTAAAATATGGTCACCTACAACATATCGTGGCTAGCTATCATTAGTTCTATGTTAAAATATTCAAATAAAATTAACTTAAGTGTAACTTAAAAAGTGTCGAGGAAATTTAGTATTTTCGTTAGTCACACATAGCACAAAACTCAGTGGTGTGTATGTCTATTTCGTATGAACACGTTTCGGAGCGGTAATAGTTTTAAAAAGAATACTTTAATAGTGACGATTCAAAAGAACTCGTAAAAGTCATTTTGTGTAAAGATGATTTAGACTATGACTTTGAAACCGCTACAGTCTACTTTTGATTCCACCGTCACCGTGTACCTTAATCATGAGGCGATTACTAGTACCAGATCAAAATATTTTGCCAACTACTATTTTGATAACTTAAACTACTGCTTTTTGAATATTTAACGCAGATCTTTACGTTTATTCCAATTATATATTGATATTTATAGCTATATTGGAGATAAAGGATACAACAAATATTTCGTTTTATAGGTATAGTTGACATCACAACGGTTTCACTCGCCGTCATTCATCGTCGTCTTAGTAAAAATCTCAATGGACTGCTAACCAAACAATTAGACAAACTTATCTGCCTCGAAACCATCTAGCCAGTTATGTACAACGGCTTATATTCTTCTTCTTCTTCTTCTTCATCAACCCATATACGCCCACTGCTGAGCACGGGTCTCCTCTACCATTGAGAGGGTTTTAGGCCATAGTCCACCACGCTGGCCTAGTGCGGGTTGGCGGACTACACACCTAAGAAATTCCTAAGAATTTTTAGGTGTGCAGGTTTTATCACGATGTTTTCCTTCACCGTTATAGCAAGTGATAATTCAATTTGAATACACATATAACTTTCGAAAAGTCAGAGGTGTGTGCCTGGGGTTTGAACCCGCGACCGCCGAGATTCTCGACCGCGCGCCTAAACCTCGAGGCCATCACTGCTTTAACTTATCTGCCTCGAAACCATCTAGCCAGTTATGTACAACGGCTTATATTATAACTTATATATTACACAGGCCAACAAAAAAAAAAAAAATTTTTGGGTTTCTGTTCTAATGCTTCGATTCTGATTCCAAACATCGAAAAATACTCGGATATCAATTTTTAGGTCTTAAAGTTTGCTTTTGTCTGATTTATGTGGATAAGTTCGTTTGAAGATTTTTATTGATTTTTAGCTTTTGCCCGCGACTCCGTCCGCGTAGACTCTAGGGTTAAGTGCAAAGAGACTTTTGCATTTATAACATGTTTACGGGATTATATTTTCCAGGATAAAATTATCCCATGTTAATTCTGTGAACCCTACGTACCTCTATACCAAAAATCATTCAAATCGGTTTGGTAGATCCAGAAATACCCATTCCCACGGGAATACTACATTTTCCGGGATAAAAAGTATCCTATGTCCTTTCCTGATGTATAAGCTATATTATTGCAAAGTTTCATTAAAATCCATTCAGTAGTTTTTACGTGAAAGCGTAACAGACAGACAGACAGACAGAGTTACTTTCGCATTTATAATATTAGTATGGATGGGTGGTAGCACTTTGATTTTATCTTAATTGCAAGTAGTGCATTATTTCTAAATGACACTAGTGAGTGTTTACTTGTCCATTACTATTTAAAAAATCTATTACAGTTATAACAACCGACTTTTATGCCGTATTTAGATAGAAAATGGCAACAAGACTGTGTAAAGAAGATGTTGATTCATTCTGTTTTATTTGCGGTGAATTTATCAAAGCAAGGATAAGGCGGATAAACCAAATATTCTTGTCACCTATGCTTATGGGATAGCAGAGCAGACTTAAAACATTACCAACGGCGTATATGGCATGATCGACTTTAATTTCAAATTGGAAAACATAATATGAATGCTTAACCAATCGTAAAGCCCAAAGATATATTGATACCACCGTAATGTATAAAGTTAGGTCTAATGAAGATAATTTTGAAAGCTCTAGATCATAATTCGGGAGCTTTTAGATATTTAAAGAGATTCTTTCCTAAATTATGTAATGCTAAAGTCCAAACTGGTATTTAGGAGTTCATACGAAAAAAGCCCATACATGCATAAAAGATCAACTAACAAAATCGTTTTTTGAACTTGACTTTTTGTTATTTTCTATTTGTTTGCTATTATTTGTTATATTTCTTGTATAAAAACACTTTTTGTGTTCAATAAAAAAAAACCTTATTATAATTTTTAATAAAATTAAAGAGAATAGATAAAAAATTGTATACATTTTTTAAAATTCATAAAATTGCTCTATTTTCTACAAAAGCAAACTTTGATCGGAATTAATATTTTTTTATTTATTTGTGACATAGGAGAAACTAAAATTTCATATTCAGGAGCCAGACCCAAAAATCGTGTTGACCAGTGTTATTAACGGCTTATTCAATTACTGGTCATTGTTGGTTTGCACGTGTAATGGATTATGAAAATATATTGCACTGAAGATTGACATACAAAAATGTGCCTCATTTGAAAATTAAGTTAAGTCTTGTATTCATTGTAATATTAACCCTTGCTTTCTTTAGTTTCGGGACCGCTACATAAGGTTTTCAATCGAAAAATAAATAATCCGACTTGCCCTTCGAGATAATTTTGTAAAGTTTTATACAATAAGACGATTGTGGAACTAGCAGACACAATCCGTTATAATCATCACGCGCTAATACTTTGAATAGCTTGTAAACGTAATTATAATATAATGTACAGTGGCTTGCCATATTATTATGGACAGTCACATTTTTTTCATTTTTTTTCTTTGAGCACATTTAACTGTAATCTTAAGTAGTGTAAGACTTGTTAGAAGTCTTTTACACATTCACGATACCTCTTTAACTTAAATTTTAAGTGGATTTCAAGTATTGGAGCATTCATTTATTTTAAAAATATTTTTAAAAGCGGGAGAGTCGCAGAATCGTTGACGCGCGTAAAAATAGGAGACGTTAATAATATTATTTTAAAAAGCTATTTTGTGAGTTTGTGTTATAAATATTAATTAAAAGTAATTATTATTTTATTGTTATTGATGGAAAAGTATTTTGGCGTCAATTTTTATCACAATATTATTATTATTACTTTTTAATGGTACTCAGTACGAGTCGACGGGTTGATTTGTTTCCAAAAAAAAAATCTGTGGTTAAAACCCTCCTCCTGCATCCGAATCATTCTCAAAGGAAGATAGCAGAACTTGCCGGAGTTTCTTAGTCCGCTATTAGTAAAATAAAAATAAATTTGGAATAAAATAAGCCACTTTCGCCCAAAAGAAAAAGCAAATGTTGAAGAAAATTCATTACCACGCAATGGTCTGATTGGAAAATTCGGGATAATTGTTTGCAAAACTGAAAGAAAAGTAGTGATCTTTTAACGTTAATAGTTCGGGAATCTGAAATACCACTTTTTAAGAGAACTGTACCGCGGAGGTTCGCAGAGGAAGGTCTGACAAGTTATCGACGATTTGAGAAACCGCGTTTGACTGAAGCAATGAAAAAAAAAACGGCTTGCCTGGGCTTGTAAGCACCATTCGAAGACTGGAATATGGTCAGATTTAATACTAGCTTCTATTTTGATGTTCTCAAATATTTTTTTCACAAAATTATTCATACAATTACTTTTTTTGGATGTGTTTCTCAGACGAACGTTATAATCTCCGTCTCTCAAATCGTCGATAACTTGTCAGACCTTCCTCTGCGAACCTCCGCGGTACAGTTCTCTTTAAAAGTGGTATTTCAGATTCCCGAACCAGTAACGTTAAAAGATCACCACTTTTCTTTCAGTTTTGCAAACAATTATCCCGAATTTTCCAATCAGACCATTGCGTGGTAATCAATTTTCTTCAACATTTGCTTTTTCTTTTGGGCGAAAGTGGCATATTTTATTCCAAATTTATTTTTATTTTACAATAGCGGACTAAGAAACTCCGGCAAGTTCTGCTATCTTCCTTTGAGAATGATTCGGATGCAGGAGGAGGGTTTTAACCACAGATTTTTTTTTTGGAAACAAATCAACCCGTCGACTCGTACTGAGTACCATTAAAAAGTAATAATAATAATATTGTGATAAAAATTGACGCCAAAATACTTTTCCATCAATAACAATAAAAAAATAATTACTTTTAATTAATATTTATAACACAAACTCACTAAATAGCTTTTTAAAATAATATTATTAACGTCTCCTATTTTTACGCGCATCAACGATTCTGCGACTCTCCCGCTTTTAAAAATATTTTCAAAATAAATGAATGCTCCAACACTTGAAATCCACTTAAAATTTAAGTTAAAGAGGTATCGTGAATGTGCAAAAGACTTCTAACAAGTCTTACACCACTTAAGATTACAGTTAAATGTGCTCAAAGAAAAAAAATGAAAAAAATGTGACTGTCCATAATAATATGGCAAGCCACTGTAGTACACGTAGCCTTATATTCAGTAAGTAAAGAAGTATACAAATCTGAGTAATAAAATACAGTTTTTAGTACAATGTGTGCGGCAATCACGAATAAACATATGGTAGGCCTTTATGTTATACAGTTCCAGTAGGTTTTTATAATTGGCCAAAACCATTGGCCGTGGTCAAAGTGAAGGAAAAAATAAGGATGACCGAATCATCGATTGAGTCTCCAGTACTACACACAGACTGATTAATATTAAATGTCATTTCTTACACTGCACACCATCCCACTTTGGAATATTAAATTACTATTGGTTAACTAAAATTATAAAGAAATAAGTACTTTGCTATATTTCCTTTTATTAATTATTGCCCGCGACTTCGTCCGCGTAGACTACAGGGTTGAGTTCAGAAAGAAAAGAAGTTATAGTCTATTTTACTCCTTAAAGTCCTATTTATGCCCATACCAAAAATCATACAAATTGGTAAAATTATTTAAACGTGAAACCGTAACGCGCCGTTCGGCGCCTTGTACATAATTATTGCGCGCTTGATGATTATTTTGAAACTGCGATATCTTCTAAGATACTCATCGAAATCAAATGATGTAAAGGGCAAATTTCTTTTAAATTAAATACTTATACTGAATAACGCATTTATTTGGATAAGGATTAATATAATCTTTATAAAAATACCTTCACAAACAATGCTTTATTTTATAACAAATTTAGTTAGCATAAAAGAGGTTCTAGTGAATTAACCCTAAAAGTTAGACATATGCTACTGCTGACTTTTTTGTAGATATTATCAAGCTCTACAACTTTTCTCTTGGACTTAACTATATATCTCCCATGGGTAAGGCAGCGTTTGCAAAAGACGGTTACGTTCGCCCGTTTTTTCTCCGACTTACTTCGCAAATCCTGCTACAACAAAAAAGTCCTATCATTTTTCGAACTGATATATAGCCTATGACACTCACAAAGAACGTAGCTTTCTATTGGTAAAAAAAATTTCAAAATCGGTTCAGTAGATCGCGAGTTTACTTTCTACAACGTCACAAACATACAAACTTACAAACATACAAACTCACAAACCTTACCTCTTTATAATATTAGTATAGATTGCCCTTCGACCGGTGAGTGGCATTAACCGAGTCTTAGGAATTTTAGTGTTGAGGAATTTTACTGTTGTTATTTTATTTTTTTATAAGAGTATACCATTGATAACCATGCGTAATAAAAAAATAATGCGGGTGCTAAAACTCGAATTTAATATGCACATTCCAGCCGTTATCTTTCAGAAAAGTGAAGTGAATAGTTACGCTGACACATTTCTTGCATGAAATGAAATCCCCAGTCTTTACAATCACGTTGTCAATTTTGAATGAAATAAAAATATGAATACATGTTAAACACAGAAGACATGTAAATTATACTTAATATTATTTAAAAAGTCATTTTTATGAATTTAAATCAGCATCTGATCAATGTGAGCGTAGTGTTAACTGGTATATGTACCTTGTACGCATGCCTGAGATCAGTGTAGTCTGGTCAGCTTATCGTAACGTAAGCCATTGAAATAATCTTATCGATGGGCAAAATCCCGTTACTTTGAGCAACAAGACCAATCCTTGAATAACAGTATTACAAAATATAAGGCCACCAATAGAGCGACCAGCGAGTCCACGCCGAGCACTTCGCTGCACTTAGGATGGCAAGCTTTGTAAATGAAATCATGTCCGCTTTGAACGTTTTATTATCAAGTATATTGCTGCTCCTTTGTACTCTCATAACGTCGTGAAGGCATACGCCATACAGGTTCCTTTTGTATTTTATGTGGCACTAATGTGCTATCAGTGTGCGTGAGTGAATGAATGGCTTTTCAAAGACCAGCTTTAAGTAACTTTATTATGGTGGGTATAAAAATAAAACTGCGTAGACTTTTGTTATTAGATATATTTATAGAACAATGCTCGCATCCGAAATTTAAGGCTTCAATAATATTGGATATTATGGAATATTTTCGCTATTTACATGATTTATTGCTGTTCCGCTCCTATTGGTCGTACTGGGAATAGGTATAGTCCAGGGCTTCCTAAACTTATTTACACTATGACGCCCTATAGAATTGTTATTTTTCTTGCGATGCACAGCATCATCAAAACTACCTACTTTACTGGAAATAAAAACAGCAGTAGTCAGCGTAATATGAGGATATCAGAAAAATACGGACAGCGAATGTTTGCCGATCGCCTCGCGACGCCCCAGGGCGTCGCGACGCACAGTTTGGGAAGCCCTGGTATAGCCTATAGCTTTCTTCAATCAACGGACAGTTTAACATTTAATCTGTTCCTGTAAAAAAGGAATTGATTTATATACGTATTGTTTTCAGGGATTGCAATTGCTGGATCCAGCATACAGCAATCCAGCTGGATCCAGCGCCTTTTTAAACATGCTGGATCCAGCATACATCTTGATCCAGCGATGCGGATCCGCAAACGTATCAATTTCTATTGTTTAGTTTTGAGTTGCCGCCATTTTCGAATCGGCGCGGCAACTTGCCGTTCTGTCACCATAGCCTGGCTATTTTCCATTGCCAAAAAAGAATGCGATGCGGCAGGAGATAAAAACATTGTTAAAACGAGTAAATAAACAATATATTGTAGAGCCGGTGCAAGAAGATACCATGGAGATGGAAGAAGATCGTGTAGATGATGACGCAGAACCCGTTAAAATGACTTTAGAGCTAGAGCTTGAGATAGAACTTAAAAGAGAGAAGGAGAACTTTAATAAACAAAAGCCAAGTGGTCAATTAGATTACGAAAAGATCCTGAAAAAAGAAATGAGCGTTTATGAGAGCGAAGGAGTGCGAGGTGAACATTTATCAATGGTTTATGAGTATTTAATGACCTTAAAACCGACCAGTGTAGAGGCCGAAAGGGCATTCTCAGCAGCCGGCTACATATGCAGTTCTGTGCGAAGCAGGTTGGGAGATAAGACTATAGATAAAATTTGTTTTCTAAGGTCTTACTTTCAGAGAATTCAAAAAAAGAAGTAGTCTCTTATCGTCAGACTTTAAACTGCTTAATTATTAAGGATTAACGAGCGGAGAGAAGATTATTTCAAAGCTTTTTTGTTCGATACAAAAATACTATTGAAAATTAAAATAGTGTTATTGTTACGGTCCTTTTTTTAAAAGAATGTTAATTAAGTTAATTTTAAAAGAATTTGTGAGACTGATTGCTATTGATTAACCGTCCTATCATTAAACATAAGCGTAATTAATAAGATAGTGCTTACTTAGAAACATTATCTTAAATGTTATATGAATATAAGGTTATATGTTTGTTATTTAATTTTATGTTGATTATTTTGATCTCAACTTATCAAAAAACCAAAGCAAATTAATATAAGATATCACCAAATGAGTGGAAGATTTCAAAGATTATCGTAAGAAGTACAAATTAATAAAAAAGTCTTAAAAATGTCGTCTTTTTATTTTCGTTCCACGTTTTGCTGGATCCGCGCTGGATCCAGCTGGATTCAGGTCAATCCAGCAAAAATTCCGCTGGATTGAAAACGCCGCTGGATTGCAATCCCTAATTGTTTTATAAAATATATAAATCTGATAGACACGAGGTAAAAAAACTTGGAAATAATATTGAAATGATTACATGATGAAAGGTAAAGAAAACACTATATTCAAAATTAAAAATGTAATATCAATATATTCGGCGTTCCATGGAATTGATTCCTTTATGCGGATCAATTTGTATTGACACTATTTGTAAGCTGGATTTTACGTCATCGGACCATCCACGTCATGTATTTCTGCTGACGCAGAAACAAATATACACTATATACAGCATATGTGAGCCACTGTGAAGCCACTTTTAATTATTATATGAATGAGCCATTAACCCAGTGACTGCTATGGTTTTAAGAAAATCACCGTAAAGCTTTTCTATATTGACTTGATACTAAGTAGACTTAACAGAGAAGGTACTGTCGGAAAGCAATGCTTCATATCCAAGAAACGATGTATAAAATATATTACCAATAGAATTTATTACCAAGTAGATAATTTATAGAAAACTTTGTCTGAATCAAGAATTTTTCCCGTGCCGTTGATTCCATAACTTAAAAATGTACCTGCCTTGTGATCTCACGGTACAAGCATATACCGTGTGATTTAGATATCCTGGGTTCGATTTCCGGGTCGGGCCAAATGTTATTGGGATTTTCTATTGGATATTCTCAGTAGCAGCACGGAGTTCGCAAAAGTGCCCGAAAAGCGGCAACAGTCCCCCTATGACGTGGGAATGCTACATACCTGGCGAAATGTGGGTGTAGAAATGCATCTCTACCAATCACCATTAGGAGAACATAGGCGTGAGGTATTTTACCTATAATTTGAACCATCGGAGAAGAGACTTGGGAATTGAGCTCACAACCGCTGAGCTATTCTTAAGGCAGGTATTATCCTTAAGGTCGGCGCACACTTAAATGAAAGAGGTCAATACTTACTTAACAACTGACGACGGGTACTATTGGTTAAATTGAGTTGGCATTGAGAATCTGTGTGGCGAGAGATATTGTAAGCAGGACGCGCAACTCACGGCTGCAAGGACATCAGAGGCAATTTGGTGCATTAATAGATATCTGGTTAATAAAAGGTTTTTATATTGTTGTTTAGTTAATTATTAATTAACTTAAGACAGAAGGTCCTTTAAGTTAGGACTGAATGAATTTAAATTGGTATTACACGGATTTAACAAGTTTTTACGGCAAAGGAACTGAGATGTAACACGTGTTTTTACGAGGTATCTTTTTCATAGAGTCAGACTTCCTTGAGATGTTTTTATTATTTTAAATAGTTACGAAATCTTGCTTTTTGTTTCACTTGGTATTGCAATTAAACTTCGTTCATTCTATTTGCAAAGAATTGTTTTTATGTCTGCCTGATAATAACATTTTATTACTTCACTTTAATAGTTTATTTTATATTTTCTCGTTAAGCCAGCGATATAGCTTTTTATAGTCCGATCAAGAAGACTTGGTTTGGTAGTGTTACTTGTGGTGGAATGACGAAGTGAAAACGCTGTAGCTGATTGAAATAATCATTCCAACTCTCATTACCTACTGGATAACCTCAAGACTTGATTTGTACGCAGCGATTACAGGACAAGTGCAGAAATACACCTTTTGCCTACTCCATCGGAGAAGAGGTACAAGTCTGAATGCGTGAAACTGCAACTGGGGCATATTGCCGTTACCCAGTTGTACTTTTAACTTCTTTAGCGATTAGGGAAGACATTATCGATGTACTAACAGAGGGGCCCGGCTTATTGTGGTAGCTGTAGCGTAGACATAAGTTAGTGTAAGATGTGTAAGTAAGTAGCTGTAAGATCACATATATTTGGTGAAGATACAATAAACATGCAGTATTAATTGGTCACTCGTGCGTTTCATTATTCCCGTACCTACATGGCGACCCTGCCTGTAGCGGGTCCGCGCGTCGTATATCAATATTATAAATCAGTTTAGAAGTTTTGATTTGAAAGCGTTATAAATAAAAATGTAAAGGGTGACATTTACATGTTAATTATGACTTCTTATAAAAATAGTAAAATCAATTCACTCAGTACCAGGTGGTACTAACGGAAGTAAAAAATCGAATACCATCGTAGGATTCTCTTTAATCTGAAAAAATATTTGTATATCACATACCATCTAGTATTATAGAAACAATAACGATAAAAGCCCTGACATTCGGAACAGCCGAAATCAATCAATTAGCTTGTCGGATTAAAATAAGCTCTTCCAATTAAACATTGCTTTTAAAGTATTAACGCTGAAAATTCAGCAGAAGTATTAACACCGCTCTGATAGATGAATAGACCATGTAACAGCTGTTAATTGCTACTTTAATAATATTAACAGTAATAATTTGTTCTAGCAATATTCTTGACAGGGCTCATTCAGCAGGTGTTTTGAATACGCTATGTACATATATGGTTTTATAATAAAAGTAAAAATTGTTTGACATTTAGTCTCTTGGCATTCGGGTGCCATTCGTAAAGTTCCCGGGTTTGATTCCTCGCTAATGTGCCTAAAAAACAACTATTGACTTGCTTCATTTATGTGATTTTAAAAACAAAATTTGCTGAGCGAGGTTACTTAATATATCTCTAGAAAGCACAGAAACTTTTTTAGAGGATTACAGGTTCTCCAAAAATACCATTTCCATAAATAAATAAATAAATACACCCAACAGTCACATACATAGCTCTGACCCCACACTAGGTTACAAAATCTGTGTCGTGGGTATCAGACACTACGAGAGACTTTTTCGGTCTCACAAACACCCAAATATTTGTGGTTCACACAAAAATTTGTCTCGGTGCGGGGATCGAACCCGCGGCCTCTTGTTTCGCAAGCTGGTGTCTAGCCAACTGCGCCACGGGGGCTGTCATTCATTCATTGATTATACATAAAATTGCAAATACATTTCTTCTTATCTTTAAAATTCAAAGGCAATAGTAATACGAAAAACAAACCACTGAATAGATTGCGCTGAGATTCGGCACATGCATAATTATTACGACGAATGTCTTAACGCCTTCGACGAAAGAAATTCTTCAAATTTCGCCCTTTAAAGTGAAGAAAGGTTGGTTCAAAGTCTCTATGGAAATGTCCCCAATTTCACGAACTGCGGGCAAAAGATAACTTCTTCGTATAAACCGCACTTAAAACGTAATTAAAACTCTTTTTACCATTATTAATTCCCTTACTGATTGCATTGCAGCTCAGTTTTTCTTGGCTATCGCTTGTCAGCTATTTTAAGGCCGTCGAAGCTATATCGATTCTTAAGACGCTTTAGCGCTCTTTAATCAGATCTATTTATCAATAGTTGCTCATTCTGCAGTCCCTATATTTTGCACTATTTGTGTTAATACTATAGTCCAGTAATATTACATTTAATTGGAATTAGAAAATCCTGAAATTGACGGGCATTGACAAACATATAAATTCTTCAGGTCTATACATTAGAATAGGTTAATTCGTTTCAACCTGATTAATTAATTTCTAAATGTAACCGGTATACTTATGTAATTTTCCCAGAGAGGGGGTAAACTTTGTATTATATTTTATTTTATGTAGCTTTACAGCTATTTGTAAAATACTATAACTATCTAAATTCATGCATAAAAAATTCTGGGTATTCAGTCTCGTCTACACCAAGACTTCTTTATAATAAATTTCCTTGTAGCCCCATAGATATTTTTAACGATATAAGCTTTTTTTTATAACAATTTAATAATTTTTCGTGAGCAGCTAGGATATAGCCAATTTGTTTATAGAAGCACACCATCACATTTGCATCCCCAGTTAATAATGTTTGAACAGTGTAACTATTTCCTATCGTTGTGCGGCGCATAGGAAACAATAACCTGCCTTCCGCCAATGTTCCTCATGCGTAGAAATAGAACGGAGATAGGATTCCCGTTGCTCGACTGTTTGCTTGGACACTATATTTAGACGCCATTGACCTTATCACTTTAATAAAAAAAAATGGTATTAAAATTTTAATTAAGCATACACCAAGTTCCTTTGACTTTTATTTAAAACTAGCTGTCCCGGCAAACTTCGTATCGCCCTACCAGTCAATGAATGTCTTGTTACTTATTAACAGAATTTTATTTTTAATTACTTAGGTTTATCATCATCCCCTTGCCCTGGTCCCAATTAATTATTTGGGGTCGGCGCAGTATCTCTTCTTTTTCCACACATCCCTGTCAGCCGTCATGTTTTCATTCACCCCTTTCTTTTTTATATCTTCAGTCACGCACTCCATTCATCTCTTTTTTGACCTCCCTCGGCTCGCCCATCTATCCACTTTCATGTTCATCACTTTTTTTTCCTACATATGATTAACTCCTTTTCTTAATGTGCCCATACCACGACAGACGGTTTCCTTTCATCTTTTCTATCACAGGAGCTACTTTCAGACTTACCCTAAAGTATTCATTTCTGACTCTGTCACTCCGTGTTATACCACACATCCACCGCAACATTCGCATCTTTGCTGCATGCAGTCGTCTTTCGTAAGTCTTCTTCGTTGACCATTTTTTTTTCTTTTTCAGCACAGCTGCTAGCTCCCTTGACCTACCATTCATGGTACCTACATTCCAACTTGCATACCTCAATCTCATTTCCCGGGCTAGTGTCTTATGTTGCCCCTGCCCGGGCTGGTGTAACAAACCTTGCCCATTTCTCATAGGAACCGGGTGCTGCCCCTGCGCGTCGGCTACGGGGGACGGCCTAGGCCCTGTCACCTTTCTTATTATACATACTGTATAAATGTTTTGGCAAATGTTTTACGGCCGCCCGCCTGTCTGACACCAACTCTCCTTGGGGCTTTCATTGTTTTGGTAAAGGGGTAGAGATAGCGTGTGTTTGGGTACAGGATATTGCAGGTAAGGATATTTGGCCTGATGGTAAGGATGCCACAGTCCCGGATAAGGAAGTAGTGGGAGACTCCAACAGCTCGGGGGGCCGAGGTCGCGAACTCATAGCCCTGTTCCATGACTGGCTAGATCAATGGAAAAGGCATCCCCTGACCATTTATTAATATTTCTTGAAGGAGATTTAGAGTATTTTAGATATTCAAGCATAATAAAAATTTAAAAATTAGGCACTACCAAGGAGATTTGTTACACAAAATTAATTTCTGAACGCACGCCTTAACATTTGAAAGCCAAAAAATGTCAATCCATCGTCATGAGAATTCTGCATTTTTAACATCTAGAATACGCAATAATTCGAATGTTATAGATACATATTGTCGATTCAAAATGCTTATTTTAATACGTTCTTTTATTTGAGGGAGCCTCTAACTGCATCGACGGGATAAACATTAAATGACAGGAAATTTTGTATGGTGTTAAAGTTCAAAATGACTTAAGTATCATTACGAACCTTTTGTATGGGAATATAGAAAAGTATTATTTTTAGAACTTTTCAGGCAATCATTAAAATGTATCTCTCCGTAAGAACAATCCTCGTACTTCAAGGAATATAATAAAAAAAGAATTAGCGAAATCGGTTCAGCTGTTCTCGAGATTTGCGCTAAGGAACACATCGAGCAATTCATTTTTATGACATAGAACTCCTCCACTACGATTTAAACTTTATTATTGAAACGAAACTTTTGTATGGATAAAGAAAACAATGAAAAGTCCCACGGGAACGCTATCGAACGGGATAAAAAGTATCCTATGTTTTATTCCCGGTTCTAAGCTACCTCCCCACTAATTTACAGCCATATCACTTCAGCCGTTCTTGAGTTATAAGTGTTGTAACAAACACGACTTTCTTTTATATATAGGGTAAAACCCCCAATCATTGGCACTCTACCAATTTATTGGCATGCTTCCGTTTTTTAAGAAAATTAAGATTTCATGTAGCCAAACTATAATTTTTTTAGTAGAAATTAAACAGTAGTATCTTTCTTTACTCAACTGACAACGAACACTTTTTATTTATTAAAATATAACGGCGCAATAGCCATTTGTTTGACAAGCCACGACCTGTGCGTCAAAAATATTCAAAATATTATTTTTTTACTAAGGTAAGAGCTATCAGAATCTTAACAAAAATTGCAAACCTGTTATGTTGTTCCTATATATATCCATTGTGTCCTATTGTTAAATATATTAACTGCCTTTTTTAAGCATTGCTTTACAATTTAATCGCCAACATTTAATTATTTGTGGGGTGGCAACATTTGGTATGCGTAAAATCTATT
Organism: Cephonodes hylas; assembly: GCA_030295005.1. Taxonomy (NCBI): domain Eukaryota; kingdom Metazoa; phylum Arthropoda; class Insecta; order Lepidoptera; family Sphingidae; genus Cephonodes; species Cephonodes hylas. Next base: position 5,995,400 of record AP025360.1, on the reverse strand, counting down.
TATCCATTTTATTGGCACTCATGCCAATATAAGGGTATTTAAAATAATTTGAATTTGTTAAAAAATATACATTGTTTGTCTCAAAATTTAATGTAAATTGCATTTAAAATATTTTCGAAAGTTTTAGGTACACCAATCCAAATATTGACCCACTGCCAATTATGTAAAATCCATTCAATGGCACGGGTGTCAAACATTGGTTACAAAGGTGCCAATTATTATTATTTTCTCAGCCACAAGTAGTCAAGAGAAAAAAATAATAAAACATGTTTTAAGATTAACACAGAAGAGAACCTCCAAAAAGCTTTACACAAAGTATGAAATGGCATGACCTTAAAACTTTCTGCAAAAACCTCCAGCGTACCGCGGACTACCATACAATTCAGAATTAAACATCCTGACCACGGCTCTAAGAACGGTCCGTCTACAACTGACGAAGAAGAACTACTTTTTGTTGACTGGATAAAATTAGTAGCCAAAAAGGGTTTCCGAAGAGAAAAGAAGATTTGATAAAAAATGCTTCAAACTTTCTTAAAACATTGTGATGAAACCTACACACCTAAAAATTTTTAGAAATTTCTTAGGTGTTTAGTCCGGGAACCTGCACAAGGCCACCGTGGTGGACTATGGCCTAAACCCGTTCAATGGTAGAGGAGGCCCGTGCTCAGCAGTGGAACGTATATGGGCTGATGAGATTGATAAAGCGAAAAGTCACGCTTAAAAAAAAAGTTGTTCTACTCTTTTGTTTAAGCCTACAAGGTTTTTTATTTGTTTTCTTTTAATATTTTATGAAAAGTTTAAAACCATATTTAAAAATAAGCGGTACAACTGATATGCTATGTTCCTATACAAGTAAATGTTATTTTCCTTTCAACAAAGGCTTTTATTTTGTTTATTTCAAATTGTAATTGATACATATTATCTTTAAACAGGTATAAATATCGTAAATTACATTTTAAAAGACTTATAAGACCTAGCAGTTATTTTTTTGTTTTTTAAGAATAGTGACAATAATAAAAGCAGTGATGGCCTCGAGGTTTAGGCGCGCGGTCGAGAATCGCGGCGGTCGCGGGTTCGAACCCCAGGCACACACCTCTGACTTTTCGAAGTTATGTGTGTATTCAAATTGAATTATCACTTGCTTTAACGGTGAAGGAAAACATCGTGATGAAACCTGCACACCTAAAAAGTTCTTAGGAGTTTCTTAGGTGTGTAGTCCGCCAACCCGCAATAGGCCAGCGTGGCGGACTATGGCCTAAAACCCTCTCAATGGTAGAGGAGACCCGTGCTCAGCAGTGGGCGTATATGGGTTGATGAAGAAGAAGAAGAAGAAGTGACAATAATTGGTAATAATCACTGCCAATGAAAGGTTTGACTATGCCAGCAATTGGTATTTTAGGCACTTTTTTAAAAAGGTACACTTTATTAAATAAAACGATTTAATTTATTACTGACAAGTACTTTATAATATTCTCTAATGATTAGAAGACACATAGAAATACTTTTTCTTTGTTAAAAAATATTTTACATACAAATTTTACCGATTTTGTGAAGTAGCTGCTTAAAGTGCCAATAATTGGGTGGTTTACCCTATATAGATAATATACTTTTTCCGTGTTCTGAAGTGCGACTGGATGAATTGACATATTAGTTGGTTGTCAAATCTACAAAAAATATAAACAAATAATCTGACAGATTAACAACTGAAGTTAGTCGGAACGCGACATTAGATTCTCCAATGCGCACGCGAATTTGAACTTTATGCAGCGGTAATAAATTAAAAATTGACTCTCCATTTTATTTAGATAACGTTTGTATGGGAAATAGAAAAGGGCTGTTTTGAGGGTTTTACCGGCAATTATTCGAATTTTTTTCACCTTTTAAACCTTCCCTAGACCTCCACGAACATTTTAAGACCAAGATAAGATAAATCCGTTCAGCCGTTCTCGAGTTTTAGCGAGACTAACGAACAGCAATTCATTTTTATATATATAGATGAATTATCACGTACTTAATCAGTGAATGAAATCTTCGTCAGGAAAACTACATACCAATCTTATTCTCGAGAATATCTTAGGTATGTAGTCCACTTGCTTGCACAAGGCTATGTTAAGATAAAATTGGAGCTACCTTTTGTAATGTTACCGTCGTTTTGTTACTTATTGATAACAGATGGCGCCACCATACGACCTTCTATCGATGCGAAAGTAACTTAGTTACGGACATTAAATCAATTACGAATATAAGCAGATATTCCATATTTAGTGTGAGTGTAATGGTTATAACGAATTTTAGAGGTGAAGGAATACAATATAAGGAGATTGCATGATCGCATTCTTGAGTGAGAAATCCCCATCAATGCTATTAGACAGATGGTTAAATAAGACACAACATATGTAGATTAAGAAGTTTTGTAGGTATGTTTTGTCCGTATTCAATTGCGTGTGGATATGGAGTAGTGTTTTAAGGTTTCTTTTTAGGTACTAAACGATTTTAAAGCGCAGTGGAGTAGTGGGTAAAGGACGGATGATAAAATTTGTCATAATGCAATAGCAACCGACGGCATTTCTTAAACTAGACATCGCTTTCTCATCCATTTTAAAAACCGCGTAGAACTATTAAAAATACATCGGTAAAAAAATATATAGATATATAGTTTTAATAATGAAAGGCATGGTCATGCCTGAAATATACAGGATGTATTCAGAGCATGATCGGAAACTTAGACAGGTAATAGCTATGGAGAGTTAAAGAAAGTCCCGATAAAAAAAATTACGTGTTCCATATACATTTAATACCGATGGTTTTAAGGAAAACGTCAAAATTTTAATTTTTTGTCGGGATTTTATTTAATGACAGGGGGATTGTATTGACCTTATCTATTACTTGCCTTAGTATTCGATCACGATCTGAATACACCTTTCTACATAGTTCACTCTACAGTTAGTGCAAACTTACAAAAGTTTTAGAGTTAGGGTACACAATGTTCAATTTCGCATTAAATTATCATGCTCGATATAAATATTTCTTTGTCTCTGCATTCAATGTTGCTCTGCGGTGCAACACATGATCCCATAATCTAATACACAATTAGTTCGATCGACGCCTAATTAATGCGTTATCAGGTGTCGCACCGCCGTTTATGCTCGCTTATGACACGGTTCAACAAGCCACTGCTGTAATTATAGGACACGGCTCTTGTAAACTAGATCTGTCATAAGACAGTGAAAATGAATTTATAAAAATTCATTATTTTTATTTTTCATTTTTTTTACACGCCATGTGGGTTTGACAACTATAGAAAAATAATTTTGGTCAGGCTTATGGATCGTCTATTAAAGGTATCTTTTTTATTTTATTATTTTCAAATGTGATTTTTTTACACATAATGTGGGTTTGATAACTATCGGAGAAACATTTGGTCAGGCTTTTGCATCGTCTGTTACAAGTATCTTTTTAATTTAGTTATACTACTAACTTTCGCGCGCGACTCCGTCTGGGTGGACTACAGGGTTGGGTTCAGAAAAAAAAACTTGTAGTCTATTTTACTCCACAGAGTCTCATATTATGTCCATAACAAAAATCATTCCGGTCGGTCAAATGGTTTAGATGTGAAACTGTAGCTGGCCGGTGTCCTATTGCGCGCTTGCTCGTTATTTTCAATCAATCAATCAATCAGCCTATCGCCATCCACTGCTGAACGTTGGCCTCCGATATTTTCGGAAGTTACTCATTGAAATGAAATTATGTGATAGGTAAATTTCTTTTGAATTATATACTTGTAATGAATAATTTATTTATATGGATATGGATTTATATCATCTTTATAAAACGACGAATAACGCTTCATTTTTTTATAATAAATTTGGTTAAAATAAAAAGTGTATGCGGACTTTTTTTTTTACTTTTAAAGGGTAACAATTCTGTAATGTATTATTTATTTATCATTGACCGGATATTCTGAGAACCTAGATATAAAAATAGTGTTTATTATATCAAAAAGATGTTATTATAATAGTCAAAATAATCTTATAATAAGTTTCATTATCACAAAATAAGCTGTTCACAAGTCGATAAGTCACCAAACATATTTTCCAATGTCGCAAGGCAAAGGAACAGCATTTGTAGCCGCAGAACTTTGACAGGTCCCGTTTAAAGTTCCCAGAAGTTTTATCGATAGATTACAGGCCTTACTTTTGAAATTGATATTAAATGAAGTGAACGCATTCCTGGTTCTATAATTAAACTGTGAGACCACTATGTTCAAGTACATTTATATCAGGTTTTAAATGTTATTATCCAGTGTAGATAGAGACAAAGTCAACCCTTATTATACAATACTTAGTCCTTGTCAGTTGTATGGTGTCGATGAAAAAGTCAAGGTAATGTTTCAGCATCATCATCGTCATCGGTGTATAGTGTTAGACATTGGCCTCTCTAAGTACACGCTACTGACTCGGTGACTCTAGGCCACCCATCCAAGGTCCACTAGCTCGAAGACCATCGCCTCACCAGCCGTATGGCATCCTACACTGCGCTATTACAAATTGAAAGATTCGAGCGTTGGGAAAAGTCTAATTTATTGATTTTGTTAATTAGAAAAGTTTCAGTAACAGCACGAAGCTGAAAGAGTGCGTTCATTTGCACTCTTTGTCTTCTCTGCCTACTTATTCGTAGGTGCAGGCTTGAGTGTGGATGTGTATATATGTATGTCTATGTATGGACGTCTGTATGTTAAAGTTGTTATTAACAGCCAACATGTTGAAATATTTTCCGGTATTGATGGAATACACACTAGCGCACCATATCCCCCGATCACTGCCGGTGCCTATTTTGCATTCACAATAATGCATTCCGAAACCGAATGTAACAATTTTATTTTGCACGGACGGACGTCGCGAAATAATAGATTGTATCGAAGCATTGTTTCATTTAGTCCTGTACCCGACGGTCTACTGTTTTGTTTGTTCTCGATTTGTAATAATTCACGGTTATATGGAAACGGTTTTAAAAATATTAGGCGAAAAAATGGCTTTTTGTTACACGTTCATCGAAATTGGCGGCCATTCATGTTTGTCTACATTTTTGATAAAAAATTGCTTAACACCAGTCCACAGTTTATTTATTCCAAATATTTGTGTGTTATTTGCCGAATGGAAACACAAATGGTTTCCAGATAAATGTATTGGAATGATGTTTTACATTTCTTTAGATGAAAGTTTCTGAAAAAAATATATGTATTGAACCTTTTTCGATCTTTTATTAACTAAAGTTTCAGAAAAAAAAATAAAACCACTCTATATACCATACTTAGCATTTTTAATTTAGACCAAGAAATACTCAGCTAGACTCTTTGTTGTATTATAATAAACTAGTGCAGAGGTGTACAATAGAATACAGTAGTTAGTTCATTGTTATACATTACAACTTGAAGATGACAGTTAACTTTATACCTTTATTAGAGATTACATGGCTTATTAAGTTATAAAACTTTAATATTTAGTTAATAGAGATATAAACACTTTTTTTTTCAATAACACCATCATCAATTAAAAAGTCTTGTATTGTCAATTGTGGGTCATAAACGCTAAAAAAATAATAAAAAATATTTTCAAATTACACATTTTCTTTTATTTTTTATCTCCTCTTAGTTCGTCAAGTACACCTTTTTGAATATGTAGTATATAGTAAAATGTAAATCTACAGTTTAGTCTCACGCGCTCGCTATGCACAGAATCACATATCAGATATCATTGTACAGTCACGAGCATAAATATGTTCCTATGCGAAGGTTACCAAAAATATCTGACCCATGATCGAGTTCAATAATATGTGCCTACACGTACGCAGCAAAAATATGTGACATTATCCGGCTGCATAATGCAGTACCGTCAAAATGATGTGATACACTCACGAAGCATAAATATGTGACACCACTAGGCGGCAATAATATCTGACATAATTTTATCTTCAATTTAATATAATAATTATACGAAATTATGAAAGAAATAAATTTTATTTTACATTGTTTCAAGATGGCTGTACTTTTATACTATACAAGCCGGCTCGCGCTCGCTTCGTTGGGGGGTAAACATTTTTACTTGCGATTAAATTGTGATTTTAGTTCGGTTAATACTGAATGCCATCATTTATTTCCTGATTGCGAAAAAATATTGTATTTATCTATTTTTAATGAAAATATCACTAAATAAATTACGGCACAGTTGCGGTTGCATAACTAGATCAGTATTACCTCTTTAACCATTCGTGCCAATTGTATGCAGTTAAAGAAAAAAAATTTTGTTTTAAACACTTGAGAGTATATCTATAAACTCACTTATTTTAATAAAAAATCATAATTGTTGATAATATTGATCAATTAACATGAAGTAATGATTTAAATTATTCTTCAATATACAAAACATTTTTTTACAGTTATATTTTTATAGTTAGACATATTATGCTGTCGCTGACTTTTTATAAGCATTATCAAGCTTCACAGTGCTGGGCTCGAGGTTTACGCGCACGGTTGAGAATCTCTAAGGTCGCGGGCGTACACCCCATCACGCCTATCTGTATTAACAATGAATTATCATATCACTTGCATTAACGGTAAAGGACAACATCGTGATGACTCTTGCACACCTAGAAGTTCTTAGAAATTTCTTAGGTTTGTAGCCCGTAAACCCGTACTAGGTCAGCGTGGTGGATTAAGGTCTTAACCCTCTCAATGATAGAGAAGACACGTGCCCAGAAGTGGCACGTATATAGGCTGATAGTGATAATGGTGATCAAGCTCTATAACTTTTCTCTAGGACTCAAGCAAATATCTCTCATGGGTAAAAAAGCAGCGTTCATAAAAAACGTTTTCGTTCGACAGTTTTTTCTTCGGTTTACTTTGTAAAACCGACTACAATGAAAAATTGTTATCAATTTTCTGATTAATATTTACCCTATGACACTCACAAATAACGTAGCTTTCTATTGCTAAAAAAATGTTCAAAATCGGTTAAGTAGATCTAGAGATTACTTTATACAAAGTCACAAGCTTTACCTCTTTAAATTATTTGTATAGATTTTTGTCTAGATATATTCTAAATCACGACCAAATTCAAATATTCATTTAATACGTAGATATATTTTGCCTACGGCTGCTGTGACATTAAGGAATTATTATGTTGTGTTAAACGGAAGCGGATTTTAACACGATTGCTCCGATTAATTTATTATTTATACAGTTTATTGATTTTTCTTAAATTAATTTAATTTTTTTAGATTCCCTAGCAGAGTTTTGATAAATTTAAAACGAATACCACTGAATTTGGTGAAAAAGTAGACCATAATTCAAATTCAGATATAATTCCACAAATAATAATTGCTGGCTTGGTAGTGAGTAATATTGTAAATACTGTAAAGCCGGTTTTTGCGCAAAAGAAAAACTATGGTTTCTTAAATTAATAGATTTAAGAGACATGGTTGATTTAACTTATACATAGTTCAAACGACGTATTAACGACTATCTGACTCTGAACGCAATTGCATTTTTCTTTTCAATAATTAGTTCTCAATACCATTACTTGTGACGTGAATGATAAGGTTTTTTGCTATTGCTACCGAATATTACTCGTATACACTTACGAAGTAAGGCCAAACAGAATGAAAAAACAGACACTTTATGACATAATGACTGTTCGAAGTGAACTCACTAAGAAATATTTAGTACCAAAACAACGTGAATGCCAAATGTGAACAAATAATTTTCAATCTTATTACTTGCGCGTGACGTTTATTTTAAAATATTAGTCCTCATTTATTAAAGACATTATTTTAAAATTACATTTTTATTTTCTGTATTTTAATGTCATAACGTCTTAAATTCAAATTTATTGTAAGCTATATAAAATCCAATTGCAAAGATTTAAGGTTAATTGTAACCAGGAGTTGTCTTTAATTTAATACTTTACAAATCGAAGTCTGAATTACAAATGTGTAAATATATCATGAAATATATGCAACCGGTGCCACTAAGACAAGTGATTTTGTTTGCGATCTTCAATCTAGTATGGGTATATTTGATCGAAGGTGTGTGTAGTATTCCCCAAAACAATATTGGAAAGATTGTTTAGTGAAGAACAATTTAACGATCATAATTACTATTTTAACGAACGAAGACGAAATAATTAAAGAAATATTGTTTTGAAGTTAAATTTCTTTATCGAAGTAATACGAGATAACTGGTCGCCTTAACAGCGTTGAATATACAGGAATTCTTTCAGACATTTTTAACCGGCAAGGCGTATCATCATCATCATCATCATCAACCCATATACGCCCACTGCTGAGCACGGGTCTCCTCTACTATTGAGAGGGTTTAGGCCTTAGTCCGCCACGCTGGCCTAGTGGGGTGGCGGACTACACACCTAAGAAATTCCTAAGAACTTTTTAGGTGTGCAGGTTTCATCACGATGTTTTCCTTCACCGTTAAAGCAAGTGATAATTCAATTTGAATACACACATAACTTCGAAAAGTCAGAGGTGTGTGCCTGGGGTTCGAACCCGCGACCGCCGAGATTCTCGACCGCGCGCCTAAACCTCGAGGCCATCACTGCTTTTTTTATCGTACAAGGCGTATCAGTTATCCTCTTTATGTGGTGCAAGACAACAGCCCGATCCACAACTCACGAATAACTCGTGAGTGGTTTAATACGCAAAGAGAGACGATAAAATTAATAGATTTCCCTCCTAAAAGCCCTGATTTGAATCCTATTGAGAACCTGTGGGGTTTAATAGTCATACAATGGGATCCAAATCAGGCTAGAACTTACAATTCCCTGCGTTGTCACACCTTCGACATTTGGGAGTCACTCCGGGGCTCTCAAGTGTGCACTAATATTGTCTCATTCATGCGAGAGAGGCTACAGAATGTTATTAATACAAACGGGGGGTATACTAGATTTTAATTTATAATGTTTATAAAAAAAGAATTAAAATTATTAATTAAGATGATTTGATAAATAAAAATACAAAAAAATATAAGTAAATATTTAAATTTAGTCGTGATTTAGACCATAATATCTAGACATATCTCTATATATATATAAGAAAGTCGTGTTAGTTACACCACTTATAACTCAAGAATGGCTGAAGCGATTTGGCTGAAAATTGGTGGGAAGGTAGCTTAGAACCGGGAATAAAACATAGGATACTTTTTATCCCGTTCGATAGCGTTCCCGTGGGACTTTTAATTGTTTTCTTTATCCATACAAAAGTGTCGTTTTAATAATTAAGTCAATTTGAACTTTAATACAATACAATAAAGTTTAAATCGTAGTGGAGGAGTTCTATATTATAAAAATGAATTGCTCGATGTGTCTCTAAGCGCAAATCTCGAGAACAGCTGAACCGATTTCGCTAATTCTTTTTTTATAATATTCCTTGAAGTACGAGGATTGTTCTTACGGAGAGATACATTTTAACAATTGCCTGAAAATGTCTAAAAATAATACTTTTCTAAATTCCCATACAAAAGGATCGTAATGATACTTAAGTCATTTTGAACTTTAACACCATACAAAATTTCCTGTCATTTAATGTTTATCCCGTCGATGCAGTTAGAGACCCCCTCAAATAAAAGAACGTATTAAAATAAGCATTTTGAATCGACAATATGCATCTATAACATTCGAATAATTGCGTATTTTAGATGTTAAAAATGCAGAATTGTCATGACAATGGATTGACATTTTTTGGCTGTCAAATATTAAGGCGTGCTTTCAGAAATTTATTTTGTGTAACAAATCTCCTTGGTAGTGCCTAATTTTTAAATTTTTATTATGCTTGAATATTATAAATACTCTAAATCTCCTTCAAGAAATATTGATAAATGGCCAGGGGATGCCTTTTCCATTGATCTAGCCAGTCATGGAACAGGGCTGCGAGTACGCGACCTCGGCCCCCCGAGCTGTTGGAGTCTCCTACTACTTCCTTATCCGGGACTACAGCATCCTTACCATCAGGCCAAATATCCTTACCTGCAATATCCTGTACCCAAACACACGCTATCTCTACCCCATTACCAAAACAATGAAAGTCCCAAGGAGAGTTGGTGTCAGACATAAACATTTGCAAAACATTTGCCAAAACATTTATGCAGAATTTATAATAAGAAAGGTGACAGGGCCTAGGGCGTCTCCCGTAGCCGACGCGCAGGGGCAGCACCTGGCTCCTGTGAGAAATGGGCAAGGTTTGTTACACCAGCCCAGGCGGGGGCAACGTAAGACACTAGGCTGGGAAATGAGATTGAGGTATGCAAGTTGGAATGTAGGTACGATGAATGGTAGGTCAAGAGAGTTAGCATCTGTGCTGAAAAAGAAAAAAAATGGTCAACGAAGAAGACTTACGAAAGACGACTGCATGCAGCAATGATGCGAATATTGCGGTGGATGTGTGGTATTATAACACGGAGTGACAGAGTGAGAAATGAATACGTTAGGGTAAGTCTGAAATTAGCTCCTGTGATAGAAAAGATGAAATGATGATGAAAGGTGATGAATATGAAAGTGGATGGATGGGCGAGTCGAGGAAGGCCAAAAAAGAGATGGATGGAGTGCGTGACTGAAAATATGAAAGAGAAAGGGGTGAATGAAGACATGACGGCTGACAGGGATGTGTGGAAGAAGAAGAGATACTGCGCCGACCCCAAGTAATTAACTGGGACCAGGGCAGGGGGATGATAATATACCTAAGTAGTTAAAAATTAAATTCTGTTAATAAGTAACAAAACATTCATTGGCGGGTAGGGCGATACGAAGTTTGCCGGGATAGCTAGAATAGTATAAAATTACAGCCATATTAAAATAATGTAAAATACAATTTATTTATTTCATTATTTCATATAAATTGTAAATTAAATTAAATTGAAGATAAAATTATGTCACATATTATTGCCGCCTAGTGGTGTCACATATTTATGTTTCGTGAGTGTATCACATCATTTTGACGGCACTGCGTTATGCAGCCGGATAATGTCACATATTTTTGCTGCGTACGTGTAGGCACATATTATTGAACTCGATCATGGGTCAGATATTTTTGCCAACCTGCCCATAGGAACATATTTATGCTCGTGACTGTAGGTAGCTGCGTATACCGAGAGTTGGGACGAACCGTTTACAACACAATGCGCCAAATGGACGCACAATACAGCAAGACGACGAAATCAATGATTCTTTAAACGAACACCGTTTCAATGGCAAATTGAACTGGTCATACTGACTACTGCATATTTATAGTGCAGAAAGGCTTCGATAAACATTATCGAGATTTCACTAACAGGTTTATAGCTACGTATATATTAGACGTAGTATTATCAATTTCAATGGCGATTTTAAACCAGACAATAATTACATAGACAAATGAACAACAAATAAAATAACTCCAAGGAACAAAAATAGCAATGAAAACTAAAGGTACTGAAATCTTGAAGAGTTAGTTGAAACCTAATATCCGATAGAACTTTAAGTTAGATTATTTCAATGAAAAATTTAACATACTCTGCTTACCCAATATACATACATAGATGCGAAGCGATGTGTTAGAATATATACCGGAATTTTAAGCATACTTTGAATACTAACTACGGATCTGTCATGAGACTACGTAATTGACATGTAAAATTTTAGTGCAAAAAATGTTGGATCTCGTTTTTGTTTTATGTCAATCTTAATAAATGTTCGAAATAACTTCCCGAACCTCAACAGTTTTGTTCATAAAGTTTTTTTTCTATTTTGTGCCGGTTTTCCACGATATGAAGTGTTCGAAAATGGAAACCTATTTTATAAAATGAAATACATTTTGTAGTTGTTGTATGGCAAATATTACATTCCAATCTCAGCGAACACACAACAGTACACGTTAATGTCATTACGGGTTGATAAAAATTGACGGTATGAATATGAATAACTCTCTGTAGCTTTATGAACATCGTATTTAACCATTTCGTCATTGAAAATTTCAGTAAAAACACTTTTCCATGTGTTAGAAAAGTTTTAAAAAACTTTATAACCGTATAAACTCTCGACTATATTGCCCTGCATTCCAGCAATTAACTTGAATAAAGCTGTGAGTACAAAATGCAGTCTATACGCCGCGTGTACTTCGGCGAGAAATTACTTAGATCAATTTAATAAAAGTTTTCGCGCGAACTGAAGTTGTTCGACGTTGTATCGTATTAAATGCATTAATTATGCACTATCGGATGCACTGCGGGGCTTCTTTGGCTCACCGCAGCGTTATTAAATTATTGCAAGTGGGCTATATCAAGGAATAGAACACGCACTGCAAGACGTCCAAATAATTGCCACTGTTTAGCGAGTTGTAATATAAAAAATAAAAAGCATAGTCTATGGTAAGTGGGGCGACGATATAAACGCATGCGCGGCGCGCGACTTGGGCGTGCGGGAGCGCTAAGACACGGCAGACGGTGGCCCGCGTGCGTGCAGCCCCCATTGATCCGCTGTTCCGAGAGCGGTCGCGTCACACTCTCCTGCCGACCGACCGCCGACGCTGCGGCGACGCGTCCACCATGCAGCCCCCGCCGAGGAAGGTGAGTCCGTCACCGCCGCCGACCAGCGCTCCTCGAGCCAGCCCCGACACCACCTCCTCACCTTAACGTCAACACAACCGTGTCACCCAGTGAATGAAATCCACCTAATTTTTTGGTAGGTCGCGTGTTACTCTCAAATTATATAACGCCAAGCACGTAATAGTAGTAAGAAGCTAACCATGACTTCTGTAAGTGACACCAGTGATGTAGTATTATAAAAAAAAATATTTGACATTAACATTAGATGTTTTTATAAATTACGCTTACCACTTACGCCGCGAGTTGCGGTGTAACTCGAAGCTGTGAATGAGCGCGGAAATAATCGATAATGTCCAAAATACTTAGGACTAAAATAATTCTCGCTAACGTGTTATGATTTTTAAAATATTTACGTTAAAAAAGGTTTCATTTTAAAATACGTTAAACAACTTGCCAATAGTTAAGTTTTGGTGTGTGATATTTTAATCTATAAATAAAATAAAATAAATGAAAATAGTATGTATTATAAAAAGCATATTATTGGTAAGCGTATCTATTGTTCGTCATGGTAACGTAACAAATACCTGAGCAGTAGCTAAGCATTTTAAGGTGTCCGTAGCGTGTGCTACGAAACGCTACGAAAATAATACCGAGCGTCAGATACTTTCCGCATTACTGTTCTTCGTATTATATCCACATAAAAATTATTCGAAATTTATCTAATAAGCTGTTACATATCTAGTTATATCAAACATCTATTTTATTATAATTCGTAATAATATCATCATACAAGGTTGATATTTCATTTCCTGGGCAAGACTATGACGATCTTCCTCATTACTCCAGATCCTCATTACCTAATTCCCCAAACATTTACAGGTATTTTATATCTACTTTAAACATGTGTCATTTCAGCAAAATTCACAGCAAGACCAAAATAAACTATGTTCAGATGACAGATCGAATAAACATTACTTCAATTATAAACCAACTTTCAGATTTCAGAATTATTTAGATTTTTCCTTATTATAGTGAATTCGCGTGATAACAGATATTTTTTTCAATGCAACTGTATTTTTAAAGGCAATATCCGCGAGGAAATTATAGAAAAACCGGTACAACGCTTATCATTAGGTGTAATTGCAATAAAATGGTGCTATATTCTTTACCTTAATATCGATGGCTCATTAAAGTAATAAGTTTAATTTCCGATAATATCTTCAAAGGAAATTGAACGCTTAACTCAATTAGTCTTCATGCAAAATTATTATTTGATAGAATAATACATTCGTATCATGTTTAGTATTCACTTTTATTTTAAAATTTCTAATTAATACTGGCACTTACAAAAACATAATGGCTAAATGTTATACAACGTATACGGATTTTACGTATTTATCTATACTAATATTATAAAGCTGAAGAGTTTGTTTGTTTGTTTGTTTGTTTGTTTGTTTGTTTGAACGCTAGGATCTCAGGAACTACTGGACCGATTTGAAAAATTCTTTCACTGTTAGATAGCACATTTATCGAGGAAGGCTATAGGCTATATAACATCACGCTACGACGAATAGGAGCGAAGCAGCAATAAAGAATGTTTCGAAATCGGGGACATTTTTTCCTTTTTGTGAGCTTCCGCGGCGTGCGCTGCGAAAACGGTTAAAGTTTCGCTAAAATAATGTTTGACAGAAATGTTCCTCTTTAAAAGTTCTAAAAAAAAGTCCGCGACAGCATATGTCTATTTTTTAAGGTTGGCTCACTATAACGTTTTTTATCCTAACCAAATTTATTTTTAAATAAAGTTTTATTTGTGAAGGTGTTTTTATAAATATGATATTAATCCTTATCCAAATAAATACGTTATTCATTACAAGTTTTTAATTTTAAATAAAATTGCCCTTTACATCTTTTGATTTCACCGAGTATCTTAGAAGATATTGCAGTTTTAAAATATTGATCAAGCGCGCAAAAATGATGCACAAGGCGCCGATCGACGCGTTACGGTTTCACGTTTGAACAATTTGACCGAATTGTATGATTTTTGGTATGGAGATAAATAGGACTCTGAGAAGTAAAATAGACTACAACTTATTTTCCTTCTGAACTCAACCCTGTAGTCTACGCGGACGGAGTCGCGAGCAAAAGCTAGTATTTATATAAAAGAATAGTTTTTTAATTAAGAATTCGATAAAAAAATAAATTTCAATAATTTAAATAATTTACGTTAAGGTTCTAAGGTTGAAATAATATATACCTCGAAATGAAAGAAATTATCACGGTGCCGGTAACTTTTTCTGTGAGCCGGAATAATACGCATTCTATTTTCGAATTATAAATTATTATTTCTCATTTAAACTCACTCTTATAATTAAAACATAAACACTGAACATAAATAAAAACATATTAAATTTTTCCATGGAGTTTCTTGAATTGAAGAGTTGTAAACTGTAAACAAATCGTTCTTTTCTCCGTAGAGATCTAACTCCGAAATATTTTAAGAATAAGTACGCCGCAAACGAAACATACCGACGGGATGCATAAGCAATCAAAACAAACAAATAAAATTGCGCTGAAACTTAATTCTGACAGAGGTCAATGCAAAGTCAAATATTTCTAGATTTAAGTTTTAAACATAAGATGGCGCTCTGTGGATTTCTCAAAATGTGGAATTTTAAACAATATGATAGTAATTGCCTAAAATAAACAGAAAACACATAGGTATTTATAAATTAAATACATGTCGAAGTTATTTTAAAATGATAAGTATATTTTAACATACTGGCTAATGTAATCGACTTTGTAGTACTGTATGCCCACCGGTATATAAAAAAAAAATAACCAGTCCAAAAATACTTATGGAATTAAATAATTAAGAGAATTTCCTAATAGAATCTGTCTCATGTCAATTTGAAAAAATATAATTGTATTAGTATTTGGACCTATGGCTAATAAACAGAAATTATCGATCGTGATATAAGAAAATTTATAGGTTGGTTAAAGTTACTGGGTATTGAAATAAAATGTTGAAGGAGAAAGACATGGAAAAGCAGTATAGAAGAGGCCATAGCTCATTTTTTAATGGATTCTTATGATACCGATTAGCCTCATATGAGTTCTATTATGATGTAAATAGGAATTCAATGTAAATTTGGGTGACCTGGAATGACTGTGTAAGGTCTACAGAAATAGATATTGTAGGGTATTCAACGATCCCATTCGCAAAACAAAACGTGAGGTGGCTGTTGCTTTACACTGGTTTTCTGTAAGTTAGTGTACAAAGCTGACGAGCACAGCGAAAATTACTGTAGTTGTCGACTACGACTAGCTTTCACAGAACGAGGCTCAGGAACACGAAATTACTGGATGCATTGTCTACTATTTGTATTTTGTAAATATCCAAAAAATTGTATCGCAACCCTTATATCCCCTAATTTGCAGGACCGAATCGAATTTTTAAATTAAACTCAATTCAATGTCGATTAAACAAAATGATAACATGTGCTGCTTGCATTATATTACCACTTTCGAGGTTCGGCTATAAACTGTGATTGATGATGATGCAGATGTAACCAAAGAGTTCGAAATTCTACAAATGTTAGAGTCATCTCGATGTTTTGTATTTGATATGAAGGACAATTTAATGATATTCATCGAATTCTTTCCATAAGCAGTGTGTTCTACACTATCTATTCTGTGTATCTCTCAGAGATTCTCAAGATATTTGTTTCTTATGCCTCACAAAGCAGCAGAACAGTCTTCTAGTTTGCTGTTTCTCCTCGTCATTCAGCAAAAAGATTTATCTGCTTGATGTAATCATATTTCTGAAATCTGGCGATTCAGTTTCGATCCTGTGTATTCGATGATGAAGGCTTTACTATTTTTTCCTGGAGCAGGCGCATTGGCATTTAAGTATCAGTTTCACTTTTAATAACAACATTACCTGCACTGCCATTGAGTGATGTCTTCTACTCGTATATATAACTAACAATTTGTAAAGCTTGAAATGTTTGTCGTCTGATATACATTCTCATGGTATACTTTTATTTATGGGTAGCGACATTCATCATTAGTCGATTAAGGGAACATGTAAAAAAGCAATAAGGATTTGGAAAATTTATTTTGTATAAAAAGGGAGTTTTGGGACCAATCAGTTGTAGCTGTTGGTAGTCATCACTACCTTTACTATCAGTTATCTTCGGCCACATTGGAATCTAGAAAGATACGTATTTCCTTGTATGTAAATTGTGCAGTGTAAAATATGTTCAGACATGTCAGTAATTCATCTAGCCATGCACTCTATCGTTTGTTGCGAACTTGTTTATGCCCGATTTTCAAAGAAAACACATCGCTTTTGATTTAATTATGTGAAATAAGCATTTTCTTACAGTTTGTAACTTTTAGGCTTTAAGCTATACGGGAAGTAAGAACTTAGTACCAACGCGTTAATTGCAAACTAACTTTCAGAGCGCACTTGCTGCAGTTTCGAATCGAAATGGATCGTAATTCCGGAGCGCTATTTAATTGTTATAAACGTAACTGCATTTAACAAATTAATTTGTTTGTGTAATTGACAAACCAATAATGATGCGGTTTATGCCTAACTAGCTTTTGCTCGCGACTCCGTCCGCGTAGACTACAGGGTTGTGTTCAGAAGGAAAATAAGTTGTAGTCTATTTTACTTCTCAGAGTCCTATTTATGTCCATACCAAAATTCATACAATTCGGTCAAATTGTTCAAACGTGAAACCGTAACGCGTCGATCGACGCCTTGTGCATCATTACTGCGCGCTTGAGCAATATTTTAAAATTGTAATATCTTCTAAGATACACAGTGAAATCAAATGATGTAAAGGGCAATTTCATTTAAAATTAAATACTTGTAATGAATAACGTATTTATTTGGATAAGGATTAATATCATATTTATAAAAACACCTTCACAAATAAAACTTTATTTTAAAATAAATTTGGTTAGGATAAAAAACGTTATAGTGAGTCAACCTTAAAAAATAGACATATGCTATCGCGGACTTTTTTTTTAGAACTTTTAAAGAGGAACATTTCTCTCAAACATTATTTTAGCGAAACTTTAACCGTTTTCGCAGTGCACGCAGCGGAAGCTCACAAAAAGGAAAAAACGTCCCCGATTTTGAAACATTCTTTACTGCTGCTCCGCTCCTATTCGTCGTAGCGTGATGTTATATAGCCTATAGCCTTCGGCGATAAATGTGCTATCTAACAGTGAAAGAATTTTTCAAATCGGACCAGTAGTTCCTGAGATCCTAGAGTTCAAACAAACAAACAAACAAACAAACAAACAAACAAACTCTTCAGCTTTATAATATTAGTATAGATTATATGTACATTTCTTCATTTTTAAAATGGGTTAATGTTGATTTATTTATACATTGATTGGTTTTTTATTGCACACGTTTATGGTTTTGCGACTAACATAAGACTCAAAAGGAGCAATTATCAATTAGATGTTGTTGTTGGACATCTTGATAAGTTATTCCCACCTGTTAATTCAACATCAAAGAATGAGAAAGAGGACTCAAATGAAGACCTCAAAAAGGTCGTATAAGATACTAGCTTTTGCTCGCGACTCCGTCCGCGTAGACTACAGGGTTGAGTTCAGAATGAAAATAAGTTGTATTCTATTTTACTTCTCAGAGTCTTATTTATGTCCATACCAAAAATCATACAATTCGGTCAAATTGTTCAAACGTGAAACCGTAACGCGTCGATCGGCGCCTTGTGCATCATTACTGCGCGCTTGATCAATATTTTAAAACTGCAATATCTTCTAAGATACTCAGTGAAATCAAATGATGTAAAGGGCAATTTTATTTAAAATTAAATACTTGTAATGAATAACGTATTTATTTGGATAAGGATTAATATCATATTTATAAAAACACCTTCACAAATAAAACTTTATTTTAAAACTAGCTTTTGCTCGCGACTCCGTCCGCGTAGACTACAGGGTTGAGTTCAGAATGAAAATAAGTTGTATTCTATTTTACTTCTCAGAGTCTTATTTATGTCCATACCAAAAATCATACAATTCGGTCAAATTGTTCAAACGTGAAACCGTAACGCGTCGATCGGCGCCTTGTGCATCATTACTGCGCGCTTGATCAATATTTTAAAACTGCAATATCTTCTAAGATACTCAGTGAAATCAAATGATGTAAAGGGCAATTTTATTTAAAATTAAATACTTGTAATGAATAACGTATTTATTTGGATAAGGATTAATATCATATTTATAAAAACACCTTCACAAATAAAACTTTATTTTAAAATAAATTTGGTTAGGATAAAAAACGTTATAGTGAGCCAACCTTAAAGAATAGACATATGCTGTCGCGGACTTTTTTTTAGAAGTTTTAAAGAGGAACATTTCTCTAATACATTATTTTAGCGAAACTTTAACCGTTTTCGCAGCGCACGCAGCGGAAGCTCACAAAAAGAAAAAAATGTCCCCGATTTTGAAACACTCTTTGTTGCTGCTCCGCTCCTATTGGCCGTAGCGTGATGTTATATAGCCTATAACCTTCCTCGATAAATGTGCTATCTAACAGTGAAAGAATTTTTCAAATCGGACCAGTAGTTCCTGAGATCCTAGCGTTCAAACAAACAAACAAACAAACAAACTCTTCAGCTTTATAATATTAGTATAGATTTGTAGAGGCAGCCAGTGATAAGGATGACGGTGAAATAATAATGTCAATTGTATAAAAAAGGGGCATTAAATAACCCGCACTAAGCCAGCGTAGTAATTAGTCTCAATGGTAGAGGAGACTATTGTCCAGCATAGGGATAAGGTTCATTTAGACAATGCGCAAAAATTGCAGATGTTTTGCATAAATTACGATAAAGGGTTCCAGCTGATGGACATTTAGAAAAAAATACGTTAACGCAAGCCAATGGCAGAGTTTATCTATTTGGCCTCGATTACAATCGGTGTTGTTCGATCTCGGTTACGAATGGCGAAAAATGCAAAACAAATAGAATTTCCTCGCGCGCACTAATTCGTACTGATGGGGCTAACACGCCGCGGTGTGTTCCCCTGTCGTTCAAAAAGCGAGTTTTTTGTTTATTCTTCGAACGTTTTATTTCACTTTTATCCTTTGGAAATACGTGCAATTTTTGAAAACTCTAAATCTAGATTTGATAAAGTGCTTAACATTGTGTCTATGTAGGCTGATGGTAATACCGAACGTGTGATCTGTTGATTGTGTTCATTACACGGGACATAAATATAATAAACTAGCTTTTGCTCGCGACTCCGTCCGCGTAGACTACAGGGTTGAGATCAGAAGGAAAATAAGTTGTAGTCTATTTTACTTCTCAGAGTCCTATTTATGTTCATACCAAAATTCATACAATTCGGTTAAATTGTTCAAACGTGAAACCGTAACGCGTCGATCGGCGCCTTGTGCATCATTACTGCGCGCTTGATCAATATTTTAAAACTGCAATATCTTCTAAGATACTCAGTGAAATCAAATGATGTAAAGGGCAATTTTATTTAAAATTAGATACTTGTAATGAATAACGTATTAATTTGGATAAGGATTAATATCATATTTATAAAAACACCTTCACAAATAAAACTTTATTTTAAAATAAATTTGGTTAGGATAAAAAACGTTATAGTGAGCCAACCTTAGAAAATAGACATATGATGTCGCGGATTTTTTTTTAGAACTTTTAAAGAGGAACATTTCTCTCAAACATTATTTTAGCGAAACTTTAACCGTTTTAGCAGCGCACGCCGCGGAAGCTAACAAAAAGGAAAAAATGTCCCCGATTTCGAAACATTCTTTATTGCTGCTCCGCTCCTATTCGTCGTAGCGTGATGTTATATAGCCTATAGCCTTCCTCGATAAATGTGCTATCCAACAGTGAAAGAATTTTTCAAATCGGACCAGTAGTTCCTGAGATCCTAGCGTTCAAACAAACAAACAAACAAACAAACAAACAAACAAACTCTTCAGCTTTATAATATTAGTATAGATTAACCAACAATATTCCATGAAATTAAGTTAATTTTTATTGTACTTAAAACTTCGAAATTCTAGACGACGGATAGATGACGGAAATACAAGCAGTAGAAATGAAATCCAAATTCTGAAGCATTAAGAAAATAATCCCCACACGTGATTCCTTTTACAACTATTTCTATAAACAAATGAAGCTCCTAATATGTGCAGAATATGAAACTGTAATAGCGCAGGAATATTATCAATTCTCTCGGTGTTGCTTTATAAGCCGTCGGCCACATCACGCCGCCGCGCGACGCGACGAAGGTAGCTTTACGTCTTTCGCGCCAACCGCTTTGAACTCCCACCACAGATAGGATAATGGAAATGCTCTTGCCACATTTGCGACAAAACTACATATACAAAATACTTACTTACCGAAAGGATTTTCAGTGAAATGTTCCCTTCAAATATGATTTACCAAAATTTATTTTTTTACTTATTAACTTCGCTTCAGAAGTATAATAGAATTTACATCGGTCTCGTTTAAACATACAAGGGCTACATGTTGCATGCCAGGATTGGGCGTGTAGTTGTGGTTGTACGTTCTCGCAGATAGCTACCATGGTAACTTCAGAAATGGAGGTCGAAGAGAGTGGTTTCGTTTGTCGCAGATGGTCCTTCCGATTTAACCCCTAATACAAGTGGAGATAAGCCGATATTGACCTAATGTCTCTACTGTTTAGCGGAGTTCGCAGCATCGTTAGATAGTGAGGTGGTTGAAATTTAGCATGGGGCCCATTAGAGTTTTTGCTCCACACTCTGGCATAGGCAACGGTGATGGACCTAGCACGGAGGCAATTTATCGATAAAAGGAAAGCCGTCCCTTGCGTCTAAGAGGATGGAAACTACGGCAGTTTTGGCACGCTCTTTAACGTTCTGAAGGCGGGGTTTAAGCTTTAATTTCTATTACTTTTTAACCCTCGTGAGCTTAAGGCTTCAGCTTATCCAATTTGATTCAAATAAATCACATGGTATTATGCTGTGGCGGTACTTCGATACAAGCCCAAAAGCGGTACACGTGACTTTTATAATTTAGAATTGTTTAGTGTGGGGTCAGGACTTGCGCATTTATTGACAAATTGCTTTTTTCAAATAAAGATTTATAGTTTAAATGTATTATTCTTATTCTCCTATGGTTTCAATGGAAGTACCGTTTTTTTTTTTATTACGGATCGTCCCCGAGCATGAGACTCGGAGTTATGTCGGACTCACCGCCACTGTTATGTTATGTCATGCTTAATAGAATTTCATCATCATTTTATGTTTTTTAATTATTGATCACTTTCCTGCTTTTGTATGTTTTGTGTCCACAACAAACAAATTAACTTTGAGGTCGCGTCTTTGCTGCGCTTCAGTGGTTGCTAAATTAGCGTCATCTGCATCATCACCAGCTTCCGATGGAACCATCATATTGTATCTTGGCTAAGCTAAATCACATACTTCATAAAATCCATCTACAAAATATAGGAAAGATTGAAATATTTTTAAGTAAATTCGAAGACACGAAATTTGGAAGATTAAATGGAAATAATAAAGAAGAGCGTAGAAGTAGCAGAAGGCCAGATGAGCAGACGAGTGCTAGAGTGAAGGACGCGTAGGCAGACGTAGCGTAAGACGTCTTGCAGCACGACGGTCCGACTACTTGAGAAATATGGATGGATGAGAGCTACTAAAGACCGGGATTATTGGCGTTTTCTTGCATACCTATGTTCAGCAGTGGATGGCTAAGTATATAATGAAGTAGAAGGAGAGCACATTAATGAAGAAATTGGTACGCGAACATAAAAATTTTATTACTCCTGCCACTGAAGATAATAAAACAATAAAATTTTTAGTGGAAAGAAAACGGAATTCATTCAATCCACACACGCTCTCAACGAAAGCGATCCAAACTGGTAGTAAAGCGCCTGGTCTCGTTCCGGTCGCAGACGCTCAATTTATTATTCGTCGTCTAAAATAAGGTCAAGAGTTGAATTTGTGAATTCGCAAGTAGCTCTGTCTGTGTGTTTCCAAGCTTAAATGTCTACACTGGCATGAGGTTTTTAAAATATGTGGATATAGGTACAGGATGTATTCAGACCGCGACCGCAATTTTTTAGGCAAATTTCCAAACTCCGTGCTGCTACGGAAAATTTATCATATCACCTTCATAACTCTTTGCCTAACCCGGGAATCGAAACCAGATCGTACGACACATGCTTGTGTCACGAGGCAGTCAAGAATATTTACTGCAATACAGCAATTCTTGCTACCGTAAGCGTTAAATTGTGCCTATGATACGTTCCATTAAGCCTTGTGTCTCCATGATCTAAGCCTAATTTAGCTGGACAAAGGAGAGATTATCGGTAAGGGGTAGGCGCTATTCAATTCAGCAAATGTTACGTAAATTACCTAATTGTCGGTGTAAATGTACAACCATGAAGATGGTTGTATTAATTAGAACGTCGTGAGCCTTACGATGATTGTTGTCGATACCAGTTATCAAGTTATTTCACATGCTTAAGATAAAATACTGTTTCTTCTGTTAGGAATATTATTATACCTGATGCCAGCAACTCCATGTCCGTAGCCTAAGACTTTAAGATTATTCTTTATTCCTTGTTTTGTTAAGTTTTTCATTGCCTGTCTGTTTGCATCCATTCTTATTGGTCGTAGCGTGATGAGATATAGCTTATAACCTTCCTCTATAAATAACATATCTGACGATGAAAGTTTTTTTTTCAAATAGACCAGTAGTTTTCTACATCAGCGCCTTTTCGCAAACAAACAAGCTCTTTGGCTTAAGTATAGATTTTCTTGCAATCCAACAGTAGGAGAATTATTAAGTCAACACACTATGTGTGTATTTTTCAAACACGGTAAACCGTGTATATAATTACTACATGGAACATTCTTACTTAAATCTTCCTTAATACTCGAAACGCCTAGTATCTATTACTGGCACTTTTGGGTTTCGCCATGTCTGCTCAAACTGAATAGTCGCCACTCCATTATTTATTTAGGCGACTACTCGAGATTTTTGGCTAGCCTTAATGATCAGTTTTTTTGGGCGCAGGCATCTCAAGCGGTTTATTATTTTTCTCAATCGATAGCAAGTTCGGCGATCGGATATTTCATGTAATAACTTAACATTTCATACGGTGGACTTAGGCCTAAATCCTATCATCTGCCAAAGGGCTATTGCATATCAGTTTCTTAATATATTTTAGTCTCCACTGTAACGTACTTTTCTCAATATAAATAAGTACTTCTGCTGAACGAGGACTGCCTAAATAAACCCCCTAATTTACTTAGTGGAGCGTATTATACACTTCTATGTATATTTAAAATTGTTATAGATATACTTTGAAAGTTGGCTCGTTTATCATCACTCAGACAATGTTCCAAACACATTCACTCCCAGCTAATTTGTTAGGTATTGATTTCCATGTACCTTTTCACTCGTCTAGATTAAAAACTCCTACGCGGGTATCCATTATGGAAAAAACGCTAGCCTTTCGCACAGACTGCACACTCGCCGAGCAAAAACACGGCGAACATCCAGATTAATATTACATATACTGACCAGTGAGAGTACTTCCATAGAAGCCCTTAAGTCCAGCCTTCATTACAAAATTCCAGATCTTTAAGTTGTAAATCTTATCTTACCTTATCTATGTCCAGCAGTAGACCACCATTGGATGGGTGGATGATGAATCATCATCATTGGTGATGATGTTAATTTTTATTTAACAAACTTCTTTTGATATATAAATGAGAATTATATGACCCCAAAATAAACAATTATAAGTAAGACATTACGACATTATTAACGCGTTTGGGGTATTATGGATTATGGAACTACTGGCACTGCTGACGACTATATCTCCAAAGAGAGAGTCAGATGTTTATCTATACGCAGTGTTTCGCCATGTAGTATTTTTAGCGTCCTAGTAATAAAATCAATAATCTTTAGATCGCGTAATTCTGAATCTATAAATACCTGTTAATAGTGTATATTTCCAAACTTGTAAAATACCGAGAACTTGGAATATCATATTCCCTTAAAGCTCAACGCGGATCAATTGAAAGCTACACAGAACTATTTCAATAAAGGTATAAACTACATTTATATGAAATAGTTGCTTGCGGAGATATTTCAGATGAAATCCTGGAATATTGCGCTGGGGGCGACAGTCGTGTCAATAAAAGGGGAAAAAAATCGTATTACTTAAGCTCACATTTTACTTAAATATAGTGAGAGTAGTTAATGCTATAGTTAGTAGTACTGCAGAGTTAATAACTTTGTAGTCGTTGTTATACATCGTGTACATCAGCTGGTTTGAATAATAATTTAATAGCATACGGTTTCCTTCGTGGTAATGTCTCTTGAGAAATGACTTGTCTGCTTAATGTAACCATGTTTTATTTTTGGAAAATATTGGAACAGAACTTTCTTTGATAGGCAAAAAAATCTATAGCCTATATATAGAAGGAATAATGCTAATTATTCCACACTAGATTAATATAAAAATCAGTGTGCTATTTTTATAATGGATGAAATTCGACTCAAGAGACACACGTGACTTTTAAGCCCGGTACAGGTTGATTCAATTCAATGCAGTGTTTGACTAAGTACTCTTATTTTTTTACCGACCGTTTTCTAGTCTTCTCTCTCTTTTATCAGCCCATATACGTCCCACCAGAAGGCACGGGCCTCCTCTACCATTGAGAAATCTAACAAATTCGTAAGAATTTTTAAGATATGCAGAATTCCTCACGATGTTTTTCTTCACCGTTAAAGCAAATGATAATTATTATCCATCCACACATAACTTCGAAAAGTTAGAGATTCTCGATCGTGCGCCCTAACCTCGAAGCCACCACAGCATTTTTCTAGTCTTCGCTCTGTGTTTATTTTGATTTTTAAAATACATTCAAATTAGTATTGGATTCATAATTTGCTAACTCGGCAAAAGGTGATAGGACTACGTTACAGATAGTTGTAGAGTAGTGCATGAATGAAACCATGGAGTATCACCTTTGGCGGCGCGTCTTATTGGGTTGCAAATAGAGAGACTAACGATCCACTTCTTTATTATGTAAAATATTTCTCGAATGACAGGCAAGGTTATTTATAAGTTTTCGATACAAAGAAAAAGTAGGTGGAAAAAGAGGTAGCTAGAAGTAACGGAAAACTATTTATTAATTACATAGTTATAAATGTTTACAAAACTTTACATAAAATATCAAACTAACACGGAACCTTAAACGAGGCGATAAAAATGATGCTCTATCTTAGTGTTTCTTGCGATTTATTCAAAATACTGTAGAAATTAAAATGGAAAGCTGTATATTGGATACCTGAAACATAAAAAAATCACAGTTAATCAGATAATACAAGCGTGAGTTGATGTATGTGTGCATGAATCGCGCGTTTGAAGATATAAGATTTACTTGTATCCTTTATCTGGCATCTTAAATACGTATTTAATTTCAACATCAGTACTTTTGAGACTACATAAATTTTATTGTAGGTTAATTCTACACTCTTATGGTGGCTGAAGGCAAAATGGTCTCGGGTATTTAAAGGCTAAAATTCCTGTTTATGACTTACCTTAACATTTTTATATATGTTAGTTCATTCCCGCAGTCTGTAAAGACTAGAACGCCGGATTTTAACTGGCACTCGGAGGGAGCGCATCATTACAATATTGGAAAACGAAAAATGCAGACGCGCCAGTGCTGTATGCATTGAATATATTTTTGAAAACCTTTCTCTCAGCCACGTGGCTGAGAATTCACGTGAATGTAGCTCCAGGACAAAATGAATCACAGCAAAATCGGGACCTGAACGTAACGCTAATGTTCATTTATTTATTTATAACACTTTATTGAACACCACAAAAAATAACAGAAACATAATTTAAAAATAAAATCTGGGCTTATCGCTGAATGCTAATCTTTACCGAAAGATTGAATAGCAATTTGGTCCGTTTGAAAATAGCATGAAGGAGCTTCTGGGCAGGCTGATCTTTATGAGTCGAGAGACAAGAGTTTTTTTCCATTTGATAATATCTGTTTATTGACAGTGGTTGTAATAGCAGGCGGAATTGCCATCTTACTGTGTCGCGAAAATATCCATACATACACATTTATTTAAAAGAGGATGTATAATTCAACATCAGCCACATAACGTCCAGCAAGGGGATTTACAACCTCATTACGTCACCAAAATATCTATAAAATGCCAACTTTTTAATAACATTTTAATGAGGATTTAAAATCAACGTCCACTGCGGAACATAAGCTTCTCTTTATGCCCATATAACTTTATCTCTATTTTACTGAGTGAGTTTAATATATTTTACGATTTTGGGTAATTACTCCTTATTGGTGTAGTGGCTCAATAAAAAGGAAATAACTTTAACCAGAACATTTGTGCAAGTTTAAGAATGATTTTTGGATGGTTTTACTACTCTTGCTCTTAAAGCCAGCGTTTTGTATACGGTTTCTAAGTCTTATACCATATAAGAATAACATATATATCTTTCTAACGTTAGTTAGAAAATAAATTGTGAGGTGAAAATTCAGCAACTCATATTATGAACATTTAGCTTAATATGTAATTCTAGAATAATAATAAACAAATATAAATTAAAACAAAATGTCAATGCAACATGCATAATAAAATATACGCGAAGAGGTAGGTATACACCTAGAAATTAACACAGGTGACAATTTATTACTTCACATAATTATTTTTATAAGATTGTCGTCGTCACCTTGTGGAAATTATTAATGTGGAAGTGTTGATACACTAAGCTGATGCTTCGACGACACTTAATGAATTTTAATTAATTCTATCAACTTCCTGCACCGTAGTCAGAACGCAGTATATACCTTTACTGTATCGTGCGCGATGCACATATATATGAATAAGATCAATAAATTTTTGATGAATAAGCTGAATACGATGTAAGAAGTCAAATTTTTCGTACAAGTAGTTTATGCCCTAATTCAATATGCTCTTCTTCAGTTTAGAGTGTATTCCAAATTTGAAAAGACAAATAAATCAGTTATGCTCATGTTTAAATTAAATCTTCTCAGACAGGCGCAGTCAGAACTTCACGTTAAATTTCATATGGCTTAACACTCTGATCTTCGGCTTCAGTATATGTAATTATATTATGATGCTATTTTACTCTGTGAATTTTAAATTCTTTAAGCGTTTTTTTAATTTTTGTATTACAATAATGGTTAAAAAAATGTTAGAAGTATTAATTAATTGTTTCTTCTCATCAGTCGAATCAGACTACACTCACACTTAGGCAATTCCTGGAAAAGAAACAAAGGATTAATATGTAAACCTATACTCGACGAATCCTGCCCAAGCTATGTGGTTTGAATTCAGCAATATCACTCACTGAGCGATCCGCAGTAACGTTGTTTCACATCGTCTTTTTGTGAGACGTTACGTTCCGTAATCCCATCTCACTATATTTCACCGTATTTCTCAACACTTTTACCGCCGAAAACATAGCATTTATTGATTCTATGAAATATTCATACGTAGCGTTGCATTTATCAGCAGATGAGAAATTAGTGTTACACAACTTAGCATATTGACAGAAACTAATCAAAACCAACCATTTCACATAAATTTGAAATGCGTTTTGAAACCGGATCAAAAGCACCTGTTAATTATTTATGAAGGCAACCGGATTAATCATACTAATACACAGACTAACACGCTCCTAGGAGCAACGGTGCATTCCAAATCAATGGATGAGATGTCAAGCATTTTCTACCATAGTATTCATGTACCTTCCGCTGCTTAGTAAGAGCTTACACGGTTGGCAAAGGCAGGATAAGTCTTTTACGATAGGTTGCTACTGATAAACCAAATACTCTTGATGTCGTTGAGGGTAAATTTCAAGTCATAATCTTCATTTTCATGTTGTTTTTCTTCACCGTCCAAGTACCCAACGATGTAAACGCAAATGTAACTAACGATTTACCTCAATTCGAACCATTTACTATTTAAAAAAATCGTTTACATGTTTCTTATTAAGAAAATAAGTCTTGCTAGAATTTGAAGCTTACACGACATGAGATGAAATCTAATGAGGATGTCACTAGCTTGGGGTTTTAACATAATCTTTTGGCAAAATTATGCCCCCTCGCTGGAACCGGATACACACAGGCTGATTGCGAAACGCGACACACTGCGTTCCTATGTCATTATGGCGCGCTTCACACCTTGAACAGGGCAGTCGTTTCCCGGGCGGATACGATTATTCGCTCAAACAATGAGATGCTCTAACAAGAAGGCAGAGCTACTAGATGTCCTTTCCCACGTCAGTATTGAAACATCATCAGAACAATTTGCAATGAGTAGATTTGTTAAATCAGGAATTTATAGGCTAAATATGCGACCTTTTTACGTTTAAATCATGCTTTGTAATACATTTCACTGTCGCCTGCGTGTGACAATATAATTTTACAAACAAATAAACACGAACAATTACAAAGTATTACACGTGTTGTGAAATAAAACGTGCATGTAACTTGACATATTATTTTATGATATCCTTTGAGTTGAATTAATTTTGTTAAAGTACAAAGCGTTTGATTTTAATTCTAATATGTGTATTATTTAAGTACGTTTGGAAATGTTTAAATCACCTTGCACGTGTAAGAGGAAGAAAAATGAATGTTTAATGTAAAATGTTCTTAAGTGATATTTAAACGTTTTGATGTTCGACCAGAGAAAAATGCTTTTGATCAAAAAATTAAATTTGTGATGGGCTTACTTGGTGTACAAACGAAAACTCTAAAAGACCCCTACTACAAAAACTGTGTTGTAGCGTTAAAAATACGTAATAATTCAATAACCTCCATTATTGTTTTACATGTGGAAAAAGAAATATTTATTTTTAATTTTTAACAGAACCAGGAATAAAAAAATAATGTTCCATTTGATTTTATTATCGAGTGTATTTATTAAACAAAAAGCTTATATTTTTTATAGTAAAACAAAGTATTTCGTTAAAAAAAACGTAGGTATAGGTAAGATGGGTTATAATATATCGCATACATTTTGGGTTATATGGGTACTCACTATACAGTTATGTATAAACCTATATTACTGACATTGTTCATCATAAATTCCATAGTCGTTATTTTTCAGTAGATCCGAGACTAGTTTGGTCAGGTATTTCAATTGAAAGTTATAGCTCTGTAGCATAATTGGCCGGCTACTCTGAAGTCTGACCGTGTTCTTAATGTGAACAACGCATAGCCCGTGAATTGTTCTACGATTAGCCGGATAAACTCAGCCATTGGTCGGAAACGACTGCAGCTTTGATTAACACCCGACACGGGGTATGTTTAGTTTGTTAGGAAATCAGAGTTCAGGTGAATTCCACTGTCATTAGATTATTGCCTTTTACTACGCATTTTGTATTGAGTAGCCGAGTCGAGTGTTGCATACACATAATATGAGAAACAAAAAGAAATCAGGTAGTAAAGATTTTAGGTCCGCTTTGATTGTATTTCAAGTCTGTGTAATAATACTCGCACAGCGGTAAGAGTAGGGGTTATTAGAATATCTATGATAGCATATTAATTGCGAATAAAATATAATGTAATAATTGCGATTGCCGTAGTAGGTCCCTACTGCCGCAATCAGTCTTTAAAAATCGCTACACCAAAGACATCAGGAGGTTTTCTATGATGCTGTAATATCAACTTTATCAGACCCACACATACAAGTAAACACATGAAACAAGACGTCCAAAATTATTTACCGGTTTTGTTTCATATAAAAATTAATTTGCCCTGAGGTGTACAACGAAATTAATTCAAAAACTGTTATAAAATTTTACACAATTCTGTTTTGAGGTTTTGCCATTTTTAATTTTCAAACAATTCCCACTTGCTTCTGTAAATATTCAATTGTTTTTCTGGCTTTATTCTGAGAGCTCTTTTTAATAGCTTGACTAGGATTATTTTTCCATTTTTAGCCATGATGCCTCATTGTCAGGCGCATAAATACATTACTACCCTTTGAAAGTTCTGTTAGGCACTCACGCAAAAAGTAGTTTGATTACCACTAAGTTGTAAAAGAATATGTAATGAGGTCAAAGTGTTAATTAGCCATAATGAGTTTGAGAAAGTTGAAACAAGTTAAAAGGTCCGATAGAACTCGGGCTTTGATAATGAATGTCGGTGTTTAAAAATTACGCTTGTTACTTTATAGGTTAAAGTGGCTATTTCTTCCGCATTGTAAATGTATTACGTCTTCTATTTTTTACGGCTATATTTTTATTTATTTTACGTCACCTAAAACAATGAAAAGGATTTTGGAATACTATTCAGCTACTAAAAAAAAGAACATTTTTTGAATCTCATGTGATCCTTCATCATTCCTAAGCAACAATTTAACCTAAATCACCATTAAAAACATGTAAGGATCAGTTAATTTCTTCCTCACTGATTGTAGAATAATAAACACATTTTAAAAATATAAAAACACATTTTTATATTTTTAACTTATATAAAAAGACCGAATAAGGTATAGACATATATTCTGGTTTATAAACGTGAACGTTCGCCTAGTTTTGATTATAAACCGGGTAAGTTGTGTAATGAGCGCGGAAGTTTCATTATGAAGGCGAAGAATAACGTCGCAAGTTTTCTTTGAAGACCTGTCAGCGTGTCAGTAATGCAACACTTATACTAAATAAGAAAATAATTTATAATATTTCGAAATGGATGTATTATACAATCAGTGATACAAGCAGTGATGGCCTCGAGGTTTGGGCGCGCGGTCGAGAATCTCGGCGGTCGCGGGTTCGAACCCCAGGCACACACCTCTGACTTTTCGAAGTCATGTGTGTATTCACATTGAATTATCACTTGCTTTAACGATGAAGGAAAACATCGTGATGAAACCTGCACACTTAAGAGTTCTTAGGAATTTCTTAGGTGTGTAGTCCGCCAACCCGCACTATGCCAGCGTGGTGGACTATGGCCTAAACCCTTTCAATGGTAGAGGATACCCGTGCTCAGCAGTGGGCGTATATGGGTTGATGACGATACAATCAGTGGCCGTACTTCTATGGAAGCCCAAAAGCATTACAAATTAATTATGTAATGTCTAGTTTACATTTTATAAGTGTCGGGTCAATATATCCTTATCCTCATTATTCAGTATATCCAAATTGCTTTTATTGAACAAACGTTTAAAGCATAAAGACATTTTTCTGAATTTTGTAAGGCAAGCTGGGATCTTTGGAAGTACTTCAACTGATATTTAAATGATACGTATACATAATATACATATATGTTAACAATAGATCTTCGAAATGCAGTAAGTTTGTACCAAGGAAAAAAAAAAAACGGCATTTTCTAAAAGCCTCTAATTTTCTGTCTGGTATATTTTTTCAACTATCTTCTTCATCAACCCATATACGCCCACTGCTGAGCACGGGTCTCCTCTACCATTGAGAGGGTTCAACTATAATCAAGTTAAATCTGGACTTATAAGGCTACTAGGTCAAGAAAATTGATCGAATAAAAAGAAAACATGAAAAATTCCATGATAGACTGACATAGCCAACAAAGCTACGTAAAAATGGCTCTTTTTGTGTTCCCGCAAACAATGCACAGACCAGCTGTAATCAGTGTCAACTGTGCCTTATCAGTGAGACATTGACTTAAAAAAATAGTGCTTGTTAGACAATTAGTAAAACCTCATTAAAGTACTACATTATGTCTTGGAAAAGTTTTATATGAGCGGAGCTAATTTTTTTAACAAATTAAAGCAGGTTAAGATATTTTCTTAGATTTATGCATTTTTCGCACCGTCCGTATTATTTTACTTCAATGAAGGCTATAATTACCGAGAACTATTTACCACAGAAATTTTTAAATTATTTTTGCGAAGGACTCATAGATACTAAAATGTTCTGAGTTGAGATCATAAATTATACCAATGAATTGTATTTCTCATTATTTATTAATTTAGGTAGACGACAAGAGTTTCATGAGCGCGTGGTATGATGACGAGGAAGATTTTTCAAGCCCTTTGAATGTAACACAATATTAGAGAAAATATCTTAAATCTGAAAATTAAGAATTTCTACTTTTATTTGGTGTTATGTCAAGTTCAACCCTGTTTGGGAGAGCGCGATATTTCTGTAGCTCAAG
Source organism: Cephonodes hylas (assembly GCA_030295005.1). Lineage (NCBI taxonomy): Eukaryota > Metazoa > Arthropoda > Insecta > Lepidoptera > Sphingidae > Cephonodes > Cephonodes hylas. The sequence goes on along the minus strand of AP025360.1, from coordinate 5,962,569 downwards.
GAAACTAACAAGATGACATACACGTGCCACTGTTCGTCCCACTGCCCTTATTTCAAACAATTCTATAACTAGTGTAACATTTCGAACGTATTTAGTTTGAGGTTTATACGATATCAGCTAAATATTGAATCCATTCCCACCCAAGGAAATTCATTTTCTTGAATTTAATTTGTCTCTTAGAAGGTCATTCTTCCAGCAAAGACGATTCGACGACTATAGTAATCTTCATAGACTATAACTAACTAGTAATTCATAGACTATAGTAATCTTCCTGTATACTAGCTATTTCAATTTCACTCTTTGAGTTAAATGCCTTCATGCAAACTCTAAATATTAGAATTATTAAGAAAATTAATAATACCTGCGATAAATTTCGTGATAGGACAATAAGAATAATATAATAAAAGGAACATTACAGTCCGACCAGTAAATTCACATTAATAACTGCTTAACTTAAGTGAACCTATTTGTGTAACGATAAACGGCAATTTTGAGCTCAATACCCCGGAAAGACATTTACAAATGACACCAGGCAATAATTTGCGACATTAAAGTGTCAATCAAAGTATGTGTATTTTCCACAGCCACTGAATAAAATGTTGCATGATACCGACTGGCTATTTAACTGTAGAGAGTAATGTCTTTGTTTGAGAAAGTTTGGAAATTAAAAGTTTTTTTTTGCATTTAGTGTTTAATAAGATTTAGATTTTATCAGAAGACTAGTTGTTGTATTTAAAGAATTACTTAACGATTAGCTCATTTTTTTTATATCTAATTAGGAATATAAGAGTATCTATATTCATGCTATTTTAAAAGCAATAATGTTATGACAAGTGGCGTAGTTACAGAATCAATAACTATGCATCGAAGATTTAGAAACGTATTTTCACTATATAACAAAATACCAGTCTAATATTGTGCATAAAACAATGAGTTAACGGTGCAACGGAAACAAATATTTTGTAGATCGCAGTTTTAATTGCACAGTCGGCGTCAAAGCAAACTTTACCGTGGAGTTTGTCGAGCCAAATATATCAAATGAAAAAGGCTTTTATTTAAAAAGGTGTAGACATTTAGTGTACATGCCGTTTATAAATTGTACAAGCATTTTATTGAGTTTGGACTCAATAAAACGCTTCGCGGGCGTAATTGCATCAAGTCAATGAGTTGCCGTCTTATTTCTTCTATTAGAGTAATGCAAGCCATCTACAGAACTGTACTCAATGTCAGTAGAAAGTCTCCCACAATTGAATTCGATTACGTTGTGTTATGTCTTTCTTGTTCGGTATTTCGTGTTGACATTCAAGTTGTTTACTGTTTTTTACGTTTGAACCATATTTAATTGAATCGATGCGCTACGTATTTCGCAAATACACTTGGACATCACACAATCTTATGGTAGTAAAGAATATAGCTAGTATTTATTAATAATCAGTTTTATTGTATTCTGGCAATTAATGTAGCCCATTTGTGTTAGGGAGTCAGATTCTAATTTTATCAAATGAATAGTCTCCAAGTATTCTTTGATAATTACTTCGAAATTATTAGTAGTCATTATTTTTGAACCAATTTTATTTCTGGACGTCTGAAATAGACGCTGTGGCAACCAATTTACAATTTATCTTAACTTTTAACATTTCATAGGCCATTTGGCGCTCTTGCCAGAAAATGTTCTTTTTTTTTTGATAGAACTGCAGTGTCTCAATAGTCTCAATTAAATGCTCGTACCCTTTATATATGATTTATTATAGTAATTCTATACCATGTTTGGGATTGGTCACACAAAATTATGATATAATCACTTTTCACCTCATAATTGTGGTAAATAAACAACACAAGCATTTTTTAATAGCGTACAGTATGAGGTAATATATTAATAGATATATATCTAATTATAATTTTATAAATAAGTATAGAAATTGAGTCACAATTGAATACAATTTTTTTTCAATATAATTTGCCACTAAAAAAAACAAAAGTGAATCGAGAGTGTGACATTGGCTGGTTAAGCGCAGTATATCAGTAAGCAAATCCATTGGCTGGAAGCTATTAGAGCCTTTGAAGGTAGAAACTGGAGCGAGGGTTGGCTCCCAGTTGTGTCTCGCTATCAAATCCTTGCGAGAGCTGACGTCGGAAGGCCGCGATATTTCCGCTATGAACTTGCAATATGAATTCTAAACAATAGTAAAAGCATTATACATTTAAATAAACTCGGTGGCTTGGGTTAGGTGCCCGTAATTATGCTGTTTAGTTGTGGAATAATTAAGCCGAAGTTCGTAGTTTTATATATTTTATTCTACCAGAATACTGCGAAATAAATATTAGCACTGTTTATCGTAATACCTTTGTCGTAATGTTCTGCCGTACTACTAACACTCAATCAGTCTTCATTACAAATGGAATCAAACTTATAACTTGTGCTATTTTTAACACCGACGCACACAATCGAATAACAAAGGAATAACTTGTTAAATAAAGACGTGGGATGGACATGAACGCTATTAAAATGTCAGTTGAAAGATATTTTCCAAGTATTGAAGAATACGTATGTTGTAGAGCTTCGGGGTACTCAAACATATTAACATGATTGTTGGTTGTTACGAGTTGGTTAAACGTCTTATCCAAGAGTTTAATGTGAAATTGTTTCTGAGTGGTTGTTTAAAATAGAATTATTATGAGTATGACAAGGACAGGCTGGCATTACTGTGTTGACTAATGAAAAATCAATACTTTTACTAGACGGAACTACACTTCCTTTAAGGTCCTAATTTGATTTCATTGTCATACTATACAGAGTAGTGAATGAAACAGAATCTCTGTGGCTTTTTATAAAATACGTTACTCTTGTACAACGAACACATTCAAAGATTTTCTTTAACTTTAATGAGGATGCCAGTGTCCCTTATGAGTAGATTTTTTTATGTAAACTAAATGCTTTGTTTATTTTTTCTTCTGTGGGTCCTGCGCAAACACAGCTTTTCGGCCTAAACGGATCACAGACAAATCATAGAGAGAAGCAGTTTTTAAATTATACCTTCGAGTTAAAAAATATTAGGTATTTTTTTAGATGGTCCACTATGCGTTTTCGAGTATGTACAGTTCATCTGTACTGTATCAAAATGCATACGGAAAACATTTAAGGTTAGGGATATATTGAAAGATCAGACTCGATATGCACATTTTTATCTTTCTTAGAGACCGCTTGATCGAATTCAGACTTTCTGCAGTCCATCCTGCCACATTGTACGTTTTCTTAATGTGCGTGACATGAAATAATAGACTCATTTGAATGCATAGGATACGTTGAATGTTGGAATTCCCTACATTACAACTAAATTGTAACTCTAACGGCTCTGTGATTTTGTATACTCGCGGTTAATGAACTTGCGGCTTATATCGCACCGCTGGGTCGCCGCTGCACTATTAAAACTGATTGGTAAATGTTGACATTGAAAATTAAGACGTATTATAAAGTGATTTAAAGTGTAATTTTGTTTACAGTTATTGAGTTATCATTTAGATTAAATCGGATCATTACGTTCAGTAATATGAAGAGATTCCATAACCATGGCTTAGCCGCAAACGCATATTTTCGTGGGTTATTAATTTACTTTGTTAAGATTTACGCTTTTGAAATTACTCTAGTAGATTTAGATTTTTTCGACTGTTACAACCAGCAGTTTGTGGCATTTCAAACGTGCTTGTATATTAGAACCCTCCTTTCGATATAATGTAGACAACATTTAAAACTTGTAAACTTAATTCATGAAGCGGGAATGAAAATCTAACGTTTTTGTTCGTGAAGAGGAACTACAACGTTACGAGACGACGTGTTAAAGCTACGTTATTTAATGAAAATCATGATACATGGGCGTTATATATCTTTAGGGATTATTAGCTAAAAATTAAATATGAAAAACAAATAGTAGGTACTCGTAATTTTACCAATGGCTTGAAAAATCAATAGAAACGGTTACCATTAATAATCGCTTATAAATTTATTAGTGATATGCAAAGATAAATATTTAAACAAGAATGTTTCAATTTTTTTAATGAAACAAAGAGAAGTGCTCTTTTCGAAAGTTAATTGTGTTTTATTGTAACTTCATTAACATCCTAAATGGTGCTTTCAGAAACATCACGCCAACTAACGTACAAAGGTTTCTGAGAAATTTCTCACAAAGTTTATATTAAATACGAGAATGCGTTGTATGATGTGAGACTGAATTTTATTATTTTTTATTGTGAAACGTAATTTTTACTTTTTTCCATTTTTAACTCTCGCTCACAAAGGCTTTGTCCAAGTATTACATCCTTTGCTTTATTTTTAATGTTTTATACATCTTCAAAGTCCTTCCTTCCAAACGTTCTGAAAGTCAACCTCTTCGCCATTTTCAATTATTTATGTATTGTGTATTGAATACACCCTGTATTCAGACCATGATCAGAAACGAAGACAGGTAAGAGTTAAGGTGATTACAAATGCCCTAGCATTAAAGAAAGTCCCAATACTAAACAAAAAAATATACGTTTTTCTAACTACTACTACTTTTGATGCCCATGATTGTTAGGATAACGTCAAAATTTTTATTTTGTTTCCGAATTTTCTTTAACGACAGGGGGTTTGTAAAAACCTTAGCTGCCCTAGTTTCCGATAACAGTCTCAATACATCCTGTATATAAAGATCAGAAACAATATAACAGTGTTAACTAATTATAACTATCATACAGTATGCTCACACTATTTAATAGACTCGACTTTTAAGGGAGTGAAACAAAGCAAAAGACTAAATTGATTCATTTTCAGCCCCTGTTTCAAATCATCTGAAACATTATCAACATCGTCATCATTTTTACCCACTGAGGCATGAAGTCTATTCGTAGATTAGATATGAAATAATGTTTATTAACAATAAGCCCGTCAAACAATGTTTCTGTTCATTTATAGTTACATTTACCGTTTTATGTAATCCTATTATATATACCATTGTTATTAATATTGTATTATTAATATTCGTGCCCATTACATTAAGGATTAATTTTGACGTAGGTCTTTTGTTTCAGTTTGAAATCATTTTATTAAAATCACTTACTATTTGTTAGGTAATAATGCTTTATTTATCAATTATTTCTGCAGAGCTACTAGGTTGACAATGTTCCTTCATTTTATTTATGCCTTTTGCTTGCCTGTAACAATCTCGGCTAATGATTTTCTGAGACTTTCGGATAAAATAAATCCTTATCTTGAACCAGAGGGGATTTTTCATCGCCAATTTTTTGACGAATGTATCATCTACCCTCTGAGAAAAAAATTTAAACTAGAAGAAAAATCTTAAACGTTTTACCACCAAAATAAATTTTGTGAAAAAGCTTATATTCTGAGTAACAGGAAATTACCCCATCTTAACATATTATTTTATTCTTCGATCAAGATTCTTTGTCCAAGTATCGTTTAGTGTGAATCGTCGGTGTATGCAATAGTTATGTACGTTTGGCATTGGACTCAGTAATAACTAAACCGCAAAGCGAATAGACAATGTAACGCACTTAGATTCTCCATATCCGTTGCGGTGAAGTGCTAAGATTGCCATTCTAAGGCCAAGACTGTGGTAATTGCAAGTTCAATGTGACTGACCACATCGATCGCTACGTTGCCACAAAACCATTAGATATAGAATTGCAATTAATAGACCGGATGCGTGGAAGGATTGGCAAATGTTAATTTAAATAGTATAATAAATAATGTTATTCTTAAAACAGTAGACAAAATCTAAAAAGTTGAATATTCAAAACAATTTTAGTCACATCTTTTTCGACTCTTTATATTTTTATTTGTTTTGCAACAGTCGCTCTTGTTTTTATTTCTCTCTAGTCATAATATAAACAACGCAGCCCTGTATTAAAACTGGCTAAAATGGAAATAGTGTAGCCTCTCTATACTAATTAATGAAAGCAGTCTTTAGTATGTATACTTATAGATTAAAAATCGTTGTTTGTATCGTTACAAACTAAAAATGATCGATTAAAATCCTTAGTTATCTATAATCATCTACATTTTTCATGAGATTATTTAGCAAGGATTCACGAATGAGCCAAGAGGGGATCTACCCCGGGGCGTATGATACGCGGCGGGGCGTCTTTGAAACAGACCGTCACGACAGATGACATCCTATCGGCTTAATTCACATATTTTTTTAATATCATAGAGTTAATATTGAATATTTTCTTAAAATTTTTATTTTCAGATTTTAAAGAGGTTTAGTAGGTAAAAACAGACGTGAGTAAGCTTCAACACAGAATGTATTCACATTTTGATGTATTTTATACAATACACATAAATTTAATACCGATTGTTATGGAAAATGACATCTTTTTATTTTTTCGGGATTTTCTGTATCGCCAGGGGCTTGTTATCACCTTAGCTATTACCTGCCTCAGCTCTGATCACGATCTGAATACAACTGTATACTTGCACCTACATTTTTGAGTGAAGTTTGCGTATAGAACATGACTACAATGTACATCTAGTCCATTCAAAAATAGAAAGAGGATAAATATGGGGTTTGTTTTTCCCTTTTGTGTGGACAATCGCGCACTGCACTGTGACTAGGTAAAATCGGGGTACTATTTTGTTCGGGAGACCTTGTGCTCTTTTTGGGTAATTTTGCTGTCACAAAAGAACGTAGATTCTGTTTTACGCGCGGAAAATCACAAAGAAACGGTTTTTGTTGTTCGTGTGAATCTTTGAAATTGAAAAGAAAGAAAAAAGTATATACTTAAAAAACCGCAATGAATTTAAAAAAAAATAAAAATAATGTTATGAATTCCTAATTTTAAAATACGGCCAGTTTCTTAAAGGTAACAGTTTGGCCAGCTACATACACCCGGTAGTTTCCGCGAGTTTCGACTTACGACACATAGTTCTTTAAAGAAAAGTTTTATCTTACACTGCGACTTATTTATGACTAATTGCACTACACTGCTCGTTTAGAGCTGTTCTGTATTTACCAAGTACCCTAAATAATAGTAATTTTTACACACTAAAATTATTCATATTTGTTAAACTTTCCGGTTTTCTTGAGTGGCTACAAGAAGAAGGCTGCCATAATATCTTTTTATAATCAATGCTACGCCATGCTTAGTACTTTTTATTAATTTTACCCTTTTAAGCAGATTATTGCACGGGCTCATCGAATTTTTAACAATTTCTTTTGAAAGCAAAACATTTACATAACAATTGTTGTATAAAATCATTCTAGGTGAGTAAAATCGATTTAATTCGGTGAATTCATTCTTTCAATCAAAGTGGATTTTACCAGCGTTTTAAGCCACTTGATGTATTAATACGGGCAACGGTTACACCCGATTAACTGTCACTGAGCCCCGGCGCGCTGCCACTATGCAACTTCCGATGGGATTTAGCTTCAGCATTGCAACTTTAAAAATGGAGAGACGAAATTAAGTCCTTTAAAACGGGACGTGTTCAGCGAACAAGAAATAACGTGTTGCGGTATGGAGAGATATCGAACGTTGACGCACCCAGCGAAATAACTCCGTTTCGCCTTTTGTTTTCCGGTCTTCTATTTTCAAATTTTTATACAACTATTTATTATTTGGTGTATTTTAATAAAATAATCAAATATTGATTTAACAATTACTCTACTGATTTTATTTTGATTTTTAATTTCTCATTACTTCAAATGTATCGGTTATTTATAATTTTTTTTTTAAATAATTTAGTGCTACTTTCTTTTGTTTTGAATAAAATATAAGAAAAAACAAACTTACCTTATTGTGCCGCAACCTAATAATTATATAACATTTTATTGTCCATTACACACCGAGTTTACCAATATTCTAAATATATTTTCTGAAAAATGCACAAAGCATTTAGTAAGCGAGAAAAAGGGATTGAATAAAACACAAAGAATTTTTCTATAAAAGGAAAAAATATAGATTTGACGTGTGATGCACGAATTCGGCGTAAACGAATAACATTGCAGGGAATTTGTTTGTGTGTACTGAAATTCCAGGTATTCTTTGTGTTCACTCGGAACAAAGTTTACAACAGCTTTGGCGGGTTGTTCCGGTATAATTTCTCACAATAAATAATACTGCCATTCCGGTGAAATTTTAAGCCGATGATTTCATCGTTTGTTCTCCATCGGCGAATGAAAACATTTAAATAGCCTTGTAAATTTTATTCGTATAAATAATCTGAAAATTTAAAAATTAGTCTTCCATGATTAAACACTTTAATTTCGAGTGTTCAACTTAGGAGAATCATCGTCTTTTAGATTCAATAAAATTAATTATTCACTCATAGCAGTTAGGTCGTTAAATATAGATGGCATCAAGGCGTGCGGTTAAGAATCTTGGCGGTGGCGGTTTCAAAATAAGGCAACAAACCTCATATTTCTCGAAGTTATTTGTGTATTTACAATAAATTATCACTTACTTTAACGGCGTCGGAAAACTACGAGAGTAACTCTGTAGGTACACCTAAATGTTCTTAGGATATTCTTAGATGTGTAACTCCCTAATCCACACTATGCGAGCGTGGTGAACTAAGGCACGAACTCTCAATTATAGAGAAGGCCTGTACCCAGCAGAAGTACGTACATACATATTATGTATATAGGCTAATTATGATAATGATTAAAAATATTTTTTTCTTTGTTCTTATTTCATTGAAAGTGTTTTTTTTCTTATATATAATTGAAAGCAATTCTACTGTATCCCTTTACTTTGTGTTTCTAGGCATGCATGGTAGCACATCGTGACCTCATCATGCAACCTATTCAGAGGAGCCATGCTCTTCAGTTTGCCAAGACATGTATTGATTTCCCAAAATATGACCAGGCCATCTTAATTGCTTGTTGACAAAGCACTTGGCAACGTCTCGGGCCGGTAGTATACGCTAGGCACTAGCCGTCTCAGGCCTGGGTAATAGGAGGTTGTAAAACGGACATATACTTTTTATAGCCGGTCGTTTAAAAACTATAACAATTTAGCCTTTGTTTTATAAATGCATAAAATTCAAGCAAACTATAAATCAAAAATAAAATTATTAAAAAGGTATGTGCAAATTGAAAAGTATTTAATTAAGTATATAATCTACCATTAATATAAGGTTTTATTAATATGTCGGATTACTCCTGCAATGTTTCCGGTCACGATTTTAGTAAATAACAGTTGGCATAAAGACATAATTGTCATCAATTAACGCGTATTTCTTATCACTTGAAGTTATCATTCATATGAGATAGAGATACCAAATTGATGGAAATATTTTATTCGTATCGCTACTCCATCTGACTATACCTGGCTAAGCCATTTAAAAAGCATTTGATTGAAAATAAAATGTTTTTAATGATTACTTATTTACCGAGATTGACAGTATCAAATGTACATAAATTTATTAAAAATAAAGAAATGGATGAGCTATGTCAAGATGTCTAAAATATTTTTCGTGCAAAAGTTAGCTAAAATTCATTAAAACGCCATCTCGCGGCGCTCGATTGAAACAGATCTAAATACAATATCAACGTTTGGACGGAACGTATGACGGATAACTGTAGTGCGACCTTTTATTTTTAATTGTCCTTAATCCGTAGCTACATTAGATTATTGCATCAGAGTTAGATGTCTGTTTTTTCTTAATTGGATGGACAGTATTTGCCAATAATCCCAATTAAGTTGATTAATGAATCTAATATAATCTATAGCAAAATTTGAAGCAAAATACGCGTCGTTAAAACCTATTCTATATAAAAAATCATACACTAAATAGCCAAAGTCAAATACTCAACGTAACAAAAATTTTATAAATTAAGCTGAATTCAATAGAACTATCGAATTAAATACTGATTTTTATTTGCGCAGAGTTTGACATTTTTGCTATCAGAAATGATAGCCCCAGGATATAACAAATATCAAACCTTCACAATGGCTGCACCCAAAAGCAATCAACACCTATGGATTAATTAAAATTTGCAATAGATTGAAACCACACTTTTCTAATTATTCAAGTATTGGCCCGGCTCTGCCCGTGCGTAATTTTAAGTTCCGTCTTTATCCAACGGAAATACTGATGTATTTTATGACAAAAATATTTAGGTCGTCGCTTTATTTATACTAAAATTTTATTAAAATCGGTTCAGAGGTTGGGCGTGAGAAGAACAGATTTGTTTACACATTTCTAATAGTTATTATTATTGAATACAACAATTTTGGCCTTTAAATTTGACAAAAACAGCTATGACCACTGACTAGATTCATCGTGAGTTGAAAAAAAATGAATACCGCTTTGGGGAGGTAGATAAGGAAATTTCTCAAGAAAATGATGTTTTGAACTTTCTTTTACTTAAAAGTTGGTAAATGTACAATAAATCAATAAATTTTATAAGTGTAAAACTGGTCTCTTACAGCACTGGTAAGAGCTAATAGCGCATAATGATTGTTGCCAATTTACCAAAATCTGTAGTGGCCTTCTTCCCGTCCATTGACTGTGTCATCTGATAGATTTATTGATTTGTTATGAACAGCGTCCAGTTTGTTTTCTACACATTCGAGCCAATTGTATGGCTTCACAGTAAGATTAACGACAGCAGCTGGGCTTTAGATGGCAACAAACACAACAGCCGGATTAATGCTTACACAAGGAATGATTTGGAGATTTGAGATAATAGACGGAACTGTTGGTTCTAGAGTCGAAGGCAGAACCCATAAAGATCTTTGTCGAATGAGTTAATGCAATCAAGAAGTTGCAGCTCACATGCTAGGTATATCATGATATCTATATTTTTTATTTTCTCGTTTGATGATCTAACTATGGCTGCATCGTCGTAAGTTATCTAATCAACTTAATGAAAACACTAGAGATGTTTTCAATCGACTATGTATACAAGCGAATGGTAACACACTTTGATTAAAAAGGAAAAGATGTAAAGAAGACAGAATTACAAAGTAATTTCATAATTGTGCGAAAACTGCAGGTTTCTATCCATTGCATAATGGCTATCCTCGTGAGGTTTCAAACATACTTTGTATGATAAACAGATAATGACATAAGTGTATGTTACTAGCGATCAGATTCGCTCGTCCGGCAATTATGTCGTAAATAATTTTAAACACGTAGTTTCCCATACATTTCTATACCAAATCATATATTCCTGTATTTCCTGAAGGGAGAGGCAGAGGTGCATTTCTGCACCCACATTTCACTAGTATAAATGAGTCTCACGTAATAGAGGGCGAGCCGATTGCGTCTTTTCAAATACATTTCCAGACTCCGGGCTGTTACTGAGCATTTCCTAATAACACTAACCCTGGACCTCTGGATTGTACTGCGCATACGTACCGCAACACCACGTGGTAATCTATACCAATAATATCCAATTAAGTCCTGCGATTTAACGATGACAGCGTAAGTCACGAATAATCAGTCAAAGCATTGGTCGAAAAAACAAAATAAAGTTAAAGAAAGTTTATGGTCACCGTGACTGATAAATTATAATTATTCCAATAAACAAGACCCCGGCGTATTGAACTATGATTTAACTGCTCTCAATCGAAGACGTGACTTTTCTAGCAATGCAACAAAGTATGCAAAGCTTTGATTGTTCATTTCGCCTTCGACTCAAGTTCTTCAATACCATATAATTGGAATAGAAACCACTTTTATGGTTAAATAAATGTAAATTTAAATTGCAATATTAGTATGCACTCTTACTTTGTTGAGTGCAACTTATGGCTTAACCTGTAGTCAATATTGGCCAAAATTTTGAAACCAATGCCTAATGCTATGATTCTTCATCGGAATAAATGAACGAATGAATTGTTATGATATCTTGCCTATTATCCTAAAATAATAAATAAAAACTAAAAGAAAAGAAATGCATCTTTGTTTTCATTATGAAACAAATATATCCCATTTGGATTTGCAGAAAATGCACAAGTTAGTTCACAGTTGTGCCGAAGTATCGGCAAATATATTCCAACGACAGAGGACGAGGCTGATACAACTCGAGTATTGCAAAACAGAGTTTCTCTATTTTGTAAATATTCAAGAATAGCTATTGGCCTACATCTCCATGTGTTTTATTCCTTGAACATAAACACTGTACTTGTAAAGTCTTGGAAATAATTGCTATTGACAGGTAATGTGTGCTAAATAATATAAATCCTCAGCAACTCGAACAAAATGTTAATTACAAATAAATTGAGCGAATTATTAATTAAACATTTGATCGAACCTATCTAGAAGCAACAAAAAAATAAACCACCACTGCTCCGGGTGAGAATTGGCGGACGTGATGCAATTGAGAAATAAAAAATAACTGGCTATACAACTGCCAAGAATCACGACAAACTCGAACAGAAATATAATTTTAAATACTGAACCGTATAATCGGGGTTCTTGACGATTTTGTCTATAATAAAGGAAGCTTTAAAAGCAACATATTGAGTGGGCGGGACACCGTCGTCAGAAATTGGTTATAACGATGCAGTAATTGGTAGGGCCATAATAAAACTATTTTGTCTCTCTCTCGTACTCCTTTCAATGTACATGCAACGAGAGAGATAGCTATATTTGAATATTTCGCATCAACGGTTGTCTACAAAAATATAAACAAATTAAATTGTCCTATTTAATCGTATAGTTTTCGGCGAGTGCGATTCGTAAGTCCAGCAGATATTGTTCCCTCGACCCATTTTTATCCCCATTCTTAAAGGTCGTTGCCCTCCTTAGTGTCCACGGTGACCCTTACAAACCAAGAGGCTTTTGGTTTTACCGCTGCTTAGTGAACAAAATATAAAAAAAAGATCTAATAAATCAGTAGCGTCGACATAGTGTACAACATTTTACGTTTTACCTGTCAAGGTGGTATATCGTTGCGCTTTGGTAATAAAATTGCCATTAAAATGTGTCCCGGGCGGTGTGCGAGGATGCCAGGGGTTCGGAGGGGTGCGGAGGGGTATGGAAGGGTGTGTGTGTGGGGGGGGGTTGCGTAGGACGCGTTGCAGTCGAGTGGCAGGTGCACCGCGTGATGTGATTCCTCCCCACATCGGAAGTAATTGCATGAGTGACGTATATCGCCGATGGACTGCCGATAAACTGCATCGCTTCGACACGTTTAAAGGATTCCCACGCGCCACAATGAACACGATTTTCATATCACCTTTTGGAACTGGTGTTACGCTTAATTGAATTGCGGTGTCCGATGTTAAACTTTTAATTCTTTAGCATTTGTGCAAAAAATTAACAAATTTACAACGCTTATTGGAACTTTGATCCATTATTTTAAAGGGATTGGCATAAACAGATACTTCTAGGACATTAAATTTAAATATGTTTCCTTATTACAACTCGTTACAATCATGACTATAAGCTACAGTAAGTCCATTACTGGATATAGAATATCTAGTATTTAAAGGTAACATTAGCAAAGAGAGGCTGTATATTGGTAATAGCCTGAATCGTATAATACAAGTGCCTCTTACTTATATTTTGTGGCTAACCTAAACCTATGTACATGGATCAAATAGTGGAAACCATAAAAAAGCTAAATTTTACTGACAACATTTTAATTCTCTTTTAAGAATATATTTCATGCCCAAATTAATAAATACTTCATATTACAAATTTTATGTACATCATTATCTTGCCCTGTTCCTAATTTTTAATTTAGGTCGGCGCAATAATACATACTGTTTTTTCCTACAATGTATTCCTTCTATGTTTAAAATATCACTTTTTGATGCGATAAGCAATATCTATTCTGTTGTCTCTCTGTTAATATTGTAATCAAAGGGAAATTAACAAAAATATGGACGAATTCTTTTTAGAAGGAATCGACGGAGATTTTCATACAAATGCAAGTGTAGAGTTGATTTTGCTTGGAACAAAAATTTTGACATTATTATTCGCCCGCGCAGCTGCGCTTACCGCACTGCGGGAAACCACGAATATTCCTTGAAGGAGGAATCAAAACGAACAAGTTACTGCTTCTTCCTCAAGCAAACGATTGCAGTAGTAGTAAAATTATTTATATATCCAGAACCGCTTCTTTAAGTTGAAAATTGATGTAATATTATAACTAAACTGAAATTTCTTAGGTTAAAGAAACTCAAAGACACTAAAGACTCTCAAGAGACTCTCAATGGTAGAGGAGGCCCATGCCTAGCCGTAGAACGTATTTTATTCATTTTCAAAAAAAAACTGCCGTTAACACAGTTACTTATTTCGTCCATTTCACGTAAAAATTGTATTGTCACTTCATAATATTATAAACTGCATATGCATTCTGTAAAGAAAGTGGCAATACGACGTCTCAGTCAGAGCACGAGTGTGGCAGAGTAAGTCGACTCCAACGTCTAAGTACAAGAAAGTCGTTAGCAAAAATAATATGATCATTGCTTTCACACTAAGATTTTTTCCAAGCACTTTTATAATCTTATCTCCGCATTGTGTGGCTGACGCGACGGACTGAATCGTTTCATCAATCCGTAATGAGCTGGGTTTGACGCCTCGCGGGACGTATAGCTGCCTAACTGACATCTAGCTTATCATATGTATTGGGATATCCATTATTCATTATGTAAGTAAAATTCCGGCATCAGTCAGTCGTCAATAGTTGTAGCAGTTGCTTTTAATTATTCACCAAACAATCAAATCTGCGTTTTCAAGGAAAACTTTTTAATATATTTAAGGTTGCTAGTAAAACTAATAAGTAAGTTGCTAGTAAAATTAGTTGCCAAAATATATCGAAGGTGCTTAGGTACTTCAGAAAAAATGGAAATTTTTATTACAGCACAAATTTAGCAGAAATATATCTAAGAAGACTCTTGAAATCGGATTTAAAATGTAAGGTACTAGAAGCGCTTACTAAGAATAAATTCTAAAAAAAGAAATTCTTTTAATTTAGCTAGAAAGCATAAAAAACTTAACAAGTCTCGACTGCAAGAAAATAGCAGAAAATAGTGTACTTAATATCATTTTGTATGAGTAATTTAAAAATGTAAATGAAATGTAATAGTAGTAATTTTTAATAATATAACCATAATTTGTAATATAACTGCATTTCAGTCATGAGTAAGACTTGGATGAGTCCCTGTATTAGTTTGTTTTATACTCCAAGTAACAGCAGTGTAACTTAATATGAAGTAAGGAAATTGCAATGCCTTGCCATTGATATTATTTGAACAGAAATGAAGTTCAAAAGCCAAGGACAAACTTTGCTAAACAAGTTTGGAGCAACATCCAAAATGCGCAATTCCAGACCAAAATTAATTTTGAAATCTCGGCGCAGTGTCCACTACAGAAATGCATTTAATATTCGCTCTCAGAGATCGGAACCGAAACCTTCATTATGAATCAACTGGACGACCTCAATGTAGTCAGTTTCAATATGGCAAGAATCAAATTTCTAACTTCACTATTAAAGCGTCCTTCGTCAATAAGACGTTGTAGAGCTTAGAAATTTACTTTGTTGAAGGAACTTAGAAACATGTCCAAATCGAGGAAACAGTAAAGTAATTTAAAGAGTAATACGACAACGAAATACAGGAAAACGAGTAAAAATTTGAATTATTTTTAAGTTATGGTGGTTATACATTAGGGAGCACTTAAATAGATAGAAATATAATAAGGAAAGCATTGTATTGATTCATTCATTATTGATTCATTCAATCATTGTATTCATTCTTTGGAATCATAAACGAGATCTATATCTATGAGATAGTATGGGTCTTATAGGTTGATATTTGTAGGTGTACTAGAAATTTACGGATTGAAAATATAGGGAATGTTGATGACAATCGCATACACAATACGTGATCGGACATGTCAGCCGCTTCAAGTTGGGTTTAGGAAGGACAGAGATTAATTACTCCGTTTATCAATCCATCTCAAAGGAATACTCTGTGCCGCTTGCGAATAATATTAATAAGTATAAAGTGAGGTATTATGGATCTTAAAACTGGCGAAAAGAAATTTGTAAACGTTAAGCGTAAGTAACATACATAAGCGACAAGAATTTAATGCACTTGAAGATTTTATGTGTTCATGGTGCAGATTTTGCCGCCAATTGTGACACTGCGTGATTTACAATTACTTGTATCAATGTTGTATTATTGTGGTGTACAATAAAGAATATAAATAAATAAATTTTTGATAGAATTTATAACATATTATTTACTCGTTTTATAAAAATTTATAAGTTACCACAAATTATTTTTCTTATACAAAATATATCACAAAATATATTGAAATACTTTTACAGATTAAATTCCAGCGCGAAGGAAAGCGCCAATTGATGGAACGTAATATGAACAGTTATAAAAATACCTGTCTTCAAATAGTATTTGCAGTATTCACTTGAAAACTCCGAATAAACTTGCTATTTTAGGTAAAGTTTTAACAGATAATTTTAGATTGGAATCCTACTGTACTAACTACATAATTAAGTTATGTAAGCTTATCTGACCATGAATCTATAAACGTACATGTAAATGTTTCAAGTAGGTATAAGCCCAAATACAACTTGCACTATAGAATGCATTTACAATTACTAATTTCGACTAGTGATGGATTATGCTGGTTTGTTCGTTGCTATTAATTTCCAAATTAATCCTTTGATTTGATTTGGTTGTAGAGCTAGCGGTTACTGGGAAACGAATTCAATAACCGATCATCACGCAACGTGACGTTTCTAAAAATTGTTTATCAAACATATTGCGATCAAATTCAATCAGACGAAGAAAAAATATGGCTGCGACAGCCACTGTTTTGGGTACATTCTTTACAATAATTCGTGATTTAAAGTCAGTTGAGTTTTGACAAAATTGAAATATACACATTACATAATCGTCCTTTTGCATTTAAGTTAATATGCAGTTAATTTCAGTGTAAATACACGTAGAACCAACAATCATAATTCCATAATTAAATCCTAGATTGATTCCGGAACTAATACTCTGATTAGGTAGTCTATTTGAAATGGACTTAACTCAATATCAGTTGATCGAAAATGGATTTTAATCCGCAACTCATGTACGACCGTAATCATAACACATTATTACTTCGCCACGAATGAAATTTCCACAGAAATGAGTTTTGTGACGTTCTGAGTCCGTAAATCGGTATATGGGGGATCTACACGTTTGGAAAAGAGTGACAGATATATATTCTAATATTACATATGTGATTTACTTTTAATTTATTTTTATATGATTGCAGCCTTCAAGGCGTGATTAACTTTTGAAATAAATTATTTATGAAAATGTTTTGAAGATTGGATTATTGTTGAAATAGGGCACACAAGAGATAAAAGTTGTGAAGTCTCTGCTAAATGTCATTCACATTGATTGTTATATTTTCTAAAATTATTACCTTTTTTTTAATATGCATCAAACCTTAAAATACCTAGTCTTCACAAACAGCGAGATTCACGTAAACAATTTATAAGCTGACACCCGCTGCGTTCTCGCATTTCGTGTTGCGGTCACCCCCTGCCGATAGTGACGCTGAGCGTTCTCTGCACGAGACAGGTGCGCCGTCACGGCGAACAGTCAAACATCTCACTGTCGCCTGTTAGAAATAAAACTTTATGAAAGATTCCATTGACCCCACAATCTCATCAGCCCATACACGTCCCACTGAGCACGAGCCTCCTCTACCATTGAGAGGGTTTCGGCCTTATTCCACCACGCTGGCCTAGTGCGGGTTGGTGGACTACACACCTAATTCCTAGAAAGTTTTATGTGTGCAGGTTTCATCACGATTTTTTCCTTCACCGTTAAAGCAAGTGACGATTCATTATAAATACACACTTAGAAAAGTCAGAGGTGTGTTCCTGGGGTTTGAACTCGCAATCGCCGAGATTCTCGACCGTGCGCCTAAACCTCGTGGCCATCATTACTTACAATGTGCCTCAGTGTTAATATAAAAATAAAAATACATCATTGCAATGCATAATTTAATAACGTAAAGTAGTATTCGGCGGTACTGCGCATCGAAAGCTTCTTTTTGTATCGTGTATTTTGGCCAATACCTTGAGCTATGTTTTGTAAAATATTTTTGCTGGCGTTAAAATGAACTGGGATTTTCATTCGAATAATTTGGACAGGAGTTGAAAAACAAAATCATTGATAGCCATGAGTACTTATCCAGTGTACAAAAAACGAAATGACTGGTTCTGTTGATTTTTTTTTATAAAATAAATTTAATGTTTGTACCAACAAGTTCACATTTTCTAGACATGGCAGTTGTTTAATATCAATAGATACATATGTTCGTATACAGCAGTTGGTTAACTCACCTGGCTCAGTTTTCTCCGCTTATTAAGCTCATCACGATAAAGAAGAAACGTAATAGTTTAGTGACATGAGTACTTAGATTCTAGACAGCTCCTAGAAGTTATACTGTGGTTCATCATCACGGTCAGCTGTAAAAATCTTTAAGAATTATATTGTATCAGTGTAAAAATTATGTGTA
Organism: Cephonodes hylas; assembly: GCA_030295005.1. NCBI lineage: Eukaryota > Metazoa > Arthropoda > Insecta > Lepidoptera > Sphingidae > Cephonodes > Cephonodes hylas. The sequence continues at coordinate 5,944,070 of AP025360.1, read as the reverse complement.
CTACCTTTTATAGAATATTTCCTAAGCTTTAATCAACTCTCCCTACTTGTCTCTTATGAGTCTACCAAAAATGATGTCGGCAAATAATATTTAAAAAAATGCACTCGATATAAAAAGTACTTTCACCACAGCTTAATATGATTCCTGTGTATCACATCTTCCTCATAAACCCTTTAAAGCAAGTGATAATTCAATGTCAATACGCATACCTTAGTTTCGTGAGGGGATCGAGCCCGCGTCCTATTATTTGGCAGGCTTTTATGTCTACAGCGGCACTGAGTCTGTAAAAATACATTTAAGAATTAATATCGAAGCCATTTTCGATAGCAACGTAGCGTTCACACGATCCTTGGAAAAAATATTGTCTCACAACTTCGCATGAAACCTTTATGTTGCTGAAAGTAATTTGAACCGTTAATTATTAATAACCGGACGTCGCTGGCTTCAGATTGAATAAAAAATCCAATCGACAGCGATGTACTCGCGAGTAGACAAGGCTTATTACTGTATTTTATCATTTATCGCGTAACTAATAGTACAGAAACTATACTTGTGTAGTCAGTGTCGAAATTTTGGAAAGATATGTTGTAAATTATGTTACGTGTTGTAATACCCAGTTGCTTTTAACATCCAAAATTGTTTTTTTTTTCAGTGTATCTTTAATTTTGTTATAAACGGTGGCTTCCAACTAACTTTGCCATGACGGCTGCCAATTTATTTAATGATCATATTTTTTACTATCGAAATCACTTAAAACATCAAAGTCAAATGAAAGTATCTTCGTCCGACTAACTTGTCTGTTATTATAAAAATAATATTTTTTAATTAATACGCTCCGAATGTAATTGGACTAAAAATGCGCAATGCGTTAATTCGTTGAATGCATGATGTAATGTAAAAAATAATTAATGCTTCCAAATTTAATGTTGGCGGCTACCTTTAGTATCTCCGTCGAGGTTTCTCGTTGAAATTTCACACAGCTCTGAAAGTTGACCTTGTAAATTGTGCCAACCTTTTCATAATATTTACATTTGAATTTAAAACCATTTGAATGTCTGCAGTAGCGCTGTACCACAAAGACAGTTCGTGACCTTTCCTTTAGATAACATTTTTTTTTATTAAAATGCACCGTCACATTCCTTTATAAACGAACGTCCGCATTTTATTTTCTCACCAGTAATTGTTTAAGCACTTGCTTCAAATTAAAACCCTTTGTTTTTAAACTCGACTTAATACGTCGGGCAATCAAATCCGGGAAATCTCTCCGTCGTTTCAAAAAGGTACAGAAAGCATGGGAATAAGGATCTCTCTCTCCCCGATTCTGACTCACTGAATGAAAGCAGTTAGACAATGGTGCACCCCTAGTACAGCCAGACCTTTTAGACTTACATTTCATAGTCACAAGTGACAACATAGCTCTATGAACATTAAATATTTGTCTTACAGTTGCCTCATAATATATTTTTCCGAGCTGATATAGCGTGGGGTTGCCAACTGTAACACAGAACAATGGCGTCTACGCGTTGCCTTGAACTCATTCTTGTTCTTAAGTTTCATATAGAAACTCTTGTTTGAAGGACTGTTGATGAAATATTACTGTAGTAGAGCATCCTTGTACAATTCTGGGTCAAATCTTTCATTTTTAGTAACAGTTTGTGTCTTAAATAAGTAATGGCCTCGAGGCTTGCGTGCGTGGTCGAGAACCTCGGCGGTCACGAGTTCAATAAAGCTAGACTCCTTTTAAGATTGTTATGTATGTATACATAATGTATATATACATTATTTGTATGGATAATGCATACTTCATGAATTAATACCGGCTTAATCTCCGCAATAAGCTGTAGCTATTTTGTATCCAATTGGTCTAATGGATGCAGATGGCAGCTCCACCGGCTAATCCTTATTGAAAGTTTATAACTTTGTAATGTGTGATCTCACGCTCATTTTAAAACTGCTTTCAGACTTACGAGTCTCTATTAGCTAGATTATATTATCGTTGATAAATAAGATCACAATTAAGATCAAGAAAGAGCTACAACCCATCGTATTATTTGGGTTTAGAACATTTTAAAATCCCAAAGAGACGAGAGACCTATTCATCTCCCGTTATTCTTACAATAATTGCATTGAATATAAAATAAAATTAATATGATATGCGTATTTATGTATAACTAGAACGTTCTACAGAAATTTGACTACATCCACTCGCTTTACAAAATAGACAGCAAAGGGAGAGAACTATACTGACGTCAATGTGTCCCATAGCCAGTATAAAATGAGACAGACCCGAGTGCAATTGACATTATGAACTATATTGAGCCGTGCTACTAAATTATCGACACGGTAATGCACGCGCGGCTCAATTTGCTCCACGCCAAAGAGCATTTACTGAATATTTGAAAGAAATAAACGTTGACGCAATTGTTATGCGATTAGTGTCTCGTTTGTTCCCATTCCATATTCAATTTGCATTGGAATAGCCCGCCTTTTTCTATTATTACTCGACAAAGCTACTGACTAATGGTGTGTATAGACTTAGAATAAGATCTAAATTAGTAGTAAGAACTCTTGTAGTTCAAGAAAATATATATATATATGTATGTATGCGAGTATGTTTGGCCTCCAAGTTTCCCTTTCTCACGAACCATGCTTCATCACTCCACCACCCTTAGGTAGACTGGTAGAAAATGCTGTAAGCATTAAGTCAGCTTTTATACATTAACCTTCATAAATAAATAAAATACATTGTTACAACGTTTTGTTACTCATAATAAAAAAATATGTACAAAAAGGCATCATATAAATTAATTCAACGAAACTTTTATAAGAGATAAAGCTGTACTTTCAGAGTTGTAAAAACGGCGACATGTGTAAACTCGCTTTATGGTTTTAGTCTATTCGATTTGGAAACCGAACACTGATATATTTTATTTTCATGCCTTTCCAATAGCGTTTGTTCTCGGACTTTTCTGAACAAAGAGGATTAAGCGAATTCAAATTTTTGTGAGTTCGATCCGAGAACTTATGGTACGTATGAAAAGGATAGTTTTCATAGTAACTTATATGGAGAAGAGACATGCAATACTTTGTTGATGTTGTAAAGTAAATTATCAAATCCCTTTATAGCTCACGAAATACAAATATATGAATGTACGGAATAGCTTTTCAGGGATAAATAATTTTAAAAGAAAGTCGCTTACACCTTGGTTTGGAAAAATGTCGCCCATATTCCTAAATACCTTTCATACTTACGTAACATGTATATACGACAATGCTATATTTACATGAAACTGCATACGAAAACCCTCCTTTAATACTCAAAAGGACTTTTTTAGACAGTGAAGTAGATTTGAAAAGCTAACTTTACACGCAGTAGGTTCGAGAGTGCATATATTGTTCGACGCAGCCGTCTCTTGTTTTTCCAACGCAGTCAATGTGTAGACCTCGAAGGGGAGCTATAAGGGTCGGGATATAGCGGGGGGGGGGGCAACCTACCCCGGCGCAGGATGACTGACGACCGAATAAAACTCCATGCAAGAAAGACTTAAGCGCTTTCACGTTTCGCAGACTTTCAGGAATGAAGCTTTTTATGGTTTTTTTCCAATAACAACTATATTTCACTTTTAAATTGAGCATTAAAAATCTGCCTAACATATTTTCGTTAAGATTATAATAGTCCGTCGCCGCTATAGCAATTGATAAGTAATTGTGAATACACACATAACTTCGAAAACTCCGAGGAAGTTCGAACCCGCAACCGCCGAAATATTCGCCCACGCGCCTAAACTTGTAGGCCTTTGATAAATTAATTTGTAAAAAAAATAAAGTCCTGTATCGTTAGTGAAGTATTGCCTTAGCGTGCAACTAACCTCGAAGCCATCACTGCTCAAATATCAATCACAATTATTTCAGCTTAATTACCGTGCGTGGGTGACAGCTGATGGCTTTGCTGTTTCCCTTCCTTTGTGCTGTCGGTTGTGTGTCGTCGACCGGTTTGTCTCCTGTCAATATTTTAACAAGACATGAGAGTCATGCCTCCACGAGTTTCGTAAGCTAACACCAGTGGAATCCGGGCCTTCGGTCTAAGCCCGCCGCGGTCACTCTAAGCCTGGAGTTTCACCAAAGTTTTCGTATATGGGATGACGTGCGCTCATTCTCGCGTCAAATTCTCAAACTTTAAGTCGTAGATTCGATTTCACGAGATTACTTAGGCGCTTGTATTGATTAAAATTTGTATTCGTGTTCTATTGTATAAGCAGTAGATTTATGAAGTACAATAACTGTAAAAGTAATACTTAACTTGTGTTATAAAAAAAGAACATTTCAGTAAATGTGGTGTAAAAAGCCCTCGTACAAATTTACGCAACGTACGAACTAAAAAAACTATATTATTAACTATATGATATTTCTTGTTATTGAGACAGTTTGTTGCCGTTTCTTCGAAGTGGCAATAGTTTAAAACTTAGTCTTACATAAACTATTCAAAATAACTTATAAAATTGTATTTGCACTAAGCTAATTTTGACTTTCATTATGACTACACCAACACTATATAAAGTTATTTCAATAGTTCAAAATATCTCTCAATCTCCAACTAAATGTCCTACTTTGAATAAGTAATTAATAATAATTGGCATCAAAGTCGCCTGCGTTCTACCAAATAACAGTGCAAATAAAATGTGGTCACAACAACCTCGACAACAATACTACTAATTGTCGTAATAGAGTATCTCTATTTCCTTTGTCATTAAACTGCACTTTATGCTCCTGTGTTTGTTTTAGCTTCGCTTTGAGTTCGAGATATTTCGAACTTAAGTTTGCGGGTTCTTCGCAATAGCGGAAGCTAATTAGAATGTTTGTTTATGACAATATGAGAATTCTATTCTCTCCTTTTCTATGCATTACGGCTGCTCATACCACATGTATTAACCCACTTATTTGCATGTGTAGATGTCTTCCATAATCTACCACATGTCATTTCCCCTCTATACCAATTCACCTCGCTAGAAATAGGTTGTTTTCCAAGCCCCTAATATATGCAACGTTACCTCCTTGCATCCTTCCATATTTCATAACCTTCACTTCATTCGCTTCAGCTTCCTACTTCTTCACACACCATAGCAAAATACCTATTACAATTTTATTACGTAGTATGAAATGACTTTTTTACAATCAACGTCCATTAACCCTCGAAGTCGACCTTATAATATTTATTTTAATTTCGTAATTATACATCGATTGTATAATAATTTTTAAAAATGTCATAGAATCATCCATAGTAGTAGGTTAGTATTTCTTCCGATTGCACCGCCACTGTCTCCGACGTTCACCCAAATATGTTGAGCTGACCGCCAACTGCAAAAAAGAAATCTTAATCAGTTTTCGCCGTAACCCTTTTTGGTCCACAAAGACGACTTTAGTAGTATTTCACCATTTTTGTAGCAAAGAAACATCTTTGTCAACTTATTATACGACTTACTAAAATATGCGTGGATATGCATATTATATGCGCATGGGAATTCCTGCAACCGACGTCGAATGAAACCCCTTATCGATTATGTCTGACGTAAAAACCATACATAAATAAATACCCATGCATCTTAATGACACAAAGCTGACTTGCGTTTACTTACGTGCGTCATATACTCAAAGGTTTGGGGCGTTCTTTAGACGACATGTCGAACTGACGTCATGACCGATCGGAGGCCGCCTGTCAATATTACCCATATTTACGAACATCGTGTTGTTTATTATGCTATCGGCTTTATCTGTTACATTGCTCGCGAATATAAACTTTACCAATTATCACGTTTTTCTAGGTACTTATACTTAAAAAATGTGACGGTTGGACGCGGGATATATCTAATAGGACGCCGTGATAGACTTTCGGCTGATGATGATAGAGGCATATTAATCCAATATCAATCACACAGGCAGTAATATAAATAAATCGAAATATCATTTTTCAAATAATGTACTAGAATTTCAACATTGTCGCTAAACCGTATACGTAATACATCGTTCTGAAACTCCCGTGCAACAATGTCTCGAAATTGCTTCTTAGCACAAGTGCTAAGTAATTGTAATGTAATTTAACTCGTAGAAATGTCTAGAGCTTGACTCGGCTATAAATATAATATAATACCTACCACGCTCAATTCAAGCAAAAGTTTAAGCTTAAAGTGAACATTTTCTAAGAAACCTTATATAAAATTATCTTATAAGAGGAAGACTTTTAATCATCATTTTCATTTTTCAAAATGCTCATTATTCTTGGTTGATGGAAGGCATATTACGACAGGTAAAGACGTAAATATTTTTTCAATGAAATTTTGCTTTAGACCTTTTAAAGTCCTCAATTAAAAAGACTAATTGAGATACCTAACAGAAAATCTTTCTAACTAGCAACTAAAATCATCACATGAAAAAAAATATTATGCCATTAAATTAAAAAAAATATATACAAACATTAAATGGAACATAATATTCATGTTACATTTGCTTTGTGTATAATTATAAAATTTGCCACGTGCAAGTAAGCTCTGTTTCCCACATACAAAATTATCAGTAAACACACGGCTGGCACGGTGTTAGCGGCGCGACGTCATAAAATAATTATTGTCTGCATACATTTTCACACAAGTTCGATTGTCCTCCTACATTGATACTGTAAAATTAATTACCCAACTGTAGAGAACACTTGCTACTTTCCCTGTGACCTAGTATAGCCTATCATTAATTATTACTTCGTTGACATTTCTTACGTTTGTACTGTCCTATTTAAATGCATTAATATTAGCCCCTTGAAGTAAAGTCGTCATTCGATGTGAGGCAGCTGAAGGAAGATAGTGAAAGAAAGATAGCTGAAGAAATAATTGAAGATTTTACATTGATTTAGTTTGCTGATCGATTCTTCTCGGAATTCTTGATTATAAAAAAAGTTTGGCATTAGATAACTAGTAAGAGTTAAATTGGCAAAATTGGAAATATTTTAAGTATGAGTACTCCAGATACAAAAGACCCACAGCAGTCAACGGGGTTCTTGAATCTGGAAGAAGACGAGGTGAGGATTACACAAATAAAGCTAAATTTTAGTTAAGTTTTTAAAGTTTATTATTTTTATTCCATTGCAATTGTGTATTGTAAGGTTTCATTTTATCAAAATTCATACAATTTTATTTTATAATAGGCTTAAAATGAACCCTGATTTTAATATGATAAAATTCCTGAAATAAATTATTTTGTTGGTCAGTGAAACGTAATCGTCTTTAACAGATGTCATCAGCAACAATAATCAGTTTCAATGAAATAAAATCGCAATTTATTACCATTGCAAATGTGTCCGTGTTTATTATAAGTCTTCCGTTAATAAAGGCCAACGAAAATTAATGTCCGTTGATGAGTGTCGCGCGATCAGGGTAAATTTTAGATCGGTCGTCTAAACGGATTTCGATGTTGGCGCATAAATATTCAAAATTTAATTTATACCGACATCTCGATGGTCATTCTTAATCAGCATTCAATAGTTATCAAATCTTTTGTGTCAAAACATTTTCATTATTTTAAAATAATGGATATTACCTGTATAATTAGACGGAACCGTTCCTTCAAATTATGTAATTTTTTATCGTTCCATAATTATTGAGCGTTTAAGAATCATTTTTTTAATAGCCGTAATGATTGATAGCCGTCTATTATAACTGGAGTTAACGACGGCACATTTTATTCTTATATTCTTCGATTTTGTCAAAACAGTGACGACGTATGGAGTTAGTGTTTGTCGTATGGAATACTATATATAATTTTATAAGCTGTTCGTTTAAGGCGACAATAAAAGCACCTTATGACGTTTATGGGACTTCTGTTTAAAACTGTAAATTATATTGGTAGTTTATGGACGTGGTTATTATTTAAAAACACATTTAAATAAAGGTGCATAAATCCTATTTTTAATTAACGTCACTTTTGAAGTTGAAATTTTTGTTTAAACAAACGTAAAAAAAAATGAGTTATTTTTTACTTGTAAGATACAGTTAGTTAAACAAGAACAAGGTGTTTTTTTTGGCGGTATTTTAAAATAAAGTGACAAAAGAGTTTTAAGCAAATAAATGTAAAATCCTAAAGCCATTTTTGTCAACGTATAATCTGCTATAACCGTACTTACGGACAATAGATCAAGCTATCAGCGAAGACGATATTAAAAAAAAAAATCTCAACGTTAAACTGATATTTGAGCTTCTAGGTAGAAGTGAAAAACGAAAAAAATATAAAAAGGGAAGGTAAAGCAAAGCAAACAATCACAAATAAAATTTATCTTTGCAAATTAAATAATAAATAAGTCTTCTTCAAATGGTAGGAGTATAAGAACTTTAGTAAAAACTGAGCGTTTACTTGGAAATTTTATTTTATTCTATTAATGCTGGAATACTGAGTTACGGCGAATGCTGTAGTTGTCGACTTTATAGAACTTCCTGTGGCTTCTCTTGAATTTGTTCGCTTGAAGCGCCCGTACTGATATCGCGGAATGAAAAAATTAAATGCAGATAAAAGTCATAAAACGGCGCTCTGAAATGTAGATGTACTTTTACAGTCAACATGTTAGTGCCGTTCTGAGATTTGGCAATTTGAATATGGGGGACAGGCCAAAGGCTGACAACTTTTAGGAAATAGTAGCTATTTTTCCAAGTTGATGGTCCATTCGGTCTGAAAGATTATATAATTAAAGCTATCTTATAGCGATAACCACAAAACAAGACTTTTGTCTTATAGGGTTCGAACTAGATGTATATGTTTGTTTTGAGATACTTATCTAAGGCACGGAAATGCATAACATAGAAAAAAAATTGTCTCGTCGTAGTAGGATCATAATTGTAGTCCAATAAACCGATGGACAACTAGCCGAGTATTTATAGGGGGCGATCGCGAACGCAAATTCAACCATCAATCAATCAAATCAATTCAATATCTGCCGCGACAAAAAAACACATTGGTAACTCAAGCGCAAAGAGGGCTCTGTATGCTATATGAGTAACTTAGGATAAAGATGAGTTTGGTCGAAAATAAAAGAAGATTTATGATTAAGATTTCGCATCTATATAGTATAACAATTAATCCATGAGGAAAATGTAAGATACTTTCCAAAACTAAGCTGCTTGAATTCTTCAATAGGACTTTCAGAGAAGTGTTTGTTAATTTATAAATATAGCACTAGAGTTACATCTTATACCTATAACTAAAAATTGATATAAAAGATACATGTAGACGTCATTGTCCTTAATAGCATATATGCGAGAGACAGCAATGGAAAGGTTAAGTGCGGTTCCATTTTTAAATATAAATTATTGCTTTAAACACTTTTTAAACTAGCTGCACACAGGATTATATACGAAATTTAACTTCAGTAACTACTGGCAGTCGTAATCATACTGTCAAGTCTTCTAATGTTCTGAAAGGGTCGCTGCGGCTGTTCCACGAAAACCCAACGTCAAGTAATATTGTCTTTGACACGTTTCAATTATTCCAGTGATTTCGTCCGAGTTCTGATAATCCCTTAAGGCCTTGATAGTGACGTCTGACCTTTGCAAGATTCTTACTCGATATAGCACCTTGTTTGATGAATAATTACATTGATATCAACATCAATACACGTCTGTCTATTTGTCTGCTACTACTTAACGTTGTCTGCCTTTAAGAGTAGTCTCAAAGCACATTACTCCAAACCACTTTAATTCTAATTATAAAATATATTTGTGTATTTAGCTTTTACTTAGTTCTACTTTATTCTTGTTTGTTTTAATTTTTTCGTTTCTTTTTGTTACGTCGTTGTTGTTGTTGTTTTTCTTCTATATTTATAACCACGGTGACCACCCCTTTCTATTCACTTGTAAATTCTGGGTTGCCTGGAAGAGATTGCTAATAGCGATAAGGCTGCCCTTTGTGGCACATTAGCATATAAGTTAGTTTTATTTTATATTTTATTCCTGTATCTGTGGTGTACAATAAAGTAAATAAATAAATACTTCCGAAAGAGAATATGTTACGCTGCAATTAATCGGGTCTATAATTAAAGAAATGGGTGAGTGGGAGGCCATATGAGAAAAAGAAGATTGATAAATAAGATCTTTATATAACAGTCAACATCCTTTGACCAGGCCTTTTCTGAGGCCGAGAATCATTAGTTCTTTACTTACCCAAATGTTTTAATGCGGGTTGGCAGATTTGAAATCCTCTAAGCACCGTTCTTGAAAAACTTAAACATATTAGATACTGGACAATCGAATCGTCTCTTCATTATGAAAATCATCATACTTAGCCCAGTTTGAACCAGCATCCGTCGAATTTCTCGACCTCGTGCCTAAACATCGAGGCCATCACGTCTTGTGACTTACTCTTCAGTATGTGTGCTTGAAAACACTTATTTACAACAGCTGAAAATCCTAAATACTAATGGCATACAATTATAAACAAATAATTCAATAACGTGAACGCCCCTTAAACTTTTTATAATATCACACTTCTATAAATAAGAAAAAAGTCGCCCTTTAGATTTTCTCCTTGTGATTAAAAGCTAGTAACGTTGCATCGTTATGCGACGCAGAAGCTCGGGTGAAAAGCGAGTGCCTCGTCCGAGTGAGATGAGTACAATAAAAATATATATATTTTTTGTATTATTCTTAGAGATAGAGACATTTGCCGGCACGAAATCGAGGTCAAAATATACAATTTTATATAAAAATGTTCGCGTAAACACTTTATTGTTAAGAGTTCGGGTTTAATTTTTTTTAATGTATTCTTTAGCGTGACAGCAACATTGTAGTAGTAGAGCCACCATAATTCTTAACGTCATGAAGTGTTCCACCAGGCGCGAGAATTTTGGCTGATGATATGGAAAGTCTCTATTTTTTTAATGTTCTTTTTGGACAGCATCGTGATTACCATTATCAGCCCATATATATCTCTTACTTCTCTATAACTTATTGGGTCCATCGGACTGGCCTAGTCCGGGTTGGATGACTACATATCTAAGAATTTTTAGGTGTGCCTTTTGCATACTATAACTTCGAAAATTGTAGAGTTTTAACCCGCGACCGCTAAAAGGCCAACCTCAAGGCCATCATTATTACCATCAGATACTATTCTGTGCCAACTGCCAATGTAAAAAGGATAATGTGTGACGTGTCTATTTATTTCTAAAAATGTATGTGACGCAGTAACTAGCGCAAGATCTATTTAAAAGCCGTTACATTCGCCAGGGAACACTTGCAACAGAAGACTGTGTGCTTCGCCGCCTTTTAAAACCCTTTTAACCCGATTCCAGAATAATGAGCCTTAGGTGTTGGAGCCACACAATACCTGGCAGCGTGGGAATTACTACCTGTACTGACGAATTTATCGAGCAATACTTGCAAAATACTTACAAAACTTTGTTGCATTTCGTCATTTCTCTAAAACCCCTTTTATATTCAAGTAACTACTGATATGTGTTGTAATAAAACACTCATGGTTTAGCAGTCTCTATATGACATTTGGTTAGATCTTGTATGGAAATAGGCTGCAGTTTTCTGCATTGTGTGACTCACAAATATTTCTTTCGGATCGGGGTGTTCGTCAATTTTTTCTTCACACCAAGTCCTATCGATTGCGATAAACTCTTGATTAACAATCTTACGATGCATAGTGTAAGCCTAGCCGTAATCCTAATTGTAGAACAATCCGATATACAATGTATCAATAACTCTCTGAGGCCAATCCAAATATTGATACATATTATCATTTTCGCTTTCTCTAAGGTTATCATCGTCCTGAATAGTGGTTTCGACCAACTTTACCCAGCACGCTAGTCAATCCATTAAAAAGGAATACACAAAAAGAGAGAGCCGAGCCCTAACTCTCATAGATACATACATACACATATGTGTGTATGCCTAGGGCAAACTTTATTGCTCACCTTGTGACCGGGTATTCAAAACCAAGTTTGGGTATCAACCCACATTAGGGCTTACAACTTAAGTAGTGGTCAGTGTTGCTGTCACCAAAATCGATGTGGAGAGTTATGTATCACACTTATCGGTAACCAACCTTCTATAAACATGTCGAGCCCAATACAGCGTTGCATTATTATATTCGAGAACTGCTCATAACCGCTGTGCTGCACAATATAATATATTGGCAAGATAGCTTATAAGGCGATATCGAAGAGCATGTTGCTTATGTATGATCTTGGCTACTAGGCTATGCAAATTCTCGCCCTGAGCAAGTCACGGACAATCCGAAATTACATGCCTGATTGACTCCCCAGAATTATGGAATGATCAACATACGTCTTTGTTACTGATACCGTATCTTGCTTCAGGATGTACTGTATACATCTCTTAACTTAATATTATAAACCAGGGGTTCCCAAACTTATTTACACTATGACGCCCTACAGAATTATTATTTTTCTTGCGACGCAACCCATCATTAAAACTACCTACTTTACTGGAAATAAAAACAGCAGTAGTTAGCGTAATATGAGGTTATCAGAAAAATACGGACAGCGAATGTTTGCCGATCGCCTCGCGACGCCCCTCGGATGTTGCCGCGACGCCCCAGGGCGTCGCGACGCACAGTTTGGGAAGCCCTGTTATAAACATTAATACTCGTAATATTAAAATATCCTAACACTTTTTCTACCGCTTATTGTGCGTACTGTAATAAAATATAGGCTAGCTGTTTATATCGAAAAATATTTCTAAGTTTCTGACGGTAAAGTTTTTTTTTTAATATGGGTCAGCCTACGTGTACGAGTAAAACTGGGAAGCGGGCTGAATTTACCCCTCATTAACAAAGCGTTTTTTATTTATTCATCCTATGCATCCAACAGGTCTCGGTGTTTAGGTATCAGAAACTATTTATAAAACACTGCAGTCTTTTCAACATGAGATCTTGGATCCCATGGCATAATTGTGCAATCGTTAGAATCGGCATTTTAAATATTATTATGTTGGGCTTTTCCATTACGAAATTTGAAGCACTCTTTTAAAAATGTCAGGAAAACAGCAATAATCTCCGGCCACAATTAAGTGTAATTTCAAATACAAATATTCTCCACCTGTCACCGCCCACCAACATAAGTCTCCTCAAGAAAACGCCAACCAGTCTTGAGCAGCTTCAATCCATCTTTTCCCACCTTTCTCAAGTCGTCGGACCATCGTGCTTTTAAATACGCATCCAGCGTAAAAATAGGTGTAGATATGCACTCCTTTCAGGAAAACCAGCCAAGGTGTATCAGCATGCTCACAGCAGATAGTACAATCGCGTGTATCGCAGAGAGCAATACGAGTAGTTACGTCAAAAATATTACGTAACACTTGCAAGAGCAATTAAAGCTTAACACAAGAGGCATAATATAGGATTGGCAGACGCCATGCGGTCGGGTCATCGCCTTCTGAATTTACTTTCCCAACCGCGGAAGAAATCGTATTCATATCTATCTGTAGATATTGGTGGGGATCGCACCTGGTTTTGTTTGTTCGATAACTAATTTTCGATTTAAATTTAAATCGTCTATAATCTATATGTAAATAATATAATCTGTACATCTTCGTTGATAATTATGTGATGTTCTGCTTGTTAATGTGGCCTTACAAAACCGTTGAACAGAATTTTGAAATTTGTGTTTATTTACTAAAGTTCTAAAAGTAATTAAATACTACTGGTTTTTATTTATTTATTTTATAAGAGAGAAAGGAAATTCGCTAGTCGACGTTTATTTTCGAACATGTATACATGTTAACCGACTTTTAGTCTTTTTAGTTTAGATAGTCACGACTTTTAGTCTTGACATTTTATGTTATGCAAGTCAATGCTCGTGAAAAACTAAATCTAAAGGCCCGGTGTAAGTAACTATAGAAAATCGTCCACAAACATTGTTGCCAATGGCTTTCATTGTAAACACTAACAGTTTCCAAAATATCGATTTCCCTTACAGTAACTTCGAAACTTCTTCTAGCTGAGAAAATTACGTTACCTCAGGAAGAGTAAAAGTACTTACGAGATTTATCAACCATAATCCTCTTCCGTGTTAGTCCTATGTTTTCTATTTGTGGACAAAGTGTTCAGGTCTTCTTTACTCTCCCCCTTACATAACTTAACTGGTCAAATACAGAAAAACAAACTTAACACAACAGAATTAGAGATTAAATTTGTTTGGCATTATTTTACTCGCTGTTAAATAATCGAAACTCACGGGGGACGGTGAGGTGAGGGGAGCACGTTGCGAGGGCGAGGGAGCTGTAAAAGGGATAGGCGTATCAATGTTAAGCAAAATTGTATGCCTGAATTCTATAAAATAGGCTTGTGCACTACTGTTTTCGTCCAAGCCCAGTATCATATCAGATTGTATAATTTTACAGCACCGGTATAAATAAATATTTGATGGGTATATTGCTCCAATACTCACATCAAAAAAATATGTTGTTCTTGTCTTGTTTCTTTAATGTTAAACTTCTGGTCGCATCCGTCAGTTTTCCCACAAATGAGGCCAAGACAATAAGTAGTTTTTGACACTTACGTACAAAGATATTTAATCATATCATGGACTATCTACGAGTACAATTTCCTACCCCAAATCATATTTATTCTTTACCGTGCACCATATGTATATCAAAAACAACGTAAATATTGCTACCTCTAAATAAGGTAGTGTCACTAATGACGACCCTATCGCTGCCGGCGATTTCATCCAAGCTACCGATAAATTGACTGAAGAGATCGAAAGCATACAATATGATTGTGGTCACAATCAATATAAATCAACAAATTAGATTCAACTTCCTCTTAATTCAAACAAAGAATACTTACCAAAAAGTTTTGTTTCAGAGCAACTATACGAAGTTTCTAAAGAATCTTCATACGGAGCAGATCGCCAAGCTCCACGCTAAGAACCAGCACGAGTGCGACTTGCTGGAGGACCTGCGTACCTACATCATCAAGCGGTCCGCCATAGAGAAGTCCTACTCCGAGGTATGTACCGTATCAATGAACTCATCCAGCAATTGAGTATGTTCGTAGTTCTGGACCCCATAGTGAGGTGTATCAGAAGATACTGATGTATGAGTCTTTTTTCCCCATACTAAGATGTATCAAAACTACGAAGGTATTTTTTGTCTCATCTCGTATTCAGCATATTCAGTTTACAGGGTTTAGAAAAAGCCATATCTTTCAGTCGAGCGATCAACATCTTAAGGAAAATAATTCCCTTTAATGAACGAAAATGATGTCATTTTTTTCTCGTCATAATATGTATTCACGATAAGAGGTGATAGCTCGCAAGCTCCTAGCCAAACCAAATTAAGATTTTATTTACAATCAAATCTTTTTACATCTCAAAATAATCTGTTATTCCAGTCGTGGTAAATAAGCAATATTCAACACTCTTTTAGCCTTCTCTATTCCATATTAAATAACATTTTTTATAGCATAGACATAAAAACTACAAAGGTATTTCAGTTATGCCAACACCTGGATATTTCGGTCGCTGTTTGTCACGAAACAAACGTTTGTGGATTACACAAACAATCATTTTGGGGCTCAAATACTCGTCTCTTGTTTACCATTAAAAGCGAGCAGCTTAGGCTGTGGGTTGAAATGTCGCAGCTCGCCTGACCGCTAGTACTTAGCACCGACATATGCCGTCACACTTCGTGACGTAGGCTCACGGACAATAGGGTATAGTCTAGACAACTTGAAAGTATGAGACCACATGAAGACGTTACAGTCCTATTGTATTCCTGACTTTTAAAGCTACTAATAAGTTTATTCATAGTAAATTACTCAGCGAGTGTAAAGGTAAATGTAATTAAAATTGGAAATTATAACTTTTGGTGAGGCTCAAAAGAGTAAAGATACACGGTGCGGTTAGCTAGCTTAGGCTATGCGCCCAACTAACACCCTTTGATAGCGTATTAAAAAAATCCCTTTCGATGGTCATTCCTCGCAATCGAAGCACTAAATGTATCAAAAGTCGAGAAATGCCCTAAATTTTTCCCTCTGGTCTTTCCCGCGCACTGTCGAAATTGTTGCGGTCTCCTCAAAACTGGAGGATCCAGAGATATCATATACCTGACCTGTTCCGACGCTAAGCTGGGATGAGCATCCATGACAATCCCACTAGCTCTGCCGCCCATTTCCGCGAACTTTTTGAACCCTGCTGCCACTTATATATTTCTCACAGAAATTGTCCACAACATACTCCACCCAGAAAGCGATCTTAAAGTATCTCGATCAAACGCAGCACATTCACGTCGTGATCCCAGCAGGCAGCCGTGTTAATAAATGACATGGTTTTTGTTACGTTTACACGTCTTAATTAACTTATCATGAAACATGGCACACACTTTGTTACGGCAGAAAAGGACAAAGAGTACCGAAGCCGAGGTGTAGAAAAATGTAATTTGAAAATCAACACCAATCCGCGCTAATCAACGGCAAAAGCCATTTAGCTCATATTAAAAATAACCTACAGTATTTGTTACGAGCTAACATTTTTAAATATCGTGACAAAGATATATCAATTTGAAGCTGACGTGTATTTCGAAACCTATCACAACATAACAATGCTCAATTTTGTACTCATGTCGACATATTGGCGTCGGGAATGATGTATATTGTACATTCTAATTAACATTAAATTTCGACTGAATGTCCAGTCAATTAACAAATTCCCTCGGATTGGAATGATTCAAAGGGCTTTGATTGTTCCGTATGTGAAAATCAAAGGTTGAATGTGCATTTGGTTCCGGGGACTAATATCGGTAATTGTAAGTGATTAGCAATGTTTCAGTATTGAAAGCGGCTATGGATTTTGTTCAATGAGTAATTAACTGTAAGACTTTACTTGTTAGTAATATCACTGAAAATAGAAAGGTTACGTTGAAATAAACATTCAAACATTCGTAAAAATTAAAAGAATCTGGGTGCGATTTTCGGATCTACTAAGATAGAATAAGGATTTTATATTTAAACTTTCAGTTATAGCGCGTAGTTTAATAACCGGAAAATCGGCAATAATTTCGACCACTGTTTATTGAGATTTATACAAAATTGGACTAAGGAGATGCAGAAATTCCTTTCTGCCTTCCCCTTCAGGAATATAGTCTTGAATGTGTATTTTTCACCAAACTTGCCTCTTATTAGTTGATCGTTAGTCGCTTTTATATCTTTTAAATCTTAAATATCTATTGATCTAAATTTTTTTCACCCACAAGAACTTTCTTAGTTTTTTTATTTTGAGATATAACACTTATAGATTTAATGTATAAAAGGTTGACTGCGTATGGATATAATGAGGTTGAAAAATCAAAAAATGCGATAACAAAACATGTATTCTTTATATTACAAGATAGACCGATTCACTCTCATAAAACAGACGAAAAAGGTTACACTTTTTAAAATCAAAACTCCTTTATACGTCCAATTCCCGCGCGATGAACGCGAATAAAAATCAACTAAAAGATCAGCCCACGAACGGTGGTAAAGGGATTTAAACACAACACAAGAGTGACGACACAAGCTGGCGCCACAGTTTCACAGCTCGACACGTGTGCATGAATAAAAGCCATATTCAACGGGATATTAGACTCAACTGTGACTTTAGAAATATGAATCTCTACGCAATTGTTACTATAAGAAAGCCACAAAGTAGTTCTATGTAGGAAATCAGACGTCAGATACAACCACTAATTATATTTATCAGACTATCAGACTTTATACTTGATGTAATTGTGTCATATTAAGGTATAGAGAAAATCAAGGTTCGACCAAGGCGCTTTATATTTCTGGATTTAATTAAATCGGAGATAGGAAATAATGTGTTCTAAAGGATCAATTAATTACCCCTAATTATCATTTATTAATTACGTAATATACATTTAAAAGAGCGATGGTGATGAATGAATTGTAATTACCCATAAATATAAATGCGGGTGAGCCACTGATGTGAATTTCACAATATTATATAATTTAGAAAATTAAAAAATAGTTTGTTATGTTATCAATTAACAAAGTTTCGAATTCATCATCTGAAAATTGTCATCAAAGTATAAACATTATTAAACTCTAAAGTTACTGTTGGAGTATTGAGCTGCTGAAATTTTAATTCGAGCTACCTTTGTAAGGCGCACGAACGAATTGATTGACTTGGAACTATTTTAAGTACAAATTATTTTAAAATATCTAGGTTTCTTCGAACAGGACCCAATTCTACCGGCCGACAACCGAATTAAAGGAACTAAATGCCACGCAGTCACGCGAACGTATAAATAGTTAGGACAGTGGGCGTCTGGCATTTAGTTTTGGGTTAGATTGACGGGTAACGTGTGCAACATTCGCTACTTAAAAATTTATCCCTTAGTTTACCGTCCATGTAACTAAAACGCCTGTGGATTGTCGGAGGCAGCCGATTAGAAGCCAATAAATAAAATTGTTGAAAACCAGAAAACTTGTAGTAGCGTTGGTGTAACTTTTTGGGATGACAGCCTTCATCTCGAAAGTGATTTTTGAAGGCAGCTGTAAAACAAAGAAGCGAGAATTCAATCCGCATGTCACGACCAAAGTTTGTGTGACGCGGATGTTCAACTCGAGTCTGGGAGTTGAGACCGTAATTCTTATTTTCTAAGACCGGTATTACCTCAATTACTACGATTCTTAGTCTTGTGTCACGTATCAAAAACGATACGAAATTCAGATTCTGGTATCATAAGGATTGTATAATATGAGTAGCGGTACTTCCTTAGAACCCCAAAAATATTTAAGCAATTGCTCTATGTTAAATGTAATATGACATACAAATGAGACTATCCTGATCCCACAATAAACAAATATAAATTAGTCATTTCGTCATTACAGTGTAACTCTTTTGGGCTTTTGCGGAAGTACCGACACTGTCAGAGCAATAATCCCGATATTGGTCCTAACTTGAACCATAAATAAATATCAGCAAATTTTTAGTGTACAGCAATTTATCTTTGACGTTGCAACAATGATTGATGACGCAAGCATGCCTGCATTTAAAGGTAAACGTTGAGTATTTGCACATTGTGCTCCTGCCCGCTCTCGCTTTGAAGTCCATTCACATAGAATGCCATACAGACATTACAACAGGCCAAACTCTAGCAACTGGCAAATGAAAATTCGACCTATGCATCGAATAAGGTTACTTATGACTGTAACGCCAAAGTACTTTTTATGTCTATAATAGAGTTAAAATTGTTTTTATATTGCCCTAGTAAAGTAATAATGATTATTAATTTTGTTGTTGTTTGAAGAACATAAAAATTTACTGATAATTTTGTGCCCAATTAAGTTTAAATCGCTGAGAAAGAGAAGTTGTGCAAAAGCACATATAACTTTATTCGATGCATAGGTCGAATTATTGACTTACTAAGCCGAGATGCCTCTTGTCATATTGAGTATTTGTAGCTCTATAACTTCAATGTGCATTAATGATCTAATGATATTCTATTCACCACTTTAAAATCATACCCGAAAGATTGCTTTTAAATGACATTTTTAAAGGTTAAACAAATTAAAATTTATGTTAAGTGATGTTGAAATTAAAGTAACAGTAACAATAAAACTATACCCTTAAATAATGAATTGCTATAATCATATTGAAAAACAAGAATACAATAATGAATACAGTACGAAATTTAGCCGTTTATAATTTAATAAAGGTTGAAATGTTTTCGATGTATTAAATTTGGGTAATGCAATACCATTGATGAATTGTTTCGCAAAACAATTCACGTACACTATATTTCCAAGTAATGAACAGCAAAATTCCGTTTCAACTGCATAACCGCGAAATTCTGCATTGTCTGTTCGAGAGATATTTAATTAATTTTAATTAATAATGTAAATTAATGAATATATAGTTTCAATGTGGTGTTGCACTTACCACTTTTAGACAAAATACATAATATTTTTCATATTGTTACTATGATTTATTGTGTTTTATTTAAAAAGTTTTTTGTAATAGGGATGGTTGGCGCTTAATTGGGGAATTATATTTAATTTTTTATTTAGCTTTAAATAGCTTGAATTACTAAAGTAATAAAAACATTTTAAACTAGACATCTGCTTCGAAGCTGATAACTCACACGTATCTACTTTTATCACAAAGATCACATGTATTCAAGGGCAGTGTTAGAGACACTTTGGAGAGTTTGACCGTTAAATCTGTGTGCATGTCGGGATGAAAGACCTTTGACAACGACATTTTCTTTCCAGTCCCTCATATAGGGTATATAGCAGTCAAATAATTCTCCTCTGATAAAAGATTGAATGGACTTTCGTGATTATACTTATTAGAAATTAATTTTCAATTTACATATAAAGACAATATTTAATCCTACAAAGGAAGTTCCTCGAACAACTCTTCGTTTAAAAATACGGATTATTTTAATTAGAGAATACTTTTCGCTTAAAGAGACATTGTTTTTTTTCTACTTATTTGCTGCATACGTTGTCCGCTGTAAATTCTAGTGTAAATGTCCAAAGGATCGGAATAAAAGATTAATTAATTATCGGAAGTGCAGCTCCATTGTCAATATATTATTAATCGCATGCGAATGAGCCGTAAAAATTGAATGAACAATTTAACCCGGACATTTTTTGCTCCATTTCAATCTAGTGTATTATGCTCAGTTCTTTAGCAGTTCATTCTTCTCCATCTTTTTTTATTCCACCACAACAATTGTCATAGTGCACCAAGCATGTTATCATTCAACAACAACAGAGCAATAGAGAGAAATGTGGCAAAAACCGGGAATAATGACCATTTTGAAGCCTAAAGTTTCATTTGTAGACTTGTGTAAAACCACATTATGTTTAGTCGTGGAATATTCCTATCTGCCCTAATATCGGCTGCAGTACACAAAGCGTAAACACAGCCATAGTGACATAGGCAAGTGTCGCATTACGGAAATAGCCTGTTATATCCGGTTTGCTTCAGCCTGGCAAGTGTGTTGACGATGAGAGATAATCGGAGTTCTTGACAGTAAAATAATAAAATTGCATAATCGCACTAATTCCGGGGAATATCGATAGGCTGCATAAGATTGAGTTAATGTAAAGATTGATGATTAGTGATTTTGTGCATAGGGACAATATTTACAGCCCTTTTGATGTGCTAATATAAAAATGCAAATGTCTTTCGTACTGTTACGGCTATAAATTATAAAATACTTTTAATAAAACATGTACTTAATATCTTACCTGAAAATAAATAACAGACCCAGCGAAACTACAAATTTCTTTCTGCACTGCTATAATTTATAACATTTAAGTCTCAAACCAAACTGCGTTGACGTTGCAAAGTTACCACACACGTTAATCTTGCCTAAACTATTTACCATTTAAGTGCAACAGCCATTCCGCCAGAGGGTTCAGTAGAAACATTGTAAGACGGCATAAATGTATAGCACTTTATTTTGTACGGGCGGCTGGGGAGTCGCGAGCTCGTATGAATACTATCACCTTGAATAACATTAAATGTGTTTTGACGAGTGCAAAGACGTTTTATAGTCTCCGCACCCGCGAGAATATGCTAAAATGTTGTATTTTAAACAACACCACCGGTGCATCTGATTCTTTACTTACTGAGAATATAGGAGAACGGTTGTATGAAAATTTTAGTAAATGAAATGGGTCGTTTAGTGACAGTTTACTTCAAACAGACTAGACTTCGTACTTTTGCGAAAATAATTACAATTGATGTTGTGCTAAATGTTAGTATGTTTCGATTAATATTACGTGATTGTCGTATCTATATCATATATTTCGTATTGAAAGCCCTACTAATTATTCTTATGACCGTAATCAGTATTATACGGTCATCACTTGACTTACACTCATTATGTAGCTCCATCGAAGCATATTGTATCTTTACTATTTTCTTATTCACCAACCACGATTGAAGATGCCTACATTCATACTACAACTACATTAACATTAAGGGCTTACTTAGACGTTAGTTTATTTAATTAAAACAGAAAACGAGACCGATGTTTAGGCAGCAATGAAATTACGTTTATGTATAAAGAAGCCCTTTAGCACATAAACTAGTATTGTACGTCAATAACAAAAACATCCGTTTGTTCGCAGGCCCTGCTGAAGATATCCTCTGCGTATCTGAACAAGAAAATCCCGAACATCCCCGACATAAAAGTCGACGGCGCCGAAGAGAAATGGTCAGTACATTGTTATTTATCGGCGTTTGTTTTAGTTTACTTGCCGTGTTATTAGTGTTGCCAGGTGCCGCTGTAACCGAGGTATTTCTGTATATTTTATTTTAATATATCCTCAATATTACGACATGATTTTTTCTTGTCCTGTTGTTTTTCGTCTTAAGGCGATTACAATTCTTATTTAGACATAACATTTTTAAATTTCTAAGTTTTCTATCAATATTAGTACCCGTTGTATCAAGTATTTTAAAAAATTAACAACACTGATACCTACGCATATTCCGCGCTTCTAGCGAGGTGTGAATCGGGCTCGAGCAACTTGACATGTTTTATGTGTTTTCGTAGCCAAATAGTAGGAACGGTCGACGGTTTCTCAAGGTTTTAAGTCATAGGGCAATCATACCGTTACCATCACGCGTATATTAGTAAATTGCCCTCAAAAATAGCCAAAATTCGTTTATCAAGTTTTAAATACTCTGTACTTTGTCCCGTTTTGTCCACTTCAAGTAATAAAAAAAAATATATGAAACTTAGAAAATTTTGGTCGATAAAGGGATGCTCGATAAAGACGTCCGTTACTGACGAGGGAGCGAAGAAAATATTTAAAAATAATTTAAAAACTCCATTTTCACATGAGATAACAAAAAAAAATATTTTGATAAATAATTTATCTATTCATATTTTTTATTTTAATTAATTAATAAGAGATTTTTAATACGCTACATAAAATATAATAAAATATAATATAAATATTTGATTTAAAATTATGGCAACCCTAACACATAACAAAGACACGCGAAAGATATTTATAGCACTGTTGTTTTACGTACAAATTATATGGCTATTTTATTGTTGTTTTCAAACTTACAAGTTTCATAGCTCGAAGTCTAATAGAAAAATAGAAGACTTCTTTGACGACAATGCAACGGTTATTACGTAATTGCGCTTGTAAATATTATATACATAATCCATTTATATACGAGGAATGAACATTCCAATTTGCAACTTGCATCGTCTTCGTGCCCACTCACGTATGTAGCTCTCTTTGAGTCAATTTTAGATTTAACCAAGCAAGGACCACGTAAGTTTAAGATTTCGCCTAAGGGCTGATCTGAAGTTGATGACTAAAGCCTTACCAAAGATATGCAACACACTTTATAAAACTACACTGTTGCGTGAAGCCAAGAATGTTAGATAATGTACATATATTCATTAATAAATGTTTCTCTATACTCTATGTTTGGTGGAACGCACTTATGTCAGAAATTAGTTTGAATGGTAAAATTAAACCTAAAAAGGGTACCTTTATCCAGGATAACTATATATCTCATCACGCTACGACCGATGAGAGCGAAGCAGTAAAGAGATATACGAAAGATGTTGCTTATTTTTATGTTTATAATAAATAGCTTTTGCCCGCGACTCCGTCCGCGTAGACTACAGGGTTGAGTTCAGAAAGAAAATAAGTTGTAGTCTATTTACTTCTTAGAGTCCTATTTATGTCCATGCCAAAAGTCATACAAATCGGTCAAATTGTTTAAACGTGAAACCGTAACGCGCCGAGCCGCGCCTTGTGCATCATTATTGCGCGCTTGATAATTATTTTGAAACTGCGATATCTTCTAAGATAATCATTGAAATCAAATGATGTAAAGGACAAATTTATTTTATATTAAATACTTGTAATGAATAACGCATTTATTTGGATAAGGATTAATATAATCTTTATAAACACCTTCACAGACAATGCTTCATTTTAGAACCAATTTGGTTAACATAAAAGAGGTTATAGTGAACCAACTCTAAAAGTTAGACATATGCTATCGCGGACTTTTTTGTAGGCATTATCAAGCTCTACAACTTTTCTCTAGGACTCAACTATATATCTCCCATGGGTAAGGCAGCGTTTGCAAAAAAACGATTTTGTTCGACCGTTTTTTCTCCGACTTACTTCGCAAATCAAGCCACAACGAAAAAGTCTTATCATTTTTCGGAGTAATATATAGCCTATGTCCGTTCTCAGGGTCTAAAGATTGTCTGTGCCAAATTTCATCAAAATCCGTTCAGCCGTTTAGGCGTGAAAGAGTAACAGACAGACAGACAGACAGACAGACATAGTTACTTTCGCATTTATAATATTAGTATGGATGTTTAATAATTAATGCATACCTCGAACAGTGTAGAAAAAGTAAGTTACTGTAAAGACGTATTGTAATACCTGTGAGTTAGACCGCGGATTTCTCAGTCATATTACGTAAATTACCTGACCTATAATTCTTAGTTCAGTTGGTGTGAAAAAGTTATGTACAAGTATTTGGTACATGGGTGCGGAACAAAACAATGTTCGCAAAACGTTTTCTGCTAACACCGTTTCATTTCTATACGACGGTTCGTTTATTTCATGTCGACGGGGCCGCAATTAAAAATAAGACGGTCTCAGTGCCGATAAAATCTCGCTTTGCTTCCGAGATACGTCGGGATATAACGTTTGTTGTGGAACTTTTAAGCCCTACAAATATTTGCTGTTACATTTTATTTGCCACATGTTTTTTATATATAATCTTATATACTCACTTGAGCGCTAATGAAACATCAATATTCGGTGAAGAACTGGCTTGCACCAACGAGTCAACTGGGCAATGAAAATGAGTCTATGATATCATTATTAATTAACTGAACATTTTTGTTTATCCTGGCAAATGGAAATAAAGTACCAACAACCGAGATTTGTTTTATCATCACTCTAACTCGTATCGAAACAACTACAGGTGATTTTTCTTACCACGTCCTTAGTGCTACTATAATCATATTTTTGTAAATGAAGGAGGTCTTACGCTATAGTTTTACTTAAGTGAAAATCCTATAACCACTAGGATTTGGCACTTTGGCACCGTACCCATCAAGTTTAGAAAAATGTTGTTTGAAGTGTGGTAGAAACGTTAAAGGTTTTATTCCAACTCTTGTTACTTAAAGATAGTAGGAGATTTTAATTCTCTTTGTTCTTAACCTGTTTGAGAAGGTTAGAAAATGGTTCCTAGAAAGTAGAGAAACATTCGACTATGGGATTAAAACAAACAGCTACGCGCATTCCACTGTCAATTTTTAAGTACAGTCGCATTTTAGTTGAGTTTCTCTTTGGTTCAAAAGAACTCCCTTGAAACTCGGGAAAGAAAAAGCACGATTTTTTTTTTGTTTTCTTTTGAAGTTAGGTAGCATAGCGACAACTACATTCACCGTTGAAAATATGACTTCAATGATCAAAGCAATTGTTCATGACGTTTTGTTCTTAATCTGTGTACAAAGGTGGCGGTATACCACATGTTTTGAGAAATCGCTTCCATACACTGTTAATAAAGTTGAAAATGTAATTTTTTTGTCTTGGATTTAGATAATTTTGCATAGAGATATTTTATTTTCTAGTGCTCAAATTACCTTTTTGTTCAGCTTGAGTGAAAACTCAACATCTATTTCATTAATTTTATACATATAAAAAGGACGAGAATCGTTTACAATTTATAAAAAGAAATCTTCTTCTTCATCAACCCATATACGCCCACTGCTGAGCACGGGTCTCCTCTACCATTGAGAGGGTTTAGGCCATAGTCCACCACGCTGGCCTAGTGCGGGTTGGCGGACTACACACCTAAGAAATTCCTAAGAACTCTTAGTGTGCAGGTTTTATCACGATGTTTTCCTTCACCGTTAAAGCAAGTGATAATTCAATTTGAATACACACATAACTTCGAAAAGTCAGAGGTGTGTGCCTGGGGTTCGAACCCGCGACCGTCGAGATTCTCGACCGCGCGCCCAAACCTCGAGGCCATCACATAATTTCTAAGGGATTTAATTTCCTTCGAGGCCGAAATCCGTGGTATATATGCACGCAATCAAATTCGCAAATTATTTTTAATTATTAAATACGAAAAAAAACTACTAAACCAAATTAAGTAGTCAAAATTACATACATACCTCACGCCTATATTCCCCGAAGGGGTAGGCAGTAGTCAAAATTAGAAGATGTTTATTATTATTCATAAGCCTTTTTATTTTTTTATTACAATATAATTATATGAGCCTCAAGTGAATTGGACTAAACATTCGTCTTTCGTTTCGTCTCATCCCGTCCAACAGAGATCGTTGTGACGGCAAGTTTGAAGCTGTTTGCCCAGACGCGGTGTTCGTGAACTTGCGGTGATTCGTCAAATATGACGTTTCGGCTTGTTAATCCAATTAACTGCGTCAACTTTGGATCACTTACGGATCATTGCAACCCTCCGATGCGGAATCCCCTGTCTCTTCATCATTTCATAGGGTTTAAAGGTTGTGCTGTAATTCATACTGCAGGACTTTTATATCTACTGAGAGTTTTAGACTATTGGGTTAGTGGACAAGAAATTGCTAATAATTTTTAGGCGTGCCGGATTTTTCGCGATGTTTTCCTTCAACGTTAATGTACGTGAGAAGTCTGTGAATACATACCTTTCTTTAAAAAGTAAGAGGCTTCAGTTCTGTTAAGCCAAGATGTCTTAACAGAACTGAAGTTAAATTCAAGAATCGTATAAAGAATCGATACCGTGTTTTCTTTGGCGAAAAATAGAGCTCAATGTTACAGGATAAATTCGATTTAACTATTAACTATCGGTGGTACTAAACACCTGCCACCAATCGCTATCATTTAACATCGTTAAATTAATTGCTACAAACTAATTGATGTTTTTGTTGACTATTTATCGGGCAGCTGTAACCTCAGTGGTTAACCGTAATTATCACTTGATTTACCCGGCGCCAATAATTGTACAATTTCCAAAATTGTAACAAACCTTTATAATTGCGGTGGCCGTATTCTAATAACCATTCTTTTGTTTGAAGAAAAAAGGACAAAAAATTTAGTTTTATTGTACTTCTCCTTAACTGAACGGTATATTCCGGAGCAAAAAAAAATAATTAATTCCGGAGTAACGCCTTAATTAAGATGTCCACTTGGTCAGTAGTATAAGAGTTGCAAGATTAAGAGTAAGTCAGGTCTAGTAGTATAAGATATCCATACATAATATATTACAGAAAACCATACAGCGCTTTGTGTGTCCCCAAATTGTACATTACAAGTCTAGTATCTAAGTTTTAATACATTTTGCATCACAGTGAAATAACGTTACAGTGACAGTTCTGACATATTATCCCTGCAGGTTATAAGAATGTTTTCAAGCTCAACCGACGAATTCAGGAGAACCTCTTGATTGGTACTTGTATTCGTCTGGACACCGCCACTTTCGCGACACGTTGGAACCGCAGTCATTCAACTTCTGACTTCATTTTTGTGTTAGTTTGGAGCCTTCATTCTTAAAGATACAATACTCATACATTTTACGAACTTTGGCTACAAAGGAAAAGTATAACATTAATAAAAAAATATTGTGGGGTAATAATTAACGTAACTATTGGCATTTGTTTCATAAATTCCGCTAGCAAATTAATTACAGCCCATGTGGCTACGAAATGAGAATTATGATTAAATCGATCTGTTTATTCTCAAAACAGATCATCATGAAAAACGTTCTCCTAGTCCTAGTACATAAGATATTAGTATCGATCACTATTAGAGGTAGAGAACAACCTGTGTACATTCTTAGTTCTGTAGAAATAAGACCCATTAGCAGAGTTAACAGTAAGACTACTACTCCTGCGCAAGTCCATATTGAATGTTCATCGCATCAAAGCATAGAATCAGATATCAGTGCGATCACTGAGCGTATCGAATATAACGAAGAGATTTACCAAGCAGTTGAAACTGCTCATTATTGAATAAAGTTACGATAGAATAGAATATAACGAGGGGCTGTAGAAATATCAAAGGTTGTAACAGACGTACAAGCTGAGAGCCCATCTTCAGCGTGTTGATTATATCGGCCCGATGGCTTAAGCAACCAACTGTTCACTTGGAATAAAATTGTCCGTCACTCCGAACAGTATTTATTTAAAGTTGTAAATGTAAACTGATGCATGTATAACACAATTAAGTAATAATGCAATCTAAAGACTTCTGAATCGTGTCAGTTCCAAGGGAACATCAGCTCAAAGTTCTCAAACCTGTCTTAAGATACATAGTCCAATATTTCAATTCTAATTGGATGTTCGTATCAACTAACAATAATAATGAAAAATTCTCATGCCTCGGGTCAAAGGTTCGAACTTAACTACTTCCTTCCTGCAATAGCTGATGATTATCTTTTTTGTAATTGATTCGAGGTGGAAGTATATAAGAATTAACTGTACCATAACACCGTGGTATATCTGGATAATCCACTACTCTTAGTCCTCCAGTCTCTTGTAATCATCTCTCTTTCAGCTAGGTATCGTTAAAGCTTTAAAAATGCCCACGCTGTTTGGTATACTGTCAGGTGTTCCGTTCTCTCGTTAGCCGCAGCTCCAAAATATATTAATTATTAAAGCCGTCTGCAAACACTCTTCAAACTATGAGATCGATTGTTAACAAAATTTACTCGCCGACGTTGGAAACTTTTGACGGGTATTGTTGTGTAAATATTGGCCAGTTTGCGGATCCAGTTACTATTGAAAGCCAATAGGGATATTTTTAGGAAGTAAACGCAACAACATTGGAACTCGCGTCAACATACACCGTTTGTATAGACCAATGAAATGGGTGGAGAACTATAGTAACCGTTATATTCTCACAATGCAGTCTGTTCGTCAAATAGAAGGCATACGAGTGTTTGGTTGTCTATTTCTTAGATTCGTTATCGCCCACTACTGCGATATTCTCGATGCAAAGAAGAATATTTAATCACTTGTCATTGATTCACCATCATACACGTTCTTAAGCTGGACTTGGCCTGAGACCCTCTTAATACTTCACTCTTAATATTTTCCTCCAATGAAAAGGATTGGAAGAGGTTGGTTTCCGAGAACCTCTCGTCAGTTTATTCTAAAATATTTTCGTTCATAGTTTAAGAATTTGAAGGGATCGCTTGATGTGATTTAGTCTCTCATTATATAATACTAGCTTTTGCCCGCGACTCCGTCCGCGTAGACTCTAGGGTTAAGTGCAAAGAGACTTTTGCATTTATAACATGTTTATCCCACGGGATTACATTTTCCAGGATAAAATTATCCCATGTTAATTCTGTGAACCCTACGTACCTCTATACCAAAAATCATTCAAATCGGTTTGGTAGATCCAGAAATACCCATTCCCACGGGAATACTACATTTTCCGGGATAAAAAGTATCCTATGTCCTTTCCTGGTGTATAAGCTATATTATTGCAAAGTTTCATTAAAATCCATTCTGTAGTTTTTACGTGAAAGCGTAACAGACAGACAGACAGACAGAGTTACTTTCGCATTTATAATATTAGTATGGATTTAGAATAAAATTACGTTTGTATATCAATTATAATTTAGTGCCTAAGGTTGGTTAATTACGTTTTTTAATTAATTAAAACATAATAAGTTTATGAAATCATATTTTAAGTAAACATTTTTTCATATTTATTGTCATCCATTAACTAATAGTCTCTATAAAGATTCTTTAACAATTTTTATTTTCATTCGAATAAAAATCTTTACAACTTGCTGTTCCACTTAAAGCTGTTAAATTTCGAAAATTTGCATGAATATGACCATTGTGAAGTCGGCGCATACTTGAAACTCGACGAACATGCATCGAAATTACTATAGAAAAGTAGGAATTCAGAATTTCTGCCATACAAGTGAAAGGGATTTATGAAAAAATATTTGACAAACCACTATCAAATGAAAATGCCTTCTTTTTACACGCATTTGTTTCACAATTTTCTTTGCGTGCAATTTTAACTCTTAAACTACATAGTGCATGCATATACTTTATCCTGATGTTGTTATTAACGAATAATAATTAGCTATAATGTGCTAAAGCAGTGTTTCCCAAAGTGGGCGATAACGCCCCCTTGTGGGCGCTGGAGGTCTCAAGGGGGGCGGTAAGAGGCCCAGAAAGAAAATGGGGGCGTTGTGTAGAGCCTAGAGGCCTGGGGGGTGATTTGTAATGTTATGTAGGTAGGAGCGACAAAAATCGGTAGATACGCGCCCAAAATCGGTATTAGATCGCAATATACATGACCATACTATGCAGTTTTTGTTTTTTTTTTTTTTTTAGAACAATCTTGGGTAATAGTGGTGAAAAGTGGCCACTACTGTCCGGAGTGGCTCTTGATTTTTTTTTTTTAGGATGACGGTTAAATAAATAATTTATTTTATTTTCATTTGTGGTTTCGCGCGTTTTAATGGGGGCGCTAAAAATGTGTTATTCTCAAAGTGGGCAGTAGACAAAATAAGTTTGGGTACCACTGTGCTAAAGGATCAGTTAGCTTCACTGCGCCTCAAATAGTCCTAGTTACTGACAACAAACAAGTGACTTTAAGGAAAATATTTAAATCAATAAGACGTTAGTATGAGACAGAAATTAAAGAGACTTCTTGGATAAACTTTCATCATCTCTTCTATTCGTTTAAATAACAACACGTGTAGACTTATAGATCGCTATCAGACTGGTAATTGATATAAGGTATTATTTAAAAAAAAATCTAGACTGTCATGTCTTAAGTTCAACTGTGATAGACCTGGATGTAGGTGTCAATCAGTTATGAAAAAACTGGTGTGGTGCCCCTATTTCACGGAAACTCGTGAAGTTGTTTTTAGGTGTATTTCTTAAGGAATTATTTGAAACTGTCTATTTATAGCAGTTTATTGAATTCTCTTTTTTATATTCTCATCTACAAACAAAACCGTCGCCAAAAGTAGTGCCCACGCGCCTAAATATTCACAAGAATTGTCCTTCTGTGTTACGAATGGTCAGACTTGATTTCTTTACTCGTTGAAATACCATAAACCAGAGATGTTCCTCGTGTTTGGAGGCCGTTGGACCAATTAGGTATCCCGCACGTACGTGCATTTACTTTGTCCGTGTTTATTTGACTATAAATGTTTGAACGGACGACACTTGATCGGATGATCAAACACAATGCTTGTGTTGGTTGATTGCTTATTACACACCGGTTGGGCAAGACCGCGGCTACTCACGATATTAATTTTGGGAAATGTTTTATTTACCACTACAACAATTCTCTTTATGATACTGTGGATTACCAGCTATGAAACCGAAATTGTTTCGATCATACAGAAACTCGTCATTTTATTTCATTAGTAAATGTACCCGTAACTTAAGTTAGTACAGCTTGTTTCTTGAAACACTGTATAAACTGCTATGCTAGATCTGTGCTAATATTAATACTCTTAATGTAGATATTTTAAGTAGAAATGTATGCATGTCCTTTCAAAAATTAATTTCTATATAAAATTAACTTTGTCTCATACAAAAATAACAAGCAAACCCGGCTGTTCTTGTGTTAAAATTAATCTTCTTAGTGTTTGGTAAGTATTTCTTTGTAAAGGTAACGCCCACAAACCTCAATTCGCAAGATTTATTTACAGACATGGAAGTTGTCAAAGGTTTCCCACTCATATTTTTTATCACAAATATTCCTCTGATGTTTTGACGTTCTCCGAAATTTATTTGCGTTTCATGTTTTGAGGTAAACTTATTTTTAATATTGATATATTTTTAAACAAAAAATGTAAATAATTGTACACCGTAAAGATATTCTCTATAAAATTTTATATCTATAATGTAAAATAATGAAATTTACTATATTTGTTTAGAATAAAAAATCAATTACAAGTAAACAATTTCGTCC
Source organism: Cephonodes hylas (assembly GCA_030295005.1). Taxonomy (NCBI): domain Eukaryota; kingdom Metazoa; phylum Arthropoda; class Insecta; order Lepidoptera; family Sphingidae; genus Cephonodes; species Cephonodes hylas. Next base: position 5,912,093 of record AP025360.1, on the reverse strand, counting down.
GAACTGAGATTAAATTCGGGAACATAAAATCACACATAGCACACTTGATCAAACAAAGACGAATACTATTATATGGGCCTCAACTTCAATACTTTTGACCATATAGTTTAGCCATAATTCTAAAATAAAATGTTGGTCTTGGCATGAAATAAAATACACTTAACAGTCAAGATTGCTGCTATCGTTGTCTTCCGTATCGTTGGTTTTTGCACAACCAATATCAATTATTAATATATAAATTGACGGCATAATTAACAAAACCAAATAATATAATACCCATAAACAAAATAAAATTGTAATAATTAAGGTGTGCAATCCAGCTCGTTTAACAACCTTTTACCTTTGCCTAGAATTAGACATTTTAAAGAAAATCCTACATCAAATACTCTTACAAATAAAAAAGCTGCCAGTAAGCCGCACTAAAGGCGCTAATTAATAAGACGTTTTCAATTTCAAAACAGCGTAAGCCACACGTTGAAATATTATACTAAGAGCATCGCGACTTAATAGAATATTTAATAACCGATAAGCTTTAACAGATCAAAGGCGGTGGAAAAATTTAATATAGGTAATGCCTCTGTGGGATTATGCATTCCTTTTTCAATAAAGTTAGTTGTGGTAATGAAATTTCTATTAGTTAGTTAGTTTTAATTATTATTCTATTCTATTTATTCTATTTTATACGCGAAAGATTTATTTCTAAGATATTATTTATCGAGAAAATAATGATCTGGAGAGCGATTAAATTACCTCCTTCAATGGGAAGGAATACAGGATATTCCCATATTAAGCACTAAGGCGCCTTTTTGGCTTAGTTTTCTTTGCTTCTTATTACGTGAACAAACACAGAACTTTGAAAAGTCAGAGTTGTGTTTCTAGGGTTTGAACCCTAGACCGCCGAGATTGCCATCTGTTTCTACCGGCCTCGGAAGGGGCCACCTGATGGGGCTCACATCGTTGTAGAAGGGGTGCAGATTCCCATCGGCAAGCAGCTCAAATATCTTGGGCTGCTACTTGATAGTCGAAAGGAATTTCGCGCCCACTTTAAGTCGCTGCAGCCAAAATTACTGCGGTTGGCAGGAGCTCTATCCAGCCTGCTGCCCAATCTGGAAGGTCCGGGCATCCCCTGCCGAAGAATGTACATGGGAGTCGTGCGGTCTATGGCGTTGTATGGAAGCCCAGTATGGGCCGAGTCCCTGAGCAGCCGGTGCATCGCTCTCCTGCGCAAACCTCAACGTGCGCTGGCGCAGCGACTGATCAGGGGCTACCGCACGATATCCCATGAGGCGGCTTGCGTTCTGGCCGGGTCCCTGCCGTGGGACCTTGACGCCAAATTCCTCTCGCGTCTATACTATCAGCGAGAGGAGGCGTCAAGTCGCGGGGATAGACTGGCCCCGGGAGAGGTTGAGGCACTGTAAGCCTCCCTTTACGGCCGTCGTGGGGGAATGGCGAACCAGGCTGGAGAATCCCAGTGCTGGTGCTAGGACCGTCGAGGCAGTGTGTCCTGTCCTCGTCCAGTGGGTGGACAGGCGCCACGGTGCAGCGACGTTCCGCCTGACGCAGGTGTTGTCGGGGCACGGGTGCTTTGGCCACTTCCTATGTCGGGTGGCACAACTGTCTGAACGACACAGCCCAGCACACGTTAGAAGAGTGTCCAGCCTGGGAAGTGCAACGCAGCGCTCTCCGCGCTATTGTCGGTGGAGGCCGTCGTCTCTTCGATGGTCGGGAGTCCGAGGTCGTGGCGTGCTATGCTCTCCTTCTGCGAGGATGTCATGTCGCAGAAGGAGAGCGCTGATCGGGATCGCGAAAGAAGCGATCCCGCCCGCCAAAGAAATCAGAGAAGGAGGCGCCGGGTCAATAGAGACAATTAGGCCCGGCGCCCTGCCCTGTGGTAAGGGGGCGTAAGAATCCCACCACGGTCTTCCCTGTCTGTCGTAAGAGGCGACTAATGGGGACCCTTGGGGTCGCTTAATGGAAGTGACCCTAAGACGGGCGGCAGCACGGTGGCCTCTGTCTGTCGCGGGCGCCCAGTCGTAATCAAGGCGCCCACATAAAGCTTGTGGGGGTGCAACTGCGCCCCCTATCACACCGAGACGGCCGGGACGCTTTTCGTCTCGGAAGCGCACTGGGTGGCTGCAGTTGTAGTAATGATAGGGAACTTCTCGCCCACAGACCGTGTTCACCCTCCTTGGCGCGAAAGAGGCCATGGGGGATTTTAGTCGGTATGCCGATGATGGTTAGGGAAAGGTTAGGGACACAGCCCGGCAATAACTTCTGCGCGGACCTCACCGCGCGCCGGGCTGGACCGGTGACCCCGACATACGCTTCCTGCTTCTCTCTCCAGAGGGGGGCGGGAGGTAAAGCCATAAGGAGGCTTTCCCCTCGAAAAAAAAAAGACCGCCGAGATTATCGACTGCGCGCCTAAACGTAGAGGTTATCATTACTAATCATAGTACATATCATAAATAGTACACAATCAAGTTTAAGTAACGTTTATTTGCTCCTTTCGACCTTCCGAATCCTTTCGACTTTTTAGGACATAGCTATTTTTAACTCGAAAAAGGGACTTTTCTCTTATCGTAGGCAAATTACTGAGTCCTCAAGAGGAGCGAGATGAAACATCCGTAGTCCGGCACTATTTTGTCAAGCAACGACTGCTGTCTCTCGCTACCTGATTCTCCCTTTCACAAATGGTTCAATCACGCTTTAAAAACCACATTACTAAGGCCTTTTTTTCTTTACTCACAGTACAAAAGATGTCTTAGTTAATCCAACCGCTAAGTAGGCAATTAAATGTAATTGTTATGCAAATATGCATCCAACGTACACGTTTTATAAACTTAAATACAAACCTATATCAAGGGTTGTTCAACTTCCAAATCTAAGCCTTTAGTCTGACCAAATAAATCAGATAACAGAGCAAGCGCAATCGACCAACGTAGCTTATACCCGAAGTAGCATAACCTAAGCAGCTTATCTAAGTGAATAGGCACTGAGCCGCCTAACCTGGAGATTTGCAAATACTAAATCAAATAGTTTGAGCACTATAACACATTACACAATATTCAACAAGGCAACGTTATGGGATACAAAGGCTCAGAATTAAGCCTAAGATTTTATTTTCGACTTAAGTAATAACTATTCCTTGTGCATTATAAATTTGAAGACAAAAATATTATGTAATTGCTATAATAAATAAGAAATCATTTGTCTGTGAAAGTTTTCGTGAAAAATGCCTTTGAAACAATATGTTACTTTTGTCCCAAAATATTAAGATATTTCATCTTTTAGAAACCTAAGCAGCCGAAACACTATCTATAATTTAATTTTATCGTGCAACAAGAGAGTATAAGACTCGGTGCTGTTACGGACAGTTCAATGAAAGATAGATCCGGTCCAAATCGTATGTTTGCTCCAACTTACGAGTCTATCTTCCCAAGTGTCGAAGGAACTTCGATACTCGATAGTATTCAAGTCATTGATTTAGACATTCTCGCTGTACTATTGAAAATTATAAATCGACCCCGATATTTGTTTAATAGATGTCGTGAGTAATACCAGCATTTTAATTCAATTCCTTCTTTGAATTCAGTTGTTGAAAAATCGATGACTAGTGTTTAAATATCTAATTGTTTTTTATGCTACAAATACTAAACGGCATAAAAATCAGTCAACCATAAAGACCCCATTTCGCATATTCTAAAATACTCCTTTTCATTCACCGTCCATTATATTTCCAGCCGTAGCAAAATACAATCGTTCATCAAGTCTGAATTACAGTGTCCAGTGCCATTACCTTTTCATTTAATCATGGTTCTGTAGTGAGTTCGTGGAAATTGCCCTCACTGCGTTGCCAGTAGCTTCCTAATAACACAACTAAAATAGATACAATGACCTGTGCTACTTAATAACTCTATTAGAAATGCAAATCGTTCGTATTCCTTTCAACTTGGATATAATGAGTTCAATAAAGTAGTTTATTTGATTTTCAGTTTAGTATATTAATTGTTTTACACGTAAAAATGAAATTCCACCTTATGTTTCTGGATGGATTTTGATGACTTTTAGAGGGTTTGAACATCTAATAGATACGAACAGTGTTTCGTAAGACGTTCTTTATTCCCAAAACCTTTCATAAACCCAAACGTCCCATCGAGTTAATGCCGGTTTATTAAATTATTTTCTGATCCTTTGAGACGAATACAATCTTTGCTTTATCTCGGTCATTTTGCCAAAATATACTCGTTTATAACTAATCAATTACGATGTTTTAATCATGTGAATTATAACTTTTATTCGGCATAAGACTGATCCTGATACCACTGCTTAGCCACCCGGAATGCACGCCCGTTCTTTTGTTTACATTATTATTAAGACTTTTTTTTATAATAAAACCCTCTTTAATCAAGTAATTTCCTAACATATTTAATCACTTAACAGTGACATGTACATAGAGATGAACGAACACTAAGATATCAGTCTTGTATGGTGGTTATCAGAAACTATACGTGACTTTTCGACCCCAATTAAGGTCTTAGTGTAATCAAAATGTCAAAGATCATTTGAATAATTTAAAGTTTCTAGAAGACGTCGGATGAGAATATAAATTAACTATTACCTATTAAATATAAGGTATGATTTAACGTTATTATTAAGCTTAAACTTTAAGTGATTAATATCTCTTCTGACAGTCGTGGGAGGTCAGAGGGCTCAGACGAGGCAATTTAGGAAATTACTACTTTTCATCTGGCTAGTTAAACTGCGTCTTTGATATTGACCTATATTATGAAGCCAATTTATTTAATTTAAAGTATTACTTTTAATAAACTGTTTCGTTCAATTCGCAATATTTATTAATATTGTTATGACTAAATGCCATACTATTTATAAATTCACTTCTCTGAATCCAAATCTGTGAAACTCTGAACATTTATACATTTTGAGTTAACTTTGAAGATTTTTTTTGTTAGGTATTTAGGTAATGCAAAATTTACCAATATTACGAGCATGTTAATTTTAAAGAGACACATTATTATTGTCTACACTGAGAAATATTTTTCACCTTATGAAATCACGATCCGTTCATTAGATATTAAAATAAACCACGTAGAACTTGCAAAAAAGATTATCATCAAATTAACTTTAATTATTAAAAGAAACTTATTGATATTTCCAGTAATTAAATTAGTATCAGATTAAATTAGCAAACGTAATTGAAGGAATTATTCCAAAGCTCAGTTCAGAGGAATAACTTTATTGGATTAATTTTTATATTTTTTTACTATAACGTCGCAGATTTATGTTCAGCACATTACTGAGAATATCATAGAATGCGCAATTTTTTTTAGCTTGATTTACTTTAATTACAATCTTAATATTTTTCTTACTTTATCTTATCTTATACTAGCGACCCGCCCCGGCTTCGCACGAGTGCAATGCTGATATTTAATGGATGTTATCATACATATAAACCTTCCTCTTCAATCACTCTATCTATTAAAAAAACCGCATCAAAATCCGTTGCGTAGTTTCAAAGATTTAAGCATACAAAGGGACATAGGGACAGAGAAAGCGACTTTGTTTTATACTATGTAGTGATTATTAAGTTTCATTGTTACGTAACATCACGTTTTTGTCCAATTAGAGATTCTTAAAGTCTACAACTTTGTCTCGGTCTGAATTGCTACCCTGAGTAGTATGTACTGAGCATTCTATATACATATCTTAGGTGCGATTCCAAGTAAGATTTTTTAGGGTATTTCCTTTAAAAATTTGTTAGTGACAGGTTTGAAAATGAACGCCAGAGTTCACCACATGGGATATAAAAAATAACAATTGTCGACACATTGGTGCTGAAATATCCTTCTGTTATCTTAAAAACCTTGGTTCATAATTGAATGTGAAAGTATTTTAAAGTTTTAAGATGTGAATTATGCAGTTATCTCGATAGATATTTTACAATCAATCATAATTTGTTTCTCACCTTACAGGTGTCTCAGTGGCCTCTTTTAAAGTCCATTGCATATCGACTTTCACTTAAGCCCCTTACGGTAGTACATTCACCTGGCCGGAAACTCTGTAAAAGCCGTCTGTAGCCGGAGACTTCGATTTGTAAAATCTCTTTGCAATGAGACCTATTCTGAAGCTGTTTTCTTCAGCATTCATGAATAGGAATCCTTATGCAGGCATAAAGATATTTTCCGTATCGTGGACAATATAAAGTATTACAGAGTCAGAAATCAATGAATTTATTACGGTTTTTATCACTTATAAATTTCTTGTTTATCTACTGGACTGCTTACTTGTCATGCGGGTGCTTAAGAGATTTACGTGTTAAAGAAATTCGAATAACACCCACAGTAAAAAATTCTACGCCCCCAATCCACTAGGTGGTTCAGTTGACAACCTCACATACTCTTTTTAAAAATTATTGATTTTATTCGTTTATCGTTTATTAATTTATTACGTTATGGTAAAAACTATAACTTAGTCAGTATTAGAAATCGATCCTTATAAAATGTTATACCTCGTCTAGGGTTTAAAAATACAGCATTAGGTAAAATGCAACGCTAGCGAAGCTGACGGTTTAAGGTGGTAATCAAATTTCAAGCGGCGAGAATATTTTCCTTCCGTGATCACATTACCGCGATGTGCTGGCGAACATATACGGCGTTTAACCTGATTTTGACATATTACTTTATACTATGAAATAAATACACAACATATGCCTTTATAGTTTTCAGTATTTTAATAGTGTTCTTGTATCTTGAAATATTTAGTCATGTCTTAAAATTGTGTTAGAAAAGATCAGCCATCAGCTATTAAACAGAATGTGTAATTATCAGCAGATTGTGTTAATGTAACCTCGGAAGAACAATATTTTTGTGACATACAAATTATTGAGTAATCGAAAAATTTTTCGCAGTATCTCAAACCCACCACATGAGACTTAGCCTTTATGGTTAGACCTCTGTGTGCGAGTGTAAAGTGTACATAGTTAAGTTTAACACGAAGTATTAAAAATATTTGATTCTTGATCCACCGAACACAAGCTTCTTTTGAATAATGCAATGAATAATTAAAAATAATTTTGAATACATTATGCTCTATAGTCTATAATGTAAAATATTTTATTCTATCCTGAGAATAAATGGATTATCTAATACTTATTTAATTTTATTTTTATATTTATTTACAACAACTCAACAAATAATCTTATCTTAAAAGAAATATAATATCTGCGTATTATAGCTTCCCTGGATATTTTTAAATCCTCTCGCAACGGTAATTACATTTATAGCAAGCTACTCTCCTTCAATAAATATAAATTACGGAATAGTTGAATAGTCTGCAAGCAAGAATAATATTTAAAAATACTTCAACAGTTCGAGAGTTACCTAACTATCAGACGTTGTATTTTAAAGTGTTTTTATTACTTTTAAAACTTTAACGTTTATTTAATTATACTATGCCTTTAACTTCTTTATGATCAAAATTCAAAGAATATTAATTCTGCTTTTCAAATATTTGGCAACGAGAATTTTAAAACATAATGTTATTACTACAGTAATACCCCTACATGAACTACAGCTGTACTCGATGCATGGCGGTACGGAACTATCTATGAAAGAATCCTGTACGCAGGTGCCTCGACACTGACCGGCGAGCATGCATTATTAGTGTGGGGTCATCGCAGTTCAAATGCATAAATAACCTACCTCTATCATTCCACCTGTCTGTCGACGTGTTTTATTGACTTGCAACTGTAACACGCGACGCAATTTCGTCAATTTCACCATTGAGAGGCGTATTTCAAATTGTAGTTCTATCACTTACCTACATACTGGCCAGTTTATTGAAAGAAAGAAGACTTTTGACTCGAAAAAAAGAGGACTTGTGACTGCGACTCGTTGTCTGAATGCCGATGATTTTATGGTCCTAGAAATAATTATCGTATGGTGATAGTCCTCGAAAAAATAAATACATCATATTATACATGGTTGTTCCCACGATATAGGAAATAAACTTGAATTTCATAATTATTCCTACTTCTTATTATAAGCTTAAAATGGCTAGCTATTCCTACATAATATTCCAGATAATAGCGATCCCGTACACACACACATTTATTTACAGACATACGATTTACAATGCTTCATTACATTCAAAATACAGCTCTTAATACTATGTCCGTACAATTTCTCACGTGTACACGGTAGAATTGACTCATCAACCGCCTGCTTTAATTGGTAGGCACACTGCAGGGCTCGGTGGCGTATGTTAATTCTGGTGCACCAGAACTGAATTATCTATTACGTAGCATTGTGCAACGGCGTAGCATCAACAGCGCTACGTATCTCGTAGGCTGAATGGCGTAGCGCTATGCTCTGATTCGTGGCGTAGCTGTGATTAATTCTTCGAACGCCGGTGTACAGCATTTGGTTGTACTGGAATTCTGAGATCGCTAATCTGTAGCACGGGATTACAGGGACAAATATCAGTTTACATGAGAAACAACAGAGCTAAAATCACCACGTATTCGGTAACACTATCGGAAATTGCATGAAGTATTTATGCGTCGATAGCTTCATGTAGAGTACAATATAAATAGGTTAGGAAAACAACGCATCATATAACCTATATTGTTCTGTCACCCTTGCTTTGTTCCCTTCCCTCTGTACCCCACTTTTCTTGTCTTTAGTTATTCAGATGTCATGTGTTTTAATTTACGACTCTTCTAAAGTTAAGCATAACTGCTTGTTAAATGCTTGACTATTTTAATCTTTAGTAATAATTAGGAAATAATATATCCACCACAAGATTATAATGCTTTGGCCTGATTTGATACACATCTTGTGGGCATGAAAAATAAAATTTCAAGTTTTATCACTACCCTGTTAAAATAATTTTCATCTTCTGATTTAAGAAAAAATCAACCCTCCATTTTGAATAAAATATTGACCTCAATCACGCTTGGATTTTAGGTCGCTCAGTGACCCTGTCCGGCACAGCTTTGCTTTCTTGCACTCTCCAAAACTATCAAGGGTGCGATTAATTCTGACACACAAATGTTTTTCTAGAGCAGAACTACTTCTATTATAGATTTAAATGGTATATGTATGAAAAAACTCTGATCATCCCAATTAATGCTCACAGGTTGAAAAGTATTACGCTTATCTTTAAACTCTTTCATAAATTTCTTAAATAAAGATTTAAAGATAAAATTATAATTCAGAAAATTGTGAGGCTACTTTGACTCTTGGGCTTCTATGGAAGTACTGCCACAGCTGTACATAAAACCATTAAAAAATCTATTCAATAAACCAATATTCCGAATAAATGGAAAATAATGACCGCATTATACCGAGCGGAACGTTTTTAGCAATCCGCTTCCATTACTCGCTCTACCCTAATGCCTGATGGAGATATTCTAGTTAACGGCTGTCAAACACAGTGGAGTAATTAATCTCGAATCCACCGTCAAATATAAATATCGTGGTAAGCCTTTAAAAATATAATAAGAATTTTAATTTGGCTCAATAATTGATTGACATTACTATTTTGGAGTTTTATGAATACATTTATTTGTTTATTAGTAAAACTGTCCACCGGTGTGGCGAGGTCGGTCCGTCCTCTGTCAACTCATTACATTAGTGAAATTTTATAACATAAGTATATCCTGACCCCACAATAAACAAGCATAAATCTCAATATTTCACAATTTACATAAAAAGCTTAAAGACTTTTATGAAAGTACCACCGCTAGTATCTACCCTAAAAAGCACAAATTCGGCAAAAGGAAAATATTCTGCCAAAATACGCAGCAATGAATTTCCTTAAGACAAAGAATTTGTCCTTGCACGTTTTACAGCTCCCATGACCTTAACCTGAATTCACATCAACATTCGCCGAAACAAACACAACTCTACCGGTATTAAGTTTCCTATAACTCTTGGTACTGAAAACAATTGGAATTTAGTAAGAGAAAGTGAAATTTGTAGACACAGTAACAACTAACAGACTGCATCGTCTGAGCAATTTCTACTGTTATTCGATCTGTAACAGGCTATCGATCTCGAGTCTAGACTGTTTGGCAATGACCTTCTCTACAATCGAGTTAAGTCCTTGTCCACAACGCTGATCATCGTAATAATACCATCAACATGATGTTTCTTAAAATATAATTTTCTATATTTAAAAATGGGTATCACCTAAAATTTTTATTTAAGAACATAAAAAGAAAACTTTGTAAAATTTTGTCACTAGTACAGTACATACCGAATATCAGAAGACATATTAATTCAAAGCGGGTGAATGAAAAGCTGTGCACACATTTCAATGGTTTTATGTCGCTAATGACATGCTAATAAGTCGAACAAAAATTAAACAGGCTTTTAAATCAGGTATGAAACCGTTGACAATGGCTTCAGTCTAAACAATACGACGACATAGCAACGCTCGTCTCATCTGCATATGAAACCCACGCTTTTTTTACTCCTCTATGCGACACTAATAGTTGCCTGGGGCTCAAGCCCACGGTAAACCATGAGGTCCTAAATAAAATTCGGTCAAAAATATTCCTTGATAATCTGATGGCTCTTAAAAGCGAAAACCATTTTCAATTTGGGAATCCTATATTGTGAATTAATTGTAATATATCAATAACAATATTCTAAAAAAACAACATTTAGTGACCACAGAAACAATTGTTCCAAAATGATTGGCTAAAACGCTAGGAAGATACCAATCGAATGTTTGAGAGAAGACATTACTATGACCACTTTGTTAAATTGAAAAAAAACGCAATTGTTCGGTGCGTCTGTCCATCGATATTACGTATTCATTTATTCGTAAAAGCGAATGAACTTTGCGTACGCCTTCCCTTGTCCGCTGTAACGCTGCTTAGCTAATGCGATGTTATTAATTACACTGCGAATGCGTTTGTTTATTACAGGCCCAGTGACGTCGTTGAACATGGGATACTGATCTAAATACTTTATTAAAACACCACATCTATACTTGTGACGGGATATATAACTGTCAAAGTTATTTTATACAAGTCTAGTGAATAGAGCTGTAGGCGCTTTCGGCTCTAACACCCTATTTCTAAGCAAATGTTTTTGGTTTAAACAAATGTTCGTCTTTATAAAGAAATCGACCCCGCGACAACTCGTTTTAAATTCTTGATTTGATATCAAAAAATAAAATAATTGTTGTAAGTATTATTTTTACAAACTGAACCTTCTTAAAAAAAATCACAAAACAAATCAAGTTCACATTTCTTGTTCGTTATCCAATGAATTTATTCCAAATAAACTCGTACAATTCTGTCGAAATGGAGACAGAAATAAAAACCAGACATTGCTAATTAGACAATCGACAGAAACAGGGGATTTATCCAATGTTTTATTTATTATTCCTCAATTCCCAAACTAAAAAGGCCGCTTCTGCAAACTCCACAAAAAGGAGCAGGCAATTCGCTCCAATCCATCGGGCGATGCAACGAGTTCGTAGGAATTGAAATAGATTTTAGAGAGCGATGCGACTCCGTGTTAGAACCTGTCCATCATAATTGCAGGTGGATTTATCTGTTGCCCGCGGTTCCACGTCTCCATAAATGTTTTAGAGCTGCTGTGCGATCTTTTCCGTTGATGGTGATTGGCGTTTTTATGCGGAGTATATTTTTATAAACTCACTTTAAATTTTATACAAATCAAGACGTATGCATTTTTGGATGAAATATTATTTGTCGGATTGTTATGTGTCGGTAATAAAATTTGATTTGCGCAAGAAATAATTTGATCTCCAAAATTCATCTAATATATTTTTAGTTTGGTTACTTTAATCCTCGTTTTATTTATGCCAGCAGCTTATTTGTGTCTATAGAAATAATTAATGTTGTCTTTGTTCCTTCACTTTTATAAACAGACCTATGAATTTGGTTAAGTGAAAAAAACACACTTACTTTTTAAATACTTCACATCATTACGTAGTAAATTCATTTCCATACTGATACTAATTATAATACACAGTGGACAGCCAGACAATTCCATAGCTTTAGGATACTTACTGTACGTATTAAAATTCTCGCAATCACTTGGATTTACCAAATATATGCGAAAAAAAAGTCACTTTATTTTTAAACTCAATAAGAAAATGTACTAAATTTCTTAATACGTGTTTGTGTTGTCAAAAGGAACATGTGGAACGTATGGCGCACCGTGTTGGAGGAGAATGAGAAGCTGGCCCGCGCCAGACTCGCCGCTGTGGAAGTGTTCCAGCAGCAGATAGCCGACGAAGCCAAGATCCTGCGTCAGCACAAACTCAACGTGGCTAAGAAGGTAAACCGACTCTATGTAACCTCTCCCTGCCGGCTCGTCTATTACGTAATCAATAAAAATATACAGCCAATAAAAAACATGTATATTTCTATACAGTAATTTTAATAACATGTCACCGTCGATTGCAAACAGTACACTAACAATATCAACTAGGGGCGGTAATACATAAAATCAGAACAAAAGCACGACTCGATACCGCAGACAGCTTTCATCATACATAATTGTAAATGCAGACGGTTTTTAATGTAAAGACAATGCTCGGTAATTATAGACCTTATTTGCATCACACGCCTCATAATGAGAGAACTAAAGTTGTTTGATGCTGAAAATGTATGCGGAATATTTTACGTAAATTCAGCGCACTGTCCAGGTGTAAAGCGGTTATTGGATACGATCTATTATGACTTAACTCGACATTAAGTGGTGAAGGGTTGCCGTACGTTAATTGTTTTAAAACGCCACATAAACTCATTATTGTCGCTTTTATTTTATTAAACAAAAATATTTTTATTCTTGACTTCGATTAAACTCCGGAACTCTTTTTTATATAGACTTTCCTATAACTTTATATCCTTAAAGTTGTAAAATAGTACAGCTGAATAAGATAATACGGAACACAGGCAGTATTTTGTCTCAATTCGAGTAGTTTTTTGTTTTTTCTCGGGATTTTTTTTAATGCCACGTGTATCGTAATCACCTTAGTTATTATCTGCCTCAGTTTCTGATAACGATCCGAATATAGGGCATATAAGCTTCAATAAAATCTATGTACAGTATAACATTTCGTAGTATTCCGAATCTAACTCAAGTTAACGTTAACTTACTGCTATACTCAACGTTATAACTAAGAAACTGGGAAGGCTTTGTTTGCATAACTAGAATTGAAGTAATATCTAAATCAGTGAGGCGCAGTCGTAAGCCTCGAGTTTATCAGCCTTCTGCAGGGCCCGTCAGAATTAGGCACCCGCGATAGAACCGCTAAGCCCCGCTCGCCCCTTGTCTACCCATCACTTTAAATTAAACCAAGAAGCCACCTTCTGCTATTGAACATACTAACTTGAATTTAACAAGCAAATTTTGAAGAAAACATTGAAAAATAATTACAAGTATCGAGTGAATCAAGTTGACTAGCACAATGTCGTCGACTAGCTAAATATAATTTTCTGTTGCCAAAATTGTAGTTTTCATGTAAGATAGCCGTTGTATACTCCTTAAAAAGGTCATTATCGGAACAACACCAATATATTCTTATCGATAATTCGTAACAATTCGTAACTATTGCCCTGAATTCAAGGCTGATTGTCGAAGTAGACAGGACTGCGTGCCAAAACGAGTTAAATGTGTGTCAATGATCTCATACGGCGACTCCGCTCCGCCCTGGGAAAATAGGGCACATTCCAGTATTAGTATTCTTCCTACGTATTGTAATGTCGGAGAAAAATCTATCGATTTTACACCGGTCGGATTGAGAAATTTGAACTTCCAGTGATAATTAAGTTTTCTGAATTCTCGCATTGGTAATATAATGTTCTTCGGAAGCCTCAGTCACCGCATCAACTTTTAATTATACGCACTTAAAAACACACATATATATGAGTGCATATGTACATACATACCCACGCACGCCTGTATTCCCCGAAGGAGTAGCCAGAGGTGTATTTCTACAGCCACATTTCGCCACTTATGTTTTTGTCCCATGTAAAAGGAGATAAGCTTATCGTTAATTTTCAAAAATTGCCTAGGGATTTCTGAAATTGAAGGGGCCAAATATACAAGTCCATCGTAAGACCTGTCGTCATGTATGGATCAGAGTGTTGGGCTACGAAGAAGACGGACGAAAGGCGACTGCATGCAGCAGAAATGCGAATGTTGCGATGGATGTGTGGGGTGACACGAATGGACAGAGTGAGGAATGACTATGTTAGAGGAAGTTTGAAAGTAGCTCCGGTGATAGATAAGTTGAAAGGAAACCGTCTGTCGTGGTATGGTCATAATATGAGGAGAGATGAAACGTATGTTGGAAAAAAAGTGATGAGTATGAGTGTCGAAGGATGGGCTAGCAGAGGAAGGCCAAAGAAAAGATGGATGGAATGCGTGAGAGGTGATATGAAAAAAAAGGGGTGACTGAATACATGACGGCTGACAGAGATATTTGGAAGGAAAAAACATGCTGCGCCGACCCCAAATAGACTTGGGAAAAGGGCAAGTGGATGATGATGATTTCTGATAGCTACGACACAGCACTTGTATCCTAATGTGGTATCAGAACTATATAATGTGACTTTGCGGTGTGTTCATTATTATTATGTAGCTCTGGAGGAAAAGAATCGCATATGGAATTTTAGCCCTTCAAAATGAACATAATCTGTCAACCTATTAGCTACGAATTGAAGAGAATATTTTCCATAAAAAGGCATCTAAATAATTCCTAAAAATATTTTTAGTGACGCGACGAGAATACCAGTCAGCGTGAAAATTTTAAAAATGGAATTTAATATGCCTCAAGAAGCACAAAAAAACTAACAAGAACCAATAAAAAAGTAAAGCGGGAGGAATGAAATCTCTGTTTTATTATTACATATTTCATAGCGCACTATATTCATGTTTTGGATCACATATTAAATTTCCCGTTCACACGGTATTCATGTGCGACATTTGAAAAATGCTCTCCCACTCGTAAGCTCGCTGTAGCATCGTTTCGGCTTAAAAACTTTTTCCGCGCGTGAAGGGAAAGAGAATATTTGATTATTGCCCGCGGATTTTCGTTGTCCCGACTATAGACCGCATTTAACTTGGAACACACCTACTGCATTATAGTGTCAGTTTAAAAGCATATAAATAACCAGCGTAGAGTAGGAGTTAAAAATTGCCTGTTAAATCTGTCGTCTCTTAATTTATTATGAAAGAAGGCTTTTATTAATACTAGATAAAAATAAATATAAAATATTTTTAATACTTTTTCTATGTCTGAGCAGTGTTATTTACATATTTAGTTCTTCACTATTATTAGGCTACTAAATTTAATAGGAAACATTAAAAATGGAGACCTGAAAAACATTATGCAATTTTTTAGCATGGAACTTATTATATTTCATTACGAATGTGAAAGTATTAACCCTATTGTGCCTAAATGAACTTGTTAAAACTGACTAAATGTATGTTTTTCTCTTACCTCTTTACACAATTTTTAAACCCACGCACACGAAGCACTTCTATATTTTATCCTATTGTATTTCATTGAACAGTGCACCGACTGTCTCGCGCAAGCGCACAAGGAACTGCAGATGACGGTGGTGGAAGTGGACAAGAACAAGAAACTGTACTTTGATGAAGAGCATACCGCTCATGACGTCAGGGACAAGGCTAAGGACATCGAGGAAAAGTAAGTTCAATATCAAGTAAAACCATCTGATATTATCGCATATGGTTTAATAGTAAGGACATGATTGTCAAAATAGGCGCAGTTCTACAAATAATGTACATGTACGTAACTTATTTCTACCTGGATACGCAACATACGACAAATTCAAAGATGCATACTTTACCTGCCTATACATAGCCATCTAAATCCAACTAAATCCTGAACGTACATTTGCACAAAAATATTCTCGGATTATAAATTCTTGAAATTCTTATTTTCGTGTCGAAGAGTTAAATCGTAGCGTTAAAGTATCCGTGAAATATGTGTGCAGTATTAAAATGTTACCGTCGCAACACATTCCTTATCGAACACTCAACAATATTCTTACACAATTTTCAGCAGGTAACTTACTTTCAAACTGAACGCTGAGGGACGCCTCCACTACTATTTACTAAGAAAGTGCTCCGTATTGCATTGCAGATGTGTTTAAGCGTTCATTTTATCGGAAATGGAATATGAATAAACATGAACTGAGGAATTTCTCAATCCGTTTAACTCACTTGAGTATATTTCGATATGTTGGTTATTTTATCACAAGTTGTTGCTTTTTTTAATAATCTTTTCAAAAGTTTTTCGATGTTAGATCATAAGTTCATAGGTAGTTTTAGAGTTTGGAGCTGCTTATTGGTGACAGGTTTAGACCCATAACCAAAACACCATGAAACAAAGCTCTGTATTGTCTAATATTTCTATTACTCTTCTACATGTACCTACATGCTCTTTGGTGTCTCATTAATGATACGTTACGTAGGTTGAAGAAGAAGAAGGGCTCCTTCTTCCAATCCATCACTTCGCTGCAGAAGAACAGCGCTAAGGTGTCCTCTCGCCGCGACCAGCTTGAGGAGAAGTCCACGGGCGCCAGGAACGACTATCTCCTGAGCATTGCTGCTGCCAACGCCCATCAGGTCAGTATCACTTCTTCCCCAGATATATCTTTACCAGTCGAAGTATTTCTATAGAAGTCCAAAAGCGTCATACGGTAATTGTTTTACGTCCAGTTTAAAGTTTTTTTTTTATAGCGCAGTAGAGTAACTGAGTAGAGCAAAACATTGATCAATATAAGTTAAATTATTCATATTAAACAATGTATTAACTTGATAAATTTTCGTCTCCTTTATAACAAGCAAAGTTGGATGTTCATGAGATTAGTAACTGGATAAACGTGTGTAACTCGGTTTAAAGGAAGTCATGTTGAGCCGGAATGCAGAAATAAATACACTTATTTTTTACAATAAATAATATATTCAATTTCAAGTGTATTTTACAAAACAATGTAGGGAAAATGTCTTATCATTTCACTGCCTTTTTCTTTACGTTAAATGAAATATACTGATTAGTAACTCTGAAGATTTTAATAGTTTTATATAAAGGTACATACACTACACCCGGGGCCCGGCAGCGGTGAGCAGAGATCTATTCCCCTCAAGTTTCGCCAGCTGTTCCAAGCCCCACGTAATAGGGCGCTAGCGGCGGCTTGCTGGCACATTTCCAAATTCCATACTAATGAAAATTTCCTCAAAATATGGTGCATGACCTACAAAACATGATATTATCCGTAGATATTAGATATTATTCTCATTAATGCCGTTGTTTCTACTTTACATGGTAATTAATGAGGAATAATTTCGTCGAAAAAAATCCATCGCATCATTTGATATGCAATTCTGTGCACTGAATATGTTAACTATGTGGCTGACGTTTGCCCAACGTTTGCAATTACCTCCGAAAAAGCGAACCCGCCTAAAGCGTGTTCGATGTTACATTCGCTTTATAAAGGTGTTGATGGCAAGCCGATCGCTGCCGTTCATCCCTTTGATACTCAATCAACAAACAAACAAGGGCCGCATCGCTGCCAACGTCAGCTTCAAACCAATAATCAAATGCACGCCCACGCGCCGCTGTTGCTCGACTAATGCAGATTACGCATGAGCCGTGCAACCTACTGCGTGATGGCTTCAACAATCACAGACTCGGATTATCACCATATTGACGATGCCCAGGCTTACACATATGTCAACGACATACATTAGTGTTCTATTGATATCAATATGATTTGAAATGAGGCTATAGAAGAGTAAGGAGAGCGGTCAGTCGAGACACTATTTAAGCAGCTTAGAAATAGACACTTATAACTAAACTTTAATTGAATTTCAACTACTGAGGAATATACCACAAGCTACTTTATTCCTCTACATTAATTTTAAATATGTGAAGCCCACCTCGGCTGGAACAGTGGACAAATATCTTTTTTTAACCAATAACAGAATCCTTTGCCCATCAGCGGCCCGAATATACATATATATCTGCTGACACAGCCGGATAAACCTTCGATGCACCTCAGTTTTAAAATCTGTTTTTTTATCTAACAGAACCGCTACTTTCTGGTGGAGCTGCAAGCGTGCCTGCACGGCATGGAGGCAGCTGTCTACGAGAAGGTGTCTGAGTTCTTGACTCTGATGGGCCGCACCGAACTCCTCACGTGCTCGGCAACCCAGCACTCGTTCGGCAAGATCCGCGACCAAGCTCAGCAGCTCACGAGGGAATACAACCTGCAGTGTCTGTATTTGTACTACCCTGTGCTGAAACAACACATCCAGGTAAATGGAGACAAAGTTAGAACATTCGAATGTCTGTTCGCGGGAACTTGGAATTAACTTTCCGCACGCTTTTGTTCTAAATTTGAATTTTGTTTGCGGATTTTTCGAATGTGATTTTGAAATTGTTGAGTTAATGAATTTGTTTTGGTTTAGTATTAACTTGCTGTATGTTAGGAAATACTTTATTTATTTATTAACACATTTGGATTAACGCAATATAATATGTTTTCGAAATCATTTAATTTATAATTCATAAGGTAGGTATACTGTAATTCTGTTTAACTTACTGTGCAACTCCTCTTAATTTAAAAAAAAGATAGATTTTAAGATTTTAATAATATATTAGATCATGTAGTAAAATCATACGCCAAAATATTACGCATAACGAACTATAATTTGTTTCTCATATCACCAATAACTTAACTAAAAGCGACTTTACTACTCAAAGAAAATTTTGTCACACGTACGTAGTAGAAGCGGAGAAAAATTATCTTATATATTTTCAGTAAAAAAGAACAAAAACATTCCAATACAGGAACAACAATACCGTTTCCATCTCTCTGCGAGAACGCGTGAAATGTACTTTGTAGTTTACGTAACACAATCTTATAGAATAAGATTGAAACACGGGCTTTGCTTGATATACCATTTTGTTTGCCATTTTGTGTTATGTACGGTTGTGGAAGTTCTTACATCCTTATTCAATAGGGTTGTGTCTTAAAAACAGGATATTTTTCTGAAAAAACAATAAACATACCAGTATTTTTTTGGTCAATTGTTTAAAGTGATTTGTTAGTTAATATAAATGAATAATTATTGCTTATCGAACACTGTTATATATAACACGTAAGTTAATTCAATACGATATATATTTTAATTTACAACATAGTTGTATTATGAGTACGATATATTATGATCTATAGGAATTTTGTGATTAACTAGTAAACTATAGTGATGGAATTCTTAAACTTCGTAGGATGGTCGAGAATAAAAAACATATTCTTATGTCTAGAATAGTGATCCGAAGACTTATTACTAGCTTTGTAAACTATATATTCCGAATTTATTTCGGGTATTCCGAAGGTTAAAACAATCCTGAAACATCAATTGCTTAGGTGTTTT
The DNA here is from genome assembly GCA_030295005.1 of Cephonodes hylas. Taxonomy (NCBI): domain Eukaryota; kingdom Metazoa; phylum Arthropoda; class Insecta; order Lepidoptera; family Sphingidae; genus Cephonodes; species Cephonodes hylas. The sequence continues at coordinate 5,892,612 of AP025360.1, read as the reverse complement.
CTCCTAAGACTTCCAAAATGAAATGCTAACGGTTGGTACACACCGAAGACATTCTTAACGTCATAGCTTGGGTTGAGAGTATAAGTAACTGCTTCCACTCAAGAGTACGTTGTCTAAAATTTACTGTACGATGTGCGAGCTAAGAAGTTGTCCTTAGCTCAGTATTCTTTTAGTATTTACCTATATTTCTCGTATACACTTTCCGAACTTAAGTTACTTTTACATGAATCAAGTACTGTGTCGTAATAAAATATAAATATCTATTTTTCATCTAATTGCATCATACACAAAAAATTATAAAAGAAGAGTACAAAGACGATGAGAATATGTTTTTATTCATATTTTTTTCTGCTCCTTTCGGTTCCTAGTTATTTAGCTTATAATATTCACGCTACAAATGCCAGTAATTAAATATTTGAGTACGTCGGTCTCTTTAGACGGTACAGGGAATAACATGCCTTTTTTCAGTTAGAAAAATTCTTGAATATTTAATTAACAACGAAGACTATGGAAAACTAAACGTACACAATACATACATACTTTCTATTATTTTGTAAATAATTCATTGGACGTTTTCTATCACTAGATAAATAAATAAATGCAATAGTTTTAATTGAATTACCTTTATTATATTTATACTTGTAATACAGCGACCTCTTATAGCCTCAGCAGGACCGTCCATATTACTCCGTACTTCACTTACTTCAGCTCGCTATAGCGCTGTCTTTGGCGGATCTTTTTGTTTTCTCAAAGATAGTCTTTTTTGACACGATGACGACATTGGCGCTGGTAAACTCTAAGTTCTTACTGAGTTTTGATATGCAATGTGGGGATTAATTCTGCTGAAAATGACTGTAAGCACCGTATTTTTTGTTTGTCTAGTACGAGTTTGAGCCGTGCGACAACGATCCGATCGAGACGGTGACCATTGAGCACGATGCTGTGGCCACCACGCTGGCCCAGGAGTCTCGCCGCTGGGCCACCCGGGTGGTCCGCGAGACCGCGCTGGTCCGAGACGCCACCCGCAAACTGCACCTGTACCAGGCCATGCGCGACGCCGGCCAAAAGGTCTGCTATCAATACTGCTCAATTTTATGCCAAAGTACCAATATGTCGAAGCAATGCGACTGTTTCGCGTATGCGCAACGTTTACAGCAAGCGAATTGCTACATTATGCGTGGCTTTATAAATTTGTCAACTGTGCGCTGACTGTGACATTAAAATTTGAATCTTTGGCCACTGTTGATACTAATATGAACGCCTAGTTTTCTGCCAAACAGGTGGATCCGAATGATCCGAACGGTCCAGAGCTGGACGTGAGGATTGACGAGTTGCGCTCCAACATCCGTCGCTCGGAGACTTCCAAGGCTAAGTATGAAGCGCGCTTGGAGTGCCTGAAGGCTAGCGGTGCTCCCGTTGACGAGTGGCTGAAGGAGATCGACCTGCTGGCCGTGCAGGAGACCTTGCCGCGCAGCAGCAGCCTGCTCAGCGTCCGAACTGACGCCTCTGGAGCCGCTGTGAGTATTTAAATAAGTTTTGTATTTGCATTGGCAAACGTGTGTGGAATTCAAATCTTTATTTAGAGCTCGAGGATTTGGATAATTCCGTTTAATTCCTCTCAATTTACTTACACCTTCAAAGCCAAACTCAATACCAGTAAACCCGACATGACTTGCCCAAATGAGAGATCTTATCTTACTCCAATTCTAAATGTGTTCTTTAAAAATAAATTCTGATGCAGCTCCAAAATTCGCAGGATCAGCCCAGCTCCGACTCGTTCTACGACAGCGATAACACCGAAGGCGAGGCCGGGACATCGGCGGCCGCTTCTGCTTCGGGCGGACACCAGCGCACAACCTCCGGGTCTCAGCACGAGGACGAGCATGATGAAGACGTCGACAGTAAGTTGTTTAATTTTCCCAATTCTATTTTTTCTATTAAGTTTGCCAACAATTGTGTGCATTTAATAGTTACATAAGTAGGAACATGTAAAAAACAAGATAAATGTAACAAATATTTATAGACAAACACAGGCACAAAACATCATAAAAAAAAGTTATACATATTCAATCAACTAATGTTGCAAAGATCATAATCTTAACAGCCTCGAAGAACAGTTCACAGATAATAGAAATTTAAAAGATACCGTATTTGAGTACATTCTGAGTGTCTTTGAGTAAATAGTCTCCGGTAAATACAGTGAGCACTTACAGAGGAATGTAGTCTTGTTATCCTGATAGCACCATCGAGGAACAGCGTTCTCAAGTAAACGTAAACTATAATTGACCCTCTTACTCAATGCGACCTATTCTTGAAACTAGGGTCTTGTGTATTGTAGTTCTTTGAATTACGTTCGAAAAGCGGACTATATAGTGATCAAGCCATTAGGATATACTTTGTTGCAAGGCATAGTTCAGTGGGATTAATCCAAAATTAAAGTCATAGAAGAACTTGTTAAGTAAGAGATATCAATTAACGAACAGGGCAAATGGCTGTAGAGACATCCTTTATCCTGCATTGGGACGTGTATGATCAGTTACAAATAACAACTTTTCATCAATGACGAAATCATTTGATCCCCTAAGAAGTAATTCTGACAGGATTTTAAACTGACTGTTGCAATAGTTTTGACTAGTACAACTTTAGTTTTTCGTGTTTCACCAAATGATATTCGTAATTGATCGAATTGTATTAGTGTTTAGAAGTCAGTACGATAACATAGATGCCCTCTCATTACAATAACAAAAGAAACAGTACAGTAATTGCCAGACACGTATTTTCTAACGAACATCTGAAGTAAGACTAAAAGGAAATGCAACTTCGCAAAGTTATTGAGCATGAAGAAAACGTTGATATAGAAGAAAGACCATTCCCATTGTGAAAGTTAAAGACTTTGAAGTTGAACATTGAGTGTTCTTTAAGATAATATGCAGCGCTACTGACTTATAATTACTTTTATCACTGTTTCCAATGACATAGACTCCCATCATCATTATCAGTACCTCATATACATATGTCCCACTGCAAAGTAGGCAGTACAGTAACAGCAGTGATGGCCTCGGGGTTTGGGCGCGCGGTCGAGAATCTCGGCGGTCGCGGGTTCGAACCCCAGGCACACACCTCTGACTTTTCGAAGTTATGTGTGTATTCACATTGAATTATCACTAGCTTTAACGGTGAAGGAAAACATCGTGATGAAACCTGCACACCTAAGAGTTCTTAGGAATTTCTTAGGTGTGTAGTCCGCCAACCCGCACTAGGCCAGCGTGGTGGACTATGGCCTAAACCCTCTCAATGGTAGAGGAGACCCGTGCTCAGCAGTGAGCATATATGGGTTGATGAAGATGAAGATGAAGAAAGTAGGCAGGAGCCTCATCTACAACTGAATTTCTTGGTGGACTTACTTGGACTTACTCGTAACCCCTCTCGGTTGTAAAAGATATTCTCTAACAAATATAAATTCGTAGTAACATACTTATTAATTGCCACTACATCAGCAACAGATATCCTAGGAACGCACACCTGGCAAAGGATTTCTGAGTTCATAATGTTTTTCATGAGTTCGTAAGAATCAAGAAAAACACACATCAAGAAATACTTTACTAAAAAATTATGATACAGTCACAAGGAGCAATCATGACAATTTGGTGAACAGGATTTCTTTATTCTAAACTAGGGACCTGCCCCGGCTTCGCACGCGTGCAATGCTAATATTTAATGGATATTATCATACATATAAACCTTCCTCTTCAATCACTCTATCTATTAAAAAAAACCGCATCAAAATCCGGACATAGGGACAGATAAAGCAACTTTGTTTTATACTATGTAGTGATTTATAGTCATGTCTCCTCAATGACAACATTCATAAGCTCAAAAAATACATCAACAGCTTCATTGACCTTAATAAGGGTAGATACATCACGAAGAACAATATAAAACAAACTACCCTTGACGCACCATAGAACGTACGATTTTCATAAAACCCATTACACACTTTAGTACAACGGTGCCGTGTACGCCTGGCAAACTAATAGTACCAGTTATGAGTAGTTAGTAACATGATCGATCAGCCGAGCCACGTCCAACATTAACCAATTATCCATACGCTCGGGCTCTAATTGATCTTGCACTTAGCATACCCGGGGCGTCCCTAAGTAAGGCTTTAATGTGATTAACTGGATGTCCTATGATTAAACTATTATATACGGCTAAGAGTCGTGTTTAAGATAATATAAACGGTTTAGAATTTTGCAATTTTTAGAAACTTTGAGAGCTAAAGGTATAAATAGAAATACTGTCATTCTTCATTTGTTTACGAACGTAAATTAAATACTGCAAAACCGCTTGTATCCCGCCGAAAAGGTAGGCAGAATTATATATTCCCTCAGCTATAGAGAAGTCCACTTTCCAGCAGTGGGACTTGAAAGAAAAGACAGTGGTTTGAATCGTGGGCTCGGTAAATTAACCACACCAGCATTTCACAACTGAAGTATGTTTAATAAAGCATCGAATGGCGAGAAACGATTACGTGAAAATATTGTTGCATTTCCGACGCAATAATCCCAATCAGTCCGAAATGATCGAACGGTTGTTGTTCCCGGAATTGCAGTATAGTGCCCTTAATTTATTAAATCTACCATTGTAGAAAAATATTGAATGGTAAAGTTTTTATTACCGAAACAGTACCGGTATTAATTTTCCGTTTGTTTGTAAAAGGCTTTAAACATGAATTAATCATGTTTATTTTTTTTTAATATTGACACGTGCAGTTTGCAGATTTAAGTCCTATTATTATGTACTATAGAGTTAAAAAGCACTGATGGTCTCGAAGTACAGGCGCGCGCTTGAGAATCTCGGCTGTCGCAGATTCAAACCCAGGCACACACATTTTCGAAGTCATTATTTGAACCCGCGACCGTTAAAACTCTCGACCGCACACCTCGAGACCATAACTATTTAATTACTTACTTATTTTTAATGTTTAGGACTAATTTTTTAAAGTGATATCGGTGTCAACGTTTCTAATTTTTTGTGCCCACAACCAAGGAGGTATTACCAGTATTTCGTCTCGCTATTTAGCAAACAAGGCCTCACGTGTACGTAAATTAATTATTATCGTGCTCTTAGTTAGATTTCAACTAACACCCCCAAACTGTTTACGAACTTTGACCGTTCTCTGAAATCGCTAATATAGCCTCAGGTACTAATTTTCAAAATACATTTTATAATTAAATTTGTTGTTATGCTAATTAGTTGAAATAACCCTTTCATTTAGCGGTAAATTATAGACTAAATATTGTAAGTATTGAATTATCTAGTGCATTAAATTCTCAATCATTATCATCAGTTTATAAACATAAGTCCCCATGCAGAAACCCCGTGTCTCCTCTACAACTGAGAGGGGTTACGCCTTAGTCCATCGCGCTGGCATAGTGTTGGTTAGTGATAATTCACCTACAATATTACTAAGACTTTTTAAGTGTGCCGATTTCTTCACAATGTTTTTCTTCACGGTTAAAGTACATAATAATTCATCGTGAATACCTGAGTGTAATAATCTGTCTGAGAGTAATAAGTTATGGCCAGAGGTGGACAACTCTTTGTTTTCCAACTCCTCCTTTACATTGCTTTTCTGATTAACTTCGTTGCGGAATTATGACAATTTAGGTCCCCTTAGATTCGCCGAGCTTCATTGCTCGGCGCCAATACTGTGCGTGCCGCTGTTGACCCTGGAATACAGGAGTTGCAGTGGCGGGTGTGTGGTGGGATAGGGCAAAAGTTATGGCCATAAGAAAAGTTACTGCTAATTACTATAAATGGTGCTGTGTTTGTAAGTATTTTTTTATTTGTGGCATTTTTCTATTCAATCAGCCCGACCACAGAAATAATGCCCATTTTACCAGCTCACGCAAGTGTATCGGGATTCGGGGTCAGCCTGTGTTTGGCTCGTAACAAAGAAACACAAGCTAAATGTGAAATGAAACTATATAACTCACTATGAAGCGGAAAGTGTCGTCTGTACTTCAGCACTATGGAATGAATAGTTTGTGATTAGCCAATGATGAGATTTATTTTTTAAACAAATGTTCATTTTTAAACGCAATCATTTGCGCAAATCGATTTGTTTCAACTACATAATACATATATGTTCATTCGGCTTATTTACCAACTTTTTCTTTCTTACCCAACAAATAACCTTCTGTTTACGTCTGTAGCAGTATAATTAAATTTATTTAGCAGTATAACCGTGAAAACCTAACGGACAAACCGAATCACTATCACAATCAACGTAAGTTCCGAAGTAGGCCATCCCACTCAGTTTTTAATCGATTCTAAATGACGAGTGACATCGACATTCACCGTGAAATCAATGCGAATGGAACAGCTGTGGGGGAACGGCAATCAGCGAAAATCTCCAGAGTGACGCCGGCGGTTTCAAAGGCACGATATAGGACATGTGTTTTTGCAGCTTTGATGCAGTGGCACTGACCTGCATACGTAGGGCTGACAGTTTACCCGGATCTGGCGGATGTTTAATAAAATTCAAAAGCCGGATTGGAGTAAGCTCGACTGAGCAAAGAAACTTGAGGATGCGCCTTCATATTAAAATTCGTATTTTGTGTTTAAGGAGGCTGAGGTTTCTTGACGTTATTGTAAGTACAATAGGAGGTGCAGTGCAGTACCAAAACTGTAGTGTATAGAGAAAAATACGGCGTAATTATGCTGACTAAGCAGGAATGTTTTGGGTTTTTAATGTTTGCGTAAATTCAGTAAAAAAATACTTAAATGGTATAATGTTAATGTGTGTCTGATGTAGTCGTTATTGTGATGCCTACTGCCTTCAGATTTAAACTTTTCTTTGATTTTACATATACAAATATTTTCTAACTGATACTTCCAATTCAAGTCTTTTAATTACAAAAAAAACTTTGAATTAATTTTTATAGGTTTTGTAGATACGTATTACACAGTACAGTACACATGTATGTATACGCATATGACCACACATTCTTTAAATATAGAATCGTCAAAAGAACTAATAATCAAATGGCGTGTATACTTTGCCACAAATTCAACTGTTTTCGTAAATCACGGTCCGCAACGAAGCCTGCTTCAACATTTCTGAAGCCTAAAGTTTTGACGTGACCTGAATCGTTGCAGTATTGTTTCGAACTTAGCTGTCGTGGCGGCGCGGGGTCATCGCCCTGCAATAGTTCATTCATGTGTCTAAAAACATTCCTCTCTTCGGTTCGGTGAAGTTTACTTTTAAGTAATTGATCGGTGAAGTTTTTGTGTTCGTGATTCGCCATTCATCGCGCGGCTTGCGCTCGTATACTTGTATTTTGGATGCAAGCACTTATGCAGTACTTGCGCTCCCCAGTCAGACTTTTAACGAGATCTGTTCTGTGACGTGTGTGGAGTTAAATAAGTATGCGCTTCAAACATGGCTGTGTGTAAATAATATTTCTGCATCGTTCACTTTAAATCCTAATAACGTGGACATGTTTGTTACGCTTTTACGCCTTTGCCTAAGCATATACTTTGAAAGTATTCACAATGAGTTATCACGTACCTACTTTAGCGATGCAGGAAAAGTTCTTAAGAAAACCTAGACATCTTATAATATTTTTTTAGGAATTTCTTAAGCGTGTAGTCCGTCAAACCACTCTAGGTCAGTGTGATGGACTGTGGCCTGGCTCTAAGTTGTTGATTGTAATTACTATATCTAATTAAAAGTAGTGTTATCACCATTATACGAAATATTACGATACAGAACTAATATTAAGTTATTGCAGCTCTACTCACTATCATTTATAAAGGCACAAAATGTCACATTTTGAATAGGTACGTTAAATCGCTAAAATTACAGGTTTCATGAATTTGATGTAGCTACGTAATATGCCTATTTGTAAGAGTTCAATCGTCACAAAATTCTCAATCATCGTATAATTGTTGAAATGATTTTTAATCGACTTAACAGACACATCAAAAAAATTCCAGGTTATTTCATGGCAATTGGATGAAATAATAAATTCTCACATATTAACTTTATTATTACACATTTTGTCGTAAAAGTAATTTCCCGCTAAAGAATAGCGGGTCCGATACAGCACGTGCCTTATTTTTATAGGCCCCAAGTCTTGCGGGTCGAAGTATTTGTAAAATATTAACTTTATGGCTATAAACCCACTTGCCTACATACCAAAGATTAGTATTAAGTACATAAAATACATTTATTCCTCGTTAACTCCTAGAAGTTTTCCCAAAGATTAGATAGATTTTCCCAACATTGGGCAATAACTTGGTCACCTGCTAATTCAGTTACTTACAGTTGCTGTTTTAGCAGCAAATTTCCTATTCGTGACAATATAATCCCATCCAACTCCGTAAAAATACTCAAATAGATAAGAATAATTTATTGCAGAGAAAGATAATTATTTAATAACCAACTAAGTAACCAGACTGAGTCGCTATACAAACTAATTTAAAAATATGTACGTATGAACGATTCAAATGCACAATAGCAGCTCACGACAGCCAATTGGGTCTGATTTCCATCTTCTGAGCATTTACGTTCAGGATAAAAGGAAGTTTTGCCAAGTATAAAAGGTAGGGATATTATTTCCGCAAGCAGACCTAAGGTTTCTTTAATTCAAACTTCGTCTGTTATCACTGCAATTGGCTAGACGTCTCATAAAAATATCAATAGTACAACAGTTTGTTTAGCTTCCAGTACTGATGAATCAGCCTTTTCACGCTTGGTAGGAATTCGGTATTGATCCGTTTCCGAAAGAATTGGTATACATATTTATATACTAGCTTTTGCTTGCAACTCCGTCTGCGTGGACTACAGGATTCAAAGAAAATAAGTTATAGTATTTTACTCCGCAAAGCCCCGTATACTTAAATATACGAAAATCATACAAATCGGTCAAATTGTTTAAACGTGAAACCGTAACACGCCGGTTGGCGCCATGTGCATCATTATTGCCCGATTGATTATAATTATTTTAAAACTGCGATATCTTCTAAGATACTAATTAAAATCAAATTATGTAAAGGATAAATTTCTTTTACAATAAATACTTATAATAAATAACGTATTTATTTCGAAAATCAAATGAAATGAAGCAGTAATGGCCTCGAGGTTTGGGGGCGCGGTCGAGAATCTCAGCGGTTGCGGGTTCGAACCGCAGGCACACACCTCTGACTTTTCGAAGTTATTTCGAAGTATTTACATTGAATTATTACTTGCTTTAACGGTGAAGGAAAACATCGTGACGAAACCTGCACACCTAAGAGCTCTTAGGAATTTTTTAGATGTGTAGTCCGCCAACCCGCACTAGGCCAGCGTGGTGGACTATGGCCTAAACCCTCTCAATGGTAGAGGAGACCCGTGCTCAGCAGTGGGCGTATATGGGTTGATGAAGAAGATTTCGATAAGGATTACATAATCTTTATAAAAACACCTTCATAAACAATGCTTTATTTTAGGACAAATTTGGTTAGCATAAAAATGGTTACAGTGGACCAATCCTAAAAGATAGGCATATGCTGTCGCGGTCTTTTTTTTAGAAATTTTAAAGGAGAACAATTCTGTCATACATTATTTTAGCGTAACTTTAACCGTTTTGGCAGCGCACGCGGCGGAAGCTTTCAAAAGGAAAAAGGTATCCCAGATTTTGAAACATTCTATATTGCTGCTCCGCTCCTATCAGGCGTAGCGTGATAATATATAGCCTATAGCCTTCCTCGATAAATGTGCTATCTAACAGTGAAATAATTTTTCAAATCGGATCAGTAGTTCCTGAGATCCTAGCGTTCACACAAACAAACAAACTCTTCAGCTTTATAATATTAAGTATATATTTGTTGAAAAAAATGCCTTATTATTAGTCGGGTCATAATCGATTCTTGAATGGAGACCACGGCTCAGCAAACGTAGTGTAGGACACCCTCTGGTTAAGTGGGGTGACGATATCCGCAAGGTGGTTGGCAGCGGTTAGATGAGGAGAGCCGAAGATCGAGCCCAGTGGCGTGGCATAGGAGAGGCCTATGTCCAACAGTGGACGAAATGAAGGGTGATGATGTTGAATAGATTCAATTACACCAGTACGTAGACTTTTTTAAGGAGAAAGGAGCATAATAAGCATAATTTTCAAAACTACTGATTTATTTATCAATGCGTTCGCAGATTATAATTTATTTAAATACCTTGTGAATCAGACAGTCCAATAATAGTATTTCGCGATTAATTTATCCTTTACTTTGTTGCATCTAAAAAAATAAACAATATTTTTTTTCATTAAAAAGTATATCGATACGTGATACCACATCACTAGGTGGTACACATACTATACAGGTACAGTACGATACAGGTCGACATGGTAATTCATAGGCAGACCTATTGATCAATAATATATTGAAGTCCATACACGTCACTAACACAGACGTCTTTGTATCTTTAGTTGAGTGAATACTCCAATGGCAGTGGTTGTCTTTGACCCAGAGGAATCGTTGTTACCTTTGAGCTAACCAACCAGACGGTTCCATTATTACAGAGGTTGCTACTGTGGCATAAAGGATTGTGGTTTACAGACCACCTTTGAAATCCTTTTGTAGTTGGATCTTGGACACAATACCCATTTGGCAATTGAATACTACTATAACCTGTTTCACTGTATTGTTCTATGTCCAGTTATCTGCCCTTATATATTTTATGTCGACTGCTGAGCACGGGCCTCCTATACCATTGAGAGGGTCATTGAAATTCATGTTTGCTTAGTATTATTTTTCAAGCAAGAAAATGAGAAGGTGATTACTCTTTTGCATGTCTACAAAAAGCCTTTACTTCATTTAGGAAATTTCAATGTTGATTTTCAGCATCGAGGGTGTCCTGTCATTGCGTTTCCTTAATAAAGTAAATTTTTATAATCTACTAAGTTAACACTATTTGTGATAAACCCATAAATACGTAATAAGCTATAATGGGTTGGAGATGATTCCGCGGGCTCTGATCCATAAACTTTTTTCTAAGAATTCACTAATACTATTGCTGCATCCAAAATATATTTATTACTAACGCACAGCTAAAATACCTATTGACAACACTTTTCATATGTTCAAAGTACCATCAATATAACCAAGAAACAATACCCAATGTTCCCCGCCAATACCAGTATAAGCAGAATCCATGCGACTTTTTGCTTCACAGTTCTCGCCTGCTCGTCCATAGAAGCGTGAGTCAAACAAACTGACCTAAACTCTGTCGTCAGACAAACAGAGCCAGTCAAAACTACGGCCGAATTTACATGACACAAAATAAAACGGAACGGCCGCCACCAGAATGGCGAATATTGGAGCACGCACGGAAATTTACATACGACACTGTGGACCCAATTACTGAAAAAATGTTAACGTTTATCGGCACAAAAACACCGTTTAGACGACCCACAATGCATTGACGTATTTTTAGTATTTTTTCAATTCGTTAAATCGGTATTTTTAAAATCTGTTTACTGATTCTACCCAAATGAAGAGAAGTATTACCAAGACTATTTTTACGCGAGTTCTAGGTCAATCCGAATATAGTGCCTAGTGTATTCAACTTGGAGGTCAACACAAACCGATAAATAGAATCCAACCCGTCGAACTTAACTAATTTTAATTATTGATTCCTTTCGTGGTACACCTATTGGGATTCCATTTGAAATTTAGAAGGACTTTGGGAAGACTGGGAGGCCTGTGACTGTTAAAAATCAGTATGACTAGCTACAGATATATTCAAGATGCTGCTCTTACTTGCTCCATGTATCCTATAGTTATTATTCGATACTTTCGTACATATACAATTAAGCATACTCTAATTATAACTCTAAAAGAATTAACAACGACAAATTAAGCGAAATGAAATGGTCCGATTAAGACATTACCTAATCATTGAGATTTGTTTTAGTACTGTTATATATATACATAAATATATAAAAAATAACGCAACTCTACACTTCTAAGTTTGTATTTGTATTTTCTTACAATTGAATTTATAGAAATTTTCAGACTGTCCACATATTCACCCAAAACGTGATCATATAAACTTTCGTAGAAATTGAACTAACAGTGTTTGTTCCAATTTAACATGAATAGAATAGTGTTATAAGATTTATGTTATTATGCATTTTCTTAAATATGCAAAATCACATTTTTTAAAATTTAATGTACGATCCTAAAATGGAATAAGAGCATTCATGTGCACTAGGGCATAAAGAAAAATATATCTTATGCTTCAACAAGACCTGTCTATTTATTAACAGGTAACACTTAAAGCTTGAAGTAAAAAAAAATTTTTGTACAGCTGCACTGGAAGAGGAGCGTATGCGCATTGAGCAACTTGCCGTGGGCTGGGACGACCCGACCCAGGTGAACTGGGGAGAGCCCGAGCCCGAAGCGGCACCCCAGGACACCGCCGAACAGCCAGCCGCGCCGCTGTATAAGTGCACCGCTCTCTATTCTTACACGGTGAGTCATATACCATGCTACTACTACTACTCAGCCTAACGCCGTCCACTGCTCAACGTAGGCCTCCCCAAGAAAGCGCCAACCATCCCGGTCTTGAGGAGCGCTCATCCATCCGCTATTCGCCACCTTTCTCAAGTCGTCGGACCGTCGTGCTGCATATACCATACTATCAATGGCGGTACTTTCAAAAAAACTTGCCTTAAAAAAACGCAAAATAATCCATATTGATATGTAACAGGTTGACTTGTTAATGAGAATACCCTGACACTACAGTAAACTATTCTATACTAGATACTACACCATTAACGTGCGATGTTTATGGGCTTTTATGGAAATACTGCCACTACCTATCGGTACCTATTCAAAGCAAAATTTAAAAAGAATAAACACTTTTGAATTCGGAATGCTTATACTTAAATACTCGCAGGAGACGTACATAGTCGATCTCAAATATTTAAAAACGATAAAATAATGATTTTTTGGATTTTTAACTAGGAAACATGACATTCAACTATTGATAACTAATAGTAGGTACTCTGGTGAAAAGAAAGGGGTAATGAAATTATCCAACATAAATAACATTTAATCTTCCGTCCGAAATTTAAAAGTCTTTGACTCACATGCTTAAGGGAACACATTTTTTAATAAATAAGTGTTGTGAGCAAAGCCTTAGGAAGAAGCTAGTGGAACGTTATTTATAAAATTAAATATTATCTAATAAATAAATAAAATGCCAATGATCTTCTATTTAATTAAAGCTTTCAACGATACTCATTTACTGTATACGAAGAAGTCATAGAAATCAAGTCAATTATCGCTTATCCGCTTGTTCAGTGGCCCGATTTTTCTAGCCTGAACTTTTATGAATACTGAATTGAGGTAGCGTTAAAGACGTTGTTGTACGGCTTCAATTATTTCGAAATAAATTATTTGTTGATCCGATCATTTAGTTAATAATTAATTAACAAAGATAAGTAGCTATGATGAAAAACATGTAAGCCATAGGGTGTTTACATGAGTGAGTTTTGTTTCGGAGATTGTCTGTCAAACTGGACGGCATAATTGTGGAGATTGCGGAAATAGTGGAATCGTTTTACCATTCGTTTAACAATATCACCGGTATCACCGTCTACAAACCTAAAATCGTTGCCTGGCACTACCGACTGCACATGTTATATTTTATAATAGTAATAATTATATTTTTTACCGTCTTCTTTTTCTTCCTCCTTCACCTAGTTACCTTCAGCAACGATTTCACTTTCTAAGCAGCATCAACTCACGACCTCTTAGATCGCTAGAGAATTTAACGATGGAAATTCCCAAACATAGTACTTCTTTTCTTGGGAATTCATTTACAGTGCATGCCGCTCGCTTGTGGAATTATCTCCCTTTATCTATAAGACAAGGTCAGTCGTTGTCTACTTTTAAAAGTAGACTCAAAGCACACTACACCAAATATAATGAATCCGATCCGATCTTGTTTCCGTCAAATATATTTGTACACTTAAATACCTTATTTATTTTTGTTTTTTTTTTTCTTTTTCTATCTTTTTTTCCCCCCTTTTTGTAACTCCATGACCACCAATTTATTTTTGTTAACTTCTTTTTTTATGGGTTGTCTGGAAGAGATCGCTAACAGCGATAAGGCCGCCCATTGTGGCACTCCTGGAAATGTATGTAATTAGTTCTATAGTATGCTATTTTTGTGGTGTCCCATAAAGCAAATAAATAAATAATTCAGACAGCTCGTGTTATAACTAGTGATTACAACCATATATTGGTTATCTATAAATAAATATGATACTGCAGGGTGTATTATGTCAAATATTATGTCAATTACTATCTTTATAAAATCAATTGATAAGAGACAAGAAGAGAAGGGAAGCCGTGCAAATTATTGAACATCATATAATCTCATACGAAACGAAACAATATGTTGTGTAATTTAGGCATATTTTGTACACAACCACTTTTGCATATCATCATTCCCCTGCCCTGGTCCCAATTTATACCTTGGGGTCGGCGCAGTATGTTTTCTCCTTCCACACATCCCTGTCAGCCGTCATGTCTTCATTCACCCCTTTCTTTTTCATATCTTCAGTCACGCACTCCATCCATCTCTTCTTTGGCCTTCCTCGGCTCGCCCATCCATCCACTTTCATATTCATCACCTTTTTTCTTACATATGATTCATCCCTTCTCATAATCTAACCACTTTTGCATATATCACGAAAAAATATTAGAGTTTTCTATAGTAAGATGTTCTCATAATCATAGCGAAATCTTCTTGATGGTATGCCTCAATGTCTAAACAATTCTGTAAATATCTTACATGAATTACCGACGACATCATTTTCAATTTAAACTTTAATGAACTAGTTCAATTACGGTTTTGTTGGCTTCTTTTCGAAAGTTAGAAATAGTTTGCGGTACTAGCACACTGGTCGAGTTCACAGCAGTTATGAAGACGGATAACTTGAACACTTTGCAGACATCAATCGTTATTTTCTCACTGTACAAAATAAGGGGTAAAGTTAAAGTACTGTTTTCTTCAACAACTTGTAAGACAATAAGGTATTAACAACTTGGAATGCTGAATTATTGTCAATGCAATTCTTCTTTTAAAAACACTCGCCTTCATCCCAGTTGAGTAGGCTTAGTATAGAGCCCCATGTTATCATCATCGTCATCACGATCATCTTATACCTGCGCCTATCCTAGGTATATTTATGTAATTGATGTACTCAGCTTCTCGCCGTCCACTGCTGAACGCCAACCATTTCGATCTTGAACAGCCCTCATCCATGCCTTACCCGCAACCTTTCTTAAGTCACAAAGGTGCAAAACGATCCACACTGCATCTACCTAAGCGCGGTCTCAACTCAGACATAAATTAATGTAAATTAAGTACATATAATTAAGCGCTTGAAATATTCAAGATTTGAAACAATTGAAAATGTTTGAATGATAAAACCCAGCGAATTACAGATGAGATAAAATGAATGGAAGAGGGGCTAGGGATCGTTGAACCCCAACAATCGCTCTCAACGGACGAAACGCTACAGCGGGTTTCACGTGGCAAAGGTCCTTGGGTTTAATACAATTATATTATATTCCTGCTGTAATTTGCGCTTATCACTATTGAAATAAAAAAATGGGCTTTATATACTAACTGTCCATTGGAGGTATATGGAGTTTAATATATCATGGCAACAATATATTTTCCTTTATGCCAAAAATAAAAAAAGCTGCTTAGACTAACAATTCAAATTTTTCACATAAAAACATTTCTAAATATAACTTTCTTGTAAAATACTTTCGTAAGCATTTATCTGTGATAATTGCGTCACAAATATATGCACACTGCATACAATCAATAGCAGTTACAGTGACCCAATACAGCATTCGGAGCGTACCCGCGTCTCCCAGTTATTGCAAATCGGAATACATCCGACTGTCATTTTTTTGTTTCTCAACTTCGGGAAATCGCTTCGATTGCCTTCGACCGTGGGGCGACTAAGGGTATTACGTCAAACTCACGGATAGAACTGGTTGGTACCCTACATGCTCGTTATGCTTTCCTCTCGTAAGGTTTTTTTGATTTATTCTAACACGTAGGCCGCGCTCACCTATTAAAAAACAACTCGTATAACCTGCGAGTGAGAAAATATAATTGGTACAATCTACCTTGACCTTTTCAAATTGCTGACTCGAACTTTTAGGTAGTTATTACGATAATCTTGACTTTCAATTTTTGAGAAATTTAAAAAATAGACTACAGTGTTTAAAAATAGAATTTCATTTAAAAAACAACAGGTTTGTTTTTAATAAAAAATGTTGGTGTGGGAAGTAAAACGTTTATTGCGCATTACTGGCAGTACATTGCCCTCGTAGTTCAAGTACATTCCGTCAAAGCATTACCGACACGCGATCTAATCGGTAACAAATAAACAATGCCGCGGTGTACAAAATATTATTATACAAATCGATCCTCATAAAAATTATTTATTCATCAAATCAATAAGCAAGCGGACTTCCAATCTTAATCTTTGAATTGACGAATCCCTATAAAATTGTGAGAAATTGGGAAACTGAACAAGAATCCATTTGAAACCTCCAACCATTTACTCCGTCTTTTATGAAGTAATTACATACAAAAAATTACAAACGTACATTGGGTCCATAATTTTTCTTGGTTATATTGAATAATACTATGGACTAAAGCCTAAAAACCTCTCAGTTTTAGAGGAGGCCCGTGCCCAGCAGTACTCGTATGACGTAAAAGTGATGACGTTTCCGAATTCGTTGAATGCTGCTTCAATATCATTGGTTCTGAATAATCGTCTTACTTTATTGATTTTCTTTTATCTGATCAAAAGGCTCAAAACCCCGATGAGCTGTCCATCATTGAAAACGAGCAGCTGGAAGTGGTGGGCGAAGGAGATGGCGATGGATGGCTTCGTGCTAGGAACTACCGCGGGGAGGAGGGCTACGTGCCACACAACTACTTGGACGTGGACAGGGAACAGGTATGTAAACGGTACTTTATTAATCAGTATATCCTTAGATATAGGCCTCTAGGCACGCCACTGGGCTCGATCATCGGCCCTCTTCATCCAACCGCTGCTTGCCATGTTGTGGTTATCGTCACCCCACCTAGCCAGAGAACGTCCTATACTACGTTTGCCGAGCCGTGGTCTCCACATTTTTTCGAATTGAAGACTGTTGATGATGATGATAATTTCCTTAGACAGATACCCGCGCTAAGCCATCGTGGTTGACTAAGGCCTAATTTTTTTCAATGATAGATGAAGCCTGTGCCCAGCAGTGAAAAGCACACAAATTAAGATTACAATGTTTCGACAATATAAATTATGTGGGCGAAACTAAAAGATGCTTTTTTATTAAATCAAAAATAAAATTCATAATTGAATTAATTTACATGGATATACTTCGATACCGAATTGTTAACGACAGGGTTTTCAACATAATACGAATAGAAAGATAATTAAAACTATGGTTTTAAAATATGGGTATAAGGCTTTTTTAAAAAATTAGGCCCAAAATTTTATCGACCAACGCAACCCCGACTCGGTATTTGAACGGCACACTTATCTGTGGAGATCGCCTATCGCTCACTTTTGTAACAAAAGTGGTAATTTTTTTGTTATAGTAAGCATTTCCAAGCGAACGCTCTCGTGACTGTGACCCAGTAATGCAAAGAGGTCAATGTCATGCACCAGACGGTCTATTAATATAATTGTTATTTTAGACGATGCTGAATAGTAGAGCAGTACTACTCAAATACAAAGCATTACTACTAATGGCTCGTAATAAAACCTTTGTATTTCATTGAAGCTTGAAATTCTTACTCTGATAGCGGAATTACATAAAATGCACTCAGTGTCTGGTGTGCCGTGTGAATTTCATTGAAATTACTTTGATTGCTAGAGAGTAGAGGTGTTCTGTTATTTGGGTAGCATATATAAAAACAAATAATGGCTATCGTCATGAAGGTTAGACAAACTCTCCCAAGATACAAAAACACAAACACAAGACAAGATACAAAAGATACAAAGGCTTTAGTGCATCCTAACTCCCTATTAGGGTTTTATTGAAATACAATCTTGGCCCTGCTTATGGAGGCTCGGTACTCCTCGGTATCCAGTTCACCAAACTATCATGCAGAAGATCGACAAATGATAGACACATATGACAGATGACAGTAAGACTAGGAGTAATGCATTAGTAAAATTCACTCTTAATTAACTTTCATTATTCATATTATTTGCCATGGAAGTCTTTGATGCACATTTGATATTTAAATTAAAGACATTGAAATAGATGCGGCTATTAATATTACATTTACTTCCATTACAAAGCGACGGCCTTGATACTCTCGTGAAACTGAAAAAGTGCTTTATAAAACAGAGTTGCTAAGTGGATTTTTGTAGTGGACGAGACAAGACTCGCAAGGACAAAGAGATGCAATAAAAGGCCAATAAATAGCAATATATTAAGTATTAAAATTTTTCCAAAAACCACATAAAAGCTTGGTTGTATATAGAGATTCTTCTGCTGATTGTTATGAAGGTGTAAGTTTAAATGGAATATATTAAAGATATACAAGCAGGTCATGCCCTTTTCAATTAAACGTGCACGGTCATAATTAAGCCAAAGATGACTTAATCATATGCACTCACTAGCGATTTTTTGCAAAATTACAAACGGTTTTTGCTCCTATTTTGTGCAATGTTATAGGATGCCATTATATTGCGAGATGAGGACGTGGTTTTAATAAATATCACAATCAATACGGATAATATATTTTTTATCATAATATTAAATATTTGATTATCTTTTAGGCATCCACCACACCCGGCCTGGTCACTCAGATTTCGTTCTCATCGGTGGACTACACCGTTGAGGGAGAAGATGCTGATGTAGTCCAGTCCCCTGACCAAATCTCGGTGATCTCGGCGCCCGTCGCCAAGCCTGATGAGCCTAAGGCTGAAGAAGCTAAACCAGAGCAGCCTAAGGCCCCACAACTGCCCACTCTTGGCTACTGCTTTGCTCTGTACGATTATGACGCCGAAGCTGACGATGAACTCAATCTCGAGGAAGGACAGGTAAGAAAATTATACCATTTTTTATTTACACATACAAAATACACAGAATGCTCACTAGCATCTAAGTGGTGTACTGAATTTACCAAGTGATATCATCTCTTAAAACCGTTACATGTAAATGATGCAGATTAGGAAGCAGTACGAATTTCTCGTCTTTTATAAATGACTTAACGCTTAAACTGAGAAAATATTTATAAGTCACATTTTTAAGTAATGTCAAAATTCTAATTCAAAGCTAATTCTTTCTATGACACCCGCAATAACTGAAAATAAAAATGAACTGATGCACTGGCATTCTAAACTATAACGTACAAAATCTGCGATGAATTTTCCTAGCAGATATTATACCTCGTTTCAATCCGGCGAAATAAATGCCTTGCGATGCAACTTAGTATTATAAGTTTTAAATTATTTAAAACATGGACCGTGGACTCATTCTACGACTAATTCATTTAAAATACCTGTCGACAATTAGCAACACGGTTTAAGAAAAAAAACGCCCCCTTAAACAAATCTTCGCATCGTTACTATATCTATTATCTGTGAATATTTAATCCCAACCTCGAGGAGAGTTCTTATATAAATGAAGGGGAAACGGAGCAAAATAAAAAAGAGAGTGAGTTGCACAGGCTTAAGGAAACTTTTAAATAAGGTTTGGAATTTTTTTATATGCACTTACGGGTACACGGGGTATAGAAGACTGTTCATAGAAGTATAGTTTAAAGATGTTGATAAATTCCTCGTGAATGATTCAATGTGATGCTATACTTATAAACATTGCCCGAAAAAATCACTGAATGTTGCACATGAATGAATCACTAATGCCTAACTTTACCTTACTGATGACAAAATAAAACTTCCTCTGTCTCAAAGTAGACATTGTAGTAATAAATAAAATTTAAGTTTACGTAACGCAATCTCGTTCACGCTAGTAAGACGCAAACGTTGACAAGTATAAATAGAGACTAATAGAATTACTACGACAAATTGGAGTTACCGGCGTCTGCATGTTCGATATTATGTTAGTACATATAAACCTCAGACTCTGTCGGCGTAGACGTTAAGGAAAAGGAATAAAAGAATATAGTTTATTTTACTCCTTAGAGTCCCATTTATGTCCATGCCAAAAATCATTCAAATCGGTCTAATAGTTCCGGAGCCCATTTAATACAAACAATCAAGTCTTTCCTCTTTATAATATTAGTATAGGACACATGCAACATTGTGCGACGATTTCTAAATACTACTTTCAGTAGACATCTATAGTGCTTGGTATTACCCGCTCTTTAGCGTCTTAAAACTAGCCAGCTTCAACTGAGTAAATGAAAACCGCTGTAGTATTTGATGACACTGTAATTGATGCATTTAATCAGATTTTAGGCTTATTCACTATTGTTTTTAGTTATAAATCTGTTGTTTTTG
This sequence comes from Cephonodes hylas, assembly GCA_030295005.1. Taxonomy (NCBI): domain Eukaryota; kingdom Metazoa; phylum Arthropoda; class Insecta; order Lepidoptera; family Sphingidae; genus Cephonodes; species Cephonodes hylas. The sequence continues at coordinate 5,872,042 of AP025360.1, read as the reverse complement.
TACAGATCATTCGCGTGGTATCTCGCGATGCCCATGGCGTTGACGATGGCTGGTGGCGCGGGGAGTCGAACGGCATCACTGGCAACTTCCCCTCGCTGATCGTAGAGGAATGCGATGAGGTAAGAATTGTATACTATTCTTTTAATGTTGATTTCATAAATTGATGATAGGGAATATTGAAATGGATGAACATCTTTGACTGTGAACATACCTTAAATAGACGGTTAATTGTTATGGGATATTCAGGATTTGAATTAATAAGATTTTCAGAATCTTAATTAGCAGTCTCTAGTTGATCTTTCCGCCCCTTAACATAATAATTATATTATGAACTACGGTATTAGATTTCAGTAACTAAATGGAATAACTTGGAAACCATGCAAGTATGCAATCTCTGATCAAGAATTTTTTTTTCATATATAATGCTTTTCGAGAACTCCTAATGATCAAATAAACAATTGAATTTTTTGGGATACAAAAGTAAAAGTCTATATAAAATCTTAATCAAGCAATTATAATCAAACTTACTACCTAAAATACAGTCAAAAATTTACAATTACTCAGATATGTATAAGTAATACAAAAACTGTGGCTAAATGTATCTGAATGAATAGTGCAGAAGTATGACAGCAATCACGCTTGAAAGGATTTAACATTGCATTACTCGGCGAGGTACTTACAAGTGTACTCCACGTGTATTGCCAAAGTGCGGTAGAGAGGACATTAAGAGCGCCTCCATCTTGCCATCGCAGCGAGTAACAGCTTATTCCATTACAAATTTAAGGAGTAACGTGCGTTATATGTCTGCTAGTCAGCGTTTAAGTGATACGACTATCTAGAAAAGGAATCGTGCTTCCCGCTTTAGAAAAATTAGATAAAGAAATCAACTTTAGTTCGGTTTCTATAATTATTATTCGACCAATTAATTGTTATGCAGTAACAAAATTATTATGGACTGCAAAATCTAAGAAAATCTAAATATACTTTTTGTGCATGGGAATAAACCAGATTTTGGGGTCAACATCCAGACATAGAGAAATATTATTGGCGTTTTACTATTGTACGAACTCCGAACACGAGTAAAAGTTAAAATATATCTCTTTATGCCTCATATCCGATATCGGCACTGTGGATAGCAGCGATTAGATTAGGAGGGCCCAAGATCAAGCCCAGTGGCGTTCCATAGAAGAGGCCTATGTCCAGGTGAAAAACTGGTGATGATGATACCTCATATACCCTTATAACGCCATAGCCTTGAAAGTCCGGTACAATAGTAGTAAATAGGTAATTGTAAGTATCCATCGACGTATTATGACAGTACGGCGAGCCGCTGAGCTGCGGCGAAGACTGGACTCCTCCAGGGTCGGCCCCGCCGGTGTTCGCGTCGCCGCCAGACACCCCGCCCGGCGCCAGCTACGTGGAAGAAAGTAAGCACTACTATCACAAACCTAGCCACGTCACTATGGCTCCAGCGTGGGGACAACTCGACCAAAATACACAATGCAAATATTATAGGGAAAGTAAAAAAAATAATTATATGTGGGTGTCATTATAGCCTTATGAAAAAGACTGTAATAAATAATGTGCTTTAATATCGTACCGTTGGTAACACTGTAAATGATATTAACGAACAACTCAAAATACAGCACTAAAACATTCTACTCGGAAATCGTAATGAGATCTGAAATGTTGGTTTACATTAAATAAAGTTATTACGGTTCGCGCGATTTTAAATCAAAGCATCGTGGGAGTTTCAGAAGTTGCCAACAGGGGTACTCTTTTACTGAATAATTTAGAACTAAGCCGGAGTTGTCCCCATTTGGGTGCCGAAATGTCAGTGTCATGCAGCTCATTAAAGGGAGTACATAACATACTATTTAACAGCCTTTGCAATATTAACGAGGTAGAATGCACACTTTTTCAACTCGCGAATACCTAAATGACATTATTTTAATTAAACTTTTAATTCTATGAATTTCTTGAAATACAAATGAATAAATTTAAAAACAGTGTTATAATCTGTGTTCTTTGATTTATGTCTAATTTTTAGTATAATTTTTAATTTCATTTGTGCAATTGTTTCCAGGCTAATAAACCACACAGATTATGAATGAACAAATGAATGTCTTATGTTTATATAAATCACATCTATTTAACTCAAAATTCTTGGAAATATAAAATTAAGTATGTTATGGACTCCCATATTCGTTATTTTCTGTATGGTATACAATAGTGGGCATACAATGTGCGGTTGTGTCTCGACGATAGCTTTTTGGCTGATTGGGTATATGGTTGTGGTTTTTATTCCCAATTGGCATGGTACATGGCACGATGCTCTAGAAATTGATGAATTACCAGCTAGGAGTAGGCCGATCACACATTAAAATGCATGATGTTTTGCACGAACAGTTATTAGGTATGGATATTTTTAAAATCAAATTTTAAGTATCTATAAGTCCATAGATAACCTTAAAATAAATTTAATATTTTTAAAATTGTATAGCAATAAAATAAGTTTTTATATTATACTCATAGGCTATTTTATTGTATATGATTAGCAAGTAATCTTAACGAGATATTTCACAATCCGAACTGTAGTACTTCATGGATAAAGCGTAGCACACAACTCTTTGTATTTCAAGAAAAATTATTAATTTTGTTCATTTATTTCTACGAAAAATTGGAATTGTAATTTCGTGTAAGATTTATGTATATTGTTTTGGGATTTCAAATATAAACTTTCATTTTTTGGTGTTAATGTATGTATAATAATAAATATTTAGTAAAACTCCCAGCATCGGACAAAAATTATACTGTGAGACGATGCTTCCGTAGCTAATTGAGTAACACACCACCGCCTGTCTAAACTGTAACAAGGCATATTTAATTAATAGTTCAATGTAGCAGCACTAACAGTAATCATGTTACAATTAATCACGTTATAGCTTCCGGCGCTTCGGTGCACTCCTTACAGAAAATGCTCGAATTAATTTATACCCTGTTCAAGGGAAGGGCGCACGTAACGTAGTTGCCTCGCTGACGCCGCCGACACTGCGTAGCCTAGCCCTTTGAACCCTTTGAGACTTCCGCGGCCTATAGCAGTGTGTGTAACTAGATTTCATACTCGCAGGAAATCTGATAAAGTTCTAACAGTTGAATTAAGCAGTTGCGAACAGTTTAGTTGCTCGTATCGTACGTCGCATCGCTGGCGAAGTGTTTAATATGCAACTTCTGTAATTGTTACTGAGCGTGACATTCGAACAGGCAATATCCCGTCGTATAAAATTGAAATTCAAACTTTATGTAATTATTTTGTGGTTGTGAATTCAACATGCGATTGTACTGAGTCGGTTAGAAACCGCCTGTACAGCAAAGTTTGACTGTCGCACCGAGGCAAATGTGTGACCTATGTATTTGTATCGGATATAATTAGAATTTTAATTCGAGGGTTTATCAGTCGGTTATAATTGGAAAAATCTCTTTATTCCCGACAATAACCACACAAGACCCGTTCACAATGTGTTGTAGCGTACATAACAATACTATGTTATGTTTCGCATAATGGCTTACGATGTTAACATAGCAGATAACAAATAATCTTTAAAAAAGCACATTATGTTGCCCTTTTCCCATTAAGATTTTCTCAATAAAAGCCCGGAGTCTGGCCTGAAGTGCCCTAAAATAACTATGTATATCCTAAAATAACGCATAATGTACGCATAATAAAACAAATGCACATGGGACAAAAATAATTGTCGACATGTGGGTGCTGAAATACATCAGATCCTACCCCTTCCGAGAATACAGGCATGTGTTCCTATGTACGTATGGAACACAACCTATAATCCGTAACTTCATAAAGGTAAACGCTTTCCATAGGTATAACATGTCGCTCGTGCAGCCACTGCATGTAACCTGAAAGGCAAAGTGGCTTGATCAAATTTATTAGACGCAAAGGCTATGCCGCATTTTACAAAATTGCTCTAGAAACGGGTCATCTAAGCCATAACTAGGCCTAATTCAATTTCCACTGATAGAGTCACAGCCCTGTAAAATGTGCTACACTAGTCGCAAATTAAATGACACGTGTTACCGACTTTGTCCACCAAGTTAAGTGATTTAGGTCACCTGCTCGGAGCCGGGACGTAATCCTGCGCACGCATTTTAACACACTTCCCGCGCTCGTGATTATTTTGCGAGCAGTTCGCTGCGAGACTCCGAGTCGGAAAGTACACTACAGCCTACAGAAGCTGCGATACAAAATCGTTTTTAAACTTCATTAGCTAAGAGCTTCAGATCTCGTCGCCCTCGAGGTTTATTTCCGTTTTCAACTTTTATTAATTTCTGTCTTAGATAGATTAGTTGATAACGTCTGTGTTGTAAAATAAGTGTTAGTTTTACTGCGTTAGATGATTTAATTGGGCATGCGTTGGGTACTTGGCTGATGTGTGTTGTGCTCCGGACGCTGCCAGTGATTTCCACCGACAACAACAACGTGAAGAACGCCGCGCCTCCCGCTAACCCGCCGCCGCCGCCGCCCGCCGCCAGCTCCGCCGACATGGACAGCGAGCCCGACTTCAGCTTTAACTTAGAGCTAAGTAGGAACCAGCAAGCGCAGTACGGAATGCAGTTCGCTGAGCCGTCGTACGCGACGCCCACAGTCACTATCGTCGGTAAGGGAACGGCTATCACTAATGAGACAAGCATGGCTAGTAACAGACTTACATTGACGATCAAATTGATCGCTCGTGGTCAATTTATCAACTAAATAACAAAAGCATTTAATAATTTACACAACACTGATTTGAGACAGTCCCCAAACATGACAAAAATAATGAAAAATTGTATTTATATTGTTAACGCGGTGAAAGTCATACCAATGGGCGAAGTAGATGCAGTAACACATGTAGTGCGTAGTTAAGGCGATAGGACGAACGGTTTATTCCAAATGGTATGTGAGCTTCAAGAAGTGTGTTTACATTTTCTGTGGCAAGAAAGTAGATGGCGCTAATAAAAATACGCTCAACTTTGAGCGTCTTCACCAATTCTTGATTTTCTCTTATAAAGTTTCTTTTATATTGTATGAAATTAGATTGATTGTTTTACGACTGGTTTATTAACTAAATGTAGTACATTCTTTTGGCAATCGGTGATTTTTTTTATTTAAACTTAAAATAAACATAGTGAGGAATTCAGTAAACGTTGGAGCCCGGATGCTCCATTTTTGTCGATCAACGTATACAAAAGCAAACTGTACTAACATTATATAATATTATTTTTTCCCTTAGGAGAACTTCAGGGACGAGTTTTATAAGTTTATATCATTGACTTAAATTCAGCCAATTTGATTTCATAATACATTATGTAAATATACCAATGTATGACTGTCAAAACTGAATGTAAGTTAATCGTGTCCGATGTTTTTTTCCATGCTTCAGTCGATGAGGTTGTTGGTGAAAATTTAGAGGACGAGGTTTGATCACAAATAAAGACTTACTCCTTGTGTGTTGTTGACTTACTGAATGTTTCTAGATGTAGTATGACGCTTATAGCTCTATTCTGATATGCTTTCTTGTGATCGTCTTTTCGATGTTTGTGTCTTTTGGCATAAGTTTTACAATTTAATTGGGGAAGGATATTTTGTTTAAAAAGTTCAATTTTATATCTATATTCAGTGACTATTTATTTTTTCCCGTAACGTTTAAGCCTTCCACAAAAATAGTATTTTACGATTATATTCACTGGAAAGCTAAGCCATCGGTACTGTTTGTCTAAAACTTTCTAAACTTAAAATGCTAAGATATTCTATTCAGTTAAAAAATATTGTACATTTTTTAAAGTACTGTACCACAAAAATTAAATTACTTACTACGCAAATGTTAGCATGTTACATTTGTTCTTTTATATAATAAAGTAATTTTGCTTTGAATTTACGCACTCTACCATTAACTTGGTTATTTCGAACCAGTTCACTGAAAGTGTAGTTTAAGTGGAACTTAAATTTTTATATACTCTTATAATTTATGCCGAATGTGCACGAACTCTTTGGGTGTGTAGTTTTAGCGTGGTCTTTATGGAACAGTTAGCTCATGTCACTTCAAGCACGTCGCTTCACTTGCATGCTAATGTACTTGTTACTACTAAATGTACGTGAATGTTAAACGCTGTCTGCAATTCTGTTCTGTGTCCTGTCGTACTTTCTCAACTTATCATATCTATCATACTAATTTATTGTCTGCGATGTCTACTTCTAACTAACATCTTGAATAAGTAGTCGGGGCGTAAACTTTAATAATTGGCCTTGCATTCCCATCATAAATCAGCCTAAAATAAAGTTTTAAATTAACATGCAAATTGGCTAAATTGCAATCATTAAATCATACAATTTATACATTGTATAAAAATTCTAAATTCGTATTACGCCTCGATTCCCCAATTATTTAACACGAAAATAACACGCAACGTCTGTTAGGAGGAGGAAATGGCCCCGCCGCCGCCGGAGCAGCCACAGGTGCCGCCGCCCCCACCCCCGCAGGCGCCCCCGCAGGCGCCGGAGCCATCGCAGCCCAGCAAGCCTGTGCTGCCGAAAGTTGAGCTGCCCGCCACCGAGTGCGGGCTCGGCGTGGCACAGATCGTCATCACGGCTGCCACGCCCATGGTCGAGGAGCCCGACCAGCCATTCCCACCGGCAGAGCCCCAGCCTGCGCCAGAGCCCCAGCCAGAAGAACCAGAGCGCAACGAAGACAACGACGACGAGGAATCCTCCCTGTCCGAGCAGACCGCCGTCTGCCTGCGCGACTCCGACGACGGCCCCGCGGACTCCGCCCCGCACCCGGCCTCCAGCTCCACGGCCTCCGAGGGCGAGTCGACGGGCGCCTCCGTCGCGTCGGGGCCCCCCACCGCCCCGCAGTCGCCGCCCGCCCCGCCCCGGGCCGGCCGAGCGTCTATCCCCGACGAGTTGGAGCCAGCGCAACTCGCAAGGCTCACCGACTTAAAGGAATCCAATGCTTAAGCATAAACCCGAAGATGAGACGTCGTTCTGAGATGAACGGCGACTTAGTCTTTGAATGTAGACGAACGGTGTCAACACCTTGTATCGATTAAAACTACGATTATAACGTTCGTCTGCCAAAGACCGTTTCTCTGCTATGCGGTGTTCTTCTTATGATTTGCGTTGTGCGATTTTTTGACAATTTTATGTAGCTTACTTCGAAATAGTATAGAGCGACAATTGTGACGGTGTCCTCACCGCTCTAGATTTTCTCACTGTAGTTCTTACTGTGTTGACAACTTTAGCTTTTTCATAGAAAGTGTTGCTGTTCAAATCGGTTCCGAAAATATTAGTCGGGTGATGGAGTTGCGCGAACTTATTACCTTCAACACTTGCGTACAACTTTCTGGCGACGTTTACAAGCTATTTTGACATGGTTTAGATAATATATTTACATGTTTAAAATATTATTCGATCTCTGTATATGACTTTTGTATTACGTTTACCGAAATTATACATTATATGCTATTGGTTGGTAGAACATGTGGCGCGTTAGAAAACTACATTTGTGATTAGAGAAAAAACGAATCTCTACTTGGACGATCGCAGATTGTTGAGAGCGGCGCGCACGCATGGAGAAACGGTCATAATAACATGTAGATTGTACTGTACATAGCTGAACTTATAACTAGTGTGTTACTGGAGCACGTTCTAGTACCTGTTCATTGAAGGTATGATAGCGGCGTGTGTTAGGGCTGAGAGGTCGCGCATGTTGTCCCAAACATACATACACTCTCCATCAATTATTACTTTTATGTAAATCTTAAATAACCGTCACACAAGTAAATTAAAAATCAATAACGCATGGACCAAAAAGAAAACATCCATTGCAATTCAAATTAATTAATATTTATAGAATTGCATGTAACGGAAAAGTGTTTGGTGACCATAATCTAGTACTGGGGCATTAGTTTCTCATTATAATAAGACCTAAATTGAAAATATTTCTACGGATTGTCTACTAAAAGTCCCTGATAAATAATAAAACCTCGTATTAACATACTCAATTAACATTAAAAATATATTTCAAGCAAGTAAAACGTGTAGCAAAATAAATTTTATTATTTATAAAGAATTATAAAGAAGAGACCTGGAAGTGCAAGCCATGGGAATTTTTTTTCATAAACATTATTTTCAGACCTCTAGTAAAATATACAGATTACTGTTATCATTATATTACTGATTGGTCGGTACATGTAAATTTTATACACATGTATTTATTACATTTTTAAATAATTATACAAGTTGGACAACATGTCAGCGACGATTGCGATGTAACAATATTCTCTCATTGAATTTTTACAACCACAATTCAACATGGAATTAAAAATGGAAAAATTCAATGACGGAAAATAGAATTAGGAAGATACAGGGTGTTACCAACTTCTCTTTCCTGCACAATAATGTCACAACAACATATATTATGTCATTATCGATACGTCACCACTATATTATGTATTTAATCGGAAATTCGTCAAGGGCCAAAGAAACCCCAATAGTAACGTTGTAACATATTTAAATACAGATTATTCACGAGTGTTTTAGCAAAATAATAAAAAGTAAAAAAACACAAAAATAATTCGCTTTAGACAGTGTTATAGTATCCAACCACGTAGATAATTGATGTTCATCGTATATACCTTAATGAGCGTTAATTTTTAATATTTAATAAATGTTCTGTAGTAAATTTAATCAGCATGTTATTAATATAGTCATAATTTTTGCAAGGTAGGTCCACATTTGTATTGTATGCTAACACTTGACAGTTCACTGTTAAAGTCCAAAGTCTGTACTCTGTATGATGCGATATTCTAAGATGTTCATCTACATTACCAGATCTTGATCAAACAACCGAGATAATATAGGAAGAAAGTGCTTACATCTCCATAGACACCACATAATGCATGTGTGGACTCATCTTTCCGATAGTAAAATTTATGTTACTTGTCACCTTTTGAAGTAGTTTAACGTTGTAACATTTAAATATCAATAGTAGAGAAATTTTAGCTATTAATGTTATGTGTTGTGTTCTATAAAGCTGTTAGTTATTTCAATACGTTTTAAATATACTTATAGAACCTGTTGAAAACATTACCCTATTCTAATTGGAGAATATACTATACTATATCTGACGACTAACGATACTTCGGAAGCCCGAAAATTCTCATATCATTCGATGCTCACTCAAAATTATTCGTTCATTTCGGTGATGTTTTTTCGGGTCATTTTCAATGTCCATTAATGTTTGAGAGGAACGTAGCACTCTGTAAACTATATTATCACTGTATCAAAATTGGCACCTAAAATGTCGACTGTAATTTGCATACGGAAATGTCATTTGTATATTTTTTACCGACAATGACAATTGCGACGCCATATCTTAACTGAAGCTATGACGTAGCGCTTGAGAAGTGAACTTTACACCTTTGGTATCGATGTTGTCATTCTCGGACCTATACTAACATACATAGTTATATGCTTTTCCCTTAGGTATTGGACATTGAAAGTTATAAGCATATGCTGAGATTTATTACATAGTTGAATTGTACTCAGGATATCACGGCCCAATGACTTTCGCTTTTAATATTGTCACTATTTAGAGTATCATGTTAATGGAAATAGATGTAACACGTTTAGTATATAAATATTTATTGTGCATCATAAAATCACTTCTTTAGACACCAATGCGTTCTTTTATTTTTTTTCGTTAACATGCGCTGAGATTATGTGAATTTATTTAAATCCTTATTCAAAATTTTACAAATGAAAAACCTAATGAGTTGATTAATATTAAAAGTACCATAGTAGAATTATTAATCATTTATTAAATAAAACACAATATAAAAATATTAAACATTACTTAGATTGCCAACAAGGAAAAGATTATTTAATTCATTTCTCATTTGTGCGTCTCCCAATAGCACTACAAGACCTAACTAAATAAGATATGGTACAAATTTTCTCAAAACTCGATGACAATCTAGACAATAAATTAGAGCCTGAAAATCCTCAATTCAATCTCAGCATAGGTACCTAACTTTACTTTAGGGAATCGATTAGTATGTTTATATATAAATCTGTTAAGTAATTTACTACTATAGCAGCAGTGCCGGGGGCAGTTTTGCGTGTACAAGTCATTAGCACCTGAAACTTTAAAGACCATAAAAATATTTTTAAGGCAACGTATGGAGGTAGAAGATCTACACCTCTATAAGCTGAAACATATTTCAAAGATATGCTCCCTACAATCGACTAGAACAATCAGATAATTCACAGCAACAGTACATATTTCGGATTTTAATCGTTCTATCGGTAAATATGGTAATAAATTGACATCGAGAGGTGTATTTCGATATGGCTGGACTATGTATGCAGGAAGGAATTGAAGTATTATGAAAGCAAATAGCAGTGTCGTTAAAGTATTATAAATATAATTAATATATTCGTTAAAATTGGCGGGTAGAGCGTAGGGTAGGTTCCAGCCTGGTACATCGAAACAGTCTAAGCGAATAATCGATAAATCGATTGAGCCGACATATGTTGCCAATACGAAAAATCGCAACCGGTGCTGCAATTAAAATTATTGTAAATGTACTATAGTGTATTGCGAAGACCTCTTCAGGTCACAGGTTCAATGTATGGTTGCTTTAATGTCTCCCCAATGCCTTTTCGACCTGCAATAAACTTTCTAAAAATGTCAAGAGTGTGTTTTATTTCTATATACCTACCCACACGTAAAACAATATTTCAACTGGCAATACAATTTTGTGCATTCGGATACACACTGAAAAACTAAATGAATGAATTTATAACTGACATGTAACTAAATAATATGTAGGACATTTTTGAATATCATTTAGTGCAGAAAATATTATACAAAACGTTTATAATATAAGTGTGGTATGAAATAGGACAGCTATATTAAAAGACAATATACTCACAAAACATTTATTGCAATAACAAATTAAGAAAGTTTCACATCACTAACAGTATTAAATTCGTACAAATAAACTTAGCGTTAGGAGGTAGTTTGTAACAATTTTACATATATGACGTCACCATAAAAATCATTCGTCACTACTTATTACAGTTATTGAACTATCAAAATGCACACTGCATTAACCATAGGTATGTAAAAAAAAAACAAAACTTCACGTCAACAAGTGACACTTTGACTTTTCTTAATTGAAACTTTCCGTGATCAGAATGGGCCTGTATAAGTCATAATCGATAAATAAAGAAATGAAATAAAATGAATTTACCGCTGTATTTATTTTGAAATATCGGATAGATAGGTACTATTACAACTCTCACAACACGCAACCGAGTTAAAAGAAAAGAGCTTGAAGATAGCATCATGAAATATTTTCTCCGTAAATTTATATAAGCTGCACTATACAAAAAAGAGAAATACTTATATTCTTCAAATCTATCAATCATATGGTTGGAAAATAGGGTTTACATGTTTAGGTCCATAAACATATTGTCAAATACTCGTAAAATGACAAAAAAATGTGCAAAGGAGTAAAGCAATTAAACCGCTCTACAAAAAATAAAATATTAATTTTCTCATCAATCAGTATAACCCCATATTTGGCGAATGGAAGTAAAAACAACGTTAAAAATACTATTCACTGCAGAAACACGACGGTGAAATAACTTCATAATCACGAAAATATCACGAACTCCATTGAATATATCAAATAGAAGAATGTTGAACAATGTTGTGTAGAAAATCATCAAGTAATATTTAAGAAATCTGTCTGTAGACTACGGTCAACTTATGACGATTTCTGAAGTATAGGTCAGTCACACTTTACTTATTAAACCCCATTTTTAGTAAGGCCATGCGTATTATTCATGAAATTGTTGTTCTGTGTCAATGCGACAAACCATTCTAAAACTTGTAACTCTCCCAATACCTTGAATATTCTAATGTTAATTCGACACCAGTGATCGACCCAAGTGATGGGCGAAATCAATCCCATTAGAGCTTTCACAAATTTAAATTGTACTTCACTCGCATTTAGAACTCAAAAGCCATTAATAAGTCACGTAATATTTTTTAGTTATTTCTAAAAGAAAGTGTTAGCACGATTTTTTTGGGGTAAGTATTTAAATTTATTATTGGCATTAGCACACAATCAACGGCTTAATTACAACTCAACCTATGGATAATTTACAATCGCTTAAAAACCGCGCGGGCGAATGAAATTGACACAAATCCTTCATGAAACATCGGCAATATGTGAATACTTGTGTTATACAATGCTGAAAGGTAACAAAAAACCCACTGAGAACTCGAGTCTACGTCACAATCGCCAATATAACCAGGACGACGCATTTAAAACATTCTATAGTAATGACACTAGTTTATCAAAAGTCCAGGCGCAATTTATACTGGCTGCATACAGCTCTTGTGCGAGCAAAGGTGAATGACACCGCGTTGTACCGCCACACATAAATATATACTACACGCTCGCTAAAATATTGCCGGGAAGCAAATAGTGCAATTCAATAAACGACTGAACACAAAAACGCACTGCAGCATAAAACGCCGATGGGTACAACTGTCATACTATTACGACAAGTAAAAGACAAAAGAACATTGTCACGCATCTGATGTGAAAGGTGAATTTGTTTTATATAGACAAAAAGAACAATACAAATTCACGAATTTAATTTCATATTTACTTGAGACCATCGTAATCTATGTTAAGAAGTTGCAAGCGTTATCTAATTATCACTCGCGAGAAAAACCTGTGCCTAAATTAAATAATTGTATTTAGGAGAACTTGTTAAAAACATGACGCCACGTGTACTAATGGCCGGCTTAACTTCCCTCTCAATTGCAGAGAAGGCCCATGTCCAGCAGCATAGGGTAGTGATGCATTCAGTTATGCACTATGAAATTAAAATACGACTTACGTACTCTTGTACGGAACCACGTGACAAAAAAACGATTAAAACAATAAAGCTAAGAGGTCAATGACGAACGAGCGATATCTGTTTACACCATCGGAACTTTGAATACTTTGACCCCCTGAAATGCGGAAAACGAAAGGAAATTGGAAAACTGACGATGAATCGAAAAAATATATACAATTGATTGCGATAACATTATATATTCTGTTTTTTATGTTAATTAAATTCTATATTACATTAGTATAAATTTTGTACTTTTGTTAATACAATTGTATCCACAATACTTTTGTGCTTCATTTTAAGTACCCCTCACAATAATTTTAATTTTGAAACAAATAATTTATGTATCAATTAAAGAAACCAGATTTTTTTATGGATTTCGGTAACTCACAATGAAAATTTAAACTCATACCAACAATAACAATAGTTCATGAGATAACAAAATAATAACAATATTTCTATGGGTTAAAACAACGAAACATAAACTCCATAGGCAAGCTATTGCATAAAAATAGATGTTCCTTATAAGACAAGTATTTGTTGTCTAAATTATATTCACTTCAATTTGCAGATTAATTATTTGTGATCTATTACTATATTAATTATGTTCTAGTACATTATTTCGAAGTTTGAATAAATTAGTCTAGTGCTTAAATAAATGGACATTTTAAGTATTCTTTTGTATAAAGTTACGATTAATCGGTAAAAATATTTTTATTTATAAGTTATTATTAACATTTATGGGCACTTGATTGTGAGCGTTACGAGTGACTAATACACATTTTTTTGGTGAAAAGCACCCTAAATACTAATCACGACCTTCTATTTTTAACCCTTCCAAACTTGAGACATACCAGTTACTTTTACTTTCGTTGTTGCTCCAATACAAAATCAGTGGCATTGTAAATTATCCTCGAAACGACAGAATTGTAGCGCTATTCTATTCGATACTGAATATGGAATTATAAAATCGCCTAATTGTATAAAAACAAAACATTTAAACGTCATATTTAACACTGCAACAAATTGGAATGTGTGGCATTACATTCCGTCAACTCATGTGACATTTGGAGGGGTCAAAAAAAAAGTTACCTGAAACTGTTACTTTTGTACTGGTCGTATATTTCGTTGAACATGTCTCGGCAGTTCATTTTGATCTTCATTTTGGAGCATAGGAGGAACACGCCCGATAGTTTTCTGTGCAAGGAGTATATTTCTTCTGGTGGTGGACATAGACGGTGGGTTAGTATGGTGGGTACTAGAGCTTGAATACGTCTAGTAGTCTGCTGGGCGCCGAAATCGAACTCTCCGGAACCGGTGCTGGTGAATATTTCGCCCATTATCATCACTGTGTCCACGTGGGTTTCTTCCATCACCTGTGGCAAATTTAAGGGTTAAACTTTCTATGGTCTAGTGTTCTTTGGAATTAGGTGTGTGGCAAACTAGGCCAGCGTGGTGGACTAAGGCCTGAAAAGTACGTACTTTTGTGGTAGAGGACGCACGTTCCAGCAGTGGGATTTTTATAGAATGATGATGTTTTTGTATTGGCAACACGGAAAAAGTTCTGACTAAACAAAAAATGTTAAACAGTTTATTAAAAAAAAACTCGAAACTTGGTATGTTGATCTGATGTTTATCGAGTTATCAAGTAATATTTTTGGCAGCAAACTTATTTAATGAATCCGAGACCTCAAATAACTTACCTTCGATTCGTATCCAGTGAGGAATTTCATTTCCTTCGACATCCGCAAGATGGCGGCCCTGTCGCCGATAGACGCCGCCTTTATTATCTCGATGTACTGGTCCATGAACTCCTTGGAGTAGTCGCGGGTCGCGCCGAAATCCAGCAATATGACCTATGGTATAAGAATGTAATTATATGAAAAACTTATTTTGTACCTTTTAGAACCTACAACGTCGACTTTAAGAAAAAAAATACGCAAAATGGTGGATAATGGCGCTAATCATCTAAAGCTTTTAATTAAACCAAGACAAGAATGAAAAAGTTTTACTTTAGATACACTGCCGACGGAAAGTTTCCGGACAAGATGAAAAAGTTGTAGAAACAATAATTTAAAGTAAAATAAGTCAAGTAAATCAAAGTTTTATTTTCAAAATATTATAATGTAATATTTAAGGATAAAAACTATTAAAATTTTCATCTATTTCATGTTATACAGCTTGAATTTCATTTGATCAAAGAAATCACCTTAGATCGTCAATACTTTTTTCACTGCGTGCGGCATTATTTTTACAAGTTTTTTCCACAGACTATTAGATATTTTGTTCCAAAATGTTTAAAGAGCCTACCAAAGATCATTTAAAGAAGTGGGATTCGATTTCCAGATTAACCTATCCATTTCATCCCACAATAATTCAATAGGATTTAGATCGGGAAATTGTGGAGGCCATTTCAATATTTATAAATCACCTGTATTTTTTTATTTCAAAAATAGTTGACACAAAACTGAGATGTGTGTTTTGGGTTATTATCCTATTGAAAAACATCCCAACGGCCAATTATTCGCACCCCAGAAGGGCGAGCATGCGTTCTTAATAACCCTTTTTTTCGAGAGTTCCTTTGATTCTGTGTAGATCCACTACTCCAGCATAGCAGGAATACCCCCAAACTATCACAGAGACACCTCCATATTAAACAGTTGGGGTTATAGCATTGGGATTCATTTTTTCTGGAGGGCCGCGACGAACAAAAATTCTACGTTTTTATACAAGCATATAAAATTTTGATTCATCAGACTATAGGACTTGTTTCCAATCTTTTACCATCCAATCTTTCTGTCCATTGTCTTTTTTGAGTCCAGTTTAGTTATTTTTCTATTTCCGCCTAGCAAGAGTGGTTTATTTGTAGAAATTTTGCCATTTAAACAAGGTTTTTGTAACCATTCTTTTGATTTACTCACTGATATCTTTTACCGTGACTTTCATGGGACCGCATTTAAAATTCCGGTGCTGTAAGCTTGTTATCTGTTTCGGATATGATGATTCAGGACTGACCCTCTGCTTTAAAAGTAGCACTGGACCTATTACTGCATTTTCTATCCTGATTTTAACCAGTTTTTTCGTAACGGGCAATAGCATTTCCTACAGTAGACGGTGGTAAATTTAGTTCATTAGCAATATAACAAAAGATAAAGCCTTTGTTACGAAAAGTGACAATAGAAATACGTTTTTCTATATTTCTACTAGGATGCCTATCCATTTTCTTAAATAAATTAATAAAAAAATTAAATTATATTAAGTGCGAGATTACTCGAGAAAATACCACAGAAGAAGGAAATTCAACCACCATTAAAGTAATAAAATAATTTAGAAATAATATAATGACTTCTATAACTCAAAATATTGTAAAAAATAATCCAAATTTCATAAAAAAATTAAGAAAATACTTCAAAATGTTCATTTTGTTGCAAGGCCGTTACGTTAGAAATGACGATGTTGACAATTTTGTTTTATTTTTCTTCAACAACGGGCGGAGGTAGGGAGGAAAAGTCAAAGAAAAGATGATAAAAACTATATAAACAAACATTTCACCTTCGTTATAGATCCACTTAATGTCTAAGAGGATCATATACCCATTCAAAATAAAATAAGATGCTTGTCCGGAAACTTTCCGTCGGCAGTGTATATAAATACAAGGTTGATTTCAGATATATGTTTTGAGTATAGATCACTACCTAATGTTACTACATTAGTGTTTAATACAAATTAAATCATGCAATAAGTACTGCTTGCGATTTAAAAACCAATAACACTGCTCGAGCCGAAAATCTAACTCGAGACCTCTAGACCACACATCTTTGCTTTTACCGCGAGACCACGAATCCGTCAATAAATAGTAATATAGTAAAGTAAAAAGTTTAAAGCTACATAACCAACCTGCTTGGTATTCACGTTGTAGAAGAAGTTCGCCCAGTTGGGATCTGTCTGCATGCACCTAAGTACGAACATTTCTCGCAGACACAGCCGCATGATCTTTGTCGCGATGTCATGGCGGATCTCGTATGGCGCGTCGAACAATTTGTCCAAAGGAGTTCCGTCGATCAACTCCGTCGTTATTAACTCCGCACCGCATAGTTCGTCTGCACCAAACGTATATTGTTGTTTGATAAAATGAATAATTTAACTAACACGCACACCGAGGTAAGAGATATCTGAATCAACTAATATAATCAAGATGGAAGGAGTTTAGTATAGAAGGCTAAATGAAAAGAAACTGTATAAATGGGACACAAATATACAGGCTTATTAAAAAGAGGTTGAAAATTATATAACGACGATCGTCGGCCGCTTCTAATAGAGCACTGTTCACACTGTATACTAGAGATCTTTTAGAGAACGCTACATCCATGGACGATCTACTGCTGATGATAAAATTACATAATAATGAATTTTTAATAATGACAAAACTTATATTGAGTCACCAATTTAAATACCGTTTAGTCAAAACTACTATCTCAGCGTATTACCCTTACTTATCTACAAAGAAACCACCCATTTTACTACTATTTCACATAGACTTTCAACAACATCTTACCTATGACGTCAGGCACAAAGTACTCAGGGTATGGCGCCAAAATTCGCTTGAACCTCTTCGTGCATTCCGCTTCCCTCACATAGTTCACTTCCCAAGCCAACTCCTTTTTGGCCACCTCTACTACGTTGTCTATGAACATGCCTTTTGGAAACACGTTCCATATCTGCGAAAATTTATAACATATAGTAGTTTCTAGTTAAGTGAGGCGTAACTTAGTTGAGTAGGGCTATTGAGGAAAGTGAGAAAAAAATAAAGATATCACCGAAAATAACTGAGCCTAATCAATATCGTAGATGTATCCACGGTTTTCAATCCTAGGCGGAAAAGGAAACAAATGCGAGAATCCTTCATTTTTAAAATATTAAAAAAAGTAAAGCACAATATTATACGGACAAAAGGTTAGCAATCTTCACAATAACATTTATGCAAGAAATTCAATTTCTATTATTTAGAAGAAGAAAACAAAATGTGATTGTAATCACATGCATTGGGTATACTTTGTAAATGTGTATAATTCTCGTGTACTCACTTTCAATACACCTACTAAGTTGTCAATGTCACTGTTGATTCCCTTCGCGACACCTGGGTACTGAATCTTCATCGCCACTTCCTGACCGTTATGCAATACTGCCAAATGCACTTGACCTGCATTGAAACATATATACATATATCACAGCTATAGGTAAGCATAGTTACGCTGCCTATATTTTTAAGGTTCAATTAAGAATCTATTGTGTCGTGAGAATCGACAACAGAGTGCAGCCAAGATTATATTTATTTATTTTGTTTATTATGCTTTATAGTACACCATAAAGATAGTAACAATATTTTTACAGGTCACAACTTAATAATGTAGTGTCACAAATAGCGGCCTTTTCGCTATCGGCGATTTCTTCCAGGCAAGCAAGTGAGAAAGAAGGCAGGCGTTTAAGAAAATCCTTCAACCCTAAACTCGTCACTCACCAATAGAAGCGGCTGCAAAGGGTTTCTCTTCGAAGCTCTTCAATGGTTTCCTCCAATCAGGTCCTACTTGTGAGGCCACCACCTCCTCATTCAAATCAAACACCCAACTATTTGTAACTCTTACGTATGGAACCTAATCCGACTATCGAGGTAAACCCATCACTCACCAATAGAAGCGGCCGCAAACGGTTTCTCTTCGAAGGTCTTCAATAGTTTCCTCCAATCAGGTCCTAGTTGTGAGGCCATTACCTTCTCGACCTGCCAGGGCGGCATGAAGTCCGC
This sequence comes from Cephonodes hylas, assembly GCA_030295005.1. Taxonomy (NCBI): domain Eukaryota; kingdom Metazoa; phylum Arthropoda; class Insecta; order Lepidoptera; family Sphingidae; genus Cephonodes; species Cephonodes hylas. The sequence goes on along the minus strand of AP025360.1, from coordinate 5,853,266 downwards.
CGACTGCCTCACTCGCTCGAAAATACGCTGCATCTCCGGCGATATTACCGTCTCGTCTTGTATACTTAGCAGCTGACCAAGCTTCAATGCTGCACCTGATTGATACATTACTACTTAGTTCTTCAGACCATGTATGGGAAACTGGTAAACACATGCCCCATGCAACCGAGTTATAAGCCTTAATCCACCACGCTGGTCTGGTGGAGGTTGATGGACTAAGCTTCCTGAGAAATTCCTAAGGACTTCCAAATGTCCAGGTTCTAACTTTTCGATTAGGTTATGTCTATTAAGGTGATTGAGATACAGGATCTTAATTATTTGATGACTGACATTGTGACAGGCTGAATTTACTTAAAGACCATCCATCTATATATTATACATACTCAATGCGTTTATTACTAATACAAAATGCGAAAGGCGTGCGTGTCTTTCGGCATGACTAAGCTATCGCTATAACACAGAGCAGAATCTCAAACCCAACATCTATCCTAGTCCATTAATGGTCCTCAAACACAAACCTCTAACTTTGCACAGGGTGTCGACAATCCTCTCAGCATTAGCAGGCGAGAGGAAGGCGTTGGCGGAATCATCGACCCGCCCTGTCACCGACTGCAACGTATTTCTGGCATATTGTGCCACAGTACCCACGCCAAGTCCAGCTGCCAACGAACCGAACGAGATCATTCTACCGATTCGAGTGGAAGGCACCACACGGGCTTTAGAGTTCTCACTTAGCTGGAAACAATTAAATACATATATTATATTAAAAATTAGAATTACAAAAATGCACAGGTCTCTTTTATAATTGAGATTAAATGTTCCTAACTTTATATTTATGTGAGTGGAGATACCATTCTCCCTAAAACAGATCCAACTGAACATGTGTATCTTAAATAAATGCTGTAGTTATGTTTAAAATCAAATAATTTGTAAATGTAATCAAATAATTTGTGTATGTATGTGTGTAATTTGTAAAAATCATTATAGGAGAGATATCTAATATATGTATTTGGGAGTTCAATGAAGTTCCATCTTTATATTAGAAGGCTGTGTAAGGTCCACCTTACTCCTAACAAGACTCCAGTCTTATGTTGCTTCTCACTTAAGATAAAGAATGGTTGAAAAAAATGATTGCATTATAGTTTACTCACAGAAACTCTTATTTTCTTCTTAGCCATAGGTTTTTGTGCAGATGTAGAACTGCTAGGCACCTCTGTTGGATGAATATCTACAGTATTTTCAACCTTTAATGCTTCCTTTTTCTGTTTTTCCATTACTTCCCTCTGAATAATATCTTCTAAGGGTGCTACATACTTATTCACAATAGGGATACTTGTTTCCTTTTGCAAAGACTCAAAGGTTTTGTTAAATTCTCTATTTAACTCTTCAATTTCGTCCTTCAGTTGTGGGTCCATCTCGGCCTTTGGTTCCAAATTGTTGTTTAAATTAGGGACATTCATGACAGCATACTGTCTAAAGCCTTGTGCCACAACCAGCGCCCTTTCGAGCGCATCTTTTGCAACATCAGGGCTAAGTTTAGGAGTTGTGAATGGGTTAGTTGCACAGCTTTGCAGAAGGGGTTTAAGGCTAGAGTTAGACCATACTGTCCTACATGTCTCCTGCTGTACCTTAGCAATGGCCTCGACGACAAGCCGCAGCCCGCGCACTACACCTATTAAGTCGTTAATATTGGACATACCCTGAAATGTGATTAGTTTGTATGAGTTACAGGCAATATATACATTTACAGACATATACATACACATTATACATTCATAATAGGACACATGGAGAATAAAATGTTAAAAAAGATCTTTAGTAGTTATTGATCTTAACTGAATGATCTGAACACAGTTGACTTAAAGAAATCAAGCACATTATTTGTTGGTTCTAACTCTTCAGGAATTGGCTTAGCTGTACATGTGTATTAAAAGTGTGCAATTGCTAGTAGTCCTTAAATAGGTAGAATGTTTAATTCTTATTCATTTCTTATGCATATGGAATATTTCTTACAGTTGCAGTTTTTATGGAACAAATACATACTTGAACAAATAAATTAAGATCAATTTGACTAATTCATTACACTTTTATTAAACTGTACAAACAAAAAATATAAAGCGTAGCATGTCTCATAAGAATTCGATTTTTTTATGTTAAAAAAAATTAATTAAAAAAGTGCTTAAAATACATAAAAAGCATAAGAAAGCTTAAATGATCATGTATGATGTATCATATTCATGTAAGCTTAGTCCCACAAATCCACATCATTACATTTATTTCTTGCTATAGCATTCTCTTTTTTATTGTTATCTGTTATTTTATAAGCTCAAAAGCTTATGCAAATATTAGAAACTATAATTTGAGGTTTATAAAGCACATAAACAATCTTGTTTAGGACAAAGCAATTATTACACTTTTTGATTAAAAAAATACAGTTGTCATAATTTTACCATAGGCTCTTAAAGTTACTGCAACACAACACTTTTAAAATATAGTTAGTATATAATACTAATAAGAATATCATTGAAAATACTACTATTTAAAATACTCATGCTACAATAAAATGAGTGACTCAAATAGAACTTGTTGCTTACATCACCTCTAGCAATGTGAGTCATGATTGTAAGAAATACACATAGAGTAATTTGGAATGTGAAGGATAGTTATCCATACATGCAAATAGTCAACATGTAATCTCATTGCATTAACATTTTACTATTACATCTATGTAAAACATATATTTTTAATCAATAAAAAAGCCATTTTTATATATTGAATATGAATATCAATTATTATATGTCTATTAAAATATTTCAATACAACACTTCTATATATTACCAGGGTAAAACAAATATCAGTTGTAAATTTTGTAGGCTATGCTGACAGTTGAATAAAGATAAATTAAACTCTTTATATTTCTCTGTAGTCAAAGCATGCCTATATTGTAAATGATAGAATTTTTTTATCATTATTTAATAAAAATAAAATATGTTTACACATTCAGGGCAAGTCTTTAATTTAACTATGTATTTTCATGAGGGATAGATTTGTATTTATAAAATTCAAAACTTTCATTAATTTTTTTTTATAAAATATTGAATGAAACAGAATAATGTGCACAGTAAGCTAGTTAAACTATAGATTTTTTAAGTGCTTTTCATCAAGAAAATATATAATAACATTAGATATGATAGTGCACACCGCGGTGACCGTGGTGGTTGGCGCTATCTTGGGGAGGCCTACATTTAGCAGTGGACGGCGATAGGCTGAGTATAGTATGGTATATAGATAAGATAGTAACTAATGATCTTATTTATTTGAAGTGCAAGAAACCCTTTTGTATAAGAAAATAGTGCATAAAATTCAAAATTATAAATAAGGTGAATACTGTTTTTCTTTTATTATCCAATAACTCGGCTAGAAAACAAAAAGACGGAAGTTAATGTTAAAAAAAGAATGTTGTTATGCATGTGGGTGTAAGGTTATTAATATGAAGGCTGGTGACTTATTGCATAACATTATTATCATTTTAAAAAGTATTAAACTGTAAATTATAAAAAAGTTGTCTTCAATGTTAAATAACGTCGAAATTACTTTAAAACTTCTTTACTCAGGTAATTACAGAATAATGAAAGAATAAGATTAGAAGTAAAACTTGATCTAATATTTTATGGTAAAAAGGGGATACGTACCGTATTTAAAATAACCAGCTTCTAACTGATATAACCTTCAATTTTTCTTACAAATGCATAAGTAAATACATAAACAAATTTATTATATTCGATATTTCAAAATACCAAAATTTTTGAACTGTCAATTTCATGCACTTAATGTACTGTCATCTGTCGACTATTAGTTATGTCTGTCATGGATGTCTGTAATCTGTACACAGATTGAAAAAAATATCACGGACATGCCAAAATTTTATGATGTGATTAGTGCTATGGCACTAAGCTGAAAATTTAAATTTTGTTATTATTTAAGTTAAAAATGACAATGATTGCAATTTTGCTCTTAAATATGGCTTATGAATATGGTGGAATATCACAAAGAATGTTGGAGCATATGCTAGATTTATACTAAAGTTTTTAGTTGATGACTAAAATATTGGTTCTGGGTGGTATTTTCTTTTATGCGTTTTATAGTAACTATTGTTTGACGATTATGAAAAAACGGAAAGTCGTACTACAAAATAATTATTTCTATTATAGGAAGCGAATAGAAAGTATTCATTACTAGTTCTTCATGGGCAATAAAAACAAGATATAAAGAAAGAAACCGAAAAAAAATCAATGAGTATCCAAGACGGCGTATTATTACCTTAAATTGGGTATCTAAGTATCCTATATTTTTCATGTAAATTAAATAAAGACTGAACATCGAAAAGAGATTTATTTTTTATTTTATTACACATCAATATCAATATTATTAAAGTCGTAAAATACTTTTAAAATGTACTGTGAGGTAAAAATAGAAATAATAAATATTTCTAATACAAATTAAAATCACACCTTATTATGCATAAAATAATAAATAAATTAGGAACAATGTCTTAAAATATTTAAGCATACTTGTCACGCAAATATCGCTAAATTGCACTGAAATAGTTCTAAAAAATGCAACACAATTCAAGGAATGTCTTAAATAAAATGTCCTTTATATCATAATGTCCTACATATACTTTTAAATGTTTACATGAATACCATAAATGGACATCAGTCCAAACACCAAGAAGGTTTCCAGTTGAAGCTAATGAAGACTTTACTATATAGTTACTAGGATTAGTATTTGGCAATTGAAGAATCTTTCTAAGCTGGATAAAAGATGCCATGTAACTGCTAAGGGAACAATCTCAGGACTACTGGACATTTACACATTGTTGCTATGGAAAGTGAATGCTAGAATTGAGATGGATGCCAGTCAACCCAGTATCTTTTATGAAATACACTAAGATACAAAAGTTGCACCTCAAGATCTTATTTTTTTTACCCTAGCGTTGAAGTTGTGATACTACTACAGATTTTTTAAGTTAAGATACACACTAGTACACTGAATTATACGGGCAAAAAATTATGTAAACAGCACAATAGACAGGGGGTTTACTTCAGAAATATTTAAAACATAAACATACCTATAAATTAATAACTTAAATAAAAAATAATTAAAATCGTTACATAAAATTCATTTAATTTTCTTTTAAATTAACATGTAATTGATAACATTAATTTAATATCAACTCAAATAATAAAACAATAAATAAATATAATAGCCTGGCTAGGGTGCTGTTTTTAACACTACTGATTATATATCATTGAATTGAGTTTAAAAGTCCATTGTCCTTATCTTTATCTCAGTATAGACCCGCCAGCAATATAATTGCCTCATACAATGCACATAGCAAGCACTTCACAGCGTTATGTGAGCTGCACTCCGCATCTATATCAAGATAAAGAATCGTATGGAGAACTCCATACGATAAATGTCGTCTTAGTCTCTTTGAGTGTTGAGCTGGTCCATGATGGCTTCGAACTGCTGCTCTGGTAGCGGCGCGCAGTGGGTAGCGCGAAAATCACGAGTGTATGTCGAAATCTGTAGAAAAATATTTGGTGTCATGAGAAAATATGTACAATGTACATGTCCTTACAAGAATTAAATTTCTTTTATATTGGCAGATTGGAAAACAGATACAGAATAGAGCATATTAGAAATTGAAAAGTACTTGGTATTTATAACACTATTACAAATATATTTTATCTAAATACTATGTTAAATTACAGTAAGTTCATCAAACTGACAAACAAATTATAAACCCGATTGCTGGATTGAGAGATGAGAGAGATGCTTCATAGTTGGATGTATGCAAGATGATTTTTCCACTTTGCTCTAATATTCCAATAAGTCAATATAATAAGTTTGATTTATCTTGTCATATGTGTTTTAATTTTCTAATTAAAGTCATAAATATAACCATATTAAGTAACAATTAGAAATACTTTTAAAACATTATGACACATTAAAGTATCTACCTTTACCAAATGGGATTCAGCCAAAAGTAGTAATTTTGATCTCTGCAGTGACGATGCTATATCTGTTTGGAATTTGGGTGTATACTGGTTTATGAAACCAAGATGTCTAACATTACTGCTAATACTAACACCATAATATAGGATTGTGGGATTTATTTAACAGCCTTAATACACTACCATTTTCAGCAGCGTCTTATCCTTTTCCGGGAGAGTGGATGTGTCAAGAGCATGTCTCTGTGCCTCAGGCATAACAAGATATTTTTTCAGCGTAAGCTTGGTAGATATTGTGTCGTCAAACATATATGGGTTGCGGTCCATTATCATATCCAGAAGCAAGTAGTTAACACGGTTTGTTCCAATCTGGCCAGGTCTGAATAAAATGCAAAGGTCATTCAAATAACAATTGATACATTATAAAATCTATATATATATATCAATGTTCTTAACTAATTAGTATGTATTAAATAAAAAAGGTTAACAGAAAATTTAAAAAGTTTTGTGGCCAAAGAATTCCACGCCAGTATTACTATAATTAGTTTAAAGATTGATATAAAATGTAAGTCACTGTATTTTACCTTAAGCAGATAACTTCATCATCAGTCCTCCTAACCAAGTGGACCGGGCCTTCATATTCTCTCATCATCTTCACAATGTTCAAATCAACGTAGGAGCGTACAACTTCCTTTACGAGCGAGGCCCAGGAGGTTGGCATCTGGTTCTGAGCAATGGGCAGCAGATCGTCAAAGGTCGCGTCCAAAATCTGTACAGAGATGGTGAAGTTCCATTAATCTCAGTGACTAAGTCGACAAAAGTTGCAAAAACAATGATTCAATATAACATATTATAATAGTAAAAGTTATCAGAACAATAAAATCATCACAAAATGAAATTGAAGGGAAAAAATGATAAATACAGCTATGCTTGAATGATTATGGAAATGTGATCATAAAAGCAAATAGAGATGAAAAGAATTATGATTTGTTTGTGTGTAGTAGCATCTTAGTGATTTTTGGTCAATCACAATATGTAGTTATGAATTGAACCAAATTATTAATATTACATCTCAAGAAACCCAAGTGCTTATTCATTGATAACGATAACTAACTTGATGAGGTAATTGTAAATCCCTATTGGTCATCATTCGGGGTATAGTTATTGTGTAATATAGAAAGATTTTCCTTACCAAAGCTCGAATGGGGTAATTCACGGCCGCCCATGTTGCTGAATATCCTCCGATGCTCCATCCGAATAGGATTATTTCGTTAGGTTTGAAACCGAGCTCCACGATAGCATATTGCATCACGGCGTCAATAGCATTAGTCTCTTGAATCGGGAATGGCAGACCCTATGCATGGAAATACATACTTTACGTGCATGTAGAATACATGAATATAAAGCAAGTCAATATGTATAGCTTTATTAAAGCAATACATTAGTTTATATGACTACACAATAACTACTCAAATATATCTTCACATAAATCTGAAGTTATACAAAATATAACTTGAACAAAGTCTATACTCACTGTGCTTCCAGCAAAGCCTGGGTGATTCCATCCAATTGCGGAATATCCACATTTAATTGGTATGGTCATGATGCCCATCTCATAGTATCCTGAATTTCCTTCGCAGCATATGACCACATGCTTGCCGTTGCCAGACTCTCGGCGATTGTCAACGAACATTGTGTCAATGTAGTTCCCATCAGCAGTTGCCAACTTGTTACGTATTCCATTGTAGACTTCCACCAGTTGCGTCCTGCCTTGGAACAGTACGGAACCTATGGGCCAGCGATGAATAAAATACATTTTAATTACCTTTAAATACAGCTTAATAATGTGTATGCTCTTACAACATTAAATATTCTACTTACATAGTAATTTTACACAAATTTACTACAGGTTTCTTACAAACTGGTATGCATCCAATTACTTAAATCAGTTGTAGGTGTTCAATGACAGATTGAATTATTATTCGGAAAGTTATTTTCTTGTCTCTTCTTTTCTTAGAATCAAATGAAATCCCAAGGCTTACAGATGTGGTGTCTAATGAATGTATAGGTACTATCTAACATAGTTAGGTTACAAAAACTTACCCAACAGATTGTAGATGATGCTGAGACAACCAGGGTATATGAGGCGCAGGGCAAATGTGTGAACAGCAATGTAGGCCAAAATTTGCAGAGGAATCCGTTTATATTTTGGCAATTCTTTGTTTGAGCACATCGTGAATGGATGTTGCCTGAAGGGTCTGGATATAAAGACGGAACAGTGATATTGAATCAAAGCAAACCACTTTGTAAGTGTTTAACAATACTTTTTTATATGAAACTATGAAAAATTAACTATTTATTTATTTATTTTTCTACAATTAATGAATAACGTGGTTTAAATCAGTTGTTACACTTCTAATCACACATCATATTGTTATAGTTATTTTAAAAATGAACAAAGAAAAATAATACCTGCGTATAAAAACCTACCTCTGCTTCAACTTGACGTGAAAACCCACAGGCCACATGGAGAAATCAAAGTCATACTTTCGGATGCTATCTAGGTAAACATCTGTGTCAGCATTAGAGGCCGAGAGTGCTCTAAGAAAGGCCACATATTTAGGATTGCACGCTCTGCCATAAGCTCTCAGCCCTAACGAGAATGCTACGAGGCAGCCTACGCTGGTCATAATATGGCTTATTACATGCATTTCTTCTGCATTAAAGAAACCTCTCTTGTAGATATACATGCAGATGAATGGGGATGTATAGAAGCATATATTAAATACGGTCTTGGCCTGAAAGAGAAACAGTAGTTAATATGCTGGTTTACTTTACATAAAGCTTCTTTGTAGAAGAACTTTGGTGATTTTATAGATCTAAAACCGCGGGTTCTATGACGCACTAACATTGTGTGTTTTTTGTGTGTCATTAACATACAATTTTTTGTTATCCTAAAGAATACTACGACAAAAATTAATAGCTGCAACATAATGTTTTTATTTTTGTTAAAACAGCATGAGGAAACATCCAATCAGCATATGATGTTCTTAAATTCATAATATTCACTTTTATCTGGTGATGAGTGCATATTGCGCAATATGGCGCATGAATATTAAATATATTAGAAATGTTTTACAAACTCACAATCTATAAACATGACAATTGTGTTTGATTATTTATATGTCACACTTGCATATTCAAGTATTCTTGGCCATTAAGTATAAATAGTTGTATAATGTACTCATTAAATGCAGGTGTCAAAATAAGTTAAAAGTCCAAAAATTCCTATTTAGTTGACTTGTTTAGTTAGAAAGTCCGTCTTTACCTGCACATTTTACATGTTTTATCGTAAAAACATGATTGATTAATTTTGTTACATGAGTAATAAAATGGAAGGAGAGATTTGATACTTTAAGGCCTTATTCTCTCTGCTAAAGAGCAAGGCATCATTAAGATGCATATGAGGACTTCCATAGAGGCCCAAACGAGTGTAATGTTAATTGTGTTGTCTTATTAATAGTAAATTCATGTAAAATTTGTAAATTATGTTTTTACACCTAAACATTATTAATTAGGATTTTTTAATACAAGCCGTTTTTGCTGAAGTACTGCCACTATTATTCATATGATAATTACTATGTTTATTGTACATTTAATCATAAACACGAAATTGAAAACATTTACCGATTTAACAATTCTATCACCCATTTTCTCCATTCTATTAGGCTTATACTCGCTCTGGAACAAAGAAAACAACAAAAATTTCACAACCTTGTAAACACAATTAAGAAAATGGAGAGTTCCCCAAAGCATCTTGAAGGCACAGGGCTCAAGACTAGATACAACAGAGATACCACATATGATATTATAATTTTTATTAAAAACTCATACTTTAGAGTTTTCAGCCCAAAATTGTAAAAATCAATTAAGAACTTGCATAGCTTTATTAAGGTATACAATTAATGTTGCATTTTAATAGTTCAAATATTACAAACAGCATTTTGTATGCAATAGTCTATTTCAAATGCAAATTTGATAAATATATAATGAGGACCAATATGGACAAGCCAAACATTTAAATGGGGAGTTGTTATTTTCTTTATAATATAGAATAAAAGAAAAATGAATGATCTTGTCATCCATACTTATTATATTTGGTTTTGTTTTGTTTATTTAGGATTTTGAAAAACCAATATTAAATATATAATAGTTGTAAAATCACACTCATTTTCTCCTCTCTCTCTCCAAACTGATTATTTTGACCCTATTTTAATATAATCTTCAAAATATCCACACTTTTCATAAGCTAGAATATGTTATAAATCAATAAAGAATTAAAATCAAAGAAAATAGTACTATAACACCTCTGGAAACTATAGAGAATCAAATAAAAGATGAAACGGAATCATATTTTATTGCACTAAATTCAAGATAAAACAATGTCACAATACAATAAATAAGGAGAAGACACTGGACATTGAACATTTACGACCAAAAAACACGGGTCGTTATAGCCGGTAAAATTTCGTCGCACTAAAAGGTAAATAACAGTATGGCGAAAATTTTGCTTCAACTGAGATCGATAGTAATGCATGTGTACATTATGTGTATGATGCAGGATTCAAAAGTTGTTACATTCTTGAATTAAAGATTTTCCACATATAATGAGTACTTACCTCCCTAGGCCCATCTCTGTAAATTTTATAAAGCCGCGGAGAAAATAGACATTGCAATGTTAGATTCATCTTAGCCAAAGACTTCGATCCGGCCTGATGCTGTTGAAACCGTGCAGAACTATAACACAATATGACAAAAATTTAGATGTTTTTATTCGTTTCACTAACACATTTTCTCATATAATTATCTAGTTATCCTTTCAAATAAAATTTATTTATTGACGAACAAACCTATCGCCTACGGTCCAGCCAGGGGGGGCACACTTTGAACAAAGTACTATTTCAAAGACGAAAACGCCATCTAGAGCTTGGTATAAGAAAAAAATGGCGGCCATATTAGCGTTAACTGTCAAGTCTCAAGAGCACACGTCAATCTCATTCATTGTAAACTCTGGCTTTCGGACGTAGATGCGGTTTTCGAGATTTGTCACAATTTTCGTCGTTATATTCGTTTTTGTTAATTGAATCTTGTAAAGTTTATGTTTCTGTTATTTGTTTACGTTACCTAGTTTTAAAAATTTGTTATTTTGTTAATGTTACGTAGTTTTAAGGACTTCGTAATTATGAGTGGACTCCGGCGTAGATACTGTATTTTTGGATGTGATATTATAGCAATATTCTTCCTATAAGTACTTATCCTATAAAAAATGGTGCCGTATACAACAATCGCGTGTACATAACTTATACGTGTGTTAATATTTTTATTCAATTCCAATGACCTACACTGTAGTCTTAAAATATACCTACATAGCTATACAATACAAAGGTACCTAAAACATAGCTATACAAATACAACACATAGATAGTAGTGTACATACCTACGTATACGTATATATTTGTAGGTTTAGTTCAAACACTGAACTGTAGACGGCAGCACTTACCATACATGCAATTTTTGTCATAGAGTTGCCACTCTTTCTCATGTATATTACTATACTCTTTGGGTCCAGCACAAGAAAATGGTGATAATTCATTTCCATCTACGAAGTTTTTTTTAAGTTATGTTGTCGTACTTGGCATTTGGCAAATGTCACGCAGTCCCATGCACAATAAAGTACCTACTGATAGAAAAATAAATGGAATAATAACTTTATAACATATTTCACATTTTAATTTCTTAATGTTATATTTACGTAAAATATTTTTATAATTTAATTTATATTATAACAATAGGCTACTAAATAATTATGGTCCGCTTATATTTTTGAAGGTAATAAGGAAACTATTAAATATTAATTGTTAAATTGTAAACATTAAAAGAACGCAAATAAATAATATATTTTGTTGATGATAAAAATAATTGGATGTATTTTCAACATTTTTATGCTCATTACACGTCGTTTACACACTCGTATCGTACTGCGTGTTGTATCGTACTTCGCATCGTATTTTAAATTAGCTTCAGCACAAAATGTTCTACTCATAACACATTACACACGCATTAACGGTTCACCTGGTCTAGACCCAACCATTCCTTTACCCCTAAGCTCATACCTCCAGAATCTCGCGGATAATATTTGCACACGATACATTCAATTGGCTTAGACAATTTCTGGAAGAAATTTATGCAAATAAATTTAAGTCTATTACGTGGACAATTTCAATTATGTTTCGTATTAAAAAAAGTATATAAATAGTATAATGTAATACCCTGTAACAACAATATAAAATTGAAATAGGTGCTTTAAATATCTCTTGTGGAGGTTTAAATTATAACGATTATATTACAAAAAAAAAAAATCCACATAAGTAAGTGACCTTCCATTTTTTTATCGTCTAGGTCATAATCATGGTGCAGTAGTTTACAAGCTAAAACTTACTACAATCAAAAGTTTTTTGTTAATTTTTTTACTTCTAGGTCATTCATAAATTTTGAAAAAATAATGAAAGTACCGGTAATTTATTTCTTATCCAATTTATTTACTTATTTCTTCGAACATTTTACTCAAATTCTCAGTAAACCTAAATTCCAATAACCCTCGCACAATTACATTAAGTAGGTATTATATTTATATAACTCAACAACCAGTATTAATATAATCTATGCGTTACCAGATGACAGAACTATTAAATTTAGTTCCATTTTCTACCACAGGACTTCAGTGCAGGCGCAGAATTTAGATGAATGCAATTTTATTTTTAATAAATGACATAAAAAATTGTATACAGTCTTACCTGTCTGTTATTGGGGATTGGAAAGGTCTCACTCGGTTTTTTACTATACTGAAGAATGCCCATGATATGCCATGCTTCCTACACCCTATTGATAACATAGTTGTATTACTTCGATAAAATTAGATAGGTTACACAATATTGTACTAAATTTTGTGATTAACTGTACCTATGGTTCATGCAATGACATTGACAATTATCGATAGAAAATCCTATTATCTTGTATATATCTTTTATAGCCGGTATAGTGCAAAAAGTACGTAATTTTCAAAAAATAAATAAAAATAATATGAACAGACAAAAGAAAACAATTATGCCAACTACTTTTTGTCATATCTATATTATTTTATCTGTTACTATGAATGGTGGTTAATAGTTTCTGTGGTTTAGTATGGCAATTCAAGTAGTTTTAAACGTCATTGTTGACTGAAATGTTTTCGGATCTTGCAATAAACTAGAACAATAATTTTGTATTTTTTGTTATTATTATAGTAGTCATGAAATATGTTTCGCATAGTGAAAACTACTCTTTTTCACATCCTGTTGATTGCTGTAACGGTATCCTGCAGAATACACAAATTGCATCTTACGGTATGTGATTTTTCCACAGCACTTGTTTGCTTAGCATTTTTAAATCCTGGTAAGTATCCATTCGGGTTCATGTTTATGGAACATGTAAAATTTTGAATGTATACATTTACAGCCGCTGTTAATTTACTGTGAAAAGTTCCTTTTGCTATCAAAATTTCTTGATTTAATCTCGTTTTATTAGTCTGTAGTGTATAATGTGAGAGAAAAGAAAGTGTCAATTTCAAGGATACTGAAAGCTGGCCTTTTAGAATAATTATAATTGAACCATGCTAACCTTTTATACTTTTATGGGGCTTTATAAAAGCTATATTTGAACTGGCCTATAATTCTCAGGAAAATTAACCCATCCTCTAGAAAAACAAATCAAGAGTTACTAAAACATATTTACATATTGCTTTTAGATTTGGTGAAACAATTTTTCTATTACAAAAATAATGGCTATATATAATGATACCTTGATAGCATTTTGTTGTAATAAAAGTGGTCTAAAAGAATGTTTCTGTGTCCACTATGCTAAAATAAAGATTAAAGACTTTATTGATTAAAGACTTGATTACTTTTCATTCAGAATAATTAGATCAGTTGCAGAAAAGGTTACAATAAGATATTTATAATACCACATGGAGTACTGGAACACTAAGTGAGCCAAAATTTTAGAAACTTTAATGAAAATCATTGTGTTATTTTCAATCAATATTTGTGCTAGACAGAGTTAGAGGTACCCTTTTTAATCAATTTCTGTATCTGATCACCATAACATTTGTGTGATGTGGATGCAGGTTGCAGATAAATACAATTTATCTCACATTATTTGTTTTATGAAATGCATTCAAACATCATTCATATCTTGGTTCTTGAATTAATTGACCTATCAATTTTGATTTATTTTTGTGTTTTACCATTTTCTGTAATATCACAAGTGTTTTCCCATATTATTAGCTTCAATATTGAGACAACCAGCTTTGAGAAGCAGAAACAGCTCCAAGTTTATCATATTTTTTAATGATTGTTTAATGTAATAATTTGATACAATATTTAGGTTCAATACTTTTATTTCCATTTAATGTCTTTAAAATTCAATGATGCATGCAACAATTCATATTAAAACTGCTTCATCAGAATTTGGTGATAAGGCTGCAACATTATAATTAAAAAAAACTTTATCATCATTTACATCAGCCCCTTTTCATGTCCCACTGCTGTGCATAGGCCTTCTCTACAACCAAGAGGGTTTAGCCCTTAGTCCACCATGCTGATCTAGTGCAGCTTTGCCGACAACCAACATAAGAAATTCCTAAGAAAATATGTATGTGCCGTTTTCCCCACCATGTTGTGATAATTCATTAATAATTCACAAATAACTTTGAAAAGTCAGAGTATTCAACTTGCTACTTCTGAGATCCTTGACCATGTAACTAAGCCTTGAAACCAACACAACTGAGTAACATATTTTTCTAGAATTAATTGAAATTAGTAAAAAATTTATTTTTGATAATATTCTATCTATAGGTAGGTGTGATAAATACTTACTGTAAATTTGTTTTGAATTAGTTTTAAGTGAACAGGAGGCTTGACTAAGGCTTATTCTTCATCATTATCTTATTCAGCGAATTTTAAATTTTAGCAATGCCAATTGTACCCAAATTGACACATACATAAACTCACACCTGTCTCCCATTAGGGTAGGCAGAGACTATAGAGCGCCAAATGCCACGGTCCAAACATACCTCTTTCGCTTCCTCCACTGACATTATCCTCTTCATGCATGCATGTTGGTTTGACTTGGGATATAATTAAAACATATGCGAATGAGTTTTGTGTATGTGTATCCGAACATACCATTTTATGTAAACCATGGTGAAGGGGTAAATGTATTAATGCTGAATTATAAACACTTCAGCAAGCTCTAAAATCATCCCATTACTTTACTATAGAATAATTATTCAGCTGTGCATTTTTGTTTTATTATTGAATTTCATTGGTCATTCAATCACAACAATATTTTGTCTT
The DNA here is from genome assembly GCA_030295005.1 of Cephonodes hylas. Lineage (NCBI taxonomy): Eukaryota > Metazoa > Arthropoda > Insecta > Lepidoptera > Sphingidae > Cephonodes > Cephonodes hylas. Next base: position 5,837,797 of record AP025360.1, on the reverse strand, counting down.
ATAATGTTTCTGGTACACAGACCTATCTCCCCAAAACACAATTTAATTATTATTAGTAGTTCATTTTGATTAAATGTTAATATTTTATGAAGAGTCTCCAAAATTTACATCAAAATTATTCAGTATATAGTAAGTGTAATGTCAAAATTTTAAAATATTGTTAAAAGACTTCACTCAAACATAAATTAATTTATTTTGAAGGAGGGTAAATTTTTATTGTACCATGTCAACTGAACAGGAAAATGTATAGGACGAGTAAAACAAACAAGTCTGACTCAATTGAGAAAATTTAAAGAATACTGTACAAATAAGAATAATATTAGCGCAAAGGTAAACAACAATTGTAGTTCCTCATTCTTCATCATCATTCTCTTGCCCTGTTCCCAATTTTTATTTAGGGTTGGTGCAGCATGTTTTGTCCTTCCACACATCCCTATCAGCCGTCATGTCTTCAGTCACCCCTTTTTCTTTCATATCTCTTCTTACGCACTCCATCCATGTTTTCTTTAGCATTCTTTGGCTTGATCATCCTTCAACTTTCATGCTGATTACTTTTTTACCGACATATGTTTTGTCCCTCCTCATAATATGCCCATACCATGACAGACGGTGTCCTTTCAGCTTATCAATCACAGGAACTACTTTCAAACTTCCTCTAACATATTCATTCTTCACTCTGTCAGTCAGTGTCACCCCACACACCTCATTACTTATTTCCTACATGAATAAAATTTGTCTCGGGCTTTTAATTTTAACATTCAGAGATCGCATCTTTAAGTAGTTCTATGTAACAATTGCAACATATGACTGATAAATGTCAATAAGCAATGTTCATTCATAGCCTCATTTAGTTTGATATAAATCTAAAAAGTGTGTCATTATGGGAAAGTCAATAATTAGATTATTTTAGTGTAATAACTGCATTTTAGCATTTTCATGATTGATGTCTTTAAGTTTGTATAAGTGGTATTGAGGTTTTTTTATGTTCTCTTTTTTTGTTGTCATTTATAATCAAACCAATTGTGGACGACTGTTACGAATGTATTAAGGAAAGAATGAAACGCGCCGGTGTAGGTATTGTAGTCGACGATAGGCATTATGTACAATTCCAATCTGGTTGATTAATTGTGTGTAAAGGCGAGTTAACTAATTAATTATATTCACAGGGATGTTCACGACTTCACGAGTAAAACTCTTCGACCGTCTTCTTGCGATAAAGTGTATAAATAGTCAAATGACGTCACCAATTGATAAGAAAACCACGGTTTGTCGATGTTGTTCAGCTGCTAGTTACTTTAACACAGGATTGACTTGTTCTATAAAATTATCCGTTACTTACGCAGTCATTTATTGATTACGCAAAGAAATATGAAATATAAACGTGATTTATTTGACAAATTACAATTATTAATTAAATATTATTCTGATGAAATTTGTACGAGTTTATATTACGAAATAGATTACCCTTTATCTATTAATGTTGTTGGTTTAGTTAAAACTATATTATAACAGTGAACGTAACTTATTTTAAGTTAAGGCTACTAAGGTTTAGTCAACTATTCTGTCTTAGGACGGATTGGCAGATTACATTCTACAGTTTTTTTTTCAAAGAATATTTTTAATTACGTCGGTTTACCCATTATGTTCTCTGTCACTGTTTGTTTCACGATTGGTTTACGCATATAACTCTCAAAAACATTTGACCGCTGCGATTTTGTCTCAATCACGGGCTTAATACTGAAGACAATAAAGATTTGCTAATTTTTAGTGTAAGCGTCTTTGCTCGCTATTAGTCTACGCAATCAATACTACTAAAATATTGTTTTTGAACTTAACATTGTTTAAGCCTGTAAGTAAATGTCTTATTCGATCACTAATCTGTGTACCAAATTCTGTATAGCGCTTATATCGTAAAGCATAACAAAGAATCTCTCTTTTGCATTAATAACATTACATAAATGTAAAGAATTATAGTTCCATTTATAAATTGTGGAATATTCCTTTTTACTTTGACGCCCACCTTTTACCTTGCAAGTAGTGTTTAGCGGTATTAATGTTCTTAGGAAAAGGTAAAAATAAAACAACTTTTTTTCCATGAAATGTTTTCTGTTCAGTGAAGCGTTACATGTACCTACTTAGTACTTACCTGTGTATTATAGATTATACATAAAGTCATAACAATTCGTACTTTTTTATGAGTTTCTAACAAAGTAATTAAATTGTGTTTTAAAATCCATTTTTTGTATTGGTTCCTTTTTCGTAGGTTTTCCTTGTAAGAAATAACACGTTGTAATATGCGCTCTGCGATCTTTCTGTGCGTCCACAACAACGCTGTGCTTTTGTATAATAGGATGTTGCGAGTGTGTCTTTGCATATTATAGTTTGACAGCGACCGCAATTGGTTAGCCATAAGCTTGCGAAACGACAGCAAGCGGGTTCGATTCCCGTATCGTCACTAATGTTTGTGTGGTCCACACATATTTGTTTCGTGTTCGTGAGTTTTTGTAGGTCACAATAAAAGAACTGTATTTTAGTGTTTGGTCAAAGTACGTATGTGACTGTTATAAGAATTTATTTATATCTATACTTCTTCCGTAACACCTGAACAAATCATAACTATTACATTACGGATTTTAAACGCCAAATTGCTGTAATATTTTGTAACATGTAGCAGTAGATTTATGACGTTACAAACTTTCACTCTAGTCTCTTTGTTACACTAACTTCGTAGACCAAAACAACAATATTTGTTATAATAATAAACTAGTATCTACATATATATCTGCAAAATACAGTGGCTTGCCATATTATTATGGACAGTCACATTTTTTTCATTTTTTTTCTTTGAGCAAATTTAACTGTAATCTTAAGTGGTGTAAGACTTGTTAGAAGTCTGTTACACATTCACGATACCTCTTTAACTTAAATTTTAAGTGGATTTCAAGTGTTGGAGCATTCATTTATTTCAAAAATATTTTTAAAAGCGGGAGAGTCGCAGAATCGTTGACACCCGTGAAAATAGGAGACGTTAATAATATTATTTTAAAAAGCTATTTAGTGACTTTGTGTTAGAAATATTAATTAAAAGTATAACGCGGGCTGATGCGCGACGTCTTATTATGCGTGGTCGGGAACGTAGCTTCCCCCGTCCCGCTCCCCCGCGAACCGCACTGCCGGCGCCGGAGTCGCACGGCACACGAAGTTTGATACTACCCCGCGTGAGAGGCCGCCCAAACGCGTCGCGCGTAATTCTTTCCGACCTGTACCTGCTTCATGCTGTGAATATATTTTGTGAACAATAAACGTATTTTAACAAACAAAGCGTTAAAGTGGCGCCCAACTCGCGGCCGAAACATTGTATAAGGAAAGTTCATTTTACGCGCCATCTTGGGCGAGTCCATTTTACAAACCACGCGGTCGGCGTACTTAAATTACCGATTCATCCGATAACTCTCCTACTGGACGCGCACCGGTTACACGGATCAACATGCCGCCAAAGAGACAAGGGGATCGTGAGGAAGAAGACCGGTCCGACGACGAGAAACCCGTCCAAAGGTCGGCACCGTCCACAATCGTCATGTCCGAGGACATGCTCCGAAGCCTCATACGGCGCGAAGGAAACCTGTCGAAGTGCACGGCGCGCTTCAGTGGCTCACCGACGAGCGCGGAGGAAGTGGAGGCATTCATCGACGCCGTCGAGGTCTTCAAAGACTGCACGTGCGTCAGCGACGAGCACGCCTTGAAGGGGCTGCCTATGCTGCTGGTCGGCGAGGCCGCCTTTTGGTGGCAAGGTGTGAAGTCGTCCGTCGCGTCCTGGAGCGACGCGCTGCAGCGTCTTCGAGGGATGTTCGGCGTGCAACGCCCCGCATACAAGATCTTCACGGACGTTTTCGAGGGAAGACAGTGTGATCGTGAAAGAGCTGATGTGTTTGTGTGCAAAGTGCGTGCGTTATTGGCCAAGTTGCCATACGACCTACCGGAGATCATGGAAGTGGACATTATTTATGGATTGTTAAGTTATAGAATAAGAGAAAGAGTGTCTCGCGACGCAGTGGTCGACCTTGAACAACTCATAGTTAAGGTAAGGGCAGTGGAGGAGTCGTGGGCGGAGGTAAGTACATCTTCCGTACCTCCCAGTACCACGCATGATATGCGTAACCCTACTCAGAGTAGATCGAATATATCGCGTATTTACCCGTGCGTCAGCCCCGCGAATATTAACCCTACAATGGACACGACGTATTCGATAGTTAACCCTTCCGTGCTGGGGTCAAATATTTCAGGTATAAATAGGAAAGAGGAGTTAGTGTGCGCGACCTCAAGTGACCACCCGCATACGTCTAGGGGTGACGAAGGTAAGCGCGCGCGACCTAAATGCAGTTACTGCAAAATTTTCGGACATACGATCAGTGATTGTCGTAAGAAAAATCTTAGATATAGTAGCGATGTAGCAAATAAATCCACTAGTAGTACACAACTACGGTGTTACGGTTGTGGTCAGATAGGCGTCACACGTTCTAAATGTGACAATTGTAGGGGTACTCAGGGTAGTACCCTGAGCAATTCCGATTTCCAAAGCGTACGATTTAGTAATAGTAATGACGACGCGCGCCCGTTAGTTAAGGCTTACGTGTTAGGACACGAAGGGGTAGCAATTTTGGATACTGGAGCTACGCACTCGATTGCAGGCCCCATGCTGTACCGTATTCTGAGAGATGCCGGTATTCATTTTAGACATGGGTCACGTTGTTTAACCCTTGCGGATGGTTCACAACAGATGCACGCTGTGTTAGAATGCGACGTGGCCGTTACTCTCGAGAGATCCAGCATCGTCACTACTTTTATCGTACTCCCTGAAGCCGAAACGCGGACACTACTAGGCAGAGATTTCATCGCCAAAGCGAATATTCTTCTGGATATACCTCGGAAACGTTGGAGTTTTGCTAACAATAGGAACTTTTGGTATCCTTTTATCACTCGGTATACATTACCTGCTACAGAGCCGTTGGAGCTGATGAAAGTGTCGTCCTCCATGGTGACCTTGAGAAGTGATGAAGGCACTAATTTGACAGCAAGCGAGAAGGCTCAACTTGATGCCCTGCTCATAAAAAGAGCAAACCTGTTTGCGAAGAAAGGAGTACCAACCGATTTTGCATCGCACCGCATAAAAACCGCTCTAAGTCAAGAACCCATAGCTTCACCGCCGTACCGTTTGTCTCAAGGAAAGAAGGAACTCCTTAACCAAGAACTGCAGAAACTTCTAGATGACGACGTGATAGAAGAATGTGAGTCCCCATGGGCCGCCAACGTCGTGCTCGTGACGAAGAAGGACGGAGGCGTTCGTCTCTGCGTCGATTATAGGAAATTGAACGCCGTGACCGAACCAGACCGATATCCTCTACCTCGCATCGAAGATGTCTTGCACGCCGCCAAAAACACCAACTACATGACGACATGTGACCTTCGATCTGGATACTACCAGATCGCTGTTGAACCCGAAGATCGAGACAAGACAGCATTCGTGACTCCTGTGGGAACCTATAGGTTCAAACGGATGCCGATGGGATTGCGAAATTCCGGAGCTACTTTCCAAAGACTCATGGACCGATTTAAAAGCGGCAAAGAATTGGCTAACGTTAGCATATTAACTTACCTGGATGACGTAATCGTCCTATCCGAATCGTTCTCACAGCATTTGGTCGATTTAAATGCGGTGTTCGACAGACTCGAAATGTACAAGCTTCGAATAAACCGGGAGAAAAGTTGTTTCGCCCGAGAGTCTGTGAAGTTCCTGGGACACATCATTGTTCCTGGAGGATTGAAGCCTGATCCCGAAAAAACTTCAGCCGTATCAGCCATGACTCCACCAAAGACTGCCAAACAACTGAAGACATTCTTGCAAACGTCCAGCTGGTTTCGGCGGTTCATACCAAACTACGCCGAAGTTGCCAGACCTCTGACGAATCTTCTCAAGAAAGACAGCAAGTGGGCATGGACCTCAACGCAACAACACGCGTTCGAGCATATTAAGCAGCTCCTCGTCACAGCCCCAATCCTGCGTCAGGCGGACGAGTCGAAGACATTTATATTAAGGACCGACAGCAGTGGTTATTGCGTCGGAGCTGTGCTACTCCAGGGGGAGGGTCCAGATGAACGACCCGTTGAGTATGCCAGCCGACTTTTGAATAGCGCGGAGAGAAACTATAACACAACCGAAAGAGAGGCCCTCGCAGTGGTCTGGGCCGTCACGAAGTTCCGTGGCTATATCGAAGGGTCGCAAGTAATAGTGAAGAGCGATCATCAGCCACTGCGATGGCTTATGACCATCAAATCGCCAAGCGGCCGATTGGCCAGGTGGGCTCTCACGCTTCAAGCATATAATTTGAAGATCGACTATACTCCTGGCAGAGCTAACGTCATAGCGGACACTCTTTCCCGGCCATTCTGCTCCGAAGAAGTGGAATGCGACGTCCGTTATGCTGAAGTAGACCTCCCGTCGAGAGATCCCAAAGAGATACGAGAGAACCAACTCAAAGACCCCGAGGTCCGCAAGATCATCGATGACCTTGAATCAGACCTGGATCCGTTCAGGGGGAGAGTGTGGTCAGACCGGGGATACATTATTTCCGACGGCGTACTATATAGGTACACACCCGAAGAGACGGAAGAGGAAACCGCATGTTTGGTGGTACCAGAACAAGAGAGACCGCAGGTACTTGCTGACTACCACGATGCCCCCACTGCTGGGCATTTCGGTGTTGTAAGGACCCTTAATAGAATCCGATCCAAATATTACTGGCCCGGCATGAGGCAGACCGTTACCGCTCACATCAAGAGCTGCGTTGAATGCCAGCGGTACAAGGCTGACAACAGGAAGCCAGCCGGCTTACTCCAGACTCCGGCAATGAATCGTCGTTTCGAGGTCGTCGCAGTCGACCTTTTTGGCCCTTTGCCGGAAACACCAAACAAGAATCGATGGATCCTCGTGGTAGAAGACGTATGCTCACGGTGGGTGGAATTGTTCGCTTTACAGAAGGCTACCGGTACCGAATGCGCCAAAATACTGGTAGAGGAAGTTTTTCTCAGGTACGGGGTGCCCAGGCGAGTATTAAGCGACAATGGAGTCCAATTTATTTGCGAAGCAATGCAACAGGTTTGCCATACTTTCGGCATTAGCCAATCCCTAACACCTAAATACCATCCTCAAGCGAACCCTGTGGAGAGGAAGAACCGAGACCTTAAACCGCAGCTTGCTATTCTTGTTGGTACTAGTCACAACACCTGGGACGCACACCTGCCGGCAATACGGTTTGCGATGAACTCTGCAACTTCATCCGGTACAAGTTATACTCCGGCTTATCTAACCTTCGGGCGCGAAATGCGTGCACCTGCTGATGTCGTCGCTGATATGCGCAGCATCGTTGAAAAGGACAACGTCGTCACGAGCCTTACGCCCTATCTGCGGCGTCTGTCTGCAGTGTTGTGTGAAGCCAGGGACGTCCATGAAAGAACCCAATCAGATCAGAAACGACAGGCTGATGAAAATCGCCGTCCAGCCCCAGAATACGCTCCTGGCGACCTAGTTTTATTAAAAACCCAAGGAAGTAACGACACTGGCACAGGTCAGACCCCAAAATTCATACCCAAACGAGATGGGCCCTATCGAGTGCGGGAGGCTGCCAGTCTCACTACCTATATATTAGAAAGAGCGCGTAGTGGGAAAATCTTGGGTAGGTATCACGTCTCTCAATTAACTCCATACGTTGGGGAGGTTCAGGCGCCCCTCAACGAGAAGCGTAGGCGTGGTAGGCCAAAGAAGAAACTTAACTAACCTAGACGCGAGGCGCATTATCTAGGTCAGAGGGGGAGGATATAACGCGGGCTGATGCGCGACGTCTTATTATGCGTGGTCGGGAACGTAGCTTCCCCCGTCCCGCTCCCCCGCGAACCGCACTGCCGGCGCCGGAGTCGCACGGCACACGAAGTTTGATACTACCCCGCGTGAGAGGCCGCCCAAACGCGTCGCGCGTAATTCTTTCCGACCTGTACCTGCTTCATGCTGTGAATATATTTTGTGAACAATAAACGTATTTTAACAAACAAAGCGTTAAAAAAGTAATTATTATTTTATTGTTATTGATGGAAAAGGATTTTGGCGTCAATTTTTATCACAATATTATTATTATTACTTTTTAATGGTACTCAGTACGAGTCGACGGGTTGATTTGTTTCCAAAAAAAAAATCTGTGGTTAAAACCCTCCTCCTGCATCCGAATCATTCTCAAAGGAAGATAGCAAAACTTGCCGGAGTTTCTTAGTCCGCTATTAGTAAAATAAAAATAAATTTGGAATAAAATAAGCCACTTTTACCCAAAAGAAAAAGCAAATGTTGAAGAAAATTGATTACCACGCAATGGTCTGATTGGAAAATTCGGGATAATTGTTTGCAAAACTGAAAGAAAAGTGGTGATCTTTTAACGTTAATGGTTCGGGAATCTGAAATACCAGTTTTTAAGAGAACTGTACCGCGGAGGTTCGCAGAGGAAAGTCTGACAAGTTATCGACGATTTGAGAAACCGCGTTTGACTGAAGCAATGAAAAAAAAACGGCTTGTCTGGGCTTGTAAGCACCATTCCAAGACTGGAATATGGTCAGATTTAATACTAGCTTCTATTTTGATGTTCTCAAATAATTTTTTCACAAATTTATTCATACAATTACTTTTTTGGATGTGTTTCTCAGACGAACGTTATAATAACTCGTCTCACAAATCGTCGATAACTTGTCAGACCTTCCTCTGCGAACCTCCGTGGTACAGTTCTCTTAAAAACTGGTATTTCAGATTCCCGAACCATTAACGTTAAAAGATCACCACTTTTCTTTCAGTTTTGCAAACAATTATCCCGAATTTTCCAATCAGACCATTGCGTGGTAATCAATTTTCTTCAACATTTGCTTTTTCTTTTGGGCAAAAGTGGCTTATTTTATTCCAAATTTATTTTTATTTTACTAATAGCGGACTAAGAAACTCCGGCAAGTTCTGCTATCTTCCTTTGAGAATGATTCGGATGCAGGAGGAGGGTTTTAACCACAGATTTTTTTTTTGGAAACGAATCAACCCGTCGACTCGTACTGAGTACCATTAAAAAGTAATAATAATAATATTGTGATAAAAATTGACGCCAAAATACTTTTCCATCAATAACAATAAAATAATAATTACTTTTAATTAATATTTCTAGCACAAACTCACTAAATAGCTTTTTAAAATAATATTATTAACGTCTCCTATTTTCACGGGTGTCAACGATTCTGCGACTCTCCCGCTTTTAAAAATATTTTTAAAATAAATAAATGCTCCAACACTTGAAATCCACTTAAAATTTAAGTTAAAGAGGTATCGTGAATGTGTAACAGACTTCTAACAAGTCTTACACCACTTAAGATTACAGTTAAATGTGCTCAAAGAAAAAAAATGAAAAAAATGTGACTGTCCATAATAATATGGCAAGCCACTGTAGGTTTAAAGTTGTGATTTGTACGCGAAGACGTTATTTTTTAAAGTCATGTAAGAAAACGTATCTTCTATACGTATTAGTTAGACATATCGTATTCGAGTATAAGTGTAGATGAAACTACCTTTATCGTGGGGTGAGCTGTGGTAATAGTTAAAAATAATTTATTTGCAGAAACGAATAAAAGGATTATATTATTTTGATAATGTATTAAAAAGCACCCACGCTTCTTTTACACTTTACACTATTCTTAATTTAAGTTAATTACAATTTATTTTAATGTTTTAGTTAGAATTTTCAATTGCACTTATGGTTATGCATACTGTTCTATCAGAGTCTTCAGTTATTGAGAAAATTGACATGTAGTTATGGTATTGGAGCGTTCATGCGGATGTAATAGCGGATGTAATCACGTGTATGGAGATGTGCTGGGCGCTCATGTCGTATGCTTTCGTGTCGACTGATTAAGTATTAGCTGAAACAGAAAACGATTTCCCGCGTATACCGTCTAATTGCACCTGAACGAGGCACCTATATATTGTTGTGTCTATTTAGTAGTCTAGTCAACATGTTCAAAAACGTGTTAAATAGAAATAAAGCTCCTAAAAATATGAGCGATGGCTCATTCGATTCGGAATGACGTCTAGAAAAATGTTTTTGAAGGGTATATTAGCACATAAAAAATTGCAATTGTTATTAACAAAATAAAAAAAATAAAAAAGGTATTTAGTTTTTCGTTAATAACTTTAAAAATAATAATATTTAAGGAATTTTGAAATAAGATCCTGAAAGAGGAGAAAATTTCCAATAAAAAAGAATTATTTCCCGGAACTCTATCTATATTATTTATATTATTTTTTTATACTGAAAATAGAGCTCCGCGAGGGCGTTACGGCATAGGCGCCGCCTAAAAAGCCGGTATATCACCTAAAACAATTTATTTTTAATATTAAATGACAATTTAAAAAATTGAAAAAAATTTGGTGTAAAGTAGACACTTGAACGAAAAAAACCTCGGTGACAAAAATTTTTTTTGTCGATTTTTCAAAAAGTTACATCATTGTTAATTAACTAATTTTTTTCCAATCTCTGTTTTTATAAATTACGGCATAACATTTTTAATAATTGATCTAAAAATCTTTTCGCTTCGTGGAGCTCTTCATGTTTATGTACCTTATAAAGTTATGCAAAAAAAAATAATTTAAGTTAATTATTTTGTTAATTATAATTTTTTTAAATGAACTAAAAATGAAATTTCTAAAAAATGTTATTAAAAAAAAATTTTTTTGGTAATGTATTATTATTGCTGTTTTTGCATCTAACATAGGTATTAATTATCATCGGAAAAATTTTTTTAACGTCATTTGTTAAGAAATTATTTATAAACAAATAGACTATTTTGGGACTTAAAAAAAAAATCTTTATACCATATTATAGCATAGGTGGAATAATGATTTTTAAAAAAAAAAAAATTCTTAAATATTTTTTTTTATATTTTATAATCGATTTTTTTATATTTCAATTGTTTAAATAATTAGTTCAGAAATTATATTATTCTTAAAAATAATCACTGACCCTTTTCAATAGAATAACAGAGAAATAATTTTTTTTTATAAATAAATTAATTGCTTATTAATTTAAAAATTTGTTATAAACAAATAATATTAACCGTTATATTTTTTTTCGAAAACTCCAAAAAATTACAAAAACAATCATATATAAAAAAAGTTAAGAAAAAATTTTTTTTTGTATTTTTTTTTATTTTATTACAATTTTTTTTTTCTAAACTTTTTTATATATGGTTGTTTTTGTAATTATTTGAAGTTTTCGAAAAAAATATAACGGTTAATATTATTTGTTTATAACAAATTTTTAAATTAATAAGCAATTAATTTATTTATAAAAAAAAATTATTTCTCTGTTATTCTATTGAAAAGGGTCAGTGATTATTTTTAAGAATAATATAATTTCTGAACTAATTATTTAAACAATTGAAATATAAAAAAATCGATTATAAAATATAAAAAAAAAATATTTAAGAAAATTTTTTTTTTAAAAAATCATTATTCCACCTATGCTATAATATGGTATATAGATTTTTTTTTTAAGTCCCAAAATAGTCTATTTGTTTATAAATAATTTCTTAACAAATGACGTTAAAAAAAAATTTCCGATGATAATTAATACCTATATTAGATGCAAAAACAGCAATAATAATACATTACCAAAAAAATTTTTTTTTAATAACATTTTTTAGAAATTTCATTTTTAGTTCATTTAAAAAAATTATAATTAACAAAATAATTAACTTAAATTATTTTTTTTTGCATAACTTTATAAGGTACATAAACATGAAGAGCTCCACGAAGCGAAAAGATTTTTAGATCAATTATTAAAAATGTTATGCCGTAATTTATAAAAACAGAGATTGGAAAAAAATTAGTTAATTAACAATGATGTAACTTTTTGAAAAATCGACAAAAAAAAATTTTGTCACCGAGGTTTTTTTCGTTCAAGTGTCTACTTTACACCAAAATTTTTTCAAATTTTTAAATTGTCATTTAATATTAAAAATAAATTGTTTTAGGTGATATACCGGCTTTTTAGGCGGCGCCTATGCCGTAACGCCCTCGCGGAGCTCTATTTTCAGTATAAAAAAAATAATATAAATAATATAGATAAAGTTCCGGGAAATAATTCTTTTTTATTGGAAATTTTCTCCTCTTTCAGGATCTTTTTTCAAAATTCCTTAAATATTATTATTTTTTAAGTTATTAACGAAAAACTAAATACCTTTTTTATTTTTTTTATTTTGTTAATAACAATTGCAATTTTTTATGTGCTAATATACCCTTCAAAAACATTTTTCTAGACGTCATTCCGAATCGAATGAGCCATCGCTCATATTTTTAGGAGCTTTATTTCTATTTAACACGTTTTTGAACATGTTGACTAGACTATAGGATATTGCGATAGTTTTTAGCTTGTTGATGACATGAGGTGTAGATATTAAGTAAGTAGTTTATAATATACGCGATAAGATGAGCATGTTCTTAGTGCTGTTAAAATAAGATCGATACGAAATGCAGTCGTAAAAAAATGTTTTGTCTTCTTCAATATGTCAAGTAAACATCTAAAACATTTTAATGTATTATTTTCTTGCCTTATAGTATTTTAGAAAATCATAGTAGATAGAAACTATAGTAGCGAACTATGTTGAATGAAATGGCTATATTTAATGAAGTTTCGTTGCTAACAGGATGATGAGCGTCGATATGTCGATCTCACTACTTTCGGGTTCTTCACGCTGGGCATCCTTGAAGTTCGTATGGTGGACTTCATGTTGCCTTCAGGACCAGTTTACGGAGAGGTGAGTGTCTTTTGTTTTTTAAATTTAAATTAATAAATAGTTGTAATAGCTTGGTCTTGGCACTAGCTCGCTATGTGACGTGAGCTTTTGATGGATGTGAGAAGAAACATTAAGTATGCCACTACCTTGTCTATAATAAAAAGAAGTTGTTTTAGTATTTTAGCATATCAAGAGATATGTTAGTTGAGTACTTTCCAAGTGCGTAGATATTGTAGCCCTAGCTATATTGCTACGTTGGAATACAATCTTAGAACTCCTTGTGATCGTCGAACATTCCGTTCCGTTGGTGAGTTTGGAGTAGAGGATTCGATCCCGGGATCCCGTTCATACTCCAGTCCCGAAATTTTCGGGATTAAATATGACCGGGATTCCGGGATCGAATCCTCTAGTTTGGAGATACCGCCTCAATATTGATTAAGAATCATCAAGTTCGGTAATTATTAAGTACGCGTGATCTAGTAAGTAGTCAGGAGTCAGTAGGTTCGTGTGTGGACTAGGATGAAGTGGAGGGCACTTGGCTATGTTGTATGTTTATTCAGCGGATTCATAGGCGGTTATTATTAACAAAGGCGTTTTTCAATTTCTTTAAATTGCTGAACCATCAGCATTTTCTAGTTAACATAATGTCCGATAACTTTTTGCATTTAAACTGTGGATGTGCTTAGGAATTAATATCACCGTGTCATTTTTAACGATGTCTAAGTGGGAGTTCCTATTTTTTGGAAGACTCGATTTGAATGTAGTGAAATAATTAGCTCGAATTTTCAGGTTCAATTAGGTACCTAACTTAGTAACTGTTAAAATTGCTTGATGGTTTTCCATTACTTCGAATTGATATTTTCGCTTACGTATAGTGCGCTAATTGGTTTAACATTTCCGATCGTTACACCCTTAGCAGCGTATGCACTCTGCACTCAAAGTAGGGCATGTGAATCAATTAGTACCGCATCCGGCAAACCTTTGCGAGCTATTAGTGGCTGAAAGCTTTATAAAGGTTACGCTCCGTACGTCTACGCTTTGCCGCTGATCACATTGATCAACTCGTAATTGAGTTCGATATAGAGAAATTTTATAGGATTTATACCCCATTTCTACGCAATAAGCTTTTACCACGATAATAGAGTTAGCAAGATATCATGGCGTGTGTATCTCTAGCCTTTAAATATACTTTAAGCCACAGTGGAACATGTATTCCAAAAGTCACAAGAGCAACCCCAGCTTGTTTTAGGATCCTTAAAATTGGAAGAAATATTAAAACTTCTTGCGAAAATATTGGGATATATTTTCCTTACGTCTTCCGTAAGTATAAATATTGGTCTACATTGTGATTATGACGTTCGTAAGAAAACGATAGTAGATTTTTCTTTAAATCATACATAAAAATTTGAATTCGTTAAGAGGAGTTTTATTAAAAGCATCGGAAAGTTATAGTTGCAGCATTAAAAGTTCCGCTTGAGTAACTACGGTACATTTTATTAGTAAATTCCTTCTTTACCAAAGCTTCTGGAATTAATTTCCTCTACGATATTAATGAAAATATACGATAAAGATACTAAACTTTTATGAAAATTGTGTTATTATTCTCAATGTATGATAAAATTTTACAATAAAAGTAATGCAGTAGTGAAATTAACGATGAAACATTGTGTCTTTGAACCTCATCTATTTAGAAAAATGAATAATAAATGATTCAGATATTATAATACTCTCATCTAGTTAGAACAATTTAAATGGGATTTTTATTCATTGATAAACAAATAAACTAAACCAAAGTTTCTGAATACTTGCTGTACGCCATTTCTTATATCTTTGATCAATTAACAGTTTTGCAGTCGCGTCGTATTTGATGTTTGAAACATCTGAGGAATGCATCAGACGCGATGTTGTGGATGTGAAACTTATATTCCTAATCCTAATGAAATATAAAAAGGGGCATCCCTTTTTTTTCATCCATTCAATTACATCCTTTCTTCTGTTTAGTAAGAAGTAGAAGCGATATGAGTTTTGCCGATGATATTTCAATGTTGATCGACAAAGGAGATTTGTTGATGACACACTTTAAACAAGTAATAAACAAAATTTTTCGCCACTGTCTTATTAGCAATTTTGTTTTTCTTTTCAGTATGGCTTCACATTGGACCGAACAATAAACGACGCCATTAGCCCTTATCTAGCCCAGGCTAATTCCGATGTCTGCTTTCTAAAGGAAAATGTGTCGCCGCAGCACCCTGCCATCGTGTTCTTCAAAATGGACTTTAATAATTTGAGGTAATATTTATAAATTGAAAAAAAAAACTTTAAACCAGTATTCTTTGTTGTTCACATTTTTTAATTCCTATATTTTCTTACAGATTAAATGTTACCTGCAAAGCGAAAGTTCTGCACCTGTATCAAAACAGATCTGTGATACCACTTGGTAAGTACACCTTCTTTTAATGTAAATATTTTTTATCAATACAATCAATCGCGGGATTACGATTTTATCAACTTCAGCAAGTGTGTTAGTAGATTGTCGGTAGTTTCGTATTCGGACTCTAATGATTTGTATGTATATCCTTTTATTACATTGTTACGTTAACTTGATTACATGGATCGAAACGGTAACAGCCATTCCGATAGCTTATCGGGCAGCAAGATAAGTCGTCTCTCCTTACTTTTATGCTTCCTCTAAAGTACAATGAATAATAGAGATAACAATTTAGATGGACCGGGTTATATTTTTACACTATGATTGTGCTGAAAATGCTGCTAGATACATAATCGCTCGCCTACTGGAAGATAATGGTGTAGGAATAAACCTTAATGTAGGCAAAAGCGTTACCCTCGCGGAGAAAGAGGTCTTAAAACCAAATATAAAAAAATCCCCTAGAAATAAGTTGAGTTGTCCGTGGGATTTTTTTTTCTTCTGATTTTATTGGTGGACACGTGTCTTTACCCATCTTTCTATATTGAACTATATGCAATATGTATATTAAAAAAAGACTCCTCCGGTAATACTAACGATAGGGATTCATGTTTATATCAGTGCTTCCTATCTGCAATAATTCTCTTTTATATAAGCAAGAAACGACTACTTATATGTCCTCTTATTGGTTTCAGTACCACCAGAGTACGAAGAAAAGTGTTCATTCGACGAGTTACCCATGACCAAAGAGACTAGAAATGGCTTCGACTATTATAATACAAGTGTAAGTATTAGGGATGACACGTTTTGAACGCACACTTTGTAAATGATATTTCCACGGATCAAATGTTCTGAACGTACATTTCTTTTGGAATCTATCGTGGGTTCAAAAGGCTGTAGGTTAAATCTCAGATAACATATAAAGCATTGGAATGATATTTTGGATGCGTATACACCTTTCTTTTAATTGTTAAGACTTAACAGTAAGTTGTACGTACATAACAAGTTATAGACAGAGGATAATACGTAGTCTCTTCCAGAAATAGTTGTTATAGCCTCCTATTAACCTACCATGGCTGTCCGGAGCGAATATAAAATATGACTTGTTATAATCAACATCATTCCCTCATTATTCTTAAAAGGATTGATGGTTATTTGGGTAAATGATTTATCAATTGCAAATCTGCTGTATACTATCCATAGATATTCTCGTTTTCCTTTTGTTTCATTACTTGTAATCATTTTAAACAATGATTTTGAGCGATACCATTGATGCGAAAAAAGTAGAGTGAATCTTATATATAAAGCTTCCTTAATTTTGTTCTTTAATTTTGAAATAAACGAACTAAGATATTACAATTCAATTTCTAAGGAGATATATATCCTGAGTTAGTTTCCCTGATTTCAAAAAGAAATTAAATGTTCCCTTCTGTAGTCATATAATATGGTACATGGCGTTTGTTAATTTAAAAACGAGCATTTCAATTGTAGGGCAATTCAGAGGAAACGAAAACATAGTACATAATTTATAAGGTAATTGAAAAATAACGGTCTACTAAAATAGTTCCATTTATAATTGAAGCGTTCACTTCACTCGAGGTCATTACAATGTGACGGCACGGTGCGCTGTGGCAACCCTACCGTAGCATTATATATAAACTCGATGAAGCCTTGACACAAAACAAGGCAAATACTTAATGCCGCATATTTACATAACACGCAGAGCTGAAGTGTGCTTTGTAAATACGCTTATTGTACAGTCAAATTTTGAAAACAACATATGGAATTTCAGATGAAAATGTTCTACGTCGATCGTTTCATGAATTTACATCCTGTGGAAAATTTTCAACTGTTGGGATGATGGAAGTTTTTTGTGCAAAAAATTTAAAATTATACTGGTTGATAGTCTGACGTGCTTTTTTCCAGGATAATGCATTAACAATGATATTATATAAATTCATTTATTTCTTTTCTTTATGACCAATACAAATCAATTTAAGCTGATCATTAAAAAACATGCAAATAACGTTGAAGCCAAATTTAGTAGTCACCAAACAAAAAAGGATACGAGAGTATCAAATGAATGTTAGTCAGTGCAGAGGTCAATTTCACGTTTCGAATTTATAGGACTTTAAATTTTTTGTAAACTCCCGTTTTGTGCCTAGGGTTATATTAGAAAGCTTTATTTTACGAAGTTATACACGTATTAGTTATTAATGACGAGGGATATCAGCTTAAAGTATTAGTAACTAAGACTTCAGGCATCACAAATGAGTTGGGTAGTACCACGAATGAAAACGTTAAAGTACCACTGTACGTATATAAAGTACGTATGTTGCAACTCTGGCACGCTCGGTGTACCTCGAATAACTGTAGGAGATAGTATCTGAATGATTTCACAGTATTTTTTTTACTTGTACCACAAAGAAAAATGGTCCATTGATTTGGGAGTAGTTGTCTAAAATTGTTGGATATGCTTTTACCAATGAAATATTGCTAACTTTCATTGTTCGAGATTCAATGAATGCTAATTTAATGTGATAAGCACGCCGCGACTACCGGTATTATTCTATCTTTGCACAACCTTTTAACAGATTAGGGCTGCCAAGCATCAAAAAATGGGCCATAATTATAAGAAACATATATTTACTGCCATGTTCTAATCAAATATTGTTTATCGCAGTTTGCACTGTACGTGGCTTCTAAAGAGGAGGAGGGCCTCTACAACTTGTACTTCAACAACTGTCCGCACACTACTGAGGGGACAGCGCCTGCCGTCAGTATGATTGTAAGTATCGACAATCGTACTGATATTATATAAAGTTTGTCTGTATGGATGTTGATGTATGGAATATGGATGTCTGGATGTATAGATGTATGGATGTATGGATGTGTGGTTGTATGGATGTATGAATGTATGGAGGTATGGAGGTATGGTTGTATGGTTGTAAACGTGTAAGTAAGTGACTTATGTAGGATTTATTCATTTTGAAACACATTCAGGGTTCTGGTTGAGGGTTATGAACTACGTACGTAAGTAAGAGTAGGTACATTATAAAATTGGTAAATTTTATGAAATTATTCGCTTTGCATTTCCTTTACGGATCAATATCCTGATATTATCCACACAGTAGAAGCGTCATTAATGTATTATTTCAGCCAATTCTCATCATTAGAAATTTTCACCTCACCTATTTCAATGTAATCCTCCTCTTATATTAAGCCGACTTCAAAAAAGGGGGAGGTTATCAATTCGTCTGCATTTTTATGTTTTTTTACCCACGAATTTGCAGATATATAATTTTATATGATAATTTTATTTTTTCCACGAATTTCCAGATAGAGATATACGAGAGCAACAACGGGAACTATCTCTCCGCCGGGGACATGCCGTTGCCGCTGTTGTATGCGGTGACGTCATTCGTGTTCTTCTCGTGTGCGTTCCTGTGGACGTATATACTGAAGACTAGTCGACAGACAGTATACCGCATCCACATCATCATGTGCATCCTGGTGTACCTGAAGGCGTTGTCGCTCGCCTTCCACGGGATCAACTACCACTTCATACAGATTCGGGGCGAACACGTCACAGCCTGGGCGATACTCTACTACATCACGCATTTGTGAGTGTTTTACGCATCGTCTTTTTTGCCCTTCTTTTATTCTGAAAATCACCGGGATGGTTGGTGCTATCTTAGGGAGGCCTACGTTCAGCAGTGGACTGCGTTAGGCTGAGTATAATAAATTTTTTGGTAAGGTCTAATTCCTGAGGGAATGTCCCTGGGACTCAAAACTTAGTTTGAAATTATTTTTTTGGTAAAGTATTAAGTCCGTGCGTTGTTTTTTTTACGTAATTAAACTGTGTGAAAAATTGTAGATCACAAAACTTTTTATAATGTAGTAGGATTTCGATAAATCGATTCTCCTCGAAGGGAAGGGACAATTTTTTTATCATAATTTTAAATTATTCAACTTATCGCGGTTCGACTAAAAGTTCTGCAGTATTTGATAACATTGTTGTGTGTTTGTCGTCAGATTGAAGGGGGCCGTGTTGTTCGTGACGATAGTCCTGGTCGGCACCGGGTGGAACTTCATCAAACACATCCTGTCCGATAGAGACAAGAAACTCTTCATGATCGTCATACCCCTCCAGGTAAACTACATACATAGACTATACCACTACATACCAGGATCAACTATCCTGTACCATGTTGTGCCAGAATCGACAGGACACAGAACTGACTCCTAACAGTGAAGCTCAGTTAGCCTCTAAGGACATTTCCTCATAGCAAGATTAATCACAAAAATACAGTTGGAACACATGATGATGATGATGATGATGATGTCCACGACAATGATGATGATGATGATGATGAATGCTCTCTCGGTAGGTTTTGGCGAATGTGGCGGAGATAATATTGGCGGAGAGCGAGGAGGGCGCCGCCGAGCACAACGCGTGGCGCGACATATTCATACTCGTTGAACTGCTGTGTTGCGGCGCCGTACTGTTCCCAGTCGTGTGGTTAGTATATTTATCAGCCTCTTCTCTCTTTTCTCAGCCCATATACGTCCCACTGCTAGGCAAGGGTCCCCTCTACCATTGAGGGTTTAGGCCATAGTCCAACACGCTGGCCTAGGGAGGGTTGGTGGACTACACACCTAAGATATTCCTACGGATCCTTTTGGTAAATTTATTTCAACTTAAAACAATATAAAAATTGCAAAGGTGGAATTAATGCATGGGGTCTCCTCTGCCAGTTGAACCTTGGGTGATGCAGAGTAATCCAGATGTGCAAGTAGGAAATTATAATCATAAACAGTTGTATTTTTAGGAAGCAATGAATAAAATTATTATAACATATTATAATACATACATTTATGTTCAAATCTCCAGATTTAGAGTTACATGACTTTAGAATATATTGATTTTAATGGTGATGCAAAACTTCGGCACCTAAGAGTTCTTATATAGGGATTTCTAAGGTGCGTAGTTTTCCAAATAGCATTACGAAAATGGTGGACTAAGGCCCTATTCCGCTTAGTTGTAAGAGAATGCCCGAACCAAATATATGAACTGATACAGTATGGAATCATAAATTGAGTAAATCAGTACAAAAATGAATGACGATGCGTTTGTTTTGAAATTAACGAAGACAAACTTCGTCGTATAATACACGCATTAAACAATACATTGCGGAGTCTGTAAAATGTTCGTTTAGTTTGAGTAATAAAGTCAACATGTAAAAACATATACCATCTATCAAATGCAAGCCAAAAGCCAAACAAACTGCCATAAAAACAAACATACACGTTGAAATTTGGCTGCGGGAAAGGATGACGTATGTGATTGACAGGTTGCATAATGAGAATGTCAAACGCGATGACAGCGGCGCCATGTTGTTTTGTTTGACAGGTCGATACGTCACTTGCAAGACGCGTCGACGACCGATGGCAAGGCCGCCATCAATCTGCGAAAACTGAAGCTATTCAAACATTTCTATGTGATGGTCGTGTGCTACATTTACTTCACTAGATTCGTCGTGTCCATCCTAGAGGTAAATTTTGTTTACATTTTTTGCATGACGTTTTGTACTGGGATTGGGTGGCCGCATGAAAGTTACGAAGCAGTGATGGCCTCGAGGTTTGGCCGCGCGGTCGAGAATCTCGACGGTCGCGGGTTCGAACCCAGGCACACACCTCTGACTTTTCGAAGTTATGTGTGTATTCACATTGAATTATCACTTGCTTTAACGGTGAAGGAAAACATCGTGATGAAACCTGCACACCTAAGAGTTCTTAGGAATTTCTTAGGTGTGTAGTCCACCAACCCGCACTAGGCCAGCGTGGCGGACTATGGCCTAAACCCTCTCAATGGTAGAGGAGACCCGTGCTCAGCAGTGGGCGAATATGGGTTGATGAAGAAGAAGAAGAAGAAGATGAAAGTTACGTCTCTATGAGATGAAGACCTATATAATTCAATTTACTTTGAAATTTTATGAAACAATACAGTAAGAAAGCGAAAAATCGCCTCAGTTCTTTTTCAAGATTTAATTTCTGTTAAATCCGAAAATCACCCAAATCGGTCCAGTAGTTTTTCATTTAATATATGGATCATATACAATTTTTTTTTAAGCGCTGAATGTGAGTAAACATGCGTCATACTCGTGAACGGGTGCTGTTTGCGTGGACAGGTCTGCTTGATTTGTTTATTTGTATTTATGAACTTTTAACCTGGTTAAATGTCTGTTTATTCATTCAAAATGACTATATTATTCTTATTCTGATATTCCATGCGACAGCCCAAAGTTGTATTAATAAAATGCTACATTTCAGAACATTTTGTATTTGTATCATTATTGTTAACTATTTCTGATTGGAAAAGTGCAACACTAGAATTTTTTGCCTATTCTTCTCTAGTGATGAGTACACTAATTTTCGAATGACTGAATTTAAATTATGTATTTGACATTTAATAGAATCAATAAATTTTATTACTATTGAATAACGATGCACAGCCCAAAATAGATGATATCTATACTATTATTATTAAGTTGTAGAGTTTGTTTATTTGTTTGAACGCGATGATCTGAGGAACTGCTGGTCCGATTTGAAAAATTCTTTCAGTGTTAGACCAAAATATGAGACATATATTACATTTATTATGTAACTTACCCTCACGTTTCCCCATCGACAGATCACAGTGCCGTTTAAATACGCGTGGATGGACGAGATGTTCCGCGAGATGGCGACACTGGTGTTCTTCGTGATGACCGGCTACAAGTTCCGCCCGGCGGCTGCCAACCCTTACTTCACGCCCAACCACGTGGACGACGTCAAGCCTCAAGTGTAAGTACTTTATAGTAGTACTAAGGGGCTTATACAAAGACATAATCGACAATGTAATAGTGATGCCTTAAAACCGCCCTAAATGAGCGTAATGGTCACCGAGAGGTTTTAGTCGGTATGCTGGCGTAGAATTTTGGTTAGGGACCTAACTCAGGTATGCGGACAAATGTTCTGCGCGCCGAGTTGGTAGGCCAGACACTCCGACATACTCCTCACGGCCTCCCCCGAGGTATCGAACAGGGGGAGCTTAGCGCTTTCTTAACGTGAAAAAAAAAACAAAATCGACACAAAAGATTTCATTGCTTTCCCATAAGTTACTTTATTGTTTTTTTTTTTAATGGGAAAGGTAGCAAACGAGCTAGTGAGCCACCTGATGTTAAGTGGTCAACACCTTCCATGGACATCCACAAGAACTTTTAATTGTTTTCTCTCATGCAAGTCGTATAGTGGGAAATAGAGAATGGTCACGCCTCGAAAAATGCATCAATTTGTCTTTCACGATTTGATGGCAGCGTTAAATCAAAGTCAGAAAAATAGTCGCTCCCAATAATACATAAGTTCTTTGATGTTATAAATAATTGTGAGTCACTTCAGTATTTTAGCCCGTCGCATATTTTAAATGACATTTATAAATCGGGCTATTAATAAGAAAATTATTTATAGCCGTCTTGAATCGGTTCCATAAGTTTTAACGCAACATTTGTTATTTAACGCATAAATATGTTTTGTTGTGTTTATTTCCACATGTGGCTTCATATAATTTAATGTATTAAAGATTTATATGTACGTTTATTTCACAGTTTATCGGACATCGGCGTGCTTGAAGGAGTGACGAGAATACCGAACAGAGGCGACCGAAAACGCGAAGACCTACAGCCCCTCATGCAAGAAACTAATTACAACTCAGATTAATTGCTGAGTGTGATGGAACATCTTAGTTTTTATATTTCTAGAACATTCGACTCCCTCTTGATATCTCGACTTTGCGTGTGTGAAACGCGTCACTGTAACCTCCGGTTTAGCCTCCTACTGCATCCACACAATCGTTCAACCTTCCGATTGTTTTGAAACAAGCACTTGAAATCTGAACATATTTCGAAGGTTGGACGATTGTCTGGTCGCACCCGGTGACTTACGTTGCAATCAATCCAATGCGTTTATGAAATGGGACCGACTAGTTACTCTTTGTGATAGATATTGTAGATTTTGTATTATTAAATATTCGATCATTCCTTCACTGCTGAATCTTGACTCGACAATTTTTTTGATAGTCGGGCTCCATGATCTGTCGTTTTGTCCTTTTCTCAATTCTACTGAGCGATGTTAACATATCCCCGTCCTCCTAATACGTCGCAAGTATCCAAAAAACTTGGGCATAATATTATTAATATTAAAATTTCTATCATATAATAGTAACATAAACTTCCACTTAATTGTTAATAGAAGTACTCAAATGTATTTGTCTCGATGTCTATAGATATATGTGGCGCATATAAAAAAATATGATGATATACTCAATGATATAACAGTTGTAAGTGGCCTAGTTTAATCAATTGGAAAGTAAATGTAATAAGTGTCTAAAAATCTAATCTGCTGTGGAAGTACTTCTTATTTTCTGAACTGGATGAATTTTGCTCTGTTCCTACAGGTACATAAATAACTCGTTGATGATAGCTTTCATTAATTAATGACATATCCAAATACTTCATTGTAGTTAAGCGTTCCCAGAGATCTCAATCGACTCATAAAATTACAATACGAACTCAACGATTATTCTGTTTTATTGAATAGCATTTTTCGACATTAAACCGGATAATATTTTTTAAATAAATGTATGATACAATAAATGTCTTGTTTAGAAATAAATAACAATCTTCCTTGATATTATGAAAGTCTGTCTATTGATGGATCGAGATTTCTCGGCTAAATGTGTTTTTCCTATCTCCTTACTAACTTGTCAAGTAATAGCGAGTTTTATCATGCATAGATGCAAACAGCTGTTAAATATATCAAGATAAACTCTCCTTAGGTATGGTTTATTACTAAGTTTTTTTTGTTAATAATCTACATACATTTCTCTTTTATTTTTTCATGTAAAGACTTACTGAATACATTTTCGTAATGTGTACGTATACGAACATGATTATAAGTATCCTGTTGAAAGGGCCTTCAATGAAGATCCTACGAAAAAATGTTTCATAATTTACGTCATTTCTCTCATAAGACTGATAAAATTTTCATTGACCTCTTTATTTTATCTAGTAAATTCACTTGGTACTTATTTTTTAAAACCTCTAGTTGTTTTCCGATTCGTTTGTTTGCATGAAAACTTAAAAACCATAACCATAACTCATTGTTTGGTAATATTTTTAATTTAAATCGATTGGAAAAAAATATTAAAGAAAGAAGACATAGATGCATCGGTATATAGGTAAACCAGCATTTTTTATGTATTTTGATTGCACCACATAACAACTATTTTTTTGGAACTCTTTAGGGTGGATTATGAATTCAAAAAGTTGAAAATCAAAACCATTCGATATTTAAATGCATTGAGGATCTATAAGCCGTTCTATTTTACGTACTTATATATTGGTTGTGTTTAGTATACAGACAAATTTCCGTGGTATGTATGAACTCAGCACGTCTTTGGCAAACGTATAAGACTGTTCTATTACTTAAGCCTGATTGCAGTTTGATTTATAATTGGCTCTTGTTTATTATAACTGTGTGAGTAATTAACAAGGCCAAATCTGTACTGTGTATTATCGGTTTGAAATAAAAAATAAATACCGGGCAACAAGATTTATGTTTTTGGATCTAATAGTGGTCGGGAGATTGGTAGTAAAACAACATGATACAATTACAAGAATAGCATTTTCTTGTCCAAGTGGAATGAATGTCCAACCGGTAGCATTTTTTGTCTGTCAATAATGTCAAAAACGAAAAAAAAAAACAAGTGAATTTGTTCTTCCTTTTGGAGGTAGGTAATATAAAAAAATAACAATGTTATATTTTTTTTAGAATATTTCGTGTTACAGCTTAGCTTATCAGTCATCAGTTATTGAATCGAGTCTATAGGAATGAAAAAAAAAAAAAAACAAAAATTATAGGAAAAAAGAAATTGAATATCTACATTGCAACAGTTGTTGGCGCTCATATAAATCTCGCAATAGCATTCGACCTCTGTGGACTTGCGTCAACGTGTAACGCGAGATTTGTATGTGATGTTTTCATACACGACGTGTGACCTTTGTGAAATGCGATGCATTGTGGCCGAAATGGGTTCCTTCACGCGTCAAACTCGCCTACATGTTTGTAGCCCTTTATAATCCATTACAGCTTAAACAACTGCAATAAATTTAAACTGGTGCGAGTGACACAATCGTTACTTACTTATTTCAAATATATGACACCAAAAAAACAATTTTCTTTTTTGTCTTAATATTTCAATCAATTAAAAACAAACATTCAAAAAAAATAACGTCACTTATAAATTTCAATCTGACTAATTTTCATTTATTGTTCTTTTTCTAATAATATTATGTTTTTACTTTTAAATTGAAAAATATTGTCTATGTGTCACTTGCGTTAGTTGGTGTAGTCGATTATATTATAATTATTACGTGTACGAATAGCAGATTACTTATCCACCGCGTTCTTCTTTATTTATCTCTTATGAAGTAGTAGATTAACAATTTTGGAAAAATATGTAATGGAAAAACATAACATAATTTTTTTACACTAATTTGTAATTGAGTTTTGTAACACCAATTAGTTATAGTGAATTTTAGTATTAATGATATTTTTGTTTACGCGATCCGATGACTTAAAACTTAAAGCAATATTAGGACATATTTTATATCACTCGACATAAGTTTTTCCATTTACTCAAGATCGGTAAAAATATATTGTTGATAGAATATAATATGTAAGTGCGAAAGTCGGGGCAAATGAAACCATCCGCTATATATGTAACTATGAAACAATATGTAACTTAAAGGTTTCCTTACTAATAATTGCATTTTTTTAGTATATAGTTTCTGAAATTATGATGTGTAGAAATTATTATTATGTTTATCTTCATATAAAATTCCACCTTTAAAACAAATACTAGGAACTTGGATACCTGAAAATCAAAAATACATTATGCTGATCAGATATTAAAATCAAGTACCACAGTCCCTAGAGAAAGCCTATAGCTTAGTACATCGCAGCAGAAATATTTATGTTGACTATAATTCTCGAACATATTGATTCCCCTTCATCAAGTTGCGAGTTGGATCGCAGTACGGACTACGTATAATGTTTTGGAGCTTGTGTGTAATTTACAAATGCCGTCAACCTGTCTTAGTCGCTCTACGCTGGGAAATATTCCAAATTCACTAAATATGACAAGCATCGGAAATGTTTATAATAGATATAATTACTGTGGATATCGGAGACTTTGCCAATAGCTAACATTGTACGACTTATTATTGCACACGAATAAAGCTGTTCATTCTACTAAATTTCGTCGTAAAACTGTCTATTAATTATGTTTTAGTTTCCAGTCTGTAGCCTTTGGCAAAGTGGAACTTCTCGAGAATATATTATGAAAGAACTCATTACACGTGTCTACGTAAGCTTCTCATATTGAAGGTAATAAGTGAAGGGTACATAAATACTTAATGTGTTGAATGAATGTATGAGTTGTGTTCGCATTAATGTATAAATTGTACAAATAAGATTATGAGATAAGCGTGAATTGAGAAAAATAAATCATGGATAAGTATTGAGATGTTTTTTTTTTACAGATATTTTTATATTAACTATTTAAGTTTATATAGTCGTTAAGTTGTCCCGAAACCCCGAAATTATGCTCGCAGTTTCGTTCTCGCCAGTGTAGATCTTAAAGTTCTTCTGAGTAGTAGGTAGTTTCAAATGAAAATACTTATTGTCCTCATATCTGGAAGTGATAGCGTGGCAATATTCATGTACGTATATATTAAATAATTATCCTTCATTCGAACGCAAATACAGAAACGCACCCAATCTTTAACTTGTATCTCCAAAAGTAGAGTCAAGTGTAAGTAATCTGGGAAAATAGTAGACGACCGCGTCTTTCTGGATATATCCAGACTATTCCTACTGCCATATTAAGGTATTTGCCCGACCAAAAAATTGAACCCAGGACTAATAAATCACTTATGAAGAATGTATTCCTTCTTAATTTTTTTGTGCTTATTGATGATCATCAAAACCTACGCCTAAGTATGACTGGACATACTGCTGACTTTCAGGACACTCTATTAGCCAAGTGTTATATAGTTATTATAGTTGATTCAATACAACACTATTTGACATAAACTTTATTGACCGTTGAAGTTCTAATGACAATGACTTTGAATAACGGGTATTATGGTTGACATGAGGACTTGCTTCTTGATACATTTACGCGACCACAGGAATCGATAACTGTGTCAATATCAGATAAATAATGTTATAAACGACGCCAGTGAAGCATCGATAACTCGCTAAAACTAATTATACGTCCATCCAAGTTTCGCTTTGTGCGTCGCCGAGCCATTTTCTCTGTAAAGTTGAAGTCTGTAACTCTAGATTTGTCTTTGACCTAGTCTGTAAGTGCGGAGATGTTCGCCAACTCGCCTGATGTAGCGGTGAAGGCCGTCTCAAATGCATCGGGTTTATTAAATCAACTGGTATTGATTCAATTATTTCTATCGCGAACCACAGTAATATGTAGCTAAATGCCACTGTAAATTCGATATAGGGAGATAAACTACATTGACATCTAGCGCCACAAGAGTATGACGTACGTTCGGGAGGATCCTGATTCAATTCCTGAGATGGGCAGTGTAGTGAAATTCTCAATAATGGAAGATTATTGCCTGTTAATGTCCCAAAAAATAGGTCGTCTCTGATGTCTGTCTGTCCACTTCACTGGCTTAGTGCGAGTTGATGTCTGGTCAACTACAGTAGTACTACCTTGGGAATTCCTAAGAACCTTATAGGTAAACATGTTTCTTTACGCAGTTTTTTTAACCACTTAATTACGCGATAATGTGTGCCTAGAGTTTAAAGCTGCTATTGCCGAGTTTATTGTCTTGACCGTGCGCCTACACCCCGAGGCTTTAACGTCTTCAATAATAGTTAATTTATCTTAGCAAATCGAACTATTGTATTTATAATATGCTTATTTCTTACTCCATAACGCCCTGATAATGGCTCTACATATTAACAATGTGTCTGAAACAGGTATATGCTTGTCTATCAGAACACTGCCAAGATAACAATCACTCGAAATTCGAGACAGCTAGTGCGCGATCAGGCGTGCTAATCTAATGCGGGGTTAGTGTTGAAGCTGACAGCGGTGTAAATATCTATATTAATGTTATAAATCATACATTTGATTTGTTTATTAACCTATTACGAAACCGCACGGCCGAGCGTTCCTATATTTAGTCCGTTTAGATTCTAATTAAAGATTTTTATGTCGAGGAAATGCAAGTCGGCTTCTGACATTAATTGTACTTGTGAACGTGCGTCAATGCACAAAATACTTGCGGTACAGTTACGCTCAACAGCTTGGTTATGCTTAGTTGATTATGAAATAACTTAAATATTTTTGCAGGTTTCTTTTTATTTCATTTGTAAAGTATACTTAAATTAGTTGGACAATAATTGTTGTTAAATTTTGATCGACGAATAAACTTTCGTCAGTGAATCCTTTGTAATTTGCAAACAAGAAGAAAAACATCGCAAAGCAATCAGCACGCCTGAAGCTTGGCAAGGGCGTCAAGCTTTAGTTTAAATGCAAGGAATTTCTCTCTAATGATAGTTTTACTAACTCCCACTGTGCTTAAATTGGAAAACCTTACCTACCCCTCCCAATAAATAACGCATAGCCCTGTCTAGTAACTATCTGGTTGCCCTCATACAGAAATTGTTATCCTTAGTCCGAGAAAACTTTATATAAAATCAGCAACAAGGCAAGTTGTAAATGGGAATATTTATAATATTTAATGAATTGTAGAGAGGGAAATAAATATTTATCTAGGGCCTAGGCTAATAAATTAACAGACTCTGTATTTAGCCGGGCCTACACACATGTGGACCTTACGTCATAGGAATGGACCCGGCCTTCTCTAATATTGATATAGTTTGTATAAGTACCTTGACTTAGTTTAGACTTCCGGACTTCATCTACCTAAAAAAAATCTAATCCTTTAAGTTTTTTAAGGTTATTGATTATACAATATATTAGTTTCGACTAACGTACGTTAAATTAAGGTTGTTGCCCATTTATTCAATATAACCTCCAGATTCAATATTTTTATTCAAAATCTACCTCTGCTCGCTGCTATACATCTGAAATAACAACTGGATCCCCTCGTGGCCTCGTTAATTGTTTGCCGATATTAAAAAAATAATCGTAATCAACACGGAATAATTTAAACACGGACGGAATCTCATGTTATAAATGCGAGCGCTGCGTGCATGGTCGTGCTCGTTCATCATGCGTGCTCGCTCTCTTTACAAAAATACCAAACAATGATGCCATTTAAACAAAGGAACATTTTAATTGGTGATAAGTGATTGGCTTATAGCCAGCGGCTCTCGATGTGATGCTGTGTCTACAAGTTCAGAATACTTAGGACAATTATTTTTGGTAGGAAATGAAAGTAACATTTATTTCTTATTAACATTATAATTTTAACGCCTTCGGACAACGGCCAGTATTAATTTATTTCCTGTTAAATATGGGAATTGCTGATTAAAATTTGCAGGTAGTATAGGAAATACAGGAGTCGTTTATCTAATAATTTTGACGTTAAGACGGCGTAAAGTGTGATGAAAGCTATTTCATTTACTATCACATCATTAAAGAGTGCATTTGTATTTAAATATCATTAATATCTACAACGTGCAGTATTACTAACCAAATTTATAAATAGGAAGTGGTCTATTTAGCTACTAGAGTATGATGCTGCGATACAAAGCAACAGGTGTTTTGTATAATTGAAATGAAGGTATTGCAGCAGCAACCTATTTTCCAGTATTTACCTTGTATTAAAATATAGAAAAAACTTAATATGTAATCTCAATATAAGTTTTTGGGCTATGTGAAATTTATTTAAAGAAGATGCTACTCAAGTACCGTAAATAGTTCATTCAGAATCAACTATATTTTTTGGTATTTGCTAGTGTGTGGGTTTGAAACCGCCACACTCAAAGTATATTGAAAAACTTGATGTGCTACTGAAAAAGTCCTAACGGAATACTGCAGCAACACTAGGCCTAAACCGGGAATTAAAGCCATGACCTTGATCGAACTTAAGAGTCTTATTCTTATCAATAAAATTGCCTAGTGTACATAAAGTATGGTGGTACAAGACAGCGGCGAGACGTCACATTTGGGTGCCGTATCAATAGCCGGTTAACGACTGCCGTAAATAATGAATCTCTGTTTATTGCATCGGTAAACGCCGTCCATTACAGCAGTGGTGGGTTTCATTTGTTCAATGACGATGAGTGGTTACGAATTAATCCCATACACCCGTATAAAAAGCCAATAGATTTATGGCCGCTCTTACGACGCAGCTCAACAATTTATCGGCTCGGTGGAAAATATGCGCGTTTCTTCGCGGCGCTTGCACAATTTCACAGCTGTCATTGTTAATAGCCACGCTTTACAATTTCCGGTATAGTTTCGTATTGCTTTTGTTGTCTAAGAAATTCCTCCGTGCTTTCCTATTGTTATGTAAAATTTTAATTATACAGAACAGATAAAAATTTAACGCAATAATTATAATTAAATTATTATTTGGTAGATTCATAAATACTCCAAATCAGATGTCAGCAGAATTTTTATCATGTCCACTAATCTCACGAAAATTGTTTTAAGATACCTCCAGCGAAATAATTATGTACCAACTTTTTGCGCCACGTGTCCGTCACAAAATTTTCGAATGAAAATAGTTTCTGGCTAAAACAAATACGAAGTTAAGTTTCATACAATGGCACATAAAAACATATTAATAGAAATGCTAATATTTTTGATAGGAAACGGCGTGTTTTAGCGCCTTTTCCATGTAATGCGTGCAATGTTTATCCGCGATGGGACAGTTCGGCGCGTGCGGCGGCTTGGCTTGCGGCCACGTGGGATCACACGTCGCCCGTCGCACCGTCACAGGGAAGATGCGACGTAAACATGACTATTTGCAACACTGATCTTGGCCAGATCTTGACCCATTAACACCGGTACCGATGTCAGAGCTGTCGCTTGATGTATTTTTAGCGGACGCGCGGGCGCGGGGGTTTTGTTTCATGTTTACGTCGACCGTGGCGCAAGCAGCATTCGGCCGACGCGCGTGGCGGGACGATGAACGCTGGAAAATGAGTACTAGAGGCATCAGGCGGAAGAAGTCGTCGCTGTCGGAAGTGAAAGTGGCGGTGATCGGTGCGCCCTCCGTCGGCAAGAGCGGTACGTGTTGTGTTCAGTGTTAGTTCCCTCCGCGCTCCTGCTTTTGTGTTCGGGGCTCCCAACATCAGGTCTGGCGGCGTGCTGTCGCGACAGCTCCAGCGTCTGCAGTCCTCATGATACGAGGCATTTTTAAATATTAAATTTTTGCAAAACATTCTTCCGCGCACCCATGTGTTTGATTTTATAGTTGCCATAAAATTATTTATTTATTCTCGTGCTACAAAACTTTTCGGTAACGCATGAACTGTTAATAATATTATATAAATAATCGTATCTACGCACCATAGCGACATTACATTGAGATTTGAGTAACACCTTTACCAAAATAAAGTCGATGAGGTACAAGCGTTGTCTCAAGGCTCTGAATATTTTCAGATCGTAAACGGCTGACGCCAATAAAGCGAATTCGATATGTAATAAAATCGTAAATTTATTATCAATCATAATAATGTACGTGGTTCGTATTCGGATTCGTATTTACCTAAAGATTTTCATAGCGTTTTAATGCGCTTTAAGCAACGGCCAGCCGGAACGCTGCTCATGCGATGTTTCAAATGTAATATACGCTGAATGATTTATGTATAACGTTTTTAAAAGGAACCATTTCCTCGAGTTGCGGATAAATATATCACTAACCCATTTCAACATTTTTCTCTGGCTATACTTGTTTAAGATAAAATTTTGTGTTACTGTGAAAAGTAATGTTGTGGTTTTGGTAATCAAATTCATATAAGAACAGGTTTTCCCTGACCCTTCTTGAAAGTTATGATGATTCCCATCAAAACTTTCTTAAGATCGATAACTTCATTTCCGCCATTTTATATATAAGTAACCAACTCTGGCGTCAGGGGGGGGAGGGGGGAAACTGGTCCACTACTGGTCCACTGGTTTTCTCACGATGTTTTCTTTCATCGTGAAATTTCGTGATAATTACCATTTTTTTTAATTAATAAGAAAAAAGTTTTTTTGTTGAGTCAGATTTAGAGGATTTTTATTCCACTGTGCATTAGTAGGCTCCACCGTACAACCTAAGAGATACATACAAACTCTTCCTGTCAAGCTCACTCAAGCGAGTAATAAAAAAATAGGCATTTTAAAGTTTACAGGACTTATGTCCAGCGGTATTACAGATAATAATGACAAACACAATAACTTATCGACATATTACAAATCTTCGAAGAGTCAGAACTAGGGGATTCGATCCCGGTCGATTTTTGTGATCCCGGGATTTCGGGATTATCAACAGATAATCCCGGGATCCCGGGACAGTCCCGGGATTGTATTAGTAATAAGAAGTGGTAACAAAAAGAAAGTAAAGTAAAGTAATAAAATCAATCTTATATTTTAAATCTTTACTTAAATATTAAAAAATAAAACAAAATTATAATTTCTTCTGATAAAATGAACAAACTAAGCCCTTTTATCTAAACAAAGAAACGCCATTATACTATAAAAAAAGACTATGCAAAAGAGATCAATATATTTTAAATAAAATATAAATATAGGAACTATAAATTACTTATTTAAGCCACGAAAATAAAATCTTGGAAATAACAAAGCATCCAACGTTTCATCCGAAAGCATACTTCTTAATTTGTGGCACAAATATGAAGAAGTGTAAAAAGCGCGTTCAGGCTCGATGGAAGTTGGAGGGATCGTCAATAATTTTTTATAGGTCTTCTCCAAATTACAGCCTCGTGTAAAACTAGCCTCATAAAGAGTAATTTCTTGTTTAATGATCTTAGAAAGCACATTTTTATTGATTTTTATTATAAATATGTCAATCCCGAAAATCCCGGGATTTATTGAATTTAATCCCGAAAATTTCGGGACTGAAAAATGACCGGGATCCCGGGATCCCGGGCTTCGGGATCCCGGGATCGATACCCCTAGTCAGAACCCACGGCTGGCCGTAATCCGCGGACTTATTTAAGCTATATGTCTTGTATTCAGGTAATTTGAAATAAAAACATTACTGGCCATAAATACTGGAACATCGATATAGCAACAAGTTTAGGAAAATTTGTTTAGATTGACATGGTATACAATAATATCGATTTTCATACACAAATACCGGGAAATTTAATTTTAAAGCGACTCTATCGTTTTTTTTAAATCGTCCCGCCAACTAGCTGTCAGCAGTGTCGAAAGTTCACGGCAGACCACGACATGAACGATGTCACACACACAAGTACGACGGACGATGTAACACACAAGGGGTGAAAAGGATGAATGTGTGTTTTACAATAATGCTGATAGATGTCGCCCCTTCATAATTACATAGAGATATATAATAGAAAGACGTGAATAGGACGTCATGTAAAAGAATGCTGAATTTTGACCTTAAGTTTCAGGTTTAGCTGTAGTAGTAAATTTAATATTTAGAACGGCCAATGTGTCATTTACAATGGAACCCAAAGATGTCGCCACTTCAAATCTAGATTGCGGTATGGTTTACTTACAAGAGACACTATATAAGGGTCGCCGCTCTTGGGATTTTCACATCTAATTTTCTTCTTTGCAGGTGTCATGCTTTAACATGAGTGAGACTATTTTTGAAGCGCACCTAGTGCGTTTATAACCCCTGTTGACTACCATGATGGTCTTCGCTTGGCATTTATTTAAATAAATAAATGTAGTAGCTTTGCTTTCATGCCCTTGAACGTTCAGATATTTAGGCTCAATCTACAAACTGTCATGTTCCTAATGCATAGTTCCGGACTCATAATATTGAGGACTGAGCGAAATGTAATTACACATTTTAGGATCAATCTGTATACTTTGTAGGCTTTAATTAATTCGAAGAGTTATTTCTTATCTCTAGCTGCCATCGTAAGGATTTTTTTGTGAAAATATATCAGTATTAATTTTGATATACCAGTTGTCTTGTGCCTAATAATAATTATTCACATTCTATTCTCATTTTGTAATCTCATTGGTGCCTCAGAATGAATACCTTTAAACATGACACCTTATTAGCAGAATGTTTCCAAAGTTCTCAGTCTCTTTCAGAATGTGTTTATTTTATTTAAATTTCTAATTTGCGGTACTTCAATTTCTTATTAATTGCATTTGGCGTTATTATTGCTTTAACTATTTAAATAGATTATCAATATAGGAATAAAATTAATTTCTTTAGTGAAATATGACTTTATCTATGATTATATTTTATCATGTTTAGCGCCAAGCTAGAGCCTCCTTGAACTTCCTACTGCAAGAGATTACCACATGGAAATTGAAGTAATAGCTACTACATTCTACGGGCATGGTATTGAGATTTCATTGCAAATTTTGAAAGAAATGGTCATGATGAATGATGAAACTATCATTTTTCGCCAATTGACTAGCAGAACTTTTCAAAACTGTATGTTTACTTTCCGTAAACGACCTCAAAGATCCCGAATATTCGCCTCTTACGACAAGCAGGGAAGACCTTGGTGGAATTCTTACGTCCCCTTGCCACAGGGCAGGGTGCCGCGGCTAATTTTCTCTGTTGACCCGGCGCCTTCTTCTTCGACGTCTTTGGCGGGCGGAATCATTCCTTTAACGTCTTAACGGCTCCTCCCGCTGATAGTAATATCGCGAGATAAAGTTCCAAGAAAGGGACCCGGCCATGATGCGAGCCACCTCGTAGGAGATCGTGTGGTAGCCCCTGATCATTCGCTGCGCCAGCGCATATTGAGGTATGCGCAGAAGAGCGCCGTAGCGCCTGTTGGGCACCCATACAACGCCATAGGCCCCACGACTTTCATAAACATATTTGCAAAGGATGCTCAAAACTTCCAGGTTGGGCACCAGGCTGGATAGTATTAAATCGTCTTTTTTTGTACATTTCCCAAATAATCCTTGAATTCATCTATCATCACATCTTTAGATACAAAATACTATTGCATCTCGTCTCAGAAAATTATTTTACTGTGGCATGTCAAAATATCAACCAACCACAAAATATGAAGCGCAGTATTTCAATCTCCTGGGGTTTATATTAAAGGTATAGGTACTGGTTACGAACAAAGATCTATATATTGGCAATACAAAACAAATTTACTGGGAATTGTAGTCTAAGTTCTAACCGCAGAGAGGGCGAGGTAGGTAAGCGTGCACGACGAATAGAGACAGGTTGTACCACGAGGTATTATTACAAAATACCTGAAGACAAAGGATATTCAAGGAATCTCGTGTGTCTAGATAATTTCCGGAGACAAGCGATGTGTACGTTCACAGATTTCTGTCGGAAAGGGGAAGACATTGGCCCAACGTTGTTTGTAATTTCCCGATTGTTCAATGTTCTATATGATGTATAAACACGGAATTGAAGCAGTTAAATACATGACAACAATGCTGTGCGATATAGCTGTGCGATTTGTTTATTTTTGACATCCATTACCTTAAAGCCTCGATATGTATACGGTGTGGCTACAAGTAACACGCGTTGGAATGGATATAAGTAATCCTTAATAATTATTTTATTATGTTGCGCCGAAGCTTTTAATGCAGATGCTGATATGGCTGTTTACCTTCCCTTTCAAAGCAATATAGACCTTATTGTGTTAGAATACCTAAACCCAGTATTAGTTAGTGCCAAAAACTAAGTGTGAATTTTCAGTTTTCGACAACCAGTACCCGCTACATATACGTACATATGTACATATATTGATACTCATGTGTGTTGGTCATGTTAGTCAAAACGCGGTCGGCCTAATCAATTCTAGGCCCGATATCTAACCGGCTTTGCTATTAAAATGATTATAAAACTCTGCTTGGAAAATTATATTACATCAAAGCAGCGCATGGGGAGTACGGATGCAGCTCTTATAAGATAACTTAGTTATTGGCGTTCCAGTTTGTCACATATAGGTTGGGTGAAGGTTAGAGGGCCTGATTCAATATTATCAATATCCTGCACTAACCTAACATGTGAAAGTTGTTACGCAGAAGTTAAGGCAAAAGCGGTTGTAGGAGTTTTTAATTTCTTTTTTTTTTCATAACAAGACTAATTTTAGTAAAACGTAGAATTTTATAATCTGTAAAAAATGGACCTTTTAACCAAATGAAACGACAAACTGGAAGTGATTGATTTAAAATATAGGGATGAATGTGTCTTGGACTATGACGAAGATACTGAATTCCAACTTGCACAATTATAGCTGCTGCTACAACTTGTACGAAATGAAATCTGTTAATAAATCGATATTTATTTTTTTAAGTTTAGGTGTTGCAAACAACTTGACGGTTTTTATTTTTATGCAAGATGATAATATTGTCACTCATTTAGTTTTATAGATACTTAGCAAACTTTCTAAAAATATTCCTAGGAATATCTATTACTAAGTGCCTTTAAAAAATTATTTCCACATAATTTTAGGCCTTCTTCTGTTTGACCTGACCTTTGACTTGCCTGACCTTTTACTTTAAAGATAAGACACAAGACGTCACTTAGTAGATATCCTTAATAATAGTTTTTTAATAGAATTATTTTACGGTATTAGAAATCCCGATATGCACTTTATTCCTTTTTAGAAATTAAAATAGAATCTCTAAGATTGGCTCAATTAGAGCGTTAGACGTGCGTAGATTTTTAATAATAGTTTTGTATAATTTAGGTTAAAAGTATGCGCAGCGAATGTGGTTAATTTGCGAATGATAATTTTATATTTTAACAAATTCTTGCACACAATGGCGGTATTTCCACAGAAGCCGAAAAGAGTCACTTAAATATTGTTATTCGAAATTCTATGGAAGTGCCACCACTGCTTATACGCATGTAAAATAAGTCAAGTAAACGTCTGAAAAGATAGAATAGAAAAAAAGAGCAAACTTGTTTTCGAATTAAATGACATCTATCGATCTAAATTTAAAAGCATTTTTGGATATTAATTCGTCACTTTCGTTTCGTTCAATATTTTTATTGCATTCATAATAATTCATGTATTAAATTTTTTATATTTAAACGATCTCGTTCTTATAGCTGACCACCCTAAAACTTTTTTCGACGGGTGAAACTATGTCTACCTCTTCGTGGTCGCAGGATAAAATGTATTTTATTGACTTTTCCGTTATTGACTTTATTTATTAAATATTGTTAATATTTTTTAGCATGACAACTTTGAAATTTGCCCACACCATATAAGGCACACCGTTGTAACATTCTAGCAGCCGCACTATACGTAATAGTGATACATGTACCATGTTTGCTTGCCTTTACGACGATGGAACACATTTTACGATACATTTTATTATAGTTTGCATATTTTTTTTATACGATCGAGTCAAGGTTTAATAGCAATAAAATAACAGACTACAAAAACTCGCTAAACCCTCAAATCGAAACAATAATATCATATACAATATTAGAACGTATTTCAGCTCAAATTTTTGCATGACAGCTTTATGGTGTTGTGGCCTTGCAGGACAAGTACGTACTGTGCAACCTAGAGATCCTGGGTTCGATTCTCGGGTCAAGCAAAGTGTTATTGGGGTTTTCCATAAAATGAGGAAATTTTCAGTCGCAGCATGGAATCTGGAAACATGTCCAGAAAACAGCAATAGGCTCGCCCGTTTTACCTTCACCTGCTAATTTTTCTGATATCTGTATATTTGTAGAATATGGACACGAGAGAACTGTTTTAAGACTGTCAATTATAATTTATAAGCCATCTTGACTACTTCGGTTATTCCGTTACCGTATCTAGGTCTATCCAATACAATCTTCATTAGGTATTTATGTAGCGCGTAATGCCCTCTCGAACAGACTTGCATAATTGTGTCGACAAATGAGAAACTATAACTATTCGTGAGTTGATATTGTTTTTGTTGGTTGCCGATAATAGAATAAAAGGGTTTATTTGCTATTCGAAACTAAGTACTAAAATGTGAGAAAACAAATATCCTCACGCCTATATCCTCAATGGCTTAGCCAGAGGTGTTTTTCTGCACCCACATTTCCCACGTAATAGGAGGCGAGCACATTGCCGTAAAACTTTCTTTATGAAATAAAATTAATTATCAATGGATGTTTACAAGTGTGTGTTTTCAAGTGTAACGTGCCGGTCGATTTTGACTAAAGCAGTAGAAGATTAAAAGAAAAAAGTAACCTTAAGTTTTCCATAGGAAGGAACCATTAAGAAATGATAGGGTTCAGGATATCTACATAAATACTTGCAGGTAAACGTTAGACTGCTGTCTAGCGTATATTACGACCAGTAACAGCTGCACAATCTTGATACTCGCATCGAAACTCTTAAAGTATCCGTGGGAGACCAGAACAAGCAGTTAGTTTATAATTTATATGATGCGTAAAACCGAACGTTTAATATCTTGGACTACATTTCAAGTCCATTAGACATGGAAGTGTTAATATCCCTGTTAGTAATAGCGGCTGCCAACTGTCTTATTTCGTGGCTAGGTGACGGGCAAGCCAAAAACAATTATTTATCGCTCTCTAATTTAAATGTAGTGTGCGGCGAGTTTCGTACGAAGTATGCATTATACATTAATAAAGTGTTAAGTTTTAATTGCTTTTGATGTGTTTAATATTGGTTCATAACCGTGCCGCATTCTGATGGTAAGTTCAGTCCGAGTTATAGAATGCGTAAACAGACCGTGATCGAAAACCAACTAAGACAATAATGATTACCTCAAAAATATTTTTTGTAAACACCGTTATTATTCCAGTTTTCGATCAGTGGCGGTACGGTAGAAGCCCAAAAGCGTTACGTTACTTGTGTTATGTAATTTACAAATGAAGATTTAATGCTTAAAGACTTATTCGGAATTTAGTAAGGCTGATTGGCC
The DNA here is from genome assembly GCA_030295005.1 of Cephonodes hylas. NCBI lineage: Eukaryota > Metazoa > Arthropoda > Insecta > Lepidoptera > Sphingidae > Cephonodes > Cephonodes hylas. The sequence continues at coordinate 5,798,381 of AP025360.1, read as the reverse complement.
TTTGGGCTTTTATGGAAGTACCGCCACTGTTTTCGATCACAATTCACAATCTACACCCTGTATTGGCAGCCCAGAATCAATTTATTCATCATAAGTCGACCCAGTTATAATAGTAAAAGTAATGAGCATGAAAGTTAAAGGATGGAAAAGCCGAGGAAGGCCAAAGAAAACATGGATGGAGTGCGTGAGAGGAGATATGAAAGAGAAAGGCGTGACTGAAGACATGACGGCTGATAGGGATGTGTGGAAGGACAAAACATGCTCCGCCGACCCCAAATAAAAATTGGGAGCAGGGCAAGAGAATGATGATGATAAGTCGACCCAGTTATGTAGACTTAAAGGTACCTCGTTCGGTATGTAAGGAACCTATACTAACAGTCTTAATAGACACGTCCGGTTTGTTACGTCAACATCCGGTAATGAAAAAGCCAGTAAAATTGTGTTTGCTGTAATCGGTTTTCACGTTAATCATGTTTGGAAGGCAGCCTCCGCTATGTAAAGCCGATGGACCAGCTTACAGCCGTGTGAGCAAAAAATATATATCTACAAGTGGAAAAATGCACCTACATACTTGTATATGATATGTATATACATATATGTATCATTCGCTCATGTTTGTGTTCTTAAAGGGCAAGGCAGAGGTGCATTTCGACACTTACGTTTTGCCACTTGTGTTCTAAATCCGCATAGTTGTCGAGTCTATACCCGAACGTTGAGAACTTTTCCATGATCCATGCTAGTATTAACCGAAGTTAGTAATCGAACCCGGGGCATTTGGTCGCATGGCACATTCTTAAACATACACAATAAATAAAAATAAAAGAATAAAAGAGTTTTATGTACTTATAAATATTGATCATTTTCGTGACATAGACGCCAAACCGACTGTTTTGGGTATTTTAGTTTTAGTCCGTGAAGTCATATAGATAGCGACCAGCTACATAAAGTGTAAAAATCCGCCATAGTGAATCACGCTTCCGACCGGTTAGAAGTTCTGCACTAATCCAATGCTACGGGCTGTGATAAAGTCAGCCGTCGCATGATAATTCCCATACTTGACCTCCTCCTTCCCGCTATTTCCCACATCATCAATGCGTCTCTTCACTCTGGCATTTTTCCGTCCGTGTGGCGGAATGCTTATGTTATACCTCTTCCTAAAATCCCAAATCCCTCAACTCCTAATCATTTCCGTCCTATATCCATATTGCCCTTCCTTTCCAAAGTGCTCGAGGCCTGTGTTCATAAGCAACTGTCCCAATTCATTTACCTCAACAACTTTTTGAGTCCCTTGCAGTCCGGATTCAGGCCCGGGCATAGTACTGTTTCCGCTCTTCTCAAAGTAACTGGCGATATTAGGGCTGGCATGGAAAAGTCCATGGTTACTGTTTTGGCTCTAATAGACTTTCCAATGCCTTTAATACTGTCAGTCACGAAATCCTTTTAGCTATCCTTTCCTCCCTTATGATATCGCCTGAGGCACTGGACTGGTTCTCATCCTATCTTCAGGGACGTCAGCAATCGGTGCGTCTTGATGACTTGTCGTCAAATTGGCGCAACCTAGATTCTGGCGTTCCTCAAGGCGGTATACTCTCTCCCTTGTTATTTTCTATTTTTATCAATCTTATTACCTTAGACCTTCAATGTGCGTATCACCTGTATGCCGATGACTTGCAAATTTACTCCCAAGCAAGCGTCGACTGTGTGTCTTCTGCTATTAATGCGGTTAACAGTGATCTGGCTCGCATCAAGGAATGGTCCGACAATTATGGCTTGTCCGTCAACCCATCTAAATGTCAAGCCATAATTGTTGGCAGCCCAAGGTTGATAGCTAGATTGGACACAATTTCACTTCCGCCCGTAGTTTTTAACAGTTGTGTCATTGACTGGTCATCAGCCGTTAAGGACCTTGGCTTATATATATAGACTCAACTCTGAGCTGGCGGGTCCAGGTCACTGCGGTATGCCAGAAAGTTACTAATTCTCTTCGCGCTTTATATCGCTTAAAGAATTTTCTGCCTTTCAAGACCAAAGCGATGCTTGTGCAGACTTTGATTTTCCCTATAATCGACTATGGTGATGTGTGCTATTTCGATCTGAATTCAGAATACCTCAATAAACTCGACCGTCTTCTTAATAACTGCATTCGATTCATTTTTAACCTTCGTAAATTTGATCATGTGTCCAGTTTCCGCCTCCAATTAAAATGGTTGCCTATCCGTGAACGTCGTTCTCTCCGTGCTCTTATTACCCTATTTTCTATTCTCAACTCTCCTTCTTCACCCTCCTACTTAACTCCCCACTTTCAGTACCTGGGTAGCAACCATTCTAGAAATCTACGCTCCTCAAGTAATCTCCTCCTTAAGTGTCCCCCCCACACCTCTGATATTGTCCACTCTTCCTTTTTCATCCAAGCCATTCTCCTATGGAATGCACTCCCCCTCGAAGTCAGGGCGGCTACAACCCGATTGGCATTTAAAATAAAAGTTCGGCAGTTGTTTTCCAATGAAATTTCTAAATAATATGAGTGTTGAATGACTTTTATTTCACCTTTCGTCTGTTTATGTATTTATCTATGTATATATTATTATTCTGTATATTATAATATTATATATACGTATTTGTATGTAATATTTATTTATTTAATCTTATATATATATATATTATAGATTTTGCTTATTTATAGCAGTTTTTTTTTCTTTCTTTTTGTTGTTTGTTTAATCTTGTTTTATTTATACACCTACCTTTAATCTCTGCATCACCCTAAGGTTGACTGTAAGAGAATGCCTCTGGCATTATGTCCGCCTTTATACATTATGTGTAAAAAGTGTAAATAAATAAATAATAATTGTGTCAACTAGAATTGTTTGGATTTGGTCAGTATATCATAATTGTCGAGGCAGTAAGAAATTATCAAGTAATTCATCAAATTCTATCTTTTATTATATAGCTCCCTATCGCACTCCACCATTTAAAATACTCGAAAAAAGTGTAAATATGTATGAAGTTCTTGGTCTTTAAAAATTACAGTTACCCACTCTTATATAAATATAAAATGAAATGTGTAGTGAATAGTGATCTACAAATATTTGTTTTGGTTTTGCGTGTTGTGAGAAGTCTCTCGTGGTGTTTTGTTACTCGTGACACATCTTCTTTTTAAAGTCAGGTCAAGGCTATTTCTGAGTGTTTTATAAATAAACATCTTTATTAATATTTCTTACTATTTAAAAAGTAGCGATGGTCATGCATTAGGGGCCCCATACACCTACAATAATATTGAACACCCCCTTTGATTCCAGACGTTCAATAAATTCTGTCAATAAAATTGATAACCACTCTGATCAATATTTTCGTGCGAGCAACATGTCTGACGACGAAGTTTTGGCGGCAGCCACGCTGGTGATTTTGTTGAAAAGAAAAAAAAAAGAAATATATTGCGCAATATTAACCCTACACAGCGCAATAAAAAAATATTAATCAATAAAAATTAAGCTCCATCAATCTTTTGCTCAATCACGGCGCAATGCTTCAATATTATCCCTACACATTCAATAATATTGTACAATCAGAATATTGATCAATATTATTGAAGGTGTATGGGTTCGGTTAAGCTTGCGGTATGTTGTATGTTTTGGGAGTCGCAAGTTCAAAGGCGATACTTCTGGCTTTTCAAAGTTACATATTACTTGTTAGGTTATAGCAGTGAAGGAAAACATTGTAAGGAAACCTAATACTCTTGGAACTTTCATAGGTGTGTATTCTGTCAATCCGCACTTGGCCAGGGTGGCAGACTAAGGCCTTAACCCTCTCTGTTATACACGACGTCAGTATCAAACAGTCGAAAGTATAAGAGCTGCTGATGATCTTGCTGATGATGGGTAATCACCGTAGTTATTACCTGTCTTAGTTTTCGATCACGGTCTGAATAAGCCCTATATAACACAAAATTCTAAGCAATTTCGACCATCCATAACGGCCTTACGCCCACAAATTCATCTTCCTCGCCAAGCATAGACTTTCTAGTGAAAGAGGTTAATTTATCTACCTGAATAGGTGGTTCTGCGAGTTTGTCGGCTCGTCGAAATACTGCTTAATTGGAAATAGATTGGAATACATTGTGGCTGCAGGGTCGTAAGCTGTAACAGCTTCACGAGAGAGTAATAGAATTTGGGGTCTGTAGGCTCAAACATGCATTGTTATATAGTAATATTTAAATAGTGAATGACGTTCTTAAGCCGAAGAGTTAAGGTCCAAAGTTCATTAAGTGAAGATTTTTTAGCTGATACAAGAACAGATAAGTAGGTAAGGATACCATACAACCGCAGTAGAACGAATATGCCAAATGTTCTTACCCTTTTATCATTCGTGATGCAATGGTCTAAAAGCCTCTTGCCCGCCTGGAATGCCTCTTGATTCAATCAAAAAATAAAAACTTGTCTAAGAAGCAATGACGTCCAGCAGAGATTCAATAGGATAAAGCACTGAACACCAAAGCTAAACAGTTGAATAACGTTGGGGGGTAATTAGCGGTGCGGTTGCTATCAACGTCGTGCGACATATTGGCCACGTCCCAGACAGGCTCGAAGCCAGAATAAATTTTTGCGGGGTCTTTTGACCTTCCAATGCGTTTAACTCACCATGGGTGGCGAGGTCAGGGCGCGTTCAAATTATCACTTGTTTATGTTGATATTTGAGTTGAGGATTTGAGTAATGAGTTAATGCTTGAAAGTGGGCTGTTAAATAGGTGAAATGAAGCGCGTTTGGCTAGAGGATAATGGAGCCTGGAGGGCGAGATTATTGCTGTTACTGGACAAGTTGCCAGGCTTAATTTTTAGGACTACACCTGCAAATCGAAACTTGGTTTAAATTCTAGTCCGTTCTTGCTTTTCACTGATTTTTCTATCGAATTATCAAAGTCAAATTAAAATATTAAGAGTATACTACTTAAGATATTTTTCATTACTGCTTTATAAGATTTGATCACTTCTGCCAAAGATAATTGCCTCGACTATTATCTATTATAGTATTTGAATGTAATTTATTTTTTTATTTTTTTCGATGTCTTGGCGCGAATACTGTATGTACCTACCATATATGTAAACCTTATGCTTTAATTATAATTATCTTTGATACAAAGCGTTAGGTTTTCTACTTCATGCTTAGTGAATATCCTTAAATAAGAACAATAACTTTTCCAAGCGAAAAATAGTTTTGGAAGGTTTAAACCTAAGGCATAATAACATAACACGCTAGACACCATCAGCCCAGTGCATTGTAAATTAATATTTATATAAACAAATCATTTTTTCAAACAACTTTAATACGGTTTAAACAACTCAATTTGTGAGCCAATGAAAGCGACGGTAAAATGGAAAAGTAAAACGCTTCCAGCGTTGAGTTGAGTGATAAATTCCAGGAAATTCAAATCAATCATCAAACAATATTACAAGAACTGAGTACTAAGCACGTACTTAGTTTGTTTGGCCTTTTGTTTACACAAATTTTTTTTATTTAAACAAGCGAGGTGAGATGTGGTCAGGCTAGCAGTGGAATGAGTTCTAGCAATGCTAACTAAAGAATGAAAATACTGTGAAACTTAGACTAGGTTTTATTTAACATTTGACATACGTAAGAAATTCTTCGCGAAAAACTCTTAAGTATGCTGGTTTCTTAACGACTCTACGTTCGCCATTAAGTTTTCGAAGTTTAAATCCATAATAGTATTTGACATTGACATTTAATAAGAATTTACCCGAACAAGAATAAGAATGAAAATAGATAAATAAACGTGATAACCAGTAGGTATATTTTTCTGAACTTTTGTGAACTTTTGTGTATTTTTAAGTATTTTTGTGTTTTTTCCCTCTTTTTTATTAACATGGATTTATCATAGTGTTATTATAATATCGCGAATATGATAAATGACCAGTTTTTTATTTTCACTTCAATACTGATTTGGTTAAAAAGCTCTTTATGCATTACTAGGAAACCATAACTGAATATTAATTAATAACTTGATGATTGTAGCGAAAAAAGCTGTTGTTTGTTCAAAAGTCTACCAACTACGGAAAGTGCAGATCGTAACAAATGTTTTCGAGTTCGAAATCGTTTAATCTCGGCCGCCCAGTGAGTACGAAAATAGATGGAACTTTTATATGAATATCGCATTGTGAGCGCTGAAATAATTTTCTATCATTAGAAATAGTATCGTACCGCAACACCAGTAATTCCGGCGCCGACTTTGTAACTGCGGTAGGTAAAATTCGATCTGCATATGGGTCAATGGGTATAAATTCCTGTATCACGTCATGTAAGGCTAGGGTTGCCGGCAGTTCATTTTTATTTATCGTTGGAAAATTATACGGAATATTGTAAAATGGCATGAGCAGGTACGGTTTTAAAATTTAAAAATGGAATGGAATATCAAGCCAGTCTGACTTCAATTTGTTTGCATATTAAATTGTTTTTAGGAATCTCGTGATAATGTTATCGCTTAGGTAATAACATAATTATTGTTACACTTTTTTAAATATTTCCAAAATATATTATGTAAAATGTTAAGTCAAACATTTCTAGTCTAACGTGACTGTAAAATGTATAAGTTACACCTACTCGTATATAAATCCATACACATATTTACACGAAATATCATCCTAACACGGCAAAGACAAAGATGGAGATACGATGGAGACACAATCTTCCAAACTAGAGTTGCAAACACAAGACACCTTTGACTTTTCATAGTTATCTGTGTATTCGCAATAATTTATCACGTACTTTAACCTTTCTAGAAAAACATAGTGATGTAACCTGCACATCTAAAGTTCTTCGTAATTTTTTAGTAGTGTTGTCCGCAATACACCAGCGTAGTGGGACTTAAGCCTAAATTTCTAAATCACTAAGGCGCACGTATGATGATACTGCTAATGGAAAAAATATAACTTTCACGCAAAATCGGCAGCCCTGAATGCCTAAAATGCAACACGGCGTCAGTTCGACACCCCGCGTCTTGTTCCCGCCTCAAATTGAGATGCCTGAGTTTAAGTGCACGAGCACTTGGACCATTTCGGTGCAGTATATTTAAATATAACAACTCATTGCTAGTATAGGTATGTACAGCAGTGCGCATTGTTGTGGCAGTATGAAAATATGGATAATAGATTACTTCCACGCTCTTTGCAATCTTAGTTTATTTTATTGCTTTTACAAGGAAAAACGTTCTATAAGTCACTCTGATGAAAAACAAGCATAGGCTCTCACGCCTTCACAACTCAACCGAATTGAGTGAAGTTGCATATACCTTGTATACGTTAAAAACAGGAGTAGCTAATTGTTCTGTAAGAATTTGGCGATGAGTAGCTTTAATATGCCGTCTGCCTCGTAGTCTCTTGGCAGAAGTACGTACCACGCGATCTGGAGGTCTCGTTTTCGATTCACCGGTCGAGAAACACTTTTCTCGATAGCACTCAATAGCATAAGCTAAGCTCAATAGCACTCTATTGGATTGTTTCATCAGGAAATTCTCAGTGGCAGCACGGAGTCTAGAAATGTGCCCGAAAAACCGCATTAGACCGCCCCCTCTTACCCGGGACTTACATACCTAGCGAATCGTGGATGCAGAAGTTTACCGTTGCCACCTCTTCGGGAAAAGAGGTAATGTATGTATGTTTGTAGTTTTTATATAAAATTTTTATATATATACCGATATTTTGTATGATACCGTGGGATTATCGAAAAATTTGCATTACCATAGATACAGACAAGATAATATGCACGGAAAATATACAACTAAATTCCCTTCGGACTGTATCGCAAACATGGATAGTAAACTCAATAATTGTGTTAAAATTGACAATGACAGCGGTACACTGTGTGAAGAATCGAATGTGAATCCGCCCCGACTAATCCTTGATCATATTACTGGTATAAAGCTGAAGAATTGTTTCGACGCTGGGATTTTAGAATCTGTTAGTCGGATTTAATAAAATCTTGTTTGTTTTTTATAAACATATAATCGTTCATTCAAGCAAGTTTATTAACATCGATCTAAAGCTCTTAGAAGGTAGGTAGTTAAAATAAAGGATCAGTAGTAAGCTTTTAATAGTGGTTTTGGAAATGAAAAGGTTCATATTCGTTCCGCTTTATGGCTAGGTCTTAGTCGACTACGCTGGCTATTTATTTGACTCACACACGCAGGCACACAAATTGTTCTGACCTCACACTAGGATCCAACTAACAGAAATATTTTGGTCTCATAAATACATACACCGAAACAAATATTTGGCGTTCAAAAAACATTTGTCCGCCTCTCATTTTGCGACTAGTATCCTAGCCTACTACGCCTCGGGGCGTCAATATACTGGACATAATTGATAGCTAGTTAGCTACAGGAAAAAATATACTCGAAGATTATATAGATATGCATTTTAAAGTAAAAGCTACAAAATGCTGGAACGCCAATAATCCCTTTAGGTTTTCAATTCCCTAGTTTTACTGGGGGGGTGGACTGCGGAGGAACTCTTTCGCCTACTGACCCCAGCCCGGATATTACCATTTGTCCATTGCTTCGTCGGCACTCGGCGCGAACTACTAAATTTAATCTAGATAGAAATAAAATGATTTTAGCACTGAATCATTTTTAAAATAAATAGGAAATAAAAACAAAGCCATGTTATTTACGAGTAGGATTGCGTTTTAATAAAATTTTTATCAGCGTTTCCATCCACTTTGCTTCAATATTATGGCGGCCTGTTCCTACATCAGGGATAATTATTTTTAGCTTTTACAGTCATAGCACATGTACTCTAAATTAATAACAGCCAACGCAATGAAAACATAATATTTATTTCGGTTTAACTTTTTATTTTTTTTAAATAAGTTCTCCCCCCCGACTTTTCCCGCTACCCCATCACATCCGTCATTATTCCACTGATAACCAGATGTTCAGTTCTTATCGCGATTTTAAATATTATTCCTTTGTTTTTAAAGATGACGTACCCCGTCCGCAAATCTAAAATAAAAAAATAAAATTTGTTCTTTCTCAATGGCCCATTTATATTCATACTAAAAATTACTCAAATCGGTCCAGTACTTTAAATTTATTTGAAAAAATAACATCGAATAATAATCTTCTATAATATTCATAAGTACAAATAACAATAGAAGTACAATTAATATCTGATTATTGATTTCAGTACTGAAGGGCTTAAAGTATTAAATACACTACTACATTGCAGGTAATTGAAATTGCAATTAGCAAGCACATTTGCTTGGAAAGAAATACGGCAAAACACATGCCATAATATACCCAAGTGTATCGTATTAGAGTGCAAAATTGCAAAACATATTGTGTCATACGGAACATCAAACATGAACTATAGTGCTAGATTGAATCAGCCGTTTATTTTAGGCAACGTTGGGAAATATTTAGTATACAATAGAACTGTTGATATTTAAAATTAGTTTTCTCGCAAATATTCGTATGCGGAATTTATAGTTTAGTATTAAGTGGAAACTAGTTATACTTTTGGGAAAATTTCATTGCATATTTCTAGCGAGAATGTTGTTTTATATAAATATATTTCATGAATAGTTTTTGACTAAATACTCCGTGCATGCGGTTCGATACTCGTGTCTCGGCTTCAGTGTATTAGACGGGCTGGTTATAGAGATGGTCTTGGGAAATTTCTAGGAAAAGGTCGGAATATGCTCGAAAATTGCATTATCACATGTTTTTTAAACAAGAGACAAAAATGCGGTAATGCACTTGTGCCTACCTATTGTCGTGTGTGTGTTAGCGAAGAACTAGTGGAATTCGTACAAGACAAGTCTTTACAGTACGACAAAGTTACAAACTTGAGAACTGAACAGAACGGAGTTTAGTTCGTGCTGAGGAGAGGGGGTGTGACTTGCAAGCCAGCACGCAGCCCGCAACTACAAAGTACTTTGTTAAACGAGAATCTGAAATGCTCCGAGGTACAAATAATTTACGGACGTAAAGTATTGGGTTGCTTACTAACTCTCCATATTGTACTGATTAAGAGCTTCAATATTATCATTTGCCTAATTTTACCCTCTTTGTGTTACTTTTGAGTGTTAACGAGTCATATGGAATGTTCATCTATATAAAAAATAGCCAAAAAAGTATACGACACCTAATATAGCTTAAAAAAATTCGGGTGTGCCAACAGAACATTAATTTTTACAAGCTTTTATTTAACTTCACTTCTGTATGTATGTATGTATGTATGTATGTATGTATGTATGTATGTATGTATGTATGTATGTTTGTATGTTTACAAATCTTGCAATGAAGATTTGAACCACTTCCAATAGACCGATTGTGCTGAAACTTGGTATACCTATGTAACTTGGATGACAATACAATAATATGGTACCATGGAGCTGGTCTGATGATGAGGTTGGAAGATGACCATAGAAACATCGGTTCTTGTGCACCAATTGAGCTGAAATTTGGTATGTCTTTGTAACTTCGACAACAATACACAAATATGGTATCATGGTGCTGATCTGTCGAAGAGTTGGAAGATGCCCATAGGAACTTCGATTTCTGTGGTCCAATTGAGCTGAAATTTGGTATGTCTTCGTCGCTTCGGTAACAATACAAAAATATGATATTATGGAGCTGATCTGATGAGGAGTTGGAGGATGGCCATAGAAACTCCGATTCCTATGGTCGAATTGAGCTGAAATTTTGTATCTCTTCGTAACTTCGGTAACAATACAAAAATATGGTATCATGGAGCTGATCTGAAGAGGAGTTGGAGGATGCTCATAAGAACTCCGATTCCTTTGGACCGATTGAGCTGAAATTTAGTATAACTATGTAATTTCGGTGACAATATAATAACAAGGTATCATAGAGCTGATCTGACGAAGAATTGGAAGATGCCCATAGGAACTCCGATTCTTGTGGTCCAATTGAACTAAAATTTGGTGTCTTCGTAACTTCGGTAACAATACAAAAATATGGTATCATGAAGCTGATCTGATGAGGAGTTGGAAGAAGCCCATAGGAACTCCGATTCCTGTGGACCAATTAAGCTAAAATTTGGTGTGCCTTTGTATTTTCAGTGACAACATAATAACAAGGTATCGTTGATCTGGTGTCATGAGAAGTTGGAAGGTGCCCATAGGAACACTAGTTTCCATGGACCGATTGAGTTGAATTTCGGTATGACTACGAAATGGATAACTTAGAAATATTTCCAACTAAAAAGTTAAAAATAAATTAACGGTGAAAAACATATTTTAAAATCAAGCTTTTATTATGCACGAAAAATTAAAAAAATAAACTAAGAAATCATTCATAAAATTCGTAGTTTTTTAAACTTTACAAGTAACAATTTACAAAAGTGTTCAGTTTATCAGTAGAAGTATGATACATAAACATATATTATCTATAACTAGTATATTAATATTCTTAAGTGATTTAAAAGCTTGTCGCGCAATTTCGTTAATGCAAAGACCTCGGCCGCGACCAGCTTTTAGATCACTTAAGAATATTAATATACTAGTTATAGATAATATATGTTTATGTATCATACTTCTACTGATAAACTGAACACTTTTGTAAATTGTTACTTGTAAAGTTTAAAAAACTACGAATTTTATGAATGATTTCTTAGTTTATTTTTTTAATTTTTCGTGCATAATAAAAGCTTGATTTTAAAATATGTTTTTCACCGTTAATTTTAAATTAATTTTCTGGTTGCGTTCTACACAACATCACAATGTAAAACGTTTACTAAAATGTGTCTGTCTCGTTTTGCTTTAGCTTTTTCGCATCGAAGCCTACATACTACTACTAAATGCACATAAAAGTTACTGGAACAAAATACCATCAAAATATAATGTACGCACTACATATTCATAACAAATGGAACGAACTTTTGTCCCAAATTTGTTGGAGTTCCATATTCATAGCTACCAAGTTACCCGTCAAGACGAATCGAGTGGGTCCAAATTCGATGGGGTTCGGTCGTTTAATTGCGGAGTTATACGAGCTCCATCATCAAAATCAGAAAGATGAAACCAACAACATGAAGTCATGGTAGTCAACAGGGGTTATAAACGCACTAGGTGCGCTTCAAAAATAGTCTCACTCATGTTAAAGCATGACACCTGCAAAGAAGAAAATTAGATGTGAAAATCCCAAGAGCGGCGCCCCTTATATAGTGTCTCTTGTAAGTAAACCATACCGCAATCTAGATTTGAAGTGGCGACATCTTTGGGTTCCATTGTAAATGACACATTGGCCGTTCTAAATATTAAATTTACTACTACAGCTAAACCTGAAACTTAAGGTCAAAATTCAGCATTGCTTTAAATCACTTTTTATTTACATCTTACTCGTATATGCGTATATAAATATGAAGGGGCGACATCTATCAGCATTATTTTAAAACACAAATTCACCCTTTTCATCCCTCCTTTGTTAGCTGACATCGTCCGTGTCGTTGTCTGCCGTGAACTTTTGACACTGTTGACAGCTAGTTGGCGGGACGATTTAAAAAAACGAAAGAGTTACTTTAAAATTAAATTTCCCGATATATGTGTAAGAAAATTTATATTATAGTATGCCATGGCAATGTAAATATTTTTTCCTAAACTAGTTGCCATATCGACGTCCAGTATCTTATGGGCCAGTTACCAGTTTTTTTTTCAAAGTAAATACTAGACATATTGGTCAAATAGGTCCACGGATCAAGGACGGCCGTGGGTTCTGTCTTTTCGTAGACGTATAAAGATATCGATAAGTTTTCCATTATCATCTGTAACACTGCTGACCTAATGCCTATTCTTTTATTATTTGCGTGAGTGAGCTGAGCTGAGATGAGATTTACGAGAGTTTACCATTTTTCCCATCTGACGTAAAAGAAGAAGAAAACGACGGTAAAGAAACGACGATCTGACGGTAAAGAAGTTTTCATTTCAAAAATAGCCTATGAGAGCGACAACTATTAAAATAATGGCATAAAGTGGTTGTGAATAAAGATAATGTCCAACTATATTTCTGAACTGACTGTGGTAAAAATAACTCTGTTACAAATATAAATTCTGTCAGATTATTCATATTACCTTTCACCACAGAAACATTCAGAGTATTTGAGTTTGTGTTATAATAAAAACCCACGCTACGGTTAATCTTTTACGACGTTGATGAGATAAAAAGATTCTTTTATTCTTAACAATTTGACAGTTTATTAATGATAACACGCACACAGCTATTTATAAACTCTTTAAACTTTACGCTGTTTAGTAAACTTACCTGTTAAATAAAAAAATATATTAATACTGCAAGAATACTCGGCATTCTATTGCTAGCGTTTTTGCGCTCCTTCGATTGCAGCATGATAAAGGAAAGTATGTAAAGCTAAAATTTCATATACAGCGCTTAACTTCACTTATCTAATTGTATATTTCAGTAGACACTGACTTAGGCCTAATGAAATTTAATTTAAAGGTGTTCCGCCTTTATTTGACATAACGCAGCCTTGCCTACAATATGATAAAGAATTAAAAATATAGTGACTGTGTCACTTGCTATTTTAACACGCGATTCTACGCGACCCTTCGTGAAAAAATAACAACACGAAACGCCTTTGAAAGCATTCGCGCTTTGACGTACGGCTTTTGCGTTCAGTTTTGCATTTACCTTTGGCGAAACAATGCAGTCACAGTTAAGCTAAATAGTTTTAGTTGAAAATGTAATATTTTAATGAAGGGAGTTCACGAACTTTGTTTAATATGAAGCATTTTGAGGCACAAGCATTTACATCTGTATAATTTCGGGCTAACTCATATTTTGTCTAATAATATATATTTGTAAGTAAGCTAACGATATCAATCTTTAAACTCATCAAATTCTGGATTTCCTTGAGGCAAACGAAATTCATTTTCATATTTGTATCATAAAGGCTTATTTAACAACTCTAGTCTAAGTTCTCGTTTATACATACGTGACATAGAAATGGTATTTTAGTAACGATGCCAGTTATGTAAGACTGCAAATTGTTTTAAACCTGCATACCCAACACCTAGGCCCCTCGTGTGCTTGTAAAGAAAAGAAAAAAACGTGCATCGGCAATTCCACAACGAATTATTCTTTTATTTACCATTTCCATAGGTAATCTTGTGAAACAAGTGTAAAATTAGTTACAATTATTTATATGCACTCACGCCTATATAGGCGAACACAAATTGAGAACCTATTGCTGTATCCACATTCCATGTTGCTACTAAGAATTAGAAAAATCCAATACCTTTATACCTGACGCGGGCATCGAACCACAACCGCGATAGATCAGTATTATTCGGCCATCTTAAAATTATGGCCTAATATATGGCGAATTCCTATTCTTTATTGAGTTAATATAGTATTGTCATCTTCATATGTAAACCCGGTCTAAAATGTATAATGTGCACCCGATTAAAAAATGTGTAAAAATAGTTATTTCCGATAAATATTTTTGAACGATCAGTGCCTACCTACGCAATATTGTCGATGTAAAGCGATAGAAATTCACAAATAGAACGGAAGATTCAAAAATAGTATATAGTAGGCGTGCCTCTAAAAAAACAGTCTATGAGGTGGAATACTACAACTTTAAACACTAATATACATATTTGGTAAAGTTTGTAAATATACTTTTACATATTGATATGACAAATTGCAGTCTTTTCCGAATAAAAGTGAAAGATACAAATCTTAATAAGCTCTCGGTACATTGTACTAGTTCCTGATATAGGCACGATCAACCAAACACTTATAGATATGTACATACATATATAGAAAATATAAGCTGACAATGTTACGTTTTATCGTAAATATTTGTACTTACAAGCCAGTTTTACTTTAATCACGAATTTTCTGTGTAATGCTGCTTAATCCGTTTAATCTGCGTTGGCTGCAAAATATTATCCGGATTTTATATCGCCCACCTGAAATCTCCATTCGATGAGGCGCTGTCGACTATTTTGAGATAAATTGATTGATTTTTATAGAAGGCTTAGTAAGTTCCCTTCAATATGCCCTGTGAATTGCTTCTACTGGTATGATCGTAACAGATATAGATGTGCATACGAGTAATTTCACTGCAGTTGACTAACATATTAAAGGAATCGTTGATTAAACAGTTAATACATCGTTTTATAGGTATTCTTATGAACCAGATAGAAACATTAACTATTTGTTTGAACCTAAAGTATTTTTTACGGCGAAGCTCAGTGTTTTTGACACTGATTTTCTTTCGTTGATTAATAGCTATGACAGAAGACTTGTATTATATGAAACATTTAAACTTTTTATAAGTCTAATTCTTCTTTTTTTTGCTTATTTATCTAATGTAAGCTGAAATGAATTTCTCAACGTTTCTGCTACCGTTACCGTGGTCGCCCTACTTGGCGCGAAGATGGCCAATTAAAAAAGGTAAATACACATTTAACCCTTAAATGCATATTGTTGCCAAATGTCTACAAACCAGGTTTTTACGATTATCTTAGAATTATTAGATCAATATCATTTAATTTTTCACTTTCTGAACAAAACAAATATTGACAAAGACAAATACCTGTCATAGATACTTATAAAATCGCGGATATTAAAAAAAAATTCGTAACAACTTTTCACTTCAAGTAATTTCTTGTTTTCGATTTTATGTGTATTTTGTGACTCTTGTTTTGTCGGAATAAATAGACATACATAGAAACAAAAATAGAAATTAGATAAAAATAAAGGTAAGTTTTCAATATTTTGATACATTTTCAATTGAATGTGTTTATATTTTGATTTTTTACAAGAAAACGGTATGTTGCCGTTTGGCTACACCATGTGTTTGTACATTGTTTGGGAGTACATATTACATAGATTTATATATTTGGTGAGGATGTATCATTCTTTGTTTTTAGTATGAACCGACCACGATTTAATAGTAAATGTTGGAAAAGTATCTGATTTCAATAGAAAATAGGATTTTTATAGCAGGATGAAAAAGTTCATCTGATATAGATGAAAACAATCTCGTCTACATTTGTTTTTTTGCTGATATGCAGAAAATTTCAGAAAATTTAATTACCTGGCCAAACAAATATTTTTCGACTTAGTTACGATACAAAGAAACCGATTAGGTAAAAATTCTAAACTACCACCACATAAATATTATAATAAAGATACTATTGCCAGAGCCTCTTACGAAGAGTAAAGTAGCTACGTATGAAGGTGTGGGTGTAGCGGTGACATGGTTGAAAGATAACAACCAAATCATCCTCGCGTCAATCTTGCTAAATCGGTAAAGAGGTATGACAATAACCACAGATCGTTCAAAATTTCAACGTACAAACGTTTCAACGAACGTTGTTCAAAAGTAATCAACTAAAACGCTCATATAGGTAGAGCAAATCTCATGGACAGTTTTAGGGGAGATACCGGACTAGTTCAATACATTTTTCGTCCCGCAAGTTAACATTCCCCTGTTCTTCTATAATATGTTAGACATGGCCGTGATCAATTCTTGCGTTCTATAAGAAGGCGACTGGAAATATACGGATGAAACTTACGTCTTTGGCGGACTCCATATCGGAGCTGGCATATAAACGTTGTCGATAAAGAAGTTTAGAGACTGTAAGAAGAGTTAGACCGGTCTCTCAAATGATTGAGAATCAAGTAGAAATGGAAAGGATACGATCCTATGAAGCCAATTCCAAGTAAGGACGTGCGGACGGATGGCGTAGGTTACTACGAAAAAAATGCGATTACAAGAATCACTGTAAGAATCTGAAAGAACTATAAGAATGGTGGGTGCAAAGGTTTCAGCAAAAGGGAATTCATAATATATAAAATTATTCTTTTTCACACAAATACAGATACTGTCTAGGTATTACTATTGCTTACTTAAGTAATACCTACACGCATATTGTTGCCAATTGGCAACATACCATTTTTTCATAAATAAATAATTATTTTGGACATTTATTTTTATTTTTATATCACTTTCGGTATCCTTACTACTTCTATTACCTATGAGATTTTTTTTATTAAGAAAAAAAAAATCATGCATTTAAGGGTTAAAACATGATATTAGACTAAATACTTTGATATTGTATAGGTAATATATTAACTAATTTAGTCTGGAATAAAAGTAATGTTTCCATTGCATTTATGGTAATAAATATAAATAGAAAACTAAATATTACGTTATCGGAGTCCCGCCAAAGTTTGATCTTCTCTACATTATAAGCAATTGGCTATTTACCTTCGTAAATTTGAAAGTTTTCTCAACAGTTTACAAATAAAATACTGCAATGAGAGAACAATATTAGTTTTCACCCACACATTAAGCCGATAATTACCTGTGCGGGAAGTGTGTCAGTCTGACGAGAAGCATTTAGCGTTTCGTATTTTTGTTATGTCTATTAGCTATTTTAAATGAGGCTCAATATATTATGCGTTGAGGTGTGGATCAACACTTTCGTTGCAAATCATTGATTGGTTTTTCGATTCACGTTTTGTAGGTACTAGTTGTCGATTGGTGCCAATTATTTTCAGCACTTTATATTATGAGTGATAATGTTTAAAACAACACATTCTTTACTAATAATTGATTGGTTTTGCGGTTCACATTTTCTGTCGTTTTGTGTAGGCGATTTTGAGTCATTTTTTTAACACCTTCCATTATGACTGATTATGTCCGTTTAAATATTGGACGAGAAAGTCGTCACTTAAGTTCTAAGAGGGAAATTGTTAGCTGTGTTTGAACACTTTGAAATATTTAGAGAGAGCGAAAAGTTTAACAAAAGTTTCCATTTCTGCCAAGTCCGAGCTGCGCTTTCCTATGATACCTGCATGCAGTTTTTTTCATATAAAAAAGATGTAAGCTTTAATTACAAAGTAAAAATATGAACAATGGAGAGTACTCAAACTTTGAAGTGTGTTATAAGTTGTATTTTCAACTTAATTATAAATATTGCATTTACTTTGTAATTGGTCTTCATACTGACGGTAGGCCGCTGGTTCAATCCCCGCAGCGAGATAATCCACAAAAATTTTTCTACCTTTAAAAAAGACATTAACAATTTTATTGTCCCTGCAATACAAGCCCTGCTTATCACACAGTTCGTAGGATATCTTAATATGGATGCTAATGTCTAACTGTAAAAATAAATAGATAAATAATATAAAATAAATAAATTTATTTAAATTAAGTTTTAAAAAGTGAATGAAAAAAATCTTCCTTATAGGGGGCTCGCTTTATAGCAAGAAGGAAACATAACGTCAAGAGATTTAAGGAAAAAAGTGCGTGCATTACAATATCTAATTCAAACTCAACTAAGAATAAAATAATACAAGGTAGTAAAGTATGGGATCTAATAGTTTCCGCCTTAATCACGTCTAAATGTAAAACATTCAAAAATAAACCGTGTGGCCACCGGCGGCCTTCATAAAATCTGTCATTGGCGCTTGAACAATATTTTAACTCTCGAGTGGGTAATAAATTATTCGCAATGTATCATTCCTTCAGCGTTGGATGTTTTTTCATAACACCTGCGTTGTATGCAGTTTTGTATCATTAACACTTTGATGATTTATTTCAAAATAAAACGAACCATTCTCCACAAGACGAAACTGCTGGGCAAAGTCTTAAAGAGTAAATTTTTAGCAAAAAATCGCCAAGCACACAAAACACTTCTGACCGTTATTCACAAACAAACTAAACGCACTAAATAGCTCAAACTGTAATCATATTATACCCCTTTTTTTATCACGGGAGGAAAGCGCCTTAAGCCTTAAGATATTGCAATAACTTTATTTTTTGCTCTTATGTGGTTTCTGCCGATTTACGAGGTGGTATTATGCACCCATGAATTGATGAATTGATAACAAACTGACCGTGACTAAATAAATGATAAATTTTGATCGAAAATTTGATGAAACCACTTTTTTAACCCGAGAGGAAAATGCCTTAAGCTCCGCTGTTTGGTACCTCGGGGAAGGTCGTAAGGGGTATGTCGGGGTCTCTGGCATACCAACTCGGCGCGCAGAACAGTTGTCCGCTTGCCTGAGTTAGGTCCCTAACCAAAATCCTACGCCAGCATACCGACTAAAACCTCTCGGTGACCATCACGCGCATTTAGGGCGGTTTTGCGGCATCTCAGGGGCAGAAGTGCCCTAAATGGACCGCTGCCGCCCAGCGCACCGTCCAATTATGGACCCTTCCAAATTGGGGGGGCTTGGTATGCCCTCCACTTAATCTATTTGGTAGTTCGCCTTTCGTGAACGTCCGCGACAGTTAAGAGGTCACGTCCTCTGCCGCCAATCTCGGGGTTGCTATCATAGGGTACCGCCCCCGCAGTACGCCCTGCTACCCCAGAACCCCTGTTAGTCGCCTCTTACGACAGGTAGGGGATACCGTGGCGGAATTCTTACACCCCCAATCCACAGGGCGGTATCATATTATACCCCTGACGATAAAACAAAAGAATAATATCGAATCTACATTCCCCGCGACATTTGACAGTCACCTTACTCTTTGAACACACCACGCATACTCATACTATACTATATCACCAGTCTTTTATACTCCTATTGCGCGCATATCAAAAGGAAACGTTGTGCATAGTCATTTCTAGTCGGATAGTGGTTGTTTGCGAATAAGAAACACGAATCGAAGTCAAACAAACGTGTTTATTGAGCTTCATTACATGGTTTTACGGAGAATAACTCCTATTTCGGGACCATTTCCAAAGGATTGTTGATGATAATATACCATAACTGCCGGGTTAATTGGGAAAATAATTTCAATTTTAAATTGTAACTTTGAATATCATGAGCTAGTCGAATCTCTTTTTAAATTACACTCAAGTGCAATGGGATTAAATTTCTTTTGTTTAGATCGCTTTATTTCTCTCATGCTCACGGTTTCCGTCCATATTAAAATTTTACCCACATAATACCAAACTTTAACTTCCAATTACAACGTAAATACGTGTTCGACAAAAAAAATCAATCATTTTTGAAATTTAAATTAATGAAACAAAATGGACTGGGTTGGAATAAGATTGAATGGGCTAGAATGGGATGTGACGAAAAGGTATGAGATGATATTGATAGAAACATTTTTTTTCGAATTTACTAGCGAAGAAATATATCGGAAACGACAGATTCTATTATTACGAGTAACTTTGAGATCTCTGACAAGTCTTAGAGTGTGAAAGTTATTTATCCCGGCGTACGTTTACAGTCAACAGCGACATACAGTTACAACTAATCGAACATTTTCTTTAGACTTTACCAACAAGCAGACTTCTATAATGTTTGAATTTCATCGTCTCCACCTTGCTTCCATATTAACTTCATCGAGCTAAGGATCTCGCCAGTTGTGAATAGAAAATTAATTTTAACCAAAACTTTTATAACATTGTACGGAAAGTTGTTGTTACAATATTTGTGTCATCTGACTAACCAGATTAAATGACAGGATACAAGCAAATATATCAAAGTATTTAGTATTAGTATATTATTTTTGTATTAGCAGATGTATTTATTAGTCGATAATTCATACATTCGTGTGGAAATTTAAGTGCTTTGAAATATAAAAATAAAATCATGAATGAAAATAATATTGATATTAATATAAACGGATGTATTATGTATAATTAAAAAATATTCAAAAAATATTTTATCATAAAAGTAACAAATAGAGCGTGACATAGACTTACCTACTTACTAAGGATGATATTGAGAAATACGGGAAATGTGAGTAAATATTAAGAATTGAGTTATTCGAGCCATCACGTGACGATGGTAGCTTTGCTCAAAAGTTTCCGTCTATAAATATCGTGTCGATGAAGATTGTATCCATTTGTTGGCTGAAATATTTATATCGAAGTCTTCCCCTATCCCACCACACACCCGCCACTGCAACTCCTGTATTCCAGGATCAACAGCGGCACGCACAGTATTGGCGCCGAGCAATGAAGCTCAGCGAATCTAAGGGGACCTAAATTGTCATAATCCCGCAACGAAGTTAATCAGAAAAGCAATGTAAAGGAGGAGTTGGAAAAACAAAGAGTTGTCCACTTCCCTCCACAGCAAAGCGGGTGACAAAACATTGAGCTATGAGGTTTAACCTCACATAAAGAAAGACAATTACAATTACCAAAAAATTTGACGCAAGTAACGCACCACGGATAGTTAACTATTGCTTAAATTGGACCTAACGTGCGAACTGTTATACAGACTTCCAATAATAGGCATGGCAAAATCGCTGAAAGGCACGGAAATTCCTCCTAGATTCAACGAGGTCTGTATAATAAACAACACCAGACGTTACGTGCATACTATTGAGCATACTGTTACGCTCATCCGACCAAAGATTACACTCCCAAAGGATATGATGTGCGGACTGTTCATATTCGCAATCATGCGTTGAGCATTGGCACATAGGAGAATCAACCAACCTAAATGAGAATAATTTACTACGAAAATTGCCGTGACCCGTTAGAAATTGCGACACGTAATGATCAATCTCAAGCCAAGTTTTTGCCAAGCGATCGCTAACTGAAGGAAAATATTGATAAAGATGACGGCCCTTTACAGACAGCTTCCATCGGTTTTGCCATTCTTCTATTAATTCCGAGTAAGTCTCGGCGTATGGTTTAAATAATCGAGTTATTTTTGAAAAGTCGCGCGATGGAAGGAAATCTCTATCAATACTTTGCCTGTCAGCAAAATATAACGCGGCGCGACGCTGTACTTCCAGGTCGACTGAAAGCACACCCGCAAGAACAGGTAAAGCCTCAGTACTAACGGTTCTGTACGCCTTACACAAAAATATCAACGCCAAACGCTGACTCTGGAGCAACTTCCTTCTGACTGCACCGACAGTTGCCCTATCGGCCCACACAGGGGAAGCGTAACAAATACAACCCAAATATGTAGCTCCATAAATTACTTTTAAGGTATTAAACGACAGACCCCAGGTTGACTTTGATATCCTTGTCAAGGCATAAAAGTTGTTTTTAGATTTTTCACCGACGCTTTTTATATGTTCAATAAAAGAGAAATTTCATTCTAGAACAAGCCCTAGGTAACAAACCGATTGTTTACTTTTGATAAGGACGTTATTAAATTTTATACGCGGCGGGGTTTTCAAGTTGCCTTTCAGCAGCAAGTGAAATGATTTTTGGGGAGCGAACGAGAGACGGTTTCTTTCACCCCAGTGAGTAATTAAACGTAGACACGTGTCTGCTAACTTTTCTAGACCGGACCTACTATTCGCGTGTATGAGTAAGAGTCCGTCATCCGCATATCCTATTAAAGAACAACACGGTGGTAAAGGAATCGCGAGAAAGTCATCAAAGCCTAGATTCCATAAGTAAGGGCCGACAACAGAGCCCTGGGGGCAACCCATTGTCAGTGACTTCGACACTGCGTGGTGACCTAAGCGCAATTTAGTTGATCCATAGATAAAATAAAAGTTGATCATAGAATATATATTCCTTGGGCAACCGCGAGATTTTAATTTCAGAAGTAACATAGGCCACCAGGCATTGTCGAATGCACCAGAGATATCTAAAAATATCCCTAACACATACTTATGCTCCGATTTGTTAACCGCTCTTCTAACCGATAAAGCTGCGTCCACGGTTGACTTACCAATCGTAAAACCGAATTGATTATCGTGGAATTTCGGTCCGCCTGGTAGTAAGCGAGGCACAATAAGGCGTTCAAGTAGCTTGCCTAACGACGGTAACAACGTTATAGGACGATAGGATTTTGGGTCTTCAGGAGGCTTATTGCCTCCTTTTGGTATAAGTTTAATGAGACCACACCGCCAAATTCGCGGAAAAACACCCTCAGCTATACATCGATTAAAAACGCACATTATAGCGACACCGGACAGTTTACACGCTTCCTTTATCATCCTGTTGGAAATTTTGTCATCTCCAGAAGCTTTATTAAGCGGCAGGGAGCTAACTACTTCTAGAAATTCGCGAAGAGATGGGCTATCCGAATCAGGAGTGGATGGTGAAACGGTGGCCCATAGTCGTACTTGACTATGATATTCGGAATCGTTATCAAGGCTATCGTCCGGGATAAGTGAGTTTAATAAGGTTTCCGTGGTCTCCTCAATACCAGTAGTGTATGTTCCATTAACCTTTATATTTTCAATATATGCTGAATCAATTGATTTATTAGCTTTAAACTCATGGTAAAGGGGGGACCAGGGACCCTCAGTATTGAGACGGTCAACTACTCTTCGCAACAAATCGCCTTTTGCTTTAATAATCGCGGCTCTATAACGCGATCTGGCTATTTTTAAAGAGTTAAACGCACTTTCAAGTAAGTTACTATTATTACACTTTTTCCTAAGCGAATTGAACCTCCTACGCGCTCGACGAAATAGTTGACGAAGGTGGACTAAGGTATTGTTCCACCAATCACATCTGCGAGTATTAGTTATAAATGCACGACCGAAAGTCATATCCGCACAGTATGTAAAGGTATCGGTCATAATTTCAGCGCAAGCTTCGGCTGAAAGTTCATTGCGAGTGAAATCTGTGGTATGGTTAGCAAAAAGCGAGCCAAAAGACTCCCAATTAGCCCCTCTTAATTTATATCTATAATTGTAATAATTATTATGATGCCCTTGTGTAAATCCAGGTAAAAACTCGTACACTATCAGGCGGTGATCACTACAAGACGCGTCAGGTATAACACGCCATTTATCGAGATGGACGTCTCCACTGGAAAGTGTGACGTCGATTGAAGATTCGCCCGTAGGACTGCTATACGTAGGTGGTGCGTCAGGTGTATTATGAATTACTAAATTTAATTCTGCAATGAAGTCTTCGACGGCACAGCGTCGCTCTGAATCGGTCGTTCTAAATTTGCCATACCAAAGAGGGGAAGACGCATTGACATCCGCGCCAACAACTATTTTATTTCCCGAGAGAGACCTCAGGACATGCCGCAAATGGTGTAAATGTGGACCCACGGGGTCCGAGTATTGAAAATAACAGCTCACAACGTATATTTTAGTTGAGGGAGTAGTAACCTCCGCGACCGCACAGTGTGACGTCATAAGATTACGCACTGATGTGACTGTAAACACAGAACTCGACACGTAAATGCCAGCTCGCGACCTGTTATCCAGTTGTATTAATCTAGTACGTAACCGAGCGTGTTGGTACTGCTCTTGGACGAGGACAATGTCGAGCTTATATTCGTTAATTAAGATATTTAACTCCGACGTTGCCGCCCTATCATTGTGTAAATTAAGCTGTCCGATCGTGAGACTATCCATTTACAATCAGTAATTAGTTGAAAGTAATAAAATCTGCAATTTATGTTTGTACGATGGACATTCCTGAGACCCGCAGCGGTGGTCGTGCGGTTTATTAAACTTTTTGCACGTCGCGCAGATAGGTTTGAACGCGGCATCACCCTTATGTGGGCACGATCTAGAATCGTGTTCACCTGCACACAGAGCGCAAGTCGGGGATTTCGTCGTGCAGAACTTATGCACATGTCCGTACTGCTGACAGTTAAGGCACCTGACTAGTTCGACGTCGTCGAAGAATCTACATGTCGCCCAGTCAATAAATAATTTGTCTTTAGTGGACATAAGATGATTTCGAACTTCCGAGTCCACTTCAATTCCGACCCATTTGCGACCGTTATCTAATACACGCCTGCGGACTACCCTAACTGACTTAACAAAATCCTCCTCTTTTATGGGGAGCTCCCCCTTAATATTTTGCTTGTACAAAGCACTGACGAAGACGCGATCTTCCATTGACGCCGGTACATCCTTGACTAAAATACGTGGTCTACGCCCTTTTGGTTTTTCTAAACGCAAACCGGCTGATTTTATTGCGTCTACCGATTGGAGTTTCCTAATTTGAGACTCGTTCGCGACACGAAGTACAACTCCAGATTTCGCGGTCTTTTTGACGCCTACAATTTGAAAACCGTCGTCACTAGGCTTTATAACTTTCATTAACGCCTGCTTCGTCGCAGACGATGACGCAAAGTCAGCTGATCGTTCGGCGGCGGGGTATGCGACAACACAAGGCAGCGGCGCGCGCGACTCAATTGCCGGTGTCGGTTTAGATAATTTAAGCTTTACGCGGTCCGCGTACGATGCATTCAACGGTGCAGGTTCGCGCACATTTTTACTGTTTTCAAATTCCCGTTGTAAATTTGCAAGTTTGGTTTCGTTGCAGGACGATTTAATTGCTAGTAACGAAATAATGCCTGTGACGCGTTGTGTAAGGTCCATAATTGCCGACTTATTCGCGACGTTGATTCGCGACCCCTGATCGTTCACTAATTCATTTATTTTACTTAAGAAAGACGACGCATCAGAGACCAAATCGCAATAGTTATTTCTATCCGAATCGCAGCTATCCACAAAAGTCAAGGGAGAATTGTTTGCCGAGCCGGATGGTTTTGACCGTTTGTCCCCTGGAGACATATTAGACGGCGACATGTCACCAAAAAGCCGTTTAGGTCGCGAGTTGTTTGGCGACCTAGGGGTTAAAATACTTTTGCCGAAAGGGTCCCTGCCGCGGTCAGGGGGATCGTCATTATAAACCGACATTATGTTATATTACACCGAACTAATATATAAATTATGCAATGTAACTGACAAATAGCCTACCCTCAAAACAAAATAAAAGTGACTTACCGATGAAGCACTGGTCAAAACTATTAAATTCTACGTTAAAACACTCAAACGACTTACGCGCAATAAGGCACAAACCAACACGACACAACTGGAAACACCCACGAGCCGGCAAACAAACCGAGACACGACAAAACACAATTTTAGATGCGCAGTGTCACAGCGTGTCCGCACAGTACGCGTGCGCGGAGGGAAGTCTATGTTACAGCTATATTTTAAAGCCGAGTGTTTTATTGCTTTTTATATATTTTTGATTCAAGTAATTTTGCTATCGTTCCCAAATTCCTAGGGAACTGAGAATTCAACGAAAATCTGAGGACTTATGTGGAGGGGGTTATTATTGCTACTTTACGAGCAGAGAATTTTCAGGGAACATCTTGAATAGGTATATGAATACTGTTAAGCGCAAGTTCCATGTTACTCGTAACTATGAGGCGGTCTCAAGAAATCTCCACCACTTATGATGTATTGCAGTAAATTTGAAGTATGCAGACGACAAAGTGTAGTTTAGTAGTAAACAACATTTATTTTAGTCATAACATCAGGATTTGTTCTGAAGTATAAATAAAGCGCTTAAGAATTATATCATGTATGTAAAAGAACTTCACTTACGGACTACTAGACTGCCTATTTACGCACAGAAATTCTTAAAAGGTGTTACTTTGGTGTTTTTCTACACTCACGTTTCGGTAGTACGTCTTCATCGGCAATGCTACCTTATTCTATACACCTAGATATTTTGTATAGACTTAGTTTTAATATGACTAACTCACGTTTTACTTGCACGAGTTGGCAAATCGATATGTTCTCATGACCTAGTATGGAGGGGTGCGTTAAACTAATTGCTGCTACTGTTCGAACCGCGCGTAGGGCGAGTGTGCCCTAACTTAATAACTTATTTAGTGACATGAGTTCCAAAGTGTTATTACCGATATTTGTTGTATATTTTACCTAAAATTTTCTATTAGGGCTATTTTCAGCCGCTCTCATCAATTACATAATGGCTAGCCTATATTGCCCACGTTGACCATTGCAATACTCTTTGGTAAACCGCGAGTTTAATTTAAAATTGCCGTAACGTTTTATTTCAGAGGAGATGCCGTTAAAATAAATATGTGTACATGTGCCTGGCCGTTTAAATATTGGACAAAGTAAAAAAGATATATTTTATTTTTCCACTTTTAAATTTGGAACTACCAAATTATCGATGCTTTTGTGAAATACAGTGGCTTACTTATAACCGTTAATAATTTAACTACTACTTAAACATCCTTGAAGCACTAATGGCCTCGAGGTTTAGGCGAGCGTTCGAGAATCTCGGGGAGAAGTCGAGAATCGAGGGTTCGGACCCCAGGCACACACCTCTGACTTTTCGAAGTTATGTGTGTATTCACATTGAATGATCACTTGCTTTAATGGTGAAGGAAAACATCGTGATGAAACCTGCACACCTAAAAAGTTCTTAGGAATTTCATAGGTGTGTAGTCCGCCAACCCGCACTAGGCCAGCGTGGCGGACATGGCCTAAAACCCTTTCAATGGTAGAAGTGACCCGTGCTCAGCAGTGGGCGTATATGGGTTGATGAAGAAGAAGAAGAAGAAGAAAATTATTAAGAAACTGTAAATAAATGAATTAATTAATCATTAACTTTATATATCTATTATTGAAGGGCGTAAAACCAAAAATACAATCCTTTTACGATCCAGTTCATTGGTCCAAACTGCCTGCTTTCTAATCGATGGGCAAAAGGAACGCCCTGAGGCAATAGGTTGGTAAATAAAGAATGTGACGTGAAATGGTTTAGGACTTTTTATAGTGAGTTGGGAAGTAGCCTTCGTGTAAGAGCCTTTGTGTTGTAACTCGATTGGCGTGTTCACTAAAACACAGGCACTACGGTGCTCAAACGTTTGCATGTGCTGGTGGAAAATAGACCTTTTGTAGGACAAAAAACAATTCGCTAAATATAGGTACGAATGGGATCGTTGGATATCAATCTCAAATTGATTTATAATCATGATCTTACTTGCATTAAAAGCAATGATGTATGAGTATCGGTCGAGAAACTTAAGTAATAAAATTAATAGTTTGAGCAAGCTTAACACTAGCAATTCTAGTTATTACAGCGAATTTTAATGAAACGCGAAGTAAACATGAAGTATGTGATTAAGGGTATTTTTATTTACTATTATTATATTATTGATCAAACATTTGCGATTACAGCATTTTACGTATATACATGTCCGATATACAAAAAAGCATCTGAGTATACAGAGTAAAACTCTCCATTACCTTTGCCGAAAGGTATACGCGCAGCATATAGAATTTGTTGGCTTTCCGCTGATTCGTCGGAAAAAACAGCACCACTGTGGCCAAAACGAAGCAAAAAAGTTGTTTAACTTTATGTACGTTTGAATATCGGTACGAATGTGTACACGCTAGTACAGTGAGCGTTATATAGAGTAGTGATCTTTTTTTTTATCGCCTAAGCAGGCAAACGAGCGAGATCTGATGGATTGTCATATCTATATTGTAAAATAAAATATTCAAAGTGTTATTTATAACTATATTATTTAAGTTAATCTCGCCATTTCGTCTTTCAAAAAGATTTAGACACATAATATTCAACATAACCACCCTCAAGTTAGAGTTTATTTTTAGTTTCAATTAAGTCTGTACCTGTTCTTTAATAGACACTTTGTCTTTTATTTCGTGCCTTTCGTCAAATAGCATTTAAAAATATGCCATTAAAGTATTCCCAGTGCTAACAAGTCCAAGAACATTGTGGCAAGATAAGTCTGATATTATTATTCATCGGATCAATGTATTAACTCTTTATGTTAAATTCTGCATGATTGGCTGAACCGATGTAAACAAAAACTGACATAAGGCACATTCTGTTGTGGATAAATCTATACTAATATTATAAAGCTGAAGAGTTTGTTTGTTTGTTTGTTTGTTTGTTTGTTTGTTTGAACGCTAGGATCTCAGGAACTACTGGTCCGATTTGAAAAATTCTTTCAGTGTTAGTTAGTACATTTATCGAGGAAGGTTATAGGCTATATATCATCACGCTACGACAAATAGGAGCGGAGCAGCAATGAAGAATGTTTCAAAATCGGGGACGTTTTTTCCTTTTCGTGAGCTTCCACGGCGTGCGCTGCGGAAACGGTTAAAGTTTTGCTAAAATAATGTATGAGAGAATTGTTCCTCTTTAAAAGTTCTAAAAAAAAGTCCGCGACAGCATATGTCTATTCTTTAAGGTTGACTCACTATAACGTTTTTTATCCTAACCAAATTTATTTAAAAAAAAAAATAAAGTTTTATTTGTGAAGGTGTTTTTATTAATATGGTATTAATCCTTATCAAAATAAATACTTTATTCATTACAAGTATTTAATATTAAATAAAATTGCCTTTTACATCATTTGATTTCACTGAGTATCTTAGAAGATATCGCAATTTTAAAATAATGATCAAGCGCGCAATAATGATACTCAAGGCGTCGACCGGCGCGTTACGGTTTCACGTTTAAACAATTTGACCGATTTGTATGATTTTCGTATATTTAACTTATTTTCTTTCTGAACCCAACCCTGTAGTCCACGCAGACGGAGTTGCGGGCAAAAGCTAGTACGATATAACTTAGTCTTTCTTTTACATTTTCATGCTCCAAGCCTTTACAATAATCCAGATTTTTTTTTGTCCATACCATAATATCTTATAATTTTATATATTTTATAACTATAACATATAAATACAGTGTTTAGTCACGGCCAAGTCAAGTCATTTTATTATTAAATTCGACTGAATTAACCAAGAGGAGGCATAATATTAGAGAAAACCAGGACTTGTTCCTTGAAATACAGTCTACTTAATGAAAAGTGAGTTGTGCAAGTAAGCTGTGTAAACTGTCACCAACAAGAAATAAGTACCAACCAGTCACTAAGAAGTGTTGCAAGACATGGTTCACAATGACGCAGTAAGCGTATTTTGCAAGTTTCTTCTCTACAATTCATCACTTAATTTGTATAGAGGCTGTTTTATGTTTTCTATAATCTGTATGTAAGCATTCCCATAGCTAATTTTCATTGCAACCGTCAACTAGTTATGTATTTTAGTAAATTTTTATTAATTAAGCTTTACTTTTTACAAATACAACACTTCGTCCGTACCTGGCCCTAAACTGAGAAATTCTCAATCGCTGTACAAAAAAAAAATTAAGAAAATTTCCTAACGAATAGAGTGGAAAATTAAACCTTACCAGATTTTTCTCTGAAAAATTATATTTATTTTTCAATACCTAGAAAAAATGTCGCAGTTTCCGACAACCAAAGTAAAGGACTTGTATATAAATATCGCGTCAGAAGCTTGAGTGGAATTTTTTGTGTACCTTCATAATATTAAATTGACCTAATTACTTGTGTTGAGAGATAGGTTGCAATTATATTTATTTCTATATTTTTGTCATGAAAATGTTACTTGTAAAGCTGTGAATAAGAAACTCATGAGACCTACGTATTTAAATATATTTTTTATGAAACCTTAATTAGCCTTAAAACAATTACATTGGCCTAAAGCTTCTTTGAAGACAAACATCTTAGAAATTGCATTGTAAAATTAAATATAGTGCATTCTAGCAACGGTTCAATAAGGTAATCGAACCTTTTGTGTCAATGCTGCTGCACAAAATCTCACAAACCTATTTATGACGAATACGAGCTACGAAAATTCGATTCAAAGTTTAGTCCGATATATTAATACTATTTGTCGTATAAGCTAGATACGTCGAATTCGGATTCGAGTCACACGGCAATCGGATTACATCCTACTATTAATATTAGATACACAATTCAAAAAGTCGTGATGGATTCTAGGTTTACGCAAGCGGTCTAAAATCTCGGCGGTCGCCGCTTCATACTTACCCAAGCAACAAGCAAGAAAAGCACACACCTCTGACTTTTCCAAGTTATTCGTGTACTCGTATGGAATTATCACGTACCTGCTTCACTACATAGTATAAAACAGTGGCGGTACTTCCATAGAAGCCCGAAAGCCCGACTTGCCTTACATAATTCCGAATAACGAACTTAACGATTGTTTATTTATAAAATAACGCTATAAACGTGAATGTGAGTACTAAGCGGTAGGTATTTATTAGTCCTACGTACCAAAAAAAATATGCTGCTACTAAATAAACATTTGGGCTTGCCTTAGTTTGACACCCTAGGCACGCCACTGGTATAAAACAGATTCGCTTTCTCTGTCCCTATGTCCCTTTGTATGCTTAAATCTTTGATACTACGCAACGGATTTTGATGCGGTTTTTTTTAATAGATAGTGATTGAAGAGGAAGGTTTATATGTATGATAACATCCATTAAATATCAGCATTGCACCCGTGCGAAGCCGGGGCGGGTCGCTAGTTAACGATAAAGAGATGCGTTTCGAAGAAACCTGCACGCCTAAAAACGTTCTTAGGAGTGTAGTCCTATTACTAACCGTCTCAGTTGAGAGGAGTCCCGCGCCCACTAATGGATTTTATGTGGGTTTGTGATAATGATGACGACACAAAGTAAGAGCGAAGAAACCGTTAACAAAAACACATCTTTTTCAAAACCTCAAACTATCAAAAACTCAATGAAAACTGTTAAAAAGTGGCCTACGTAGCAAATCTCTATTTAAATAATAAAGTATTTACTTTCATTGCGATTAAGGCATATATACACTTAAATACAAATAAAAATGATAATCATAGCAAAAGTCTTGAGTATGTTTTATAAGCCTCTTATGAATTTATATGTAAATCGAAATGCAATACGCATATTTCCAGGCAAAAATATTTCCAGGTAAAGTTGTTACGTAGTGCGGTAATGATGTCTTCTTTATAAAAGTCGTCATATCCGAGCACTGTGAGCATGTGAGTTTCGCGGATATGGTGCCCAATCGCAGTATTTCCTTGTTAGTGCGTTCGACGCGCTGACGGCGAAATAAATATTTAAGGACGAACGACAATTTGCAACACCTTGAAGGATTGAATACGAAGACCTTAGTTACACATATTCTTGATAATGAACATAAAGGGAATGAACTTCGGTAGTCAGATGCCATGTCAGAAATTCTTAATAACTTTTAGGTCTGCAGGCATTATCACGATCTTTTCCTTCATCGTTACAGCTTATAATTCATTGTTAATACCACATAACTTTGAAAAGTCAGAAGTGTGCCTGGGATTTGAACCCGCGAACGCCGAGGCTCTCGACCGTGCGCCTAAACCTCAAGGCCTTCACTGTTTTTGTGTGATATTATTAGCCGTATTAGCTGCAGCCGTCAGTGTGTTCAATCGCATTGACGATGTCCAACATCCTTTGATATTGTTTGACAAATGACAAGAGAAGATTAATTATACGGCGGTTTATTAACAAAGGGATAAACTTGAAATTACAGATGTAGTATAACCAGTAATGTCTATCGAATGGAGTATTATTTTTGATATTTTTTCAGTAGTTTCGCATTACGTTCGCTCACTTTTACGAATAGTAACTTGACAACAGGTCAATTGGTGAAATTAGGGTACAGAAAGGCGCCTCAACCTACGCGTGCGTGTAACATAGAAAACAGATTTCCTCAACACGTATATCCTTTGTGGGATTAAATTTGCTATATCCAACCGATACCACAGGTTATTTTAAAACCTCACATAAACACAATACGGATTGTATGGCAGGGCTTACGTGCTCCTTCAAAGAACAGTGACGAGTTTAAATTGTCCGACGAATTCAAAGCTCCGTGGCGTTGTAGGGGGCTACCTCCCGATGGGGGGAGGGTTCAGGGGATATGTGAGCTATTTCCAATAAACCGTGGGATGTTTTAATACATCAAAGATGAGTTTCAGACGAAGAGGTAGGTTTTCATCTGGAAAAATCTGAATAAATCATTAAGTCACATAACCGTCACTATATGTTTCAAGTAGATTTCGTTTGATTTTCCCAGAACTTATTTAGTAGAATACAACAAAGATGTTATGTATTAATCGGATGAAGTCTCACGGTTCTTGATCGTTAGCGGCCATAGTATGCGACCTGCAAAAGGAGGAGCGCAGGTTATTTCATTCAACGTGTGGTCCATAAATACATATTCTATCAACGTATTATTATAGTAAAGAGAAAATTATATGTGTATTCTATCGATCAAATATATACTTATATTTCAGTACAAACTAAGTTCGATGTAGAGTGACATTTATCAGCCCATCTGATATTCTGATAGTCTGATAGTCGCTCACTTTAATTTGTATATTATCGACCTTTCTCTATTAAATCTTTGATCAACTTGGAAGTTAAATTTTGGAATACCTACTCAACCTTGGCGGATGCCCACGTCATTATAATTCTCTGCGTGTCAATTTCAGCGAAATTGATTCAGTGGTTTGAGGGATATGATAACGGTTCTATCAGTCAATAATTGTCAGATAGTGTCTGACAACGATATATCAATGCATATTTAGACTAAGTATTAAGTTGTGTTTACAACTGCGTAGTCGTAAACAGTGACTGATGTTGTGTTAAGACGGTGTCGGAAAGAAAATTTAAACATTCAACAAGTGTCGATAAATTCTTCATAGAGTTTCGGTAGGAACTTTCTTAGGAACGTATATGAGTGTATTCACCTCTTAATACAAATGCTTAATGTTAATTCCCGTTACAAATATGTGGTAGAAATAATATTTTTGCTATTTACAGTTCGAAAAATGAGTTACCGTCATGAATATTTGGGTTTACAGCTGAAATAATTTTATACATGTCTTATAACTCATGAAAAATTGAAGAGACGGTTTGTTACAATATCATGACTAAATCCAGAAACAATAAAGATGCCCTAGTGATATGAAAGTCAATTTGGGTTCGAGTGAAGGCCAAATGACGATCGCTCGGCAACCGACTAACTGTAAATTCCTTCAGTTTGACAAGTCCACGGAAGTCGGCCAAGATCGTCGTGCTCGGCCCAAGGAACAGCTATTATAACGCCCACCATTCCCGCGTGGTATTTTTAAATTACTAGACACAATAACGTTTCGCGCGTGGCGGAAAGTTTGAATTTCTACGGCGTTCCGAATTCCTTTGCTTTGGTAATATTTTGGTAGATTGTGGAATTGTTAGAGCTTGTCCTTATGAAATATTATAGACGTGCAGTCTATAGTGCTACGTGGAAAGATGAGGGTAACGAATAAAACCTTTTTTTAAATAATCAATTTACCCAAAATTAAACTCACCTTCTGTTTACTTATAAGAAAAGAGGGACCAAAATCACAAATTAGTTAACCGACTTTAATGTACAAATACTTTTAAGGAAAATTTTTGCCGAGATATAACTACATATTAACAGTTAATGTAAGCACTTATTTAAAGTGTGTCACCATCTCTTCATTTTTTCACGACATAACAAATTGCGTAAGGAAAGCATTAAAATTCTCAATACATCTTTCTACTGCCATTCAAAGTATTTAGCTGCCGGGGTAAAATAAATATTTCCTAGAAATAGAAATATTTCTCGCCGGGAAGCCATGACAAGAATTTATGCAGGAACAGGCGTGGCACGCTATATAAACTGGGCACAATTCTATTCTACTACTACGACGAAAATCAAGCTTTTGCATTAGCGAAGGGAGACTTTTGTAAACGAAAGAGTAGACAAGGCTAATTCCTAGCATTTGGATTCTTGCGAAAGATAACATGTTTTCTAATTATTGTTAAGGTATTCAATATCATCTTAACATAAAACTCGTTTTGTTGAATAAAAAGACATCAAATTATTGTTTGTTTATTCTAGTAGTGCGTCGACTACATAATAAAGTCCACAAATTTATGATTAAATGTGTAGAGCGGGATGAATGAACAATATACATTCTTACACCTAACCTATATTCATTTAATAACAGCTCGTTGTTTTACTCATGGACTTACAACAGTTCAGAAAGATACGAAAATAGCGGTCTAATAACTCAACGAGATCTTATCAAGCCAACTTACATATGAAGTGAAAATTGAAGACCAATTAACATGTATCTCGCGCCCTGTTACGTGGGACTAAAACGTTATTGAAGAAAAGTGGGTGCAGAAATATGCCTCTGACTAAATTCAGGTATATTTAGTGCTGAAATACAAATACCAGGCGTGTGTGCGCGTGTGTGTGTGTGTGTGTGTGCGTGTGCATATATTTAACATGATTAAAATATGGAATAATCTTTAGTCTCATTAAATCACATGTGGTTAATATAATATAATAGTCCTCCAACCGGTTATTCCTCCGGTCCTCCAACATGTTATTAAATATTTAAATTATGTACTTTGAATGACCCGGAAGCGGCTACAATATTATGATAGCAAATAATATGAACCGTGGATGTCCCCGAATATTGTATTATAAATTCGTATTGGTGAAAACTTTAACTGATGTTATAAATTATTTGAATATAAATAAGGAATATTAAATAAGACATAATAAATAGATCTTAGGTTTTATGCTATTGGATGCGTTGTTACAATCATCGCCTCAATATTTTACCTACCGAGGGATAGACAGCGTTAAATATAAGTATATAGAGACAAACTTACCCATATATTGTATATCTGCGTCTACCACGTGCGAATAACGGAGATAATAGTAGTTCACGTGCTTAGAATTCTTCTTAAGGACTTGTCCGTCGGGAGGCTTATCTTAACAGCGTATTATTTTACTATTAAGACGACCAACTAGTATAATATATAAAGGTACTCCTTTATATTAGAAGTAAATCGATTGGATTCCCTACATGTTCAATTCATGACATTAATGACTGAACAATCGTTTGCTAACATGTTTATTACATATAAATAGATTAATTCAAAGAGCCCAAATCTCATTTCGATTTAGTGCAATTTCAAGTTTCGAATATGCTGTTGTAAAATTCCTCACATTCGGGAAATGAGGTATGCCATCATGGGATATTAAATATTTTGATGATTCCCGTAGCTAATTACCGCTTAGTAATGTGTTTCCAGGTTCGTGGATGGATTATTTCATGTTTATTTAGATAATAGGATGGAATTGAACTCTAAATGTGATTTGAAAATATTTTGATTGGGCATATAATAACACTGTCTAATGTTAAGTTTTTCAGTAACATAAAAACGAGTATTATGGATATATGAAGCTGACGATGATGATAATAAATATAATTGCTCATGATAAAAGGGAATTCTGGGTACTGCATCTCGAAACTGCGTTATTCTGATAGCCCACGTGTTTCTTTCTTCCTCTAATCCTGAGTCTTGAAAGGTAGCGTGAAACACAGAACAATGCAATAAGTCTAGAAAGGAATTGCCAGCGTGCTGAACTACGATTAGACTATCATATGTTAGACGCGGCCACTTCTTAGTAATTCGGGTAGGATATAATTGAAGGCTTTTACAAATGTGTGACAACCAATAGGAGCCTTTAAGTTGTTGTCCTGAAATTTTTATCAATACTCATTTATAATAGAATAGTGACAGACGGGCGGCAACACTCGTGTCAATTTTCCCTTCTAATCTTATTTATCTGTGGCGGCTCCAATAGCTTTACATAGCGGATGTTGCCTTCCAAACACGATTAACATGTGAACCGATTACAGAAAACACAATTTTACTGGCTTTTTCTCTACCGGATGCAGACGTAAGAGACCGGACGCGCCTATTAAGGCTGTTAGTACAGGCATTGCTTCTAACATACCGCGACCGATATCTGGATCGTTTAGGGTTACTTACGGAATATTTGTTTCCCTTCTAATCTTATTTAGCTGTTCTTTGGTGTGAAGAATCTTAGCAGGCTAACATGAGACTTGACAGTATCAAGATTCGGGGGTTTTCTTTTTTTGATGCTTGGACATAATAGCTTTTTATGCGGAAGCGTTTTATTAGTTTTTAAGTAATTCATCCATAAGAATAGTTAGGTGTTTATGCGTCAGTATGTTACCCTAACAGAAAAACCTCCCAAAATAAATTGGATTGATGGATACTTCCTTTTTATCTGTATAATGTATTAAAATTTTCTCTTTTGTTTCAGCTCTAACAGTCCGCTTCCTGACCAAGCGATATATCGGCGAGTACGATCACCAGCAGGGTAAGATTTCTATGTTCTACTAATGATTATGAAAGACTAATAAATTACTGAATTATTGAATGCTCGCGTACAAGTGGTCTCGAGGTACAAGTTTGTACCGTGCGATATAGTGGTATATGGTTTGATTCCCGAGTCGGGCAGTGTTATTGTTTTTCGTATTGAGAAAATCTTAGTGAAAGTTTTGCGTCTGTAAGCGTTCGCCTCATAATCCGTGAGGTTTAAAACAACATTAGGAACTTGAAAACATAAATGTGTCTGACTACCCTCTCAGCTATACAAGTGAAAGGGTGTAAAATAAAATAAATTGCTTCCATCGCATCACATTATGATGTAACGATTAAACAGCTAAGATGAAACTTGCGATCACTCAATGCACTCTTTTTGCATTGAAGTATTTCCTTTGTAAAGAGCTTCACTTTCTTGTTAATCTATATATATAAAAGAAAGTCGTGTTAGTTACACCACTTATAACTCAAGAACGGCAGAACAGATTTGGCTGAAAATTGGTAGGGAGGTAGCTTAGAGCCAGGAGACGGACATAGGATACTTTTTATCCCGTTCGATAGCGTTCCCGTGGGACTTTTCATTGTTTTCTTTATCCATACAAAAGTTTCGTTTCAATAATTAAGTCAATTTAAACTTTAATACAATACAATAAAGTTTAAATCGTAGTGGAGGAGTTCTATGTCATAAAAATGAATATCTCGATGTGTTCCTAAGCGCAAATCTCGAGAACAGCTGAACCGATTTCGCTAATTCTTTTTTTATAATATTCCTTGAAGTACGAGGATTGTTCTTACGGAGAGATACATTTTAATAATTGCCTGAAAAGGTCTAAAAATAATACTTTTCTATATTCCCATACAAAAGGTTTGTAATGATACTTAAGTCATTTTGAACTTTAACACCATACAAAATTTCCTGTCATTTAATGTTTATCCCGTCGATGCCGTTAGAGGCTCCCTCAAATAAAAGAACTTATTAAAATAAGCATTTTGAATCGACAATATGTATCTATAACATTCGAATTATTGCGTATTTTAGATGTTAAAAATGCAGAATTCTCATGACAATGGATTGACATTTTTTGGCTGTCAAATGTTAAGGCGTGCGTTCAGAAATTTATTTTGTGTAACAAATCTCCTTGGTAGTGCCTAATTTTTAAATTTTTATTATGCTTGAATATCTAAAATACTCTAAATCTCCTTCAAGAAATATTAATAAATGGTCAGGGGATGCTTTTTCCATTGATCTAGCCAGTCATGGAACAGGGCTATGAGTTCGCGACCTCGGCCCCCCGAGCTGTTGGAGTCTCCCACTACTTCCTTATCCGGGACTGTGGCATCCTTACCATCAGGCCAAATATCCTTACCTGCAATATCCTGTACCCAAACACACGCTATCTCTACCCCTTTACCAAAACAATGAAAGCCCCAAGGAGAGTTGGTGTCAGACAGGCGGGCGGCCGTAAAACATTTGCCAAAACATTTATACAGTATGTATAATAAGAAAGGTGACAGGGCCTAGGCCGTCCCCCGTAGCCGACGCGCAGGGGCAGCACCCGGTTCCTATGAGAAATGGGCAAGGTTTGTTACACCAGCCCGGGCGGGGGCAACGTAAGACACTAGCCCGGGAAATGAGATTGAGGTATGCAAGTTGGAATGTAGGTACCATGAATGGTAGGTCAAGGGAGCTAGCAGCTGTGCTGAAAAAGAAAAAAAAATGGTCAACGAAGAAGACTTACGAAAGACGACTGCATGCAGCAAAGATGCGAATGTTGCGGTGGATGTGTGGTATAACACGGAGTGACAGAGTCAGAAATGAATACTTTAGGGTAAGTCTGAAAGTAGCTCCTGTGATAGAAAAGATGAAAAGAAACCGTCTGTCGTGGTATGGGCACATTAAGAAAAGGAATTAATCATATGTAGGAAAAAAAAGTGATGAACATGAAAGTGGATAGATGGGCGAGCCGAGGGAGGTCTAAAAAGAGATGGATGGAGTGCGTGACTGAAGATATGAAAAAGAAAGGGGTGAATGAAAACATGACGGCTGACAGGGATGTGTGGAAAAAGAAGAGATACTGCGCCGACCCCAAATAATTAATTGGGACCAGGGCAAGGGGATGATGATATACCTAAGTAATTAAAAATTAAATTCTGTTAATAAGTAACAAGACATTCATTGACTGGTAGGGCGATACGAAGTTTGCCGGGACAGCTAGTCTTTTATAAAATATGTAACAAGATTGAGATTTTATTGCTCTTAAGTAAATTCTTTTAGTTTAAATTCATTGTAATATTTCATTTTCTATTGTGAATAACACGTAGGGACAGAGCATTTATCTTACTTCGACACAATAACCCTGATATGCTGATGTAACAGAGTACTGGTAGAGGGGGCCCTTGCCCAGCAGTGGGACGTATATGGCCTGATAACGATATATTAGTTTGAGCAATAATAGTTCAATATTTTGTCGCCGTTATCCCGAACAGGAATAATATATAAATAAATTACTAACTATAGAATCGATGCACTCGAAGTGGGGAAGGGGAGGTAGGGGACCTGTAAAGGGGACGCTGGTAAAGATTGGGCGACCAAAGCTCAAAGGTTATTGGGTCTTCGACAAACATTTTATTTTGTTTTCATTTTCATGCAACCAATATCCTTTGTAATATATTGTATGCACGTGTGCGTAACAGAGAGTATTTTTATTGTCATGTTTTTTATACTGACTGCATCGCGGTTGCGTGTGGCAAGTGTGACGGGCGAGCTAAAAGACTTGGGTTCGATTCCGGGTCGGGTTGAAGTATTAGTACTGAGTCGCTGGCTCTTTTTTACAGGGCTCTATGGTACAGTTTTAGCACTTAGTTATGAATACTAAGAGATTCTATATAACTCATAGAACCTTGTAATAATAAGAAAGATAATTATGTCCAGGCGTGCGATTTTATGTGTTATTTAATTTTCAGAGAGCAAGTACAAACACGAGGCGCTGTTGGACGGTGAGCCGATACTCTTCGAAATCTTAGACACATGCCCGAAGGTACGTTTATTAGCAGCATAATTAGGCTTCACTAACTTGCACAATATACATTTCACGACGAAACTGAGACGTCAGTCTGAGGCTTTCCTAAGTTTAACGAAGGATGTATATGAGTTGATGGATATCAGAAACTACGGTAGACTTTGGGTACCATGAACCCTGATACTAACGGAACCAACACGCTATATGTCTAGGAGCGGAGATCGAACCCGCTGCCCCTTGTCATATGGGTTGCTGTTGAACGATGTGGGGAAAGAAGGCTCTCGTAAAATTATCCTAAAAATATAACATATCTCGAAACCTCCTATATACTGTCTTCTCTTCTTCTTCTTCTTCATTAACCCATATGCGCCCACTGCTGAGCACGGATCACCTCTAAAATTGAGAAGGTTTTAGGCCATAGTCCACCACGCTGGCCTAGTGCGGGTTGGTGGACTATACAGGTGCAGGTTTCATCACGATTTTTCCTTCACCGTTAGAGCAAGTGATAATTCAATGTGAATACACACTTAACTTCGAAAAGTCAGAGGTGTGTGCTTGGGGTTCAAACCCGCGACCGCCGAGATTCTCGACCGCGCGCCCAAACCTCGAGGCCATCACTGCTTATATACTGCCTTGCCTATATACTGTATTAAACAGCATTTAAGTAAGTCGTGATAAACGTGAAATGTCTGCACTCAACTCAACAAATATTTATGTTCGTGCCGTTTAAACCATTCGAGATATCAAATGGGCACACCTAAATCCTGTATTCCCTTGAACTACATTGAAATGAATGCTGTTTGTTACAACCGCTCAGATTTATAAAGGCTTAGTAAAACAATGAAATATTATTACTACATTTCCCTTTTGTTGATAACTGTATATATGTATGTATATAGTTATCAAATAAATCTGCACGCTTCAGTTAAGTTTTTAATACAGAAGCTGTATCGTTGTTCTTGATATGATAAATAAGATTTTCTAAGAGTAAGAAAATTTTTCCTAGTAATTTTATAGTCGCAGTATTTTTACAATGTAAATCATACTGGCTGAACATTAATTAGTATAAACCACTAGAATACAAACGAGATGTTCCTGGTTCAAGTCTTGGTTCGGGCAAAGTATGATAAAGTTTTTTCCATTCGGAAATGCCACATACAGAGAATATGAAAATTTGGCGAAAAATCTGCTAAACCCTCTGCTAATATCATTGTGTATATCGGTGACAATTTACATATTTATGTCATAAATACAATGAAAACTATCTATATCTGGAAAAAAGGATTACTGTTAGGCGTTTCATCATCATCATCATCATCATCATCATCAACAGCCCTTAATTCGTCCACTGCTGGACATAGGCCTCTCTTATGGCACGCCACTGGGCTCGATCTTCGGCTCTCCTCATCCAACCGCTGCCAGCCACCTTGCGGATATCGGATATCGGATATTAGGCGTTTATTATGCTCTAAAAATATGAGAGGTAAAGCAAAAATTGCACTTACTAATCCTTTGTATTCCTTGTGGCAATGTTAGCAGTCCTATTCAATAGCTATTGTGAAGTAAAACCTACTTTACAGTTGTCCTTACCGTGCGGGAACAATGACAACTGTTCATATGTCTAATAGCAATAAAGGTTTACCTAATGGCAAACATGTTGTAGTAGGCAAGTCCTTATCAAACTCATTTACGCATATACTATTTACTTATCCATACTTTAGTCGTATACTATAACCGTTTTTTTAGAATTGGGTCTCGGAGTTTTGAAAACCGAATCGAACGTACCTTATGTTCGATTTTCAAATCCCTGAGCACCTAACGGTTTTCCGTTGTAAAGCCTGTAATCGTCTCACAAAAGTACTTCTGAATGGGTGCAACGATTTGGCCTCAAAGCGTGAAAAAAGTCAACCCCGCTTCTGTTTTTTGCAGCTCGAGCCTTCGATCTAGTGAAATTTCATGAAAATTCGATCGTAATCTAATGTGCCCAAATAGGTCCGATGTTTTCATTATCATTGCCCATATACGTCCCACTGCTGGGCACGGGCCTCCTTTACCATTGAGAGGGTTAAGGCTTTAGTCCACCACGCTGGTCTAGTGCGGGTTGGCTTTGATACAGATACAGATAAAGATACGTTTGCAAGTGTTTAAATATCAAAAACTCAAATAAAATGAGACAAAAGTATTAACATTTAAATCCATTCCAATCTTAATGGATGTGTTAATCTGTTGTGAATGTGTTCCAGTGATGATAAGTAAGCCTGTCATTGTGCCACGGTTGGTCGCGCCCCGAGTTCAGCCTCTGTAAGTCCATCTGTAAATAAGCCTTGACGTGTTTCTAGCTGTCTCCCACACAGTGTGATGGCACTATTTGAATCGCATTGTTCGTGTCCTCAGATGTTAAACTGAAGAGAATCGTTCTTTACACCGTATACATAATTAGCATTCTTTGAAATAATTCTTTATACTGTGTGGTT
Organism: Cephonodes hylas; assembly: GCA_030295005.1. Taxonomy (NCBI): domain Eukaryota; kingdom Metazoa; phylum Arthropoda; class Insecta; order Lepidoptera; family Sphingidae; genus Cephonodes; species Cephonodes hylas. Next base: position 5,756,041 of record AP025360.1, on the reverse strand, counting down.
ATGTACCAACACCGCAATGTTTGAATGATTTAGTTTAATAATTACTTTTCAAATAATATATTCTTCAAATAGTATTTTTAAAGACTATTGAATCTCATTATTAGTTCATACTATTCCGTTTATTAGTCAGATTCTTTTGTAGTATCCCGATAACAGTTCCTTACTTGCACACAGAAATATTCTGGTACATCGACTACGCAAAGATGTGGAATAAAAATTGGTGAAACTTTAACCAAAAACATCTTTTTAAAGATTGTTTATATAACCTGTTGCTGTATCAATTTCATCGAAGCCTCAAGCAAAAATATTCGTAGCATGTTCGTAGCGTCGTAGAGCGCTACGTCACCCACCTACGCGCAAAATGTAGTACTAAGTTCGTTAGGGTGTATGTGTTATGTACCTTCATTATGCGATATCGTCTACGCCATGATTCGATTTCAGTAAGGTTGTTTGTTCACAATATATTGTGTTTACAAACTACTCTTTTAATATGGTGTAAAGCAATTATAGTCTAGAAAATTATTAGTTTTCGCAACGGTATCCGTCGTCCAGACTTGTAAATGCACCTAAGTATTGACATCGTGAACGTAGGGAGAGGAAATCTCCCCTGCATTAGGGAGTCACAAGCCGCCGGCAATTTCACTGATCGATGCACTTATTTTTTTTATTGGGAAATTATATTCATCCATAAATATTATAGTTGTAACTACGAGTCTCTTGTCCCCCTATTTTCTCATGCTTACATATTATGTAAGATATTGTACAAAGAAGAGGTTGTAAAATGCTAATTAATTAATAATCTGAATATCTGATTTACTTTATCATCACATTTCACACAAAAAGGGTATAGCTATCCATTGCGGAGAGATTGAGTCTAAAAATTTGTTCTTGGGTTTCTCTGTCATAGAACTCACGCAATTAAGTAGGCTTGCGAGATTTCGGATTTTTTTGATATAAATTGTGAATCCTCTAACTAAACGTTTTCTGCACCACTCCTATACGATGCCAAATTACATCAAATTATATATTAATTACAGTATAATATTACCTTATGGCTCATAACTGTAATACGAATATTGTATGCAACGTGAGACAATGATTTTCGCGGGAACGTTGCAAGGGATTTTTGTCCTACATCCCAAGGAATACGGGTTAGTTTTCCGTCAAGTGGTGGATGCAGTTGCTATTTCCCGCTTCCCGCCCGTCTGTGAGCGGCAGAGCTTCGCCGTCAGTTGGTGGAAGTGGCTGGGTCGCGCGACATCTCCGGGAGAGCGCTGCAGCTGCCCATTTTCCCACCCGACTCGGGCCATTTCGCACGTCGGGAAATCTCGCGACTGTTCCGCCAGTTTCGTGCGGCAACTGCGGCTCACCAGAGAGCGCTGCTGTCACTTAGGTAAGAATTCAGCTTCAAAGAATGAAATAAAATATTATATGTACTCCATGTAAATAGGGAAGTGAAATATTTTATTATGTTCTTTGGAAGAAATATTTCCGCGTTCGTTTATATTTTTTCGTAAAGGAAAGGGATTCCGGCAAGTTTCAAAGTTTCGGCGTAGTTAACTAAAGCGTAGTTAACTATATTTTAAGTATTCAGATTTCATTCCCGATTAAAATATAAACTTTTATGAATATAGTTAATATTTTAATCGGGACCGAATATTCTTTATTCGGTTAGATTTTTAATAAAATTTTCCATAAATAAGAATAAAGTATGTACCGTGTTAATAATGTTTCGAGCTGAAATTATTTAGTTTCAAGTTTTTGAAGTTATTGAAATAGGACGATAGATATCCGAGATGATTCATCCGTCGGTACTCGATAATTATTGTGGTTGGTGGAATATTGAAATGAGTTATTTTACAATACACGGTCAAATAAACAATATTATAGGTGGCTTAAAACTAACAAGTTTAAGTAATGAGTTAAGATTATTATAAAAACAGTATTGTAAATATTCCAAAATTTTCCTCAAATGTAATAAGACCATTCTCTCCTTTCTTTTACAAAACACTGATCCGGCTTAAAAACTAGATTATTTAAACATTTTTCCTAAATTTCATATACTTCAAGAAATTCAAAATTTATTTCCGGGAGGAGAAGTTTTTTTTCAGTCTTTGTTTTTGGAGGTATGAAACATACTTAAAAAAAAACTTACAAAAAAAAATCTAAGAAATTTCGCGATTCAGGCTTTTTACATAATTTGTACTCTCCGGTGAAATTTTGCCAAGAAGCATACCTTTTTCATTACAACCCTGGTTTCATTTCGATTTCACCTATTATCGCTTTTTATCAGTTGGGTTGCGTGGAACAGATAAGTTGCCTATAATTTCTAAATTCACAAGAAAATGAATAAAAATGTTAAGGACTGATTATAACATTTATAAATGGAATTTTAACACATAAAAGAGATTTTAGGATATGTCTTACTAAGGATACGCTCTTTTAATCAGGGTGCGGATGACGACAAACACTTTTCAATTAAATCATGACGGGGAATTTCCGAACTTGTAATAAACATGCCGTCTTTTTAAATTCAACATTTATGCGCTGCAAAATATTTGTATTATATAATTTATTAAGGTACTTCTACTTGCCAAGCAAATAATTTATCATATACGTCACGGGTTAATCGTCATCAACCCATATACGCCCACTGCTGAGCACGGGTCTCCTCTACCATTGAGAGGGTTGAGGCCATAGTCCACCATGCTGGCCTAGTGCGGGTTGGCGGACTACACACCTAAGAAATTCCTAAGAACTTTTAGGTGTGCAGGTTTCATCATGATGTTTTCTTTCACCGTTGAAACAAGTGGTAATTCAATTTGAATTCACACATAACTTCGAAAAGTCAGAGGTGTGTGAACCCGCAACCGCCGAGATATTCGTCCGCGCGTCTAAACCTCGAGGCCATCACTGCTTAAATATTGAACGGGTTAATATTGAAGCGGTATCAAAACTTATCGGAGGAATCGGTGATCGTATCTATGTTGCATACGTTCAAGTCCCTTACCCTTGTATCCTCAAAAGGGTAGGCATAATTTTATATTCCAACAGGTATAATTTAGATAGCATATCGCTAATAAGTTGCAGATTTTCAGAATCCTTACTGGCACTGAGAATTTTCTTACCGTAATCCCCTTAAGATGCTAAGCCGCTCAATTATCTCCCGGGCGAACGAGGCAATCAGTCCTTTTTAATTAATTAAAAACGAAGACTTCATTGATTTCATTGTAACAACTTTAACTGTTTACGGGCGATCATACCTATCCCGGAAGATTACGTAGCTGGATGAATTTCGTAACCAATCTATTAATGTAAAAATGTCTGTATGTTCTTTATTGAATCGTGAACTATGCATTTAATCATGTGATAATCTTCGGAAAAGTGTTTGTAAATGCGCCAAAGAAGGTTTCTGAGTTAGTACGACTAATTATCGACAGGTGGGGCCACTGTTATTCCAATGTGATTCCATTCTGCCGGGACGGCTAGTTATATGAATATTTGGCAGACGTTGATATGACAGCCCCCGCGGTGCATTTGATTTCACATCGGACTGGAAATATAAAGCAACGGGCTTAATTTCGGCACCGGGACTAATATTTGTGTAGGATCAGTACTTTGTGACTGAAGTGTGTTTTTTTATTCGGGTTCTCCGTTTCCCGTTGTCGTTTTGCAGTCTATAGGCGTGCTAATTTGTCGATATGATCATTTTTAAACGCGTTTGTTGGCAATGTGAAGTTGGCAATTTTTATCTCTGCCATTATTTCGACTCTAGATCCGAATATTCGGAAACTTGATTAAATCTTAAGATTTTTAAAAATCAGTACGGATGCGCATCAAGTCCCTTGTGGTGTAAGTGGCTCTTAGGGTCAGCGTTGGACACCTGACTACCGGCAATGATGTAGCAAGCTAGACCTATCAAGATAGCTAGATCAAATGCCTATGTATGGTCTCTAAATACCATCTGCGGTCCTCGCGTACTACAGGCGGTACTAGAAATAATAGGTTTGAACCGCCCTGCATTGGTTCGGATGTGGAGTGGGTTTACGTGGTCACTTCAACAATTGAAGTAATAACTCGGCCACTTCACATAATTGTCTCGATTGTCAATAGATCTGCGTTACTTGCTATTTAAATATGGGAAATATCTTTATGCGCACGTATCATTACGCTGAATGTGGAGTGCATTTATTCATCAAATAATAATAATTGGTGGTTATCTAGAATAATACTTTCCAACGTGTCAAAGGTACTATGATTACTACGTTATATTTAGTAGAAGTAGTAGAAAATGTAAAAATATCCGACTCCTATTTCAATTTGATATCGAAATGGATAGACTGCCGAAAACCAGCGGAATGATAAATCGATTTTAAGAATCAAACAAATACCTCAATATTCAGGCTATTCATAACCGAATCGGCACTTGTGTCGATTTCTGTTTTCGGACCATTTCCATATTGGATAAATTTAGAAATTGGCTACTAGTTAGTAATAAACGTTTCGCTGAAATTAGTTTTTAGTTCCTTTTGCTAGCGCGGGTTTTCAATGTCGGATGATTGGAAATATTCAAGAAGCAACAAGTATTGAAAAACACTTACGTAGTTAATTATTCTGAGTCCATATTTTGTTGCTGTGGTCCATATTTATCAGATGTTTTCATTTCGAAAACCAAATATCAATATATTTTTTTATAGTAACAAAAATGATAATTATCAAAAAGCTAAAATTTAAAATCAACTATAAGGTCTAGTGTTCTCGTTACCTTTGACGAGTATTCAGCCACTTTGGTGTTGTATTAATTCTTAGGTGTCTAATGCGAAATATGGCCGCGTTCATACTTGTGAATTAAGAATAATAATTGGGTAATTAGTTCGTCTTAGAATAAAACGACTGATATTACTTAATTAAATGATTTTCATGTTTAGATTTTTCAATCTTTTAAAGCCGACCTGCAAATATAGATGTACTTTGGGATTATTTATTTATTTATTTACACTTGATACAATATCAAAATTGTAAAGGTGGACCTAATGCCTGAGGAATTCTCTTCCAGTCAAACCTTGGGTGGTGCAGAAATGATACACAGCAGGTGTGCAAATAAAATATAGATGTACTTTCGGATTAGGTTTAGTCTTCAATACTATACAACGAGTTTGTTGCGCAGTGGAATTATCGGATGATTTAAAGTTTCTTTTCTTTATAGTTACTGTTCGGGGACTTTCTATTCACATTTAGTCGTCGCCTTGATACTCGATACGGTTCACATAGAGAGATATTAGGATTCACATTATTAAATGACGTCATATTAAGATAACTGTGTGATTATCATACATCAATTATTTGAAAAGTATAAAATAAAATTCCAAGCGTAAAGTGGAACGGACTGTTCATATTAAAGCGTAGTTCGCACTTCTCAGTGCGGACGGTGAAGTTGTGCCATCGATATCTGATAACTTAAGGGTCTATTCAGTTAGCAACAAGAATGGGAATATTGTATAAAATATTCCAGACGTTTTAGTTCCGGATTTATGAATCTGATTACACCGTTCGTGTGATCGGACGTTGATTTTAAGTACCTATAATTTTGTAATAAACATAGATAATTTTTGCAATAAAAATACATGTTTTTAGGTATTTATTTATTTTCCTTGGGTACATTTTTATATATCTGATGTTACTTTTGTAATACTATGAAACTCCTTCAATAAAATCGATTTTGGGTTAAAATAAAACTTTCCAGATTTGCAAGTCAAGTGAAGGTCCATAGTTCAAGTTGTATATTCTATATTTTTAGCCAGCAGCGTTTCTGTCAGTCTGTTTCCTTATTCTTAGATACTCGGCATCGATACATTTTGGTCTTTCAAATATATGACTTTTCTAAAATAAAATTCCGATTCAATTATAAACAATAGTATCGATTCGTTTCTATTTCCTCTCCGTACGCATATACATTTTACCCACACTCTTACACAAATGATTCTAATTTCATATTAATTTATCTCTTAGCTCTATTAAATCCCATTTACCTTACGAAGTTTTTTGTGATTACCTGCATCCCTTCACTGTAACTTATGGATATGGAGCTCTGTATCACAATGGGATCACACATCACTCGCTGAATCTCGCGATCTTTTTACATGTGACTTAGTAGATAGTTGAGATGCTAGCAGCTAGATAGCTACAAAAACTATAATTGAATCATTCAAACCTTAAGAACCTGAAAAATATAGGTACACCGCTTAAAAATTACGTGAAAACTTGAAAATTACTTTATTTATTTTGCCTCGACCATTTTGTACGAAAAGCCTTCAGTGTCAAAATTCCAATGTTTTCTTATATAGTACTAAAGCACATCAAAGTGTATTAAAGGAAACAAAAATATCATTTGACAAGTCTAAGCTTGGTATGCAACCTATATAATAACTGCCACATATTGAACAATTGAAGAACATTCGAGTTTTAAAGTCTTTCATTTATTACTTTATAAATAGTTGAAAAGCATTCTTTGAAAACATTTTTCGAGTTACATCAAAATATATATGTTTCTTTTTGGTCTATTTATATCCGCTCGTCTTTTGTGCTCAAGTTCTTTAGAAATGAGAGAGCCTTGAATACCTTAGGTATTTCTTAGGGAATCGTAGGAGATTATGCAGCTTTTCTTATAATATATTTATCTTCAAACAAAATTGTAATATTCCATAGATACGCATAAATAAAAGAAAAAGAATTTGTATTTCTTTGTAATAAATAGGTAAACTCAAAAACGATCCCACCAATTTAAGTAATTCTCAACATTGGCAGAATACCGCAAAAACGTTTAAGGGGTCTGTCTAGTAGCTCACGCCGAAAAAAACGCGATTTTCGTGATTATTTCTTGGGATACTGGATAAAGGTAATGATATAAAAGTTATTAGGCTTAGTAAATACACTCTTGAAATACATAAAAAAAAAAATTATTTTATTTTATACATGTATTATGACCAAAAACGTCAGCCAAACGCAACACCTCGAAAAGTAGGTAGGTCCGCCTTGTTGATAAAATCTCGGAGCTGTGTTGTCTGAAACAAAAAAATCAAAGTGCTTTAGGTTTGATATGACAATGGCTATGTCCCCTATGAATTTTATTTAGTTATTTTGAATAATAAAAAAATGGTGAAGAAAAAACAAAAAAATTTCAAAAAACCGGGTTTTTTTCGCCGATTTTTGAAAAAAAAAAATATTAAAATTCAAAATTTTTGAAAAAAATTTATAGGGGACATAGCGATAGGTTTAAAGAATATGTGGTTCAAATTTCATAAGGATCGGTTGAGTAGTTTCGAAAATTTCATCAACAAGGCGAGTAAAAACGTTGTTTCGAGAAAAACGCGTTTAAAGTTTTATTTACATGAAATTCTTAAAAAAAAATTACTTACACCTAGTCAGCGATGCCTGGACCGTATAAAATTCCTTCAGATTGTTCGAAGAGTTGACTTTCTTCCAATCTTTTCTGTCTCAGCATTGTTTTGCCCTCTTTGGAAGCTTCCGATGAACGGCGGTTGCCTACTTGGATACGCTGGCGGTCGCGCGTCGCGGCATATTATGCGACTGCAGTTTCGCCGATTCCAACGTGCATCGTTTCCATAATTTTCAATACTGTGCTGAAGCCTTCATTGAAAATACATGCTGCTGTAAGGCACGCAATTTTATTGCACTGCACTTGTATTACTCCTGCTACGATCTCCACGTAAACTATGCTTTTTTGTCTTACTTCCTGCACGTCGCCAGGATTTAGTTTGATGTTTGCCTTTTTTATCCATTGCAAAAATACGACAATTTCACGTAGAGAGCTGTTGCTCTAACGAATTTACAAACCGAACTGACTCATTTCGCTCCAAAAGCAGGTAGGTATATACATTTAGTAAAACAACGAAATATCTACGACCTTGAGGATACCGACATATAATATATATACAATATATATAATACTAGCTTTTGCCCGCAACTCCGTCTGCGTGGACTACAGGGTTGGGTTCAGAAAGAAAATAAGTTGTAGTATTATACTCCGCAGAGCCCCATTTACTTAAATATACAAAAATCATACAAATCGGTCAAATCGTTTCAACGTGAAACCGTAACGCGCCGGTCGACGCCTTGAGTATCATTATTGCGCGCTTGATCATTATTTTGAAACTGCGATATCTTCTAAGATACTCATTGAAATCAAATGATGTAAAGGACAAATTTATTTTGTATTAAATACTTGTAATGAATAACGTATTTATTTGGATAAGGATTAATATCATGTTTGTAAAAACACCTTCACAAACAATGCTTTATTTAAAATCAATTTGGTTAGAATAAAAAACTGAGTTAGTTCCTGAGATCTTAGCGTCAAACAAACAAACTCTTCAGCTTTATAATATTAGTATAGATTGAAGTTAAAAAAATATATTTGTGACTGGAGCGTTATGCACCGTAGTTAGCAATATAGAGATATATAAGCTACTATTATATGCAGTTACCTGATACAAATAAGTATGTAATTATCTTCGATCATATATAAAATGATGGAGAAAGAAATGTATGGAAATATTTTTAATATATTTTTTATTTATCATCATACGCCAACATATAACGACTATATGGAACATGCCCTGGACACAGGCTTTCTCTACAACTGAGTGGTTAGTGGTAGGTTTAGACCTAACTCCACCACGGTGGCCTTGGTGGTGGTTGGTGGACTGTAGTCCGTACTCTGTTATTACATACTAGCTTTTGCCCGCGACTCCGTCTGCGTAGACTTTAGGGTTAAGTGCAGAAAGATAATACGTGAATCTTTATTTCTTCTCATAAGTGTCCAAAAAGTTTTACTTTGAAAAAGCTATTTCCGCATTTATAACATGTTTATTCCACGGGAACATTTAATTGTTACTTCACAGGGTCCTATTTATGTTCATACCTAAAATTATATAACTTAGTCGAATGGTTTAGGCGTGAAACCGTAATAGACTTACAGAGTTACTCTTGCAATTTTAACATGTACCCATACCCACGGGAACACATTTTCCAGGATAAAAGTATATCATGTTAATTCGGTGGGTTCTACCTATCTCTATACCAAAATTCATTTACATTGATTCAGTAGATCTTGAGTATACCGATTCCCACGGGAATACTACACTTTCCGGGATAAAATGTATCCTTTGTTACTTCTGTTGGCCCTACCTATCTCCATACCAAAAATCATTCAAATCTTTCAGTAGATCCAGAAAGTCCCATTCCCACGGGAATACTACATTTTCCGGGATAAAATGTATTCTATGTTACTTCTGTGAGCCCTACCTATCTCCATACCAAAAATCATTCAAATCTGTTCAGTAGATCCAGAAATACCCATTCCCACGGGAATACTACATTTTCCGGGATAAAATGTATCTTATGTTACTTCAGTTGGCCCTACCTATCTCCATACCAAAAATCATTCAAATCGGTTCAGTAGGACCAGAAATACCCGTTCCCACGGGAATGCTACATTTTCCGGGATAAAAAGTATCCTGTGTTACTTCGGTGGGCCCTACCTATCTCCATACCAAAAATCATTCAAATCGGTTCAGTAGGTTCAGAAATACCCGTTCCCACGGGAATACTACATTTTCCGGGATAAAAGTATCCTGTGTTACTTCGGTGGGCCCTACCTATCTCCATACCAAAAATCATTCAAATCTGTTCAGTAGATCCAGAAATACCCATTCCCACGGGAATACTACATTTTCCGGGATAAAATGTATCTTATGTTACTTCAGTTGGCCCTACCTATCTCCATACCAAAAATCATTCAAATCGGTTCAGTAGGACCAGAAATACCCGTTCCCACGGGAATGCTACATTTTCCGGGATAAAAAGTATCCTGTGTTACTTCGGTGGGCCCTACCTATCTCCATACCAAAAATCATTCAAATCGATTCAGTAGGTCCAGAAATACCCGTTCCCACGGGAATACTACATTTTCCGGGATAAAAGTATCCTGTGTTACTTCGGTGGGCTCTACCTATCTCCATACCAAAAATCATTCAAATCGGTCAAAAGGTTTAGGCGTGAAAGCATTACATAGGCAGTGTCTTTTTCGCGTTAGAATATATGCTAATCCCACAGGAACCCTACATATTCCCGGGATAAAATGTTGTTCATGTTACTTCATAGGATTTCATTTATGATCAAACCAAGAATCATAAAAATCGGTCGAATGGTTTGAGCGTGAAAGCGAAAGAAAAATATAGGGTTTAATACCCAATCCCTCGGGAATACTACATTTTCCGGGATAAAAAGTATTCTGTGTTACTTCGGTGGGTCCCATCTAACTCCATACCAAAAATCATTCAAATCGGTCAACTGGTTTAGGCGTGAAAGCATTACACAGGCAATGTTACTTTTGTGTTACAGTATATGCTCATCCCACAGGAACCCTACATATTCCCGGGATAAAATGTTGTTCATGTTACTTCATAGGATCTTATTTACGTTCATACCAAAAATCATAAAAATCGGTCAAATGGTTTAGGCGTGAAAGCGTAAAATATGTATAGCGTTTTATACCCAATCCCACGGGAATACTACATTTTCCGGGATAAAAAGTATCCTATGTTACTTCGGTGAGTCCCATCTATCTCCATACCAAAAATCATCCAAATCGGTTCAGTACTTTTTGAGTTTATTCGTAACAAACATACAAAAATACAAAAATACAAAAATACAAAAATACAAACCTTTCCTCTTTATTATAATAGTATAGATATATAATATATATACATATATATAATATATATACATATATACAAGAGGATTATGAAAGAAAGCAGCTGCAAGACAAAACAATAGCAGGTAAGCGGCTGGGACGGCGCGCTAGAGGTACCTACCTACCTTTGCAGCGTTCAAAAATAATGTTAGAGTTCTCGGATAGTTCAAAAATTTTCACACAATATTTCTTAATACATTTACTTTCGAAAAAAGTAAAAAAAAAAAAAACGATTTTTCAAAAGTGAGTTACTAGACAGACCCCTTAAATTATTTTTAATGATTTTTATACTTTATGATTCATCATAAAGGATAAAAATCATTAAAATTTTGTATTCATATACAAAATGTGAAAAAATCAGGCGTGTTTTGGGACTTAACTCTCGACTTGACAAACAAAAAGTAAAAGTAATAAAAATACAAAATCTACTTAATTATACGTACTAACCGCTGCTTAGTAAATTCAATATTTCATTTAGTGCATCTGAATGTAACATTCCGACATCGATGAGGTAATAACATCGGGAGCATAATCGATATGCCGTCGACATTTGAGCGGGCGGCGTTCTCCGTAACGTCAAGTATTACAATTACATTACGTTGAATTGTTGCAGAGCACTGACGAGTTGCCCGGGAGCGACGTGGCTCAGTGGGCCGACGGGCTGTTCCTAGTTTACTCTATCACCGACCGGGAGTCCTTCAACTACGTGCGAAGAGCCAAGCAGATCCTACAGCCGGAGATACCGCTCACCTTAGTCGGCAATAAGGCTGATATGGTACATCTGAGACAGGTGAGACTTAGAATTTTGGATGTTGATGTATGATCAAGTGGTCGGGATTTCGTGTACTACTACTGTACTGTTATAAGGATATTCTTAAATGCAGCACGAAACACGGCTATAGGGACTTTAAATAAAATAGTGAGTGTACTCATACAAAACACTTCTACCTATTCTTTCAGAGATAGAGGCCTTAGTCCTACACTAAGTATACTTTTGTATATTCTAAATTCTTGTTAATAAAAACTATACTTACCACTTTTTAATATAACCACATCTCAAAGTAAATACAGTTACAATCCAGTGATAGAGTGTAAGAATTTCTTTACAAGAGCACTAGTTCAGCCACTCACAGAAAAGTTATCTGATTGAGTAGCAACTAGAAAGTTTTAGTTACTTGACTAGCTAAGTATCTGAGTAGATGTCTTCTAATGGGAAAATATAATGAGGTAGATATCGAAGATGAAAACTGAACTTAGGTAGTAAAACTTCAGCTATAACATTCAGTATCATCAAAGATTCCGGCGTTGTAAATATTACAGCTCAAAAATAGTTCCTGCGAAAGGAACCCTATTCGTGAAATGTTAAAATTGTACGATATTTATTTTGTTTGCCGAATTGCCCACATGAAATGATTGAGCAAACATACGCTTTGACGTGGGACGAGACAAGCATAAAGTAAACATGCTGTTCACATGAAAAAACTATTTATATTTTCCAAAAACATAAAATATTAAACCTTACAATTAAGTTGACAATTTTTAATTACTCGAACCATGATATTCGCATCTGAATACCGTTGGCAATAATATTGTTTCATATTTATTTTTAAATCTTTGTTTCCCTCATACAATCGCTATGTTAATGTGCTACTGACGTTACAGTGTAAAATTTGCATTTCGAAACATTGTTTTAATTTACCCACTGGTTACCCGAATCTTGTTAGTTGATCATAATGTACAACAAAATTAATTAAAGCTTCAATAAAATCTCCGTACAACAGTAAATAATTTCAGCTACATACGTTAATAAATACTTGAAGGAACTAGGATATTTTTACTGGCCGGCTTCATAATTTTAAGGCAACCAAACGTCAGGCGTGAGTATTAGGGCGAAGAGAATAAAATGCAGTTAACATAATCAACGCATAATCGAAATTATATCGCTAGTGAGTCCGTAATATTATAATTATTCAATCTAGCGCGACACTCCACCGAATACGTGGTACAATCTTTTGATCACGACGGATTTCCGAAAATGTCTTGCCGTCGTTCCTTGACACTTTTTCGTACCAGTCGCCGGTGTTGTGTCAGAGTGGCAGGCTGTAGCAGGATTGCCACTCTAAAAACATAATGAGCGTCGACACGGCCATACTGACTATCGCACGCCCTCGTGCGTAGACCTTACTCCACTGTTCCACCTGTAAAGACAGTCATACTGTTTGCAGATTACAATTTATCGACGCTCGTCCATCACTGACACACTCTCTTCTTCACACATACGGACACACAGCTTTAGTGTTCCGTAAATAGAATTTCGTCTTAGCAGCCTAGTGTTCTGTCCATTCATGTCAGTCTTGTTCATTTCTCAAATTCACGAACTGACCCGGACAACTAACAGGCGTTCCCACGACCAGCCATCCCCTCCTGAGATGACATGGACCAAGTAACCCTTTAGCGTCCCTCCGATCAGTCAGGCGTCCCTTAGACCAGCCATCATCTCCAATGATGACATGGACCGGACAACCATACAGCACATCTCAACCGACCTCTCAATAGGTCACACAAATGAACTTATCAGTCTGAAACGTCGGCCAATATAAGCCAGTTTCTCGGTCGAATACTCATGTCTCACAAATGAACTTATCAGTCTGAAACGTCGGCCAATATAAGCCAGTTTCTCGGTCGAATACTCATGTCCCACAAATGAACTTATCAGTCTGAAACGTCGGCCAATATAAGCCAGTTTCTCGGTCGAATACTCATGTCTCACAAATGAACTTATCAGTCTGAAACGTCGGCCAATATAAGCCAGTTTCTCGGTCGAATACTCATGTCCCACAAATGAACTTATCAGTCTGAAACGTCGGCCAATATAAGCCAGTTTCTCGGTTGAATACTCATGTCTCACAAATGAACTTATCAGTCTGAAACGTCGGCCAATATAAGCCAGTTTCTCGGTCGAATACTCATGTCTCACAAATGAATTTATCAGTCTAAAACGTCGGCCAATATAAGCCAGTTTCTCAGTTGAATACTCATGTCTCACAAATGAACTTATCAGTCTGAAACATCGGCCAATATAAGCCAGTTTCTCGATTGAATACTCATGTCTTCTATCGGAACATGGGCCCGTAGAACCCAGTCCCCTAGATCAACACACGCAAGCTTTACTACAGTCTTATACAATGCTCACCCACGAACTTATAAGCGAAGCTATTCTTTACTAGCGAGCAAGCAGACCCACTGTCAAATAGAAAAGAAACGAGCTCACCGGATGATGTGGTAAGGTTACCCCTCATAGGCTTGCGCTCACAGACGTGAACCTCCTAGACCACTGCTGGAGCACCTCCACCTCCCTTGCGTTTTGGACACGTCACGGCACAGTGCGTCATTTTCATAATCGTGCGTCGGTGCAAGATGTCCTATCTCGCCGCAAACGTAGCAAGTAATGCGAGTCTTGTCAGACCCCTTAGACGCCTGGCCTGATGTATTGCCTCGATTGGAAGAATCATCGCGTCGTTTGCGGCAGTCAACCGCTTTATGTCCTGGCGTGGCACAGCGATGGCATGTCATACCCATCGCTGTGGTCATGTCTTCTTTTTTGTGAAATTCCGCTGAGAATGCGGAGTAGCTGGACCTTTGTGGATACTTTATGGGAATGAAGCTCCCTTCTTATGGCTCTGTCTTTTAGGCACAAAATAGGTGTCACCATGCCGGTAAATATGTCCTCATCCATCTCCAAGCGCGGTATACGTTCTATCAAATTCCACAACCTTACGGCCCCTTCGCTAGCCGATTCTTTGGAGATAATTTGAAATCGCAGTACGTCGTCGGAATAGTCTTATGGCAGCATAGGCTTCGAAAATGTTACAATTAGTGTTTGTTTTATACGTGGCCATGTTAGCTCAGAATCGGACAATCTAGTAAGGCAGGTAGCTGCGCGGCTTCTTAGTGCATGTGAAAGTGACATTAACAATTCCGTACCTTGTATATTGCACATTCTGATCACAATTTCTGTAATTTTATACCATCCTTCTATGTCTGCATCTATTTCATCAAGATCAAAGCGCAAAAACTGTTTCAGTGACACGCTTGTAGTAGCTTATTATGGTTGCTATGCGACCAATATACGTGATAACAGAATTTCCATATTACGGAGTAAATCCGGTAACGGCGCCGCTTTTGGGTCACTTGTCTGGTTTTCATTAATATTCTCTTCAGGTTAAAACCCTTCGAATCCCACTTCTGATGAAGGAACTAGGATATTTTTACTGGCCGGCTTCATAATTTTAAGGCAAACAAACGTCAGGCGTGAGTATTAGGGCGAAGAGAATAAAATGCAGTTAACATAATCAACGCATAATCGAAATTATATCGCTAGTGAGTCCGTAATATTATAATTATTCAATCTAGCGCGACACTCCACCGAATACGTGGTACAATCTTTTGATCACGACGGATTTCCGAAAATGTCTTGCCGTCGTTCCTTGACACTTTTTCGTACCAGTCGCCGGTGTTGTGTCAGAGTGGCAGGCTGTAGCAGGATTGCCACTCTAAAAACATAATGAGCGTCGACATACTTTTAAGCCTGTTTTCAACGTGGTGGCCAAAATTGTGTTTTAGCTCATGTTTCGATAACTGTTTATGTTCAATGTAAAAGACCTAGCTTAATGCTACTTTTCTTCCTTGATGGTCGATGGAATTCCATAACGAAAGAATCTAATAATCTACCCAACCCGGTAATCGAAACCAGACCTATCGATCGCACGCCTCGCGCTTACGCCGCTTTTCCGAAGAGCATATTCTAGACAGCTCGAGTTTTAATAGACGGTCTTGAGATTCTTTATCTTTTGAAGTACTGAAATACGTTTATATTACAATGACAGTCTCGAATTCTCAACTCATTCTGTGAACCCAGGGGAATTCCACAACTATGATTTTGACCTATGAATAAATAAACGGTAACAACCTACCCTACCAGAGGAAAAGCTATAATTTAGGTTTGACAGAAATAACTGATTAATTCTAATTATTATCGAAAATTTTTGAGACCTGTTTTTGCTCAGTAACTAAATTAATACTAAGAAAACCTTATACGGCCTTGTTACGAAGACTAAAGTTGTGCCGGACTAAATCCAGATCATAAACCAACAACAACATGCCTCATAACCCTGACCTCACTATATGTGAAGTTATACGTGACGAACATCGAACATTCTTAAGAAATACTTCTATAATATAGGCTTAGATTACGTGAATCGGTACTGAATTAAGGAATATTGTTACAGGTAAGTCCCGAAGAAGGTGAAATATTAGCGAAAGATTTCGAATGCAGTTTCGCGGAAGTTGCGGCTGCTGAGCAAGTCAATCAGGTTGGAGAAGTCTTTCACGATTTGTGTCGCGAAGTTCTGGCTCTGAGGCGGAGAGCTAAGCATAGCCTACTTGACAGAATGTTGGGGTCAAAGACCGCATACAGGGTCTACTCTAGAGGGAAGAGCGATAGCGCTCTCCCAAAGGATTAAGAACTGCAGCATTTAGCCACGCCTCCGTGCTGTAACTATTAGATTTTTTAATTCTCAGTGTTAGTCACTTTGTAGTCACGCCGTACGTATCGGTGTAATGTCGACTGTTCGTAATCCTCAATGGTTTTTGGTTGTAAAGAAAGACTACTTTACAGAAATGTGTAGTATGCATAGTGTATTCGCTTGCGTGATTGAAAAGAAGTTCAATAATTCATGTGCGCATTCTTTGACGTTTGCAAAAATACATTTAAGTTGTATTATTTTGTCTTCGAAATGCAATCGTCAAACGGTGTGCGAGATGATATTTTTGTTTTATATTTTTATTTTGATGCATTTGATTGTTAGAGATGTACGATTATTATTTAATTATGTGATTATGATATAATTATTTTAATAAAATTATTATTTTAAAGCTTTTTATTTTTATTTTTTCGCATTTACGTTTTATTTTGTCTGCATATACAAGCACTTTGGTTTCATATAGTTTGTTTTTTTATGCTACCAATACACACAAAACAAAAATCAAATTGATGCACTCACAAAAGAACAACAAACATATTCGAAATTCAATTGAATAGATAGACAATGAAATAATGAGCTGCGATTAAAAATGACTGGCAGCTATAAGGCAACCCCAGAGTCAGTATCACAATGGGCAATGTGTGCAAAGTGGCCCCAAATTAAAATAAAATCGTCACCCTACGCAGCGGGACCTCAAACGCTCCGACCAATCACGGCACAGCTTTTAGATTACATAAAGTATTTGACAGTTAAGTGACAGCGATTTAAAGATGGCACCCTATTATGTCTGTGGTTTTAATTTATGGTACGTCGCTATGAAATTATTATTCGAAAACCAGAACATTATCACTTAGTTTTCACATAAAATTATATAAAAACATTACTACAGCGCTACATTTTTCACAGAGAAGCAATTGCTTACTTTAGCTTACTCAGAATCCCTATCCTACCACACACCCGCCACTGCAACTCCTGTATTCCAGGATCAACAGCGGCACGCACAGTATTGGCGCCGAGCAATGAAGCTCAGCGAATCTAAGGGGACCTAAATTGTCATAATCCCGCAACGAAGTTAATCAGAAAAGCAACGTAAAGGAGGAGTTGGAAAACAAAGAGTTGTCCACTTCCCTCCACAGCAAAGCGGGTGACTTACTCAGAATCAAACTCCTACTTTGAAATGAGAAAAAGTAAAATTCTGAATTAGAGTGTACCTTAAGAGAGGTTTGTATTATATTGAATGAAAAAGCCATTAATCAATAAAATAATTTCCATGAACAACTGTAACACATTAATATACTCTATGAAACATATTTACAAAAAAAAATATTTACTACTTTTATCACTATTGAATTATCGTTCCACACGCCTTTCCTTGAATGCACAACAGCCAATTATTGAATGAGCTTATCATAGTGTTTGGGGTAGCCACCCCCCGCCCGCCCCGCCTTCCCCGCCGAGCCCCGACTTCGCACGTCCTTCGCAGGATCGGTTCAGTTGCGCGTACGTCACTATGTCATCAACCATCTCTGACGTAAGCGACGTTCAGATCGAAATTTGAAAATTTTTGCCAATCACTTTTCGTTTTTTATTAGCTTTGTGTGTAATGCTGTGAGGTGCTTATTACCGGACAAGTAAACCGTAAGTATTGCGATAATATTTTGTATGTATGTTTTATGTGTGCGAACTTCGTAGGTTTTCATGGAAATTGTAAAGCTTTTGCGAGGAGATATTTTGACGCCAGCGGCTCACCGCGAAATTTTCTTTGGTGTATATGGACTGTTGCACTCAAAATTTTGTTTCAATTAAATTTATTGGGAGATAGAATATGCCAAAATTTCATTTGCTAATTGCTATAAAAATCGATATCAGTAATTACTTACACAATTTTTTAATGGATTGCAAAGATAAAGTCATGAAAAATACGTAAACTTAAAATGTATGGAATTTTTTAAAAATAACTGTTATAATATTTCAGAGCGGTACATTCAAAGTAGGTTACGGACGGATAACGCAATGCCTGTGAAGCTTAGATTAAGCTTTAGGAATAATGTAATACATTTTCTTCAAAGGAAATAGCTCTAGCTTTAATAGAAATGAAATTATAATTACTCCATAATGTTTTTTTTGGTGTATGTCTCTTGATATTATATTTGTGGCTAATTCTATACCGAGAATAAATTTTACCGATGCAAATGATTTTATGGCTCGTATTTAGATCTAACAATGCACTCTCTACCTACACCGCGGGGTTATTAAACCTATGAAATGAGCAACATATTTGTTTTTAATTTATCTACATCATTCCGCATTATGCACTAAAAACTAGACCCAGGCTGTAATACTTTACAAAATTAAAATATATATTCAATTCATAAAATATTAAATACATTAATTAGGTAAATAAACTCTACAGTAACGTACAAAGTATTATCCCAATTTAAGATACAAGTCTTGTGTTTTGGATATCAGAAAAAACGAAAAGCTTTTCGGAGTCACAAATGGCCAGATCTAAAACAGATATTTGGTGCATCACACAAACATTTACCTGTGGGCGACCATCGAACCCGGGGCCTCACGTTTTGCGAGCTGATGATGGACCTACTGGGCGACGGCACTGTCAAAAAATATTATTAAATTACAGATATCTATAAATAATTTTCTGCTGTTATAAAGTTTGTGCCCCTCAAAAATGTAATATAATAACTTGAGACAGTAAAAATTAGTGAATGAAGCCTTTACAGGTATATGAGAGTTAGGAATCGAAAAGTACTTAAGGCTTTACCTAGGTTTAAAATAATTAGACGGTTTAATCGAAACATGACAGCAAAACTCTAAAACTTTAATTTATCTTCACAATGGTACTACCACGGATGCGTCAAAACAGTTGCAATCTATGCTGCGATTGGAACTTTTAACGGCAAGATATTCATTAAAAGATCATCATAATATTTTATTCTGAATTCTCGAATATTTTATAGACATCTATAAATGATTTATGTCGCTGGTTTAATACCTTTTTTCTTTATAAGTACACCATTCTTAAATATTATAACGAAATATACATACATAAGTC
The DNA here is from genome assembly GCA_030295005.1 of Cephonodes hylas. Taxonomy (NCBI): domain Eukaryota; kingdom Metazoa; phylum Arthropoda; class Insecta; order Lepidoptera; family Sphingidae; genus Cephonodes; species Cephonodes hylas. The sequence continues at coordinate 5,736,651 of AP025360.1, read as the reverse complement.
TCATTGATAACTTAACTTTAACATATGACTTTCTACGGAAGTAGTCTAGTTTCACAAAGTGAATTAGTTTTCATCACTAATGTAAATGTTCAGTATTGAGTTTAGAATTTCATACAAATAAGCTTATAAGCCCGTTGAAAATGCCTGTTGGGTACAAATTAATTTGTTTCATATAATAACAATTCCAATGACTAGCTATCAATCGATCGGCGCGCGAATTACAATTTGTATTAACGTTTGTTATTTAGGAGTATGTTATGTACGTCATTAATTCCTTGAAATAGTTAAAATTGACTATTTTAGCTATAGGAATAGTCATATGTTACTTTTTATTTAGTGTTCTTTCTTTTATTTGTGAATATAAATGTATAGTAAAGGAACTATGAATAAAGTTTTGAAGAAAGTACGTGAGATATGAGGCAGTATACAGAAATATTAAAAAACTGTATGTCCTTCATTGTTCACAACAAAAAATACTGTTTTTTTTAACTTGCATATATTTCTAAAGCAAATTAGCGAGCGAGCTATCGATGTTTTGAAACGGCTGTCAGTCAAAGCCATAGTGAATATCGACGCAGAATTTTCAGAGCTAGGCCCAGTTACATTTTTCATTGCAATTGACGATGAAAATCCGTAGTATATAGGTAGTTTTTGTGTATCAATGGTAAGTGTGTTGAGCCAATAACGCATGTCTCGGTAAACTTCAAGTTCAATAAAACACATAAGTAGATGCATTTTTTGTGTAATACTAATATCCTTTCGTATAAATAAAAGTGTTAATGTCACGTCGTTTTACGAGATAAATGTAAGTGTAGCAATTTTCGCGGCTTTAAAGTAAAGCATTTCTATCCACCCTTGTAATTAAATGCAGTGTATGTTTTTATTAATACTTGATGTAAATAACGTTTGAAAATGTTTAATACACGGAATGTCGGGTTTAAGAATCAAGTATTTTGCGGTTCGCAGTTTATAAACCATGTCATAAGGAGTCTAGACAGCGGTTCCACAAAGTGACGAAACCGTGCCTTGATAAATTTATTTTATAGAATTTTATATCTTTTAGTTAATCCATAATCCAGTGGATAAAAATAAATGGACTACAATACGTAGTAAACAATTAATTCATATTCGCCGTTACGGATTTTGCATCCATTTAGGGCTAAAAGCCCCATTACATTTTGTGTCAGTGCAAACTTCTGTTAGTGTATATTAAGCTGCCGTACGATTCGGTAAGCGCAGATACATAGTTAATTGAATTCGAGTATTATTATATACGTTGTTAATGACTTCGGGAAAATATGAATTCCGCTTGTTGAAATTTTGCAGTAGAATTATCCATTACTTACAAACTTCATGTTTTAGTATTCTTTACAAGTTGCGAAAGCATTTTGGTAATTTTTATGCAATACGCTTCAATACGTCAAATAGGAGAGTGAGACTCGTAAGGTACTATTTTTATATCGTTCGAAAACAAAAAAGATATAAGAAAGACCAGCAACGCAATAAAAGAAGGATATTATCGGGTATTGACAATGAAACGGAACGTTTTACCGCTGCTGACAGATTTTCTATTAGATATTGTTGCTGTCCTGTTCTTTGCGGTTACCTCATCCTGATTTCTACTGCGACGGTTGCTCTACGTCTGATTGTTAAAAGTCTAGTATCATTTATTGGCTATGAGACGCAATTGCGGTTATTTTGCCGTACAAAGTATTCCACCCAACTCGTCCCACGGGCTTACCATGTAGGCGTCTTTATCTTAAAAGCTGAAAAAAGGCTGATATTACGTATATAATACTATGCGAGTTAATAGTAGGTTAATCCATTAATCCGCAATAAAACAACGGCATTAATGGTCATCGCTTCGAATCTTTTAGGTATTAAATTCTATCCGTTTATGTTTTCATTTTTCACGGCAACGTAACAAGTTTATTAGCACGCCATTAGCCTTTATTACGTTACTGGGGACGGATTTAATTTAGTTCAGCGGTCATACTTCTTTAAATGTTTACTTTTTTTTCTACTTTCAATCTAAGGTTAGGTGCAGTTTGAATTGAATGATGTATGAAGAATTGATCAAGACTCAACGCCATAAGAATAACAATAGTTTAAACTGAAACGGAAATCACATGTCTGATGATTTGTACACAAGTCTATTTCTCCTATTAACCTTTCATTGAACGAAAATATTGAACGTTGAAATTATTCGGGATGGCAATGTTTAGAGTTTAAGGAGCAATGAAAACCTCGGCTTGACCTTTAACATTTAGGTACTGCATAACGAAGACTATGTCGGTGTTATTAGTTGGTTGCATTAATTGTTCGCCACGTGTGCTACAAGGCAGCAAGCTGCTTAGTAATTGCATTACTTGCGGGTTCAGTCTCCACACTCGATTAAGTTCTCGGAAATACATTTTCAGTTAATAGTATTACATGGCTACTATGGCAACGCTATTATAATTTTATTTGTGCCTTCATGTTCAGTGCGACCTAAAAGGATATTATGATTATTATGCCTGTACATATGACAATAAAGTGTAGATAAATAATTCTCAGTTAGATGGTTAAACACGAAGAAAAGTTCTTAAACTCAATGGCATGAAAGTGCCAATTTGCCTAAGCCTAGCGCTATGGTCTTGGTCTTACTATATCAGCAAACTGCATAATAAACTCTTTTAATGAAATTACCAGTCTCTCAAAATGGAACGTTGTATCAATTTAAATTACAAGTCTTTGTTTAGTTGTTACTGCTGGTTTAATTTTTCTATGAAATATAAATTTCATTCATTCTATTTTTAAAATTTTAATTACAGAACGTAGCTTGCATAAAATGATAAAACATTTTGCTTGAAAATGTTTTGCCAACTCTACCCAGCGATAAATAATAACAGAACCCTTTTAGATTTATTTTTATAAATGAATTTAAATGCATAAAATAAATTTATCTAAACTATTAGCAGGATATTCTAGTACATCAAGCTTTAATCTTTTCACAAGCACCTACACACTGCCGGGATATAAATTATCTATTCTGTTGAATACTAAGAAATAACACAATTCAATTATAGAGCTCTCTCTACATCATAAAGGATTATTTTAATTCTAGTCCTACGTATTGGATTTTTCCATTGTTATATTGCAATGCAGTGGATTAGTGTGATTTTATTGTGAATTATTCATCGTTTTAGCGTCGATATGCTTTATAAGCCATATCGTTTGACATTTTGAGAACGAATAACTCTTTTTTAGCCGCGAGTTTTGTGTTGGATTGAAAACTTTAAAGGTTATATATGTCCAAACACACATATTTATCTTTAGAGAGACGGACAGGTTTCAAAGCAAGACTAATATTGCCCTGCCCTTGTGGGAGTTACAAGATATGTTACTAATGGAATCAGTAGTCATTCAATCCTCATTTTTTTTTTCATTTAAATAATATATTATGTATAAAAACCGAATGTAAAATGATGTAAACCGAATGTAAAGATTCCTTTGTTTAATTGGCTTTGGTAGATGAAGTAAAGTTGTAAGATTTTATCACAGATATTTAAAACTTGTTAAATTCATTTGTTAATTCGCAACAGTCTCGAGAATAAGACGCGCGGTCGTGAAAAAATATCTCTAGTCGCGGGTTCGAATCCTATGCACAAACGTCTTACTTTTTTAAGTTATTTGAGGTCACTATTAATATGCACTTTAACGGGTAGGAAAGCATGCTCAAGAAACTTCACCCCTAAAACAATTTCGTTTGGTGCGATAACCGTGAGTCCCTTCTAGGCCAGCATAGTGGACTAAGACCTAATCATCTTAATAACGGCACGTATGTGTTTATATGTTTGACCATGTTGTATCGATTCAACACGAAAGCACGAGTTACACGGAGCTCAAACAGCGCGCGTTCCATAAAAGGTCTTTATTGCAAACTCAATGAACTATACAAAGTGAATAGAAAGCGTTTTATTAATGTTGTAAACCGGGCTATTTTTAGTTTCTGTTAGTTCTTCTGAGATATCGCTGGTGTTGCAAGAAGTATAACAATAATTATTTGTAAAAATATAAAGTTTATCGAAGTGTTAAATGTGGTTCGATTAGTACAAACGCAAAGCCATTTTGTACTTAAAAAATATTCAAGTATTTTTTAATGGTACGGAAAAATAGCGCCGCATTGGCAGTTTTGATCGTAACACAAATAGTTCACTATCATTATGAATCTTTGACTGCATTATATTTCCAACTATAATTCTCGGTTATTAATGCTCAATTATTTTTATTCACGCAGTCTAAGTCTGTTTTCGTCGACTTTTGATGATGACTCCATTTTCGTATGCTTTCTCTTTCACTAGCAAAACTGCTGGCGGATTGATACCAACATTGCTAATCCGTGACACATATTCGCAATAACCATTCTCACAAATGTATCCCCAACGGGTTTATCACGGTCTTACTTCTATACTACCGTACGTATATCAAGTCCAATACTATTGAGGTCGAGCGTACAGCCGTATGTCGAACACATTTCCGGACTTCGTGCTGTTGCCGCGAACTTATCTGAGCATAGATCTGTACTACCCAGAACCTTAAGACATGGTTGTCTGTACTGGTGTACATACGAGGAACTCAAAATACAGCTATAATATACTACCTAAGACGAATATTGTGCATATTATGTTGATTCATTTCAGGGATTAAAACTGCAAAGTACTATTCACGGAACGAACTCTAGCAAACTTCTCCGCGTAGACTATTAAGTACGAAAATAATGGTCTAATATTATTTCGTGCAATTTATAATAAAACTCAACCGAAATATAAATTAAACACGGGAACTAGTAAATTTGGAACGAGTTTTATGATATTTAGCGGAGTGAATATTGTTTTGTTACATGAATAGGGCGAAACATTCTTATGTATTTGCAGTGCTTCGCTGAATGGTAGAGGCCAATTAGTACTCGCTGGAGCAGGCTTTAGGAACTATTGCTATAGCATATAACGTATTCCCAGATGCAATGACTTTGTTTTTCTTTCGAAATAAGAAAATGTCAGGAATACGGTAATTGGCACAGTTCTGATAATATTTATTAACATATGAAATAAAAGACAATGAATGACTTATACTAGTTTTGTACTTACCCGTCGATCAAAAATTTTACTTATGTCCAGGTTTTCGTTTGTTAACCTTAATTACCATCAAAATTCAGAATTTAAAAACAGTTTTACTGTTTCCTTCTAGTTCCATAATAATGATAGACTTAAGATATAATTTTTAGGTTATTTTAAAATGAATGAAGGAATCCAGACCTCCCCGTCGACACGGGCGGTGGGTCGCGCGTGACGCTACCAATCATTGATGTTAAGGGTATGCGGGCGCTCTATAGGAATTACACTGAAATATGATCTTGGTAACTTTCCAATACATTGAAGTGTTGTAATATTTATCCTTTATGAAGACTAAAAAAAATTACTGGCACAAAAAAAACTGGCCTCAAGGTTTGGGCGCGCGGTCGAGAATCTCGGCGGTCGCGGGTTCGAACCCCAGGCACACAACTCTGACTTTTCGAGGTTATGTGTGTATTCACATTGAATTATCACTTGCTTTAAGGGTGAAGGAAAACATCGTGATGAAACCTGCACACCTAAAAGTTCTTAGGAATTTCTTAAGTAGTCCGCCAACCCGCACTAGGCCGGCGTGGTGGACTATAGCCTAAACCCTATCAATGGTAGAGGAGACCCGTGCTCAGCAGTGGGCGTATATGGGTTGATGAAGACAAAAAAACTGCGTTCGAATAAATTATATAAAGGGCCAAGTAAATACAATTATTCCATTTTTTCAATTATGTTCCACATCGATATAGCGACAGAGATCGAATAAGTTCTACTTGGACAACAATTATGTATTCTCTTTGTACTGAAGCATCACTAATAAAATACTTAATGATATTTTAATTCACAGATATGGGGAAAAGCGGCAATGACTGCAAATTAAATATTTTTTGAGTTACAAAACGAATGTAATGAAGATATATTAAAGCTTTTATAGATCACAATGATTTGAACAGTAATTCGTGTTAGCGTTACCTATGTGTCATGCATATCTCTTATTACTGAATACTACATTACTTTCATACATAATGTAATGAAAGCTAGCGGCAAATGAATTCGTCTAATCGAAAACCATAATCACATTTATAGTTGTAACACAAAATTAATTTTCGCCTTGTCAACTCGTTAAAATTTCTTATTAATGTGGTACCGACACGGTTGTTGGTTCATTTTTATTGTGTAAACTGCTGCTATCGTCACATGTACTACGCTCACCTACAACTCGTAAGTTGAAAATTAAATCATGTACAATCAACCTATTCAATACGATTAAATGTTCCGAGAAATAAAGGCACCAACAAATTTTAGACGAAATTATAAGCATATTTTCAAGTGCATTAAAAAGGGAAACGATACCACGCGTGATGTGAAAATATCCTCGGGGTAATTATTCGCGCGGAAACAAAATATTTTTTGACAGATACATTTTTGTGATGTAAACTTTCTTTTTTCCGGTTATATTTTGAATATATTTACTAATTAATTAATTATCGAAAGCAGAAATGCATGCAATGACGGAATGCAGAAACGGGTGCTAAAAAAATATATATTATATCGAATGTGTAACACGTCAATAGATACGTCTTTCTTAAAGAGATTTAAATAAGAAAAGTATCATATTGACGTAGCTGCGTGTGTAGATAAGCGTGCGCGCCCGCGCGTGTGTGTATGTGTGTGTGTATCGTGTCGGGGCGTAGGGTAGGGGTGATTGAGACCACAAAATTTATTGCAGTTTCCAACACCCACTTATTGTAACTGATTTATCTATTGCATTTACTTCGCATAACATGTATGTTTCATTGCCAAACAAATATCAGACAATATTCAAATAAAGATGGATGGATGCCGCTTCCGATAGAGCGCTTTGGAAGTCTTTGAGGGAGGCATATGTACAGCAGTGGACATCATTTGGCTGATGATGATGATTCAAACAAAGATTTTCCTGCTTTTGCCAACATAGTATTTCACCACTCTCTAAAAGTAATCTAACCAATTTAGAGCGAACTCGGGGCGGCTATTATGGGATATTTATAATATATTTTTATTTCATTAAACTATGAATGGACGGCACTCGTTTGGCTCCACGAAAATATAGCTGCATTTTGCAGCGAGATTTTGTAGTGTAAAACAAGCTATATTAATTTTTCTGAATTTCAATAGTCCGGCCCATTGTTCTGTTCCGCAAACGTACATCCACGCGCACTCGTACAAAGTATTGAGACAACAAATCGCGCCACAGATACGGAATGCTTTCAGTATTGTCTATATTTTGTACAAAAAACTCCATAATCAATTGTTTTCCGTTTTTATATTTTGTTTTATATTACTTTTTATGAGGGATGTCACTTTATGATCAATTGGTATAGGTTCAGAAATGTTCTATCACGTAAAGTTGGATAGTATCAACGTCAAATTTGAATTTTGCTGTCATGTTTCGTTTTAACTATTATAGCTAAACTAGAAGAAAGCCCGAATGGAGTAATAATACATATCGCTAAATAGAAGTCCATATAAAATAATTGAATTCGCATGTTCCGCCCACTGAACCACTTTATTTAGCTAGCTTGTTGATTATTGTTTAATAAAGGACCTTAAAATGAATAACACTATTTATGTGCATTTAATTTTGACGTTCTTATAAATCGATAAATTATATTGGTTAAAGAAGTTGTCTTCGCTTGGCAAAACGTTATTTGTTCCACACACATTGTTTATTATTACAACAGCTGCCGGAGTCAATATAGAAAAGTAAATCGCCGCAATTCGTAGACAGTCTATTAAAATCCAGAGTAAACTGACAAAAAAATGTTTTGAACAGCTTTTTGCACCATCTCAATTTGAAAAGCAAGAAGCTACCGACTTTTCGATGTTATTATTGCACACGCTTTTGTTGTAACCCTCCGGTATGCACCGGGCCCTTTCGACCGGGCTCGGTTCATCCGCGCCTTTGTGAGACCAATACTTACTGGGATTATCCTTACATAATTACCTGTTTTGTGAAATTGTAATTATCAGTAGAAAAAAATATTTACTTGCAAGTGACCGACGTTGCTTCTGTGCACTTTTGTTCTGTGGCTAAGCGTCCATAGCTTACGCAAACGTATTGTTCTCTATCTTTTGAAAACAGATTATACTGGAGTCAAATAATTACTGTAGAGACAGTGAATGTATTTGCTCAACGTCGTCAACTATGCGAAGGGGTTATTTGAATAAAATTGTTTAATGACCAACACTAAAAGTTTCCACTGCGAAATTGATTCACACGAATGTAATTCATATGAAGTTTTGCAAGTGTTTTAAAATGAACTAAACGCTAACCACTCAAGCCCTCCACATAATAACGCTTTAGTTTAACAAGTAACCATTAGAACAATGCGAATAATGAACAAACGCACAAGGGCCACTCAGCTTTGTGACGAAAAGATGTCTGTCACGTAAGTTGCGGTAACAATGGCGAATTATTTTCTTACATTTAATGTAATTATTCTTGATCCATTCTTTTTATTTTCTTTGCATTGAACTTTTAAGGGCCGTTCTCAAACCGCGACAGTTCGCCACTTGAATGTTTCGCACGATGCATGTTCCGATGGTGTGTGAGAATGTTCCGTTTGCAACATTTTATTCGTAATTACCACTTTTGTTTCAGGTATTATGGTAAATGTGGTATTGAATAATTAACGATGCTTCCCGTTGCCTCCACTTCCAGTAAGTGCTTTTTTATTATTTCTAACCTGTTTTATTTGCAAAAAAATCTACTTAAATTTATTTATTGTAAGTTTCGTTATATTTTTCTGTTTCAACGCAACTCATTTTGGCGACGGCGCTGTTTATGCAAGTATATGAGGTTTTTGTTTACTAACATCCCTGTCCAACAGGTCAAATAGCTATCAACCATTATCAATTACAGCGACGAGATGATGTGAGTAAATTAGCATCCCGGTAGTTCCCACGAGGTGCGCGGACGCATCTGCTTTCGCTCTCATTGCAACCCCACTGACGCCCTCGCAACTACATTCATTATTGATACCGCTCATTTATTTTTTATTATTAGCTCTAAAAATGTTCTCACATTTAACCGACACTCCACTCATTGGCCATAATGATTTAATGATTATTATTATGAATTGTTAGCGCATTTCATATTTCATACTTTTTGAATTAAAATAAGCATATAATGTAAATAGGTCGTTACGCAAGCATTAATTATTTATTATTTGTTAATGAATGCAAAAAATTATGATATTATACATCTTTCACACTCATCTGAAAGTCGTTGTTAAGAATCTTAATTCAATGTTTTAGTAAAATAGTCTGTAAATACCGATAATGTATTGATAAAATTCGGGTTTCTCTTTATTAAAAAGTATTTTGTGAAATAACCTCATTAAATGAAATTTTATCAAATTGATGGTCTTAAAATCAGTCGACAAAGCATTATACGTTAAAAACACCGTTAGGTAAAAAATATTAAGCCTTACAATTTTCTTAAATTCATATATTTTAACTGAGAAAAAAAATAGATGTTATTAATGCATTTATACTGACTAGCGTTAAAATAATTTTGTTAATAAGATTAAATCATCTCATAACTAGAGCTAAAAATATACCGTATAGAACTGAAACACAAATTCGTATAAAACGGCACGTAGAAAGAAACGATTGATAAATACGTCACCGTGGGTAAACAGTATATGAATAGACCGTAATTTAAAAACGATATTTCAACGGATGCAACTGATAATCACTGGGTAGTAGCGACATTACACACGCGATGGACAACATGGGTCAAAAGCGCACAGGTGATGTTTCGCACGGTTAAAATGTTGATAGATATCGTTAGGGACGATTTAGACCGATATGGGCGCGCACGAAACTATACCAACATTTCGTAAATAGGGTTAACGAGAAGCTAATTATGCATCGACTATTCTTTTCACTTTTGTGAATGTAATGTCGCGTTCTGTTTCCATGGCATCGTGTTTGCAAAAATATTATTATTTATTAGTTTTAATAAAAGCGAAAAATAGAAAAAAAATACACATTTGCATTTGTTGTATTAGTCAGTATACTGATAGAGTTTATTTTTCTTAAATAATAATTAATAAAGGAAAATAATAAAGATTATATTCTGACAGCCCCGTGGCGCAGTTGGCTAGACACCAGCCTGCGAAACGAGCGGCCGCGGGTTCGATCCCCGCACCGAGACAAATGTTTGTGTGATCCACAAATATTTGTTTCGGGTCTGGGTGTTTATGAGACCGAAAAGTCTCTCGTAGTTTCTGATACCCACGACACAAGACTCGTATCTTAGTGTGGGGTCAGGACTATGTATGTGACTTTTGGGTGTATTTATTTATTATATCAGGTTATACATTAAATTCTTGTAACTTGTCATAGCTATGTTCAAGTGAATAATGACAATTAAAAAAATTACAGGCCAAAAAATTAAAAGGATCAAAGCAAACAGAAAAGCTAAAGAGATTAACATTGACGGAGTGATTAAGATCCGAACGTTGATCTGTTAGGGAGAGGGCTCATATGGAGTTCTTATATCAGACTGGCATGCATATAAAGAATAAACTCAAGGGAGGCAGCCTGGGAGACGTACCTATTTTGTAAATTGTTTCGTATTAACTCCAAACATTTCAAGAATTTCCAGACCATCTTGATCATCTCACGTTACTCTTAAAACAATGAAATAGTACATGCGTTGCTGTACTTCAGATGTGAATTTATAATTATTAAATTTCTTAATTCCCACTAGTCCAGTGTGGTGGACTACTGCGTAACCTTTCGAAGTAATAGAAGATATCTGTTATTTAAAATAGATTGAACAGATAAAGATGGAAGGTGATAAAGGAATATTGAGCTGTTCCGTTAATCAATACACTACACGCGAAACTAAGACATACTTGCTAATTTTGATTAATATATCAGTTCAATGCCGATCGATTCGTCCCAGGCCACATGCTACTTACATTGCTTTTCATTTATCCTCATCCAACCCAAGTTAAATCTAAGTGTGACGGTGCATGGATCGATCAACAAATATACTTAGTTGTGACGCAAAGATGAATAGTAAATATTGAACGGCACTGCAATACTCCCTAAGTTTCAGTACTTAATATAACGACGGCGCTTCGAAGTAAATGAAAGTGATCATAAACTCGTGATTATTTATCGAGTAAGAAGACATATGTACATAGATTTAATAGCAGACTAAGATTAAAGTCGTAGGCGCTGTATATGCGTTCAGATATCTATGTGGATTCCCCATATGTCAAGTGAAACATGGCGACCTATTTCGATTATAATTGATGATGATGTTAAAAAAAAGTGTTTTTATAAAAAGCAGATTTTCTAACGATATTTTCGAAATGATTTATAAAATAAAAGAAGTAATTCATTGCTCGTGAATTTGCATTACGAAGAATTTAAATTTGTATTCGAGATTTAATAGTTATTGTTAGAAGGCTCTTAAGTCCCTATTTTCATTACGTTGATCCATTCCAGATATTTTGAAGTACATTTCTTCATATTATACTACATGCTTCCATTTAAACATTAATATAAATCGGCAAGGTATGCCTATTTAGCAACTTTTTAGTTCTAGCAATTAGTATAGAGGTTATATCGTAAAATCGTTTTAATTGTTTTTATTTATTATTTTGAATAAATGCACCTACAGATTTTTAAACGGAAGTAGGTACCTTTTGCCTCCACGCCAATTGATTAAAATGAAGAGAACATTTAAACGAAACAATTTGCTTCGGAATCAAGGAGTATCCGCTAGTTCCATTTTGGAACCTGTAATTATCTATGACCGTTTCGGTAGTTGTAAGTGCGGCGTATTCAACTCATACATTTCGTGCTTGCATTGTCTTCGCTTTGTATTTCATTTTTTTCATCGTATTCCATTCGACACCGAGCTTCCTGCCCCGCAAGTGTACCGACTGCTTTAAATGGGCATGAATACCTTTATGCCTTTTTGACTACAGACGTTTGGAGGTGTATTAAAAGACGTTTTATCTTGTAAATGCCGTGCGTTCATCGTGGGACCGGTCTTATGGAATTATTAAGTCGAAATGAGAGTGAAAAAAAATGTTTTGTATGGACGATCCGGTGTGGGTTCTATGCAATTTTTTCTGATCGTATTTAGACAGCTATATTTGGTTTAATGAAGTCACAGTTGATATTAAGTGCATTCGTCCCTCGCGTGTGATCGTCCCAAGAGAATTCATTTATTAAATAAGACGTTTTTGCATAGTTTATTTTAACGGGTTGTAATTTGATGATAATCTTGTAACGTATGAAATTTGTTTAAATAATTATTATCGATACGACGCGCTTGCTGTTGTAATACATTCACTACAATTTCTCCATGTTAATTATGCGACGCGGATAATTGTAATGTAACACTGTCAATGTCGTCATCATAATTAATTTCATATATTGTTTAAAATTTCGATATCAAAGGAATACCATATAATTATTTGGTATTGTAGATATCATATTTCGTTTATTTTCAGAGTATTTTCGTTAAAGTACTCAATGAAAGGTCAAGGTCAAGGTGTAAGCAGGCTATGATTAAAAAGAGTTTGCAAATAACTGAGATTCCATTATAGCCACTTAAATGGCGCACGGTGTAACTTAAAAAGCATGTAGGTGTCTAGAAATTAAATCCTAGTTACAATTTCAATATTAAATAATGTATTTATTTCGCAATAAACAACATAAACTTCGTTTCAAAATAAAATAAAAATATTAGTTTCCAATTTAATTTATTAATAGAAATTCTTTGCAACATGAATAAAAATTAGCTTGCAAACATCACATCAATGGAAAAAATAGCATTCTGTCTTGTAGTCAAAGCATTTCTGATAAAATTCATACATATTTTATTAAGTTTGATTTCACTTAGATCATAATTAATCTGTTTTTATTTGTTTTGTGTCCCTTTTCCCTCGCCAGTTTCGTTATATTTGATGTGAGTTATTGCTATTGAAAATGTATGCATGAAATTTATGGAGATTTTTTCAAATGAAATGAAGTGTTGCTTTAGATATTAAATAGTGTAGTGGCTTTTGTGACGCTTTCGACCATGATTGCCAGTGGTTGTGATTTGCATAAAATTACCACTTTTCCCACGCAGCATAAAGTTAAGGCCACTTATAATTTATCTAATCTTAAATATGACGGATAAAATAATTCATGTGCTTATAATTTTAAAAAATAGTGTGCATTGGGATCAGTTGTTGGAGAACATTTTAGTAGCACCTTATATCGAATAATATAATTTACGTTAGTGTTATTTATTAGATATATAGCTCTATAATTTTTATCTTTATTAGATTTCTTGTAAAATATTTAGGGCGAAGTATAAACTAGCTATTGTATTTACAAAGTAAATGTATAGTTAAAAAATTAAGCGTAACTCCAAGTAATAAATTTAAAAAGTCTTTAATTATGTTAACACAAGCCTTTTCATTTAATCAAATAATTGGATTGCAAATGGTAGTTTGGATTTCGAACGGCACCAATTTATCCCGGCAGTGATGTATTTAGGTCTGTGTTTGTAGGTTAATACATTGAATTAGGTAACCTGTTCAACAGTGTGGGCTAATTCAATTTATTATGTGATCACGTGACTGCCTTCGGTAATTTTACACGACACGCTGCATAATAGTACATCATTATCCACTTGCCCTTTTCCCAAGTCTATTTGGAGTCGGCGCAGTATGTTTTTTCCTTCCAGATATCTCTGTCAGCCGTCATGTCTTCATTCGCCCCTTTCTCTTTCATATCCCCTCTCACGCACTCCATCCATCTTTTCTTTGGCCTTCCTCTGCTAGCCCATCCTTCGACATTCATACTCATCACTTTTTTTCCAACATACGTTTCATCCCTCTTCATAATATGACCATACCACGACAGACGGTTTCCTTTCAACTATCACCGGAGCTACTTTCAAACTTCCTCTAACATAGTCATTCCTCACCCCACACACTGCATAATAGTACAATGAGGTGAAATATTTACAAATTTTATTACAATTGATTTTGTCAAATGTTTTTAATTTGGTTAGAATTTATTAAAGTTTTATTACATTTACATTTGATTTATATCAAATGCTTTTAAATTTTATTCTGTTTTTAATTTGGTTGAAATTTATTCAGTTCATTTGAATTTAATTATAATTGATTTATGTCAAATGTTTATAATTAGTTTCTAGTTATCTCAGAGCAGGGTCTTCTGGTACAAGTATTAAAATACTTAAAAGAAAGCCCTAACATTGTATTATGTTTATTCTTTTGTAAAAGTTAGTAATTAATTAAGAGTATTATTGTTTTATAATGCTTAATAAATAGTTATAATAGATACATTTATCTTTAAAAAATTAAAAAATATATATGAGCATTGTTGTTTTGCGCAGTGGGACCCCAGGGCCACAAGTTAGCGCCACCCCATGGGCGGAGTTGTGACTTCCCAACCCAAGTCGTTAGAGGCCTGTTGCGTTTTGTCATTTATCATTCCGCTTTCTCACTTTTATCGAGCGTATTGTACGCGTTCTACCCAATTTGTAGTACAATTCTTGTAAATAGCCTAGTTGTTATTAAATACCCTATTAATTTATTTATTCCCATTTTATACAAAGTTTGTATAGGTGGACTTAATGCATGGCATTCTCTAACACTCAAACGTAGGGTGATGCAGAGATTAGATGAGGCAGGTGTGTTAAATATTAAAGCAACACTACATACAACTTATTATATTAACAGCTAAGAATATACACTGAACTGTAAGCTAGATAAAGATTTTATTAAAAGATTCGCTCGTGTTATAAAATACTGTCAGCATAATAGCTAATTACACTACACATTTTAAAGAATTATTAGTTAATAGCAAATGCTGCGTTTAACCTTTGACGTCATGAAGCCTAATTATGCGTAGTTTTGATGTAATCATGTTAGAAAAGTTAGAATGTATTTCGAGTAATGAACAGTATGTCCCTGCTTGCAACGCATGTAATAACATGGCAAAAAAAAATTGAATGTCCATTTCTGTATTGTGCTACTTTGTCTATATCTAGCTTTTAATTCATTTTTTTATTATCTTTAATAATGACTAGAATAGACTGATATTTTCTCCCTATTTTTAATTTTATTAACTTATAAATTTAAACGCTATTACTTTCATTAACCGTTTGACCCTTAATTTTGACACTAGATATATTCGTCGCTACATACAAATTTATACTTTTCTGCCGTTCAGGTCGCATCCTATTCGACGTCCCTTGCTGTGTGTGCGGAGATAACTCGTCTGGGAAACATTACGGGATCCACGCTTGCGACGGCTGTGCGGGCTTCTTCAAGAGGTCAGTGAGGCGAGGCCGGCGCTACCAGTGCAAGTCGAGGTTCACCGGCACTTGCGTCGTCGATAAAGCACACCGGAATCAGTGCCGAGCGTGCCGGTACCTAAAATGTCTCAACTCTGGAATGAATAGAGCTGGTAAGTTCATCCGCTGAAGTTATTTGGGTTTAAGTTAAGAGTAATGACAGAATATATTAATTCAAATATAGAACCAAAATGATTTAAAATTTATCAAATGAATTTCTTGTAATGAATATTAATCTTAAATTAGGAATTTTTATGTACATATGTATTTTTTATTGCAGCCGTGCAAAACGAACGCGGACCACGATCGTCAACCCTAAAAAAACAAATGGATTATTACTATCAAGATCCTACACTGCAAGTGCCGGAGATACCTTTGCCCCCGACTGCTGCGTATAGCATGCCGATGTCGCCCCATCACTTCTTGCCGCCGCAGGCTCTCGCCTATTTCGCCAACATGTATCCGCACCCGGGCATGGTGCTGGCCGCCCCTCCGCCACCGCCGCCTCCCCCACCACCACCACCACCGCCATCACCCCCGGCACTGCCCTCGGTGCTGTATCCCAATGATATCGGTGCTGTGCGCGAATCAGCAGCCAGACTGCTGTTCATGAACGTGAGATGGATCCAAACCGTACAAGGATTCAGGAGGCTCCCAATGGAGGACCGTCTGATTCTACTTGAGGAGTCCTGGAGGGATTTATTTGTTATCGGAACGGCTCAGTACCTGTACCCCGCTAACTTCTCGATGCTGTATGAGGGAAACCCACAAATTGATGCTGAGAATGTACAGGAACTTCAATATGCTGTCGATGAGTTGATGAAGCTTCATCCAAGTGCCAGCGAGTACACCTGCCTCCGAACCATCGTGCTGTTTAGATCTGCCTTCAGCGACGCTACCGGCTATGTATACGAAAGCTTACAAGAGCAGGAGGAAATTGCTGCTGCGTACAACGAAGCTAGGTCGATGCTTTATGATGTAAGTTAATTTTTTTTAATAATTTAAAAATTACCCCTCTTTTTGTAAATGATTCATAATAATTAATATCGCCATTATTCTTTCACTCATCAATATCAGCACGAAAAAAATGTCCTTTAGTTTTACCTCGATTCTGAGTTTGTCGTTTTCATTGTCCACAGTACTCAGCTCAGGTAAGCCCCATAGATCCGACGAAAGCGAGCCGCATCCTTCGCGTCCTGCCGCTGATCAATCAGATAAGGGGTGCGACCATCGTGGACCTGTTCTTCCGCTCGACCATCGGAGAAATCCCGCTGGAAACGGTCCTCATTGACATGTACAGGTCGCATCTTGAGAGGGATGAACGTAACTAAGGAGTTTATGTTCGTCTCCTTTGAAAAACGTTGGGGTGAATCTTTGAAATTGGAGACATGATCATTCACAAACAATAAAAAAATTTTAGTGTTTGTGAAATGGTAATTCTATCTCCGCACAATTGGAATACTCTTCACGATCTATAAGAGTAATGTAATTTATAAGTTCCTCGGTATATCGCTTATAAACAACAACTAAGGCCGCTTATATGATCTAGCGCCAAAATGACTAAGAGCATCAATATCGATACTGGAGAACTTTAAAAGTGCGAGTTTTACATCCACGTATGAATATAAAATCTACCATTATATATCCAAAGATTCACCCCCTGAATTGCTGTTTTATCGACATATAAACAACAATTATGCAAAATTGACAACTATGACTTACAAAGAAACTAATTACAAACGGTTTCTGCTCAGGCAACGTTCATGGAATGAGCAACATCGATAGCTAAACTCCTAAATGGTTCCAACAGATTGTATAGTCAAACACAAATGCACTAACGTCGATATTTCAGTTAAATATTCATCTATATTTAGATTCCAATATTTCAAAATATTATTATAATCATATATCTATTTCAAATTGTAGCAATCGTGTAGAACTTTGAAATTTTTGCAGTATATAAAATATTGTCTGATATGAACAGACTTTCAAGAATAACAGTTAAATGAGAAAAATCACAGCTACATATCACGCAGAAGTCTTGACAATAAGAGATACATTAAAAACCTTTATTCTTGAGGGCCTGAGCATATTTATATATTACTCCAGTTTTAAATCTTTAAAGTATTTGTAATATTGTAGTAGTGCAACCATCTTAGCCTATAGGCATATTAATCAATCGTAGTTATTAATAATAGGTCTTTATTAAATATTATTTTGTTATTAGTTGAGTACATTAGAGTATTTTAAAGGTCTGTAATTTATGTGGCAATTTATTTGCTTAAGCTTTAAATTTACTTACATTCCTTATAGGATTAATATTATTTTGTATTCGTTTATGTCAAACGATTTATTATATGCAAATCATTAAATTATTATTCTTATGGTTTATTACCTCATATGTTTGTTTAAAAATATATAAAAGTAGAAGTAGACTTAGTAAGGCTATGATAAATTTTGAATACTTTTTAGTAGCTGGTAGTTTTAAATTATATATTTAGAGGACTTTTTCTTAATGTCGAGTAAGTTTGAACCGACCTCATAGATACTCGTAAACAGTATGAAAAGAAAACGCCATTTTTAAACAGAACTTCAAAAGCAGTTATCTCGTATGTCACCTAAAATTGAGCTAGTTCTGTAATATAAATAAGTTGATGGTTTAGTGAATTGCAAAAATTCCCGTTCAAAATTACTCGAACATTTTGAAACAATTTTAGTAGAAAATACTTACCTCCAGTTTTCGAAAGATTGTTCGACATAAAACTCAACTAATTTCGTCAAATCTTCCCGCATGCGATTTTAAATGTGGGAATCTTCGTATATTGAATACTGTTTTAATGGCTCGCATTACACTCTACGTCATTACGAATGCTGGCATTGAGATTTGACCGAACATTAGTTGATTGGGATCAGTCTTTCAAACACTGGAGATAAGTGGTAGTAGGTAGATGTTACATATCGGTAGAAACATTATTAATCTCTTAGAATTTCATCGTTATATTTCAATATTTATCAATTTACTTCAAAAGTAGAATGAAACTATGTGATGTAGAATTAAATGTAGTAGTCGCCGTATTTAAAAGTAGTAAGACATCATTTAGGAACGAAATTCAAAATTTAGTTTGTTACATTTAGAAAACATTGTATTAGAAAAATATATGTAATCATTAATTGTAGAGTAATTCAATAAATATATAGCCAAATCGTGCGTTTGATTTGTATTACAAATGACCTCTCAAATTATCAAAGTAGGTAGTTTTGATGATGAAATGTGCGTCGCAAGAAAAATAATAATTCTACAGGGCGTCAAAGTGTAAATAAGTTTGGGAACCCCTGCTCTATAACATACAAATTAAACGTGTATGGTACTAGGCCACAGCTAAAGGTGGGCACAGATGGCCTATGTCTTTAGATTACCTCAAAAATGCCTGCTGAGAAAACTTACGTACTCTTATAGTCTCATCTCAAAACTACCGATTAAACCGCGGTAAAATCAAAATTTGCATACAATTTCTTTACATCTACTCCCGTAGCAATAACACAGAAAAAAATCTATTGATCAGAACCGATTTTCTTTTTTTTATTTCCGGCCAACTTGTAACCTTGTAAACAGGATACCCTACCTAAAATTCAAATCTAGCTATCACCCAGGTACGGCAAAAGTGATTGAAATACAAACGGGCATTTATTAATTTATACGGAACATCTGTTAACAATATTGGACTATGAGTATGTGCAATGAAATCGTCATAAGTCTACATTTGGAGACTGCTACATTTTGAAGCTAATCTTGTAAATTTGAATCCAACTTGAAAGATACATTAGACATAAATCAGCTAAATCACATTCGTATAATAAAGTTGTAGGTATGCCCGATAATTCCGCGTAAAAAACATTAGGAACATCTCTACACTCACAAATTATAAAATCCACATTAATTGTAAGTCCAAATACTTTTTACCGCAAAGGTCACAGAGAGTTAAATGTAAATTCTATCAATTCTTGATTTGAATTTTAACATATAACTATGCACCAACAAAGTATTTTGGCAACCATTAACAAAAAATAACTTTTAGCTAAACGTCATGCCCCAAATTAATCCGTTGACAATAAAGTCACATTTAGAAATATTATCACGCAGAGCCCATCGCGATGACACAAATACAAAGGACTGTCACCCTATTATACTTCATTAAATTCACTCAATAACAGCACCATATTTCGCTAAGTAGGTTTTTCATGACGGCACAATTCGTTCTACTATCTCTTCCCAGTAAACAAAACTAAATGGGTGCGATAAGGACGGCAGATGCATATTTATCAAAATCCGAGGTAACTGTCATCGGGTTTCAACCAATAACTCGTGGGGATGGAATCACTATTATGTCAAAATGACAATACACAAATTGACGCGGTCGAAAGACTATAAACTCGAAGTTAAACCTTGCCATCGCGCCGACTTACAAGCAAATTTGAACTTAAAGCTGCCCTGCATAATCGCAAAAATCGTACTAGGTTGCGTGTTAAAAGTTGCAAAAAGAAATCGACTTTAATGAATAAAGGCTAAAGGCGTCTATTGTGTGATGCCCGCAGATCCATTGTGATTTTTGGGCACAGAAAAAATTATCATTGAAAGGGAGTGAACAAAAGCTCATAAAAGTTAGAGATTAATCGGGGATTTAGACACAATATATTCGTGGCGCACATGTCGGGCCTGAGGATCTGCCGTCCGCACTCGGTGTTTGTGAATGACATTTACACGAGGGCGGCGGGTAGCATCGCTTTCGCTGAGTTAACTGTCAAATAAGTACCGGGAGATAGTTTTGTCGAAAATGTGCATATGTTTATTTATTTAATTCATTCAATTGTTTTTTCTTTTGTAACTCCATGACCTTACTCTATCGAATTTGGCTAACTTAAAGAATTTGCTGCTTAGTTTGGGTTGATACGAAACGTTTAAATATAAAACGTATATGTTTGACACTATGTGTGAATTCTGAATGGAGTAATATGAAACTAAACAGCGACCGATATTATTGCAAGAAATACAAAGACGTATCTCTAAAGAGTTTAAGTTTTTGTCGTTTAAGAGATCTATTATTGATTTGCTAGACACTATCTACGTAATCCACGCCTACAGGTTGTTAAAAATAATGTTATTACTGTATAATTTAATCAATTATTATTTTTCTTTTCGAAAACCAGAATAAACATTTTTACGTTGGTGCGCGCATCTATGAACTTGTACTAAACTAATTTAAATATAGTTTTCACAGCTCGAAAGAGCTTAGCTCTCAGCGAAATATGAAATTTCCATTTGTAGCGAATGTAGAGGAAAATATTATTGTTATTCAAATTCCTCGTAAATTAAAGTGAGAAGAGAAGGGCTTATTTCGTTTTAAATTAGTTTTATTACTGACTTAATGAAATCCTTTATGGGATGTTTCAGTGTTCAAATCACAGGCACATAAATCTAGCTTTTTTTACTACTTGATTATTGAATTGTCGAAGAAAAGATAGTGAGGAAACCTGCGCACTGATTTCTTAGGTGTGTAGTCTGCCAACTTGCTCTGGGCCATCATGGTGGACAAAGGTTTAAACCCTCTCAGTTTGAGGTGGCTCATACCAAGCAGTAAGAACTAGGTTATGTGCTGCCGAAGACGTCTAAAAATTACAATTTTGTTAAACGATTACTTATCTCAACAGAAATGCAATTCTTAAAACTTGCAATAATCAAGCAGCTTTTTGTTCGTTTGATCTAACCGAGCAACCTTCTTCATCAACCCAAATACGCCCACTGCTGAGCACGGGTCTCTTCTATCATTGAGAGGGTTTAGGCCATAGTCCGCCACGCTGGCCTAGTGCGGGTTGGCGGACTACACACCTGAGAAATTCCTAAGAGCTCTTAGGTGTGCGGGTTTCGTCACGATGTTTTCCTTCACCGTTAAAGCAAGTGATAATTCAATTTGAATACACACATAACTTCTAAAAGTCAGAGGTGTGGGCCTGGGCTTCGAACCCGCGACCGCCGAGATTCTCGACCGCGCGCCTAAACCTCGAGGCCATCACTGCTTATGCACATGCACTGCTATCCGGGCAACCAGATTAACTCAATTAAATTGCTCGTGATTTGTAATTCAAAGATTACAATGAGGTTTTTTTTTCAATATGTATTATATTTTACGCTGCACTGATTGTATTATAATAACTGAAAAATTTGCATTGGACGTCCTTGATGATGATGATGATGTAGAAATAGTAAGAAAAAAATCACCGGCTTTTTTTAAATACGATAACTTATGATGAAAAAATAGTAAATATATAGTCCTTTTGAGCATTGTTTACTATTTCATACAAGCTTTGAGTCTCGGCGCCGCGTAGACTGCAACTTTCAATTCCATACTCAATCCAGGGGAACGCCGCATTTCCCTGGCATAAGAAGCATCTTAAGTACTTTCGCAATATCTTACCTATCTATGTTTATAGTACTTTACCTGGTACTGATTTTTTTTTCTATTTATTTATCATTTTCTTGGAATTTTAATATCAGTTTTCTTTTTTGTTTTGTTTTTATTTATAGTGTAAGTTTTTTTTTAAATATCTTTACTACGTTCCATAGCCGGGAGCGAACCTTGCAGGAAGTCTACCATGCCGGCTGGACACATACAGGTATGGTGTACAACATACACAATATAACATATACTTAAGATTTCCCTGATTTTGTCTGAAGCATTAGGCCTAAATTTTTTTAAAACGTCTATTTTACAACACTAAGCAAATGTTGTCAGGTATAACATGCTGAAATTAATTGATGTCAATATGATGCATATAATTTCTAGTAATGTTTGTAGAAATACACCTCTACCTACTCTTTCGAACGCAAAGAAAAACTTTGGCTAGATAGACTTCTACAGAGTGTATTCAGACAGTGATCGGAAACTAAGGCAGGTAATTGTTACGGTGATCACGAACCCATTGGCGGAAAAAAAATTCCCAATAAAAAAATTGTTTTCCATACAAACCACATACATTGAATACCTAGTACCTACCGATGATTGTATTTTTTACGCCTATGGGTTTGTGATCACCGTAATAACCCGCTTGAGTTTCTGATCACACTCTGAATACAACCTGCATAATAGTCTTAAAATTCAATTTTCGCACAGCGACAAAGTATTCCGATCCGTGTTAATCTCGTTCGCATTTGCTTTGACAAAGTTGTTCCTAGTTTCTGATACACGGACCCATCGTCGTGGGTGTGAGTTAGTATTAAACTTTGTAACTTTCGTTCTGTATTCATATGGAAACATATCAAATGCTAGCCGTAGTAATTTTATTTCAAAACTGCAACATGAGCACGCTTTGAATACGCCTAGGTTTTTGAAGTTTTTCGCTTGGAAAATACAATAATCTTCAGTATTGAGTACGAAAAAAATAAAGCCAATTTAGTGAAAATAATAAACGAATCGTTGACGAATAGTTTAAAACAATGCGTCTGGTAATAAATGGAGGGCAAATTTTCCGTCTGCCAACATTCTATTGAATTGCTATACATTTTTTATCAGGCGCATTGGGAATGCTAAAATACAAAGCGCATTGATAAGGTAACTGCGTAGTGCGCACACATTACACCGAGAATATACTATTTTATTGTATTGTATTATCTTTTGTATTGAATATATATCTATACTAATATTATAAAGCTGAAGAGTTTATTTGTTTGTTTGTTTGTTTGAACGCTAGGATCTCAGGAACTACTGGACCGATTTGAAAAATTCTTTCACTGTTAGATAGTATATTTATCGAGGAAGGCTATAGGCTATATAACATCACGCTACGACGAATAGGAGCGGAGCAGCAATAAAGAATGTTTCAAAATCGGGGACATTTTTTCCTTTTTGTGAGCTTCCGCTGCGTGCGCTGCGAAAACGGTTAAAGTTTCGCTAAAATAATGTTTGAGAGAAATGTTCCTCTTTAAAAGTTCTAAAAAAAAGTCCGCGACAGCATATGTCTACTTTTTAAGGTTGGCTCACTATAACGTTTTTTATCCTAACCAAATTTATTTTAAAATAAAGTTTTATTTGTGAAGGTGTTTTTATAAATATGATATTAATCCTTATCCAAATAAATACGTTATTCATTACAAGTATTTAATTTTAAATAAAATTGCTCTTGACATCATTTAATTTCACTGAGTATACGGTTTCACGTTTGAACAATTTGACCGAATTGTATGATTTTTGGTATGGAGATAAATAGGACTCTGAGAAGTAAAATAGACTACAACTTATTTTCCTTCTGAACTCAACCCTGTAGTCTACGCGGACGGAGTCGCGAGCAAAAGCTATTTTTTATATTTCGAATCTTAAGTATAAATCTTCTTCATCAACCCATATACGCCCACTGCTGAGCACGGGTCTCCTCTACCATTGAGAGGGTTTAGGCCATAGTCCACCACGCTGGCCTAGTGCGGGTTGGCGGACTACACACCTAAGAAATTCCTAAGAATTCTTAGGTGTGTAGGTTTCATCACGATGTTTTCCTTCACCGTTAAAGCAAGTGATAATTCGATGTGAATACACACATAACTTCGAAAAGTCAGAGGTGTGCGCCTGGGGTTCGAACCCGCGACCACCGAGATTCTCGACCGCTCGCCCAAACCTCGAGGCCATCACAGCTCCTAAGTATAAATAACTAACGAAATTTATTAAACAAACTTTTTATATACTAACCTTCAGCAGTGAAAACAAGGATTTAAGAAACTTTTCAGTTTTTATTCTACCGGGAAAGGTGTCATTTCGAATTGCAAATAATGTCACTATTGTGTTAATATCGCGATGTCTCTTTTACTGTAATAATAGAACAACAAAAGAGTAACGTTTTTATTAGGTAAAGATATTTTTCATGCTGAATAAATGCTACAGAGAGCTAAATACAAATACGTGGAAAACCAGCGAACCCTTTACAGGATTTGAAGCAGAAATAGAAATCATTCTGACATGAATTCGGATAGAACAGAACTAATCCTATAGGTCTCTGTTAGCTTATGGGAAAATATGCAAAGGATGGCAAGATGGTACATGATACGAAGGTCCAAAATCGCTTGCAGCGTGATTTGTGAAGCGAAATAATATCTTAATGGTTGTAGTAAAAAAAGGCTTTAAATTTCGAACTGGCAACGATATTCCAAAGCGCTCAGGAATATAGTAAAATTAACAGTAAAAATAAACATATTTTAAAATGAATTCCTATTTCCATTTAGTACGTCATCTCTCGTGGACGCTTTATTTCGCTATATTTTAGTGTTTTTTTACGACTAGAAAAGTAGCAAGTGAAATTGGGCCAGGCAAGTATTTACTAATCTTTTTCACTGAGTATACATACATGTACATTACACTGAGCGCTAAGTTGTTCATCATGTTTAAAGCCTGTTTAAGGAGTACAAGTTGCCTTTTTAAAATACAGATATTGCCATTAAATATGAAGGATATCGATTGTATAATGTTCAATAAGTAATCGATATAATAATAATTATATTTATACAGGTGTATTCAGACTGTTATCGGAACGCCAGGGTGTTTGTGATTACATTAGTTATTACCAGCCTTAGTTTCCGATCACGGTCTGAAGACAGCCTGAAGTTATGTTGGGAACACATCGCGTATTAACCACAGAGTATGTCTTATCTAATAGTACTTCAAGTATTAAGTTCGCGAGGAGCTAGACTACACTAAATAGATTCTCCCACGAATCAAGCAGAGCTCCGCCGGACGTGCAGGGATCTAATTAGTTTTCATATGTCCCGTACTGTCGGAGAGCTGCACACTTCTAATTGACACGTAGAAACCACTAACTGTTCCGGAGTAATGTCGTTGACCCATGGAGAAGGATTAATATGCAAAATACGTCTATTATTATTAGCTATGCACTTAGTTATGACAGCGTTTAAGCTAACATTATTATATTTTTGTAAACATAAGCTACATTTTTGTTATTTAATGCAACAATTAAAGTTACTAGATATAGTCGTAGTTTTGTATTCTAACATTGAAGTTAAAATCCTGAGAAATAACCTTTCTAGATAATAAGTGATTATTCAATGTAAAATGTTGTTCTTTAATTCAGAAAAGTATTTCCTGAGACTACCGTGTTTAACTCAACAAACACTTAAATTTTACAAATAAGTACAAATTTTATTTCCAGTGTTTCGGAAACTTGAGCGCAAACCGTCCACAGCGTAAATACATTGCATCTAAAAATGCCATACCACTTCCCACCCATTAGTGCGTTTTTTTACTTTCATTTTATTCCATTTTGATCCATTAATAAATTCTTCTTTGTTGTCTCACATGCAGCTAGTGTCTTGTGACGTTCATTTCGATTTTTCGCTGTAACCATTAGCGCTTCCACACAATGATTATATCAAGCAAGTTTGAGTGAGTAAATCTGAAATACTGGTGTTTAATGCTATTCCTGATAGCGGACGGTTACATGATAAAGCCGGTAGTGCAGTTCTCCTGTTAGCCTTCACATCGAATCAAACGAAACGAACAGCAACATGGATATTCAACAGGAATTATTCAACTCTACAAAGCTTTAATTTGACATTACGGCATTAGACCGATGAGATCTGATCATGAAATCATGTAATCGTTTATGGTTAAAAAGTTTGAAGGATCAAATAAAAGAGACGTAATGACAGTGCATCGCTAAAACTATATGTTATGTAACAAAAAATCTTGCCGTTTCTAATGAAACAATGGAAAAACATTTCTATTTTCAATGCAGAACCTGTATAAGTTTTAAATTACTGAAAGTAGGTTGAGCAAAGTAACATAAAAGAACTTTTGTAGCACTCTCAGAAATAGATTTTTATTCCTATTTATTTCACAGCCTTTTATAAAGCTTTGTTACGAAGGAGGTAAAAACTGAATTCTCCTTTCTAATTGAAACTTTTAATGAAAATTATGTAAATTTACTTGTCTTATGAACGAGGTGTGCCTCGCTTTGGCAATTCTTTGGCAAACCCTTTTTATATCAGAATAGTGCACGGTTTGAGTTTATTTACGGACTATTACTAAAAATGTGGTCGTAGTGCTATATCCGCATCATCTTAATGGCAATAATCGCGTATAAAACCATTTAAGCGTGCGAAGTGCAACGCGTATCGGATTCAACCAGCGTACATCTGCAGCGAATGGAGCGAGATAATTTTTATTGTCCTTTGTGAGTCAATACTTTATTCTTATACGGCGATGCATTGTCATACGGTCTTCCTAACACTTTAGAACGAGATAAGGATTATAATTTGAATGCTGTTTAATTACTGCTGTTATTTGTCAAACAGATAGTCATTTTTATTTTGACTGTGGCACAATTTGATAGCCATCAACTTCTGAGACGAGAGTTCGCAATTCAAACCCGACACCGGCAAAATGTCTTTGAAATCCACAAATATTTGGTTTGGGTCTGAATGTTTGTATATATACAACACAACACTTGATCTTAGTTGCAGGTTAGTAGCTATGTATAGCACTACATTGTTATACATTTATTTATTCTAGCACAACTCTGTACAAGGTGATGTTAGCTGCACAATCGTCCTGAGAGGATGTCCGAGTGAGGAAAAATGAATTGCTTGTAACGGGAAACAGGTGATTCCGAAATGAGGAACACTTACTCGATATTAACTCATCATCGAATCTAAATTATTTCAGGAACTAGACGAAATGACATCCCACTTTATATTACACAGTCTCTATTGTTTCATCTTTTGTAAAGCCAAAGTTAGGTTGTTAGTAAAGTTTATTTCATGAACGTTGTTTGGAGACATGTAAAGCAGTTGTCCCGGCTCTCTTTATGTTAAGCACGAAGTGAGTTTATTTAACCAAGACTGTCCAGTTCGGTCTCGCGTAGTCTAACCTATGCAAATACTTTATCAAAGGCAGTGGAAATGATTCAGCCTGATCGATATGGTATGCCGACATTGAAGTAAAATTCCCGAGTCCAGATGTATTATTTCAGCCACATTTCATCTCATGTGATTCGAGTCCCCTTTTAACGTATTAGATCACAGAATACCGTGCTGCTACTGAAAATTTCTAATGAAAATCCATACTTAGTAGCGAAACCAAAGAGGCAAGCACTGAAAGAATCCCGTTGCGAAACGCAATAGTGTGTCTAAACTGTGTATAAGTTATTCGTTCGATAAAATATGGGAACAATATTTCATGCCATATCATTGTGTGGAAACCTTCTGATACAATTTTTTAGAGTATTGAGTAATCTTTCAAATTCTGAGTGCGAATCATTCATAGCTTTAAAATACATTCTAAAGGTTTGTGCATATATTTATGTCGCTGATTTAAAATATATTCTTTATTTTAGTATAAGTCAGGGCTTCCCAAACTGTGCGTCGCGACGCCCTGGGGCGTCGCGGCAACATCCGAGGGGCGTCGCGAGGCGATCGGCAAACATTCGCTGTCCGTATTTTTCTGATAACCTCATATTACGCTAACTACTGCTGTTTTTATTTTCCAGTAAAGTAGGTAGTTTTGATGATGGGGGAGGGGGGGGGGGGTGCGTCGCAAGAAAAATAATAATTCTGTAGGGCGTCATAGTGTAAATAAGTTTGGGAACCCCTGGTATAAGTCACAGCACTTCTGATCATGAAATTCCGTTTTGTTGTCCGTGTAGGAAGAAAAATTTTCTACTTTTATTAAGTATCTTAGGTTTCTAGTCTGATGCAGACAGCGGTTTTTTTAATACGTCAGCATCATCATCGTCATTAGCCCATATTATATGTATTGAAGCATTAGTTTGTGTAGTATGAGTTGGTGCAGTACATTGAGAAGATTTTTAGGTGTACATGTTTTCTTACGATATTTTCCTTCACCGTTACATAACGTCACCCTCATTGTAATACACATAACTGCGAAAAGTCAGAGTTGAGTGCGTGGGATGAACCTGCGACCGCCAAAATTCTCCACCACCAACCTAAGCCTCGAGGCCATCCAGACTTTTGGTGACGACCATAAGTTACCTTAATAGATGAACTGATTAATACAGAAATAACTTTTTATTTCGCTCCTATAGTTCTTGAGATTATCGTGTTCATATAAATAAACGATTACCTAGGTTTAATATAATTGTTATAATTTTGGAAAATGGCTAAGAGCTCGCAACAAACCAGTTCGCTGTAAGACCAAGAACATCACAAAACGAATACCTAATACAATCACTCGAGCTAAACCAACAGCTTTGTACTTTCGTATCTGTTCTAAACGTTTACTCTGTGGCATAGTTCGCAAAACCACTTGTTGCTTTTTAGGCCGTTTCAACGTTACACTAAAGGGACGTCATAGGGTTGGATGGTTGTGGTAATGCTGACAGTCAGTAGACCGTTTGCACCTATTAACCGTATCGCATCATTTTAAAGGAAAGAAAGAGTTATTTATATACAAGGTAAATAAATAAACATTTGCAAGAAGATTTGTTTTTTGTGGTAAGGAGTCATGTACGACAGTCTATTGTATGTGAGTGAAACGGTGAAAGATTTTACTTTGGTAGTTCGATGTCAATGACGGTACCAAGCGAAAAGCTGTCGTGATCAATAGCAATTTTGCAAGTAACACGCAGCAGGTAGAAAAGACGGTTTGACAAGCGTTCCGAACCACAAACAAAGAGAGCTACAGGTTTGAGAATGCTTAGAGATTTCATGTATTTTACAGCATAAGCTTCACTATAATGAAGCATCGAAAAAAAACATTACTTGACACAAATCTACATATACCTAATTCCTGTCACGCGGGCCCCTACCTTTAGTTCTATGTAAAATGTCAGAGTATAGCATGGATTTATTGCTTGGTTGTAGGATGAATCACATAAGTCCGTCGTGTTACCCTGAAAAGTTAATTTGATTGCTAAGTTAGTTCCGAATGCCCCAGCTACGGTTGTGATTGCTGTAAATATGTATTATGTGGAAAATCACGATAACTAAGCACTTTAATTTACAAACAGGTAATTAGTAATAAAGTCATAGACTCGCAACTTAGGCCTTTATAATTGCAAGTAGAGACCTTAATAGGTACGCTTTTAACATTCTAGTAATGCCATCTAGGTGGCCACAAAGTAAACTCTCAGTTTTTTTTTTAAATGTTGTGGACATCACTTCATTCAATTTCGTTATAAGTATCAATGCTAAAATGTCGAATGCTATGCAATATTTAATTCATACATGTATTTAATGGTTACCTTGTGTGTTACATACTACCAATACAGTTACCGTTTAATCAACGAAATACAGAGCGTATTGTAAGTGAGCTTCGTAATTTAATTTCAAAGACATTGTTTAGACAGAGGTTCCAGTCAGTCAATTCTAGTTTACACCTATCCCCTTATCGAGACAGGGAGCCATAGTGAGAAATGCTCCAGCTCTTCAATATCTCAAATTGGTTCACAAAGGCCGAGATCCTATTAGCCATGGAGGATTCCGATGTCGACGTATGAAAGGCCGAGGCTGTATTCGGACAATATAAATAAATAAATAAATAAATACACCCAACAGTCACATACATAGTCCTGACCCCACACTAAGATACGAGTCTTGTGTCGTGGGTATCAGAAACTACGAGAGACTTTTCGGTCTCACAAACACCCAGACCCGAAACAAATATTTGTGGATCACACAAACATTTGTCTCGGTGCGGGGATCGAACCCGCGGCCGCTCGTTTCGCAAGCTGGTGTCTAACCAACTGCGCCACGGGGCTGTCTCGTAATATAAACCTCGTATTCGGAAAGGGGCCGAAAACTTGGGAGCGCAGTTGTGTACAAATACGTTCATGCATAAAAATAAAACGATAAATGTTAATAATCTGAAGTTGTGTCTAATAATATAGACGCGCCCCCATTACATGGTATGAAAACACCGCGCACTACCACTTTAACCCATTAGGTACCAACTTTTTTCTGTATTGTTTGACATATTTTTCAAAGAGTATATATAATAAGGAGCACATAAAAAAAATATAAAAAAAAAATAACAAAATAAATTTTTAGCCCATCAGTCCAATGTTCCCATTTGGGAACATATTTAAATAAAGAAATTCAATAAGTACTGCCATCCATTGAATCAAATTACTAGTTACAAGCTATTATTTAGATACTATTTGATATTATTTTACAATAATTATAAAATACTTACATCGAATTACAGAATAATCAAAATGGAAACAATTGAAAATTTCGAAACTCGTAAAAACTACGTTCTTTGATCAACAACACATAAATGACAATAATTTCAAGTGAATAATTGGCTTGATATTTAGCACCACACAGTGTAGAAACTAATGACATGAATAATTATTAAAACATTGCAGGTAGTTATGAATGAATCGACAAAAAGTGAGATGTGTGAAATGTTCCCAAATGGGAACATTGGTACCTAATGGGTTAAGGAATACGGGCGTGAGTTAATATATGTGTAAAGTAGTTAAAGATATAAATTTTGGGAAATAAATTTATACTTTCAAATTAAGTATATTAAAGAATTTTTATCTTCATAATGCGCAATAACTAACACCCTACTTTATCAAATTTTGAAAACATGGTTGTAGTATGGTATGCTGATTTAGAGTTTATGTCTCGTAATATTATTATACTACGTCTGGCAACCCTTCTCACTTAATATAATTAAAACCAATTGATTGGTTCCTCACTATAGAACAATACATAATTAATTATTGTTGGATAATTAACCATAGCTCGACACATACGCATTCTGAGACGTGAGGTGTTTATTATTTTGATAAATCCAATGTATTTATTTGTTTAGCAAATGAAGTTTGTATACATGCTAAGAAAGCGCGTAAGTTTAATAAGAATCTACATTTGTTCGGATTTAAACTGACATTTGTTAAAACTGACCGGTTGGATCGCCAGCATAAGTGTGTGTCATGCTATTAAGAGACGCTATTGAGAGGTCATGCTCTCGGGTTCGAATTCGGCAGTCTTTGAGTTTTTCATTAGCCGATTCTTAGTAGAAGCACGGTGCCAGTCACGTGGTACTAAAAGTATAACTGGTGGACCATAAGTGACGCAATAAACCTCAGGTAAATAATGAATTAAAATACAGAGCGGTTTAAAAGAATCGAAAGGCGCCAAACTATTGCGATTTACATTAGTAGTCTTTACAATGATGTCTGTCAATTCCTTTGATTTCGATCGCTAATACCACGGGATTGCAAACCTATATTTGTGTTAATAACATAAAACAAAGTTGCTTCTTTGATGTTCACAACCTACCATATTAAAATTGTAACATTCCCTTACTACTACAACTGCCGAGAATGTAAATAGGTAACACCAGTATGGACAGTTGGGGCACAATGGTACGAAAAAGTATTTTTTATTTTTAGAAAATTCACTGTTTATTCTTTATAGAATTTTTGCTTACAAACATAAACAATATACCTTAACTTAATAATTGCACAGCAAAGCAGAGAACAATAATCAATTTTAAACCTATTTATCAACGACTTTGTGAACCTCTTCCTGTGTTCCAATGTGCCCCAGGTCTGGGGTACAATGGAACAGTGCATGGGGCACATTGGAACACGACCTATATTCATACCAAAAAGTTAACCAAATAGTTAAATTCGTTCAAGGTCATTTTAAAATACCTTAGTCACTGTATATATACGTGTCAAAAGAATTTCTTCTTCATCTGCTGCAGCTTTTTTCTTTTGGACATATCGATGCAGCAACACTCACTCTCATTCGAGTTCTACAGCTTCTCGCATGTTAGCTTCGCTGTAAAGGCCCCTGTTACTTTTTCTGACGCGGTGTCTCACCATTCTGGACTTGTGTAAAATCAGCAAAAAAAATGAAAATAAGTTAGTAGGGTTCAATGGAACAGTGTTCCACTGTGCCCCGTTCCATAGTGCCCCATAGCGTGTACAAAATTTCAAGCAAGTCTTCGAACAAGTTAGGTTTTGTTTTGAACTTAATACATAGCGGTCTCGAATAAACAAAATGATTAAGATTTATGAAAAAAATATATCACTTACCTATTGTTTAAACTTTTTGACTAAAAACGAAAGTAAATTAAAACGAAATCTCAACTTTTGAACCTTAAAACCAATATTTTTCTATTCACAGCTCCATTGTTGATGCGCCGACATATTTCACTACGTCCTCGTATGGCGCAGGATGCGCTGCGATTAGTTGAAGCGGTAGCTCGCGAATTAATTTAAAATTCAATTTCTTATCGACATTGTTCCATAGTGCCCCGTGTTCCACTGTTCCCCAACTGTCCCTATTTCCACGTATAAAAGTACACTGGCGTGAAGCGACTAAAGTTTGTTTTGCTACGGGAAAACATTCTCGTCAAATACTGTAATGTACGCTACATTACAGCGTAGTAGAAATATGAACTATCCATATTAGTTGTTCGAACAAGCGAGTTTGAAACTTTTCATCCTACATGTAATTCTATGCTAGGAGAGTTCAGTTACAATTTTAAGGTAGGTAGGTACATACATAAATAGTAGTTATTTTTCTGATAAAAAATCTTAAATGGAAAAGAATTCGTGTACGTCCCATAAAAATTAACAAAATCCAAAAAAAAAATCAAGATTAGCACGGTGAAGTGGACACTTCCACTGTCTGTCGATGGTCGGATGGCCGGTGGAGCAGACAAGTGTTGGAGTGGAGATCGCGCTTACGTAAACGTAATGTGGGACGTCCTGCAGCACGATGGTCCGACGATTTGAGAAAGGTGACGGGAAACGGATGGATGATGGCTGCTCAAGACCGGGATGGTTGGCGCTTTTTTGGGGAGGCCTACGCTCAGTAGTGGACGGCGATACGCTAAGTATAAACCTCCACGTGTTTCGTAAGTAAAAATTCTTCACAGACTGATGGTCGGACGAACATAACAACAAAGTAATGCTAAAAAGTTCGAATTTTTCTTTTGGGTTACAGAACACTAAAAACAATTAAATCACCAATTGCGTAATAGAATACGGTGCGCGGCCTCCCTGACATTTGTATTGTAGCAAAAATATATTTTATGGACTTAGTACATTAAGTATTTGTTCTGATGCTAGATTTGTATCACCAGTCTCAAGTCAAAGGCCAGCCTCTAGTCAACTAGGTACTCAACGGATGCTATTATGGGATTCTTTGTAATATAAGCATGAAACATTTTTCTCTATTGTTTCTTTGTAATAGTATTTGATTATCCATATTATCTACTATGTGAAGACATAATGCTAGTACCGGCATATGTATGGCGTATCTTTTGAGCCATTTTATTCGAAAAACCCTAAGGTCTACAACTGTTGCCGCAAATAAGTATAAAAAATCTTATAACGTTTGTCTTAATCACTGGCGGATCCTAAACGTATAGAAATATGGTTCTGCTTGCCTTATCGGGCACAACGACGTGAGTTTGAGTACCTATATTCTTTAATTTCTCAATTTAAAACTTCAAGCTAATTAGTACCTGTAACACATGCGAAAATACTACAGCGAACTCTATGATTATAATGTTTGAAAATTTTTTACGCGATTTTACGAAAAAAGTTAACAACCTTGTTCCACAATTAGTTCGTAAGACTGACTAATAGAGGACGCTAGTGATGAATATTAAAACACAAAATTTAATTGTCGCAGTTCACTACGACTATTCGGTAAGTCTATAATCAATTCTTAAATTATTAGTGCATCAATTTTAATTTAAAGTAACCTTGTGTATTTTTAGTTCATATTTATACAAGTTTCTTAATACAATGGCAGCAACCTTATTAAATACACATTACAATCCGTGGAAGATAGATGTCGCTATTACAGATTTGCGTCTCGTCATCAATTTCTATTTTACAGAAGAGACAAGCCATTTATTTGATGCACAGAATTTCTTTTAATTAAGTTACCATTATGAGAAGCCACTCTTGGACTGAATTCTATTTTTTTTAATTGTAAATACCCTTCATAGTGGATTATTCACCTTTTAAAACCAGTCTGTATATACGGGTTAAATCAAACCGATGATCCTTTCTTGCCATTCGATTCTCAATTTGCACCACACTTAAATTAACATTAGTTGTAGTGTAATCACTTCATAGCTTAAGGTGCCAGTTAAAAAAAAAACTGAAGCCAAAGCTGAGAAGGGTGTGTCTGGGTCACTGTCCTTGTAGTCAGTCACGCTGCGACAACCGAGCAGATATCAATACCGGACTAGGTCTTTTGCCAAAATTAAAATTATGGCGTCGCAACGATCTTAACCCCATTGCGATAATCTTTGTGCCAAACGGGATAAGGGTGGTATTCCGCCAGTTCAAATAGGACCAGCCTTACATTACATATCGCTTCTTATTTTTGTTTGTGTATGCGTTATTATTGTTAATTCCAGGTCTGTATATTGACATTTATGACTCCAAACTCGACCATAATTCTTATAATTATGGCTTGTCTTCCTGACAATCCACGGTGAAGATAAATGATAGACAATAAATTCCCTGATATTTTATATATAACACAATCTTATGAAACATAGGTTACAAATAATCATTATCATTAGATATGGTTAACTTGATTGCAAAATACAACTAACTACTCTGTTAGAATCAGTTGCGGTAGGTACTCCCATAGAAGCCCAAAGCGTAACATCATAAGTACCTACATGTTAATTGTGATTGAAGTTTATAATTGTTTAATGTAACAAATAGCCCACGTGCAGCAAATGTGTAAATTCGCCACTGGGTTAGAGGGAAATATTTTGTTTTATAATTTCAAACTTTACATACATTGTGACATACTTCTGATCTCTCCAGTCCATTTAACGGTTCTCTGAATGAAATCATCAATAGCAATATGGCCTCGATTTGGTACACTACCATATTGACATATTACCATAAACAAAAAACAAAGAAGGGTAAGTAAATAAATGCACTTAAGAATAACTTCCACGTTTTAATTCCTAACCGTCCTGAAAGGAGACAAAAGGTAAACGACATCAAAGGGAGCGAGGTTATGGCAGGAGTCAGGACACATGACCTCGTCTTTGTGGCGCCTAACTAAAAAGTACGTAGTTAGCAATCGCGATATCCCAAATTAAAAGACTGAGTTTAGTGCGTCATTTAACGTGTAGTCAAGTTTTCCTCTTCACTCAAATGTTTTAAGCTTTTGGTGTACATTGGCTTAGAATTATTAAAAAATTCATTACAAACTTAAATGTACAGATTCAAATAGAGGACTGGTGGGCTGAAAAAATCGAATGTTGCTACCCCTTCAGGTTGCTATGATATAACTACAAGGGCGATTCACGATTTACTTATGTCCAAAAGCACATCTATCTATACTAATATTATAAAGAGGTAAGGTTTGTGAGTTTGTATGTTTGTGACGTTGTAGAAAGTAAACTCGGGATCTACTGAACCGATTTTGAAAATTCTTATACCAATAGAAAGCTACGTTCTTTGAGTGTCATTGGCTATATATTAGTCCGAAAAATGATAATACTTTTTCGTTGTAGCAGGATTTGTGAAGTGAGAAAAAACGGGCGAACGAAACCGTTTTTTGCAAACACTGCCTTACTCATCGGAGATATATAGTTGAGTGATGAGTCCTCGAGAAAAGTTGCAGAGTTTGATAATGTCTACAAAAAAGTCAGCGGTAGCATATGTCTAACTTTTAGGGTTGGTTCACTATAACCTTTTTTATGCTAACTAAATTTGTTATAAAATAAAGCATTGTTTGTGGAGGAATTTTTATAAAGATATATTAATCCTTATCCAAATAAGTGCGTTATTTAGTATAAGTATTTAATTTAAAAGAAATTTGCCCTTCACATCATTTGATTTCAATGAGTATCTAAGAAAATTATGGCAGTTTCAAAATAATCATCAAGTGCGCAATAAATATGTACAAGGCGCCGGCCGGCGCGTTATGCTTTCACGTGATTTGTATGATTTTTGGTATGGGCATAAATAGGACTCTAAGGAGTTAAATAGACTATAAATTATTTTTTTCTGGACTCAACCCTGTATTCTACGCGGACGAAGTCGCGGGCAACAGCTGGTTTATTATATGCTGAGATTTTTTTAAGATTAATTAAAGGATTACATAGCCACCGTAATGAAAACTTCTGCTGGGAATCAGCAGCACTACTTCTGCTCGTAATATAACCACGTTACACAACAGTATTTACTTTAATTATGAAGCAATGTTAGGATTTGCTTCTAAAACTCTCGACCTCTAAAGTGATCATTATAGAGAAATTAATCAGAACGAACATTAATTTGTAATTCACCTTACGTCCGTTAACGTCATCTATCATATTATAAATGTACTACTAATTCATGTTTCACAACAAACCCTATGCAAATCCGCTATTAAAAATTATTAGATGTTGTTAATTATTTTTAAAATTGATGTTTATACAGGCAGATGTTAAAGGAGTGTCATTTTTACAAAAAATACTACTTAACTACTTATAATGATGAACACATTGTTGAATTAATCATCGATGATTCATGGGAGGATCTACGGCTAATTATTACTCAGGGCTGTAGGAGGATATAATTATATTATAACAAACGTGCAAATAAAATTACGTAATTTATCCGTTGCAATACAAAATCAATATTCTATGTCCTCATAAAGGCTTCCCATACACAACCTAGATGGCGCTAGGCTACGAAGTTGGCCGGAGTAATAGAAAATAGTTTACGCACACGTCCATATCTAAAACAATTTGATATTTCTATTTCCGTACTTATACCTAGCGCCTTAAAGTTGAAATTAGTATAGTCATAGCCAATGTTAGAAAACATAAGGACGTAAGTTGGCTTCGTGTGATTCGATTATTTATTAGGACACGGTCGTCCTCTAGTGGTGTTGCGTTTGTGGGTGTGTGCGGCAGTGCGGCAGCGACTAGCTGTCAAAAATCATTCAATGCAAAACGAGTGCGGGTTCCCCAAAATGTTACAGACCACGTATATTTCCAAGTTAGACTAGAGTAATGTATGCCACCACGCAATCTTATGCAATATCGTCGAGTTTATTAAAAAACTGTACTTACGCTGACGATACACACCATGGTACAGTGTCATCCGCCGTTGGAAATAGAGGAATTGCCAAAAGAAGACGAAGAAAGACTAGAAACATTGTTTTCTAAATTAGACACAGATGGAAATGGCAAGATTGACATCCATGACCTGTCGTCCGCTCTCAAGGAGTTGGCTCCACACATCAATCGCAGCTATGCAGAGGTTAGAAAGAACATTTTTTAATTACGTACCACCTAACGGTTTCGCTTTCCGATGACTTGCTCCTCTATACGAAGCACGACACGTGTGCTGTGAATTGTGAATCATTCGCCAAGAAATTTGAATATAGAACACACCCCTTCCAGCTCCACATGCCTGTAGATGTTTTTTTAAACAAATTAGAAAGTGACCTATTGAGCTTGCAGCTTCAAATTCCGCATACTTTTTATATTTTCACTGTTAATGGGCACTAGTTTCAAAGAGATTTTCCATCTTTTATTTAATATATAATAATTTTTACATTAACAAAAATAATTGCCTTTATGACTAATCTGCAATAAATTCGTGTATACATTGTATCAAAATGAATAAAACCTGCTTATATATTCCCAATTAATCTTCCACAAAACTAGCATAATATTATTTTTTTATAAATCATAAACCAAAAACAGATAAATCACTGATATGTCAAGATTCAATTTTCTCCTTGCTGACATATAGATTGTTTATCTGGACTTTTAGTCAATGTAAAAACCATAGTATGTAAAAAAGAAGTTTCATAAACACTTATTACAGTTTTTTCCTCAATAAAATGAACTAAATTTAAACTCAGCAAACAATTTGGATAGCGTTATTGCAAAATATAAATAAATACCCTGGTATTCTTTCAGAACATCACTATGTAAAATGGTCTATAATTTATAAAAATTAGTTAACTATGCTAATGGTAATAACAATCATATTATCTGCAGACTTGTTATAGTATGTACTTCATGGTTTTTACTTATTAGTGTCACATTAATGGCGGGAGACCAATAAGTAAATTTTGGTTTTGAGTCTCAGAAAAGTAATAGTCCTGATACCATAATATTAATATAAGAAATAGCATTATGCAAACATGCTCAACATAGATTCATTATACTTTAAATGTACAGAATTAGAAATATATACCAGTTGGATGACACTTGTACTCATTATAAACAGGAATTTATTAATTAGAGTGTCATATTGCATACATTAATAGACAGACATATTTGGTTACAAATACTGTGAAATAATTACAAAACTCTAAACAAGTTTTACTAAACTATGAGGTGCTTATGTTATATGCAGAAGTGTAATGTATTAGATGGCATGAAGCCAGCTTCTGATCCATCTCTTCCTTTTGCCTCATAATGTCACATTGCAATGATGCAATATATGTGCTGTAATTTGTCATATTATATTCAGCTTCCTATTGCTATAAGCTCGCTTCTTCAGATTTATGTAAGAGAATTATTTATTCAACATATTCAAGTATAGGTAAACATTTTCTTAGGTGTGTTCATAAGGATTGTCAGTATTTTTCAATTCTTTCCAAATATTATAAATTTGACATATACATCTAGTTTGCGGTTTTCCTTGTTTAAATTCAACCATTTTACCTTATATTAAATATGTGGTAATGTGCTTCCAAAAAGTTACTTGATAAAATGACACATACCTTATGTGAATTCATTTTTAGTCATTTGTGTACATGCAAATGTTTTAAGGATGTTGCACTCAATAAAGCGACCTAAGTGAAATGTGGTCAAGAAATTCAATCAAAAGCATCAAATGAAAGTCAATAATGCACAACAAAGGAGGTCAACAGTCAGACTTTAAAGTTCAATGATGTGCGCCAATGGACATAATCTGATTGTACAAATTTATTTGAGCAGCAGAATAAAAAAAAACATGCACAAATATAATTTACTGTTTCATACTTCTATTTGCATTTTTTATGTGCAACATAAATTTTTCTTTTTTTCCTTTTAACAATAAATCAAAAATAAATTGTTATTGACATGAATAAGTTATGTATAGTTAAAAATCAAGAACCAATGGTAAATGACTAATATCTATGTTTGATTTATTTATTATTATAAAAATAATTAATTAAAATAATGCTTTTAAAAATCTTTTTATAATCTGTCACATATTATACATAACTGGAGAGATAATATCTTTTATTCTTTATAAAAAAAATTATATGACCTCAAAGTACATTGTATGAACACAAACACAAACTTTATGTCCAAACTCCAAAGCATTTAATAAATCCCACAATTTGTTTATGGTCCGGGCTGCATTGCATATTCCGAAAGTTATTCTAAGCCATCTCATGTTCACATGGATAGATGATCTTATCTTACTAAGTAGTGAAACGATCGTCAGCTGCGCAAGTAGCGGTGGGTGGTAATATAGGATGCCAAATGGAAAAAAAAACAGCAAAAATTAACTAATTACTTTTTTGTTGCAACTTTAAATGTATAAAATGTACAAAATACTACAATGAAACCTTAGTACGCAAATCTTTTTTTTTATTGATTCTGTCGGCTATCTCAACCGCTCGTGTTAAAATAAAAAATATAACCAAGACACACTACCCTCCTCTCCCATAGTTATTCTCAATCCACATGCTCTACACCTCTCCAGATTCTTCACAGCTCTTCTCTACTTTTTATTCTTGTTGTAAATAATAATTGACGGGAAGAAAATAACAGTCAGCGCTGCGATATGCGAAGCATTACAGAATTCTAGCATATTCGGATTTGATTATTTTCCTATTTTAAATTATCTACACAATGATCTACTTAAATGACATCCAGCATATGATTGGGATTTCAATGTTTGTTTAACCCTTTCTAGATAAAATAGCGTATTGTAAAATGAAGGAGCACGATACACGCACATTCGTTTTCAATTCCTGCCGGTCATTTTATTGATTTGAAAAGCTCTAGTTATTTCAAATACGCCTTTAAAAATGAAATAAAAAATTGTAGTAATGCCCGAACGTTATAAATGTTTAATACGTCAACTGACGGTCTTTTCACCCAGCTGGTTGTCGCTTTGGCACTTTTAATTATTTAAACAATCACCTATCTTAATTTCAAATATATACATTGCTGTTTTCGAAATCTCTTATATCCATATTCCATACCTACCGTGAGTGTTAGATTATGCTTAGTTTATTAAAAGATCTTTGTAACGTTCGTAAAAGCTTGTGACAATCAAATAGGGTCCTATTGAGCTGATTACAAATTTTCAGAAATTTCTGGCAAAGTCGGGCTGGAAGGAGGCTGGTGACGTCACGTTATCTGAATTCATCCACTATGTACGGGAACATGAGAAGAACCTTCGGTTGCAATTCTCACACCTCGATAAGAACCAGGACGGTAAGTTCAAGCGGAACATTAAATATATAATAAAGTGCGAGGTTGTAGGTACTGTAACTTGACACTAGATTCTTGGATAATTTTTTATCATCTCTCAAAGACGGACACTAAGGCCTAAGTGTCATCTTGACTCGTTAAAGTTTAAAGGAATTAATTCGCTGATAGGCAAAATATGGGTGCTTTAATTCTTAATCCAAAAAGATTTTTAATATTTTCTTTTTTGATATATTTTATATAGAAAATCATTTCAGAGACAACTAATTTTACATTTTAATTTGTTTGCTAAAGGACTTATGTGGTACGTGTTTGTTGTTACAAGTAACTACATTGTTCTCTTTTGACTTCAGGAAAAGTTGATCTGGAAGAGCTCATATCGGCTTTTGCAGACTTGGGAATTGCAATCGGAAGAAATGAAGCTACTAATTTATTAAAGAGGTGAATATATAATTTAGTCTATTTAATTTTAATAGCAAAGCGATTGCTGTTTTTTTTTTACAAAGCAGCGCGAATATTATTTTGTATACTGACCGTTAATTTATTCTTATTATTTTTTCTTTTTAATTTTAGTTTATGTTTTTTTTTACAAGGTTGAGGTGGCGCATAAAATATTTCTTTCCCTAATATACCATATTTTTTACCTGTTGAGTAAACAAATGATAAATGTTTCAGAAAACCCCTTTGGCCAATATTTTGGCGGTAAGTCGAGAGGAAAATGTAAGAAAAAGCTCATGTAGTCTCTCGCTTCCACCGCTATACATACGCTAATTGTACAAACGACATTTGCATAACTATTGAATTCTTTTAACGCGAATCCCTCACTGGTCATATTATGACTATAAAATATTCAAAAACTATTTCTAACGCTTGACAGCGTGATGATTCCTCCCACATTTTATGGAAATCAAATTGTTTATGATTTATGTTTGTTCCAAATTTAAATTATTTTTATTTTCTATCTTGTTATACTTCAGAATAATTTGTAATTAATGTGACATGTTCTACGCGTAGTCTTTGTTAATTTTGAAAACATAGACTTCGGAAGTCTTAAGTTTAAAGCGTCACATACAATACATTATACACATTCGGCTAAAACCCCCGCTCCCCTCCTGATTCCTTTCAAATTGTCGTATGCAACTCCCTCAACTTACGCAGAGAATGAAACCAAAAGAATTTTCATTGTATATTCACTTCCTAAAGCAATCTGCATCACAAATCCATTGTTGCTTTGTTACATTATGTGTGTACTCCAGAAATATCCGTCTCACGTCATTATTTTAAGTCGTCAGCTGGTTGTGGACTCAGTTTTTTTCGAAATATTGCTCCTAAAAATCTCCTAATAAATTTTTGGTACTTGATATTTATTTTTGCTTTGGTCTTGCTTACACGATGAACAAAATAAGATTTTCCATTTTTTTTTTCAAATTAACTGAAATAATAATTTTCTGACGATACTTGTTAAACCCAGGCAGTTTGCTGAATATAAAATACTGGCATGGCTAATGGCATGTCGCTCACGCATAATTGCCATGTTTAGGCCACGGAGTAATTTATATGACCTTATTTCATCAAACATATAGTTATTAATATTGTACACAGAACTTCATGTAGAAACAATTACTAGTAATTACTTGGAACTTTTATATCAATAAATTGCAGTTAAACTAAACAATTGTTTATATGTATCGCAAATCAATGTCGATGTTTTATCGTTTATTATGTATTGTTATGATTTCAATAACCACAAGCCGATTTTTATCGTTTCTTGTCTTAATGCAGTTGAATTTTTAATTTTACCCATTTTGAAACAATTTTTTCGTGACTAACATGCTTAAAGTTATGTAATTTGGAAAAATATATATCAGATATCAGAGGTACCTAAAATTAACTAGTTATTATTTGAATTAACTTCGTCATATTCGTTTAGTGACCTTGACCGAAACCGAATAAGAGGACAATAGCATTTTACAACGAAATTACTGACTCCGCAACTCAGCTTTGGCACTGAGGCCGATGCCTTGCGACCTTTAAGTTCAGCGAAAAGTGACACCTGTAGACAATACTTCATGACTGTTTTCGTTTAGCGCTACTTATTGTTACATCAATAATCCAATTCGACCCTGTACAAAACATCATCTTATGCTTTTTACCCTGAACGAGTGAATTGAGTGTTTAATCAGTAAAGTCTCGGATATCGGTTCTGTATTTTTTTAAATAGTACGACAGAAAAGTTTATTTAAAAAGGTCGGCTCTTATGTTCTACCCAGCAAATTATTACACATTAATTCGGCCTTCTTTCAAAAATGATCGTTTCATCATTCACGTTTGCTGAAGTAAAGTCGCGGGGTGGCGATCTATGTAAAATTGGACCTGTGCTCGACGATTGAACAAGTTTGTCTACAGGATGGACCAGGACGGCAGTCTGAACATCAGCTACGATGAATGGAGGGACTATCTCCTGCTGGCGCCGGAGACCGACATCCACGCCCTCATCAGCTTCTGGCGGCACTCCACGGTAAGTGCTTTATAAAAAATTGTACCGATATAAACTATCCTTATTTAATAGTGGTGGACTGCGAAATGACGCTGTATAAAAAGAATATAAAATGATGATGAATGAAACGTTTTTTCGACAGACATTCGATCTATTCAGGAAATCAATTAAGGAATACTAAACATTAACCGAATACTTACGAATAGAACTTTAGACTGATACTTTAACTTCATACTATTTAAAAACAAAAGAAAAGAGTTTGTCCTCCAAGCTTTTTTTCTTAAATCGAATACCATAAATACAAGCAAAGATGTAGGTAAAAAATTGTGAAAATATAAAAAACAATAGTGAGAAATAACGTTTAACCAGATATTTAAATACTGTGAAACTAGGATGAAAAATAGATAATCTGTTTGATAGAACAGCCCGACGGACTCGGAATTGATTTGCTCCGTCTTTACTGATTGACCTAGATATTATCTGCTCTTAATTCTATCAACCTGAATTGCTTTTATTTTCTATGATTGCTATTTCTAAGGAGTTTATTTTATTTTGAAATTTTAAGATACACAACAAACAATAGAGTACAAAGGTACCCGAAAGAATACAGAATAAAAAAAAAATAAAACGTAAGCAAAAATGCACACGTTCTATAAGTTTCAATTTCTAATTAGGTTTGCAAATATATAATTATATCAAATATTCAACACCTTTCACTAACAGTATTCGTTAATTAGTTTTACTTTATACTTATTTATATGAAAACCCATGCGTTTGAAGTTTGTCTGATCAATTATTATAATAGATAGTAATGCCATCTATTATTGTGACACGTAAACTTTATTAGTTTTGATTTCTTGTTTGTAGATAGCGTTCTTTCACAGATTTATTATTATCGCTTCAAGTTACTTCCTTGACTAAAAAAATTATTTTATTTTTCCTGCATTTATCGCGAATGGAAAGTGCCGTGGCGTATTATTTGCATATCTTTTATATATAATCTAATTGCGGAAGTCGAATCAATCCATCATGAAATTTTGAGGATTTTCGATGTATCTTAATTTGTGACGTTTGTGTCGTCGATAAGTAGCGTTGGCGGTTCGTTGCCTGATCGACAGCTGTTTGATTATAAATGTTAATTCGATTTGATATGCATCTGTTAAACTTCCTGCTCGACACTATGTATCGATCCCTCGATCTTTACTATTTTTAGCTGACTATCGTGTAGGAGATCTATTTTTTTATTTGTAGGTTGTATTACAATGTATGCACTGTTGCGGAGAACATTTGCTCGCTTGACATAAACCCTTCCCGGCACACTTATTAAGCACCATGTGGTTTAATCGTGTTTCCACCT
Source organism: Cephonodes hylas (assembly GCA_030295005.1). Taxonomy (NCBI): domain Eukaryota; kingdom Metazoa; phylum Arthropoda; class Insecta; order Lepidoptera; family Sphingidae; genus Cephonodes; species Cephonodes hylas. The sequence goes on along the minus strand of AP025360.1, from coordinate 5,691,839 downwards.
GGCCCCTGGCCTATTTATCTCTTGCCATATATCTCTTACGCAGTTTTATTTAATTACAACCTATGGGCAAGTAACTTGACCTATTTTCTATATCTCATGAGTATTATTTATAGGTTTTCACGTTATTTCGACTCGTTTTTACAAATGTTTGTGAATGTTGCGTGTATCTAATAATTCGAACTTGGCATATTTAATTATTTAAGATAAAAAAAAAGTATATTTAATTCCGTATCTCTAGTATTATGTAAAATCTGTGTGTTGTAAAAATAGTGTAATGATTTATCAAACCCTATCGACAGTGTTGCATTGACAATATCTTATCAACGTGTCCATCAGTTTTGTTTTAGAAATAACTTTAAGATATGTAAATATTTTCACCTAGTCATTACCTATTTTTTTGCGTTATGAATTGCTTTATTACATAATAATGATGATATAATAGTGATTTTATGATTATTTCACAAAATATGATTGTGTAAACTGTAGCTTTGTAGACCTACTATAAAGCAATACCTGTCTTAGAAATCACGTTTCTATTTTATGATTATTTTAAGGACCCAATATAATCTAGGACATAAATTTTGCTTGACTTCTTGTTAGAGAGAATTTGACTAAGCGTATTATTTTAATATAAAGCTATTTGACAATGCAGCCAACGATTGCAAATGTAAAAGTTTGCATATACACTTGATAATTGTAATTGTCTTTCCTTATGTGAGGTTAAACCTCATAGCTCAATGTTTTGTCACCCGCTTTGCTGTGGAGAGAAGTGGATAACTCTTTGTTTTCCAACTCCTCTTTACATTGCTTTTCTGATTACCTTCGTTGCGGGATTATGACAATTTAAGTCCCCTTAGATTCACTGAGCTTCATTGCTCGGTGCCAATACTGTGCGTGCCGCTCTTGGTCCTGGAATACAGGAGTTGCAGTGGCGGGTGTGTGGTGGGATAGGGACAAAAATACACTTGATATAGCTACATAGGTTTTATAATTTAGTTAACCTCTTGACCACGCTAATCGGTTTATTGATCGTACATGCCATTATGTTTTCTTGCAAAGCGCTATATGTGACGTGCATCAACACGTTCGTATGACTTTATCAAGGTCGCAAGAAGTCTGTAATCGGCTTTAGAGGGATCATGCCAGTTACATTTAGGTGGGGGTTTTAACTGTAACCTACAGCTGACAAAGTGATACTGGAGTTAAAACACCTTAACAGTTAAACAGGTGGCCACCCCTGATGAATGATTTCGATCAACTTACTTAGTTCACATGATTATGCAGGCCGAACTAACCACCAATACTGGCATAACGATAAATTAAGCCAACAGTGCTACACAGCCCATTGAAATAATATCTGTAATCTAGCCTAATTCCTTAAGCTCTCAATAATCAAGTACCACTTAAATTCAATACGAGCTTTCCATTAATTCCCTTTCAAAGACACGCAATTACTGGGTGGCTGTCAAGAGACTAGGTTAACTGTGAGTTAACTGCGTTAGTTAACTTTAGCCCGTCTGTCGGCCATTCCGGGGTTGTGACAGACGCTTCGGGAATACTGGGAAATTAATAACTTGATATTTGGCTTCCGAAACACGTGGCAGTATTGATCAATGATTATCCGCCTAACTTTTTGGGGGAAGTTTTTTGTTTTTCTTTTGGGACATTTTTTGCTGTTACAAGTCGTAAGGTTGACGCAATCTTGACAGTTGCCGGTTTGACTGAATACTCTGACTTTCCCAAGTGTATATTCTGCCCTACGGCTAGCGAGCGTTAGATTTCAACCACAGTCCTACCTATCATACGTAGGAAGGAGTCGCAAGTGTACCCGAGAACGGTGGCGGTAACTATATTTTTTTCGGATCAGGCCTATCGTTGCGGATCTCAAAAAATCACGCCATAAACTCACGCCTATAGTCGCTGACGGGGTAGGCAGAGATGCATTTCTACACCCACATTTCGCCAGTATGTATCAATCCGATGTAATAGGGGGTGAGCCGTTTGCCGTTTTCGGGCATTTTTCCAGACTCCGTGCTGCTACTGAGAATTTCCTAATGGAAAAACCCAGTAACACTTTGCCTAACCCGGGAATCGAACCCAGGACTTTTAGCTCGCACGGCGCATTTTTGTACCTCTAGACCACGAGGCAGTCGTTGTACGTTGTATCTATTCTATCCCGATATATTTTCGTAGTTTCATCATCACATCTTGTGTCCTACTGCTGAGCATGGGTCATAAAGCATGAGACCACCACTACGGCCTAGTGCGGGTTGGCGGTTTTGTGGCTAGGCTCATATCAATTTGGTTGGTAGTTGCCTGGCATGCATTATGTTCATTGTATTAAAGGTATCGTTGCGGGGATAGCACTATAAAGAAGGGAATTTAATTCCTAATTGAGTGTACTAGAAATTACAAAATATTAAGCAAAAGACACGAAAAAATTTCTAGTCTTTTAATTTCAACGCCTAGCTTCCGTATGCCAAACTGATGAAATGATGTCCCAACCAAGCTTTTTATTAGTACCTATATTTGTTTAATGATCAGATATTCTTGTCTAGTGGATTTATCAAATATTCGACGAAAATTTATCAGGCATTTTGTTAACTGTTAGTCTTAGTTATCACTTCATGAATTAAAACTCATGGGTGCATAATACCACCTGGTACATCGGCAAAAATAACATTAGAGCAAAAAATAAAGTTATTGGAATATCGTAAGCAAATTTAATTGCCATTAAATAGTATTCTAATTTGATAGAACGATTAATTACGATTAAAGATACAAATCAAAGATTTAATAAGATTATATTTATTAAAAAAAAATAGTATGTCAATGCCTTTGATATACCTAATTATATCTACGCGAGAAATTTTTGTTGTCAATAAAATAAGACGGGAAAATTTTCGCAACGATTTTAATTAACTGGGCGTAATTTTGATTAATATTTCATTCAATAAACAAAATTAGTACCATGCTTTATATGCAATAAACTTTGTTGATCTTAAGATGAGGTTACAACGCTGTCCGCCAACCCGCACTAGGCCAGCGTGGTGGACTAAGGCCTAAATCCTCTCAATGGTGGAGAAGCCCCGTGCCCAGCAGTGGTACGCATATGGGCTGGTGACGATGCAACCATGTTCCTGTGTATATTTTCGCCTGCTTTGAAACACAAAACTTATTCTGCCTTATAAAGTGAACATAATGATGAATAATTCGATACGGCAACAATAAAAAAATTTAAAATTTATGTACCTACTACCTAACTTGTAATTTATGTACCTACTAATTCTACTAATTGCACAGATGTAATTTTCTGATGCATTTATGTTAGAACCATACTTTACTGTGAGCAAATCAAATTTTACTTGATATTAGAATCACACCTTTGTCGGACATTTCTTGATTAATGAAAGAAAGGCGTTCATATCTTATATTCCTAATATTGGTGTACAAATAGCTAAGACTTTACGTTTATCAGAATAAACGTTATACAAATGCGTAGTATTATGTGCGAGTATGTTTACCAAACAGGCTCTGACAATACGTGGTGTGCGCATATAGAAATAAGAGGATAATGGGGTTTGGTAGACTCAACATTCACTCGTAACGGGTGCGTTGAACGTTGGGCGGAAATTGCTTGTTCGCAAGTGGTTGTTTGATTAACTACTGCGACTGTTTTACTATTAACCTTGGTCATATGATTCGTGACAGGGAAGTATTAGGACGTAACAGCTTACGATAACAACATAAGTATTTGACCATAGCTATTATAGTTAGCTACGTAAATAGCTTATAAAATGTAGTTAATGTTCTTTAAAGTTTGCCTGTACTGGCTCCACATAAATATAAATTCATCGAATATTCTTAGACAAAAAAAGCTATCGCTTTTCTGTGAGTACGGTAGTTGGAAAAATATTTCTGTTTCCCTCTTCCCAATAATAATAAAGTTCATAAATGTATGTATGTATGTATGCTGTCTTGTATTTCCCACATGAATCATTTGACCAGCTTGGTCAAAAGTGAAATAGTACAAATTTGTGGAATTTAAAGTCTATTATTATTGATTTTCCTTATGTATTTTGACATCTAAATTCAGCCCTGAGTGGAAGTAGGTGTGTCCAGCAAACAAAACATTTACTACGGCGAAGTCACGAGATTGTACTGACGGCATAACCCACTTCGGCTGTAGGGATGCTACTTCTAGAAGGCTGAAAAAAGTTTCCTTATTATATGAATGATTTAAAATGATACAGTCACAATTGCATCTAATAATAGAATATATTCTATAGAATTTACTTTATTTGGGATTTATTCATAGCCTATTTTTATTAAAAAAAATACAGTACTGGCTGCGATTATCTCAGTTGTGGATACACACCTTGTAAGAGGATTTGTCCAAGATGATATTTTTTGGTGATTTATGATTTTAGTTCAGGATGTCAGTGTAAGAATATTATATACAATGAATTTAATCTATTTAAGTATCATTAGTGCTTGGTTTTGCTAAAGACCACTTTTGTAGCGATTTTATGATATACAATTTTTCAAATCGCCTTGTTTTTCACATTACACTAATTTTATAAATTGGCCTATTTTGTATTCAAACAAGTTCAAAATTACTTGATAGTTGATAGTCTTCGTTGTCCTGACATGTATAGAAATGGTAATCCACAGATATATCTAATGCCAACATAAAGGTGAAATGCTTCAATCACATGAGTACCTTGCTAAAGCGTGCCATGTTTCAAAGTTATTTATAAAGATGGGAGTGCAGGCAAAGTGAATGGAACTGAGTTGAATACTTCTACATAGTATTGAAGTCGGCCGTGGAAAACATTCAAAGACGCTTGTCCCTTGATCGTCGTTGGCATATACATATATAACATAGTGGCTTATATGAAAGCGTATGTATATTCTTTGAGCAATGTTGTTGTTATTAATATATTAAAGGGACGTCGGAATTTCTTTCATTGAAAATTTACAGGAGGACTCAAACATAGCTGCGGCTACAAGCTGTTAATTATAATATACTAAATGCTAAAACATCAAATTTTCTTTGTTAAATATGGACCAAATTTTTCAAATTCTATTGTGAAGCAGGTCACTGAAGTAATGCTTTGGACAGCAAAAACAATATCAAAACACCCGTTTAAAATTAATGAACCATTTATTGAACTAAAATCCCATTTCATATTATGCGAGACTCGAACCAAAGTATGGAACTCTCATCTCTTCCTCACAATCATGTCACAAGTGTCGCGACTTTCTACAATAGATTATAGTCCAATAGTAAGACTAATATACTTATGACAAATTTTGAAATGTAAAATTTAAAATATGTTAGTTTTAATTTCTCATATTAATAAAGTAATAATGCTTAAATTCGATCAATATGTAAAGCTATGAAATTCTTATTTGCATCAACTGGAGCTGAAAATATTTCACAAAATCAAAGAGGTTTAAATTTACATTTACCACATATCGGCTTAGAAGTTGCTGAACATCCATGCAGCGTATCTCTAAAGAAACTGTTCCATGACTGCAAATCCAGTGAGCTGTGATCAACAAGACTTTGCGCAAATAGAACAAGCTGCTGAAGCGTGACGAAATGCGACTTCGCCTTTAACTCGCTTTGATATAAACATGACAGAAAATAGATAAGTAGTAAAAAGAAAACATACCAAACGAATATGGAAAACTGAAGTTCATGAATTCCTAATAAATCTCGGCATGCGAAGTCAGAACTAGCAAACACCACAGATCGAACCAAGAGGTTGCAAATTGGTATTAATACTATTAATATGGCATTCTTCCGCTTCATGCTTTGTTACGATAGTATCGTGCTTGTCATAGAAGTCCGTGTTTTCACTATGCCGTGTCAGAATAAAAGTATGGAAGCTTGTAATTGGAATGTCCTCTACTTTTTACAATATAACTACTATTGGGCTATGTTTCGTGAGCGTCTATGTTTTAGCCCCTATGTCATTACGGGTAGGACACGCGGATAAAGAATTCCCGTCTTTAAAATATATTTCAAGATATACTTTAAAGACTTATAGTTATATTTTAAATCTTTAGGTATAATAAACCACAATCACCTAGTCGTAGTTCCAAAAAATAAATACCATGTTTTCAACCCTAGGTATTGACGTCTCTGAGTTAATACAATGATTGGACGGTGATCCGTCAAAATTGTGGGTGCGGCTCGAAATGTCCTTTGCTGAAACTAAACACACGCCTATCCAAGAGAACTGCGTCGTATTGTTTGACTTTGCTTGAGCCGATCAGACTGACCTTTCATTATTTTTTGTAGGCTTGACTTCGAGGAATTATTACAAATTATTGGGGGCCTATAGAAAGTCTAAATCACATAATATAATGTCTATCTATCTTATTAGGTTGTAGGAAACTCTTTTGCTGTGTAGGTTTTATCAATATTTTTTGCCAGTGTGACACACACACAAGTCTAGTACAGATTACATTAAATATATTTTTTTTACCATGAAATCCTTTTCGAATATATAGTTTCTGACATCGAAGACCATGAATGTAATTAAGAAGTATGAATAAATAAAGTATGAACGTGTTTGCCAATTTTGTTAATTATTTTATTAGTAAAAAATTGCTCGTCCACGACATGGGTGCATGAGAATTAACTGAATTGGTATGAGTCATAGACGACCAAATGTGGAAGAAACCATAATTGGGATGCATAGCATTGATAACATAGCCAAGATTTCGTTTCATTTGGTCACTGACCGCTCTAATTGACACTGCCGTATCCAATTTTATTTATTATTTTCAATATATCCCGAGAACGATTAACATTCTAACCTTATAGCAGATTAGCGCCTTCATTCGTAACCGCGAACATACATGCATATTGAAAAGATCATGAATGCGTTAAGAAATTTAAAAAACGAAAGAGAAAAAAACATTGAGCTAATATTACTACGTATAGAGAAGACACTCTAAGCCAAAATCATGCTCCATTTTATGACGAGTTACAACTAAAATCGCTGCAGCGCTGAAACTGTCAAACCAAACACTAAACAGTATAAACACGCAGCGCTAGAAGGTGTTATTTTCTCGCGACCTTTCTCTCTGACAAATGACGCAACATGGCGTCCGCTAAATATTTTGTTTGAAATAAACTTTAAAATAATTATATAGTCACTTACCGATGGAAAGTTATTCCTTTGCACTTTGCTGTATTTCTACAACTATTAGTGCAATATCTTAACATACACGACGGCATATTTAACGCGTTTCAACGTTTTTCGGAACACATACAAATACGACTCGATCGCTCAAGAACTCGCAAGTAACCAAGTGCGGTATGGTTCTTGAACCATACTTGAAGGGACCACTGTAGCGGTACGCAGTGTCTTCTCTATACGTAGTAATAATATCTCAATGGAAAAAAGGCAGTAAAGAGAAAAGGAAGAAATGTCATAAAGCCAAAGTTAATATTAAATTTTATTGTCTATTGTAGAGAGACCTCCTATGTCATTAAGCGGTGACACGCACGCGGTACGCTAGGTAGCCAGTTCCTACATATTGTTGATATTGCCGTCACACATAGTTTATCTTTCCAAAATAAGTAAAGCGTGCCATTACTGCTAACGTGTCTTGTGCATTACGAAACAATTAAAAAGACGTCAAATATCTTAATGGCTTAATTGAGTAAATTGATTGAGATTTTCATTAATTGCTCATTAGATGTATTTGTTTTATAACATTCCATATCAACATCAATAGGCAAATATAGCGACGCAACCTATCTCTCTTATGACTTCCTTTTATCTCAATAGCGTGTATAGATTTATGTTTCCATTACGATACAAGCCGGTGACACACTTTCATAATGGATTTAATTTACTTTAATAAACGGTGACCTTTATTTGGTCCAAGCTCTCGTTAATGAGGGAAAGCCATTCATAACATTTTAATATTACTCAAATTATTTTAATTTAATATTTTACATACTTATAGAGAGATAGTTTATGTGATGATTTCCCGTGTATAAAATAACATTATGTATAAAGCAAATTAGTACTGTTTTTGAATTTCATTAGATTTTTTCAAATTCTTTGGGTGTTTTCTTTGCGTCAATATAATGAAAATAATATGTAATGAAATACCATTTCCGAATCATATTTTCGGCTAAAGACTGAAGACAAACCATAGGTTATCCCGTTGCCGCTTAATACACGGCTATGAGGAGATCGAGAGTAGCTCTACACACCTTTTTTATGCCGTACCTAACGATTAATATGAATCTGTACGAATAGAAAGCCAGTGCCATAGACTCCCATCTCGTGGCATTGGATGAACTCTTGCCGGCTTGAGGTTCTTCTTTATTTTATTAATATTTGTAATTTGTCTGCCTAGAAAAAGAATATACACCCATTTATGTAATATTCAAAATGATATCGAACGTGTTCATATGAGGTGGGTTCAGTGTAGTCTTTGTGCTATGATGCAGTATGACAGCTCACGTGGCTCGCCTCGCCTTAGATAAAACGTTACGAGGTGACACGTTCAATATATTCCATATCTAAAATGAACTTTGACAACCTCCTTGTTTGTTTACAGGTCGTATGTTTAGTAAATTTTCCTACAAGTAGACAATCTTAGGTATTGTGTAAGTAATTAAATAGCCATGGATGTCTTTAACTAATGATCTGACCGATCGTAGTTTAAGGACATCGGGTATAATCCTCTCTATAACCGGAATATCGACCATCAATGTTTCTACCAAAATTCAGCTCTATGCAAATTTGGTTAAGATAATATGACTTGAGTACTGGAGCATGACAAAACATTATTGAAAGAATAAAAATATTATGAGGTTATTTCCAAGTTCATTATTAAGTTTCATAGAATGTTGCCAGGGGCTTATATAACGCTTGTAGAATAGAAATCGATACCTGTACAATTATTCACGTCGACACCAGCGTGCAACTTACACAAACAACGTAAAAAATGTACACGAACAAACTACGTTTGTTGCTAAGCTAAGTAATTCTTAAGTTTTACCGCCGCTGTATACCCTTTACTTTAGGAATAATTTCCAGGTCGAGTAATAAAGTAGTCGCTTATTACGGATATAATATGTCTTTTTATTTCCTGGCTTATGGCGTTATCATAAAGAAAATATCTATCGTATAAAAATATTTATGGTGAAATGTAAATACCAATGCCTACAGTAAGACAACGAAGAGCATGCACTATCAATTCAGTTACTTTACTTACCTTTTTAAAACTGTAGTGTGACATAGCCATCAGTTAGTATTTGCAGTGCGAAAGGGCTAGCTGGCCTAAACATAGATGAAGTTAGTAGTTGACTGGTAGAAAATGCCTTAGGCATTAAGTCCGCCTTTATACAATGTTTTGTATAAAAAGCATAAATAAATAAATAATAAGTTACTAGTCGGCTACTGTGGTTTGTGTTTAACCGTAGATATGCTGACTATTCTGGCTAGTTAAGTGTTATTCAAATCTGCTTTAAACATAAGGTTTCGGTGATCTTACTAAGCCAGTATAAAAAAAACAACTTAAATTAGTCCCGGCTATGTTGTATGTCATTTGATTGTCAGGATTTCGTAAAGACCCTTATGGTGATAGAGAATACAAAATATTATGTGCTTGCTAAAAGAATGAAGCGAATGAATGAAGTGTCTATCGTGTTAAAAGCAAAAAAATATTATTCAGAGATATAGAGGAAAGACAAGTCGATGTAAAATGAACTTTATGACTCGAAGTGTAGCGTGACCAAAGCGATAAAGTTTTTAGAACAATGCAAATTATATACGGCAAAATGGAACGTTGATTCAATCGATTTTATGACGTAGAAGTCAACGAACAGATACTATTGACTAGCTGCAGCTTTTTTTAGGAATATCACTTTCTTGTCAATAGATTTAATCTAAGTATTCTTTCATTCAGTGGCTGACGATGCCGAATTCAAATACATACCTTGGTTCGTTCTTATTCTCCCGTAACAACTTACGAGCGTTTTATCATACTTAACCCCGCTTGTATAAAAATAACATACTACGTAAATATACAAATTATATAATTTATAAGTTTGTTCGTGCGATTAATGATAAGGTGATAATCTCAAAGAATATATAATCAAGTCAGCTAATCTACTTAGTGTACTTATTAAAATTTATATATTTTTAATTTAATTTCATGTTATGTATTGCAAGGAATTGTTCACGCTTAAGTTCCATGCTAGACTTTCGATGTCAAGAGAACTTGTATGATTTTTAGAAATACGTAGGCAAAGAACATACCTCATAATTCAAGTCCTGATCATAACATACACATTGATAACAATAACAAAGACAATTACTTTGTCAAATATTTAAACTTTTACGTACACCGAAACGTTTAGCGCAATATACGCGTATTTGCACAACGTTATTAGCGAGATAATAGTGGATATGTAGTGGTTAAACAATATTTAGACTAGAAAGATTAGCAGACTTGGTGTTGTGGTCACAATCCATGTATGGAATTCGCAATTATTTTGTTTTGAAACATTGACTTTAAGAAACAACAATGAGTAGGTAAATTGATGGAGAAAGAGAAAAAAATAACACAGCAAAGCTTTTGACCACACCCCCGAGATAAAAGAGGACTAAAACTATTCATAGATTTCAAATGTTTTATCAATATTATAACATAGATATCACCCAAGTCGGCAATATCTTATTAAACAAGAGATCGATGTTCTTACTCCTATGAAGAAAAATATTTATTTGAAGCAGCTGTGGTTTATTTCGCAATGAACTTCCCACTCGTTGCCAAAGCTTTAAATCAGCGCCCGTGTTGAATAATACTGCTTTTATTATTACACTTTAGTATGTTATTAGCGTGAGACAATCGACAAGGTCTGATAAAGTTCATTCAACATTCTTAAAACGCTGGTTGGCAACGCCGACTTTTATTTTCACTTGTATAAATAAAATTACGTACTTGGAAATGTGTACATTCTACGTCATTGTAAAACTGTCTCTATGAAGTACACTCATAATTTAAAAAAACGATAGTAGTTTAATGTATTCTCGCATATTAGATGTTTATTATTCTCGTGTCTTGTGTTTACTTTTGTGATATACTCATCCTTACTAACATTATGATTCTGAAGCAAATGTATTTTTCCTTCTTTGCTTGAATGAGCTAATCTTAGGAACATTTGGTCCGATTTAAAAAATAATCTCTCAGTGTTAGATAGCATATTTATTGAAAAGGCTATGTATATATGGTATATATCATCACACTACAACTTATAGGAGCGGAGTAGCAAGAGAAATGTGGAAAAGACGGGGAAAAATATTTTTTGTAGTCGTAATGCTTCTACATCACATTTCGTGTCACTGCTTTAAGATTAACAAAATCGCAATCTTAATATATTATGTTATTATAGCAACATATATTTATTGGTACGTATAGTAAATTGCGACAATGGGCTACACACTTATACTGAGGTCTTTATCTATGCATCCATGTTTTGCCAGCTGTTTCTTAAGTATGTTTAATATTAATTACAATACTTTCGACGATTTAGCAGTGACAACCAGCAATAGTGAGAGTTTCATTTTGTCATGCTATTTTACTTTAGATGAAAATCATTATGGCTCCATAACAATAATGAGATTACATGAAGTTGTTCGGTTTATTCGTCGTACGCTCTTATCGGCTCCACGGTCCATTGTCAGTTTTAAAGTTTAAGGCCACATTGATAACTTCACATCGTTTCTATTGCATAATTTTCTACGCTTTTATTTGTGGGGAGCAACATTCGAGTATTCTGGTGTGTATTCCTGTATGATATTTTACTACAAATATTAGTTTCGGGTATGGATGTTAGTGAGACCGTTAAGACTCATGGAGTTTCTGTTATTCACGACGATCTCAGTGTGGGGAATAAGCCCAGCACCATATAACACTTATTCAGTTACTGAGAATGTTGCAATGAAAGGCCCAATAATACTGACTAATTCTAATCGCATTCCGCTTGATCATATTACGCATACGCATTATTTCCAATATTTCTAGTCTTACATATAATATAAAAACATGTTTGCTAATATAATCTTAGGTTATTAAATTTCTGTTAAAGACTATGAATAAATAAAGACAATACAGGGCACATATACATATTTACATGTGAACTAAAGCATATGTTTTAGTTCGCAAGCGTCGTTTTCCCACCCACTTCATTGGACACTGCACTTCGCTTGTTGGCTCCGGTAAACATTTAATACTTGATTATTTAAATTTCATACGCTATAGTTGGCCTTCTCTTTTAAAATCATATTTAAACTCAATCTTGACTACGGGTTAAGGCATTTGTATGTTTTGTCTCTGAAAAAAGTCAAATGAACTATTATTCTATGTTCAATTCTACAACAAACAACAGTCTTCTTTTAAAATCTGTTTGAAATTATTCACCATAAAGTAACTGATTTACTTAACTAGGTATTTTAATTATAAAATGTTTAAATGTTAAATTTACTTTTTTGTTTTAAAACTTGCCTCTATTTTAAAATAAATTATGGTCTTTAAGAAGCGAAAGGTTTATAACCTTAAAGCTTCCTAATTTATCATCAAGACTCAGCTGATTGGCAAAGTGTGGAAGACATAGGTATTTATTGCATAAATTATGACTAGTTTTATCGCAAACGTTGGACCAATAAATAAGCCGTATCCAGATGTAAACAAAATTCCCTTTTAATAGAATATTCCACAGTAAACAACTGAATACGCACACTCATTCAGCAATATGCTCGAGACTATCCATTGGTAACATCGTATAGCGGTGGGCCGTGGGATCTATCTCTGCCCGAGCACAATCTTGACTTCACTGCTAAACCCACGCGAACACATTTTCTCCGGATAAAAAGTCATCTATGATACTTTCCCAGGGCCCGATCCCGATCCAAACCAAAACATTCAAATAGGTCGACGACTGGGTAAAGACCCAGTAAGTAGTTGTTAGTGCAGCCAAAAAAGATATTAACTTAGGCAAAGTCCGCATAGAGCAAAAATGGAATGAAATGTCAGAAATTCCATTCAATCTTACAACTACAATTTATTTCATTTGTAATTGTATTTATTATTTAACGTCTGTACCATTTTTTAGATCCCTACAAATTTTTGCTAAGCTGCAACTTTTCTTTTGGTTATATTGACTATGGTCAGGGTTGGGCAGTATTTTAATTACAAGTAATTAAAATTACAAGTAATTAAAATACGTAATTGAAATACAAATACGTATTTTGTATTTGTATTTCAATTACTTCCTTAAAATGTAATTTGTAATTTGTATTTTAAATACCTGACGCCGAGGTATTTTGTAATTTGTATTTTAAATACTTGAGGCTTTAAAATACATTAATATTAAAATACAATTAACCACCATGAGTGCAATAGTGGTTAAGTTAAGTAAGTGGCGAGAAACAGCATAATCCTCTCAATGAGTGAAACTAGGACGGGACGGGGTGGGACGTCCCCCGACAAGGTGGTCGGACGATCTTGTCAAGGTCGCGGGACGTCGATAGCTGCAGGCGGCTTCCGACCGATCCCAGTGGAAGTCATTGGGAGAGACCTATGTCCAGCAGTGGACTTCGAAAAGCTGATGATGATGATGATGAATCTTTTTTTCCTCATCTTTCCAGACCATGCAGATTACTTATTAAGTATTTTGTAATTTGTATTTGGTATTTTAATTACAAATAGCTAAAATACTGTATTTTGTATTTTAAATTTCAAATACCTTACTTAAAAGTATTTTGTATTTCGTATTTTAATTACTTGTGATAAAGTATTTTGTATTTTGTATTTCAATTATTGTAAAGCATGTATTTTGCCCAGCCCTGACTATGGTTATGTTGTAAATAGTAATTTAAGTGGACTATATAAAATTAAATAGTAAACATACATACAAAGAAACCAACTACATTATTATTCGCCAAACTTCTAAATCCAACACGCTTTATCGCAACAATCAATATGTAATATCATACCAGACGCCAATAAGTAGTTTCCATGCTGCATAATTAAAATGGTGACAAAGTCATACTGCAGTAATGTTAATAAAATCTGCATGTTGAAGTCACTAATTGACACAGTTGTTTTATAACACGGAACAGATGAATACCATTTTGAGCAACAACCGAGGAAATATATGTATTTTTGTCTCATTTACCATATTGCTATAAATTATTTTTCTAACATTCTCAATGATAAACAGCATAAGCATGCATTTTCTAAAGCAATAAATTAACATCTCTCTAATCTTTATAGATTCACACACAATGGCGTGATGGGTTTACGACCATATAGATAACATTGTTTCATTTAAATTACGATTGTTGGAACTGGCCAACAAAATTAATGAAAAATGCTACTGATTCAAGTCTTTTAGCTGATTGGTATTTTAAGATTAATTTCTTATTACAGTTTATAACCGTTGAGCAGTAAATAGTCTATCCTCACGCTAAGGAATAAGTTGAGTCGTGGGTATCAAAACCTACAGGAGACTTTTTCGTCTCACAAACACGTAGACTCAAAAGCAATATTTGTAAATAACCTACATATGTGATCAGTGCTAGGATCGAACCCACGGCCCCTAGTTTAACTAGCTGGTAGTGTCCATTCAACTGTTTCACTGGGCTTTCAAATATTGAATTTTCTTTAAGCAGCATTAAGACCTGACGTTCTATCATCGTACGGAGACAGTCGTTATATTTTAGTTTTTCCAAAGAACTCAAAAACTATACCTTACCATTACGTAAAAAAATGTAGATGCCATTTAATGCATAATGAAGAATAGGTAACAGGTAGGTAACAGGGTAATATTTGTGAAGCTCTTAAAAATCTTTCCGGTCGAACAGAATTTCATAGATTATTATCCATAATTTATCAATTGTTAAGGTCCTAGTCCAGGCAAACCAGTACCCCAATAAACACAACTAGCTCTACTATACAAATATATTATATATACTACATTTATCTCTTAAACAAATAATTAATCAGTAAATGAAGAGCATTTAATCACTTAGAAATAACTGAGACGACCAGCAGATACACTTTGTTGCTTTAATTATTTTATTGCTGCGCTATTAAGAGCACAGACTTTGTCTCGAATATGTAAGGTGTGTACGTATGTTGGTACGATTGTATGCCGAGTAGACGATATTACGACGAGACTATGCGTGTTATATTTTGTGTGAAATAACTTGTTAAATAAAATAATTTCTCTTGTTGATTTTACCAACTTTGAAAAAACAAAAATGGGGGTTTATTTTTTTAAGATAATAACTTATTTAAAACAAATTTAAAACTAATCACGTCAATAAATTCCAATGAAATCATTGCCCGAACAAATTATTACACCTACACTTAACTAATGTGAAAAACAATTATAATCCGCAGTGATTAACAATTCGTACAGAAAATGTTCGCTTAATATGTAAATAGCGTTATTCGCAAACCGGTTTGAACTAGTTTGGCGATGACTGGCTCGTTGCCTGGTGACGTCACGGATGTGATCGTCGACCGCTGAGCGACGCGGGTGTCCATCTTTGGGTCACATGACGAAGCCACAGAGCAGCTGCGATAGTAACTCAGCATTATATCGACGAGTAAAAAGTTTATACAATATAGGTTTGTTTGTGATGAACTTTCATCCCTTTCCGGTAATTTTCTTTAATTTCAACTTTTAAGAAATGCTCTGTTTAGAAATTTCTTAGGTTTGTAGTCCTATTATACTATTATTATTATACTACAAACCTAAGAAATTTCTAAACAGAGCATTTCTTAAAAGTTGAAATTAAAGAAAATTACCGAAAAGCAGTGATGACCTCGGGGTTTGGGCGCGCGGTCGAGAATCTCGGCGGTCACGGGTTCGAACCCCAGGCACACACCTCTGACTTTTCGAAGTTATGTGTGTATTCACATTGAATTATCACTAGCTTTAATGGTGAAGGAAAACATCGTGATGAAACCTGCACACCTAAGAGTTCTTAGGAATTTCTTAGGTGTGTAGTCCGCCAACCCGCACTAGGCCAGCATGGTGGACTATGGCCTAAACCCTCTCAATGGTAGAGGAGACCCGTGCTCAGCAGTGGGCGTATATGGGTTGATGAAGAAGAGAAGAAACCTATATTGTATAAACTTTTTACTCGTCGATATAATGCTGAGTTACTATCGCCTACTGTAGGCCAGCATAGACTAAGGTTTAATCTTTATCTGTTCCCGTGCCTAGCAAATATAGATCAATGTACCAAACAATAACATAAAACGGTTATGTTAGTTTTTGTATAGTGCAATATAAGGATATGAAAAAATCAGAACTGTTTCATTCCGTTGTTATTATACACATGTGCTGCCTGAATCGATGTTAGTTTTAATAGTAACTTGTTAAGGGATTGAACCGATTTAGGTTAATAAAAAAGATTTTTGAGATTTGACAGACATTTAAGTTTTTTTGAACATGGTTCATCAGCTTTGGGGTAACTCAGTAAAAATAAAAAGTTGATCTTCAATTGTCTATCTACTGTTCCGATCAGTGACATGGAAGAGATTCGTCAGTTATTTTAGCTGCGTAGACGGGTAACAGACTCATTCTTAAGTTTTTTAGATCGACAACTAGAAATAGAACAAAATACTAAAATTAGTACGTCCATGTTTCCGTTTACTATTACTTAATGGTTACAGCCAAATTCAGCGTTTCACGTATTCTAGCGGTGTGAAATAATACTTTTTATACTTAACGATTATGTATTACTAATAAATTCATTTTCATGCGGTTTAAATGCAATTTAAAATATTTTATTATAAAACCAAAAGACAGAAACCGACCATCGGAAAGAAGCAAATATTGGAGTAAATAATAATTTTGAAGCATATTTGACTAACACTTACAATTAGATTAGGAACTCAAATATTTCCAAGCACTTGTCACCTATTGTTTACTGTAAACAACCAGTAATTGGAAATTAATGTGTGTACAGAAATAATTAAGAAACAACGTCAAATAAATTACGTCACCGCCTATTTTACGAGTTATTATTAAACGGCATTGACATAGTCATTAAAAGAATATAAAAATAGCTTTATTCAGTGCACGAGAAATAATATTTGTCATGAATATTAATTGAGATATTTCATGTGTCAAAAAATATCACGCGTTAATTTAAATTCAGGTTTATAAATAAAAAAACATATATTCATCTAATACAAATAAAGTTCTGACCCCACGCGAATATACAAATTTAATATCTGAAATTCAAACAGACTTTTGGTTTTAAAAAACACTCAGACAGAAAACAAATTATATGGATCACGTAAAAATCTTATCGTGCGGCGATCGAACCCGCGGGGTCTTCTATCACAACCTGGTGTCTAACCAACTGCGCCACAGGGCTGTTAATATAATGATTGTAATCAAAAAATGTTTGCATTAAGAGGCCGATCTTCCATGGAAATTGGTTATTTTCTGCAGTAATTATAATATTTGAAGCATTGATTAATTAATTTTTACATAAAAAGATTACATGATTTAATGACTATAAAATAATTTATTTTCTCTTGTAAATAATGATAATATTTTACGTAGTAAATACTTCGAAGACGGACTTTGCACTGTCAATATTGCAAACACATTGTTATGTTAGTATGTATATTGATCGCAATTTTTGTTTATGTTTCTTACTATCTACGTTAATCAGTAGATGTTTGTTGCGCCTATATTAAATGATGAAATTATCATCATTAAACATATCATGTAATAATATGTGGATTTATTAAAGCTGTAAAATCGTAACTAATAAAACTCGGAAAGTTGTTTACTTATATTACTGAGAAATCATCAGTGGGCCTAGATTCAAAACCGTAAAGGCTACTGAATTCCTGGAGAGAAAAAATGTTCGCTTTTAGCTATTTTCTAATAAATCCTACTTTCTGCTACTATGTATGATATCAAGGGAGCTAACACTGAAACGTCTGTAGAAAATAATACAAATTAAAATATGGCCTCGGGAGAAAATTTTATGGTTTAATTGAGAAAAATAATTGTTCCTTTTATTTATACATAAGAATTTATTTATGGTACTTAATTAAAACTAGAACGGTAAAGGTATAAAATAATTTTTAACGCTCTGTATCGAAAAACTTACACGAGTGTTCTTATTGCCATCTGAAACTGCCAAGGTTGTCTGGTAACAATGCTCTGTAGATTCCGGTTTCAAAGAACTTGAAACGGACATCGAGATTCACATTGAGTCTCATAAAAATCAATAACTATAGATTTGTGGATTGTGTCTTCTAGCATTTAGTCAATTAAATCGCCTGACGATTGACTGACTGATAATAATCTCTTGTTTTGGCGAGTATACCGTATAAATATTAAAACTGAACCTCAGCACTGAAATATGGACGAAACGATCCTACAGCTTATGTATCGATGCAATTTACTTTCTTGTTTTAGTGAAAGATATAAATAAAAATTTAAACTCCTCATTATCTTTGGTAATACTTTTAAATAAATCGTATAACCTGTTCGTTCTATATGCTATACGAATCAAAGGAAATGTAATCATTTGCAGCATTCGTTCAATTAGAATTTAGAAGTCTTCTCGAACAATCGTGATGAGGTCAACGAAACTGGTTGCGTGCGGTGTCCACAGGGTGGCACTAGCCTGCGGTTGCATCTCGCTTATTCGAGATACATTAAGTGGACGATTTGCAAATGCAATGGCACCGTCAGTCATTGGATAATGTAATAATAAATTGTTATCGGAGCTCGTTTTGCTCGCTTTGATTTCCGCGTACGAGGGTTACATAATTACGAGTATAAGAGTTATCGTCAAATTTTTGTCGGTAATTTGTATTAAATCGATTAATCAGATCGAATATCGTTATGTAATATTACAATGTATAGGTATAGTTATTATGCCTCCAAACCCATTTATATTTGTTATGAGAAATGTCTCAAATGCTTTTATTTCACTATCCTTTATGTCACATGGATGGCTTTTCAAAATTTTATCCGAGGAAAATTATTCAGCACAGCAGTCTTTTCATGTATTAATTGTATGCTCATTGTAGGTAAAAAATTTAAAATATACATAAACAAAGGTTTCAATTTGTTTACGTAGTTATACCTACATAAACAGATTTATGAGCATTAGACGTTTTATGATTGAATTAGGGTGTTGCGGTTATTGGTAGCAATAGTTACTGGTTAAAGGAAATCGAAAGGCAGGAAACTTTACACGTATATAAATAACTAGCTGTTGCCCGCGACTTCGTCCGCGTAGACTACAGGGTTGAGTTCAGAAAGAAAATAAGTTATAGTCTATTTTACTCCTTAGAGTCCTATTTATGTCCATACCAAAAATCATACAAATCCGTCAAATCAGGTGCACTTGATGATTATTTTGAAACTGCGATATCTTCTAAGATACTCAATGAAATCAAATGATGTAAAGGGCAAATTTGTTTTAAATTAAATACTTACACTAAATAATGCATTTATTTGAATAAGGATTAATATAATCTTTATAAAAGTACCTTCACAAGCAATGCTTTATTTTATAACAAATTTAGTAAGCATAAAAGAGGTTATAGTGAACCAACCCTAAAAGTTAGACATATGCTACCGCTGACTTTTTTGTAGACATTATCAAGCTCTATAACTTTTCTCTAGGACTCAACTATATATCTCCCATGAGAAAGGCAGCGTTTGCAAAAAACGGTATCGATCGCCCGTTTTTTCTCCGACTTACTCCACAAATCCTGCTACAACGAAAAAGTCTTATCATTTTTCGGACTAATATATAGCCTATGACACTCACAAAGAACGTAGCTTTCTATTGGTAAAAGAATCAAAATCGGTTCAGTAGATCCGGAGTTTACTTTCAACAACGTCACAAACATACAAACTCACAAACCTTATAATAATATTATTACCTCTTTATAATATTAGTATAGATGAAGCCCAAAAATAAAACATATCTTAAACATTTGTCCACGTAAGTGTTATCCAGGATAAAATTTCAGCCCATGTTAAGTGATTGTCTTAATATAGAAAATGTAACAGTGACGTCAAATGCCACTTTACCAAATTATAGGGAACTTGTGGGAAAGTTATTTATATTTTAACATACATTGAGTTATAACCCTAATTTGATCATCTCGATTTGAGTTCAAGAGATCGACTTCCAGTTTAGTTTGCTGGCTGAAGACCTTAGTTTTTATGTTTTTAGTGTATTTTTACAATGAACTCTCCGTTAGTTTAGTAACAATTGTAGTTTTGAAGTTGCTTTGAAAGTCGAGAGGCCGAAGGTTGATTAAACATGATAACGAAGAAAAACAATTTTAAGAAGCAAAAAGTATTTCCAAGTAGAACAAATATCTTGTATTGCACATTAATATTCTCTCTCAATAATAATATGACGCGATGTAAATGTTTGCCGTGTGATCGAAAAGTCGGGTTTGATTCCCGGATCGGGCAGTGTTATTCTTTTAGGAAATTCTTGGTATTTGTCCTTTTAGAACGCAATGAAAAGTAAGCATTAAACCAATAAACATTTTCTCTTAACATACATTAAAATTGCCTGCTTGAACGATAATATCTTTAGAATTCACACCAAGCCGCATTATATTTAAAAACTATTGTGTTAATTCTGTTTCTATCGCAATTCGACTGATTTTGGCAATAATACACGCTTAGAACAAGGTGACGTGACTTGAATAGTTAACGACTAGTGTTCACAAGATACGTGAGCGTAATAGCCGTTTTATCTAATTCAGCAGTCAGGTGTTAGTCGGTAATTTAATTTGTGCTGAAAAGACACAATCGCAGAAAGTGTATTGGAGGAAATAAATTTAAGTAACGTATAATGGGACCCAGAGGGAGTCCATTACTTGATTCTAAGTATGCCTATTGCTGGTTTAGAAATTTGAGTATGCTAGTGTCCTGTAGAGCAGAACGTTAATTGTATTTGATGCTATCTAATTCGAAAGTCAATTAAAAAATGAACTAAAAGAGTCCAAATTTCAACGGGAAATGTCCAAAAGGTGCATAAAATTATTGGCGAAACTTGCCTGTAAAGGGCGAAGTCTAATAATATGTATTTCTGATTACGTGGGTTACATATGTGACGAAATATTTTTAGTAATATTGAATCATCGTTTCAAAAAGGAAAGGAAATATAAGAAAAATCCCTTCTTCCACAATTTTATTTTCTTTTAACTTATTGGATGCTAAGAATAAATTTTAAAATACAACTTATTTAGTGTTTCCTATGTGGAATTAAGTTAAAGGTCACGGCTGAAACCGGGGATAAAAGGTCACCAGTTCAGTAATAGAGTGCCTACGTCAATACGTGGGTGAACCTTTTACATATAAAGTGCAACATTTACCTCAAATGGATGGTATTTTATAACACTTGAAATGAAAGAGTAATTACTCTTTATAGAATAAATTATTTGTTACAATCTGTTGCGCTCTAGTTTTGTACGTTTTTTTAAATGCATAATATTTCGAGCAAATGGTGTATCTACTAGAAGACTAATTAGGTGTGTTGGCCATCGATCGTTTGCCTGGCTCAACGGAACGTGCTCCTCGACCGCTATCACGAATTAGGGAAACGTATATATGAACAAAACATTGGCATTGACCTTCAATTTGAAACTGCACTTTAGTATCAGTCTTCGAGCGATCGGACCCTCGTGTGGTCCTACTGAAATGCATCTCGCAAATAATGAGTGGTGTCAATCTGCCGAGTAATACGACTCAGTGATGTGTGACCCTAAATTTTCGTAAATAAGTTTATTCAAGTTACGTAATTTAAAATAAACTCTGATAAGTCCAATTTAATTTGCCAAGAAATCTTCAGTATTCGTTAATAGGTTTGTCCAAGTTAACCATTTTTTCAACTGATTAGAGTAAATAGAATCGCCTCGATCATTTGCTGCATTTACACCTAAAGTTAAGACACGTAGAATCCTAGTGGTATAGTAGGTTTTAAATCCATCCAGGTATTTCCTTTTAAATCCTATTGGAAAATATTGCATTCGTGCCGTAGTAATATCTGCCATGGTTTTTAAATAATTTGGTCGTAATAAATGTTTGAAGATTGCAGTTAACGTGTTTAATCTTCAACGGTTTTAAACTGCAGTGTTTATGTTATGTGCTACAGTTACTTTCTTTTAATATGGTTTATATACATAATATTGTAAAGATAAGCAAATATTACTTAGATATTTTTTTTCACTTATCGTCATCTCTATCATGTTTAGTTTTTCGATGACTCGTCATTTTGCTTCGAATTTAGGAGTCATATTTTCGACGCTAACGGATATGAACATGCAAGTTTGTTATCTCCAAACTTAGCAAGCATGAGTTATAGTTTACGTTCATCATCATATCATCATCTGGCCTAGTGCTAGTTGGCGGACTACACACCTAATAAATTCTAGAGAACTCTTGGTGTGCAGGTTTTATCACGATGTTTTCAATCACCGTTAAAGCAAGTGATAATTCAATGTGAATACACACATAACTTCGAAAAGTCAGAGGTGTGCGCCTGGGGTTCGAACCCGCGGCCGCCGAGATTCCTGACCGCGCGCCTAAACCTCGAGGCCATTACTGCTTGTTTACGTTAATTTCCTCTATTCCCCACAATTTCTTTGGTTTGTTTCTTTTCCTTCATCAATCCATAAGCACGTGAATGAATCATGACAACAGATGTTACGAAACGCATAAAAACTTGTTACGTCAGTAATTGTATCGTTGGTGTCGAGCAACCTTGCTCTCTCTGTATCAGTGCCAAAGCATTTCGTTTCTATTTCCTAGTCTTCCAAAACATTGCAACTATTTATTTTTGCTTTGCTTTCATCTCTCTCTCTCATTAAGTACAGTAATAGGATATATGCACACTTTAGTTAAGATCGTCTAAATTACGTAAATTTATTCGTTTTTATTTATTATATCTACATCATATACTTTAATGAAAGACCCGCGTCTTTCTTTCCATAACATATTTTTGCAGTGTTAATTTCTCTAATAATTTAACTAAAATATGTCAGAACTTTTTGGTGCCTTAGAAGAATCTAATCGTTATCACTTCATGGGTTAAACCAAATATTTAATTTAAGATTTTATGATATATTGAGTTTATATTGACCTTAAAAATGTTCTCAGTAATTGAATGAGAAGGGCAATTATACCAAAGTCACTTCTCGAGGTTACCAGTTCTCCCAGCGCATGCGTTCCATTTCACGTATTTCAACTTTCACCACATCGTCGGAATGCCAATCTGTGTTGCTAAGTAACAGCGACGTATGAGCCGAGCCCCCAGTGAACGGGCGACCTGTAACTTATCAGCTGGCCTGTGGCCTTCACCACGCAATATCACTTAGGGCACGACTAGTCGACCATTTGACTTTAATGTGTGTTCACTGATTGGAGCCGTACAAATTCAATACCTAAACAAATTAAACATATCACGAATTAAATAAATGTAGCTTAATTCTTTTACCAGCAATTTAAAGCTGAACAAAAATAAGTTCTTCTGTAGTAGCTTATTGCAGAAAATGAAAAAAGTATAGACTTACCAATTGACTTAGTCAAGGAATATATTTTATAATATTAATTAAATTCCAAAATATGTGAAGACAGCAATAAGGTTCAGTGTGCATTTGTGTTACGGTAGTGCTGTAAATTGTGTGTCCGAAACGGATGTTGGTAATGAGGCCTCTGCGCCGGCCGCTAGAACCGGTACTGCGCGGTTCCTCGCCGACTGCACGAGGATGGCGAACCGCGACGCTGTGGTGACGAAATGATATCACTCGCATTGCTCACCACGCTGTCCCCGCCAGTGCGTTGAATCCGTTGGCCGCGAGCCGCTCAGTGTGAGATCGTACGTCGGCTGGGTTATACGTGTTCTTGTTGTCGCGCTCCCGCCACTCGCACACTCGAATACCAAGTATTACGCGATCTGATAGGAGTTCCAAAGAAGAAAACTGTCTGTGATTTTAATTTAAAATTTTAGTTATTATTTATCATATTTTAGTTAATAGTAAAATAGATAAAATGTCTCTGGAATTGGAAGAATTCACCGGTACAACTGGCGATGTCTTCGAGGATTTCCTGATCATATTCCGACGATGTTTGGCAAAGGTAAATATGCATTCTAAATTCGGGTTAGCCAGCACGGCTGGTCGAAACCGATGCCAGTCATCGAGTACGTCCCATCGTGAATAGATTGTAACGTTGCGCCTACGTTCGGCTGAAACTTTGCTTTTGCACTAAAATGGACATGGATTCTTACGTCGACATATGGGAATGGATATTAAAGGTAGGTGATGCTGGCCCCGTCTAAATTTATAATATCACGTATAGCTTGCTGGTTTTGGAACACTTTCAAAAACAAAATCAAATTTATTTTAGAACACGTAAAATTCATTATTCCCGCCAAATGGTAACCGTCCTTGAGCCGGCGTAGGATATTGCCGTCTCGCTCGCTCGCTTGCCAGGAATTCGTTTGCAGATTGGGAAACACGTGGTGATAACGGTGGATCTCTAATGGGAGTTTGAACATTTTTTGCATGGTACAATGACGTTAGATGGGATACAATCCATTGTTGAAACGACGGCTGCGAGTATGACTTTTGGCACACCTGTCGATATGAGTGATCTTGAAATCGTGAATGCGTGGCTCGGTTGCCTAGACGATACCGCGTGTGCGTTGAGCTGGCGAAGTCGAAAATGTTCTCGTTATTTCATACTGTTATCATTCTTTATCAGAGCTTCGAGTTTTATCAACCATTTTTATAGATACATAACTCATTTTATTCTTTCATTATACGTTCGCTAGCTGAGCGATCATTGCTATGCGAATTTGCGAATTCATTAACTTTCTTTTTGCACACTTTCACCTTTCATATCAAATAGTTGTGAGGAAAATATTTAAATCGTACATATAATGGCACAACTTTTATATAACTTACACTTGAAATAACACATTATTTCAATTATTTTTTTTGCCACTATATTAATTTCCTAAAAAAGTAAAAAAAATATTCATATTTTATTGAGTTTGCCATTCGTCGAATGATGAAAAAAAAGCGAATTACAATATAGTTGGCAAATTTGATAATACTTCTGGGAACTGCGATTACAGGCCGCAAAAACAATAATTGTAAACAATAAGATTTCTCAGGTTTTTGTTTTGTTCTCTGTAAGGATTATAAGAATTCCTCGAATGACCAAATCGTGATTATCCGGATTAACTGATTACTTACACAACTCAATTGTTATGTTCATTTTATCATTAGGCTAGGTGTCGTGAAATGCTATTTACCTTGAAATGCCTTATAATAATTTAGTGCAGTGAGAGTTGATTATCGTGAATGATTGGTTAGAATGTCAATGTATGACGTATGTTGATTCATATTTGTATGTTACTTGTGCGATGCGTGTGCTTCGCGTCAGTGTATCCATTTACGTATTTTTGCTTAGGACACGTACGTTGTGTTAGTCAAACAAGTATAATTTATAATTTTTCACAAGAACTAAGACATTTTTTATCCTGCTCTTTTTTATGACTTTTGACGTAAAAGAAGCGAGATAATGTTTGAGAAAATAACCGTGTCCGGACAACCAGGAACATTTAATTCTAAGGATACGTTACGTTACGTTCTAAGGATACGTTGGATACGTTACTGTTTTGTGATGAGCAAATGTTTTTTTTGTCTTGGGGTGATATAGGAAATGCTCTTACAATTATCTCTATGTTACCCTTTGCAATAACCTTATGTTAGTTCGGTTTATATTCTTAGAAAAAAACCTATAACTGATACTACAAAAAAATTAGTTATACTGCAACAAACGTTCATGACGTTTACGTTACGTAAATTATATCGTAACAGAATCAAAGTTTATTGACTGTTAACACGATGTCGATATACTAACATCCAAAATACTTTATTCGAAAAGTATCACTACGATTACAAATAACTTTCCTTTTTCAAATTAATGTTATTTCAATCAATTTAAATTTCAGTTTTACTATATTAACTTAATGAAAAGTTAGTGTCCCATGAAACTAAGAAAAAATATTAAACTGAAGTCATCCAACTAAAAACTCACTACTCCTGCATACTACGATCGATGTCTTGCATTTATTTCGCATTCATCATCAATGATTGACGTCTTTTTGGGGCTGCTTGTAACCTGGTATATATGTAGCCAGCAATGGTTTAGAAAATAAATGAAAACAATTTAAAACTGCTCTCGATCTGTAATAGCAATAATGTCGATTCCTGACTTACCGTTCATGCCTTGACCAGCAGTTATATACAGTTTACCAAACCGACCCTGGGAAAGTATTGTCTTTAAAACTATTGATCGCACATATATTTGTCTTAGTAAATTGATAGTATTTCGAGTGGTATTTACGTCAATGTGAGACCATAGAAAAAGTTCGACATATTATTGTACACGTGGTTACATACAAAGTTTAAAATTTCATACTAAAACATAATGTTTATTACATAAAAACATTTGGAATCACTAGACATATTCCTTGCTACATAATGTATATGGTATATCTTTTGATATTTGTATGGAATAAGGAGTGCAATGTATCCCTTAGCACGGTAATATTACCGTGCCCTTAGTAATTTTTTTATATCTTGCTAAGGTTTTTCACTAAGATCGTTCTATTTAGAAGAAGTTTAAATTATGACGAGTGGCTAGTAAACAATAACAGGAGTTTTCAATGAAGGTTATGATATTCTTAAGTTATACAAAACAATAAATAGTAAATTAAGTATCTAAATGTCAATAGTAACACTTATTTATTATAAAGTAAATAAATCTCTAATGATTAAGTAAATAAATAACGAAGACGACTTGTTGACGTATTAATTACGATGTAATGTTCAAAAACTACGCAATTACCGATTATGATTACATTTAAAATTACGATATTAGACATGCTTTACATAATTTTAATACGATATCGTCAAGTTTCGTAATATCAATATTGTTTAAATCAACACGTAAGGGTACTTGGTCCACCGATTTTGCCATAACAATACGCAATTGTTTCAGTTATTACTAAATAATGTTAAAAATACTTGTTAATGTTTGAAAAAAAATCGTCATTTTATTGATATTTAACTTCAAAATTGCACGTGTGAAGACAATGAAACCGTAATATGAACTTTTAAATTTACCGAATATGCAATTATTAGCTCGCCGGTTGGCAACCCAATGCTTAGATCAAACTGCTGATGAGAGAGAAACAACATACACACACAGCGATAACGATAGATTAATACGTTATATTTCTTATGACTAGGGCATCATAATTTGCAAGGAATTCAAAGGAAAATTTTACCTAAGATTTTAACTGCGCAGTATTTTATTTGACAATGTGTATAGGTGAGCTTATCATGTCTAGACAGATTTGGTGCGTATCAAAATGCAAGGTTGGTGATAAAGTATTACTACATTGTGGTATTTAATATCAATGAAACACGTTTCCTAAACGAATCAACTAATTCAAACCAGTTCTCTTATCAAATATTTGGTGCCGTAATCTCATGATTATGGTCATGAAACTTGAATTCATAGAATTCTTTGGAAGACTCCTCTCTTCACGTGCTATTTATGCCAGTCTTTTGTTATTGTTAGATATATGACATATAGTAGCTACAGTATTTTATAAAAATCAGGCATTTAGGATCCTGTTACAAGCTAGAAATTATTGGTTGATATACAACTTTTCAGATAGTTAACTTCTCACATTAAAAGCTTACAAGTCATTTACACATTAAAAATCTCATTCACAAACTTGTCGTATGAATGAATTATAAATATTCTTACAAACGCGTGCTTTGGTTTGGATCACGACGACGCAAGTTAGTTTAGTGTACTCTGGCCATCAATGGAAAAACTTCTGTTTGATAAGACCATAAAAAGGCTAATGATTATTTTACCATTTGCTCACTGCGCTCCATGTAGTCTTAGTTCAATATTTAGGTTAAACAAACTAAAGGTAGCGTGTTTCTACCGATTGTAGTTATCGCACATGACGTCACATTGTGTGTGCGTTCACCTGTCTCACATTGCTTGAGATAGGTTTAAATAGTTTATCAATATTCACTCGCAATCATGTCCAATACTGACGTCAGAATAATTACATTAGATAGAAAGTCACTGGCTAGCTAGTACGATGTATGGCACTTCACTTTCAATCAGGTGCTAGTTTGACTACTTGCAAACTAATGAAATATTACTGATTTATTTAACATTTTGCTTATTTGGACTACTGGAAATGCACTGGTTTTTAAATAAATATGCATTCATACTTCACGCCTACGCGGAAAGGAAAAGCAGAGGTGGATTTCTACACTCGTATTTCGCCAATTGTGTATCCAGGTCGCCCAAGTTCAGGATTGTGGGTCAAACGGTACATTTGGGTTCTATCACGAGAACTAAAAAGTCAGAACGTCCTTTAAATCTGCTTAAACTAGATACAACCAACAAAGGACAGATATTAATATCCCACGTCACGCCCGGTATCATTAAAACACGTAAAGTGGGTTATGTACAATGAACATTGAGGTTGTTTTATGATAACGCCGCCAATTCTCAAATATTTAGAACTGACATTTAGCAAATTAATTATTATAATAGATTGCATTTTTTATTATTTCCAGTGTATCTGTTATTCCATCGTTGCCATAATATGATAAAAAAAACTGCGTAAAACAATAGAATTATAATTTAAGCCAAGAAAACCGGCTATTTAGCGTCACATGTTGCTTCGTTGACGTCGATATAGATTCCAGGGGCCCCAGGTTACATTCTCGCGAAGGGACATTCAACATTGTAATCAATCAATGTTTGTTTTCTGTTCTGGCTTTTCGGTGATCAAAAAAAGCTTCATACATTCCCACAATAATAGACAATTATCTTTATTTGGCTTCAGAAACATCTGAATGTTTTTGTGTTAAAATAACTTTACGACGCCTTGGGTCAAGCTTAGTTAGTAAAATGAACATTAGAGAAAGCTAGAAATATGTGGTTACTGTTTATAAACTAAGAAACAAATCTCTGACTTTATGGCCATACGCTGTTATTATGGACGTAAAATACAATTTGTAATCAATTTGTAAATAATTTGTAAAATAATTATAAATTTTCATTGTCAACTACAAATAATAAGTTACGAAATAAATAACTTTAATTGAAGTACTGAAGTATTAATCATTTGAACAATCGCACAACGGGAAAGTCCATAATGACGCCCAGTTTACAACGTTAATTGAAATATGAAGTGCTACATAGCACTACATGACACAACATATGAACATTCATATGTTATCATTGTTATAATACACGTGTGACGTATTGTTTCAGTATTAATTTTTTTGAACATAAAATATACATATATGCTTGGACCTTCGATATAAAATCATATTTTATTTTAGATTCTGCATAACCGTTTATGTAATATAAGGTAATCAATTTTTATCTCCATATTGGAGAAAGCTGATTGGTTATCACATGACCGAAAGCAATGATTTATTATTTGCTCGTTTTATCTGGTGTCCTCGCTTAGCGGAAGGCAGCGCCACCGGTCGCGTCTATTTCAAGCTGGCTCGCGAAAGTCGCAGAATACGCTCGCGTACATTGCTAATACTTCGCTTATCTGTGCGCGTGTATGTGGAACGCCACTCGTACTTTGACCGATGACGCGGCGCACGCGCAAATTGCGTCATTCCCCACGTTTGTTCTGCATCTACCTCGAATTGTTGGGGAAATCCTCGTATTACAATTAATTCCGTCGGCGACGCCCCATGGCGACATCTGACTCATGTTTTGTATATGGTTTGCCTGTTTCGGTTTTACTGAAAGTTGTTTGTTAATATCATTGTATAAAAATTGCATTTGATACATCAATGATAATAACTATCCATCTCACCTAATGAACCTCAATGAGGTTTCTGTTTTGCTCTGGGGTTTGTGTCAGGAATTGACCTACTTTATCATCTATTACCTAGCCTAGGTGTTTTTGGCTGCTAACTTTTTCTGATTCCTGGAACGTTCATGTAAGAACTACGGATCTGATTACATTTAAATGTTTACGTACCAGGAAAATATAGAGCGAAAGAAGCCATAGCGTATTAACGTCTAAGAATGAGGTTTCAATTCGAGATGTTTTATTGAAACCTTTGAGGGCTGGTTGTTTACAAAGTGTGAAAAATAAGGATGAACATTTTTGCAGCTAACTTTTCAAAATTTTGCAAAAATAAAATTCCAGAAAAAAGAAATTCTAAAATATAGAATATCTCCTGTCCATAAAACTGCGAATGATTTTTTAAACAAATTAATTATCATATCAGTAGTCAGTCTTTAAAATTATTTCAAAGTCGCTTAGCAAATAACACTGTACAAGTCACTATGAATTTCATATATTGTATGTGTAAATTAAATGCACCAGTGAAATCACCTAACAAAACGAAGGAGGTAAATGGAAAACATTAATGAATACTGTGAAATACAAATAATGATAGACAATTCTAGAATGTTTTCCTTTTTAAAAACTACAAACAATGATAACAGTTCTGAATGACGATTGTTAAACCGAAATATAATTTGTCATTTCAATAACTCAAACGCTGAGTCGTTAATGCCAATAAAAAAGGAATATCGTTTCTTGGTAAACCCGAAAATGATTTGGAGACAAATATGTGTTTGGTATTCCCTAATAACTGTTAATCTTCGACTCAATGAAATGCCTTGTAAGATACTGCTTTTTTTAAAGACTGGTTAAGTCTGCTCTACTGAATATGTTAGGTTTTTCAGATGCCTATGTATAGAAAATTTGTGAGCATGCCTAATTGATAAATTCAGTGACATCCAGAAAGTCTTTCGGGAAGTAAGACAAGGCCATAATAATCAAGGTGACTTAATATTAGTATCTTGTTTTTACTGTCACAGCAAAGTGATAACACTGCAACTGGTAGTATAACAATGCTGACATAATATACTATTCCTTTCTCTTTCTAATGTGATGATGACACGAAAACATATTGACTAGCTATATTGACACTAAATGCCTACTTATGAGTTGACAACAGGATGTCTGGCATAGGCATTTCTGCGAGTCGTGTAGTCATATGTCACACATTATTATGATTTAAGCGACCAGGAATATTGTCCGGCGTTGCCAATGGCCACTGCGATAAAAGGCCAGATAACAAATTTATATTGAAAAAAAAATAAGATACGTCATCTGTAATAAGCCAATGTTTACTGACTGCATTGGTGATCTCGCGGCACCTGTATACGCGTCAAGGGCTAAGCAAAGTATTATGGGGTATGTTCCCGAAAAACTGCAATAGATTCGCCCCGTCACGTAGGACTGATAGATACCTGGCGAAATATAAGAAAATATTAAAATATCATTGTAGAAATGTGTCTAAGGAGATAAACATGGATTAAAAAAAAAACTTATAAGTACAGCGTTAAATATATTTCGGCAAATAACAATAAATTTATCTACATGAAATACTTTAAGAAACGTACAATTGTCACAGGTTAATGACACAAGTAATCGATATTTTAATTAAAGCCAATAGAGTTCATAAGATCGAGCGTGTTCAAGTCTGTAAGGACATCGGTAATCAAAACGTGTGTGTGTACGTTAACAGTTAAGTAGATAAACTATATTGTGACCCGTTAACAATGTATCTATGCAAATGCTTAATGTATTAAGTATGTTCTTTATATCATTTTAATTTCAGTATTAGCGTCAGTGTACATATTTTGGTCATTATTTTCTTTATTTCAAATATTTGTGTATATTTTTAATTAATGTTAATTATTCACATTTAAATTCCATACTTTTGAGTTTTTGTCCTTTTTACATCATTAAATCTGTGAAACGGACGGATGATGCACTCGTGTTTCGTCAGTACGTCGAATTATAAGATTAACAGTTTTCGTTAAATTTCAAATATACACCGATAGTCGATAGATCGCTATTTTATTTAAGAAACTGCTATAGTTCAATGCTGTATACGTTACAACGAGAAGGACAAATAGCCAGCGATCATTGTAATCGCCGGCCATGAAATGACCTCTGACAGACATAGTCCCCGACCAGAGTGATTCGACCTATCGTAGTCCAATACTATACTTGTTCATCGTTATTATATGTTTGTATATAGAATTTATAATGTTATGTATGTGTTACTGCAAAGATGTCATAAAATCTAATAAATGAATGTATTTTTTTTTGCTTTTATAATTTCTATTGTTTTTTTAACTAGTGATGATTGAAAAATGTATTGTATCCCAAGAGAATTTATAAATCCTTTTTGTGACAATTGAAATACGGTATATGCGTGTTGCGAAAATTGTAATAATAACAAAAACTTACTCATTACTAAAGTCCCTTTTTCAGACTAATATCGACTTTTGATCTCCGCTGTTGTTAAAATCATTTGAGAATGGTTTCGTTAAAATATTAGCAAAAATTCACGTAGACGCGGAACGCGAGATAGTTTAAAAATAAACGTTATTTAATTTGGGGAATTACGTTTCGCGTAACACTATGAACATTGCAATCTTATGAGATTGGGATTATTATCTGCGCGTTGTAGATAACAATGTTTGCTCTATATATGACGTAAAAAATATAGGAAAATAAATACCAATTCTAAATAATTCTCTGAAAGCGTGATTTGTGATTCTTTTTCGATATGGATTTTCTATAAATGCCTGCTTTAAATTTTTTTATAACATTTACCTCTACATCCGCCGAGGGGGCAACAAGTTATCAAATGGACCTATTATTTTGAATTCATTGAAAATAATTGTCCTTAGTAATTTAAGAGAACTGTAA
Organism: Cephonodes hylas; assembly: GCA_030295005.1. NCBI lineage: Eukaryota > Metazoa > Arthropoda > Insecta > Lepidoptera > Sphingidae > Cephonodes > Cephonodes hylas. The sequence goes on along the minus strand of AP025360.1, from coordinate 5,658,885 downwards.
GAAAACTGCAACCGATGCTTCAACGTAATCATTTAAAAAACCTATTAAATTAACAAAGTTGGATAAATATTATTCAATAATAGGGGCATGAGTCAATTGAATTCCGTTTCGATTGGACGCAACTGATTTGACACTGAGCCCCACTGGTGACTTTGTATTGAATTGGCTATTAAGTGTTTATGAAATCATTTACGCCATTGAGCAGTAATGGCAGTCGGAGTATAATTTTTAATTATACTATAATCTAAATAGATTATAAGCTTGAAAAAGGAATAAGGGTGCGTTCCAATTTTGTTAATATTGGGAAAGTTACTATGCTGCACTTTACCCTACTTTATATCTAATTAACGTTAAACATTTCATTATCCCGTGATAAAAAGTATCTAATGTCCTTTTCCAAGCTCGCATCAAAGATAATTCATTCATCGGTCCAGCGGTGTAGGCGTGAAAGCGTTACAACAGAAGCCAAACATGCCCTTAACCTTAACCTGAATGTCCCCTGTATATGTTACTCTTGCCATTGTAACAAAAGTGTGGTATATTTTGACGACAATTATACTTAGAATCGTTTAGTGTAAAGGTCTTAGCCTCGCCTTGAATAATAAAATATAATGATAATATGAGTTACAGATAAATGTAAAAAGAAAATCAACTTCATTCATTAAACGCTGCACAAAATACCTTAGTTAGAACTTTATCGTATCTGAATGTAGTGTAAAACTATATGTTAATAGAATCACGGTTATGTACAGTGACTTGAGAGTTCGTGACGTCGGATTGTTAGCATATACCGTCTAAACGTTACGTAAACTGGTAAATAAAATGAGTAGTTGCTTAATCTGTCTTGGCTTTGACGGCCATCTCTGATTAAAGTCGTTTAGCCACGGGTGAGTGGGCTTACAATGTTTTTTGCACGGTGTCAAGGTGAAAGCTAGACTAGATCTCTGGGTATTTGGTGAATAAATTACCCTAAAGATTTAATTAGATTTAAGATAAAATCAAACTCCTGAACGCTATTGCCTTAATACTGGCGCTTAAAATAGTTTTGGGGTAAATAACTAGCTTATTTTTGTTACGTTGCTAGCGACACCTGTTATTACTTGAGAATATTCTCTTGTCTCTGTTATATGTATCTAGCCAGTGAGGCGGCATAATATTTCGCCATTGTATGTGTTTTATGAATGATCGCTTTTCATTTCGTTACACGCATGCGCTGTCGCACATTTTGCACTGTTAATAATTTTAATCCTCAATGAGACTATAACAAGTGAGAAATATCTTAAGAATAACTTGTTTCAGAGATGTCAACGCGCTCTCTTGACATTCGTATGTCCTTTACAAAGGTAAGGAGTTTGGGCAAATATAATTTCATGTTGTCTCGTTAATTCGATGTGTATGTGATTAACAACATATGCTTGCGGAGTTTGTAGAGCCTAGTGTACGTACTATTCTAAGGGCAAACAAACAAAGTTATTGTAGTTGTATCACGATGTATGGTTGTACGCTTTCGTTGTTCAAAAACTCGCTGTTCTGAATCCGTGGAAACTTTGCTAACTTTAAATGATATTCGCGCTGAAATATTCTCGTGCTGTGCCCTTACATCAAAATGTGACTACAAATATTAAAGAGCATTTCAGTAAATCATAATTTGAGTCCGAATTATCTGATGAAAGATTTTGGAAACTTTTCAGTTGAACATCTATTTGTTAATAATGAACAGAAATGGTGTTCAAAAATTAGCAGCGATTTGTGTGTGACAGTATATTTCAACTCATTCACAGATATTTAGTTATAAGATGTAGATGTGTAGATCGAAATGATTACTGTTTTGTGATTGCGGTATCCATTTAAAAGAAAATATCTATTCGCGTTGATATAACTTTTGTGGTTATAGGCAGAGTTATTTTTAATCGGCGCTACGTTTTATGTTATTTACATATATATCACTGACAATAAATGTCTTTGATGCTCCACACAGATGCACTTTGAAACTTTGAATAATTCAAAATTATTATTCAGTGTGATGTTTTCGTGGCACAGCGTCTGTTTAATGGAATGTAACTACTTTATATAACGGGTATTTTCTTTGCAGCTAGGTGTTCTTTTTAGGAAACATGATCACTTAATCTAACGTTACTATACGTGGGAACTTTCACAATGCCAGCTGTCGCTTGGCCGGCTAGTGTCTATCGTAGATTTTTTCGTATGAAGAGGCGAATGCGTTATTACCTTGGCGCTTGTTAGGCAATAATAGAGTGGTCAAATCGCGAGGGCCGAATGTACCCTTGACACTATTTGGTTCCCAATGATATGATAGTCATCTACGTTTTTTTTAAGTCAAAAATTTTGAACTGAAAAAAAGTATGTGGCTTTAAAAATACATTTTTCCTCAAATATTGGTGGTTGCTATAATTCTATTAGGAACAGTTTTAAAAAATGACTCAAAAGATATTTTCTTTAATTAATGATGTTTAAAATATCCAGCTCTATAAGTTGACATACGTGGTATCCCACTTTCTATATAGTTTATGATGACGTCACACGTGGCTCAGCTATTTCTTATACGTGATGGGTAGTCGTAAGAATTGTGCTTAACAGCTAGTTTTATTGCAACAACTGAAATATGATTCGAATTAAATCAACGAGGTACTTAAGGTTTCTTAGATCTCATGGGAAGTCACATACTATGAAAGAATCTCTGACTAGTATATATCTTAAAAAAAATTATACAATAAAACTTTCGGTTCTTTCCATGAGAACTCGTCGAAGGATAAAGGACACTGGCCTGAATGTGATTGTATTCAGACGGAGTAGGAAGTCTGTGAAGCCAATACTTCCTATTTCCGACATCCTTTATATGTGGCTGTTAAGCAATGAAGTCTTACTTTTATTTACAATATAATTAATTCCGCACAATATTTAATTGATATAGCTAATCCTATATAGCATTCATTCAGCCTACATACGTCCCATTTCTGGGCATGAGCTTCCTCTACAACTGAGAGGTTTAGGCTTAACTGACCTAAATGCTTCGATTGGTTCTGTACAGAAACCAATCAAAGGAGTGAGACTTGTATCGCGGTTTTAAACAATTTTAAGGTTAACCACGAATTACAAATGTAATTTGAAAGTTTAATAGTTGCTGATAGGTCAAGGCACGCCCCTGAGCAAGTTTCTTTTGTATGTACCAGTAAGCGTGCATGATTTCAGAACATGCGTTAATTAATAGACTATTATATTGTGGGTGGTATCAGATTGCTCGAAATATCCTTAGCCTCAAATAAACATTTTAATCTTAAATTCTCAATGATATGCAGCCTCCTTTAGTATAAACATTACTATTCGATACATTTTGACAACTGATCCGTTGACGTTGGCTCGCTATCAAACTGTCACGACCATAACACAAAAGATCTCGCGCTCCGTTCCCCGCCCGATAAAAAATAAAATTACAGTTGTATGTACGGTCGTATGAATACCAGGATAGGACAGTTGATCAAGTGCTTCAATCATATATTTAATTTTCACAAAGCGATGTACCGTCTCTTGTATATGGTTTGCGTATCGTTCGCCATGGATTGGGACTATAGGATAATGTGCAATTTCAAAGATACTACGGTAATTAATGTTTCTTTTTTGTTTAGATTACTTTGCTCAAAATATTGTGTACTCTTAAATAAAATATGCTATGTTTGCGCCTGGAAGGAATATTTAACTTTTTTTAATTGCAATAGAAAATTTTTATGCACAACATTATTCACGGTCACAGTAATATGTTTCGTAAATGTAATTCATTTCGATATGTTAAAAGTTTTGTTTCTCTGCATCGCCCAAGGTTTGACTGGTAGAAAATGCCTCAGGCATTAAGTCCGCCTTTGCAATATAAATTGTATAAAGTGTAAATAAATAAATAAATTAAAACAAAAATTGTTAAGTTTTTGTTGCTTACTGAAGAGTAGAGGTTCGCTTATACGTCCTTCTGGCTTGAAGCCCACGATATACATATAGTCTATAAGGAGCTCACTATCTGGGCCAATAAAGAGTAGGTATCCTACCATCATGTTTTTTTTATTCCATTTGCATTCTACGATTCTGCGAATTGACACATGTGTATAATTAATACAAAGGTTCCTGGAAATTGATAAGAAAGCATTAACTATGCTCGATTATAAACATCCGGGCTAGAATGAATGTTTGTGATTAGTAGGCAAGACATTAGACAGGCAATGTAATATGTCTCTGGAAATCGACACTATTGGTCAACAACCAAATAAATTGTTTATTGATTATTTTTATTCATACTTCATTTTGCCCTCATATAGTTGTCGTACCTATATTAAATTTTATATCCAGAATTGAAAAAAGTTCGAGGCTGGAATTACCTTTCCTTTTTCAAATTCGCTATGCCATTGATTATAATTAATTGTACTGGATGTGATTTAGTTCACCGCAGATGGCGCCACTATATCCGTCTGAACTTAAAATAAAATTATACGGACACGTATTTATATTTATGTGAATATTTATAGTACACGTGCAGTTTGCGTCATGACCACGAGTTATATTACAATGGGAATTGTCGGCGACAATGTTTCGGCATTAATCTTTCAAATTAGTGCCACGGTACTTTAATATACTACACGATACCTTATCGCAAGTAGACTAACGAACGGCATATATCCTATTTTATGGATAAACAATCAGTAACATTTTTCGTGAAACGTTATGTATTATTTATAATAGATATTTTTTTATTCGGTTAATCGGCAAGACTGCGAGATAATTTTCTTAAAGATCATCTTTATATTTCAGAAATAATAATTATATTACTTCTTCATTATCTACTTTTAAAGATAATTAGTATTAATTTTTAGGCTGAACAATTGAAATTCAAATCAATAATATGGACCAGTACTGCGAAACGAAAGAAAAAATCTACAAAAGAATGCAAAGACGACGATCCGCTGTGCGGGACAGTGTAATATCGTCATTAATTTTAATATAATAACTTTTACATACATTAGTTAGACAGTTGAATAATCACTTAGTTAAATAGTATATTATAGTTTCTCGCAGATCGTTTTTACCTATGGAATTCATGTTTCTCCTAGATGACTATGTATTTTATTCGTAAAAGTTGTTACACTGTAAACGTCAAGCGAGCGTAGTTGTATACATAATAAGATACCATCCAAACGACGTAACATTGGTGTGACGTACCAACCGCTAAACAGCGGAATAAATGTCACGCGCCTATTTTATTGACTTTTGCGTGTCTTTACAGTATCTAGACATCGGCGAGGATATGAACGTGCCCGATGACTTCACGCAAAGTGAACTGCAGACGGGCAAGTGGTGGCGACATCTGTTGGCCGGGGGCATCGCCGGCGCCGTCAGCAGGACTTGCACAGCGCCGCTCGACAGACTCAAAGTATTCTTACAGGTCAGTGAATATTCTGGTATGCTTAACAAATCATAATAGTAGGCATGAATAAGTAATGCCATAGAAGAGGACCATGTCTAGCAGTGGACGAACGATAATATAATATATGGTTATTAGTGATTGCACAAACCATTATTTCTCTTATAAAAGTTTTGTCTTAAAATATTTGGAGTTTTGTTTAACTCTATAATTTTGAAATATGTGAAATTTAAAATATATTTTGTGTATCTTAAAAATAATTTTAAAATTTACCTCAACACTGTGACAATAAACAATATTCTGCGCTAAAGAACAATGTCACAATTTACCATGTTAGCAGAAACTTCATAATTTGTTACCGTATGGTCGTGTAAATGACCTAATTCTAGGTGACAAAATTCTGTTTACAAATTTGGCAACGGAACAAAACTGGAGCGTTTGCTATTTTAACAACGTAAATTAATGGAATAAGATTTATTTTGACTCCAAATGTAAAATATAGTAGACACGCAACGAATAGGCCGTCGTCACAAGGTCGGCGCCGTGATGTTAGCATACCCTTGTCGGTGTCACACTTGCTCGGCTTATCATTTAATCTTTCATTCAGGAAATTTAATTGAGTCGACAAACTTTGCACCAAAATCTGCCATGAAACACTAATTCCTTATTGCAGATCAATAAAAAAGGTTGTCTTCGTCTTATTTCGCGACCTTGAGTTTGAGGCCTGTGTACAGTGACCTTTTTTAGTTATATTTCTTTAGTTTATGTAATTCAAACAGTTTTTTGGACTTTGTTTTCTTCCTTTTACAATACGTTACTTAAAAGGGATTAATGATTAATGTGTTTTTATCATCGGACTTCCAGGTGAATCCAACCAGAGAAAACATGACGAAATGCTTAGCAAAAATGATACACGAAGGCGGTATAGGTGGTCTGTGGCGAGGGAACGGAATAAATGTTATAAAAATTGCTCCGGAATCAGCATTAAAGTTCGCAGCGTACGAACAAGTCAAAAGATTGATAAAGGGCGAAAAGAAGAATCAGCCTTTGGAGATACACGAGCGGTTCATAGCCGGCGCTACGGCCGGAGCAATAAGTCAGACTGTGATCTACCCACTAGAGGTGCTAAAGACAAGACTAGCGTTAAGGAAGACCGGCCAATACAGCGGTATTGCCGACGCGGCTCGGAAGATATATGCGAGAGAGGGGCTCAGGTGTTTCTACAAGGGATACATTCCAAATATTCTGGGTATCGTGCCTTACGCGGGCATCGACCTGGCGGTGTACGAGACGCTCAAGAAGAAGTACATAAGCAAGTACCAAGCACACAACGAGCAGCCGGGCATGCTGCTGCTCCTGGCGTGCGGCAGCACGTCCTGCACCCTCGGACAGGTGTGCTCCTACCCGCTGGCGCTCGTCAGGACTCGACTGCAAGCGCAAGGTGAGATATCAATACCATTCCTCAACCAACATTGAAAGATATGCCGCTATGGTAGTCTTTATGTCTTTTGCTTACTCTTCTGTATAATCACATGTGAAAATGTACGGCAGCCTTGTAGTGCAGTTGGCTAGATGCCAGTTTGTGAAAGAGAAGCTGCGGGTTAAACCCCCATATCGGGATTCGGGACAAATGTTTGGGTAATCCACAAATACCTGTTTCGGTTCTGTAGGTTAGTGAGAAATAAAGGTTTGATAATTACGACACACTTGTCTTAGTGTTGTGTCAAAACTGTGTATATTACTGTCGGTTGAACTTACTTATTATATATATATATATATTTAATTACACAGGCTGTTTAAAGTTACGCAAAATGTTGAACTTGTACAAGTACAAATACGTGAAAGCCAAAAATTATTTTGCTTCAGAAATACAATTTTGCATAAAAGCGAATCATTTTACAAATGAACCGCAAAGATATTTTCAAGTTTATTTCCATATATAACTAATTAATCAGTCACCTGATAGTGATAGTTGACGAAAGACCTGCTATTAGACATGGTTCGAATTTATCTAATTGGTTTATAATATGTAATGAGGAAGTTTTAAACTCCTTTGTATATTGTTTTGTTTTTAAGCCAGCAACATTGGAATTGTTTTCTTATTTTTTCCGCTACTTACTACTGGTGACTTTATGAAATTCTAAATTACGTGTAAAAGAATGACGACATGTAGATAAATTAGTTAGCAACTGACACAGTAGCATTACAATAGCGCAATAAACTACTATGTATCATTTTACTGTCACTGCAGTACGGTCATAAAGTTTTGCACAAGTCGTAAAACGGTCTTGTTTTGTCATGTGAAAGTGTATTTCACAGTATTCATATTTGGTGAATTTGAAAAAAATATTCTTAGAATATTTTAAATTTATTTGAAATTTTAAATGATGATATTATATTTGTGTCCTTGCACAGATGCTAAATAACTAAGGGGGGTAATGTACTATATTTACTTTGTGTACATTCTATTTACTTTATCTTACTCTGTGATTAGTTTTGTAGTTATTGTTAATACTTCAGTCGCAAACATGTTTACATATAAATTAGTTTACCAAATATCATCAAGAGACTAGCTTAAAATATTCTGATGTATTTGAAAATTCCGTGTTTTCGACACCTTTCTTTAAAGACGTCCGTAATCCCACAAAGTAGTAATATTTAGTTTAGACTTAAGAAGTCTAGAAAAACATGCATGGGGGGCTGTGTAGTTAAGATAAAGAAGCTCTAGCATATAAAATACCTGTATTTAAGATAAGAAACTAAATTTTTCCAGAATGAATTAAATAGTTTTTGACGTTTAAAGACGCAATTGAAGAAAGCACCACAGAGCACGGATCAGACGGGGTTTCAATCACAATTTTTCAAATTATTGCCACTGCAATCTACAACCCATTTCTAATGATAAGCATCGGCAGTTTGCCCAATCATGCGCAATACTAACTGGTAGAAGCCGATCTTAGAAGACATTCACGTTCTGAAATGATGATTACTGTTTTTTTGCATGCATACATAATCTCACGCCCGTCCCCCTTTAGGGTAGGCAGAGACTATGTAGCGCCAAATGGCACAGTCCAAACACACCTCTTTCGCTTCCCCCATTGAAATTACCTCCTCATGCATGCACGTCAGTTTCGAGGTCTCTTTATCACCTCTTTTTCTCCGATACAGGCCTAGAGCCTAGTGTAGATACCGCGGGTACATGATTTACATCAAAAGTTTGTTATATGTTTGATCACATTGTAACAGTTTTTATAGTAAATAAATAATTGTTTTTTTTTAAATAGATTGTTGTTTGCATTACAGAGAAAGCTGCTAAAGGCGCAGAGGGTACTATGAGCGGCGTGTTCCGCGACATCGTGCAGCGGGAGGGCGTGCGCGGGCTGTACCGCGGGATCACGCCCAACTTCATCAAGGTGATCCCCGCCGTGTCCATCTCGTACGTGGTGTACGAGTACGCGAGCCGGTCGCTCGGCGTCAACATGACGTGATGACGCGGCGGCGACACCTGACAGGCCCGCGACACGCGACACGCGACATCACCCAGCGCGCTCTAACACATATAAAGTGCATTTGTCTGTACATAGCTCTCGTGCATTGTAAGTCTATTTATTCTACGTACGAAAATAATTCCATTTATGACAATGACTAATTTAATTAAGCTTGATGTTTGTGTTGTATCATTGGTTGCATTTTGTTTTTTTTTTAAATTAGAGCTGGTATTGAGCAGCACGTGACACACCGGCGTTGCGTCGGTCATGCATCTGTGATCACAATAAATTATGTAATTTTTTTTTATTTTTCATTTCTCCTTTTTTTAACCTTTGCTTTGCCTTTGTATGGGCTGGTGAACGTTATCATTTTTTAGTTTATATATTGGTTTATATTTTTTTATTATTGAAACGCAAGCAATGGAGCTGTGATTAGAGTTAAGAGATGTTTCCATTGCTGTATTAAATGCGGCAAGGATATGTTACATCTTCAGACATCTCTATGTTATTTTACGTTCGATGAAGGTTAAAGATGTTACGGACGTTCTGACTAAGTAACATCACTATTTAAAACACAAAAGTGTAACTACATCACATGCGACATAACTTTTCTCTTTAACTACCTACTTACTTGTAATAAGCTTGCCTGTCTCATGGGTATTAGTAATTTATTTTATAATCCCCGTATTTTAGGCAGTGATTTCTATCTAATATCCAATACCTTATTATCTTAATTAAGTAAAATATAAAGTTCCAATTAAAATTAAAACTACTTACTTATTATATTGTCATTTTACAAATACGTAAAAATGTTGAACTTTTACAACTTTAACTACAATGGCTTATAGAAAAACAGTGACAATTTGATGTTTGACAAACAGAGGTGTTATTCCGCTTTCCAAAAATAGATCATTTTAAAATGTTTTATTATCTCAATATAAAGTCATTTTAGAAAACCCTTTTTAATAGTTTTATCTATAACAAAAATAATATGTATCGAAAATAAAAATACTTAAAAAAATAAATCGATTTCAATTGTTGCTTATGAAAAGTAGATTCATAATGCTTAATGATTCTTAAAAGACATAGTAAAGCATCCGTAACATCTTAATCTTGTTGTGTTGATAGAAATCAAATCCGTCTTGGTCCATCCGTTCGAATACCCTTCAGAATTTTTTTAAGACTTTCAAATAGATAAAAAGACCTTAGTATGTTTATCCTCTATGAACTGTGTGTAATACTTAATTATCACTCAAACATCTTAAAATGGACAACGTGATTGGTTATTGTCAACACACATGGAAACCACAGTTTACTGAACCACTCCAACACGCTTTCACCAATAGACCAATGAAACACTAAAGCAATGATAGTAATAATTTAATTATTTGGGCATATAGACATATTTCGTTCTACATTTTTACTCATGTAGCGTAGACATCTAAACTACTCGAACATAAAAACGAGCTATAAGCATTATTGCAACCCTTTCTATGCGATGCGTGTACTAACATACCATAAACTGTTTTTTATTTTGTTTGGTAGACTCTAGGCACCAGCTTGTGAAAGCATAGGCTGTGGGTTTGACCCCCGCACCGAGACAAATTTTTGCGTGATCTACTAATATTTGTTCCGAGTCCAGCTGTTGTACGAAATCTCTCTCGTAGTGATTGATACCCACGATAACAGACTTGCAGTTTAAAGTGTGTGTAGAACTTTGAGTCACTATTAGTATTGAGTGTATGTATTTATTGGACGTTTGTGGTTTGTACCGTCGCGTCGTATGCGATGTAAAATGCGATACACATTCAAATAACAGCCTCAGGATGCATAATTTAAGAACAATTATATCCGTTACTAATAATTGTACTATCAATGGACTATGTACTATATTTCTAACCTGTCAATGTAGTATTTTTGCGTTGGGTCAAGACGGTTAAGCTTGTTATATACCTACCTAAATAAATATGTATGAAGAAATAGTTCCGCATAGAAAGGGATACGTACAAAATATACTAATGTTTAGGCTTTAATAATATATTATGCCTTTATAGTGTTCTCTTTTATTATAATGAAAATAGATAATGGAAGCTTATTTCTATATCAGCTAACGCGGATTATACTCATTGTTATTGTTATTTAGAAAAGAAATTATATTTACCATATATTTATTGACATACACAAAACGTCACAATAGTACACTTGCAAATTCAACACCAATTATAGAGATGAATATTTTAGAATATTTACCTACCGGTTATTAGATACGTAGGTAACCTTGGCACTCGGAGGCAAAGCAGTCATGTCTTAAGCATTGTTTGTTCTTACCGGGGTGCCTATGAATTACGTAAGTCGAAATATATGTAAGCAAATGTAAAACGGACAAATTAGACCATTGTTGTGTATAGTGATAAAGAACACCAAACAAAATGTGGACGTTCTACGAGTGAATAGAATAAGCATTAAATATCTTGGAATTAATTTGTATCACCGGGGTATTACTGCAATTGTATGAAGCGTGTGATGAAAGATGGGTAAGTTCCGCATAGTTTTGTCAAGGGCGATCTAGTTTTCTTTATAAAACGTAGAGGAAAATTGACAGAACTTACTCTGCTATACCATACGAGTTTTCTGCCAATGTAAGGAATATTTTAGTCCAGTGCATTATCCTTGCAATGAATATTATAACTATAAAAGAAATATAAAGTTTATTCTCAGATATGAAAATGATTACTTAGGTAATGAAGCTCATTGTAAAGGAAGTATCTGGAGCTAAAATGTATACTGTGGACAAAGGCTAGGAATACCTATGTATCGAATTTAGCCGACGATGGCGTAATGAAAGACTCGGTTTTTTATTACGCAGTGTAGGGCTGAATTGAGTTATTCACAAAAGTAATAAGAATGTTGAAAGTTGAAAAGGAGTATGTGTAGTGATAATATGTGACTTCATGTGGCGTGTCTCTGATCACAACTGAATGGATTAGCTGAAATACTGTTCGCCGCACAGAGTACTTAAACAGGGGCAGTGGCTCATTATCGGCGAATCAGGACTTCCGAGTGCTAAGTGTTAAAATTTTATTGTATTAATACTGCCATTAATAAGCCTATTATAGTACTAATATAATTTTTGAATATGTATTTAGCAATATAAATATTATGCAATATTTTTCCATGTTATTACAATGTAGTATGCACTTATTATACAAATATACATTATGCCAGGATGGTCACTTTGTGGGAAAGAGGAAAGACGTAGCTGTAAGAAAGGAACTCGGGGCACATGCAAATACATGCAGTATGTTGTTAGAAATAGTCGACGCCTTATTAATTGAAGATATTCGTAAGCAATAACAAATGCAGTCCATTGTTGTGATCCACGATAGCTTTACTCCTGACAGGATAAATCTAGTTAAATTACAATATATGAAAAACAATGTATAGGTATGCGGTCCGAAATAGTTGTGCTAATAAGTATGGGTACTAAATCAATGGAACATCATTACCACCTCTCAATGAAACTGAATGATTTAATTTGGTGCATTCACATATAAAACGGATTAATATTTGCCTTGTACATGTTTGATGTTGCAATTTATTAAATAAACGGTTCTTCGTAGTAAATGTATGCAATGCTGATGTTTCGCGCACGCCTGTCTTTATTTAGAAACTGGCTTGGATCGACTGATGGCACGCAATTATATCAAATGGATAAGTATAACTTGCAGGAACAAGCATGAGAATGAACAACCAACATCGAATATAGTTCCTTCTTAAATCTTAAGGTTTTAGTGTCTTTCTTAAGCAGTTTCGATTTCACTACTTCAGTATTCTTCATAGCTGCCTTCGTAAACACTTGTACGTTGTTTCTGCTGTACATTACACCTGAAATGAAACGAGAATTGTGATTGTAAAAAGTGTCCCACCTGACATATCTTTCCTATTAGCTAAATATTTAATCTCTTTCTGCTTTTAACTTGTTGGTGTAGTGTTAGTTGTTCGTATTGTATATGTAGTTAGGTAGATAGTTAACAAATTGTACCGAGTTTTGCTTCTGTGTAGTATGTGCTAGATTTATCAATGTATCACTCCATGTAGGTAAATATTCAACCGTTTATATAGCAATAACTGTGGAATTTGAATGTTTGTGTACGTACATGAAATTCTACTTTTCCTTTCAATCTAAATGATGTTATTGTAGGGCGGTAGATGTATAGAGTGCGACGATGTTGACTTTTTGAAATAAACAATTAGTCGTATTAAGACACAAGTATGAATTATTCCATAAAATCAAAGTGGATTTACGTATATATGTGGTACAATCTCCGATGAAGTTGCTTTATACTTTCAGTGTAATTTACCACACGTGTGACATTACGTACACATAACTAATCAATATAGTCTGTAGGAATGTTTTTTGAATATCCTGGTTTTAATGTACATATTAGCTATTCGAAAAGTATCTTTAGCAATGCAAAAAAAATCCTATTCCAGGCGGAAAGAAATTTAATGACAAGACATAAATATCGTTTTTATCGTATTCTGCTTTTCTAATTGAGATTTGGATGGTCATTCAAGACACCAATATTAATATATTAGGGCAAATGATTACTGAAAGATTGATGTTTCATGTAACATAAGTGTGCTGTGCAGTCGAGAGACCCCGGTTTAAGTAGTTATTAATTTTTTTTTTCATCAGAGAATTCCCAATGGAAGGGCGGAGTAGGTATGATTGTGCCTGAAAAACGGCAATAGGCTCGCTTATTATTCACGTGTGCGACACCACCCTATTGTTATATACATATCTGTAATTGTGTATTCTTTATAATTTAAAATAAATACTCCTTTTGCGAATCATGATTCAATCATAACAACAAATACTACCTGTTGTTAATCATGATTTGAAAATGTGTATGAACTCAATTGTTGTACTAGGCGTTCTGCTTAATAAAGCTGCTATAATAACTAAGTCACTGTGGTATAAAGCAATTTTGACGAGTTATACAGTTTCAAAACAAAGAAATCGTGGTACCATTACTATATTACCTGTTTTATGCCTTATATTATAGATCAATTCAATCTCAATGATTATTACGCTTGTGGCATTAATATTTAAGAGAATTATTTTGTTGAACTATTTCAATAAAATTATTATTGTCTGTTGATATTTGAATTAAAATTAATAAAGGATTACAAATTATATGGTGTTTTACTGAAAATATACCAATTTTAAATAATATGTGCCCCTACCGCTTGTGTCTACATATAATTTCAACGGGAGCAGACCCCATAATACAAACAGGCGCATTCAGATATTTTCTTTTTATTTATTCATGCCATTGAATGAAAACGGTGCCAGCCGTCACCGGTGCCACCTTCATAGCGTCACCCCTGCTAACCAGAGAGCGTCCTACACTACGTTTGCCGAGCCGTGATATTTTCCACCAGAACAGCATAGAATACGTTTCCACGACTAGTCATCAGTTCTGCGGCAGATGTAACCTGGCTACTACCACTTAACCTTGGTAATCCTTTGGGCTATATCGTTAATTTTGTCTCTCTGTCGGATGTTGTAATTTCTATTCTTAAGCTTAAGAGAAACTTACATTTTGAATAAGGGTATAGAAACTGCTTTCGTCATAGAATTGGCATAATAACTAAGAAGAACTTCGTAAAACAACGGAGTGATTACTCAGATTTGATTTCTTGACCAGTCATTGTTAGAAGTTAGACGGATTTTATAACACTTCTGGCGAAAAGTATGTGTCTGGTGAGAAATGCTCTATTGACTTCCTTGAGGTTAGAGGCGTCAGTAAGTTCGTTTGATCAAAGTTGTCCTCTATATAAGTACATTAGTATTAATTTTTATTAATCATCAGTAATTTAGAAACAGCACATTTTACAAACGTTAAATAAATAGCGTAAATAAATAATAAATTGCGGATAACATAAGTTGCATTGCAGCATAGCCTTATGTAATTCCAATTTGCTCAAACGGAATAATGACCTAGAAAGCTTCTCATTTGCTGCGGAAGATGGCGTTGTTGTCGTAATTTCTAAGGCTGTTCGTGGGTCGATCGAACAAAATATGACAATTAAATGTCATGCAAATTTATAATCTGTGGGACATACTCGTATTCTGTGTGAATTTTTAAAATGTCTCTCTTTTCAATAAGGCACGTGTAGACGCGGACGACTTGCTTATCATTCGTTAAAATATATAGGTAATTTTTATTACTTGAGTGCTATTGTGTATACATGAGTGCCGTGAGCCCACGTTTTTCCGTGATAAATAAATAAGCAAAACTTAAGCGGGTGTGTTTGTCACGTTTTACGAAGACATTTTGTGAGTGCCGTACAAAAAGTAATGGAATTTTTTTGTTTTACAGTTTAAGTTAGTTTGTAAAATGCCGTCGGACGCGAAGAAACGTGCACAACAGAAGAAGAAAGAACAGGCGAGCAATAGGAACAAAAAGCCAGTGGCGCGTGTAACAAATGCCGATGAAAATGGTTCTTCAACAAACGGTACTAAGGAGGACCGTGAACTTACCGCTGAAGGTAAAGTAACCTCTTCTTGAGTTACAATTAACGTAGAATTTATTTGTTGATCCCTATTAGTTGATTGTTTATCACGGAACCTAAACTTATAGTTTTTAATTCGACAATAACTCCACGCTTGACTACACAGTATCTTTGTTACATGTGCCTATGATAATATATACGATAATATTTTAATAAATCTTTTTATACCCATATTTAATTTACAAACTTACTTATTTTCATAAAAAATATCATAAAAGAAATAAATACAGTGACAATCATGAAAAAAATTGCAATTCATGTCTAATATGATTACTAATGTTTGTATTTTACTGACTTCAATGGCGTATAAATTAATAAAATGTGCATACGATAAAAAAAATTAAATATTGAGTCCTTCATATTATAATGTTATTTATTAACTACTAATCCACAATTGTAATAATATTATTTTCAATAATGATTCTGGCATATTTTGATCTTTTCTATCTATGTTAATCCAAACCATGTTTTATTAAACTACAACCAACATTTTGCATTTATAGTGATATTATCTTGCCATATTATTTTAATTTCAGGCCTATTTTTATTTAATGCCTTTTTATAATTATAATACCTACTATACTACATAACATGGCAAGTCTATGAAATCAAATGTGAACTTCTTTTTTATCAAAATAAATATTTTATTATCCTCAAACAAATGTCTGTTGTTCAATCATGTTGTAACATCCAATCTGAATCAGTCAACCACCGTGAAATTGTTTTAGAATTTCATAACCCATAAAAAATTGAGTTGCCTAAAGTCTTTCATTTTATTAGGAAATAAATTGTAATGACTTCTTACATAAGGGTCTAAGAAAATGTATAGCGTCTTTGAGTGAAGATATGTAATAGAATCTCGTACCATTTCATATAATCCGATGACCCCGTAAACAAGAAATTGGTAGTTGTCGCCCAAAAAATCTTTATATTGTTGGAAAAGTTATTATTCTTTTCCTACACAAATCAATTAATTTTGTTAATACTTATAGATTTCTTGGAAAAACTGTCACACTAAACATATTTGTGTGAAGTCCAGTCGTTAGCTCAATGGATCATCAGTTGCATGCTGATAGAATATATTATGTCCTTATTTAATTTATTTTTAAACCAGATGTTCTTTTCCATTATCTTGATAGGGGCTTGATAAAGATAATTGGTTTATTTTAAACCAACTGTTGTTGGACATCTTATAAGTAAGAGTAGAGCTGACTAGATTTATTAGTAAGAAATGTATTCATTTATTCATTAAATTTGGTTGGGTTCTGAACAAATTAGGCTGTGATCATGCACCCTATGATTCCCTGACACTGTTATAATTTGTTTTGAGTATTGCGATATAGGTAGCAGTTTTTTTTTTCAAATTTCATATTCAGATACATTCTTAATTCAGGCGGTGATTAAATTTCGATAGCTCCCAATGGATTAACCAAAACTGTTATTGTTACAGAGGCGCTATGCCTAAAGTTGGAGGAAGAAGCCAAGATGAACTCGGAGGCTCGGTCGTGCACCGGCTCCTTGGCAATGCACCCTCGCTCCAGGGACATAAAAATTGCCAACTTCTCCATCACTTTCTACGGCAGCGAGTTGCTCCAAGACACACTTCTCGAGTTGAATTGCGGACGACGATATGGACTGGTCGGCCTCAACGGATGCGGTATGTATTAATACTTTACTCAATAGTTCAATTATATTGAGAACCCTTTCATCTATCTTTGCATAGAACTCTCGTCATGGTAAATTTATATATTGTTTTCACAATGCGATTTCAATTTATCTGATATGTGTGCGTAACGCATGGTAGAATACTGAATTATTGTGATTCTACTCTATTCTTGTATTAGTCGGCGACAAGTAATACGAAGTATCAGAGTTTTTACTAACTCCGGTAATGTGTCGGAGAGGCTGAAATGGAGTCGTCCACAATTACGTAGAGCCTCAAACGTAGCTGGCGAAATATGTGTGTGGAAATGCACCACTGCCTATCCATTAGGGACTACAACTGTGATTGTATGTGTCTAATATATCTTTTAAGTGTCTTTGATTAAACATCATATTGCCTGAAAAGTATTCAAAATGGTCATGTTGGATAACTGTGTTTAAATCATTTGGATCAATTAGTGCATTTTAGTGCTGCGGTTATTTTAAACAAATAAATTAAGTGAGATTGTACCAAGCAAAAAATTCAGAATTTTTATTTTCTCTTCATCAACCCATATACGGCCACTGCTGAGCACGGGTCTCCTCTACACTTGAGAGGGTTTAGGCCATAGTCCACCACGCTGGCCTAGTGCGGGTTGGCGGACTACACACCTAAGAAATTCCTAAGAACTCATAGGTGTGCAGTTTTCATCACGATGTTTTCCTTCACCGTTAAAGCAAGTGATAATTCAATGTAAATACACACATAACTTCGGAAAGTCAGAGGTGTGTGTCTGGGGTTCGAACCCGCGACCGCCGAGATTCTCGACTGCGCGCCCAAACCTCGAGGCCCTCTCTGCTTCATTTTTATTTTCTCACATTTTTTTATTGCTTGCGATCATTTGCGCGATTTTTTTCTATTACAGAAAGGTATTTTTTCCAAATGCTGTAACTATTTCATAAATCGGTTTAGTGCTTCTGAAGTTGCGAGATCGACTCTCGCCTATATGCATACATTTGCTATGATTTTATTTTTTTCTTGCTCTCGGTGTTAGAGGAAAACTCGATCGAATTATTTTTTAAAGGATTGCGATTTGGCGATGGTTATAATAATGTCTTTATCATTGATACCTCTACTTTATTTGTTCATTTCCTAAATATTATGTAATTACCATCAGCGATGTTTCGTTAGTTCCCTTTTAAAGAGAAGTTTTTTTATGTTTGTAATTAGGCACTGTAAATGTAAATTTTCGATTAATTCCAAAGCCCAATACTGCAAACAATTCAATTCCCAGCGTCACGAACCGAGTATTACTGTGCAATGTTCCCCGTTGCAGTAATGTGCAAATCCGAATCAAAACACGATGTAAATCCATCTCGAGTATTGCTATCGCACGGGCAGAGAATTTGCCGGGGCAGGCACGACGTGTATTCAATACTGAGAATAATACACACATTTCCGTTCGTAGTTGATAATAAGACAGCCTTGTAGCGCCTTATAAGTATACCTATCAATGCATACATGCTGACTTTATACTAGCTAAGGCTAATAGGAAACTGCTATTTATTACGTGAACGGATCGTGAAAATTCATCACATAACATTTACTAATATTTGTTTCACTCGGATACCATAACCTGTAATATACCGCATAGGCAACAAAATTCCCTATATGGAACTTACGAATTAGCATTGCGATTCTGAACGGAATATTTTGATAGACGCACACATTACCATTAATTGGAATGGCGTTTTTTTTTCCTCTGATGCATACCAATGTTTTTGTTATAAAGTTACTTTATTAGTTTATAGCTTTGTAAGTAGTTAATTATATATGGAAGTGCGAGAAAATTGTGATATAAATTAACTTTCCTAAAAATCTGTTTGTTTTGACTTATTGTCTTAAAAGATGGCATATAAAAAAGTAGTATGATAACAATTACTAAAATAATAAAAAAACAGACTTTAATCCCTTATTTAATATATCGAATATTCGATTTCAAAAAATTGTATAGTTTTTAGGATACCACGACAATGATTCATTATATTATAGAATACATCAGCTACTAACAGGCAAGCAGTTCGGGATTATTGTATCTACAAGATAAACACGACGTTACCTTACGTTATCAGAACACTGCATTTTTTATTTTGATTTAACAATACTGGTTCCGACATTAGCTTTTGCGGAACATGTTCCCGGCAGACAGGCAAAGTTTCACAAAGCCGTAATTGAATTTTCAATGCATGCGTTGTATTAGGAGTTCAGAATCCATTACAGCCGACGATTTGTATAACAATACAATCAAACTTACCGTTAGTGAACTTTTATGAAACAGCGCAGCAGTTTTGTACCGTTTTAGAAATAAAACGCTAAAAACGCTAGATTGAAAAGCCTACGTTAAAAATCCACGATTAGATTCTTTTCATAAATTCTATTAATCTCATGGGGACGTATGGTAGACACACGTTTTGGCTATACAATCGTTTGATCCCCTTGAGTTGTAAAGAGAGCTGTCTCGACAATGCAATATGTCTGGGTGTTCGCATGCATAGAGTGTGCGTCTGGGTCTAGTATGTACAAAGTAGGTAATATTTTGTGCCGACTTCACGTTTCAGAATTTTTGATATGTGTAAATGAAAAAAAAATGTCACAATTTCTTAACTATGCTTCAAACAACTGGCAAAAGAGGCAGCCTCCTATCAAGACTAAGCTAACGTTATTTAAAAAATAACAAGCGAGAATAGTGACTACAGCATTTTTCTGAAAATGTACATTCAAAAATTAAATTAGAATCTGACTTTCTATGCATAATCGTGATTTTAGAACCTCTTAAGCCGGTTAAAATCGAAAACAATGAACGACACGTAATTTCAATTATCGACCAGTCTCGAAGTCTTTTGATATGCGGTCACGACAAATGGAGGGGTTTTGTGTGTACAATTTGCCTTTTTTTTATGAATAAGTGAATTCTAGAGCTACTTTTGATTTAGTTTTCACAAAGCGCTATGCTAACTGATAATGAACCGATCAAACGAAAGTTTGCTATATTATGTAAGTTCATTGGTTGTATTCAGTTGTGATTGTACTCCCCTCGTAAGTGTGGGTAGGAAATGCGTTTTATTAATGTCAATCTATGCGATCCAACCCGGGGCACTGCGGCATTCATCATAAATTGATATCAAGGTGACGGCGATATCACACTGGATATATTGGACGAGTGGGTCGATTATAGTAAATCAGTCCCAATGTACGATGTTGGACTATCATCTCGTTACTGCAGATGCAGCGCGGCGAACGTTGCGCATTATACGATGGCTGTCACTCAAATTGCTGGCATTGTACCACTGCCTTGTGTACTACTTTCGCAATAAGGTTTGATTCGCATTAATACTTTTTACGTAAGTTACTCAAAGTTGAATAAGCGATACCCTTCTGATTAACTTCGTTGCGGGATTTTGACAATTTAGGTCCCCTTAGATTCGCTGAGCTTCATTGCTCGGCGCCTATACTGTGCGTGCCGCTGTTGATCCTGGAATACAGGAGTTGCAGTGGCGGGTGTGTGGTGGGATAGGGACTAAAACGATACCCTACTTTAAAACAGATTGTACTGTTAGTTCTTAGCTGGCCTGTTAAAGTTACTTGTTGGGAAGTAGATAATTATGCGTTTGTTAAAAAATAGAGAAACAAATAAAACTAATATTTTACAACTTTTCACATCAAATTTACGTAATAATAATGTTTAATACTGTCTAAAAATCTATTAAGTAGTAAATTTTTATGTTGAATACTTATTAATGAGCTAAATGAAAAAACACCTCTAATATAAAAATAAAGTCCTAATTCAATTGTTCCTAATCGTAATGAATCTAAAAACTTCAAAATCTTCAAGTAAAATAATAAACTGAGTTTAAAAAACTTCGAATATACGAGACTTGCTTCGCCATGTTGAGATGTCGCATTGAACTTTGAAGTCCTCTTTAAAAACTAGATCAAGATTGAAAACTAACAAGCACTAAATACTTGAGTGGCTACTCAAGTTTCCTTTTGTCTAGCAATATTTTTCGTTTAACTACGAGATATGTTGATACATATAAAAACTCTGTCATATTGAAGTTTTACAAAATGAATTGTAAAATACCTTCTACTTTATTATTACTTTCAATATAACGAGCAATAGTGTGTCTGCAGGAAAAAATATTGAACAAGGTACAATGACCGTACAATTGAATGGAGGCACCATAAATAGTTCCCTTTGTCAACCTGGTGCAGGGTGGACACTTCGCCGCTTCAGTTTAAATATGCATGTTCAAATTAGTGTTAGGGCTGCTTATTGGTAACTATTCCTCAAAGACATGTAATAATAGTGGAAAAATAAATGTACCACGTAATTGGAAGGAAGGGTTCCTTAGTCTTGTATTAACGTTGTCGACATGAAGGCTCTGCGGCCAATTTGTCTGTACGACATAATTGCTTACGATAGGTGTAATTGCGACTTGAAACTTCTTCGTTCGTGATATAGAGCAGTTGATCAGTTATTAGGGTTGGGGCGAGTGACATTTTTCAACAATAAACCGTGGGAACTCGGCACTGGTGTCTTTATCTTGCCAACCAAATGCTGGGAATATCCAAATAGTACCCCAACGAATAGTTGAATATTTGGCGAGTAACCGGTTCTATAAAGGCTTTTCGTATGTCGACTTGTAGCTGACGTCATACTTCAACACTATTTTATTATGAAATATTTTTCTATCCATATATAATGTTATAAAATACGATCAAAATTACATTTCTTACAATTCAAACTGAAGACATTACCGACTTTAAGCCAAAAAGTTTGAGTAGTGATGACGTTATATGGTAAATCTTTACAATTTTAATTGATATGTGATAAAACATTGATACTAACAGATGCAAGTATATGTGCCAAATAAATTAACTTTTCTTGTACTTAGTAATTTTAAATTTCATTCTATTTCAATACTGTTTTAGCTTAAGTATGATGCATCGATAATTTATGTCCAGCCAACAAGGATAATTGAATCTTCATTGCATTGAAATAATCGGATTCGCATCTAGGTCGTTTTTATCAATATTTTTTACCTATTCCATGACGTTGAATGTGTAATATGTCTTTGAATTTCTTATTGTCACTGCGAGGGTTTGTTCCACACTTTTTATTTTTAATATGACACCGATAACGAGCCCTCTATTATTCACTTCTCGATCAGGCGCCGTATTGATTTGAATCACGCTCAACTGTTCGGATTCTACATTTCAAATTACTTTGTACTTGTTTGAAACTATGGCGATAGTTCTCCTTGGGTAGCTTATGATATTGAATAGTTTGGTAAGAGGAGAAAATGGATAACTTTTTATACCTATATTAATTAATATATTGAACATTGGTTTTTAAATAATAGACTGCTTCATGGTCTCGCGGCACAAGTATGTACCGTGCGATCTGGAGGTCTTGATTTCGATACCCAGATCGGGGAGTTATTGGGTTTTTTTTTTGGGGACGTACAAGGGCTATGTATTAACATTTGTATAGAATTCAAAGAAAAGGCTTTGCTGTGTTAAACATAACGTAATTCAATTAAATGCTACTTTTAATCAGTGTTTATAACAAATTAATATTGTATACAAAAATTTCATGTGTTTTTTTCTTTTGACAGGCAAGTCATCCCTTCTCGCGGTACTCGGCCGTCGCGAGGTCGCCATCCCAGCCCATATTGACATTTTCCACTTGACCAGAGAGATGCCAGCCTCTGACAAGACAGCGCTTCAATGCGTCATGGAAGTCGACGAGGAGAGAATACAATTAGAAAAATTGGCTGAGGAGTTGGCGCAGAGTGATGATGACGGTAAGGAGTTTGTGAAATAAATAATCACCACTATTAATATTGTGTGTTATGTAAAGGTTGAGGACTATAAAACATCTATAACGCTCACGATATGCTTGTTTGTTAGATGTGTGTTTAAGGGTCTCATAAAATTATTTAAATGTATATTAGTAGAATGAAGCAGTGATGGCCTCGAGGTTTGGGCACGCGGTCGAGAATCTCGCCGGTCGCGGGTTCGAACCCCAGGCACACACCTCTGACTTTTCGAAGTTATGTGTGTATACACATTGAATTATCACTTGCTTTAACGGTGAAGGAAAACATCGTGATGAAACCTGCACACCTAAGAGTTCTTAGGAATTTCTTAGGTGTGTAGTCTGCCAACCCGCACTAGGCCAGCGTGGTGGACTATGGCCTAAAACCCTCTCAATGGTAGAGGAGACCCGTGCTCAGCAGTGGGCGTATATGGGTTGATGAAGAAGAAGAAGAAGATATTAGTAGACGTTTTACATATATCGGGTTTAGACACGGGGTCAGCATGCTGGCTAAGATCTAATTCCTTCCAATTGTATAGAAATATCGTGTTGTACTGGGACGTGTAAATGCTGATAGAAAACCGATTATATCCTTTGTCCTTTGTTGTTAATTAATGCCTCCGATCGAACATCCTAGTTTTACTTCCCGACTTAGGAAAAGAGTTTTGTTTTTTGATTCTTTTTAGAACTTCAGAACTTGTTTTTTAGAGTTATCAAACGACTATGTGCTAATGATATGATTAAATTTGGGCATAGACCTACTTTATAGTCTTGGACCTGACTATTAAGTTTAGTTTAGCAAAATATCCAATAATAATCTGCGATTTTTCAACCCTGTGGCGCAGTTGGTTAGACACTAGTTTGGAAAACGAAAGGCCGCGGGTTCGATCTCCGCACATCCACAAATATTTGTTTCGGGTCTGAGTTAAGTCTCGTATTTTCTGATACGCGAGTATCAGAACACGATGATTATTATTATTTAAATAATACTAAATGTTTAATTAGTAGTAATTTAATGACGTGTATATACAGAGGCCCAGGAGCAGTTGATGGACGTGTACGACCGGCTGGAGGACCTCAGCGCCGACACCGCCGAGGCCCGCGCCGCCCACATCCTCCACGGTCTTGGATTCACCAAGGAGATGCAACAGAAGGCCACTAAAGACTTCTCCGGAGGTATGATCACATCACATATATGATGGAATTAATTAGTATTGGATGTCTTTTACAAATAATTTTGTAAGAAATTCGACTATAAGGTTTAAATCATTGTTGAGCTTTATTGGTTTAACACAGAATATCAATTTGGAAATATTTTTACTATAGTTTATTTGTGAGATTATATTGTAAAGGATTTGAGAGAGCATAGAAAAATGAAGTATAGAAAATAATTAATGGATAGTTAGGAAGCCACTTCATCCTGTTATTTAGTAACCCATCTATTGTATTCGATAGGCATTAGAATTTGTTTTCAACCGGGGTATTGTTATTTAAGGTTGGCGTATGCGCATTGCCCTGGCTCGCGCTCTGTATGTCAAGCCCCATCTCCTGTTGCTCGACGAGCCGACCAACCATCTCGATTTGGATGCCTGCGTATGGCTTGAGGAGGAACTTAAACAGTAAGTATCCGTCATACATAGCACCCAACACTCATCTCATTAGCCCATATATGTCCCCCTGCTGGGCACGGGCCTCCACTACCATCGAGTGGGTTTAGGCCTTAGTCCACCACGCTGGCCTAGAGCGGGTTGGCATCACTCTCATACTTAGTTCTTACCCCAAAGTAAGACACTTGTCTTGGTATGATTAAAAAATTATATGATGAGAAAATTCTAAATGTATTTGTTAACGCCAGCACAAGTTACTGCAAAGTATATGTCACTTCAACATTTTAATGCAAATTCGCAGTTGTTGTGTTCATGATGTTTTGTGAAAAGCTTCGCAAAGCATTTGTTTACTTTCATAACTTCATCCCAATGTTTTGTCCACGTTTTCTGAAAAGCTCAGTTTCAAAGTTTAAATTAAAAACAATACTCCTGTGTTAATGAAAAAAACATTGGAAAAAATCTGAATCAGAATGTTATATTCAAAGAAAATGTACATGTGACTTCATTACATTATTGATATAGGCTCAATTATTCAATTCCTACTGTGTATCCCTGTTTCATTTCATTCCATATAAATCTAATTTTATCATTGTACCAAATTGTTCATCTTATTTGTTCGATTGTAAAAAAATTCAATATTTTTATCTACCCAACAGTTACAAACGAATCCTCGTGCTGATATCACACTCACAAGATTTCCTGAACGGCGTGTGCACCAATATAATTCACATGAGCAAACGCCGACTGAAGTACTACACGGGAAACTACGAAGCGTTCGTGCGTACGCGCATGGAACTGCTTGAGAACCAGATGAAACAGTACAATTGGGAGCAGGACCAGATCGCTCACATGAAGGTAATAGAACGATTCTGTATTTGTATAAAATTCACCGCTGACTGACTTAGTGTCTCAGTATTTTTTTTTATTTTAATTTATTTAACTGTAAGTTCACTATGCTATCTTTATTTTATTGTTTCGGATAATGCTATACATACTTTACATGTCATATATGGTAGTCTCTTAGTACCTAAGCATGACAGCCCCCGTGGCGCGGTTGGCTTGACACAAGCTTGCGAAACGAGCGGCCGCGGGTTCGATTCCCGCACCGAGACAAATGTTTGTGTGATCCACAAATATTTGTTTCGGGTCTGGGTGTTCGTGAGACCGAAAAAGTCTCTCGTAGTTTCTGATACCCACGACACAAGACTCGTATCTTAATGTGGGGTCAGGACTGGGTGTGTGACTGTTGGGTGTATTTATTTGTTTTATCATAGTAAGCAGTTTGTTTTTTAATATGTTTTTTAAAATATGTGAGTTGGTAGCAAATAAATAAATAAATAAAAGAAGTGACTGATTTTTAAAGAAAAAAGATGTACCATCAATAAAATACACATACTGTATTCATTTCTCATTTACAATGTTCTTAGTTTTGATAAATCAAATTTTATAGAATCTATACTATTGTCCACCAGAACTACATAGCCCGGTTCGGTCACGGCTCTGCCAAGCTGGCGCGTCAGGCTCAGTCCAAGGAGAAGACCCTCGCCAAGATGGTGGCCCAGGGTCTCACGGAGAAGGTGGTCGACGACAAAATACTCAACTTCTATTTCCCATCGTGCGGCAAAGTACCACCGCCCGTTATTATGGTGCAGGTATGTATGTATTGCATTTAGGGTACATAAATTTGATATTTTTAGGTGTTTATGTTTCCTCCCTATATTATATATCAGTGGCGGTACTTCCATAGAAGCCCGATAGCCCGACTTGCCTTACATAGTTCCGAATAACGAACTTAACGATTGCTTATTTATAAAATAAGGCTATAAACGTGAATGTGAGTACTAACCGGTAGGTATTTATTAGTCCTACGTACCAAAAAAAATATGCTGCTACTAAATAAACATTTGGGCTTGTCTTAGTTTGACACCCTAGGCACGCCACTGATATATATTACATATATATTATTATATATTACAGTTACAGTATATTGTATATCTTAATTTTGTAAGGCCTAACCCCTTTGTTGACAAGGAGAACCTATTCACAAGTAGTGCTATAAGCATTGTACAGAAATTAGTCAAAGAGAGACATAGAGAAAAAGTCTCTGAAATAATTACAGTATAATCTCACTAATCCGGCACTTCGATAGATCGGCACGTCCAATAATCCGGCACCCTTTTTCCCACGCCTCCCTCACCCCACTATACCTGTGCGCTTCGGTCACATAAACGCAAACAAAACTATGTACTTATATGTTAATTTAAAACATTACATACATTTATTCTCTCTATGAAATGCTTTATTTTATTTATTACCTATGACTTTTTCTGTACAACCCAGTAATCCGAACATTCCAATAATCCGGCACCCTCCGGTTTTCAATAGTGCCGGATTAGTGAGATTACACTGTATTTGTTTATCAAAGTTTTATTAACTGTGTCAATATTTACAAATTAATTCTATGAATATAGATAAATTTTACAGTTATAGATTTGCTAAAGTACCATGAATTAAACATAGCGAAAAATTGCTGTATTGTATTTTGAAAATACACGAAACAAAACATACAAAAGTAATCACTGAAGGATTTACAATGTATTTTGTAGTTGTCCGTAGCCTGGTGTAATACATACAGATTTGAAATGAAAACTATCTCTGACTTGTTTGTTAACAACTGGTTTTTAATAGTTAGTATAAGGAGATCATAATTATGTCGGAATGGTGAGGGATTGATCGTAGTTGTTTCAAACCAATCAATAAACTATGTGACTGAAGTGTGGTGGTCATCATTTTGTCATACCAGTATTATTGAAAAAGTATAAGACCCTATTATCTATGTAGAGTTATTTGATGTTGGGATTAATTGAATATTCTGACTTATTATCATTTTTGCAGAATGTATCATTCAGATACACAGATACCAGCCCATGGATCTACAAGAACTTGGAGTTTGGTATTGACTTAGATACTCGGCTTGCCCTCGTCGGTCCAAATGGTGCTGGCAAGTCCACACTACTGAAATTATTGTATGGAGATGTAAGTATTTCTATAACTATAACTGATTATTGCACATTTTTATTATTATAAATTATAAAAAAGGCCATAAATAATAAGAATCACCAAGCCAAAATCAGGTAAACTTTGTGGCTTATCTTTCGAAATTAAAAGAACTTTGATAAATATGAGAGAGGATAAGGGATGTTATCCTATGTCCAACAGTGCACGAAATGAAGGTTGATGATGAAGTGATGTATATTGATTTCAAAATAAACCAATGAAACAAAATAATTTTATAGTAGTATTGACCTGTTTATTATTAAGAAATTCAGGCTGTGTTCTTTCTACACAACAAAATTTATTTATGAATATCATCTATATAGTTATTTAAGGAATTCTGAATTAATAACACTGGGAATATAATATTAAGCAAATATACCTCATTGTCTATCCCAATTTGATTCTATAATCATTTCACAGTTGGTGCCGTCAACGGGAATGATTCGCAAGAACTCCCATCTCCGCATCGGGAGATATCACCAGCATCTGCACGAGCTGTTGGATCTGGACCTTTCGCCGCTCGACTACATGATGAAACAGTTCCCGGAGGTGCGCGAGAGAGAGGAGATGAGGAAGATCATAGGCCGGTACGGTCTCACTGGGAGGCAGCAGGTTGGTACATGATTTCATAAATGATGAAATGAGTAAATAATTAAAAAAATAAAATAAACTTGACAATATGTATTGTTAGTAGACTGGTACAGAATGCCACGGGCATTAGGTCCGCCTGTATACAGTTTTGTGTATGAAGTATTTTAAATAAATAAAAAATATGTTTATGGGAATAATTGTTTCGGATTATTAGGTCATAAATTAAAAGAAAAGTTATGTTTTAATGTTTACAACAGGGTGTAAAAAAAATCGAAATCTAAGGCAGGCAATAGTTACAGTGATTAGAAACCCATTGGCGTTAAAAAAATCCAGATAAAATTACAAATTGTGACGTTTTTCTATTAACCACATACATTTAATGCAGGTTGCTGTTTGGAAAAAGTCATTTTTTTGTCGGGATTTTCCTTAACACCAGGGGATTTGTAATCATCTTAGCTTACTATCTGCCTAAGTTTCTGATCATGCTCTGAATACACCCTGTATATTATTGCGTATATGCATATGGAGCCTTATCTTCCGAAATTGATCATTTTTTAGGTCAGTTTTGACCGACAGCACCCGCGTGGGTGATGTCGGGTTAAGATGCGATGATGACCGTCATCATATGTTGATGTTGGCAGGTATGCCCAATGCGGCAGCTGTCTGACGGGCAGCGGTGCCGCGTGGTGTTCGCGTGGCTGGCGTGGCAGACGCCTCACCTGCTGCTCCTGGACGAGCCGACCAACCATCTCGACATGGAGACCATCGACGCGCTCGCAGACGCCATCAACGAGTTCGACGGCGGGATGGTGCTCGTCAGCCACGACTTCAGGCTCATCAACCAGGTAAAAAGAATACTAATAATTATTTATTTATTTAGGTCGCAGGACGACGCTGGTTGCGGGCGACTTCCGACCGATCCCGGTGGAGGTCATTGGGGAGGTCTATGTCCAGCTGTGGACTGAGATTGGCTGATGATGATGATGATGATGATGATGATGATGATGATGATTTATTTATTAACACTTTCTTGTTACAAAAGTAGAAGAAAAATACAAGGAGACGGTCTTATCGAGTGATAATAGGCAATGTCTTACATACAACCTTTGGATGGATAATAGAACAGATTGAAGTATAAATTTCGGAAGGCAATCATTATGGAAAAATAAAATGTTGTATTGCTATTTTTAAATAAGACATAGCCTACAATGACGTAAAGATTACAACTATCAGCATCGCATTGCTTAATCGCAAACCTTTGTAAATAATCAATAACAATAAATTAGGAACATCACACTATTCTAGAATTGAGATACAAAGTATGAATAATGCAATATCAATATTATTCTCTGCTAAATAATTAAACAATATCTCAAATAAAACATTCCCATTTGATTAGTATTTTGGCTGATGATGATGATTTGATTAGTGGCATTATTCTGCTCAATACACAATTAATGTTTTATAGTATTAATATATGGCCTAAACCCTCTCAATGGTCTTCTCTAGGAGACCGTGCTCAGCAGTGGGCGTATATGGATTGATGAAGTATTAATATAGTCATGTGTACTTTTTTACAGGTGGCCGAAGAGATATGGATATGCGAGAACGGCACGGTGACCAAGTGGGAGGGCGGCATCCTCAAGTACAAGGACCACTTGAAGTCGAAGATCTTGAAGGAGAACGCCGACAACGCCGCCAAGATACGCAAATAGTCAAATGTAGAGTGTATACACCCTGCGCTACCACACTCTCTCGCCAACACCTGTCTCGCGACCAACTAGTGTAGGGTGGCACAGTGGCTCCCAAACTTACCACGCACCACCACAAACAACTGAACAGTCAATATTTTATCTATTGACAAGTTAATCACAATAAAAAAATATCAAAAACACAAAAAGTAAATTAGTATATCAGTAATGTATTATATTTTTTTTATTGGACTCTGACGATGGAAGTATATTTTTTACGATCAATGACTTTGTTTTTTATTATATGACATTTTGTTGTGATTAGTTTTCAGTTACATCTTGTATATTGTCCGTTACAAGAGCGATTAGTATTGGAGTTCCATACGGCGAGCCCCCACGGAGTGCGCAAGTTTGGGAACCACAACAGTACGTCGTAGAAATATTATTAGCGTATAACATCACTTTGTATGACAATTTTCCTATAATGCACGACGTGCAGGAGGCAATTTCAGTTTGTGAACATATGATACGTGTGATTTAACAACATACTAATCGGTAAATGCGAACTTCCTCTAACTGGGTGATATTATTAATAGTTTAGTTAATTTTTTACTACTGTCGTCTCGGCTTTCCCCCATTTATTTTCCTTATGTATTGTAATTACAATCGGTTTTTGTTTGAGTAAAAATTGGGTACGATAAGTATTTGAATATCTAAATTGATAGTGGACCCGTATTGCAAAGCGAACGGGTGAAATTGTTCTAGAATATTTTGAAGCGTCTCTACCGGACCGATGCTCAGTCGCGTTTGAAATCATTGTGGGTGTTTGGTGATTGAACCGAACGACAACGTGGAATGGACAGGTGTCGTCGAGACAGTGGCATTACCATTATGTGATCGACACCACAGCATTGTGATCCCCGAGCTGCCTATTTAAGAGTAGTTTAGAAGTATTATTATATAATATAGATGGCGCGACGCGTTTGTCTGGCATCATTTTTACATTTCAAGTGTATGTCATTATAGTATCAAGATTAGTAACGATTAGAAACAATAGACTTGTAAGGGTTATCCGTGTTAGTACGTATGTAGAAGTGTCGCGTCGGATTCGGGACATTCTAAGGGTTGAAACTGCGTTACGCGGGCACTCGCGCGGTTTCTTACAAAATTGCTCCGTCGCGGGGATCCGCGCGGGCGTCCGGCACGGGGAGCCGCGCCCCGCAGTAACACGCACGGACTTGTTCACTCAATAAACGGGCTTACTAGCTTTTCTTTTTTGCTAGTCGTCATTTTGCTGTGTATAATAATATATTAAGTTCTCCATCGACACGACCGTACATGCACACCGTTAAAATTGAACTAGCGACACTGCGTAAATCCGGTCTCCGCGACGGGGACCGTCGCGTTCCCATGGAGCCCGCCCGCGTGTCCTCGCGAGTAGACGCGCGACGGTCGTCCGCTTAACGCAGTTTCAGCCCTAAACGTGATAAATTCTAGTAACGTCATAGATATAGTTTGTTCCTATTGTCATCTAAATATATAATATACATTTTTTTAATATCTGTATAGCTTGTGCCTACATCTTGCGACGTATTACGCGACTGTCTGAAATATTAGTTGATAAGCGGTAAAGAAGCAATATTACTGTGATTGGACAAGAACTTCATGTCAGCCAGACAGCCGTTGCCGCCTAGTGATACCCCTGCGCTGTAGGCTAGGAGCTGATAACGTGGCCACATTATCTAGCAGTAAACTTCCCTTTGTCAAACGAATATCGACCCTGTTGCCTCATTAACGTCATTTTCAAACTTTCAAAAGTATTTTATCCAATTACTATATTTTTTTTGTACCGTAGAATTTTCTAACACTAGCGCTTCCTCTGAAAAATAGCGACAACGCCACCTGTTGGACGATGAAAAGTTGAAAACCATATAACTCGGAGCAACGGCGTTTTAAGTAGGTTTTGGGTGCTTGTCTTGTCCGAAATTAATTCTAAAAACCTTTGTGTTAGCCCATTGAATTTCTAATGAAACAGCTCCTTGGGAAGAGAGTCTTGGTGACTATCAGACATAGCGAAGGAAAGAAGGAATGAAATGCGTCGACAATGAGATTATCGACGTGTTCGGCTCTTAGCCTTTATAGTGTGTAACGTGTTATTATACATAACGGTGGATACTAGTTTGTAATAGGCAATTTCAGCTAAACCAGGCGATTGTATTCCTCCTAATAAATCCGTTTCATATTATTTATCATGTCTATCGACGTCCCATTTGCCGCATACCACTTCCCTGGCAATAACGGTCCCAGTGTTAAATTATTGCTTGGTCAATTGAAAAAATGTTCTATCGCGGCATGTTAAATTTGCCTCGGTTTTACCTTGACGAGTTATACGTAAATTTGGAAAATTTGGCCGGTCAATTGTACGGAAAGTTTTAGGTCGGGCTTTTTTGTAATGTTTTTATATTATGTTATTTTTATTATTATTGATGGGGGTCTGTTTTGCCAGAATAAATGGATTGCTCATGTTATATATTTTTTATTGTCCGTTGCCGCAACGAATAATCCGTAAAAAATAGAAATTTAAAATAGGGCAAATTCGGTTTTAAAGACATAATTTTATAATTATTGAAAAAAGTAAATTTATGACTATAAACACTATAATTAAAATGTACTTTTGCTTATGTGTGAAGTAATTAATTTTATAAATTAAATCAAAATTATCAAGTTTACCTACATTAATGTTAAGTACCATACATCTGGATATGCGTTGTTGGTGCACTTTAAGGGCCGGCGCTCACTGCCGTCATAGCATAGCAAAGCATTTCTTTAGTAATAAAGCTATTTTGAATCTTATTTCAAGGATGTCAAAATTCAAGTTAATTTATTACGGTACGCGATGGCGCGGCGCGTTGTGAAATGACGCGGCATGCCGCGGGATGCTACAGCATGCCGCGTCATTCCACAGCATGCCGTAGCGCAACGACACAACCAACTTCGAATCCGCGCGGAGCAAAACTGATACCGGAGTGGTTGGGCTTTCAGCGATGCCACGACATGCCGCGGCATACTACGGCATGCTGCGGGATGCTACGGCATGCCACGGCATGCTGCAGTTGAATCTGCTATGCTATGACGGCAGTGAGCGCCGGCCCTAAGACTTCTTTAATATCATCGAAATATATTTGCTACTGCAAACATTAGGTCGTAAGTAAGTCCCGGTTTGGACGTCCATCGCGTATTCAATCCATATATATATATACATCGGGCATATTCAGAAGTTTTTACTACGAAGTCTTCGTATATTGTCGGAGAAATTGAGTCCGTCCTTATGAGGGACTCTACGCTCTATTAATGTCTTGTCAATGAAATAGGTTATAGTTATTAGCGTAACTATAAGTATTGTCACACGGTAGGGGCGCCGGCGAATCGAAGTTAGGGTAATTGATCCAATTTAATTAACTCTCTTAGATCTGTATGGTCACTATGATATGGCAAAAAGGTTTGTGGTATCGAAAACCCTTGCAATATTGAAAAGGGATGCGTCCTTATGTAACTGACACGTTCGCCTGCGCCCAAATGACTTAGCTATTCCCAATCTCCAAAAAGTTTTTTAAGATTTCGACATAGACTTGCGACAGTAACAAAAAGACTAGAAGATTGCCGCGCGACGCAAGACATCGATCCAGTCTCGCCGTCGCCTTGTACATAAGTTTCTACATGTATTTATCACTATTACGTAGTATTTATAATTTCGATGCATTTTATTCTATATATCGTCCTTAAGCCACGAGATTATGCACATTGCTTGAGGGTAGTTTGACAATACGAATAAATGGTTACCTTGTTTGGTGTGCCTGTATTGCAGTGTGAACATTTTACCTCACCGGTAATAATTTTCTTATGATTAACCAACATTTTGCTCTCGTTTTTGATAAATTTGTGTAATAGTATTATAGTCGAAACAAACAGAAAATGTTACATTAAGCTTGATCTGAGGCAAATTTATTATAAATCAATAAAACTGAATAAAAACCAACTGTTGTTTTATTTATACTTTACAACATGTTTTTGATAGATATGGTTCAATGAAAGATCTTAAGATTGTCAATCTTTTTAAGATGTAAAGCTGTTGTACAGCTCTAAGTACCTACGCAATATTTATAGTGTCGTAGCGAATACACCGTACACAAGTCTTGTTACACCCTAAGCAACAGCGACTCGAGTTTCTTGTTTACAAATCCCATACCAGTGCTGACAAGAATGACTACTTATGTGGGAATTTGATGCTAGGAATTTCGAAAAATAATACTTTTCTTGTTCCTACGTTAGTTACGCAGTATAGTTTTTGAGCTTTAGATTCATTTTTTTATGGAAATATTTAAAATGCTTAGTTAAACTATATAATCCATAAACTGGTCTACGATGTTTGCTTTTTTTTAAATTATAATTTCATGCATCCCCGTACGTACAGTATTGGCTAAAAGTATTAGGCACCTTAAAATTTACTGGGTATTTCTAGTGAAAAAGCTAAGTTTGTTATTTACATGGCTATAAAACTCAAAACCGCATATCTCAAAAGCCAAAAGAAGGCTTAGAAAAGGAATTCAAAATATTTTTCAAACCTGATAATTCAGTTTCTGGTATAGGTGTTATACCTTATATCAGTCTATCTATTCTTTGAAATTTATAAATACTATCGCTCAAGCTATTATTAATAAAATAGATTTTACTAATAATGTTAAAAACAGCTTGGCATTATAAGTATATTTGGAAAAACAAAATAACCAACCCAAGAATCCTACCAACCGCAATACCAGGAAGCAGTCTAAAAATTGAAGAGCCGCTGATGCATGCACATTAAATCCAAAGAGTTTAGCGTTCTTCTCTTTACACTTCTAAATTCAAACACAAAAGCGGGCGTCTTTTGTATGATGAAGTAAACTGCCAAAAGTCAGTGATGCGTGAAAATTTTAAGCTGAAATAAATTGTTGTGTTTGTCCTTAGTGAAATTTTTGTAACAACTCGTCGTGAGTGGTGTTGTGTCATGGAGAGGATTCCACTTAACGGCCAATTATTTAGGTGCCACGGATGAGTAATCCGCGGTAAGAATGAAATTTCTAACATCTAATATAATTTGGCTGTCAGGGACAGGGTTTTTGATTTGTTTCTTTTACTTCTAGCATATCTTATAATACATCAGAAATCACTGTTGTATAAACATGGCAGACAAAAAGAAGGGTAAAAAAGAAGAGAAGGGGACCGACGCGGGAGCGTTTATGAAAGATTTTATTGCTGGTGGGGTATCAGCTGCAGTGTCCAAAACTGCCGTAGCGCCGATCGAACGTGTAAAGTTGATTCTACAGGTGCAGCACGTCTCCAAACAAATATCGGAGGACAAAAGATATAAAGGTCAAACAATTATTATTTTCAGTTTAATTCACGATGCAAGTTTTTATTATTTTGGGAAATTTTTAAATATTTAGTTCTTTGTGTTTGAAGATGAAAGCATTTACACTGTCGGCCAAAAGTTTAAGGCCCAAAGTTTAAAATTGAAAAAAAATCTCAAAACAATATCGACATATAAACCATACGGTTACATTTTCGAATAAAATACACATTCATAATTATAATGTCTAATCTCCGAATAGACCCCCTTTCTGAAAGACAGCTGATTTTACGGAGGATGACACAGTTAGTCATTCAAAAAAATTAAATACCCTGTAATCTTATAACGGCTTATATTTTGTAGTCTATAGTTACTAAATCTGAATTTCTACAGGTATTATGGATGCGTTTATTCGTATACCAAAAGAGCAAGGAATATCGTCGTTCTGGCGAGGGAACTTAGCCAATGTCCTTCGTTACTTCCCAACGCAAGCTCTCAATTTCGCTTTTAAAGACGTGTATAAGGGCCTGTTTTTGGAAGGAGTAAATAAGAACACACAGTTTTGGACGTATTTCGCCGGCAATTTAGCTTCGGGAGGGGCGGCAGGAGCCACCTCTCTATGCTTCGTATATCCATTAGATTATGCTAGAACAAGGTAATGTGATTTTCATAAAATAATTAGAGGCTGAGAAATAAAAGTAAAAACTTGTTTGTTTTTTGTCACCCGCTTTGCTTGTAGGGAAGTGGACAACTCTTTGTTTTCCAACCCCTCCTTTATATTGTCTTTCTGATTCATTTCGTTGCGGGATTATGTCAATTTAGGTCCCCTTAGATTTGCTGAGCTCCAGTGCTCAGCGTCATTTCTATACGTGCCGCTGTTGATCCTGGAGCACAGGAGTTACAATGGCGATTGTATATATGGTGGGATAGGGACTTGTTTATGACAAATTCTATCGAAACCCATGAATGTTTTTTTTAATGAATTCGTATAGCATCTGCCGCCTCGTGGTCTTGCGGCACAAGATGTGCCTCGAGTTTTAAAGGTCCCGGGTCGGGCAAAGTGCAAAAAAATGCACCTATGCGTACACCCTTAAAGTAATACAGGTTTCAGCGAGTATGTAGTATGTATGAAGGTAGCTAATTTGATCCTTCATGAAAATGATTCCAACAGTTGATTGAATGTGAAATTATGCTAGGTATTACTCATTTGATATAAATAAATAAAATTAGAATCTTCTTTCAGGTTAGCAGCAGACGTCGGCAAAGGCAAGGAGAAAGAGTTCAATGGTTTAATGGACTGCTTGATGAAAACAATGAAAACAGACGGTCCCATCGGGTTGTATCGGGGTTTCATAGTGTCGGTGCAGGGAATTATCATCTACCGCGCGACGTACTTTGGCTTCTACGACACGGCGCGTGCCATGCTCCCTGATCCTAAGAACACGTCGCTTTTCGTCACTTGGCTAATTGCCCAGGTCGGTCGAGTATTTAATGCATCAAATGTTTCCCAAAGCACTCCCCACAGCCGCCAATGTGACCGCTGTATACGTACTTAAAAATTAACAGAGATTTGAGAAAATTTTGTTTATAATTACTGAATATATTACGGTATATTAAAGAGCTACTAAAATTATCCATATCAATCTCCCGCACAACTCATCAGCATCATCAGCCACAATACGTCCACTATAAGACTTAGGCTACCGCCAAAGAATTAAAGAGAACTTGGTCAGAGACGACCTGCAACTCAACGCAGGCCGGTTTAATTGTTATAAACTGGTGACAAACTCGAAATGGTTTGTCGCTAAATGCTTGTGAAACTATACTTGAGGTATTATACACGTATTTTTTGTTTCCAGACGGTGACTACAGTGGCTGGCATAGCGTCCTACCCCCTAGATACGGTGCGGCGGCGAATGATGATGCAGTCAGGTCTACCTGCCAACGAGCGCCTCTACAAAAACACGGCGCACTGTTGGGTCAAAATCATGAAGGAAGAAGGAGCTGGCGCGTTCTTCAAAGGCGCTTTTTCCAACGTCCTTCGAGGAACGGGAGGCGCCTTCGTGCTTGTCCTATACGACGAAATTAAAAAATTACTATAAAAACAATGTCGCTAGTGATCACGATTCGCTGAGCTCAGTGGTTTCGTCTGAAAGGTTGAAGTGAGTGTCCATCGTCCTTGTTTGAGGTTACATTGTAGTGCCATTGTCTTTGTGGTTTAAATATATTTTTATTTCTATCTTTTGTTTTATTGTTTGTACTAGACTTCATAATCTTCATTATCATCGTATACCACTGAAAGGGTTTAGTCTCCTGTGGGGTGGTGGACTACACACCTAAGAAATTCCTAAGAACTTTTTTCGGTGTGCAGGTTTCATCCCGATGTTTTTCTTCAACGTTAAAGCAAGTGATTATTCATTAAAAATATACACATAATTTGGAAAAGTCAGAGGTGTGTTTGAACCCGCGACCGCTGCCTAAACCTCGAGGCTATTTCATAAAGAGATGATATGGCTAATATGATTAGTGTTCACTCGAATGGCATTAAAAAGTAGTGTATGCCAGGAAGCTATAATAGCTACCATTTACTATTTTATTGTATTTTACATACTGCCACCAGTTGGTAGTAAAAAAGTTTTGGTCTTAATGCTTGCCTTTTTTGCTAAAAGCTTAAACAATAATCTAATTAATTTATTATGAGACTATTATGTTCTCATCATAATAGACGGCGCGTCCAATTTCTCTGATAGGTTTAAGACATAAAGGTGATGAAATTAAACACAAAAATATTTTGCAATATTTTATTAGCAGATTAATGATTTGATTAAAATATTGTGTAATCTCCATTATGTCTTCATCTTGTATGTGTCTTAAACAAACATGACGTTATGACGTCATACCAGTGGAAATGTGAAGCGAAAAAAATTCCATTACGGCCCAACAAAACAGACATAAAAAAACGTTAGCTATGAAATACATCGTGAATATACTTTACGATGTTCATACTTAACCATTCATGGTATGTCGTAAGGCAAAATGAGTCGAGCTCTAATTCTTTTACGCGTTAAATCGTCTTGCCTACCGTTAACAAGAATACGTTAAAGAATGCAAATAAGTCGACGGTCGGACGCTGGTGGGACAAACAAGTGTTAGAGTGGAGACCGCGTTTAGGCAGACGTAGAGTAAGACGAGCGGCAGCACGATTGTCCGACCACTTGAGAAGCGGATGGATGAGGGCTGCACAAGACTGGGATGGTTGGCGCTTTCTCGGGAGTCCTACGTTCAGCAGTGGACGGCGAGAGGCTGCGTATATATGGCAAATTAATTAAGCTAGCCCTACTATCATTTATACTATGACTAATAACTTCTATATAGCAAGGGTCTTATTTGATATCGCATAGTAGAGCGACTCCTCGCAGCGTCCAGTGTCTCGGATTGCTGTCAGTTTCAAAGTCTATAGAACCGACGTATTTGGCGTCAGTTCGCTGTGGCTTCCTGTATATCGGGCACTCGTATAGCCGCGGATCTTTACCTGCGGTCGTGTTAATTGCGAATATGTAAATAACTGGCATTTGCTCGTAAAGTACTTTCGGTTTAGATTCAATGAGCTTCCCCGATTTGCGGTCTAGAGATGCTCCTGAAAGAAAGAATAACGTTTACTTTGTTGTTGTGTACGATACATGACAATTAGTAATGTATTTTAATGGCAAAGAAAAATGTTTAGAAATGATTCATCGTTAGCAATTATATAATATCTGCGTCCCACTCCTCTACGGCTGAGAGGGGTTATTACTAGTAGTTTAGTTTCCTCGCGATATTTTCCTTTATCGTTGAATTACGTAATAATTATAATTCATTTTAAAAACAAAAACAAAATACAAAAAGTCAGAAGTATATTTCTGGGGCTTGAACCCGCAGCCGTGAAGACTCTCGAACACGTGCCTAATTAGGTGAATTTACGAGTGTTATATAATATTCACAACCACATGGAAAGCAACCACACGTGTGGTAATAAAACCCAAATATGTCTACCAATAAGTCGGCGTATTTGTCCTTATGATACTTTTTTTATTACCTTCAAGGAAGAGGCCGTAGACATAGACACCCTCTGAGGGCCCTTCGTGGATATCCTCTCTGTTCATTTTGGTGATGTGATTTTGGAGGACGACCGAGTCCAACGCCCATCC
Organism: Cephonodes hylas; assembly: GCA_030295005.1. Taxonomy (NCBI): domain Eukaryota; kingdom Metazoa; phylum Arthropoda; class Insecta; order Lepidoptera; family Sphingidae; genus Cephonodes; species Cephonodes hylas. The sequence continues at coordinate 5,619,351 of AP025360.1, read as the reverse complement.
TTTGTGGCTGCGTGTGACTTCCTGCAAAAATATTAATAACTGTAAGATGTTTTCAGGATAGCATTTAGAAATTTATTTTCAACTCTAGCTTTATTATGAATATACGAAAATTATGTTATTAAAAAATATTACTCACTATACAGATGGTTTAAAAACGTAATTGAAAACTAAGACAGGCAATAACGGATTTAAGAACGTTTTTAACGTTTTAAAAAAATATACGTTACACTACAACCTCAAATATCTAATACTCCCAAGACTAAGTAGTTTGGAAAAGGTATTTCTTTTAAACTTTTGTCGCGATTTTTTTAACGTCACGTGGCTGCTATCGCCGTGGCTATTGCCTGTCTTATATTTCTATTACTGTTTTCAAATACCCTGAATATTTTGAACATTACCTGTCGCATAGCAGTGAGGAAACCTTGAGGATTGAAAAATCCTGTCATCCAGAACGTAGACGGTCTTCCGTTGCGAAGCCAAATTCTGTACTGTTGTTCTCGTTCTAGCAGTTCTGTGTACCAGAATCCAAGCGTTGCGGATTCCCATGAAACCTGAAGTTTAGATTGGAATGGTAATTGTAAGAGAGATCGGTTCTATTCCTGGTCAAGAAAAGAGGGATTGTATTTTTCCCTTAGTTTATTAGTAAAAGCTTTGTAGAAGCAAGAAGTATAGAAATGTCAATGCTTTAAAAATGGACAAAAGACCAATAGGTTCAAAAAAGGTCCACGGTTTCTCTTGATGATACATTATCATACTTATTAGGATGTCGCGTGTGTGTTTCCTTGTTTGAAGAATATGAGACATCACCTTAAGCCATTTTTGTGGTATCCTCGCATCGTACATGGCGTCCAGCGATTCTCGAAGACCCTGACTCATAATGATTGTACCGTCAATCGCAAGCTTGAGGTCGCATAGAGTTGACTGCACCGTCTTTATTACCCGCTGAATTCTATCGATCTCCTGCCTGTAAACCATTTTAACCAAACCATAATATTACCTAATATTTGTAGACTGCAAGGTTTGATTCGGTTATAGGTCAGAAAAATTCTTAGCCTTAGTATTCTTCATCAACCCATATACGCCCATTGCTGAGAACGGGTCTCCTCTACCATTGAGAGGGTTTAGGCCATAGTCCACCACGCTGGCCTAGTGCGGGTTGGCGGACCTTAGTATTAATTTGTCTATTAGTATAGTCTTCTTCTCTTCTTCTTCTTCATCAACCCATATACGCCCACTGCTGAGCACGGGTCTCCTCTACCATTGAGAGGGTTTAGGCCATAGTCCACCACGCTGGCCTAGTGCGGGTTGGCGGACTACACACCTAAGAAATTCCTAAGAACTTTTAGGTGTGCAGGTTTCATCACGATGTTTTCCTTCACCGTTAAAGCAAGTGATAATTCAATTTGAATACACACATAACTTCGAAAAGTCAGAGGTGTGTGCCTGGGGTTCGAACCCGCGACCGCCGAGATTCTCGACCGCGCGCCTAAACCTCGAGGCCATCACTGCTTTTGACGACACACCTAAGAAATTCCGGATACCCACCAACACACCTAAGATAAATCACGTAAGAAAACTGATTCACGATGTTTACTTTGCCTTTAATGCGTGTGTCTTGTTGTGACTACGCCAATCGCTTCGAATTATAGTCAATGGTTATAAATTTTATGTGTTAAGAGAATTAAGAGTAGTTATGGGGTCATAATTTAGGCGCGCAGTTGAATTAAAATCGTAAATATGTAAATGATTGTATTTATATTTTTAAAATATTATTTTAATATAATTACACATTTTTGAATTAAGTACCTTAAGAAAATATTCATAGGTAGAAATGCGCCCATTTTTTGTAGCGCTTCTCGAACCTCAAAAGATACGTATTGCTTTGGAAGTTTCTCAAGCATATCCTCAGCTAATCTATATACGATGCTTTCTCTTGTCTCTCCACCTTGACTGCCTCCCTCTTTAGGCTGAACGCTCAGTATGGTGTCTAAAATATCTTTCGCGCTATTAATTTGATAGGTTATGTCAGCGTTGCTATGCAAGCCGAATACCTCAGGCGTGTCAGTGAGTGGCAGCTGATTGATATAATCCACGTAGCCTTGCAAATGTCTCGTCTGGGGAACTTTATAGCCTTTGTAGAACTCAAAACCAGGTCTTAACAACACGTCGCAGAACCAGACGTTGGTAAAAGTGGTCAACAATCTTTTGTCAAAATCGTCAGTGACTCGGCCACCATACTGGACCTCGCCGAGCATGTAACAAATCGTCGGCCACGATATGCCCTTCTTGGGATCTATTTCGTCTAGATGGTTCTGGATGAACTGGACACTCGCCGCATAATCCGCTTGATTGAATTCGTAGGGGATGTTCCATCCTAAAGGTCCAAATTTCCGGCGTTCCTGAACTATGGTGTGCAGGAATGCCACAGCATACAAAAGCGGTGGCCACTGCGACAAAGACGAATAGTCCAATGTATCTTGAGTTATGTTCTGATAAGTTCTCTTCATACTAGCTCTGATGCCTTGGGGAGGCTCGTTGGTGAACTTTATAGCCATTTGCAAAAGACCTATAGGGAAATCTGTGTGGACTTCAGTTGTCAACCAAAGCCGGAAAGACTCGTGTATATGTTCTGTTTCTATGAGAGCGTCCATGGCTTCGATACAGAATGGGAGTGACAAGTGAATATTTTGTAAAAGAACCCAACCACCGTCGTTCATTGAATCCGATATCATTTTACGGGCAACGATCTCTTGTCCTTGACCCATTGATACGGCCTTCAATACTGGAAATAATTTAAACAATAAATTTATATTGATAGTTAAGTTCTAAGAAATACAGAATTAATCGTTTCGTAAATTAATCTAAACTTATAGATAAGTCGTGATTCATGGAATGGATCTAACCTATTTCTTTTGCCTTTGCCAAGGTCGCGATTTGTGCAGAGGGATCGGAGCCGATTGATAATATGCAAATAAGTGGGGTGCGTGGTTCCGATTCTTCCCAAGTCGCTTCTAAGTTTAGAATTCGGCCCTCGCCATATTCTTGACCGAGGGAATCTTAAAACAAAACATAACCAATTATAACAATGGCAAACATTGAAACTTCTGGTTTTTAATAAATAACACTATTTTACTTGCCTACAATGTACTTTCGGGCTTGGGAAAGCGTGCGGTCAGGGCTCCACGATCTAATCAAAAGTAATTTTCTAAAAACATCGAGACTCTCGTTGTAGCCACTAGGAATAATTTCCTCCTCAGGCTTAGCTTTTTCATACCATACGCGCCATTCTTTTTCATTAGTTGATATCTGTAGGAGATAAATAAATCTTAATCTATTATTTTTCTATAAATATGACGAGTCACTTAAACAATTTAAAAATGGTTTTAAAAGAATGACATTTTAAAAGATTCGACTTTGAATGGTAGTTTTGCCGTAAAAATAGTAGGTATGTATAAAGTTTAACTTAAGTATTATTTACCCTAGATAAAACGTCAGAGAAAGTTTGGAGTTTGCTTATCTCGACTAAATTCAACCATGTTATGTCCAATATCCATCTAAAAGGTTTCGGCGCTACGGCATTCAAATCTAAAGAGGCTCCTCCTTTGATGAACGCCATGAACTCGTCGTGAGAAATCAGGGCTCTTTGATAGTCTATTTTCATAGCGAGCATTAATGTAAACAATGCTTTATGTCGTTCATACAAACTCCTTAGCGTGAAGGCCCATACTTCGTGTGTCAAGTATTTTAGTATTATATTTATACGTTCTTCAGTAACATTACTCTTTGTTGATTTCGTTATAGAGTTATCGAAAATATTTAAGAACTGTTTTAAAGAGTTTTGATACATTATGTTAACATTACTCATTTCTACTATAAGGAAATATAAAATAGATCCTCTTGCTGCGACTGCTCTAAATTCTTCGCGTGCTTTGATGATCTTTTTCTCAGTAACTTCAGCTACTTTCAATTTTTCGTTTACTTCTTCGGCGGTTGTTTTTGTGATTTGAAGCACTTGAATAAGAGCTTCGTCGTCCACTAGAGAACCTTCAGATGATGTTAGTCGGCAAAGAAGGTTACTTTCGAGTTCCTTCATACTCCTTTGATTCTTCATGACAGATTCAAATAGCGCCACCCTTTCTTCTTCGAGATCTGATTTTTCCATAAGTATAACTCGGCCTAGTAGTTGATCTTCCAATCCTTGCATAGTAACGGTAAAATCAATTATCGATGTTTTGGCGCTAATTTCTGGTGAATATGCAGGATTAGGTAATTTTGTTGTAATATAGAGCATAAAACCAGGCATTACGTCGCATTCTTTATCACCAACAATTACTTTTTCGATTGAGCCAGATTTAATGAAATTCTTTTCGAGAACATTATCAATAACTGGATCTAACTCAACACCTACATCCTCTATTAACAGAGGTCGGCCTAGTGACAAACTGTCTTCTAGATGCGTTCTAAAGTACTTATGATTTAGGGATGTAATCTGCAGTTCGTTTGTACTTTCTTTGTTCTTTATCCAATTTTTACCCTGACTTTGCGGGTCTACTAAAAGGGGATAAGAACTAGCTTTTGTGACTATGAGAGCGTTTTGTACTGATAGGTCGTCGTTTGGTAGTCCTTGAAGTGTCCATTCAGATATCGTTGCGTTTTCCACTAGCATATTAGTAATATTAAGGTCGTGTGTTACAGGTATCTGTTTGTTTTTCAGAATTCCCATCCAAGTTTCAAGTAAACTGTTCCTAAACTCTTGGTTGTATGGACCACAATAAGATAGAAATCCCGTTGCCAAAACGACATCCCCTACTAGTCGTCCCAATTGTTCTTTAAAATCTTTGCTTTGCTGAGTCCATCGAATTTTCTCTCCACCCAAACCATTAATAAGAGCTGTAGCCGCTGTCATTTTCCTTAGACAGACATTAGCAGCGTCTGTCAATTGCTGTTTTTCTGAAACAGCTGATTCGTATTGTTCTTTGACTTTCCGTAAAGACATTTCTCGTTCTTCTAATTGTCTTTCAGCAGATGCCAAATCATCCATAGCCACCTACAATAAATAAAGAGAACAGATATATTTATGTTTTAACAAAAGTCACATAAGTATATCATATTTTAATAATTACCTTCAATCTTGCTTCTTGTAACATTAAATTAGCCTTTAAAGGCAATACTTCCTTATTTACGCTATGGAAAAATGCCATTGCTTTGGTCCACGATAGCAAGCCAGCTACGTCACCACAGACACGTTTCGCCGTATCCATATTGTAATCTTCCATCTCGAAGTATGGGACTAAATGTTCCACCATTTCGTTGTTAATTATATCTTTTGGGTAATTTTGGAGTTGCAACAGGAACGTAGTACTTGCCATCATCTGTTGGTTTGTAAAGCAATGTAAGTACAGTTTATCCCTGGAAATGTATCGCTACGAAAGTAATTTTAACATATTGTATGCTTTTACCTTTAGTGACTCAGCCCATGACGGTTTTGGACATGGGGCCGCAGTATCAGGTATAACAGGGTGTAATCTTCTTTGGAACAGTATTAAAACACAGTCCATAATTCTCATGATCAAATGTGGCGGTCTACCTAACTTTCTCACTGTGGCAATATGAGCCGGCTTGATAGTATTTAAAGCTGCTTCAGCTTCTTCGAGTGCAGGTTTAGCAGCCTCTAATTTTATTTCGGCTTTCTCTTTTTCTTCTGCTATGTACGCTACCAACGCCTCAGCCTTTTCTTTTACAATTTGAACTTGATTTTTAACGATTTCAGCTTGCATTGCTCTTTCTGTAACCTCCGTCAATACTCGATCAGCTTTTTCGGAAGCTAAAGCAAGGTCTTGTTCCATAACAGCTAAATCTTTCTTTAATACTTCTACAGATATCGATGCTTCTCGCAATTTTTCTAGACCAGTGTCCATACGTAATGCTCCATCTCCAAGTTCTTTTTGCTTCATTTGATAAATTGTTTTGTACCCACCAATAAAACTAAGATAAGATTTCGGTGTGACGTGAGAAGATCTGCGAAATCTTTGGAAATACTCTACAGAAACCGTAGAAACAACATCCTGTATAGTTCCTAAAACTGTAACTAGTTCTTTTTTAACTTCTTTTGTACATTCGATTTCAAACTCTGCGAGGAAATGGTCAGCTACAGAGACAAGGGCGTCTTTAGGCCATGGTTGGAACCAATCTATAGTGCATCCAGATATCAACGCTGGAAATCGTAGAGCGCGGTACCTGAAGGCTTCGCTTACCTAAAAATAGAAATAGTTAACATTCATATAACAAGGCGTAGACCTCATCATAATTTTGTCAAATTTAAAATGTGTTTTAATTAAAATAATTAAAACAATGTAGAAGACTGCCTTACTGGTTCTGTGCTATAAAATTTTGACGTGAGATTGAGGTATTGGGTTTAACTTCGAGTCGGAACAAAATTTAATCGACTTTCCACCAGGCGATTTTCACAATCAAATACCCAAAAAACGCAAATACTCTCCTCTGCATTGAAACTTAAAAACACATATGGCGATATTTGGTTGTACAAATACTTACTCTTTACAATTTTGTGAATAGGGGCGCATGTTTACTTACAGGAGAAAAACATAATACGACATGAAGATTTTGGCACGTTCTATTTAAAAAATACTCCATTACTAACTCATTTGTTAGCGTGCGTTTTTGATTTTCCCTTTTCATAATAGGAGTAAGTTCAGATATTATCTCTTGTTGTTCATCCTTCGTGAACAAATTGGATATGACACCGGATGACAATATATTGTTCAAATATTCCAAAAAACCTTCTTCTTTTATATCTAGGTCTGTAAATATAAATGTAGTTCCTTTTCCTTGTACGCCGCATGACCTTAAACGAAAAAAATTAAGTCATATGACTACACATACATATACATATATAATATGTTATTTATATAAATTGCAATAATAAAATTTACTACAAGTTACTATACGATATAGATAAAAAAGATGTTTCAATGAAATACATTACCTGTACAGCAATTTCAAATCCTCTAAGAAATTACCGACGTTGTAAGATCTGGTAAGCGCTATTTGGAACGATCGATAGCCAGCAATAAATGTAGATAATTTTGTTAAAGACTGTTTGCCAGAACCTCCAACTCCTACCAGCATCACATTGCCTCTGGGATGCCTTATGACTCTAGATATCTTGACTAGATGAAACATTGCGTCCGGGAAGAACACCAAGTCCATACCAGAACCTCGGACCATCTCATTGAACTGTGATAGAAACATTTCTAATCGTTCTCGTAGTTCGTTGTAATCGAAGACTGGCTCGTAAACTTTTGGTAGTTCCATGTCCGCATCTTCGCCTTCTTCTCCAGTAGGCTCCGGAGCATCTCTGTAAAGAGCAATTAAATATAAACTCTAAAAAAAATTGTAGATATACAAATATTTGAATTTAAACATAGATGTTTTAATCATACTTGTATGGATGATGATTGTATGCGATACTGGCTTTGTGAATCTTACCTCATAAAATCAACAAACACAGGTTCCTTCTCCATCATCTTGCGATATTCCACGCCCAATATTTCCTCAGCGACGTTATACAGTGCTTTATTAAACCAATCTTTATCAGATTGATGAGTAAATCTATCGGAAAATACTCTAGAACACTCGTGTTTCCATAACAACATAAGGCACTTCTCAGATTCAATGACGGTCGGCAGTGTACCGACCATACCTTGCCAAACTCTTGACAAATCTCGTAAAGAAAACACATAGTGGAATTTCGCCGGCGTTGGCAACATATTTTGTCTTGTTCGAATCCATAATTCTCTAGTTAGAGGAATGATCTTCTTTATCAGCGATCTAACCTCAGTTGCAAAACCTCGCTTAGCATTATAATGTCCTTCGCCTATCACTTTAAATATTTTATCTATAGAGTCATTGTTCGGGAGTGGGCAGTTGAAAATTGCAAATTGACGTTTCAAGCGCGATGGAATGTCATTTCTACCGCCTCCTGTAATTTTTATGGATAATTTTTGTTACTCGTCATAGTAAATAATAGGATTGAATGCTTATCATTAGTTTAATAGAATAGTGAAATAGTTTATATGTAACAGTATTTACAAATTGACTTTATTTAATTGATTATTATGGTGTCTATAAAATTAATTTTGATTTCATCTATTAAAAATAAACATGGCTTTAATAAAAATAATAAATACCTGGTTGCCCCATAGCCCCCAGAAACTGTATATCAACGATAGTTGTGAAATCTCCTGGTTTTTCTAAGCTGTAAAATCCTCCCATACTCATAGTCTGCCTTACAATCTCATTAGTAATTTGGTCACCCCATTCGTTTATTTGTGGTAGATTTATATCATCAATGAATACCAGCATCTTTTTCCCCCCAGGAGGCCCAAAAGTCATTCCACTGCGTTTTTCAACATAGCTTTCTATAGTCTTCTGAAATTGATAAGGGCTTGTCGCAGAAGAGAAGTTGAATGACCTTCCCATAAATTGTTCTGGGTTGGCATTTTTCATATACGCTTTCATCATAACTGTCTTAGCAGATCCTTGTTCACCCAATAATAAGACAGCTTTACCTTGTTTCGCTATGCAGTGTATCAAGTAATTTATCCTTACATTATCTACTATGGGTACAAGAATCGTAGAATAATCTGGAGTCGCTGTATCAGGGTATTGGTAATTCATGACTAAGTCATCCCATAATTCCCATTTTCCCGGATGTTTGACGTAAAAGTCGAAGATTATGGACTTTTTGTTATTAGGATGCTTCGGTAAAGTTAGAATTTCGTGAAAAGTTTTCCTTATGTATTCATCAAACCGAATTCTGTCATTTGTTTCTAGAAGTGATCCAAAACCCCATATCAGCGTAAATACATACATTTTGTGTAAATGCTCAGGAGTAAAGAGTACTATTTCTTCAGTTTTTTCTTTTTCCTCCTCATCGTCTATGTCTCCATTTACTGATTTACTCGCAGAGGGATCTTCTGTTTCCACAATCTGTGGTGGGACTAGACCTTCTAGAAGGCTCAACATTTGGAGAACAATATTAGACTGGAGCACTCGCATGCTGAATGTCAAGTTTTGGGTGCACCAAGTATAAACGATGGGAAATGTCTGTTCAAACAAGCCGCTAAATACTTCAACTTCTCGAGCAGAGCGCGTCTTGAGCCAAGCGCGAAGCACTGAAATACAAATATTGTAATAGATATTAATAACCATTAGGTAACCATAAAAGATATGTACTTAAAAGGCACGACTGATTTTACCTGGATCCCAGTCAAGACCAGAAGAGCTCATGTAGACCATTCCATTTCTTGAAACTGTTGCTGGGGAAGCATTGTCTATATTCTCTGGTTCAAAAATAATCTTCGATGTTGGAGACATGGTTAGACGATCACCGTTGGCCAAGGTCAAAGTTTTGTTATCGTCTAGTACAGAGTTCAAATTCTCAATCCAGATACTATCTACTGGTCCGTCAAGAACTAGCCAAATGTGTTCTCCTGTTTTAATTTTTAATGTCTTTCTCCATAAAGCTGAGAATATTCCGTCGGTCCAGTCATTAGTGGCTACATCGAGTCGCCCAAACATTTGAGCTGCTGTTATTGCTTTGGGGTTCATCCGCATTTCTCTAAAAAATATTATTTTTTATGTCTGGGGTATACAAAAACCATTCCATTAACTTTTTATTTATATAAACACAAAAATTACTTGTGAGGGTCTTCAATATCTGATAAAGCATTCATAAGAGTGTGTATGCATGTTGTCTTCCCAGCGCCTGGTGGGCCCAACGTCATGATACCATGCCGCACGCGTTGTGTTTCGTATAACTGAAAAATGCAATTATATATCAACCTTTTTTTAAATGGTCGAAATGTTTTCTACATAACTGAGAGATAATTCCAATCTTTATACCCTAGCCCATACTACAAAACGCAAGCTATTACCTGAATAATCTTCAGTATCCATGGAGGATGATTTATCAAACCAGATTGATCTACTTGCTTCTTGATCGCGTCTTCCAGTTCATTATATGTGGTCTTCTCTAAAACTTGATTCGGGAATAAGTCAGCCACAAGAGATATGAACAGCGGTTCATCTTCATCAATTAATTTTGACAAGTTCATATCCCTAAGAACTCGCATGACTATGGTGCTCTCGTTGTCTTTAGAGTTGACGCGTTTCACAGCTCCCAGTGTGCGAAGCACAGACAATATGTTACGGAGACCAAAATCATAATGAACCTGACAGTAAGTAAAATGTACAAGTACAGTTTTATCTTTAGATTTTCAGAATCGAAGCTTGAAAAATTTAATATAAAAAATAAACCAAATACGTATTTATTTTGTCTTTTAACAATTCAAATATAAATACACGTAAAAAATATCATTAAATTGTTGTAAGTATGTATTATTATATTTACCTGTTTAGTGAGCTGCTCTTCACAAAGTTTATAAAGTGTGTAGAATTTTCTAGCAAGTGTTATATTCTCCAGGAAGCCACATGAAGCTAACTTGACTCTTATAATAATTTGCCGATCGGGCACCATCATTGCTACAGTGCGAAATTGGATTTTAAGATTCTCTGGTAGCTCCTTACGTCCCGCATAGCCTGGATTCTATGGTAAAAAATAATTCAGTTAAAATGGGCGTAGGATGTAAACAATGAAAAATTAACAATCAGATACCTACTGAAAATTATTCTTAATTTTGTCTTAGTTCTTAAGGAACACAAATTTACTTAGGTAAATTAATCCATAAGTGTAATTTATCCATAAGTGTTGCTTTTCATTCATCTAATTACGAAAATTAAAGTGTAAATCTACCCAATATATCCGTCTTTCCCATATAAAGTACTTAGTACTCACCATAGTGATGAATATACCGAACTCTGGGCACATTTCGGACATGTCTCCGTCCGTGAATAGGAATGTTTTCTTCTTCTCTTTCTTCGCTGCCAACACTACCGCCACCTGTTGGGCAGCCACCGACAACACCGGCAACTCTATACGGTTGAACTCATCGAAACAGCCCCATGATCCCGACTGAGCTAGGCCTTTATAGATTCTTCCTAAGCCCCTGAAAACGTTTATTTAATGATTTATTTAACTCTTTATCGTACACATTCTAAATATGAAAAATATATAGGGTGGATTCAAACCGTGATCGGAAACCATGGCAGATGGGAGATAAGGTCATTACAAACCCCCTGGCATTAAAGAAAATCCCTACAAAAAAATTAAAAAATGCAATCGATATTAATTGTATGTGGTTTGTATGGAATACGTATTTTAAAAAAATGGGATTTTCTTTAATGCCAGGGGTTTTGTAATCACCATAGCCTTTACCTGCCTTAGTTTCCGATCACGGTCGGCATACACCCTGTATATATGTACAATGTAGAGGAGGGTACAAACGTAAACGTTGTTTATTTTAAGAGAATATTTTGATTGCTTTGTTGGTTTTTATGTATTAATTGGAGCGAAAATTGTGGGAAAGACAGACTGTGAATTAAGTACGAGCATGTAAAAAGTAAGGCGCTCACCCTTTGACCCTGGTTACCTTGTCCTAACAAATTACGCGTATAAGACGCTGTACCTCATGAAAATCTGTTAAATTTACTTTATTATGTAAAAAGTAAAATGTTTAGTAGACTAGCAGGACGGATTTCAGGAAATCATAAGAGCACTACATAGTGATTAATTTACTAACTTTTATATTTCCCTTAAACTTCACCGTTGTTACTAAAATTGAAAATATGTATTGAATTGAACACGATGTGCTCTTAGAGTCCTACTTTATTTATCTTCCAACACAAGAAATCACGCGAAATGTTTCAATTGTAAACAAAATAGACTAACAAAGAAATCTCCTTTCTGTCAACGTATATAGGTACATACATACTCGTAGAAAAAGTACTGAAGCTGTTACCACGACCCACGCAAACGCGTCGCATTGTTGTATCAATGCGAGAAAATCCGATTAGAGAATTGTCGGTCCCGTGTCTTTGACGAGACATAATATGAGAATGTTGGGCTTTACAATAAAATGCATGAGAAAATAGAACAACTGTTTGCCTAGTAGTGTACGAGTTCTATTAAAGTCGGGTCGGATAAACTGTTTTCGGATACGTCCATTTGGAAATTATCATGGAGCCCAAAATGTGCCCGAAATATGGCAATAGGCAACCCCTCTATTACGTGGGACTGACGCATATCAGGTGAAATGTAGGTGCAGAAATTCAAATCTGCTTTCACCTTCGGGAAGTACTGGAGTGAGTATGTTAATACTTTACGCAAAAATTACACTATGCATGTCTAGTAGATTTAAGCGTTACCAATATCGAACGTGCATTTGGGACATAGTGAAGCTCAGAAATTCCTCTTAAAATCTAGCTTTTGTTAGCCACGGTACGAAATTCATCAGCTAAAACAAATAGGCGGACTTGACAACTAGTGTGTATCAGTCAACAATCAATTACCTGTAGGCCCTATTCCAACCACTCAATACGGTAGCTCCTGTGCTCCAGAATCAAGAGCAACACGTACAGTATTGATTCCAAGCAATGAAGCTTAACGATTCTAATGGGACTTAATTTGTCATAGTACCGCAACGAAGTTAATCAAAAAGATAATACAGGGAGGAATTGAGAAAATTAAAAAAATCAAAAAAAGAAACAACAACTTCTGGCTTTTGAACGTTTATAGAAACTCTCAGTTACCTGTAGTCCATCTGGTCGGAACAGTTGAATACGACGACGTACTTGGCGAGCGTCTTGCCCATATCTTTGACGGTTTCAGTCTTCCCAGTGCCCGCGGGGCCGCAGGGCGCGCCACCCATACTCATCGCCAGCGCTTGAGCTAGCGTAATGTAGCACCTGGATTTTAATTATGTATTGGATTATTCATATACTTAATAAAAATGGAATGACGGCCTTGAGGCTTAGGCGCGCGGTTTCTGGTTTTCCGAAGTTACATATGTGTAGGTACACAGGACCTATTTTCACTATCTACTAAAGATTCAAAATTAATAACACGTGAAAACAGAAGGTCCATTACCGGATAGAGTTCATTGCCGATTGCACGCCCTACCACAGGTTCCCACCTATATCTTGTTTTGGGCCAATTATAGTGAACTTTGAATTCATTGTTTATTATATTTTAAGTTCTAGATTATTTTTTAAGTATTGATTAGTCCGTTAATCGTCCCTTTTAGTTTAAAAGATTATGTCTGTAATTTTACCGTTCAATAGTATACGTTAAAGAGTTATCTATCTAGTTTTATAGAGCGAATAGTTCGAATTGTGTGTCAATAGTAAAGCCAAACCGTTGTTGGATCACCCTTGTTGAAACAATAATTTTGTGTGTTCGTTGAATAAGTGAGATTGCAGGAAGAGATGTATTACCAATACTCTTCAAAATGTAAAAGTCCGCAGTAGACTTGGATATCATTGCATATTTCGTACAAATACCTAACTTTGTTGTGTCTTTATAAAAACCAGGCATCTGTAACCTCTTTTCACCTTTCTCCTAAGGTTGAGTTAAATTCCTAAGTAAAATTATTAATAAGAAAGGTTTATACAATACTAGCTGTTGCCCGCGACTTCCTCCGCGTAGACTACAGGGTTGAGTTCAGATAGAAAATAAATTATAGTCTATTTTACTTCTCAGAGTCCTATTTATGCACATACCAGAAATCATTAAAATCGGTTTGGTAGATCTAGAAATACACATTCCCACCGGAATACTACATTTTTTGGAATAGAAAGTATCCTATATTACTTCCTAGGTTCCTATTTTTCTCCAAACTAAAAACCATTTTAACTGTCTCAGTAAATGTAGAAATACCCATTTCCACGGGAATACTTTATTTTTCGGGATAAAAACTATCCCATGATAATTCTGTAAGCTCTACCTCTCTCTATACCAAATTTCATTCAAATCGCTTTGGTAAATCCAGAAAACTAAAATGGCTATTAAAAAATAAGGGTTGATCGTAGAAGAGTGAAAATTAAGGATTGTATGTATTTTTGTATGTTGTATCATAAAAAATAGGAACTAAAAATTTTGTCTAAAAAATAAAAAAATAATTTAGGGGTGGACTACCCCTAACATTTAGGGGGAAGAAAAATAGATGTTGGCCGATTCTCAAACCTACTCAATAAGCTCACAAAATTTCATGAGAATCGGTCAAGCCGTTTCGGAGGAGTATGGGAACGAAAACTGTGACACGAGAATTTTATATATAAGATTAGATTGTTAGTGCTGGATGTTTAGCAACTCATAACATATTATTAGGCTGTAATCAAAGCCTTTGAATAGAATATAGTAAGCAGCGTAAAAGCTACATTACTCAATATCCTAATAATGTAAAAATATAATTAAAGGGACAATTTTGTTCTTGTGCTGATGTCAACATTCAGCGCTCTATGCTTATCATTTATTAATTATTTCTAGGTCACATGGTCTAATAGGAGTACCTAAACAAATTAGATCACGAAGAAGCAATATTTGTTCCAATAAATTCCACAAATAAATATTTACTTTAATTTATCTCACCTGTCTGTCAGAGGCGTGATGACCAATCTCTCAGTACACCCCAAGTATTCATTTTGATATGTGAAGGTAACGTCTGTTACTGAGATCCAGGTTTTGTCTGTGTCTTCTTTGAAGTAGAATCTACACTGTTTGAGCCATTCAAAATCATTTGCTGAACGGACGTTGAGTCGACACTGTGAATTTTTACATTTAGTATAATTTATATGTAGGTATTTACAAATATAAGTGGTTTAATAAACTGGAAATTTAATTACGCTTGTCTAAAGTTTTAGTTCAAAAAGACGTTTAATTATAATTTCAGACACATTCCTTATACAACGAAATAATCACTGCTTTACCGAAATAAAAATGTATATTCTCTTGGAGCCTCAAGTTTTTATTGCGATGTGAGAATAGATAAACAAATTTGCAAGTAGCTGTACAAAAAAATATATATATAATGCTTACCAGCATATCAAAGATGTCTCTTTGATGCACATGAATTGTAATGAGGGTTTCAAACTTAATCCTTTCGATTTTTAGCAAATCTCTAGTCGTCTGATCGATTAGAGTATTCAGCAGTTCCAAGAATTTGTTGTTAGTATCTGCCATTATTTTTTTGTCCTGCCTGGCTTGCATCAAAGCAAGTTCTGCGTCTCTGGTCCAAATAATTTGAATTCCTAATAGGCCCACCTGAAACGTGTTAAAAAATATACATCGCATTCACGTAATACTTGAATTTACTAGATTATAGAATTATAACAATAGAATTGAATTTTTCTCTGATACAAAACATAGATATCAAAACACGTGGTTGTGCCAATTGTGGTGAAACTGACGTCTCTCGCGAAGAAAACATGCTGTGTGGTTATTTTGTCCGACTTGAATAAAAATGATATTTATCTTGAAACTCAAAATGTTATCAATTGTTTCTGTGTCTAAGCATTGTTTAAATTGTTGAAAAGAGTCAACATAGATTTCAATCTGGCTGAGTAGAAGCCAGGTAGTAACATCGTTGATAATTTACTTTTAGGTCGCCTAAAAATATTAGCTCTATACAAACCTGAGCTGGCATTTTATCCAAAAAGAGCAGCAAGTTGAATGTTGGATCGTTAATGATAGAAACGGCGTTCCTTATAATTGAATGCAAGCTGCTTTGAGCTGATTGAAGAAGTGAAGTGAGCCACGTTTCTACAGAACCCTCGGCGCGAACTGGACGCTCTAATTTAATTTCCTCCCCTTCTGACGATATTATTGCTATCATTTTATTGTATTCTGTAAGTAATAAAATTGATTGTGAAGTTACGCGGCAGGGTTCATTTAGATATTCTATGATATTTTTCTGATTTATTTATAGCTCGTGGCGCAGTTGGCTAGACACCAGATTGCGAAAGGAGAGGCCGCGGGTTCGATCCCCGCACCGAGACAAATGTTTGTGTGATCCACAAATATTTGTTTCATGTCTGCAGTTTGCACCTTTTCATTTTGTTATGCTTCATATAAAACAAAAACTATAAATGCTGAAAAAACTTATAAACAACTTTAAAACTACCTTAACTTCAAGGGCATTCAGATATTATTTTCTGCAAAATTTCTCAGAAACCCGTCTCGAGAGTCTCTTAGTATAGTGAGCGAGGGAAGAGTGGATTACTATCGAGAATGCCAAGTTGTATTACCGGTTCGGGTACGTGTGGCCTTGGTAAGGTCATCGGGTGGCTCAAGGTCGTTTTTGGGCGGCAATCGACCCGCCCAGCGAGACTGTAGTAATACCTACCCGACTTTACCGAAAAGGCGGGTGACGCGTTGTTCTCCGCACGAATAACATATATTTCTAATTAAAGCGGCTTATACGGTGTTTTAATGTGGAGTTTATGTAATGAAATTAACGGGTGAGTGGAGAATCTATTGTTACTTATGAGTTCTAGTTATGTGGTATTGTACAACACGGAAACTACCTACTTACTATATATGTATTTTTCCGCCTTTGTTTTAGATGTAGTTTATTTAGTTACTAGTTGTTATTTTAATTTTATTTGATGATTTATAGCACGGAAATTAGTTACAAAAAATACTACGATTTTCGTCAGTAATTTATAGAATTTATTAATCAATTATTTTTTTATGTAAAGTTTTTTGTCGAGACTAATTCATGTCTCGGACTCCCTTTTTAAATTTTGTTTAAAACGGAGAACTATCTTAATTTGCTATTGTTATATTTAAATGTACTTGAAAACTTATTGCTAAGATTGAAAGCTATTTGGTTTCTTTAATCTAACGTATTCAAAAAGTTGTCCAACTTTCGTTTTCTACAAATGAATTTAAATGTTTCATGTCATTGTTGTATAAAAAGATTAGAAAAAGTTTCTTTTGAATAAAAAGTTATTTTATATCAACTTACCAATGTCGTGAAACTTGACGTATCTTATGTTATCGAATATCGACAGCAGATGATTCTGTATCGTATGTGAATCCGACGCTTGGCCTAAGATTTCGAGCAGCGCTGGATCCGAAACAAAAAAGAATCTTGGGAACATCGTCCTCTTCCTCTCGAGGTACCCGCTCAAACTCTTCTGGCACAACTCTAATTGTTCTTGCAAGTGAGGCAGAAGTTGCCGCAGAAGGTCGTCTCCTACGCAGCAAGATACCACGCCAGGAGTTTCGTGGGCTCTTTGCATGATCTTCTGCCAGGATTTGTCAATTTTAGAGAACCTTTTCGCCTCTTTCGGCAGTTGTTTTGCGATGTCGCCTCCTACGAATACCGCTTCGAGGTATACCCACATGTTTTGCACTAGGAGCCAGCGCTCTAGAATTTCGTTGGTGCTTTGCAAATCGTACAACCATTGCTGGATCTGTTTTCTGAATGGCGCGTTGTATCTGTCAACAGAGTGATTTATTGTTTTAATATGGATGCGGCAAGGCATTGGTATTGATAATTTTAGTGCGATCTATATAGACGACTGGCGAGAGGAGAGAACGATCAGATCTAGTTGTTTAAGATTTTTTTTTTCGTTATTATTTGACAAAACAATTGCAGTCAATATTTGAACATCAATCTAGTTTATTCCGAGCATTAAATAAATTAAAGTATTTTTTGCTGTGGTTTGCACTATATTTAATTCGGTGTATGGAGTGATTTCACCACTTGCGGCCTTCCTTACAAAAGTTAATAAACTTAACGAAATAAATACCGTGACAATGAAATTGAGGGGATACCTTCAAGTTTAATATAATGAAAAAGAAAAATGCTTAATTAATTTGAAATAATATGATGTTTAAAAAATCAATATAAAATATCATAGTTCAGTTATATTATTATTAGTGCATATTATCATCATCATCATCATCAACAGCCTTTCACGTCCACTGTTGGACATAGGCCTCTCTCATGGCACGCCACTGGGCTCGATCTTCGGCCCTCCTCATCATATGCATATTATGTATATTATTAAAAAGCTGACACATTTATTCTATAAATAAATATTCTAGTCTCAGTAATCACAGTGCACCGTCAAAGCAGCGCCTATCTTTATCATTTCAAAAGTCGATTACAAAGAAAGCATTAATGGATTGCCTCGTTGACCCCACTTAGCACGGAGTCTGCAAATGTACTACTTAAAAGATGACAATGGCCTCGCGTTATACTTCGTAAGAAAAAACGCGGTTGACGAATATTGGTAAAAGTAGTACGTTTCTTCCGGCTCTTTAGAAATACAGACGTCAAAGGACGTACTTGCATGAATGATTAAAATAAATTCTGTATCCTAATTTCAAGGTTAATAATTTTTTTTTCACCAAACCTTTCTTGTCAAATAATACTCGATTTTAAAACTTTCATATCAGCGGGTCTAGTTTAGAAAAAACAGTACCCTTTATCAAGTTAACTTATGTAAAACCGCGGGGTGTAACTAGTTTGAAGTATTTTGCTAAAGGCAAGCAAAGATTAAACTTGCGAAACAAAATGTTTCGGTAGCACGTCGCACACTCATTTCGCGGGACTGCTGAAGTATTTAGTAATTAAAAAGTAAAAGAATAAAGTATACAAATTACCATTTTTGCTTGAAACATTTTTTTGGAAAAAAGACACTTTTATTACGATATTTTAACAATTTAGTTTTATTAGCGTCCTTACCTGTTAGACAATAGGGAGCCTAGTATCATAAGGCTGTCTTCAAGCTGGCCTATTGTTTCCGCAGTAGTGTCGCCTCGGAGTAGCAGCTCTCCACGGTTGTTAAATGTTTGGAAGGTAAGTTCATGCACCGACCACTCATTCGTGACCTGGCGTAGCTTAGCTTCAATATCCTTCTCTTTCATCGCCGATATACAAATGTCCTGTGGAAGAGAGACGGAAAATATAAGAAAACGAGAGGCCAAAGCGCGGAGAGCAGGTATATATTGTATAGGTTTCCTCTTTAGTGGATAAACGAAGGGTGTGCGGTGCCCAGAACACAGGCTTCATGCCTCTGAGAATTCGATGTGTACTTTCAAATACGTAAAGTTTTTAATGTCGTGAACTTAATAAGTGCGCTGATTTTCGTGATCTTTTAATTGTTTAATTTAATTTAATTTGAATCTATAACATAAAATTGTTAAAAAGTTTCTCATTTTTTACGTTTAAAAAATGCTTTATTATGTACGATTCGTACATAATAAATTCGTACGTAATCGTACACATTTTTCGCAATTAGTGTGACATATTATTTGGTATAATAAATTTGAGTATAAAAAATGTGCGGTATAAGGTGAGATATTATACAAACGAAACCGAGATCAACCCGAACATCGAAGAAATTGTGCCAGTGTGGTTTACAGGTATTTGGTGAATAGTGTAAATGTAATATCAGTTTGGGCGTATCATAACCGGGCTTTGTTTCCCGCCTCCCGCATTTTCATGATATCCTGGTACTACATGCGTTCCAACCACCTGTTTTCGGCGGTTTTTGGCATGCACATGCGTGGTGTAGCCGAAACCACGTGAAATTCGGTCGGTTTATTGATTTGTGTATGTTTGATGTTTAGTGACAACTCCTAAACTCTTATGTTATCCTAGTAACTATGCGGGTAAAAAAATATCTGCTGTCAAAATCCGCATAGTCTCCGCATTGTGACGCAGAGCCCATGGTTTTGCCTTAACCACTGTTTAATGTTAGGTTAGTATAATATCATTGAAGAATGTAAAAAAGTATACAATTATAAGAAGGTACATCATTAATACCGAAAAAATATTATTTAAAAAATAAGAACACAGTAAAGAAAAACATAACCAACCAAGAAATCATCACAATTGGCAATTAATTTATTATTATACAACAACTTATTTCTTATACAACCTCCTTTATACATTATCCACCCGACATTGTTCATGACATACTTTACTTTTCTTAGCGATTTATAAACATTGTAAAAACAATAAACACGTTCAGTGTTTGATTAAAACGATAACCATAACATTCTATTTTCGATAATGGACTAAACATTTTTTATCTGACTGAAATAAATTAATCCTCGCCGAAGAATAATATATTTGAGAGTATTTATGAATACTATCGTGGTACAGTTTTGGGGAGATTTTTTATTGTATTATATTTAGGTTTCAGGCTTTGGGTAGATTAATCATCTTCATAATAATTCTGGGCCCTGAAATTATCATAGAGTGATCGTGAACTTGATAGAATCATAATATATTTATATTGGGCAATCATATTTCATTACGTAATATAAATCGCAAGCTATTAGTTTAGTCATTTGTATTAACTATATCAATTTTTTA